>CM057452.1:73795000-75087500 GCA_016271365.2 Neoceratodus forsteri
TTAACAATTGTGTGTAATATTTACAGTTGTATGTAACATGACTGGGAGAGTTATTATGGCTTTCTCTTGTAGTTGGCTGGTTCACTGCAAAGTTTTATAAAAATAAAGTGCAAAAAAAAAGTAAAGGGAGGAGTTCAGGGAATTGTGGAGGGGTCTTGGGCAGGTGGCATGATCTGTAATCTTCTCAGAAGTGCTACCTGTCTACGACAGGGGGAGGACAGGATTCTCCACACCAAGAACCTCAACTCATGGTTGTATGAATGGTGCAGAGAGGAGGGTTTTGGCTTCATTGGGGACTGGGATCCCATCTGGAGGGATAAGGACTGGTACAGGGGCAATGGCCTGCATCCATCTAGGAGGGGAACCGAGGTCCTCACTGAATGGTTTAAATCCTACATTGGCTAGCATTTAAACTAGCCAAGGAGGGAGGCAAAAAGACAAAGGGAGACATAAACTGTCCCCCCCACAGGCAAACAAGGACAGCAAGGGGAATCCTGAGGGAATGAAACCCCAAAAAGAACCATATAACAAAGAAATCCAGGGGATAGAAAGGCAAGAGTGATAATGAGATAGATAGTGGAGGAAACAAAGGGAGGGAAAATGGTAAACAAGAGGGGATGGCAGCACAATCTGGAGAGCCTTGTGTGCAACTGCTCGAAGTTTGGGCAACAAGATTGCAGACCTAGAGGCCACCACGGCAGAAGCAGACCTGTATATGGTTGCAATTACCGAGTCCTGGTGCAGTGAAAACCAGGATTGGGATGTGGCCATACCAGGGTATACTGTGTTCAGAAAAGACAGGGTAGGTAAAAAAGGGAGAAGGAATAGCTCTTTACATTAGGGATAAAATAAATGCCACAAAAATACAGGGAGAGCAGGGAGGAGCTGAGGTACTGTGGGTCACCCTGGAAACACGTAAGGAGGCCACTATTTACAAAGGAGTGATCTACAGACCTCCAGCACAGGAAGGAGAGGTGGATAAGGACATTATAGAAGCCATCCAAAGGACAGCATGCAAGGAGGAAACATTGCTGGTGGGGGACTTCAATCTACCAGACATGGATTGGAGCCTACCAGCTGCAGCAACAGTCAGAAGTAGGGACATCCTAGACTCCCTGTAAGGGGCGTTCTTCAGGCAACTAGTTAACAAGCCCACTGATGGGGAATAATACTGGACCTGGTACTGAGAAACGAGGATGGTGTTGCTGACATCCCAGTGGGTGACAACCTGGGTCCAGCGACCACCATACAGTGTGGTTTAATATAAGAACTGGGTCAGAACCGAGCCATACTAAGATGAGGGTCCTGGACTTCAGGGTCCGATTTCAGGAAAATGGGAGAATGCCTAATGGATGCCCTGGCAGGGATAGAGGATCTGAGGAAATGAGGAACTATGGGCAAAAATAAAGGAGGGGCATTGAAAAGCAACAAATCTCTGTGATAGACAAGTTAACAAGGGCAAGAGAAAAAAGAGATCGCTATGGTTCTCTAAAGATGTAGCAGAAAAAGTAAGAGCAAAAAAACTAGCATTTATAAAGTACAAAAATATACAGAAGGAGAAGGTTAGGGAAAACTACCAGGAGAAACCAAGGGAGACAGGGACGCGCAAAGGCACAAATAGAGGAGAATATTGCCCAATCAGTAAAAGAAGGGGATAAAGCTTTCTTTAGATATATGAGCGAGAAGAAGAAGACCAAAGGGGAATAGTAAGGATAAAAGGAGAAGAAGGGGTTTGTGAAAAGGAGGACCAAAATAAGGCAGACATATTGAACAAATACTTTTGTTCAGAATTTATAGAAGAAGGGGTAGGTGATGGCCCAAAGATCAGAGACAAGGGCATACATGTAGGGAGGTGGACACCAGTCCTATTACAGAGGAGAAAGTCTTCAAGGTACTAGCACAATTAAAAGCAGAAAAGACAATGGGTCCTGATGAGGGAGCTCAGAGAGGTGCTGGCTGCACCTCTGACAACTCTGTTCAACTTATCATTAGAAACAGGAGAGGATCCGAGGGACTGGAGGAGGGCAGATGTGGTCCCACTTTGCAAAAGTGGGAACAGAGAGGAGGCAGGAAATTACAGACCTGTGAGCCTGACTTTGGTAGTGGGCAAAGTAATGGAAACACTACTGAAGGAAAGGATAGTGGAATACCTTGTAACCAGTGGATTACAGGATCCGAGGCAGCATGATTTCACAGGGAGGAGATCTTGCCAGACAAACCTGATCGAGTTCTTCGACTGGGTGACCAGGGCTATGGATCAGGGAGGAGCGGCAGATGTGGCCTACCTGGATTTCAGTAAGGCTTCCAACACTGTTCCACATAGAAGACTGGTGAACAAGCTGGCCTGTCTGAGAGTGGGTCAAAAGTTATAAGCTGGGTAAGAAGTTGGTGAAACACAACAGGAGTCAGAGAGTGGTGGTAATGGTGGAGAAGGCAAGATGACCAGCGGGTGCCTCAGGGATCAGTACTATGCTGGGTCCTCTTCAATGTCCTTATTAGCAACATTGTGGAAGGGCTAGAAGGAAAGTATGCCTGTTCACGGATGACACAAAAATCTGCAACAGAGTAGACACACTGGGGGTGAGGATGATTTGAAAAGCTAGAAGAATGGTCAAGCGGTTGGCAGCTGGGTTTCAATGCAAAAAAGTGCAAAATCATGCATTTGGGGCACAGAAATCCGGGGCTAGTACCAATTGGGAGGAAGTACTGGCAACCACCAATCAGAAGAGGGACCTGGGGACACTAATTTCTGATGATGTGAAGGTAGCCAAGCAATGTGATAAGGCAATGGAGTAGGCACACAGGATGCTCAGGTGGATAGAGAGGGGTATCACCTGTAGGAGGAAGGAGGAAATATAACCCCTTTACAGATCACAGACCCCACCTCGAGTACTGTGTTCAGTTCTGGAGGCCCCACCTCTGCAAGGACATTGATAAGGTGGAGGTGGTACAAAAGAGGGCTACCAAAATGATGCAGGGCCTGCATCAAATGCCTTATGAAGAAAGACTCAAGGAACTGAATATGTACTCTGTAGAGGAGAGCATGGAAGGGGGGGGGATATGATAGAAACATTAAAATACCTAACAGGTATTAATAAGGTACTGGAAGGTAGCATTTTCCTTATAAAAAAGCTTGAGGACATGCCATGAAGCTTGGGGGGGGCTCAGAGGAAATGTGAGAAAATACTTCATCATGGAGAGGGTGGTGGACGCCTGGAAACCTTCCAGCAGAAGTGGTGGGTGCCAAAACGGTGACGGGATTCAAGCATGCATGGGACAGATACAAGGGGACCTTTGTGGTAAGGCAAGGGGAAAAGACAACTGGAGATCAAATAGGGTCTGCGGTTGCACAGTAGGCAGGGAAAAGTGTGCAGACTTGATGGCCCAGAAGTCTTTATCTGCCAACAACTTCTATGTTTCTATGTAAATGGGATCAATATCTACAGATGGGACGGCCCGCCGGTGCAGCGGTGGTGGTACACGCCACGGCGCCAGCGACCCGGTTCGGGAACGGACTCGGCAGCTGGAGGGCCGCCGGGGAGGGAGGATTGAGCACCAGAGGCTGCTCTCTCCGGGTGGGTGGGATGCGGGTCCCGCTGTGATACTGCCACCTGGGTGACCACGGGTGGTGGTGAAGCAAGGACTGCATGTAGGGAGGGAGGACGCCTGCCGGGAGCCAGGCGTTAGCACGCCAGACGCAAGGCCACCCTAGGCTCTCCTTGCATGCAGACGCCCCATGGGGAGGGCTAAGGAAAATACCCCCGCATTCTATAAGATCGAGCTTCAGGCCCCAATCCCAGGGCACCTGCCGGCATGGGGACGGATCCCATTTAAATCACAGTCGCCGTGGGGTGGAAGGGGGAGCCCCACCTCGTACCCGCCTGGGGGTCAAACCAAGGCAGCGTGGGGGGATGACTGCACCCGATGCCGACAGACGAGCAGGGACGCACAAGGCCGTAGGAGACTCCTGAAGGTGAGTAAGTACCGGGGTGAGAAGGAGGCGTAAAAAAATATAAAAAAAAAATATCTACAGATGGGGGGATTTACTAGTATCACCCATTAATGATGTGGTGGACAGGCTAGAGGGACATATTGCTCCCTCCTGTCGTTTGTTTCTTGTGTTCTTATGTCTGGGGTCCATCTGGAGGTAGGTGAACACCCAGGGACAGCCCAGAGAGATAATTCAGCTGAGGATGCAGCTGGTCATCGATTACACTTGCAAGGTGTAGCTCCACTGAAAAAGGCTTTGAGTCTCTTTTTAAATTGTGTAAGGGTGGGGCAGCTAAGTATCTCATTAGGGAGTGAGTTCCAAAGAGAGGGGGCAGCAAAAAAAAAGGATATCCTACCAGATGCTGACTGTACCCTGAGGATTTCTAGTAATTCCCTAACAGCGGATCTCAGGAGCCTTGTATGCTGCTTAAGCCTGATTATTCCATCAAGGCTAGGGTATGTTGAAAGCTTCAGTAGCTTGAAGATTAGGAACGACGATGGATAATGGAGTCTTGAATCAAAAGAGGGCCAAGTGTAGCAAACACCCCACAGTGTAAGCAAGTAAGTAAGTAAAAATGTATTTATAGAGCACCCCATCCCAGAAGCTCTGGACACTGTACAGGCAAGCAAGAGTAAGAATTGAAAACATACATTAAATACAGTAAATGAGTAAAAGACAACAACAATATACAACAACAAACCTGAATAAAATCCTGTTTAAAACACCCTATTCAGCAGTCAGCTACTTCTAAAACTCATACGCAATTTGAATACACTTCTCTAAACAGATGCGCCTTTAGACCCCACTTAAATATCTCCGCCGATGGGGCTTCCCTCAAAGATATTGGAAGTGAGTTCCTCAGTACTGGGCCTGCCACCTTGAATGAATGATCTCCTGAAGTCTTCCGACGGGCCTTGGGAACCACTAGGAGGCCTTTGGTGGATGAGTGGAGCACTCGCACAGTGCGGACAGGAGGTCAGGAGGCCACTGGAGGTAATCAGAACTTGATCCATATAGGGCTCGGTAAGTGAGCAAGCCCACCTTGAAGATGATTCTCCACCTAACTGGCAGCCAGTGCAAGTCACGCAGCACTGGGGTCACATGACAATGTGACACTGGGGTCACATGACAAGACCTCGGGAGGCCTGTCAGCAACCTGGTTGCCATGTTCTGCACCAGCTGCAGGTGCCAGAGGATCTCTCCACTGACTCAGAGGTGTAGATTGTTGCTGTAGTTGAGTCTAGATATCACAAAATCGTGTACCACTAAGGGCAGGCCATCTGGTGGAATCAAGGCTTTGACCTGGGTGACTTTCCTCAGGTGGTAAAAATCACTCTGGATAAAGGACAACACCTGAGCCTCAAGTGTCAGTCCATCATCAAGGATAACATCCAGATTTTTACCTTGTAGCTGCAGCCAAAGGAGTAGGGCCAAGAAATATCCCTGTACCCATCCCAGCAGCACCATATCCCACCAATGACCAGGCTCAATCAAGCACCTCCATTTTGTTGGGATTGAGTCTCAGACAGCTAGAGGACATCCAGTCCTGAATCTCGGTCAGACATTTATTTAGCACATCCACGGCACTTCCCATCCCATGTGCAAATGACATGTACAGCTGGATATCATCTGCATAACAGTGAAAACCCAAGGTGTATCATCTAATGCTCTCACCCAGGGGATGCATGCACACTGTGAACAGCATAGGTGACAGGATCGAGTCCTGGGGAACTCCACATGGCAGGGGCTTCGGGCAAGAGGAAAAACTCCCTATCACTACATTCTGTGTCCTGCCTGTGAGAAAGGACTCAAACCAGTTGATGACAGTACCGGTGAGTCCACAGAGCTCTCTTAGGCAATCCAGCAGCACTACATGGTCCACAGAGTCAAATGCTGAGGAGAGATCGAGAAGAATGAGTATTGATTGATCCCCTCTCTCTCTCTCACCCTGAGATCATCATTCTGCACTCCGACTAGTGCTGTTTCGGTACCATGCCTGGACCAAAACCCAGACTGGAAGGGCTCGTAGATGTCATAGGCTGCAAGGTATATCTCGAGCTGCAGAGCCACTATTTTCTTGATAACCTTGCCCATAAATGGGAGGTTAGAGATTGGTCAAATAATTTGCTGGGATGTCAGGGTTGAGAGATGGTTTCTTTAGAAGAGGCCTCATCAGTGCCTACTGTATTTCAGAAAGTGTCCCTCCAACAGTGAACACTGGACAATCTTGGTGAACACTGGGCAAAGGGACTCAACACATCCCATTAAGAGATGGGTCAGGCCCGGGTCCAGTTCACAGTGTGGGCCGCAGCTTTGAAATCACCCCACAGACCTCTGTCACCCCAAATGGCCTAAATGCATTCCAGACAATAGGAGTGCTTCTGGAAATGCGCGACTCGCTACTACAGGGCTGTGGCTGCTTCATTGGTGAGATCCCAGCCATAATGGAGTATATCCTGTTAGAAAAGAACAGAGCGAACTATTCGCACTGGGTGACTGAAAATGCTCATTTCGGCTGCAGGCAGGATAGAGTAGCCTGTCTACAGTATGAAACAGCAGAGCCAGTCTGTTCTTCCCAGCAGTCTCGACGGACAGGAACACTGCCTATTGTCTGGAATGCATCTAGGCCATTTGGGGTGATAGAGGTATGTGGGTGATTTCAAAGCTGCCTTCACACTGTGAACTGGACCCGGCCTGACCAGTCTCTTAATGGGATGTGTTGAGTTGCTCAGTATTTACAAATGAAGAGGAGGTACCTAAAACAAACAATAGAAACACTCTGGATACAGAAGCTGATACCAGCCCATTTACAGAAGAAAGGGTTCTGAAAGAATTCTTAAAACTGAAGGTGGACAAAGCAATGGGCCTGATGGGATTCATCCCAGAATTCTAAAGAACTAAGGGTAGAACTAGTGACATCACTGACTACCCTCTTTAACAAATCATGGGAGGATGGGGTGCTACCTGAGGACTGGAGGAGGCCGATGTGATTCCCCTTCACAAAAGTGGGAGCAGGGCAGAAGCGGGAAACTACAGACCATTTAGTTTAACCTCAGTGATAGGGAAAATGATGGAATCACTTCTGAAGGAAAGAATTGTCGAGTACCTAGAGGCCAGAGGGGCACAGGACCCAAGGCAGCATGGATTCACAGCAGGAAGGTCATGCCAGACGAATCTAATAGATTTCTTTGACTGGGTGACCAAAGTAGTAGATCAGGGAGGGGCTGTGGACATGGCCTACCTAGACTTTAGCAAGGCATATGACTCAGTCCCACACAAAAGATTAATATACAAGTTAGCCAGCCTGGGAATGGGTCCCAAGATGATAGTCTGGGTAAAGAATTGGCTGGAGAATAAGACACAGAGGGTAATAGTAAATGGAGTCCACTCTGAAGAAAGGGGGGTTACTAGTGGGGTGCCGCAGGGTTCAGTATTAGGACCGGTCCTCTTCAATGTCTTTGTAAGCGACATTGCAGAGGGACTGGAAGGAAAAGTATGTCTCTTTGCAGATGACACAAAGATCTGCAACAGAGTTGATGCACAAGGTGGGGTGGAAAGGATGAGAAGGGACTTGGCAAGGTTAGAGGAATGGTCAAATGTATAGCAGCTTAGATTTAATGCTAAGAAGCATAAGGTAATGCACCTGGGAAACAAAAACCCAGGGGAAGAGTACACAATGGGGGGTGAGATACTAACAACAACAGAAATGGAAAGGGACCTGGGGGTAGTCATATCAGATGACTTAAAGGTGGGCAAGCAATGTGAGAGGGCAGTAAGGAGGGCTGGGGGGATACTGGGATGCATAGGGAGAGGCACCACCAGTAGAAAACAGGAAGTTGTCATCCCTCTGTACAGACGGCTGGTGAGACCCCATCTGGAGTACTGTGTGCAGTTCTGGAGACCCAATCTCCGCAAGGACATAGACAAGATGGAAGCTGTCCAGAAGAGGGTAACTAAAATGGTGCAGGGTCTGCACCAGAAGACATATGAAGAGGGACTAAAGGAGCTCAATATAGTATAGCCTTGAGGAAAGGAGGAGAGGGGGACATGATAGAAACGTTCAAGTACCTCAAGGGAATCAACAAAGTCCAAGAGGGTAGCATCTTTCAAAAAAAGAGGTGTGCAAGAACAAGGGGGCACAATTTGAGATAGAGGGGGGGTGGCTCAGAGGTAATGTAAGGAAGTATTTTTTCACAGAGAGGGTTGTGGATGCATGGAACAGCCTTCCGGAGGAGATTGTGGAGTCAAAAACAGTGATTGACTTCAAGCATGCATGGGACAACCATAAGGCAATTCTAGGGGTTGGGGGTAGAAAGAAGTAGGCTGCTGGTTAACTAGGATCTGCAGCTTATCCATTAGGTAGGGAAATGGGCAGACTGGGTGGGCTAAGCGGTCCTTATCTGCCGTCAAATTCTATGTTTCTATGTTTCTTCTTATGGTTGATTGTCCTTTGATATTCACTGAAGTGAATTCTCAAAGCCAGTTTGTCCTCCTTGGACTGGACCTCCGTCAACAGCCCTTCAACCTCTGACCCTGGTCTTCATCTCCTTGAGATCCCCATCAAACCACAGGGGTCTCAAGTGAGAAGACCTGGGTCATATGGGACCAGTGGTGCTCTGTGGAGCAGGCACCAGCTGCAAATTATCCAATTCTGTTATAGAGAGTTTTTAGCCTGCACAGTTCAGAGTCGTGAATGGACTGTAGTGTAATACAAAGGATACCATAGAAAAGTAATGGTATTAGGGTACTGCTAGTGATGACTAGACAGGCTTCCTAGAAACACAGGAATAAGACCATGAAGGAGGCCAAGCTTCTGACGCATTGTTTTAACTACAGTGTCCACATGACATGCAAAGGTCATATTTTGGTCTAGCACTATTCCAAGGTATTTAGTAACTCACAGTTGGAGGAAGAAAAAACAATATAGTCTAACAATTCATTCCGTGCTGCAGTACTTCTCTCGTGTTGTCCTTGTACAGTTGTAACACATCAGGATCCAGCCCACATTGTGGAGTTAAACAAATCCAACGGCACTTGCCAAATGAAGACAGCGAAATTAGTCTGATAGCTAGCGAAGTCCAAACAGCAGCATCACCTTAGCACAGTGACATGGACTCTAGAGCATGAATGTGCTCCCTGAAAGAGCAACCTTGTATAACTGTCTCCAGTAATAAGGATGGCATTTATTCTGCTGGTTGTTAGCACTATTCTGTGATTTTTTTTCGTTACCAAGGGATCTCGGGGGAAGATGAGCTCTCCAACATAAGAGGGAAGGTAATTAAATAAAAATTGCACTAAAACACTTAACAATTAAGCTAACTGACTTTTAAATAGGGGAACTCGAGCAGAGAATTAATGCTGCGTCCATGGACAGTGTTAAAAGCGGTTCTGTTAATGGCATAAATTGAAAAGTAAACTGCTTTGTGTTGATCATCTTTAGTGTTCCTGAAGAATTGAGATGCTGAAAGCATGGGAGACTGTCCCCCCTCTGTTTTATATTTAGGGTAGGCATAGCACTACTGTCAGTGTCCCACATTGCTCTGCCAAGGAATCGTAACTTTGAAATGTAGAAGACAGCTTTGCCAAGGTAACAGTGACATTCAGACTATGCAGGTTTGCAGTTTTTTTCTGAATAAGTGTGTGTGTGTGTGTGTGTGTGTGTGTGTGTGTTAAACACTGGCCATTTCCAACTTCTGGAGTCACCAGAAGCTGGAAACCACTAAAGACATTTTGCTTTCAAATTGTGTTAAAATGCTATTCTTTTTTTTTTGTTAAGAATATTTAGATGTAGCTGGCTCAAGGATAACTGGAGAAGTGTTGTGCAGGTTGGTTATAGAACATCTGTGTGGATGCCGTCCTCTGGGGCCGGGGCTTTGGTGCAGAGTGCTACTAGAGTGTCTTCTGGTGGTGGCCTAATGGAGGTATGTTTTGTGGGATGGTTGATCACACACTGCTGCACCCCAGGACACTGTGATGTGCATGCCCGCATAACAGGCGGGAGGTGGGTGACCAGAGAGAACATGGGAAAAGATGCTTAGCTTGTCATGCCAAATGCCGGTCTCCATGTCCTCTCCACACCACCTGACCCCCAGAACGCTGATGTCACCTCCACAGCCAAAGTCCTAGTCTCCTTCAAATGCTTCTTTTCTCTTAGGCACCTCAGGGGGGATAAGCCAGACAGTCAGGACTGAAGGGGACCTCGGGAGCATGGTGGTGACACCTAGTAGTGGAAGGTGGGTCCAGTGGGTAGGGAGGCACTTGGGAGATCGGACATTGTGTTACGTCAGGAAGCAAAGGTGAGGAGAAAAGAAATGCCAAGGCAGCTTCCCTGGCATGGAAGTGCTGTATTGTAAAGGAGCCTCTGTAGCACTAGGACTTCACATTTAAATAAATTTAACATGTAACAGTGAAACAGTCAGAAAAAAATATTCAGCCCACAGACCTTCAGGCACAATGCACTTTGAGAAAGCAAATAATATTTATACAACACCGTTTGAGACAAGATGATAAAAAGTGATATCTAATACCCAACTCACAAAATATATCTTGTGAGTATATCACAGATAATATCTTGCCTTGTTGCGTTCATCACAATGGAATACCAAAGCAATCAGAGAGCAACTTTTACAGTGCTGATGACATCACAGAAACCATGTGTAGCACTGAAGCCAGCAATTGAAATCAAAGAGAAGCTACAGTCTTCATACAGACGATTCAAAAACTACAGCTAGTAAACTATAAACCGCATATGCAATGGTCTGATTCAGCATGTGGCAGTTTATCATCACTTGGGCGGGGGGCAGGACTTTCATAACTTCCCTTACCGATAAAAGGCAAACACTTTGTAGGTATTTGACTGGTACAACATGCAAGTCTATATACTTACATCTGCAAGTTACAAGTAAGTTTTTATGTAAGAATTATATGTAAGGAATATGTAAGGATTGTGAGATTTTCCTTCCATGAAAAAATGAATCCAAGAAAATTCCCTGCCAATATCAGGAGATGCAAGAATATTGTGTGTTGGATTACTGCACTGTGGGACTAGAACCTACAACCTACTTGCTTTAGAGGTTGGTGTGCAACCTACTGAGCCATTGACACCATGCTGTTCAAGTGTCATGCATACAAATATATAAATACATACACAAGTAATAATCTTGATACATTCTTACATGTTTCTTGCATTTTTTGTTGTGTTTTCTATTTTACCCTCCTGCCAGCCTAGCCGAGCACTCCTTCGGGTGGCCAGGCCCCACCCCACCACCACGCTTCTCCAATTTGCCATCCACTGCCCCTCATCATGCTGCCCCTGGCTGACCCAACATATCCCTTCACCGGGAGCTCCCCTTCCATGGTCATGACTGGGAAGAGAGACTAAATAGCCAGAGGCATTTTTTACTTTCTTCGCCAGGGAAGCAGTGAGGGTGCAGCATGGGCTGCCCGGGCTGTTGCAGTGATGGGAGAGCTGACCACCATCATCCGGATGGCTAGGTGGCCATTTTTCTTGTTTTTCGTCCCCCTGCCCACTTGACTGCATGCCGCAGTGTCCTGGCCAATCACATGTGTGATATGTGGTCACCCATGCTGCAAAGTGCATTGCTGAACCCAACTGCCAGAAGCCACCAAAAGGCAGTACAACCTCGATCTCAGGAGGAGAGCATCCCATGAATGCTCTTAAACCCTTCCTGCCAGCCTCCACTCCTGTCGTCCTGGGCTCGGGCACAAACCCAGGTCGCCAGCGTGCCAGGCGATGCTCCATTGCCCAGTGCCACAGGGCCAGCTTTCTTGCATTTTTTAAAAGGAAATGTCTTCATTCTGCTCCCAGGTTAAAGGGCAAAACTATAGACTGAGAGATGTAGATTGAAATGCTCTGGGTAAATTTAAATTTATTAAAGGAGGGCCAATCAAAACTCTTTTTTAAAATTGTGTCATGAAATTAATAAACACATGGGCGGAGAATAGGACACTTAATTTAAACACACAGTTGTGGCTGCTGCATCACAGACCCCTGTGGGATCTGTGCTTCAGCCGTCATAGATACAAATCCATGAAGCTAGAACATCAGAGCTACTGCATTTGTATCATCTGGAAACAGTTGCATGTTGTTTGTCTTACCTGATGTTGGCTGTCTGTGGTTGCTTTATGGCCATGTCCTTTTGCTGCTGGGGAGATAGGGAGTTATACACACTAACTTCTGGCTACAGACGTGCAGGTCCCTGTGTGGCCTGCACATCTGCAGTTGCTTATAGAAATCCAAGATACTCAAATTGCAACAGTACTTCTGTCTGTAGAAGTGTGGACCCCAGCACTCATGCAGCCACAGATACTCATGAATGCTGTAAGACATACACACAGTTGTGGCTGCAGAAGCACAAACCCCTGTGGGACTGTGCTTCAGCAGCTGCAGATACAAATCTATGAAGATAGCATTTCAGTACTACTGCATTTGTGTCATCAGTAAACAATTGTATGTTGTTTGACTTAGCTGATGACGGCTGTCTGTGGTTGCTTGTATGGGGAGTCTCTACAAGGAACTGGAATATCCAGGCCGGAGCACACCAAGTAAAAAAATATCCAGAAGGGACCGGAGTCTGGCTATAACTCAGTTAGGCCAAAGCAAGAACCAAAGACCCAATATTTTGTGTTTCTGACAGAAAGAATAAAAAGCTGACAGCTTAGCCAGAGTCAGCTAAAGGTCATTTCACTGGAAATTACATAGCAATGTGTAGTACTTTTTTTTATCTAATAGCATGATCACAGTTTAGCTGCAATGTCTCCTATCTTACCTGTCACACTGTTACTTATGAGAAGCTGTTTACCAGAAATGAGAAACCATTTTCTAGCATGTTTTATTATTATTTTTGTCTATTGGGAATTACTAGCTAGAAGATGTCTTATTATTCTTTTGTTGGCCCAATGGAATTTTTAGATACTGTGGCCCAGATATTCCAAAGGTTGCTCCATGCGCAACAGGGTTGCATCAAGTCCTACATTGCGCGCCATTCTGCAATATTCAGCAGGAGGCAGTTGCTCCACTGGCAACAGGTTGCGCAAAAGAGCAATGCAAATGAATGCATGCTCAACAGGAGGGGAGGAACCATGCATAACCTGCGCAACCCGATATTCAGTCGGGTTGTGCAGAGTTCATTCAGTAACCCCAACCTGCGCCTGCACAACCTTGAGCCAAAAAAAAAAGGATCAAGTTGAGGGCCACCCACAGGTGAGCTGCTGTATTGCAGGGCGCAACACAGCAGCTGCCACCCCTGGCTGGCCCCCAACTCGGTCCCTGTGCTCCCCACCAGCCCGATCGGGGGCATAGAGTAACATGAAACCCCGCCCACACATCTCCCACAGCCCGATCGCGGGCATCACAGTTACAGAAACCCCCCACACATATCCCACAGCCCGATCGCGGGCTTAGGAGTGCAGTGACAGAACAGCATTGCCTTAGTTTTCTTTGTGTTGAGTACTAGGAGATTGTTGGGAAACCACACCTCAAGGCTATGGAAATCCAGTTGTAACTGATGGTTCAGCCAGGTTAGGTCATAGGAGGACCTCTACAGGATGGCGTCACTGGCATACAGCTGAACTGACGCATCACCACAGTGCTGAGGAAGTTCATTAAGAAACAATGAAAACAGGAGGGGGCCTAGGATAGACCCCTGGGGGACCCCATCTATTATGGCACTGAAAGGGGAAGTATGGCCGGCCCATGTCATGTATTTAGTATGGCCAGTGAGGTAACTGGAGAACCAGTTTAAAGCTAGGGAGTCAAGGCCTAATAATAGCAGTTGTTGTAGTAATAGATGTGGAGTAATAGATGATTAACAAAGTCAAAGGCCTTGGTTAGATCAACAAATATTGCACCAGTAATTAAGCCTTCATCCATGGAACTGAGGATATCAGAAGTAACCTTTATTTATTTATTTATTAAAATGTTTCACCAGGAAAGGCACACTGAATAACAAGTTGCTCATCTCACAGAGCGCCTGGGGAGGGGGAACATGGGAGGTGATACATACATATACAGTACATACATACATTCAATTCATACAATCAAAATATTAGTACAGTTTATACAGTGATGAAACAATACAATACAAAATAATGCAATACAGTTCAGGAGTTACAGATGGTAATGAGCATAAGTGCAATAGAGGTACTAGTTGTCAACAATCTCGAGGGAGCAGAAAGTGTAGCCTTCGTTAGAGCCAGCTTGCCCGAATGGGGCCAAAAGTGCAATTAGCCAGCAAGCAGAGGGATGAGATGAGTGAGGGGTCAGAGAACGAGGTTAGCCACAGGTACAGTTCACTGAGAGGAAATTATGTAAGGCAGAAGAGATGGAGTGAGTGGAGGATGAGTGGTGGATCTGGGGAGGCAGGGCGTTCCATAGTTTAGGGAACCGATACGAGAAGGCCAATTGGCCTGTGGTAGTTGGCCAATGAGAAACTACCAATAAACGGGAGTCATAGGATCTGAGGGCATGGTCTGGTGGGGGAAGGCTGGAAAGAGAGGAGTTCAGATATGAGAGGAGCATCCCGAACCAAAATTTAGAGACACATTTGGCACAATGGAGGCGGCAATGATTTTCTAGAGAGGGGAGAGCCAAGCAGTGATAGAGGTTACAATGATGGGTGACAGGGGAGGTGTCAAGAGTGAAATGGCAGGAGTTAAAAGGATATCCAGTCTAGTTAAGGAAGGCTTGGGAGCGGCACTATAGACTACATTACAGTAGTCAAAAATAGGTAGGATCATCTTCTGGACAAGTTCACGCCTAGCCAGTTGAGGAAGGCAGCTCAAGTTCCTGTATAATACACCTAGCTTGCGACACAGTGTCTTCAGGATGGTGCCCACATGCCCAGAGAAATTGAGGTGTTGGTCGAGCTAAACCCCCAAGTACCTAAAGGACGATGTGTCCTCAAGGACTGTCCCATCAAGGGTATGGAAGGAGGGCAGGAAGGAGTCTGGTGAGTCTCTGCCTAGTGCCAAAGGTCATTGAGACTGTTTTCTTAGAACTGAAGGAGAGCTGATGGGAGTGGAACCAGAGCTGGACTTTTTTGAAGTCATGCTGGAGTCTGGTTTCAACATCAACAGGGAACTGGCCTGAAGTGAAGAGGACCATGTCGTTGGTGTGTATATGAACTGAGATGGATGAGCAGGCTGTGGGGAGGTCATTTAGAAATACGGAGAGTAGAATGGGGCCCAAAACAGACCCCTGAGGTATGCCAGTGTTGATAGAAAGTGAGGGGGATGCAGTATCCGCTATTCTGACTGACTGGGTCTGACCTTGATGAGGGCAGTGTGGGTACTATGGGATTTATGGAAGCCATGCTGATAAGTGGAGAGAGCGCTATTAAGCTCTAGGTGAGATTGGAGTTGGAAGTGAATGATTTTTTCCTGGATGTTGGCAAGGGGGCAGAGGATGGAGATGGGCCAGTAATTCTCGAAAGCTGAGCTCGGGCCACTCTTGTGGATGAGGACTATTATTGCAGCTTTTCACTTACTAGGTACAGTGCCTAAGCGGAAGGACTTATTGAATAGGTTGCGCTCAGGGGAGGCAATGGCAGGAACACCGATTTTTAAGAAGCGGGGCTCCAAGGAGTCAAATCCTGGTGAGCTATTGTCCTTGATACACCTTAGGAGATGCATGACTTCTTTCCAGGTGGTCAATTTGAGATGGAAGGTAGAGCTAGTAATAATGGTAGGGCTAGTAGAGCTAGTAATAGTGGTAGGGGGAGGGGTGCAACGTGCGGAGAGGGTGGACTTATGCTTTGATAAATCAATGAAGGCTTGGTTGAACTCTGAGGCAATAATGGTTGGGTAGATGACCTCAGTATCACTGAGGTGCATGGTGTTCGGCAGGGAGGAGGATTTTCCTTTTATAAGTGAGTTAATCTGACCCCAGAATTCTTTAGGGTTAGAGAGATGGTTAGTTTGCTGGGTTCGGAGGTAGGAGCATTTGCTTGCATTGCTTAGGCTTAGCTATAATCCCTGCATTATGATAGCAATAACAGATTAATATGTGGATGACTGTTCGGTAGGCTAACACATAACACAGTATGTACAAGCAGACCTGTCCCATATCTGGGAATTACACATGTATATACTGTGACTATTCATTTACTTTGGATTAGGCCAGTGTGTTCTGTATCCCAGAATATAACTCTGTAACAGTCAGGCAGATGAGATGGTTATTTTTACTTTTTTTTTTTTAATTATGTTTACTGTTTTTAGTATAAAACAAGCCCATAATACCTCATACAAGAAAATAGAAATAATCAATTTCAGCAATACAGCTAATCAGACATTTGATAAACATATATACAACCCCTGTAATCTCTTACAATAAGAAGTGGGGGTTTCCATATGAATTATATTTAAACAGAATATTTCTGAAAATGTCAGCCATCTCAACAGCTTTGGAGAGTCCCTGGTATAGGTAGAATTTATAAAGATATGTTAACTGCAGTCACTATGAACTGCTATTTATCCATTTCACAGTTTGGTGTACAAATTAGGAATAATTATGCTCCTTAAGTCTACTACACATCGCTATCTATGCAGACAATTCTATTAACATTCTCAGTCTTACAGATATTAACTTTGGGGGTTGTCAAACATCCCCACTTCAAAACTTTTCGAGTTCAAGTCGGTGTAACAGGCAAGCCGACTTGCTGAGGCTGAACCTAGGTATCAGGACTTAACATTCCCCTCCCCCCAAGTCTGAGAAGGCAAGGAAATTACCCAAGAGTGGTGCTTATCACTACAAGGACCCAAGCGTCCTGCACTAAGGCCCCCCTGTTGTATACAATCAAAAGTTTCCACCTTTCTCTACCTTGGGGGGAAAAAAACATCAGATTAACAAATTAAAGTCAATAAAAATTATCTTAAACCCATTTCAATGTCCTGATTGTCCCAATTAGCCACAATAGTGGTAAGGAGTTGCAGCATTCAGTCTAGTTAGATCAGTCCTCACCCAACTCTTCTCTAGTAACATCCTTGTCCAAACTGGGCCTCTCCCAAGAGGCAAACTCCTTCTCAGTCCTCTCTAACCATTGCCCAGCATCCTTTGGCTCCGAAACTGCTATGACTTCCGGTATGTAATCCTTAGACACGCTGGCAATAAAAGGAAAAGGATGATGCAGAGTGTCGTTAATTTCTGCCAGACTCCATCAAAGCACTTTCTTTGAGTCAGGGACTGAAATGAAAGGTTCGGAAAGCACTTCATATCCGAATCATTAATGACAAGTGGGTAGGCTGCTCACACAGCTGACAGGATCTTATCTCAAATCTCTGCTCCTGTTGTCCTCACTAGAATCGTATGAGGAATGTTAGTGTCCATGGGCCTGACTCTTGGGTTAACCTAATAGGCCCTTCTGAGGTTCTTCAGTCAAAATCACTGGGTAGAAACCGAAGCCTGTAGCTACTCCACCAGAAATGATAAGTTAAGTCCCTCAGTACCTTTGGGTATGCCGACAAAGTGGAGTGCCTGCCCTTACTTTGTTTTCTAGGGCCTCCAGCCTTCCCCGGAGCTGCATGTTTCCCTGCGCATAGTGGCGACTGTTGCTTGGGTAGTCAGAGATCTTTTTCACACTCTGCAACAGCGCCCATTAGATCCATCAATGTGGCATTGTGTTTTTCAAGTCTGGCCAGTGTCTTTTCCATTTTGGTGTCCATGGATTTCATGGTCGCCAACATCTGCTGCCATGGTGGAGCCACCAAAGACCCCACTGTAGCATCTGTCTCAGAGCATGAGGTCTCCTTGACCGTCCCTGTTTTAGCAGCACTGGGTTTTGAAGCTGCTGCAGTCGAGCTTTGTTTTTTCCCCATATTGAGTTTACGCTCAAACGATAGCTGCTGAACTCTTGTAACTAATCCACTGAAAAATTTGATTTTGTTAAGTTTAGAAAGGCTTATTTTATAATTAAATAGTGCTGAAGTGTAGCATGCTCAGGAAAAGCTTCCTGCCTGGAGATCGGCTCTCTAGCACCCCTGATTATTTTTACTTATTGTTTTAGGAATGTGAGAAAGACATTTTGCTTATTGTTACTGTACAAAATAGAGGATATCCTATGCTACATGTAATTTTGCTATACGGTTCTAGAGTTTCTTATATTTAGTTAATAATGGAATAAAGACCTTTGGGTCCATCTGGAATGCCTCAGATTGGCTTTGTACATATAGAAATAAACGATGCATTTGTGTCTTAGAAACCCTGGCATAGGCATTGGTCCTGGTTCTGATCCAAATTATTGATTTTGGCATCAGTTTAGTTCGGTGACATTGTCCTTTTGCTGCTGGGGGTGGAGTTGGGTTGGAAACCTAGCAGCCACACTCCTACTTTTGTGGTAAGTTGAACCCTATTAATGCATTAATGCAGTTTTTTGCAATGAATTTCCTTTCTTTTTGAGATTGTGGAATCATATCCTCATTCACGCAGGTCCCTTTGGGACCTATATGAGCAAATGCAGATGTTCAGGGCCCTCTGGACCTTGCATCAAGGAAGAGTTCATCTGCTATGGAAGTGCAGGGCCCTGCACTTCCACGCAACAGCGGATGTCAAGAATTTGTGGGGCTGTCTGGTGGGCTGCAGAAGCACAGGGCCTGCTGGGACCTGCGCTTCCATGTGGTCACAGATACAGATGCACAAAGCAAACAGTCCATCTGTCAGCTGAAGCACAGGGCCCTCTTGCAGCCATAGGTACAGAGATAGGGGCCCTATTCCAAAAGAAGATTTCTCTTCATTACATGGTACTTGGGCCTGTGTGGGCAAGCCTGCACCTTCCCTTCTCAGGCTTGGGGGTGGTGCCACATGAAAGCACCATCCCCCCATCCTCGGCCCATCCAGATGGCTCACTGACTTTGTTCCTTAACTCAGCTCACCGGCATGGGATCAAAAGTACCACCTGCTGGGGGAAAAGCTGGCACTACACAACACGTTTCTTAATACTTATTCATTTTTTTTATTCTGACCCCAAATTGTCAGGTTAGTCTTTTGTGACTGTCAAACGTAGGTAATAAACTTAGACAGGCAAATTTACAGGGTTAAAAGCACACCGTGGTGTGATATTTATTTTTCAAAAGTTAGAAAAATAATAAATGAAAACAAAAAAATTGCAAAGAAAATCACTAAACATCAGTAGTGTCTCACAAACTGCAGTCCTGGATCTTATAGCTCCTAAGACCCTTCTCATCTGCATTCAACAGCTTGTCTGCCTCTCTTCTCCCTCTCCTAGGGCTGAAGTGAAGTAAACTCTGTGCAAAGCTTTTTATATCTTTTTGGTAGGGTCACCTGACTAAGCCCTTACATGTCTGGACATGTTTCAAAATCAAGGGGGGAGGGGATTGTGTCAGGGGATTTCCTGTTTCAGTTAAAGGTACAGTGTATATATCCACAGGTATTTACTCTCTGTATCTCTGATCCACAGTGACTAAGCACTTTTATACATAGAACCTTATACAGTAACAGGTTATAGTGTGAATTTATAAAACTACATTAAGGATTTCTTATAACTTTACTAATCATGACATTATTATTGTTTTATATGGTTTCTGAATCCATTTATTTAAAAAGGCTTTATTAACTGTATTCATTCATGCTATATAAAATAGCTTTCATGCTTTTTGTACACAAAAATGCACTTATGCACTTTACACAACACCTCTCTAGGTGTTTGGCACCATTCCAGGGACTGGATGGATGGAAATGGAAAAAGAATGAAAAGAGAGAACTAGTAGGAAGTTTGATAGGGATGGTAAAGAGCTATGATAGGTGGCCAACCTAGGGTACTGGGAAGAAGAAAAGCATTATCTGTTGCGCAACATACGTTTTGGTAGCTAGGAAATAAGGAGATAGAAAAGTGGTCCATCATTCACAGCCGAGGGTGTAGCCTAACTGCGTCACACACCTCCCTCTTTAAGAAAAAAAAACACAGTTCTCAGAACTATACTGCTTTTTCAAGAACCGCCTCTCAGTCATAAATATTCTACCAACACAGTAGAATGGGAGTTGGTTGAAACTTTCTCTCACCCACTATGAGAGCTTCACCCCAGGGTCCCTTAATTCAGCTCTTTATAGTATTGTTCACCATACCAAGTTACTGCAATATGACAATACTTTCACAATATTACCATGGGGTTGTCATACAGTTCAGCACAGTACCCATCTATGCTCTCAGAGGACTTCAGTCTGTAGTGACTGTCTACCCCCTAACTATTTCACTCTGGTTACTACAACTCAGACATTTCATATGTAATAGCAGGCACTCATCAATAGGCATTGTTTCAGAACCCGTCACTTGCCATTGTTTCAGCACCCATCACTGGCATTATTTTCAGAACCCTGTGCACCCACTATTGTACCTTTATCAGAACATTAAAGAGGAAGCAATACACAGCAGTTTTATGCTGCTTTCTAGCTTTCTCATACCTATCACTTGGCATTGTTTCAGCCCTGTGCACCCACTATAGTACCTTCATCAGTACATTAAAAGAGGAAGTAATACAGTACACAGCAGTTTTATGCTGACTTCTAGCTTCCTCCATCTAGTTGTCAGGGGCCAGCGTACAGGCCTATACCACAACTTTCTAAGTGGTGAGTTGTACCCAGCTCTAACCCCATTCTAATACATTGTTTCACTCAGGGCCCAATCATAGGTTCCACCACATTCCTAGATGCTCCATGACCCTAGGTTCCTCATTTTATATCATACAGTATAGACATTTCTTTTATGTTATATATTTCTTGTAATCATTTCATACATCTCATTTATCCATTTCCCTTTCATATTTTTTTTGTTTTACCAGGAGAGACACACTAAGCTGAAAGCTTGTTTACAGGTGCAACCTGGGAGCACAAGGAAGTTAAGTGACTTGCTCAGGGTCACACAGTATGCAAGTGGGGGCTGTGGGATTCAAACCCGGGTCTCCAGGTTTGCAGCTCAGAGCCTTAAGCCACTGTGCTATACTGCCTCCTATATATTTTCTGGCAGACAAGGAACCTTTCATGCTGAACATCAACCAGCCAGTTCCTAACTCCAAAACCTTTGGGGTTTCCTTTCCACCCTTATTTGTAACATACAAGGGGTTTACTTTAACCCTTATTTATTTTTTTTTGTATTATGTGTTTATCGCCCCTGTGTCTCCCAACTACCACTCCTACAGACCACTGCCAAGGACACTCGCTCTCCCCCTTGACTCCGATGCGATCCCGACCCCATCACAGCTACCTCAGGATAACCTGGTGACCCGCCGTTGGATGGGTCCTCCACTCGAGTATGGCCTGGAGGCCTAGGCATTGGCCCTGGTGCTGCTGAGGTCGGTTAGCTTCTCGGAGTTCTGAGGAGGCACTGGTCGGCGGCGTCATCTGGCAGTTTGGAGGTGCCATTTCTGTGTTTTCCTCCTGCTTCCCCAGCTTGCGTTACCTCTGTGCTCCCCTGGTCTCCACCGAGGCCACTTCAGGCGGCCTTTCCCTAACCCACCCAGGAGAGGAGAGCCATCCTCGGGCCTTTCGATCCTCCTCCTCCCCTGCACCAACCCACCGCCCAAGTCCATTTCCAACCCGATCCGCTGGCGTGACAAGAGGTAAGGTGCCAGTGCCTCAACCCTCTGCACCACGGGCGACTAACCTAATTTTTAACGTACTAGAGGTTTCCTTTCAACCCTTACACCATTCTGGTACCCTCTACTGACTCAGCACCAGCTTTAATGCTATATTCAATTTAAACATTGCATGTTTCATATATTTCATAGCATATCACAGGGGGTTCCAAACATGGGACAATCCATTCAACCACCATGGTGTCTTCCCTGTTGCTTGTAGTCTTCACCCCAGTATGTAAATGTTCTGAAACAGTCTTACCTGGGGCCTTCATCTCATCATCTTCCAAGTAGCAGCAGCCCAGAAAAATGGGCAACAACGGGATTTCAAAAGTGACTGGCAACAAAGATTCCATAGGAGGTTCCTCCTCCTCTAAAGCCCATGAATCTTGGTCCTCTGTCTCCACCATGAAATCCTCCGGTTGGGAACCCTCCATCAGCACCTGGCAGCGGTGCTTCACCTCTCTCCAGCGCTGGTTCACCTCCACATTCTGTCGAACTCCAATCCAGTTAGTAATTCCCCTCCAGTCCTCCTCACCTGGGCTCTAGTATGCACACCGGTAAGCCCCTCCTCCAACAGATCCTTGGGATCCACGAGATCTTGGAGGTATGCCATCCTGCTCTTTGCCCCCTATGTCTGGATACCAGGGCTGGTATCTGGGTACTGGTCTCCCTCTCGTTTCTCTGGACAACCAGTACAGTCCCACTTCTTACACTAAGTTTGTCACAGCGTGTGGTAATAAACTTCAGACGAGGCAAATTTACAGGTTTAATGCACAGCGTGGTGTGGTGTTTATTTTCAGAAGTTAGAAAATAATAAATGAAAGCAAAATAATTGTAAAGAAAATCACTACTTAACATCAGTATTTTCTCACAAAATACAGTCCTGGATCTTAGAGCTCCTAAGACCCTTCTCATCTGCATTCAATAGCTTGTCTGCCTCTCTTCTCCCTCTCCTAGGGCTGTGCCCTCTGGGCTGAAGTGAAGTAAACTGTGCAAAGCTTTTATATCTTTTGGTAGGGTCACCTGACTGAGCCCTTACATGTCTGGACATGTTTCAAAATCAAGGGGAGGGATTGTGTCAGAGTTTCCTGTTTCAGTTAAAGGTACAGTGTATATATCCACAGGTATTTACTCTGTATCTCTGATCCACAGTGACTAAGCACTTTTATACATAGAACCTTATACAGTAACTTTTTTTTTTTTTATATTTTCCCTCTTTTGACCCCTCACCTTCCATCAAAGGTCCGCCCTGGTCATGGTGCCCCGAGGCTTCCACCATCCAATTAGCCACTCATTCTCCCGATTACTCCTGGCTTGCCTCCCAGGAAGTGGAGCACTAAGCCACGGCAGGAATCAGCGCCATGTATTAGTAACTGGTTGGGCAGTATGTGGCCAGGCGGCTAATTGAAGCTGGGAGCAGGGCGTCATGGAGACGTCTGGTGAGGAGGGATTTTTTTCCCCCTGTTGGCTGAAGCAGAGACGTGCAATGACACCAGCATCTGTCCCAGCCCAGTGTCTCCCCTCTTCGACTATGTGTTGGTGCTCATGGTTATACACCCAGCTTCCGCTAGGTGTCATTCTTGCACAGAGCACAAAGACCCCCAACCCCCCGGAGAAGGAGAGCAGTCCTTGGGACACACCATCCTTCTCCCCGGCCTAACCCTCCGATGACCTGGGCTCGTTCAGACCAGGTTAAATATGGAAGCCCAACTGCTACCTGCTGCTATGGGCTGGCTTCCACTAATAGGTTTATAGTGTGAATTTAAGAAAATACTCTTAAATATTTCTTATAACTTTACTAATCATGATATTATTGTTTTATATGGCTTCTGAATCCTTTTATTTAAAAGGCTGATTAACTGTATTCATTCATGCTATCTAAAATAGCTTTCATGCTTTTGTACACAAAATGCACTATATACGTTACACAACACCTCTCCGGGTGTTTGGCATCATTCCATGGACTGGATGGATGGAAATGGAAAAAGAATGAAGAGAGAGAACTAGTAGGAAGTTTAGTAGGGATAGTAAAGAGCTAAGATAGGTGGCCAACCTAGGGTGGGGGAAGAAGAAAAGCAAAGAGAAAAGCGTTAACTGTTGCACAACAGAAGGTCTGGTAGCTAGGAAATAAGGAGATAGAAAAGTGGTCCATCAGTCACAGTCGAGGGTGTAGCCTAACTCTTCCATGATGACTTCCCTTATGAACATGACATGTGGCCTTTATAGAACAGTGGCCAAAATGTCATTTCACGCCACAAGTACAGATATATATTTCATCCAGGATTTGAAAAATGGCACCTGCCAAGTTTATGAGGTGGTGTGAAAAAATGGCTATACTGAAAATTTGGAGTCAAAAATATTAATAATTACCAAAGGTATGAGCAAGCATTGAAAAATGTCAATGTACAGTACATTTCAGTGTACTTTTTTTTTTTTTTTAATATTTTGTTCCCATGCTGGCCCAGTGGCGTGGAGGGCTGCGGCATTATGCCTTACTTCCTGCCATGCTAGCGACCTGTGTTCGTGGTGCAAGTGGGTCTCCGGAGGTTGGCTGGGGAGGGAGAGGATCGAGTGTCCGGAGGACAGCTCTCCTCTCCCAGGAGGTGGGGGCAGAGTCGCTGCTTGACTGGCCCCTAGCGATGGCTGAGGGCTGGCGCAATGGACCCACACAAGGGGGGGATGGAGCCGAGCAAGATGCCCGGCATGCCACATATGGGAGCATGCGTGGTTCGGCCAGTTGGCATCATTGCACGCTTTGGCTCTGTGCTCAGGGTGGGACAAAACCGGAGGAGAAAACAAGCCGACCGTCAGGATGAAGCCAGTCTTCCCGCTGCACCGGGCCAGCAGGCGCCTCAAATTGGTGTGAGGTGATGGCCAACACTAGGTCCGGTGGTGATGATGAGGGGAACCGGTGGAAGGGGGCTGGTCGGCGGGGGATAAAGAAATAATCAAAAAAAATTTATTTTGTCTCCAAATTTTAAATATGGAGCTGGATTGCCAAAGGCCAAGGAATGATGCACGGTGTTTGCATCAAACAGAAATGACACAAGGGGTACACTGCATCAGTTCATGAGTCATTCCTGATTTTAGATCACGGTTTGCATCAACAGCAGGGCTGCCTGCGCCAGACTGGCTTGCGACAAACCACAGGCTGTGCCATGGCAGAGATGGGCTTGCAACACAAAAGGGGTGCACCATCCTCTTTTTCAGGATTCTGGAACCCAGCAGGTCACGCCAGTGCTTAGACCAGCCAGAGGTGCTCTAACAGCCTCGTGCACTGCCACCTTCTATAGCTGATTGATGGCCAGAGGGACCTGTGCAATGAAGTTCTGTACAGTAACATTTGCGCTTGTGCATTAGTTTCTAGTGTCTCGCAGTTTGTAGGAGACTCCAGTAGTTGAAACTTGTAACAGCAAATATGGAACGTAATAATTTATGAGAAAGTTCAGTGACAATGATATCTATCAATGTATATGATATATATATATATATACAGTTCCTTTCTGCACCTTCAACCCCATGAAAATGTCTGCCTGTGTATATTAAAATGTTAAAACAAAAAGTTTATCTGGCGGCACCTGTCCCCTATTGTCACGTTATCCCATTCTGTGGTGGGCTTTGACATTCTAGCAATTTATGAAGCCCACTCCGCTCTTGCTTGGTATACAGCTTTTCAGAAGTGATAGAGGGAGCTGTGACTGGTGGCTATTGATATGTGCACTGAGCCCCTTACAGGATTTTTCTGCTTTTACATGCTATTTTTAAACAATATTGTGCACCATATGCCATTTTTTTTGTTGCTTCCTTAACACAGTATGCTGCCACTTTAATTGCTAGCCCAGCACTACATGTTCCCTATTATTGAGTTCCCTTAGGGCTGTGGCAGGTTTTCAGTTTGCCATCTTGCTTTTTTGGCCAGCGTAGTTAGCTTTCAAACATACATGCCATTTCATTTTTAAACATTTGGGATGCACAAATATATTATGGGTGCAGTATTTTAGGAGCTGTGGAGTGAAGATGCTTGCTGGTGATATGTGCACTAGCCTTGCTAACAGGGTTTCCCTGCATGCACACATCTATTAATTACACATAACAGTGTGCATCTGTATAAAATGATGGACACTTATTTTATATATTCAGGTCATAATGCAAAGTGTTATAGTCCTTTGCACATGTCACAAAGCAAATATTTGCACAATGTAGCTTTTGTGTCTCTGACTTATGTTTGCCTCATTTTTTTATCCTTTTTTTAAAGATTTCATGTTGTATTTTTATTTGCTGTGGTGGGGCTCAAACCCAAGGAGTACGCAAACTATAGTCAATCAAAACTTTTTTTTTTCTCAAAAAAAAAGATAATGGATAATTGTAGTAGTTATGAATGAAAGCGGACTAGTACTCAGCATTGAAACTGAAAAAATGACCTAAAGAACCTGACAAAGGAGCTCTCTAATATATCTTGCTCCACGGTAATCAGACACATGGTCCAAATGTGTATGAGGATTGCCATCCCCATTGATGTGCACAGTCACTGCAGACTCTGGTTTGTTAGACTGTATCTGAGATGTTCCCCTACTCTATCTCGCAATCTTCTATCGGAGTGACCAATGTAAAAAGCAGTACAGGTGCAAGGAAAACGTGCTGATGTTCTCTCTAATACTTTCTGATCCCCCTGTCCTAGTATTTTCAAAGGTTTCAGTTTTCAAAAGTGAGCAGATTTTCATACACACTGCATGTATCCCTCATGGATTTTAATCCTTCCTTCCACATTTTTAGTTTTTAAACGGCTGTGCATGATGTGGTCAGTTATATTTTTGCCTCATCTGTAAGAGACCCTGAGGGACAAATTGGCTTTTTCTGTAAATGCAGGGAGAACCCCTAACACCGGTAAATTTCTTTTGGAGCAAGTTGATCCATTCCCCCCACCCTCATGCCACTGGACATAGTGAAGGTGAGGCACTCATCTCTCTCCTTCATTGTTACGCACCATCACAGTAAATTGTTCCTTTCCATCATGTTAACCTCAGCCCTTACAGGCACTGCCTCATCTTCCTGATACCCTCGCTGTATGGATCTGTTTGCTGCATAATTTATATGCTTCTGTGCTTCTGTAATGCTTTTAAATTTGTAGCAGTAAGAGCAGATTACGAGATAGAGTAGGAGAATTCCTCAGAGCCATGCAGTGTAACAAAT
Organism: Neoceratodus forsteri; assembly: GCA_016271365.2. Classification (NCBI taxonomy): domain Eukaryota; kingdom Metazoa; phylum Chordata; order Ceratodontiformes; family Ceratodontidae; genus Neoceratodus; species Neoceratodus forsteri. The sequence continues at coordinate 73,821,786 of CM057452.1, forward strand.
CAGATTATGAAATAGCTGTGCACGTCAGTCAGAATGGTGGTCCTAAGACACATCATGTATGAGCAGTAGCCCTTGAAAGTCTCCTTCAAGCCAACTGCAGGCTTGCCAGATGGACAGATACAGTGTTCCAAATCCATCTATCTCCAAGCATCAATACCCTGATTATAACTTTGTATATATGTACATAACTGCATGTACTATATGCCTGTGGCCCATTTATCAATGCTTCTATAAGCTTAACCTTGTACCCCCCCCTTTTTTGATACAAACTAATTTTCATATCTTATTTATTTATTTGTAAGAATCAGTTTACAACCTTTGAGCCAGAGGCTCGTTTCCAAAGGTACTTCGTCACATAAAGACATACATTATGTTTTTGGTTACATAGCGTAGATTTGCAAAACAATAGGCGTTCAACAGAGGCGCCACGTCACACTGTGGTTAGACAAATACAAGTAGGTTACAGGGTACATGTAATTGATAACAGGTGTTACACAAGTTGGTATCAAGTGAGCAATCTAGTTGGTAAACACTGAAACAGCTGGCACTGGCCAGGTTAAACATAGGCACAGTGTACAGGGAAGTGGTGGTGGAGATGGCTAGGTGGAGAGCTGCCCGGAGGGCGTTGTCAACAGAAGCAGAGGTGGAGGCTACTTTCAGAGACAGGAGCAGTTACGAGTGCTGATGATGTGGTTCCGAAGGGTGGTTTTGAACTTGGAGATGGTGGTGGTGGCATTGGTGATGGGGGCAGGGAGAGAGTTAAACCAGTTGGGGCTCTATAGCAGAAGGACCTCTGGCAATGGCTGGTTCTTGATCTGGGGACCATTAGAGTGGTCTTGTAGGAAGACCGTGTTGCAATAGTGGGAGGGCTCTGGTGGATGGATGCCGTTACCCCAGGGGAGAGCCTGAGTAGGGTCTTTTTTGTGAGGAGACAGGTTTGGTATTGGAGCCGTTCATCCAGGGTAAGCAGGTTAGCCTCGACATACAGCTGACAGGTGTGTGTGAGCCTGGGGGCACCAGTAATCAATCTGCAGGCTTTATTCAGGGTTAAGTGAATTTTGTTGAGTGCAGTGGTGTCGGCAGCACCATAAACTGGTAGACCATAGTCTACAAGGGACAGAATGGATGATGTAACAGCGAGCCGGAGAGCATTTGGGGGAAGGCAGGTTCTATGGCGGAAGAGGATGCCAAGCCTTGTGTTAGTGGTGGATGTTAGGGCGTTGATGTGGTTGTGAAATGTGAGGGCTGAGTCGAAGGTAAACCCAAGGTATTTGTAGGAGCAGACTTGTTCCAGTGGCTGATTGGTACTTGGAAGGAAATAGAGTGGGTGGTTGCTAGCTTTGTTTTGGGGGTGGGAAAAGAGCATAGCTTTGGTTTTATTAAGATTGATGATGAGTCTGCGCTCCTTAAACCAAGCCTCGGCAGTGTTGAAAGACTGCTGTAGGAAGTCCTGGAGGGAGATGGGATTGCGGTGGGTGGCAAAAAGGACAGCGTCGTCTGCATACAGTAGAATTTTGCCAGGGCATGCACTGGGCAGGGTGTTCAGATAGAGCGAGAAGAGAAGGGGGCCTAGGATGGAGCCTTGGGGGACCCCAGAGAGAATGGGTTGCACGAGAGTGTGCTATTAATTTTTACACACTGAGATCGAGCGTCAAGATAGCTAGTGCACCATGCTAGGGGGCCAGCTGAGAGACCAGTGTGGCAGAGTGCATTCAGCAGAAGTGGATGGGAGACGGTATCGAAAGCCTTTGAGAGGTCGATGAACACTGCACCAGCTAGGGAGCTGGTATCCAAGGAGGAGTGTAGAAAGTTGGAGAATTCAATAAGGGCAGTGCTGGTACTGTGACCAGCATGGAAGCCATGTTGCTCTGGGCATAAGATGTTATGCTTAGCCAGATAATCAGTGATTTGAATGGCCACCACTTTCTCCAGGGCTTTAGAGATGGGGGGAGGATGGAGATTGGCCGGTAGTTGTTGGCCGATGACCTGTCGCCCCCTTTATGAATTGGTGTGATAATGGCTGTTTTCCAAGCTGTGGGAAATTGTCCCAGGCAGAGTGACTGGTTAATTAGGCTGGTGAGTGGGGCAAGGACTTCATCTAGTACCAGCCTGAGTATGCTGGGGTCCAGTGAGTCACTGCCGGGACTGTTGCCATTCAAAGCTTTGATTAGGATGGGTCTGGCTTCCTGGGTGGAAATCTTGCGCAGGTGGAAGCTGGGGTGCTGGAGGACAGGGGGAGGTTGGTTGTCTGATTACAGTGGAGCACAACATATTAGATAGATTGCTCCTTTGTCGGGTTATTTAGAAACATAGAAACATAGACTTTGACAGCAGATAAGGACTGCTTAGCCCACCTAGTCTGCCCATTTCCCTACCTGTTGGATAAGTTGCAGATTCTAGTTAACCAACAGCCTACTTCCTCCTACTCCCACTATAATTGCCATATGTCTCTCCAATGCGTTCTTGAATTCCCCACTGTTTCTGACCCCACGACCTCCTCAGGAAGGCAGTTCCATGTCCACCACCCCTCTGTGAAAAAAATACTTCCTGATGTTGCCCTGAGCCGTCCCCCTAACTTCAAATTGTGCTTGTTCTTGCACATTTCTTTTCTGAAATATGCTCTTGTCTTGGACTTTGTTGATTCCTTGAGGTGCTTGAGTTTCTATCATGTCCCCCTCCTCCTTTCCTCAAGGGGATACATATTAAGCTCTGTAAGTTTCTCTTCATATGGCTTCTGTTGCAGACTCTGCACCATTTTAGTCGCCTCCTCTGGACTGCCTCCATCCTGTCTATGTCCTTGCAGAGATGGGTCTCCAGAACTGCACGCAGTACTCCAGATGGGGGTCTCACCAACTGTCTGTACAGAGGGATAACAACTTCCTGTTTTCTGCTGGTGATGCCTCTCCCTATGCAGCCAGTATCCCCAGCCCTCCTTGCTGCCTTCTCACATTGCTTGCCTACCTTAAGGTCGTCTGATATGACTACCCAGGTCCCTTTCCATTTTTGTTGTTGTTAGTACCTCCCCCGATTGTGTACTCTTCCCCTGGGTTTTTGTTTCCCAGGTGCATTACTTTGCACTTTTTTTGCATTGAAACTAAGCTGCCATATTTTTGACCATTCCTCCAACTGTGCCAAGTCCCTTCTCATCCTTTCCACCCCCCTTGTGTATCAACCCTGTTGCAGATCTTTGTGACTTCTGCAAAGAGGAATACTTTTCCTTCTATTCCCTCTACACTGTCTCCTATAGAGGCATTAAAGAGGACTGGTCCCAGTATTGAACCCCATGTGATAGTGTGGGTTCTAATAAACAGATCACACAACCATGAAAGATGCGTAAAAAACACCTACTTCTGCATTTATCAATTTATTTTAAAAAATAAAAAAAAAATTCAATGTATACAGAAAGAAAAATAAATGGTGTTAGTCCTTCACACCTCTTAAACGTCAGGATATTATTCTTCTTCCTCAAAACATAACATGAAGAATTCCTGAGTTCCCTCCTTTCTCTGATACAGTGTGAAACCTGCACACTTACTTCCTGAGATCCTTCTCTCAGCGTGGTCAGAAAACAACTGACCGCCTATCTCTCTTTTTGTTCCCCTAGAGGAACAGTTTTATATGGCTGATGTGTGACCTCAGAGGTCAGGTGATAGCCCAATTAAGCCAAACATCAGTTTAAAACTTATACTAAATTATATAAACACTTTCTAAACCATCTGGCAACCTGCTAAGTTTCTCAGGAGTTACCCAAATAAGTACCCAATGCAGAAAATACCATAGAATAGAGCTAAAGGGTTAATTATTAGGCTGATGATGTCAGAGCAGTGGCTTAGCTCCTCCCACTCATGACATCACTCTCCCTAATTACCATAAAACCTGGCAGTTCAGGGGCTGCCAGCCTTATAGCAGGACCTATCTTCATATACTGCATAAACGGGGTAATTATACTGCTATTACTTTAAACTAATATGGCACATTTCTGCTTCATAACATGTTTCTCAGAAAGAATTCTTTCCTTTAGATAACTAGGCAGAAAAGGGCGCGCTCCTTATCTGCTTATTAATGCAAAGACAAAGACTCTCTTGTATTTTAGCATTTTTAGAAACTCTTTTTAATACAGTATTTTTTCTATCATGCAGAGAAACAACGTAATACAATAGGCAGTCCTCAAATTCCCAAAAATATCATGTCCCTTTATGTCTGGACAATTTTATATACATTTCCCTTTTTCTCAATGTCTGCAACACTTTGAGCGGCTGAAATCTGTCAGCCGTCGGCTTGAACTTTCACTCTAAGCTGGCTCTGACAACTTTCACCCTATTCTCTTTCACTGGGCACATTTCTACATTATCTGGCCCAATCATTTAGAAAAGAGACATTTTACTTGTCTCATCAGCTCACCAGGGTGCTTAAATTGATAATTTTCTTGAGGATTATTCAGTTTTACCCCTGCCCCCAAACGCTATCTCTGTGCTTTGTTTCTTGGGCCTGAAGCGGCTCCTTGCATTGTACAGAACTCCTAATGCTATGTAGACTCTCCCAGACTTTCAAAAACTTTAACCAATGGTTTATTTTCTTTATTTTAAACATTTGTGTTTCGGGCTGCTTTTCTTTTCTTTTTGATCGTGCGCACGGAAGATGTGCAGCAGTGCGATCGTGCAAATGAGCAGCAGTGCGATCGTGCGAATGTGTGCACATCGATCGGAAACTCATTCAAGAAACTTATCTTCTTTAATTAGCAGCATGAGGGAATTACAAACAGGGCAATAGCTTACTAAGCGTACTGCTTTATTCAATCCATTCCAACCATGCTTCCCATGAATAAAGGGGGGTTCAGGCTGTTATAGAAAAACAAAAAGGGATAGAAAAGCAACAGATAGGAGAATATCAGGTTGGCCACCCTGATAAGAAATAAGAGGATAGAAGGAAATAAAGGAAGACGATAGGACAGAGTGAAAAAATAGAAATAGGTACTGCCTGAAGAAGGAAGTGATGCTGGCATACATGGTACCCCACTAGTAACCACCCTTTCTTCTGAGTGTACTCCATTTACTATTACCCTCTGCATCCTGTTGTCCAGCCAGTTTATTACCCAGGCTACCCTGGGACCCACTCCCAGGCTGGCTAACTTGTTTATTAATATTTTGTGTGGAACTGTGTCAAGTGCCTTGCTAAAGTCTAGGTAGGCCGTGTCCACAACCCCTCCCTAGACTACTATTTTGGTCACCCAGTCAAAGAAATGTATTAAATTCGTCTGACATGACCTTCCTGCTGTGAATCCATGCTGCTTCGGGTCCTGTACTCTGCTGGCCTCCAGGTACTCAAAAATTATTTCTTTCAGAAGTGATTCCATCATTTTCCCTACCACTGAGGTCAAACCAACAGGTCTGTAGTTTCCTGCCTGTGTCTTGCTCCCACTTTTGTGAAGAGGAATCACATCTGCCCTCCTCCAGTCCTTAGGTACCACACCATCCTCCCATGATTTGTTAAAAAGGGTAGTCAGTGGTGTCACTAGTTCTCTTCTTACTTCTTTTAGAATTCTGGGGTGAATCCCGTCAGGCCCCATTGCTTTGTCCACCTTGAGTTTTAGGAGTTCTTTCAGGACCTTTTCTTTTGTGAGTGGACTGGTATCGATCCCCCTGTCCAGAGTGCTTCTATTGTTTGGTTTAGGTACCTCCCCCTCTTCTTCTTTTGTGAATACTGAGCAAAAGTATTTGTTCAGTATCTCTGCCTTTTCACTGTCATCCTCTGTCCACCTCCCCTCGCCTTTCTTAAGCCTCTCTATCCCTCCCTTGGTTTTCCTTCGCGCCCTGATGTACCTATAAAAGGTTTTATACCCCTTCTTAATAGAGTTGGCCATTTTTTCTTTGGTTTGGGCCTTCGCTATTCTGACTGCCCCCCCCGCTTCCTTCTACTTTAACTGATACAGTTCTCTGTTCTGCTCCTTCTGTGATTCTTTGTACTTCCTGAATGCAGCAGTCAGCTTAGATTCAGTGCTAAGCAGTGCAAGGTAATGCACCTGGGAAACAAAAACCCAGGGAAGAGTACACAATGGGGGGTGAGATACTAACAACAACAAAAATGGAAAGGGACCTGGGGGTAGTCATATCAGATGACCTAAAGGTGGGCAAGCAATGTGAGAGGGCAGCAAGGAGGGCTGGGGGATACTGGGATGCATAGGTAGAGTCATCACCAGTAGAAAACAGGAAGTTATTATCCCTCTGTACAGACAGCTGGTGAGACCCCATCTGGAGTACTGTGTGCAGTTCTGGAGACCCAATCTCCGCAAAGACATAGACAGGATGGAAGCTGTCCAGAGGAGGGCAACTAAAATGGTGCAGGGTCTGCACTGGAAGACATATGAAGAAAGACTTAAGGAGCTTAATATGTATAGCCTCGAGGAAAGGAGGGAGAGGGGGACATGATAGAAACTTTCAAGTACCTCAAGGGAATCAACAAAGTCCAAGAGGGAGCATCTTTCAAAAAAGAGGTAGAAGCAAGGGGCACAATTTGAAGATGGGGGGTGCCCAGAGGTAATTTAAGGAAGTATTGTTTCACAGAGAGGTTGTGGATGCATAGAACGGCTTCCTCTCGGAGGAGGTTGTGGAGTCAAAAACAGTGGTGGAATTCAAGACACATGGGATAGTCATAAGGCAATTCTAGGGGTGGGGTAGGAAGAAGTAGGCTGCTGGTTAACTAGGATCTGCAGCTTATCCATTAGGTAGGAAATGGGCAGACTGGTGGGCCAAGGTCCTTATCTGCCGTCAAATTCTATGTTTCTATGTTTCTATGCTATCTTTTTCTCCCTAACCTTCCTGCCACCTCTTTTGAGAACCATAGTGTTTTTTACTTTGTTTTGTTTTGTTTATTTGCTTCACACAAAGGCTTGTTGCCTCTGTGATGATAGTTTTGATTTTTCCTCATTGTTCTTCCATCCTTCCTTCCTGCCCATATGCTAGTGCATTCCTTAGGTACTCACCCATTTTGCCAAAGTCAGCCCTCCTAAAGTCCAGTGCCTTTGCCTTTGTATGGCTTGACTCTATGGCTGTGTTTACTGTGAACCACAGTATTCGGTGATCGCTAGTTCCCAGATGGCTACCCACTTCTAAATCTGTGATCCTCTGTCTGTCTCCATTTGAGAGTACCAGGTCTAAGATTGCTCCCTCCCAAGTGAGTTCCAGCACTAGCTGTCTGAGGCATGCCCCCTGCAGGGCATCGAGAATGACCCCGGTCTTGGATGTGGCTGCAGCACATGTGCTCCAGTTAACATCTGGCATATTCAGGTCCCCATCAACAATATCTCCCTTTTTTCTGCCATTCTAAGGATGCCTCTATCATTTCCTTGTCCATTCTCTCCCTGAGATGGGGATCCTTTTCAGTGTTCGTTTTCAATGTCGCATAGTAGTACAGTTTCATTTTTAACCACAACAGTTCTGCGTCATGTTTTTTAAAAAAATATTTCGATTGACAATAATTTTCGTACACCTTGGGTTAGAGCCTCACCAAAGCAAAGAAAAAGACAAAGGGACGGATATTGAATGCCAGGGGATGAAGGCAGCCTTCGTAAGTCTCCTCCCTTTTGCCATCTGTTTGACACAAGGGACCGCTTGCAGCAACCTTTGGGACTTTGGTGCCGTAACAGATATTCTTGCAAAATCTGGTGCAGGGTCCTTGGTGTACCAGGCTTTGCCGCACACAACTGTTGGATGCATCGTGTGTCATGCTACAGGCCCTTTGAAAATCTGGCCCATAGACTTACGACCCCATCTCATGAACCTGATAGGTAAAAATTTCCAAATCCCAGCTGAAAGGTGATTTTGCATAGGGACTGTGAAATCAGCTTTTGGCCTGGATTTGAAAAACGTCACCTGCCTTGTTCACGAGGTGGGGTTCCACAAAGGCCATGTTAGACATTTGGTGGAAAAATATTGAAAATTAACAAGGGTATGAGTGAACATTGAAATATTTCAATGCTCACTCATAAATTTGCCATTTTACCATATTCTTCCACCAAATTTTCAAGATAACCTTCTAATGACTCCACCTCACAAACCCAGTAGGTGGAAATTTTCAAATCTCACCCAAAATTTGATTTCACAGTGTGACTGTAAAAGCACTTTTCAGGAAGGATTTGAAAAAAAGAATTTTTAGCATACTTTTTCTCTTGGAGATACCCACTGGTCCCCATCAGTCCACTTCCTCCACCCAGCCCCATCACCCGCCTTCTCTGGCACTTACCTAGTTCCCTTGGAGTGTACCCTGACTTGCCCACCGGGTTGGGGCCATCGGAGGACACTATCTCTGAGTGGAGACTCGATCAGTGATCCAAGGGTAGAGTGGCTCAGTCAGTGGTGTGGGGTCTGTGGTGTGGGGTGAACGGTTCTGGGTGATAATATCGCCCACAAAATAAAGCAGAACAAAATAACGCAGGCAAGTCATCGCGGGCAGTAAAATTGCTTGGAAATGGCAACATCGTGGAACAGAATAAAGCAGGCCACCAGCCCTCTGTGTTTTCTGGACACCACAGTGCCCCCACGGTCACGGGAGGAGGGAAGCGGACACACAGAAAAACCGACGGTGTGGGCACAGTGGGAACACAGAAAGTACCAACGAAGCAGATCCTGGTGCCTGCACCCCCGAGTGCAAATGCCTGCAGCACACCTGCCGCCACCCCGCTGCTGTCCCACTGTCCCACAACACAGCCACACATGGCCACCAACCAACAGTCGGCCACAAAGTAAGGACCCTTGCATTGCCCCCCATCCCACTGATCCACAAACACAACCAGACAACCATCAGGCCACAGCCTGCCACAAGTAGTTCATGAAAGAGCTTCCATGCTTACCTGGTTCCCCATCTGTGGGCTGAGGCAACATCCCCGGGCGGTGTGGTGTTCTGCAGCATCCCCATGACTGGCAGAATAGCAGATGCGCATGGCGACAGGACATGACACAACATGGACGGTGGTGCGAGTGTCACTGTGCAGCGGAGCACGGGTATGCCCAGTGCGGCACTGCAAGGAGTGGAGTGAGTGGCCATGGAACTGCCTCCAGCAGCGGCCATGTGCCTGCAATGGCAGGCCCCACCATGGAAGACAAACAACGGCAGAGCAGCCAGAGGGAAAGAGCAACTGGGGTGCTGCAACACACAGAAAGCACCGGCAGCGGTCAGCAGGAAGCCCGTCATGGGCATGCACAAGAGCCCCCCCCCCCACAGTGTTGAATGAGCAGCGCATTGGGCTGCTACCCACCAGTGCAGGGGGTACGTGGGGGGATGGCCAACACAATGAGTTGTAGTGGGCATGCAGAGCCCCAGCATGCACATAGCATCAGTCAGGCACCGGGAGGCAGATAACGCAGTGGTTTAAGGCCTGAGCTGCAAATCTTTTGATATCCAGCAGACCACACCTGGGTTTGAATCCCACAGCTTCCACTTGCATACTGTGTGACCCTGAGCAAGTCACTTAACTTCCCTGTGCTCCCAGGTCGCTTCTGTAAAAAAGCTTTCAGCTTAGTGTGCTACCCCTGGTTAAACAAATAAATAAATAAAAATAAAATCATGCCAAACTGGAACACCACGGACATGCATGGCCCCCACCTCACAATGGGAGACAGGAAGTGTGCAGGTGGACCCTAAGAGGGCATGTGATTGGCCCCCCCATCTACAGGTGCACCCTGTCCAGGGCTATGAGCCAGTACAATAGGGGGAACACAGCAGTATTACCCTGTCCTGCCTGAAGCGAGACACTGCCGCCAGCTACTGACTGCAACTGTGCAATGGAGCTGAAATCTGTGAAGAGCCAGAAGGGGAGAACTCTCCTGCAGCACGAGGGCCACCTGTTCTACCAGGAGAGGAGGTCCACTGGGAAGACCAACTGGAAGTGTGCAGAGCACTTCAGGGGTAAGTGCAAGGCCCAAGTGCACACTAATGGCGACAAAGTGGTGAAGGTCCTGCACATGCACAACCATGTCCCTGACCATGGCGACATTGTGGTCTGGGAGACAGTGGCGGCAGTCAAGGACAGGGCTGTCTGCACCCATGAGACCCCCCGGCAGGTCATTGCTGCCTGCTGCAGCACTGTGTCGCTCTCTGTTGGGGGGGGGGCTGCACAACACAGAACTACTGAGGTGATGGGTACAGCAGGCCAGGAGGGTGACTAACCACCAACCACCCGTACCAACCTCCATCGCTGATCTCACCATACCTGAGGAGTACAGAGTGACCTTGGCAGGGGAAACCTTCCTGATGCACGAGAGTGAGGGAGTGGACAGGTGTCTGATTTTTTTGACACAGAAGAACCTCGATAGTACTGGACTTTGAGCAGGCCACATTCAAGGCCTTTGATTCTGTCTTCCTGATGTCAGCCTCCATGGTGTTTCTTCCACCTCTGCCAGGTGGTGTGGAAGAAGGTACAAGGTGTGTAAGCTTTCCAGCAGCGCTGTGTGGCAGACAAGGAATTTATGCTGCACGTCTGCATGCTGCCTGCCATTGCATTCGTGCCCCCTTGTGATGTCTCCAAGGGTTTTCAAGGAGTTGCGGTCATGGGACTTTTATGTGCAGAATGATGATCTCCTCGAGCCCATCATCGACTACTTTGAGGACTCGTGGGTGGGCAGGCCCATCCATGGTGGTGTCCAACACCATCCTCCCTTTCCCATCGAATTTTGGAACTGCCATGAATTCAGCAAGGCTGGGAAGGCACGTACCATCAATACGGTGGAGGGATGGCACCGTGCCTTCAGCTCCCTCATAGGTGTCTGTTACTCCACACTGTGGCACTTCATAGACATGCTCAAGAGTGAGCAGCGGCTTAGTGAGATCAGGATTGAACCATGTGTCTGCTATGCCATGCCACAGGGGGGGAAGAAGAAGTACAAAAACTCACCCCGGCGTATACAGGCCATTGTACAGGAGTATGGATCCTGTAGCAATTATGACTATCTGAAGGGCATTGCATTCAGCTATCAGTTCCAGGTGTGATGCCCTGGACTGGTGTGCTGACATGACCGCTGGCTGTGGGCTGCTGATGTGACATTTGCATTGGGTGTGGGGATGTGCTGGTTGTGGGTGTGTGGGTGGGGCTGTGGGTGTGGTGCTGGGGACCTGGATCACAGTGTGTCATGAGTAAAGGTGTACTTCTCACAACTGCTGTGTCCTATGCTCATTTGTGGCCCCGCCGCTCCTGCAGCTTCCTTCTAGTCTGCACTGTTATGTCATGCATTCTTTTGTGGCAACTTTGGTCTGCCAAGCATTACTATGCCCTGCTTTCTTTTGCCCCCACTTTAATTTGTCCGCGATATTATGTTCGGTGATATTTTGTTCCACGATATTAACATCCGGAACCAGGGCGAACATTCTCCTGGACATCCTGGTGTTTTCCTCTTTCTTTCCACCAGTCTGGAAACACTGAGGAAGCTAGCATAACACGTAGGGAATGCAATGGTGTTCACTCATGTTGGAGTGTGGCAACGCCCCCCTGCCTCGCCAGCTGCTGTGCATCGCCACCTGTGGTCACCCAGTTGGAGGCAGAGCTCAAACATCCACCCTCCTCCATGGTGGAGAGTATCCAGTGAGGTGCTCATCACATCTCCCGCCAGCCCTCTGATGATCAGGCTTGTTCCCAGACTGGATTGTCAGTGTCGTGAGCAGTAGCGCTACCACCGCCTATCAGGCTGGCCCTGGATTTGAAAATTTCACCTACCTCTATTCATGAGGTGAGGTCCAAAATGGACATATTGAAAATTTGGGGTACAAATATTTAAAAATGAAAAGTTATGAATAAAAGTTCAAAACGTGTTGAAATACATTAACCAGACTTAACTTATTTTCTCCAAACACAGTCACAGTTCCAGGTGGAGGACGTCTTTCCTCGATCGGAGAGTGAGCAACATTATGGGACCAGTTTAGGTGAGTGAGAGTGTGTGGTGGGTGCTGAGTGGGGGGCTTGGGGTGTGTGGGTGTGTGTGAGGGGGCAGAGTTCAACGAGGGATTTTCTTCTTTTTAGGTTACAGGGAAAAAAGATCAATGTGCACATGCTGAGAGTGAGACACAGTAATTGAGTCTCCGTAACCTAAAGCTTGGTGCCATCAACCCCCTGTCAAGCCCAAGACCGTGGCCCCTTATTCAAAAAATGAGCTATCAACCGGCCTGGTAGAGCAGAGGACTGAGGCACTTAGTGCCTTACTTCTCCCGTGCCAGCAGCCCAGGTTCGGGAACAGACTCGGCTCGTCGGGGGTTGGCTGGGGAGGGAGAGGTTTGAGGATCCGGAGGACTTTTCCCATCTCTTGGGGTGGGGAGGCCTGTCATCCCTGGGCTGTGCTGTCCCTAGGTGGAGGCCTGGAGGTAAAGCAGGTCAGGGAGGCAAAATAAGGGTGGGTCTATGGGGAACATCAGATTGGTGTGCCTCCATGCATGAGTCCAGTGCTCCACATTTGAGAGTGGGGTCAGAGAAACAGAAAAAGGAACATTGGCGGGCTTCATGAAGCCCAGCCCACCCATCTCTGCTCCCGTGCCTCCACTCTCAGTTCGACTCAGATGTGTGTATGGGGGAGGGGGGGATGGCCCTCCTCCTCTGGCCCTGCCATAAGAGGGCAACTCGTGGGGAGGAAAATCCAATCGGGTGCGCAGCTAAGTGAGGTGGTTCAGGTTCGCTGGCCTAGGAGGCTGGGGACCAGGCTGATGCAGCCATCCCTGGATGCAGGAGATAGAAAAACCTATACAGCAAAAAAAAAAAAATGAGGTAATGGCAGCAGGAGGATGGTCTGTTTGCAGCACACAGTAGTTTGATTTTTTTTTTCTATAGCTGGCAGGTGGTGCCATGGGCGAGCACTTTAGTTATACGGAGTGTGACTGAGTTAGTGAGGCAGGTTACTGACGCAGTTTTAGAGGGTTTACTGTTTGGGGCCGGGTAGGCTGTTGTGCTGGCTGGCAGCCACTATGTGCCATGGCGCATCTAGTGTAAAGCTGGTCCTTTGGCTAATGTCTCAGCGCCCTCCTCCTCAGCTGGTTGCCTAACAGACAACTGAAAATAAAGTCACTTTTCTATCACAAAATAGGTTATTTAGAAGTAAACCATCAGTTACTTTGATTTATTCCCTGTGTCCTGTGGGTCCCCACCATTGACCCTACTCTCTTACTCTGGATTAGTAGATAAATTACATATTCCAAATAAATGTTTAGCAACTGACACAGACCTCTTAGGCTGGGGCGCCATCTGACAAATGCTAACCGCATGTTCTGCTTTTGCTTCATGTTGTCACATGGTGTCTGGCTGGAGGAGGTGAGAGAAGGGCTGTGTTGGGTGCCAAACATGCATATGGAATATGTAATTTATTTATGGACTCTGGAGTAAGAGGGTAGGGTTAGGCTGAGACCCATCGGACATCAGAATTAAATCTAACCTGCGTCCTGCATTTCTCTATTTCTGAAGCACAGATGCCGTGCCTCTGTTAGAAAAGTTACCGAATGCTCCATAGCTCAGACTGACTTGCTGTTTAGAAGTCCCGCCTCTCCGCCGCCGGTGCCTTTCTCCCGATGTGTGTCCCTGCATTTGCTCTATCTCTGTTGGGCTTGTTTATTGTGTGGTTTATCCTCCCCTGCCCCCCAACTACCGTGCTGTTCTCTAATTCTTTCTCTTCAGCTGGAACATTAAGGACAGGAGGTGGGTGAATTGGCTACTGACTGTACTAGAGTGAGAAAATGACAACAGGAGTCACTTTTCTCATCTAGAGAGTGATCCGAAGAAGGCGTATGGTGTGGGCAGGGGGATCCTGTTGGTGTTTTTGCGTGAGCTGAAATTTCATCACACCACTTGGTGTGCAGTGGGGAATTTTCAAGCCACAACCTGAAAAACAATTGGTCTTGCTGAGCTGGGCACCTAGGATTTTGGGTGCACAGAAAAAATATTTCTCGGCTTAATTAAAAACAGACACCAGAATCTAGCTAAAAGGATTCTGTTTAGCTAGGCTCAGGTGTGTTTTTTTAATTGATAATTTTATGTATTTTCTATGTTTTTAGTTTAAAAAAACAAAAACCAATATGATGGCCACTGGGCCCTGAACGTTTTCTCACCATCTGAAAACCGCTAAGTAGCATGAAAGCAAAATGCTTTCATGTCATAAACATTGTCATGTCACATCAGGTTATCCAAAAATCCTGGTCTGGCCTGCCGGTGCAGCTATAGCACTAACGTTCTTGATGCTGCCAACCGAAGTTCAGGAATGAGCCCAGGCCACAGAGGGCCAGCAGAGGAGAGGTGAGTCAAGCATCCACTTAAGCGCTCTCCATCTTGGGGAGTGAGGGTGCATGGCTGCCAGTACACTACCGCCACCTGGGTGATCACAGGTGGAGGTTTTCTCAGCATCTTCGGATTAGGGTGGGGGGACCCCAATGAGGCTTCAGCACCTGCGCACATCTCCATGTGCAAGTGCATGTCATCCTGAGGGAGAAACCTCGAAAATGCCACCTGTGGCAAGAGGACATCCACCACATCACAGGTCATGCACGCCTATCATGACACTTCGCCTCAACTGTACCCCACCGAGTCTCTGCTGGGCTAAAAAGAAGGTGCACCCAGTGGCCCTGCCCTGGAGGATAAGCCAGAGTGTCTAGGGAGACAGAGGTAAGTCCCGGGAGGTGGATGACAGGGCTAGGTACAGGGACTGCACCGGAGGAGGGCCAGTCGGCTGTAGGGGATTAAGGTACATAATTCCAAAAGGTTATCCAAAAACCCTACTGAACATGCTCAGAAAAACAATTTAAAGGGACACAGTTGTTCGCTGATGTTTTTAGTGTCAAGCTAAAATGATATCTGCAGCCATGTTAGTTGATAGCCTCCCATATGAAATGCCATCAGAACAAAAAAAAGGATTTTTCTTTGATTTTTCTTTACTTTACTCAGCTTCCCGACTTGACATACCGCTCTGAAATGCAAGTGCATGACCAATGTGGCACCGAAGCGCCTGAAAACTCATCCATTGACAAGTCTGACCTTTTAAAAGTACTAGGAGCCGAAGATATGTGCTGATAGTGGCCAGTGTCCTGAATGCCTGAAAGTTACTAATTTATCCAAACGAATACTGCAACATAATTAATTTGAAATTTGAAATGTAAAGCCATGACTCTGGGCATGTGCATTAGCTAATTAGCATTAGTTAATTTTAATTAATAAAGATATTTTCTGCAATAGAGTCCCTCTACTGCTGGCATTGGCTGTAGAGGATACTGGTTATGCTGTGTCACTGTGTTTTTTTTTTTTTTGTATGTCAACTCATTTTATTATATAAAATAAAAACACTTTAGCCGGCCCAGTGGTGCAGAGGGCTGAGGCATCTAGCCTTGCCTCCTCTCACACGCCCGGTGACCTGGGTTTGGGAAGACCTGGGGTTGTCGGTGGTGGCTGGGGGGTAGGCATGAGCGCAGATTGACCTCTCTGGTGACGCTGTCCCTCCCAGAGTTCCATCACCACCAGGTGGAGGTCCGGTGGTGGTACAGGCGGAGAGGGCAGCTAGCAGGATGGGGTGCTCTGCCGCACCCGGCAAGTGCATGCCTCCACATGTGTATGTTCAGCACCCTGGATGCACGCTGGAAGGGTGAAAAAGGGGAAACAACACTGAAAAACTGTAAATAAAAAAAAATAAAAAATTCTGATTTGCCAGGCAGTATTAAAGAGCAGCTGACCACTTCAGGAGAACATTAACAAAATATAATATTTAGATAAAGTTCAGCTTGTATTTCACATTAGTTCTTTATCCCCCCCCCCCCAATTATTTATTCCTAAAGTCAATAGCATGAAAGCAGGATTTTTGCTCCTGAAGAGTTCATCTATTTCTGTTGCTGTGTCCCTACCTGAGGTCATAATGCACTGGTTTGTGACATTACAGTTACTTTCATGGCAACAGATTGTGATGTCACAACAAGGCATTATGGTTTGAAGTAGGAGTAAGCTATAGAGGCAGATTAACTTTAAAGTAACTGTAAGGGATAAAAATCATGTATTCATGCACATTCCCTCAGTAATAAATAATGGGGAGGAGAAATCTAGAATATATATGGAATGCAAGCAGAATTTTACCTACTTTTATTATGTTTTTCAAAGTTTTCTTTTATGTGTCAGTAGCTCTTTAAGACTGGCCTGTTTCATATTGAGTTTTCCTGCTCCTGTCTTTTTGTTTTAATAGCCTCGTCTTGTTTGTGGAGTGAGGGAAGAGTGATTGTGATACAGTAGCACTGGCTCCAGTAGGAGCCCAGTAGTACTTTCTTAAATTTGTCTCCTGCAGATGGAGATGCACTGCTGGCTTTTTATTTATTTTTAATTTTTTTTAGGTTTTTAACCAGGAGTAGCACACTAAGCTGAAAGCTTTTTTACAGGTGCGACCTGGGAGCACAGGGAAGTTAAGTGACTTGCTCAGGGTCACACAGTATGCAGGTGGAAGCTGTGGGATTCAAACCCAGGTCTGGTCTGCTGGATGTCACCAGATTTGCAGCTTAGATCCTTAAACCACTGCGCTATACTGCCTCCATACTATACATGCGCTATACTGGCTTGACAGCGGGCAGGCGAGTGACTGGAATAAGGGGGTGCAAGACCACAGTCGGGAGAGCGACACTGTTGCAAATGAGCATGGTTTTGGAAGGATGCTCAATTGCTGTCTTTCTTTCTTCTTCTGACTGCATAGCAATGTGTTGATTGTTTCTTTCTTTCTTTTTTATTAAGTAATATTCTAGGCGTGGATATGTTGTTCATCCACACTCTCTGGCATGTCCCTTCCCTTTAAATCTCACTGGAAAGTCTTCAAGCTGACTCCTCCCACCCACCCGGTGGTAAATACCTCGGCTCCGCCCCATGATGCCAGATCTTCCTTTCCGCTGGAAGATTCAGGTTCCCTCGTGCTACCTCAGCATTTCGCAGACCCTGGATTCTCAACATCAATTTTCACCGCTGCTTTCTTTAAAACTCATCAGAGTTTACGACTCCGATCCTAGCGCATTGGACATGGAGGTCAAATCGTCCCCCGGATTTTGCTGGTGTTCTTGTGGCCAAAAAATGTTGCGCACCGATCCCCACCTCGCGTGTGTCTATTGCTTAGGTGTGGTACATGACACCTCCGCTTGCACCATCTGTCTGGCCTTCCATCCTAACATCCTAGACTGACCGCAAGGCATGCCTCAAATTGGGGAAACCGAGCCGCAATTCACTGGTGAAATCAGGGAGGCAAGGTGGGTGGTTTCCTCGGCTGTGGGATCCACGAAACAGCTGGATCAGATGGCAGTTTTCGAAGAGGAAGCTGCCCAAGCTTCTGTCAGTCGAAGCTTTTTCATACGTCTCAACCTTGGCTCTACTTTTGCCAGTTCCTTTCGGGAGTTGTGCCAGTCTCTCCCCACCAGGGGTGAGGTGCCCTCGGGCTCGCACTCCTCCCATCCTCAGAAGAGGGACAAGGAATCCAAGTCTTCTTCCTCCAGAAGGAGACGTTCCTGGGACCGAGAGAGGTCCGAGTCCCAGGAACATGCGGTCTCGACTTCGGTCGAGATCGCTTCCTTGGTCACTGGCTTTTTGGACCTTCCATCCAGCCAAGGCACCAAGACCGAGAAACGGCTGAACTGCCAAGATCACTCGACCCAATCGAGCTGTTGTCAATGACTCCTTGGAAAGGACGCCTGCCCTTTCTTCCCGACGAGGAGACCCTGCCCTTGGGGTGTCCTAATCGAGGGAAAGGTGTCGAACCTCGGTTCTCCGACCGTGTCTCCGATTGAACAAGCTGACCCCATCAGTCTCGATCGAGACCAGGACCCTTCGGTAAAAAAACGAAGAAAGGTCACAAACACTCTAGAAGAGGCGCCGCTATCGATCTACATCCTCCTCGGATGAGGAGAGACTTGCCCGAAACTCCGTCGACGCTATGAGGATCTCATGTGGTAACAGCTGATTCTGACTGGTCAAACCTGGCTCCACCGGCAACACCGGCCATTACTTGGCCCCCCTCAGGCGATGCCGACCCCTCTGGAACTGAAGGCTTGGGCCGACATGTATTCGGCTCAGCTTATTTCGTCTCCCCACCGATTTTGGTGGAACCACCACTTAAGCAGCCTCAGGGAGGGATTCCCTCGAAAGAGGACTGGACAGACACTGGGCTGCCCCGTCATCTGTCCATCACTGTTGTCCCCGATCGCCCTCAGTGCATCGAGGGAGACATAGGCGGGAGACCATTATATCTCGACTCTTCGGACTCGGATACCACTGGGTTGCACTCGCATCCGGGGGATGACGAGTCCTCAGTGGCAGGTTTGGAGGAAGGTCCTTCCTCCTTTTAGGGCATTCTCCGCCTGATTTCAGAATCTACTGGAATGCCCTTGGAGTCTATCCAAAAGAAGGCGGAATACCCCCTCATGGATATCCTCAAACCGGGGGATACTCCGATGGAGGCCTTTCCAGTGGCTGAAGCCATTGTTGGCCCAGTCCGTGAGCTATGGCAGCGTCCTGCCTCCTGTCCAGCTCCATCTGCCCACATGGCCCGCAAGTATACAGTGCCCATGTGGTTCCTGGCAGGGTTCACAGAGCATCCCTCGGCCGAAAGCCTTGTGACTGCTTCTGTGTTTAGACGCACTGGTAGCTCAGCCGACACTGACCACCCTCCGGACAAGGAGTCCAAGAACATGGATCATTCTGCCCCAAAGGTTTGTGCAGCCTCATCCTTAGGCCTTCGTCAGGCCAGCTCGGCTGTGATCATGGCACACTTCTCTCATACCCTCTTAGGGTCATTAGATGAAGTCCTCCCTCATCTCCCAGCGGACATGCAAACCATGGTGAAGCAAGCCCGTGATCAGGGCCATGCTGTTGCAAAATAGCAGCTCCAGACAGCCCTGGACATTGAAGATTCCTATGCCCAATCCTTAGCAGCCGCAGTGGCCACTTGCCGCAGGGCCTGGCTGAGGTTATCCTCCTTTCCGGCAGATACTCAGTACAAGTTAGCTGATGTGCCTTCCTGGCACCGATCTCTTGTCCGGGAATGACTGGTCACCTCCAGCGATAGAGTAGTCCAGTGCCACCTTGGATGCTACCTCTGTGAAGGGTTCTTCGGCAAGAACCAGCAGATGCGCAAGAAGAAGTCTTTTGCAAGTCTTCCCTGCGGTTAGGCAGCCCTCCTTTCAAGGAGGCCAGCATCAACAGCAGCAGCAGGCTCAAGCTTGGCACCCCAGGCCCAAGCAGGGTCCCTACGGCCCGTAAAGGAGGCTGAGGTGCTGGTCCAGAGCCTCCTCCTCCTCTAAGCCTGCTCAGAGGCGATTCGGGGGTTGCCACCCCTACACCCGTCATGCCAGCCTGGGTCCTCCCATGGGGACCGACTCCATCACTTTCTTTCTGCCTGGTCCAGTATCACTTGGACAGGTGGGTTCTGGAAGTGGTCGGTCAGGACTGCCTCTGGAATTCGAGCAGTACTCCTCCAGCTGAGCCCATTCCCCTCAGGAGGAAAGGATCTCAGCTTGCTCAGTCTGCCTTCAGGATGACATTGCTCAGCTCCCCTGCAAGGGAGGCGGTAGCTCCAGTGCCGGATCCTCCTACAGACCCAGGCCGTGTCCAGGTACTCACTGATGCCCAAGCGGGTGGTGCCCCATTCTAGATCTCCATGACCTGAATCAATATCTCAGGTCTTGCACCTTCCAGATGGTAACTCTGAACCAGATCATACCATCCCTGGAGCGAAACATGGTTCTGTTCACTGGATCTACAGGAGGCGTTCTTTCACATCCAAATCCGTCTGTCCCACCAGCGGTTCCTCCACTTCAGGGTCGAGGGGATCCTGTATGAGTTCTGAGCCATGCCGTTCGGCCTGTCATCGGCCCCACTGGTCTTCACCAAGTGCATTGCAGTGGTGGCAGCCCATCTTCGGCATCGAGGAGTTCGGATATACCCTTATCTCGACGACTGGCTCTTGGCAGGTTCTTCCCTCCAGGAGTTGGAGAGGTCCAGGGATTTGGCCTTCTGAACCTGCTCCCAACTCAGCCTCCTGATCAACGAGGCCAAGTCAGAACTCGTGCTCTCTCCAGATGATGGGCTTCATCAGGGCAGAGCCGACTGCGCCAAACCAGAGCTCAGCTCCCGGCGGACAGGGCGGAGGTTCTCTCCTCCTTTGCCCGATCATTTCTGGTTGGGCACTTGCACCCTGCCCGGGACTTTCTGCACCTTCTGGGCTACATGGCGGCATGCACCTCGGTGGTCTGTTGGGCCAGGTGGCACATGCTCCCCCTCCAATGGGAGCTGACCGCTCAGTGGACTCAATGTTATGGTCATTTTGACCAGCTGATCACTGTAACCCAGAAGATGTGGGATGCTCTCCAATGGTGGACCATCCCAGACTGGTTGCAGGAAGGAATACCATTTGTCTGCCCCGAGCCGATGGTCGTCCTGACGACCGATGCCTCTCTCATGGGCTGGGGAGCCCACATGGGGGACAGCAGGGCCCATGGGTTCTGGACCACCGAGGAGTCCCGATGCCACATCAACCTGTTGGAGCTCAGAGCAGTCAGACTGGCCCTGTCAGCTTTTGCTCCTCAGGTCCAGGGTCAAGTGGTTCAAATCCAGACGGACAATACCACGACCATGTACTACCTCAACAAACAGGGCAGCACGCACTCCCGTCTGCTATGCAAGGAGGCGCTCCAAATCTGGACCCTCGTCAGCCTGTTGGAGGCGGAGCTCCTAGCCATCCATGTGGCAGGAGTCTTGAACCAACTGGCGGATGCTCTCAGCCACTTAGGCCAGACGTCCCATGGGTGGTCTCTCCATCCAGAGGTAGCTTACAATCTGTTCTCCCATTGGGGCAAACCATTGGTGGACCTATTTGCCTCCAGGGAGAACACCATGCTGAGCCTGTACCATGCCCCCCCCCTCAGCAGGGCTCGCTGCAGGGGGATGCCTTCTCAAGGCCGTGGACCCCAGGCCTCCTCTATGCCTTCCCTCCATTTCCCTCGATCCACAAGGTGTTACTCAAGGTGAGGAGGGACAAGGCAAAGGTGATCCTGGTAGCCCCAGATTGGTCCCGCCAGTTTTGGTATCCAGATCTCCTCAGCCTCAGCTGCAGGGCCCCAGAGTGGCTTTGTACACACCCGGACCTGATATCATTGAACCAGGGGAAGGTATTACATCTGGACCTTCAATCCTTGCACCTCACAGCCTGGTACCTGAGTGGCTAGAGTTCCGGGCTCTGGGTCTTTCCGAGGATGTCTACACCGTGGTGGAGGCATCTCGTAAGGAATCGACCAGGAAATGTTATGCCTTCAAATGGAAAAGATTCTCCATTTGGTGTCAGGACAAGGGCCTGGACCCTTTGTCCTGTCCAGTGGCTAACATTCTTGACTACCTTTGGTCTCTCTCTCCAAAGGGGGTCTATGGTCATCGACCCTTAGGGTGCACCTAGCAGCCATCTCTGCTTACCGGGCATGGGTCGGTCAGCCAACATTGGCGGAGGAGACAGTGGTCAGGTGCTTTTTCAAAGGCCTGGATCACATATCCCCTCCGGTCCATGAACCTCATCCTCCGTGGGATCTACTGCTGGTACTGGCAAAGCTCATGGGCAAGCCATTCGAACCAATGCACAAGTGTGCCTTGTCACACTTGTGGAAGACGGCCTTCCTGGTGGCTGTCACATCTGCCAGAAGGACAGGGGAGCTCCAGGCACCTCCGGTGGACTCTCCTTATCTGGTCTTCCACAGGGACAAGGTTGTCATGCGCCCCCACCTGTAATTCCTTCCGAAGGTGGTGTCAGAGTTTCACCCTAACCAGGTGTTAACTCTGCCGGTGTACTACACTAATTACACCTCGGAGGCTGAATACAGGCTTCATACTTTGGACCTGAGATGTGCTCTCTCCTATTATAAGGAGAGGATGGCGGAAATTCGGGGAGAGGTTCACCAGCTGTTTGTCTCCTACGCTGAAGCCGCTTCTGGCAGATCTACACCGAAGAGATGGATTACATCATGCGTTAGCCTCTGCTATGAGTTGGTGGGCAAGGAGCCTCCCAGGGGGATAAGAGCTCATTCTACCCACCATACTGCTGCATCGGTGGCTGCTTCCAGGGACATCCCCATTCAGGAGATCTGTCAGGCTGCTACCTGGAAGTCAGCAAACACCTTCATTACCCATTACCACATCGACCTTGAGTCACGTGGGGACGTTGGTTTTGGGGCCTCAGTTCTCCAATCTCTGCTCCCTAAGTAGGGGTGTGCGCCTTGCCTCCCTCCTCCAAGAGAACTGCTAGGAGTCTGCCAAAGAGTGTGGATGAACAACATATCCACGATCCTAGAAAAACAGGTTATTCACCTGTAACAGTAGTTCTAGGAGTGGTATATGTTTTCATCCACACTGACCCACCAGACCTCCCGGCTGTGGGACGCACAAACCTGGCTTCCAGCGGCTAAGATCTGGCATCATGGGGTGGAACCGAGGGTTATACCACCTGGGTGGGTGGGAGGAGCCAGCTTGAAGGCGAGATTTAAAGGGGAACGGGACATGCCAGAGAGTGTGGATGAACAACATATACCACTCCTAGAACTACTGTTACAGGTGAGTAACCTGTTCTTATTCAGCTTACAGAGAGGAAGGGACAGTAATTGTGTCGGGCAGATTGCAGTATCTGAGGAGGCAGGCAGGATGGTATGGCAGGGATCACTCGGCAGCAGGATGCTTAGGACACAGAGGTATTTTTCTTTTTTTTGTGTTATTTATCTCCCCTGCGACTCCCCTACTTCTCCTTCAGGCCAATTGCCAAGGACACTCACCTTTCACTTGTCTCCTCTGCTGACCCTGACCCCACATTGCAGCCACCTCTGGGTAACCCGATGTAACCCTTGCATCGGGTGGGTCCTCCTCTTCCGAGGAGAAATGGCCTATCGGCCCAGGCATTGGTCCTGGATGCTGCTGTAGCCGGGTTGGCTGTCGCGGAGCTCAAGGGGGCACTGGTTCGGGCAGCCATCATCTGGTAGGAGGAGATGCCATTTTCAGTTTTCCTCCGATTTCCCCTAGTCGTGCTGCCTCTGAGCTTCCCCTGGTCTCCACTGGGGGCTGTTACAGAGCAACGCCGATCCCCAACCCACCCCAGGAGAGGAGAGCAGTCCTCCGGATGCTCAGTCCTACTCCTTCCACTGCCAACCCTCCGGGCTCGAGTCCGTTCCCGAATCCGGATCACCGGTTTGGTGTGAGGTAAGGCGCCAGTGCCTCAGCCCTCTGCACCACCGGGCCAGCTAAAGGTATTTTTTTAAACTATTGCAAAATGAGTCAAGCAAGGTGGAGCAGGGCCACTAGTTCTGGAGCACATGCATGCCTCCATGTGCATGCATGACAGTGTCTGCCGAGCCTGGGGGACTTAGAGAGGGATAACCAGAAAATCCTATGTCCCCCCCACTGCTGAGCATAACAGCCATCGGTGCCGAGCTGGAGTCTGGCTTCCATATCAGAGGGAGATTGGCTGGTGGTGAACAAGACGGTATCGTCAGCGTACATATGGATGTGGGAGGAGGAGCAAGCTGACGGTAAGTCGTTTAGGAATATAGAGAACAGGAGGGGGCCCAACAATGATCCCTGAGGCACTCCAGTATGTATGTGATGTGCAGGAAGTTGGAGTTGGTGATCTGATTGCATCCACCCAGTGAGGTAGGCCCTGAACCAGTTAGTAGCAGAGGAATAGAGGCCAGCTGCAGAGAGGGAATAGAGAAGCAGGGTGTGGGAAATCATGTTGAAGGCCTTGGCAAGGTGGACAAAGATGGCGGAGATGATCAAGCCATTGTCCATTCCAGTGAGAATGGTATCAGTGATCCTGAGTAAGGAGACACAGATTGGAACGGAGTGAAGAAGTTGGAATCAGAGAGGAAGGAGAAGATCTGAGAGAGGACAAGATGTTCCAGGAGTTTAGCAAAGGTAGGGAGCAGGGAAATGAGATGATTTTATTTATTTAGTTTGTGTTTACCGGGGGTGTGCCAGCCAAAATATTTGACTATTTTCAGACACGACCCAGGAAGTTACACAGTTTGAAGGTACAACAGAAATACAAAAATATAAAGCATTTACACATTACTAGAACACGTAAACAAAGTCTGGAAATACAGTTGCGGTTCCATGATACACTGGGATGTAAATGATCAGCAACAAGTACAACATTAATATAGGGATAGCATAAAGGTAAGACAAGTGCATGAGACATCAGGTAAGAGCAGCCTAGGTAGTGGCACGATGATGCTATATGTACTAAGTGGAGTGTTAGGAGGGTCTAAACATTCAGAGAAGGGGAGCGAAATAAAAGACAGAAGTTAGGGGGTTTAAAGAATGAGCACATGTCAGTTGCCGATAGAAACGTGCAAAGTTCTTTTTTTAAAGACAGCATGGGAGAGTGCCAGATGAGCAGATAAGGGAAAGGAATGTCAGAGCTGAGGAGCATTGTGGGAGAACGCATAGGTCCCTTTTGAGGTTTTGCAACTGGGAATATGGAGGAGAGATTTATCTACCAAACGTAGGCCATAAGAGGATTTAATGGAGTCAAAGAAAAGTAAGCATAGAGTAATGGGGCTAGACCTCGCGACATTGTCAACTAGAGAGCCTACGTCAAGGAGCCTTGGAGCAGAAGGGGATAGCCAGTTGAGATCTGCATAGAGTTGGCAGTGATGTTTGAGCCGGGGGAATGAGAAGGCATACTGGCAAATATTGTTATAGGTGGTATCTCAATGCAGGAGCGTGGTCTTTGGAACAGCAGCATGTGTAGCGACACTGTAGGTAAGGGCTGGGAGTAATATACCACGGGCAATAGCCAGCCTAGCCAAAGTGGTAACAGCATTGCAAGTCTAGTATGCAATGCCCAGCTTTGAGTTTATAGACTTGCACGTGGATTGTATCTGGAGGTTGAAGTCAAGGGACTGATCCAGGAATACTCCCAGGTATTTGAAGGAGAAAACAGAGGCAATAGGGGAGTCGTTTGAGGTTGAAACCTTAAAATAGGTCTGACCTTGTTTAAGCTTTGTGGCAATCCCAAATAACATGGATTGAGTCTTTGGTTCATTAAGAACTAATCTGGCCGGCCCATCGGCACAGCGGTAGCGCTACCGCTCATGACGCTGGTGACCCGGGTTCAGGAACGAGCCCGGGGAGGTGGAGGGCTGGCCAGGGGGAGAAAACTGAGCGTCAGTGGACAGCTCACCTTCTCCAGGGAGGGAGGGAGGGACAACGGTCGGTGCTTGACTGACCCCAGGTGGAGGCCTGGGGCACAGCAAGGGCCTGGCCAATCCAGGAGGGTTGGGCATGCCAGACATTGGTGGAGCTCCGCCTTGACGTCAGGGTGCATGGCACGCCCAGAAAACAGGAAAAACACCTCCATCGCTCTGGGTAGATGTAGCGCCAGCGCAGACCTCAATGGTCCCCTGCCTGTCCCACGCGGTGGCCCCAACCAAGTGATGTTAGTTTGGGGTGCTTGGGCCCCACCTCATCCCCGCCTGGGGCAGAAATCCAAGGCTACATGGGGGGACCACCGCAGGGCTCCAGGCATGGAAGGAACCGAGGCAGATGCCAGGCGCCCCTGAAGGAGCGGAGTGTAGGGGGCAGGGGAAGGCGGAAAATAGCAAGTGCAAAAAAAAAAAAAAGAAAGAACTAATCTGTGGTAAGAGAAGCAGGCTTGGATGTTTTGAAAGTCAGAGGAGAGCCATACATTTATGTCAGAGTTTTTGAACTGGTGTAAATTACTATGTCATCTGCATAGAATATGGATGAGCAGGATATGAGACCAGCGGTTATACTATTCATAAATATTGAGAAAAGGAGAGGCCCCAGAATAGAGCCCTGGGGCACCTCAACATTCACTGTTGCTAGGCCTGAGAGGGTGGAGTTGTATTTTACAACTTGGGCCCTGTCAGTCAGATAACTTCTGAACCAGGCCACTACCGGTGGTGAGAATCCCATAGAGTGTAGGGTGGTTAAGAGGATGCGGTGGTCAACTAGATCAAAAGCTTTGGTCATGCCTATGAAAACAGATCCAGTGAGAAGGCCTGAGTCCATAGCAGAAAGTGTGTCTGTGGTGAATTTAACCAGGGCAGTGGATGTGCTATGGCCCTTACGGAAACCATGTTGGGGATCCATAAGGAGGTTATTTTCGAGCAGGAAGTCAATGGTTTGAACAGCAACTAGTTTCTCAAGAATTTTGCTTAGGATTGACGGGATAGCAATGGGTTTGTAATTTGATGGATCTTTCGGGTTACCTTTTTTTAAATACTGGCGAGACCCTGGCATTCCTGTTTTCTTTCACGCTGCCTTTGTCAGCCAGCTGATAAAACCAGTGGGAAGGAAATCACTTTTAATGAAATCACTTTCAGTTTCCTTCAGTTTGAAGGAAATCACTTTCACTCAAACTGCTAATGCAAAAAAAAGCCTTATTCCTAGAATGTTCATCTTTTGACTGAGCATGCTCAGAAAATAGCATACCTTTTAACTTATATTTTAAAAACTATATAAGGTAAAAACTTCAGACTTGTGAAAGCATGTACATTGGGACAGACTTTCAAACCTGAAAGTTTCAGCTTTTAAAAAAAGCCTCTTAATTTGGGTGAATTTTAACATTTTTGCACCTCTGTTACATTGCCCCCAGGAATCGACTGACACAAAATTTTCAGGATCTGAAGACCCAGGCCCAGACTCTATACCTAGCATCTTGGTTGAATGGGGGCAGAGTTATGAAGGTGCAAAAATCGGGGTTTAACATTAAAATGCACACCCAACCTATGCCTGTGTAACTCTCCACCACCCAAGCTGCAAAAGGATAAGATCAAACAAGCAAACTCAAACAGCCATCATCAGGTAAGACAAACAACATACAACTGTTTCCAGGTGACACACATGCAGTAGCACTAATGTGCTACCTTTGTGGATTTGCATCTGTGGTTACAGAAGCAGAGACCCCATGGGTCTGTGCTTCTGCTGCCACACCTGTGTGTTTATGTCATACAGCATGCATGAGTACCTGTAGCTACTAGAAGCTGCAGGTCCCATGGGGCCTGGGCGCTTGCAGACAGAAGTACTGTTGCAATGTGGGTATCATAGCTTCAGCAGCAGATCTGGAAAATTTTCAAGGTGGTGGGAGTTTGGTCTAAGGGGTAGCACTGCCCCCAGAAAAGTAAAATATTGACTTTTAAAGCTCAGATTTGGTTAAGACAGCTACTTTTGCTGTCCTAAGGGTGTAGCAGGTGTTAACTCATTACATAGCTGGATCTGCTACTGCATGTTTTTTCTATACGCAGCTTTGTAAGTGCAGGCCCCACAACCAGAAATTGGTGTGTATGTCTTACACCTGTAGCTGAAGAGGTGCAGGCCTCTCACTGTGAAGTCCATCTTCTTCCAAGTTGTGTGCAGGAGTGCTTGGAAACAACTGAGAAGCTGCGTGGAATATACTATTTTGGACAAATTATCTGTAACTAAACTCTCTCTCTCTTGCTTACATCTGAGAGAAGTTTTCCTCACTTTTAAAGTGGCATTGCTTGGTATTTGTTTTAGTTTTTAATTCAGAAAGGGTTTTTTTTAAACTGCTTATCTTCTGCATATTTGATTTTCCTTTGTGGCTAACTGGACTGATTACTAGAATTTGGTGAGAATCTGCATCAATATATTTTGCAACTTTTGGTGGGTTGTGTGATTCAAAATAAATAAAGCTGAAGGTTGTAACTGGATGCCAAACATAGCCTGAGGTGGGGGTAATTGTCTTCACAAGTCAGAGCTCAGCATCATAGCCATTTGTCTAGCTAGACCATTTGTCAGCATTATTCAATTACTATAAACTAGTAGTGTGATCCTGTGTGAGGCAGAAGTCCATCTTCTTCCAAGTTGTCTACACAAGTGCTTGGAAACAACTGAGAAGCTGCGTGGAATATACTATTTTGGACAAATTATCTGTAACTAAACTCTCTCTCTCTTGCTTACATCTGAGAGAAGTTTCCTCACTTTTAAAGTGGCATTGCTTGGTATTTGTTTTAGTTTTTAATTCAGAAAGGTTTTTAAAACTGCTTATCTTCTGCATATTTGATTTTCCTTTGTGGCTAACTGGACTGATTACTAGAATTGGTGAGAATCTGCATCAATATATTTTGCAACTTTTGGTGGGGTTGTGTGATTCAAAATAGCAAAAGCTGCAGGTTGTAACTGGATGCCAAACATAGCCTGAGGTGGGGGTAATTGTCTTCACAAGTCAGAGCTCAGCATCATAGCCATTTGTCTAGCTAGACCATTTGTCAGCATTATTCAATTACTATAAACTAGTGGTGTGATCCTGTGTGAGGCAGAAGTCCATCTTCTTCCAAGTTGTGTGCAGGAGTGCTTGGAAACAACTGAGAAGCTGCATGGAATATACTATTTTGGACAAATTATCTATAACTAAACTCTCTCTCTCTCTTGCTTACATCTGAGAGAAGTTTTCCTCACTTTAAAGTGGCATTGCTTGGTAATTGTTTAGTTTTAATTCAGAAAGGGTTTTTTAAACTGCTTATCTTCTGCATATTTGATTTTCCTTTGTGGCTAGCTGGACTGATTACTAGAATTCGGTGAGAATCTGCATCAATATATTTTGCAACTTTTGGTGGGGTTGTGTGATTCAAAATAGCAAAAGCTGCAGGTTGTAACTGGATGCCAAACATAGCCTGAGGTGGGGGTAATTGTCTTCACAAGTCAGAGCTCAGCATCATAGCCATTTGTCTAGCTAGACCATCTGTCAGCATTATTCAATTACTATAAGCTAGTAGTGTGATCCTGTGTGAGGCAGAAGTCCATCTTCTTCCAAGTTGTGTACACGAGTGCTTGGAAACAACTGAGAAGCTGCATGGAATACACTATTTTGGACGAATTATCTGTAACTAAACTCTCTCTCTCTTACTTACACCTGAGAGAAGTTTTCCTCACTTTTAAAGTGGCATTGCTTGTTATTTGTTTTAGTTTTTAATTCAGAAAGGGTTTTTTTAAAACTGCTTATCTTGTCAGCATCCTCAGAAGGGCTGAAATAACTGCATATTTGATTTTCCTTTGTGGCTAACAAACCACCAGGCTGTTTTGGGGCTGGAGGTTTTACCTGTGTCTGACTTGGATGTCTGGATTTTCTCTGTTTGATTAGCAGGGTACTTTCTCTGTCAAATTGTTGTGTGGGTATCTTGCTGACAGGAAGGCACTCATATGTGATGGGTGAGAGCTTTTAGTGGATTGTTTTGTGTGGACACAGTTTAGGCCCAACCCTTCCACCCCTCACCCCACCCACCCCTGGAAATAGTTCCTTTATACCTGAGGTTCTGACATCATTTCCTCTAGTGCAAGGTGCATTTCACTGTCATATCCTCTCTAGCACACTGCACTGATAATATAAGCATACCGTTGTATAATATATATATATATTTCTATATAATCAAATCACAGCACACACACACACAAATACAATAAAAAAACTAGATAAACATGTGGGGAGTAGTGCAATGTAATGGCTGTGGGGCAGCAGTCTTCCGGGAGTCTTTCTGGAGGCTGAGATGCTGCCCTATTTGCAGACAACTATCTGCCCTGAGGGAGGAAGTTGCCCGTCTTCAGGCCGCACTGGACAGTAGCAAGGAAACCTTCCCCCAGGCCACACTGGACAGTAGAAAGGGAACCTCCCCCATCCAGGGAGCACTAGCGCCACCACCACTACCTCAGAGGTTGCGAAGAAAGCACAGCAGTTGGACCACAGTGGGCTCAGGGAGGGTGAGGAGGGTGGAACAGAGGCACACCCAGTCAATTGTTCCACTTCACAATCCATACACCATTCTGGATGAGCATAGCTCCCCTATGGATGCACCCATGAAGACTGATGATAACTGTCAAAGGGAGGCCCACAGAAAGGAGGCAGAGGGACACCAAAGGGAAAGGAAGCAGCTCCTGGTGGGGACTCAATTATTAGGGTGATAGAACTGGGGGAGCTGGGAAAATGAAGCAAGGTGCCTGCCTGGTGCCATGGCTTGAGGGACAGGAAGCATCCTCAGGATCACGAGAACAGCTGCAAGGATTCCGAGCTGGACGTAATTGTCCACCTAGGGACAAATGACTTGGCTCATCATGAGATTAGAGCAGTGCAGGAGGACATTGCAGAGTTGAGGAGGGACCTAAGATGAGTAGCACACACAGTATCCTTCTCAGAGGTGCTGCCTGTCAAAAGCATGGGGGAGGCGAGGGTGATTGGCACCATGCAGTTTAATGAATGGTTGAAAAAATGGTGCGGAGCACAGGGGTTTAGCTTCATTGGGGACTGGGGTTCCACCTGGAGGACACCAGCCTATACTGGCAGGATGGTCTGCATCTGTCCAGGAAGGAACAAGTCTTTTGAGCAATCGGTTTAAATGCTTCATTGGCAAGCTTTTAAACTAGTCAAGGAGGCACTGACAATCAGCAGGAAAATCCCAGCCTCTCCTACAAAACAGGGTACTAAATGAGAAAAAGACTGAGGTCAAATGGTCAGTGGGGGATGCTGCAACGGAAGGTAAAGCCATCAAAAATGGAGAGCAATGAGTACTAATGCCCGTAGTCTGGGTAACAAGCTTCCTGAATTAGTGGCCTTGATGGAGGAGGAACATCTGGATATCGTGGTCTCACAGAAACATGGTACACACAAAACCATGACTGGGACATAAACATACCAGGATACACTGTTTACAGGAGGGACAGGGAGGTAAAAGAGGAGGAGGAGTAGTTCTTTACATAAGGGAAGGAATAAAAGCAACAGAACAAAAAGGTAAACAGGAGGAGAAGAAGCACTGTGGGTAAATTTGGAGACAGGCAATGGCACCACAATACTATTGGGTTGTATAAGACCTCTTAGGGGAGGAAATGGACCGAAATGATAGAAAGTATACTTAGAATGGCAGAAAAAGGGAGATATTGCTGATGGGTGATCTGAATATGCCAGATGTTAACTGGAGTGCAGTTGCAGCTGCCACTCGAAGAGTGCAGTTATTCTAGATGCCCTACAGGGGCATGCCTAGACAACTAGTACTGGAGCCCACTCGAGAGGGGCAATATTAGACTTGATTCTCTCAAATGGAGATGGTGAGAGGATTACAGATGTAAAGTGGGTAGCCATCTGGGAACTAGCGACCATCGAACACTATGGTTCACAATAAACACAGCAATAGAGTCAAGCCATACAAAGACAAAAGTACTGGACTTTAGGAGGGCTGACTTTGCCAAAATGGGTGAGTGCCTAAGGAATGCAGTAGCAAATGGGCAGGAAGGAGGGGTGGAAGAACAATAAGGAATAATAAAAACTGCCATCACAGAGGTAACGAGCCTTTGTGTGAAGCAAATAAACAAAACAAGACGATGTAAGAAACCACCATGGTTCTCAAAGAAAGTGGCAGTGAAGGTTCAAGAGAAAAAGAAAGCATTCAGGAAGTACAAGGAATCGCAGAAGGAGCAGGACAGAGAACTGTATCAGTTAAAGCAAAAGGAGGCTGGGAAGGCAGTCAGAACAGCAAAGGCCCAAACCGAGGAAAAGATAGCCAACTCAGTTAAGAAGGGGGATAAAACCTTTATAGGTACATCAGGAGCGAAGGAAGACCAAGGAGGGATATTGAGGCTTAATAAAGGGAGGAGGGTGGGCAGAGGAGACTGTGAAAAGGCAGAGATACTAAAATATTTTTGCTCAGTATTTACAAAGGAAGAGGGAGGTACATAAAACAAACAGTAGTAACACTCTGGATACAGAAGTTGATACCGCCCATTTACAGAAGAAAGGGTTCTGAAAGAACTCTTAAAACTGAAGGTGGACAAAGCAATGGGGCCTGATGGGATTCATCCCAGAATTCTAAAGAACTAAGGGTAGAACTAGTGACACCACTGACTACCCTTTTTAACAAATCATGGGAGGATGGGGGTACCCGAGGACTGGAGGAGGGCAGATGTGATTCCCCTTCACAAAAGTGGGAGCAAGGCAGAAGCAGGAAACTATAGACCTGTTAGTTTAACCTCAGTGATAGGGAAAATGATGGAATCACTTCTAAAGGAAAGAATTGTCAAGTATCTAGAGGCCAGAGGGGCACAGGGCCCTGGGCAGCATGGATTCACAGCGGGAAGGTCATGCCAGACGAATCTGATAGATTTCTTTGACTGGGTGACCAAAGTAGTAGATCAGGGAGGGGCTGTGGACATGGCCTACCTAGACTTTAGCAAGGCATTTGACACAGTCCCACACAAAAGATTAATATACAAGTTAGCCAGCCTGGGAGTGGGTCCCAAGATGACAGCCTGGGTAAAGAATTGGCTGGAGAATAGGACACAGAGAGTAATAGTAAATGGAGTCCACTCTAGAAGAAAGGAGGGTTACTAGTGGGGTACCGCAGGGTTCAGTATTAGGACCGGTCCTCTTTAATGTCTTTATAAGCGACATTGCAGAAGGACTGGAAGGAAAAGTATGTCTCTTTGCAGATGACACTAAGATCTGCAACAGAGTTGATGCACAGGGTGGGGTGGAAAGGATGAGAAGGGACTTGGCAAGGTTAGAGGAATGGTCAAATGTATGGCAGCTTAGATTCAATGCTAAGAAGTGCAAGGTAATGCACCTGGGAAACAAAAACCCAGGGGAAGAGTACACAATGGGGGGTGAGATACTAACAACAACAAAAATGGAAAGGGACCTGGGGGTAGTCATATCAGATGACCTAAAGATGGGCAAGCAATGTGAGAGGGCAGCAAGAAGGGCTGGGGGGATACTGGGATGCATAGGGAGAGGCATCACCAGTAGAAAACAGGAAGTTATTATCCCTCTGTACAGACAGCTGGTGAGACCCCATCTGGAGTACTGTGTGCAGTTCTGGAGACTCAATCTCCGCAAAGACATAGACAGGATGGAAGCTGTCCAGAGGAGGGCAACTAAAATGGTGCAGGGTCTGCACCGGAAGACATATGAAGAGAGACTTAAGGTGCTTAATATGTATAGCCTCGAGGAAAGGAGGGAGAGGGGGACATGATAGAAACTTTCAAGTACCTCAAGGGAATCAACAAAGTCCAAGAGGGTAGCATCTTTCAAAAAAAGAGGTGTGCAAGAACAAGGGGGCACAATTTGAAGATAGAGGGGGCGGCTCAGAGGTAATTTAAGGAAGTATTTTTCACAGAGAGGGGTTGTAGATGCATGGACGGCCTTCGGAGGAGGTTGTGGAGTCAAAATCAGTGGTGGAATTCAGGCATGCATGGGATAGTCATAAGGCAGTTCTGGGGGTTGGGGGTAGGAAGAAGTAGGCTGCTGGTTAACTAGGATCTGCAGCTTATCCAGTAGGTAGGGAAATGGGCAGACTGGGTGGACCAAGTGGTCCTTATCTGCCATCAAATTCTATGTTTCTATGTTGCAATTTTGGTATCATGGCTTTTATAGCACCCGCACTTCTGTAGCCAGAGGTTGGTGTGTATGTCTTACACCTGTGGTTACAGGTGCTTCTGCAAACAGAACTGTGTGTATATCTTACCGTGTGGATGAGTACATGTGGCTACAGAAGTTCTGGCCTCTTAGGGGCCTGCGCTTCTGCAAACAAAAGAACTCTTGTAATTTGGGTACCATGGTTATGTATCAGAAGCAGTGTTGTAATGTTAGTATCGTGGATTTGTAACTACAGACAGAAGTGAGTGTGTATGCCTTGCGAAGTGCATACCACAAATACAAATACACAAAGGTAGCACATCAGTACTACTGCATTTGTGTAATCTAGAGACAGTTGCATGCCATTTGTCTTCCCTAGGGTTGAAGAACGCAAAGCAAACAAAGTAGGGAAATGAAAAACATTAGGGTTTTGGGTCTCCAGGGTATTGGTGAATCAGTGGTGGGGTCTTCCTTGGACAGTCAACCCTAATGCCCACCCACTGACCCCAGCCCATTGCCTGCTGCCCAAAGTACAAGGTACAGCTTCAAGCCTGTGCCTCATAGTAATACAGTCTTCAAAGGTACAGAAGTATGGCTCACCTCATGTTGCCAACAGAATCTGTGGTAGGTTTCTTCATGCAGAGCCCTGCAGGTCCTTCATGAAGAAAAGAGATCACGTCTGACCCTGTTTGCTCAGGGGTGGGGTGGGCATTAGGGTTAAGAACTCCAAGGAAGATCCCCCACCACTGACTTGCCAGTACTCCAGAGATCCAAAACTCTAATGTTTTGCATTTTCCTACTTTATGCGCTTTGAGTTCTTCAACCCTAATGTCTGCATTAATGTAGGGTTTTTTTGTGATTAATTTACCTTCTTTTTCTGATAGTGGAATCACATCCTCATTCCTGCAGGTCCCTCTGGGACCTGCCCAAAATGAAATAAACAGAATACTAGCATTATTTCTAGCCCTGCTTCACCAACCAACAAGTGAAAGACAACAGCATCTTAATACTAGTAGATGTACTGGTACACCGTACGATGGTACAGTATAATGATGCAGCTGCGAGTATTATAACTACTAGCTTAGACACAGTACTGCTAATAAAGATTTCTTACCTGGGTCCTGTGGATTGTGGAATGCTGGAGGGAATCCAGTTTTACCTGTAAAATAATAGCAACAGGGTTACAAAGGATCTGCAACTCTTTATTATATAGCTAGGACAAATAAGGTACTCTAAACATAAAGCAATACTTATCTGATACACATGGTCGGTGTCCTCTAATGCTGGTGCTAACTTTCACTGGACCTGTCGACATCAAGTGGAAAATGAGTTAGTACAGTATAAGCAATGAAAAAAACAATCAGCTGTGTAGGGTGGAAAGGGGTTATAGTTTTATTTTGGGGGTTTAAATTGGGTTGGATGGTAGGGTAGATACTGGTGCTACTGTGTGTCGCAGGTTTGTGAATGGACTTGGGTCACTGATTGAGGCCAACATGGGTGATGTGGAGAAGATTCAGTGCCCCTGTATGTGCTCTCCTCTCGGTGGGGGGGGGGCAAGCTGCTGTACTCATTGACCACCACCAGGCAGGATGAAGCCACCACCTTTCACACACTCTGCAACACTGACAGGGTGACAGACTGGCAAAGTGGTTGACGGTCAAGTGAGGGCAGACATTCATCCCCTCCTATCCCAGTCTTGAAGTAATCTGTGGGGGGGAGGTACCAAAGGTACAAGTTAAGTTCCTGAGATGAAGGGTAACAGGGCTGGGCAGCTGACAGCATTGGGGGGTCTGTTGTTGGTGTGAGGCTTGCAGTGACCTGACCTTCATCCCACCAGATTCACTTTCCCCCATTTTTCTTGCCACCCTACTTGTCCAGGCACAGTGGATGAGCCCATCACACCTGCTCCTGCCTGCTGCCCCTAGTCAAGTCTATCAGATCAGAAAGAGACCCATTTATTCTAATATAAGCTTGTGAGGCATCGTATAGGGGCTGGAACGTGGCAATAGTATCTGGAGGGAACATGGGCCAAAAATAATTTCTAAATGGCCCGGATTACAGACATGTAACACACAGGGCTAATGCCCCAAAGAGCAGTATGCAGTTGAGATGCAGAATGATTTTGTAAGGGAAACAGGGAAAAACACTCTAAGTCATATTGTAGTAGGGAAAATGGGGTTGGTGGTGTGTGTCAGGCCCAAGGTCACCTACATTGGCAACATCAGCCACCAGTGATGTAAATTACAAATGTGATCCGCCAGAGCAGCAGGCCATGTAGGGAAATAGGAGAAGGCCAGCTCCACCCCCCTTTGGATGCACACAGAGAGCGCAGAGGCCTGAGCCTGGGGAGTGCAAACAAAAGTAGGTATCTGAAAAATAGGAGATTGCTTGGCAGTGAATGATAGCCATCTCAGCCTTGTGGTCCAGTCTCCAACTGGAGGACTGATGCATACAGGTAGGTCCGGGTGCAGTAGTGGGTGAGCCAGGCTGCCCTCCCAGTCAGAGGACTCCCAACCCCCAGCCAATGCACTGTGCTCAAGTCTGTGCATTTACTAAAGCTGTGCCCACTGCTGGTCAGGTTGCATTGGGTCCCCAAAGGGTGGCCCGATTGTTGCACATGATGTGGCCAGGTTATGGATGAAGGCATCGCACCTTAGTAACCCATTGTACCTCTCTCTAATTGGAAAAGTGCCAGAACGCAAACCTCCAACTCTCAAATGCACTCTATGCTTCCATCGCCAACCCCCTACGTGACACCAGGGGAGGCTGGCCCTCTCAGCCCCCCCAACACTGCACCAACCCTCTGAGAGAAAGAAAGAAAAGGAGTTTTACAGACCTGACTCGAGCCACCCCCCATCCCCAGCAAGTAAAGCTGAAAAGGGTACATGAATTAAGGTTGTAACAGTTTCTGCATAATCATATAGATAATATAGTAAATGTCCTGTGTCAGTCTGGTTCACCGTAACTTGTTTGCTTTCATGGTTCAATGTGGTACCCATTGGAAATGCTTTAAAAGTTCTTTGATGTGTTGCATGGCATCTGGTGCTTGGTTTGGTACCGGGTTGATATAGCGCAACAGAAAGAGCACTACAAAGACCATGCTGTGTGAAGTGCGGAAACATTTGCAGCAACAGGGGTATAACAGCGGTAGGGAATTACCGCTACACCTGTCGCTGACTAGGAAGTAGATGGGATGAAAAATGCTGTGTTGCTGGATCTGGCCAAGCCGCTCCCATGTTAGAGTGGCCAAGGCACAAGCACCCAGCAGTGAAGGAGACCTGGGACTGCAGTTCAGTTCCTCTCAGTTCTCCTGGTGTTGCAACTTATTTAAAAAAAAAAAAAAAATGTTCTCCCCTCCCGACTTAAACCCAATCCCCAAAGTCCACCCCCATGGAGTTGGTTATTTAAAGCCTGGGGAGGGTGTGGGGTCAATGTCCTCCACATCAGGGGTGGACTCCCCTGCAAAAAAAGATAAAGTCCCATTGCCTTTAATGGGGTGTGCGCATTTGTTGTGTGGTCGGTGTTTTCACCGACCCTATTTTGGCAAGTTGCTGTTTTGACTGCAGCATTTAGTGGTGCACGGTTTTGTCCACGACATTTTGACCCTGTCCCCTTGGTTTTTAGCTGCTGCTACTGTGGCTGGTAAGTCATACTGGTCTGATGGTGGTAAGGGTTGAACAGCTAGTTCTGATCATCCTCAGCTCCCTCTACATCTCATTTGGGATATGGGTGGCTGTGGTAAGACAGTATCCCTCCTTTTTAAATCTATCTCCTCTTCTGATGCTGTATGATAAGAGGATAATTCCTTCAGGATAATGAACTCACAATTTAGAAAGGAAAGGAGTTTGAAATTTTAGTCTAGCCTGCAAAAGAGCTTTAATGCTCAGGTTATATGCCACCCTTTGTGCCAATAGCTGAGGCACATAATCTTGATTGAAATATATTCAGTGATTTTCCCAGTAGATTTCTTTTTTTGCTCCATACAGCGGAGAGAAATGTTTCTTTAGTCTAGTAACTAAGGAAATAGACAATGACCTATCTAGGGCATTCAGATGGGCTTGGTTTTGGCCCCAAGGCCTCTTGTAGTCATTTAGTCTGAAGGGGCTCAGTGTCAGGGATGTCGATCTTTTCATGAATGAGACACTCGGTAAAGGTCAGCAAGTTTGTCCCCTCCAGCCCCTCATGGAGCCCATACATTCTTAGGTTCTTCCATCGACTTCTTCCCTCCAAATGTGTGCACTTTTGTTCTAATTGAATTTGCTTAGGATGCAAGTGAAGGAGTAAGACAACCATTGTGTTCATTTTCCCAGTCGATTCAATCATTACACCCTTCATTTCAATGTTCTCCCATTCAGTGCAGTGAATTCCATTTTCAGGGTTTGGACTAATCTTGCAGTCTCTGCTCAGAATTCTTTTAGTTCAG
Organism: Neoceratodus forsteri; assembly: GCA_016271365.2. Classification (NCBI taxonomy): domain Eukaryota; kingdom Metazoa; phylum Chordata; order Ceratodontiformes; family Ceratodontidae; genus Neoceratodus; species Neoceratodus forsteri. The sequence continues at coordinate 73,859,580 of CM057452.1, forward strand.
TCAGGAGGTGTATGCTTATGAACTCGGGAGTCATGGAGTGGTCGGCGCCATGAAGTGAGGAGCTCGCGCTGGAACCAGGTGTGAAGAAGTCTGAGTTTGCAGGCTGCTGATGCTGGAGATCGATGGCCGGTGAATCTACTGTTTTACTTTTCTTTCACCCCATGGTAAGTTTCTTGCACTTACAATGAGTTGCTCCAGTGAATATTGCAGCCTAAATCTTTTTTTTTTTTTGTTTATAATCGTTATTCTTTCTGGGCCGGATCACAGTGGCCTGACTTCTGCCCCAGTCCATCCCCCGTCCCCTGGGACTAACTTTCCCTGGTGTTCCTCCCTGGCTTACCCCCCAAGGTGGGGCCTTCGGGAGGGCCCACTGTTCCCCCTGTGGGAACTTGAGGCTTGGTGTCTGGGGAGCACAACGGGGTGATAGTGCGATACCTGTGTGGTGAGGTGAGTGACATGCCACATGGCCCGGTTTCCATTTTCTGGTCAGGAGGCATGGCATGCAATAACATCAATGGCATGTGCACCAACATCTGTCCCACCTCCACCTTCCAACAAGCTCCAGCGGCTAGTTCCCCCGGCTTCCGCTAGGGCTCCATCAAGCGCCAGCAGCTAGCCTGCTGTAATTGGGTAATACAATTACCTTTCTCAGGTTCTTGTTGGAACTGCACAAAAGTGAAGAAATGACAGACAAGTAGTGTCCCGCATATAAAGTGATTTATTTCTGGTATATAAATCAGGATTACAACCAAAACAGTGTGATCACTGGGAGAATATCTCCAATCTCCTTATCTTACCTATAGGCAGCAATATGTGTCTTCTTCTCAGAGAAAAAGGTACAATGCAAAGGATCTTATACCCCTGATAATAATCATGACAACAGGTATGAAGATATATAAAACTGGTCAGTGGTAAATAACCTGACCGCTTACTAACCTGCGAAAGCATGCTGAGCTAGCAAAAATAACAGATAGCAAAGACAATAGACTTGTATATTCTGAAGGACACTTGCGGTTACATACATAATTGGAGTTCTGTAGTAGCACTAAAGATGGCAGTATTGCCTAACTAATCATTATACAATAGTATAAATAGAAGCATCTCCCAAGTGTTACAATTAGAATAAGAGCAAAAGCATTATGATTCTCAGTAAAAATACAGTAGAACTCAGATCCTAACACTTATACTTGCACAATAAATGCCTGTGCCTAAGAATAGTCCATATACTTATAAGTATTGCTGTATGCGAGGTAGGGGACCAATTGGGGTGCTGGTCCATGGATAACATTCCCCCCCTTGTTGCCTCAGAAGGGGCAACAATCTCAAGGTAGTTGGTAGTGATGGAACTATAGAGTCATTTACAGGCCCGATGCATGAGCCTTGTAAAGGAATTTGAGTTGTTCTTGATGTTGTTTAAGGGTATATCTCAGGCAACACAGAGTGAATATCAGAAAGATAATCAAAATGAATCACAACAGAAACTTTGAAAGTAAGTTCTACCCACATATTACCTATGGTCAGGCTCAAATCACCATCATGCATAAGATCATTGAGTGCATTAGAAGCTTTAGATATATTATTGCTAATGTAAATCAAATGAGCATCTTTTCTGGCTAAAAGAGATTGCAAAGAAAGCATCAAGGGATCAATGTGCACATTAAAAATAGGCAAATATTGAGACAGGGCAAGCAAGTATTGGGGATCAGTATCAGTAACGTCTGGTTCACGGAGAGGAACAGGCGTGATCACAGTGTGACCAACAACAGTTTTCTGCTGTGGAGTAAAACAAAAGTTAGGCTTAGTAACTTGACATGTCTTGGTCCCATATGAGAATGTGGGATAATTGGTGATGATACAGTACTGACCATCAGATGTATAAGTGACTCTGACAGAGGGTACCCGCCAGCAATGTAGACGTACTGTGCATGAGAATGTTTGATTGGTGAGCCGTGTTGTGAAGCGATGTACCTCTTCAAGGTAGCTTCGAGATGGTGCTGTTTCGGCATCTTGCACTGAAGATGCAGCAGGAGGGATGTCATCATGTGGATCAACATCAGTAAGATTGGACGACGGATCTTCACCCAACATCAGTGCCCAGTCAAGGTGTTCAGGTGCGTAGCCACATACTGGTTTCAGAATGTCAAAAACATCACATCTGCACAAGAAGTAATATCCTTTCTTGGCGCATCCGTTTGTATGTGGGGCTACCCAAGTTGGGAGGACTGAATGATAAACCAGCATTGAAGGTAATTCAGTTCTTTCATGAAAGATGTCATTTTCAGGATGACCTGTGGAATGAATTCTAGCTAGCTTGTCAAGGACAGATGTATCTGGATCAAAATGTGATAAAGACACAATAAAGGTAATGAACATGTTTTCCTTAATGGAGCAGGATTTAGTAAAATAACAAGGAGCTTGGTTAGGAAACCTAGACTCATAACCAATATTTCTAACAGTGGCCATGGAAATATTTAGAGTAGTCTTTAAACATATAGTTATGCAATCTGTAGATCTGCACTGTGGGCAAAAACATTTACCCAGTCTGAGATCATGTATCAAATCTGGAATTTCGCCTGACTCCAAGTCCCTGAAGAGAGCATTAACAGTGGATATGACATAAGAACTATAAGCAGAACATAAAATGTCACACCCAATATATTGCTTGTCCGTCTTGCAATGAGATCATTAAGTTTACATTTGGTATCATTCAACCCTTGAGCAATCTCTTGCATATTGTACACAGTATAACGTTCTTCATTACTGAGAGAATTTACATCTTGTAAAATAGGAGGCATTACATCATGGTTAATAGTTTGTTGAAATTGAAGAGTTTGAGCCTTAATAGAAGCAATGTCTGCTCTATTCCAAATGGAGATTCCTGAGCCGAAGAGGCCAGTAATGGTGCTGGCTGCTTCAGTTATGCCAGAAACAGAGCTGGCCACACCAGCTATGTCAGTTGCATCCCACTTGGTGCGTACATGTGATTTTGGTTTAACATAGTCTTTAGGGGCAGGTCTAAAGACTCCAGCATGATCAGTGGTGTGGGGTCCACCGATAGGGTCATTTGTGCGTGTTTCATAAGCAGCAACAAGATCAGTAAGCATCATACATCATCAAGACATTCCTATCCTTCCTATTCACACCCAAAAAGAGACTTTAAGTAGCTATTGCACAACTTTCTTCAGACTCCTACTCCTCCTTTCTACAGTGCAATAGCAATGCAAAGAAGTAACAATGAAAGCTCCTTGATTTGCAGTTACTTCCCTTCCACTGAGATAGCAGTCACCTCTTCTGCTATATGAACCTGGGTTGTTGGTGTTGTGAGCAGTAGCACTACTGCTGCACCGGCGGGCTGGCTTTGCAGCCAAAAATCTTGATTTTAAGTGTATGCGAGGTAGGGGGCCAATCAAGGGTGCTGATCCATGGATAACATTCCCCCCCTTGTTGCCTCAGAAGGGGCAACAATCCCAAGGTAGTTGGTAGTGATGAAGCTAAAAAGTCATTTACAGGCCCGATGCATGAGCCTTGTAAAGGAATTCGAGTTGTTCTTGATATTGTTTAATGGTACGTCGCAGGCAGCACAGAGTGAATATCAGAAAGATAATCAAAATGTTTGATTCACAACAGAAACTTTGAAAGTGAGTTCTACCCACATATTACCTATGGTAAGGCTCAAATCACCATGCATAAGATCATTGTGTTCATTAGAGGTATTTGTCATAGAACAAAAAACAAATTCTGCCAGAAGGGGAAAGGATCAGATCTGTTCCAGTACAGTAGCTTCTTCATGTTATTGTTTCTTGTGGATTTTACTTGGTAGAAGGTTATTTCTTTTCTTTCTTACTACTTCTAAGGGGCTAGCAGGGTATTGTTTTGGGGCTGTTGGAATTTTGAAACATGTTTTGGTGACTATAAGTGGGCTCATTTTTTTGATGTTTCACTGTGTAGCAGGCTACATTTGTGGAGGCCTATTTCTTCTGATTTAAAACCTTTTTGGTGTGATTTAATTGGGGCTGTTTCTTTGAACTGGAGACCTATGTCTTCTAATTTCCAGCCTATCTTGATGTGTTGTTGATGTAGCTGTTTGAATTGGAGACCTGTTTCTTTTGGTAGCAAAGCTATTTTGGGGGCTTTGAGTAGAATTGTGATTCATTTTTGCTGGCTTCACTAGCTGCAAAGTTTAGTGCATAGGGGGGAAGGGTGCTAATGGTCTGACCAGGGGCCTCAGCTACCTGATTGTTTCTGGAAGACTTGGGCTGATCCCACCCCCCAACCTCTCACCCCACTCGCCCTGGTCCGTGATTCCCTTTATACCAGGGGTTCTGACATCACTTCCTCAAACAGGCAAAGGATATGCACCTGTCATATCAGAAGCAGACATCCAGGAAAGGAACAGCAGCGAGTGAAGAGGTGACTGCTATCTAAGTGGAAGGGAAGTAACTGCAAATCAAGGAGCTTTCATTGTTACTTCTTTGCATTGCTATTGCATTGTGGAAAGGAGGAGTAGGAGTTTGAAGAAGGTTCTGCAATAGCTACTTAAAGTCTCTTTTTGGGTGTGGATAGAAAGGATAGGAATATAAAAAGCAGTTGCTCGATCTATCTAAATGTGTACAACAAAGGAGGTAAGGGAAATTAAGAAAATAATGTTTTGCACTGATAGAGGGGGAGAGGTGAGACTTGGGGGAGTGTTTGGTGTCCTTCATCTGGAAGGGTGGGTGGTCGCTGGTGAGCAACAACAGCAATTTGCAGGGTGGTAGGCTGAAACAACTGTGGTGCACCAATCTTTCTAAAAATTGCCTGGAGTGTGGGAGGATGTTTAGTGTGCAACCACATAGAGAAACTTAGAAAGGAGATCGAGGGTCTGCAGGAGGAACTAAGACAGGCAAGGCAGACTGGAGGTGGGATTAGCCCAGTACTGGAGGGAGGAAGGAGAGGAGATGAGGGAGGGTGATTTAAGCCAACAGTGGTGAGGAAAGGGTCAGAAGAAGGGAAGCAGAGACAAAGGGGCCCAGGCCAGGAAGAATGATTGCTGGGGAAACCAGGTCAGGAGACAAAAGACAAATGGAAGGAGGAGATAGGGACTTGTGAGGGGAGGCGAAGAAATGGCAAAAGTCATGGAGTGGAAAAGAGAGAACAAGTTACTATGAAGAGAGAGGGAGCAGGCATTTGTGAAGAGTCTTCAGAAAATAGTTTTGCACTGCTAGAGAGGAAGAAGGAGGAGGAGGAGGGGAAATGATGAAATTAGAGGAGTAATTGATAAATGCCTGGACCAAACCGGAGTGGGGGGAAGTTCTTCTGGGAGAATTGCAACGGGGCAAAAGGGGGAAATAATGTGCAGGAGGAAGAAGAGGAACTGGAAATGAGAGAGGGAGATGAATGGAAGCAAGCAGGGAGTAAGACGGGTGGAATCTTAGTGCTGGGGGACTCAATACTAAGAGGAGTCAGGTGGGGTAGCAAGGGGGGAGAGGCTTAGTTGCATTTGGGTGGAGGCCATGCCAGGAATGACAGCGGAAAGGGTGGGACAATCTGTTCTGAAATATGCTAGAAGGGGTAGGGACAAGCCTCATTTAATTATACATCTTAGGACGAATGACCTGGCTGACAAGACAGTAGATATAGTCCAGAGGAGGTTTGAGGAACTAGGACAATTATGTGAGGGGGCAGAAAGATCAGTAACTTTTTCAGAGATACTTCCAGTGCCCAAGGCAAGCACAACAAGAAAGCTGAGAATAGAGGAATTTAACGGATGGCTAAGAACCTGGTGTTGTGCTAAAGGGTATGGGCTGTTGGGGGGTGGGGAGAGACCTGGGAGGACAGTAGTCTCTATGCCAAGGACAGACTACACTTGAGTGAGGAGGGAAAGAAAGTGTTGAAACAGAGGATGGAGGAGTACATAGAGGAAGTTGGGGATTTAAACTAGGAGTGGGGGGTGGCAGTTGGGCAAGAGACATGCAGAGACCACAGGTTGGGAAACCATATGAGCTTACCCCCATAACAGTGACAAAGGACAAATGGCAAGTACTATTGGTGATGCTAGTAAAGGAGGGCAGGATGGGAGGGGGGGGAAGGTGGAAGGTGGTTACCCTTAATGCTAGGAGCCTTGGGAGGAAAACTGCAGAGTTACAGGTGCTCATGGCAGAGGGAGAGTGGACATTGCAGCCATCACAGAAACATGGGCCACCAATACAATGACTGGGATCTGTCTGTACCAGGGTACAGGTTATTTCATAGGGACAGGGTGATTGGGAAAGGGGGAGTGGCACTATATGTGAAGGAAGGACTGAAGTGTATAAGGGAGGAAGGGGAGGAGGGTAGTATGGAGTCACTTTGGATGTAAATCCAGGATTCCAAGAATAGGATTCTTAGAATGGAAGTGGTGTACAGGCTGCCATCTCAGATGGAGGAGTTAGACAGGGGAACTAGCGGGACAGATCAGGAGGACCTGCGAGAAGGATAGTGCGGTGATTGTGGGGGACTTCAACATGCCAGGATTGGACTGGAGTATCCCAACAACCAGGAACAGAAGGGAGCAGGTACTGCTGGATGCCTTCCAGGACAGCTTCCTGCTGCAAATGGTCAGTGAACCAACCAGGTTAGGGAATACCCTTGACCTTGCTGGCAAATGAGGACTTTGTAGAGAACTTACAGTGGAGGAACCGCTGTCAGGGAGTGACCAACACTCAGTATGGCTCACATTGGATATGGGCAAGGAAGGAGTGGAATCTGGCACAAGAATGCTGGACTTCAGGAGGGACGACTTTGGGAGGATGGGGGAAGTGGTAAAAGGGTACCTGGCCAGAATTCAATCTAGTATGGACACTAACCAGAGGTGGGAGCTCATAAAGCTGGGGATAGTGGAGGCAACCAAAACCTGCAGCAAGGCCCAGAACAAGAAGGCTAGGGCTAAGAAACCGAGCTGGTTGAGCAAGGAGGTCATGGAAAAGGTAAGGCAGAAAAGAGCTGCCTTTAGGAGGTACAAGAAAACAGGAAGGGGGGAGGACAGGGAGGTGTACTTGACAGAATCGAAGGAGATGACAAGGGCAGTAAGGGGAGCCAAGGCATCTACGGAACTCAGGCTGGCACAAGGCATTAAGAAGGGGGAGAAGGACTTCTTTAGGTACATCAGTGAGAAAAGGAGCTGTAAGGATCACATAGTAAGGATTAGGAAGGAGGGGAGTTGGGTGGAAGCAGGGTGCGATAAGGCAGAAGCACTAAATGAGTACTTCTGCTCGGTATTTACTAAGGAGAAGGGGGTGACACCCAAGAGAGAGGAATAGCTGAAACGGGGGTCACAGATGGGAAATCATGAAGGGCAGAGTTCGGGAGGGTTTGAAGGCACTGAGGGTGGACAAGGCACCTGGCCCAGATAGCATCCACCCCAGGGTACTGAAGAAGCTGGCAGAGGTCCTTGCAGGACCTTTGGCAGACCTATTTAATGCCTCACTACATTTGGGGTGTGTACCTCAGGACTGGAGGATGGCTCATGTGGTGCCCCTCCACAAGAGTGGCCCCAAGGATGAACCGGGAAACTACAGACCTGTGAGCCTCACATCCATTGTGGGTAAGCTAATGGAGACTATCCTGAAGGAGAGGCTGGTGGCCCTCCTAGATGCCAAAGGACTACAGGACAGCAGACAGCATGGCTTCATATGGGGCAGATCCTGCCAAACCAACCTGGTGAAGTTCTGTGACTGGGTAACTAGCAACTGGGCAGGGGCCATGCAGTGGATGTCCTGTATCTGGACTTCAGTAAGGCATTCGACTCGGTGCCGCATGGAAGGCTGGGAAGTAAGTTAGAAGGCACAGGGACAGGTGCAAAGCTGGTGAGATGGGTACGGAACTAGCTTCAGGGAAGGCAACAGAGGGTGGTGGTGGGTGGGGAGCTCTCACACTCAAGGGCAGTGACGAGAGGTGTTCCACAGGGCTCAGTGTTGGGACCAGTGTTGTTTGGGATATTCATTGCAGACATATCATGGGACATCAAGAGCAAGATCAGTCTGTTTGCTGATGATCTGTTTGCTGATGATACCAAGGTAGGCGCGGTGGTGGATGACCTAGGGGGATGGCAGAGGTTGCACGATGATCTGGCAAAGCTTGAAACCTGGTCAGACACCTAACAACTGGGGTTTAATGCCAAAAAGTGCAAGGTGCTGCATTTTGGGATGAAGAACACAAGGAGGATTTACCAGCTGGGAGGAGTGCATCTACCCCAGACAGAGGAGGAGAAGGATCTGGGGGTGCTCATTACAGGATCAATGAACAACTCCGCACAATGTAGGAAGGCAGCTGCAAAGGCCAACAAAATGCTGGGTCGTATTGCAAGGGGTATATCCTCGAGGAGGGAAGAGGTGATTCTGCCACTGTATAGGTCATTAGTTAGACTGCACTTGGAGTACTGTGTGCAGTACTGGCTCCGTATCTGAAGAGGGACATTAAGTTACTGGAGGGCTGCAGTGCAGGGTGACAAAGATGATCAAGGGGCTGGGGGACTTATCATATGAGAGGAGGCTGAGGGAGTTGAACATGTACTCACTGGAGGAGAGGAGGGACGGGGGGACATGATTGAAACCTTTAAGTACATGAAAGGAATAAACAAGACAGGTACAGAGGGGCTGTTCAAAGTAAGGGAGGGGAAAGACACCAGGGGCCATGATATGAGACTGAAGGGAGGAAGGTTCAGGAGGGAGAGGAGGAGACACTTTTTTACAGAGAGGGTGGTGGCTGGGTGGAATGTGTTACCTGCAAAAGTGGTATCCAGTAGAACAGTGGACTGTTTCAAAAGGGGATGGGACAGGACAAGGGAGAGGATCAATGAAGGGGAAGGGTGGAAGGAAGGGGCAACTGCAGAATAAGGGGTGCTAGCTGCACATTCGAGTAGACTTGATAGATCTCTAGGCCTTTATCTGCTGGCAAATTTCATATGTTCATATGTTCGTATGTTCCAGTGTGTAAGATTGAAAATAACAGGGACATGCATAAATTGTACATTATTAATTAGGGCTCCAGGTAGTGATGTGGCTGTCAAACCACTAGCAGGGCCATCCTCTTGAGGAGGGCAGGCAGGCAGTCAGGCCTTCTTGACTGGGTGGGACTACAGAAAGGTAAAGAGCTTCAGAAGCTTGATAGTTTTGAAGACAGAAATCACATGCCTCCTCTGGAGAGAGTCAATCAAAATAGGTAGGATGTATGCAGGGTTTTAAATAATTGATTAGCAGTTTTTTTCCTGGAGCATACTAACTGTACAGAAAGTATTTATACAGGATTTCTAGAAGTGTTATGTTTGTTAAACACAATGAGGCAAGTGCTATGCATTTTTACAATGTTTTAACACTTTTATGAGCAAAACGCTAATCAATTTTTAGAGTTAAATAAAACCCTGTGTATGAGAGCAGTTAGATTGCACTGACCAGTATGTCTGGAAGTGGTCTGTCTGATAGAAAGTGTACCATTTTTAGAAATGTCAGTATTAGGCCAGCCGTGGAATGTACCTTTGGACAGGCGAGCTACAGGGATTGTGTAGTCCATAGCATCAGTTTGCCATTGTATGGAGAGCGAAGATTTATCTGGGGCAACCACTACAGCATCCAGAAAGGTGTCTGAACCCTGTGTTACTTTGATCATTTTGTTGGGAACATTAATCCATACACCAGTAGGGGCTGAATGTTCAAGCTTATCAAGGAAGTGTTGCAAGCATTCCTTGTGTGTCACTGGGGGTGCGGTCATAGTCACAGTCAGTAGTCCCACCAGTAGGAGAAAGGGGTGCAAGATAGCCATCTTGCCGATACCTGTAAGAAAACAGAAAGGATTGATTAAGTGTGGGTACTATTCTGCCCAAAGGGGTTAGCAAAAGTAAATTCAATCACCTTTATACAATTTAAGTTGCTTAGCATGGAACCACTTGTCAGCAGTCTTTTTCTGCTGTTGTACTCTGACCTGATACACAGCAGGGCTGAGCTTGTTGACAGTGGGATAGGAACCTTCCCATTGGCTGGCAAAAGAATGAGTGGGTTGTCTGTGTTGGAGAAGCATAACTTGATCTCCAACTTGCCAGTTGACTTCTTTGACATGCTTGTCAAAATGAGCTTTAGCTTGTTGTTGAGCTTTGCCCATTTGCTTGGCAGCGAACAGGTGTGTTTTCATGATGTCATCATGAAGCTTTTCTACATAATGGTCTGCAGATACTCTATCCACAGTGGGGGGTGTAGATCAACAGGTGTTCGGGTAGTCTCATAGCTCTACCAGTCATAACCTCATAGGGTGTGCACTGAGTAGTAGCTGCAGGGGTACCCTAATTGCCATTAGTAGCAGGGGCAAGAGGGAATCCCAATCCTTGGGATTGTCAATGAATTTGCATAACATCTGTTTTATGCGTCTGTTAAATCTTTCCACCTGGCCTGAGGATTGAGGGTGGTAAGGGATGTGGAATTTTTGATCAATTCCAAGAAGTTGAAGTGTCTGTTGCATTAGCTCGGCTGTAAAGCTAGTGCCTTGATCTGATCTACTTTTAAAGGCAGACCCCACCTGGAGAACAACTGGTCTACCACGATCTTGGAGGTTCTGGTACTAGTTTCTTGCTGGCAGCAATTATAGATGTCACAATAGCTGCTATACATTGTGCGTGAGTCATTGTCCATGTCTCCCCGCCCCCCGAGCGCCTGCTTTGGCAAGCAAGTCCGCTTATTCATTGAATTCATGGTAAGGGTCAGATTTGCAGTGAGCCTTTACCTTCTGAATATACAACTTGTGAGTGAACATTTGTGTCAGGGTGTGTATATACACAAACAGTTCCCTATACTTGACAGGAGTGCCATCAGATGAGGTAAAGTTGTTCTTTTGCCAGAATGGAAAGAACTCAGTGAGTGGTGAACAAAGCCAATTAGAGTCAGCAAAAATGATGGCGTCCTTGTCACCATGGGGCATGATCTCCAATGCACAGGCTACAGCAGCCAGTTTGGCATACTGTGAAGAGATGGTGCATTTCTTAGCAATGCACTGGAAATCACCCTCATGATCCTTAATGAGCACTCCAAGCCCTGCTACCTGCTCTCCATCTACATAAGAGGCAGAGCCATCTGTAAAGATGCGAAACATGGTGCCATCTTCCAGGACCTCAGGTGTTGCTGGTAAGAATGGCCCTGGGTCAGGTAGATCAGGTGGTTGAAGGGCACAATCATGAGGTGTGCCTGTGTAAAGTAGGCCATGGGCCAAAATTGAGGGCATTTTTGCAGGTAGTACCTTGATGTCCCTATCCTGCAGAAGCAGAGACCAATGGGTCAGTCTGGTGTTAGAGACTGATCCATCCTTTACTTTATCTGAAAGCAAAAAGTTGGTTGGGGAATGGCAGGTATGCAAAATGATGGGAGCATACCCAATGATGTAGAGAAAGTGTTTGACATCCCAGAAGGTTGCCAAGAGTGCCCTTTCACAGAGACTATATTTCCTCTGCACTGGGGATAGCATCTGAGATGCATAGGCAATGGGCCTGTAATACCCATTGTACTTTTGTGCTAGCACTGCAGATATGGCCACCTCAGAGGTGGCAAGTTCCAAGTGGAAAGGTAATCTTGGATTAGGGTAGACCAGTGCTGGAGCTGAGGCTAAGGCTTGTTTAAGCTGTGCCACAATTTCAGTGTGTGTGGGGCCCCATGTCCATGGGTCATCCCTTTTCAGCAGTTCATATAGGGGAGCAGCCTTCAAGGCAAAGTCAGGAATAAAATCCCTGGAGTAGTTTACCATGCCCAAGAAGCGTCCAAGTGTTGCTACGCTAGTGGGAAGTGGCAGATCTTGCAATCCCTGGATCTTTTTGACAGCTGGGCTTATCCAGTGGTCCGTGATACTTATGCCAAGGAAAATGACCTCTTTCTCACACAATTGTGCTTTAGAGGAGTTGCACTTGAGGCCTGCTCTCCTGAGGAGAGTCAGTAGTTCATCTAGCAGGGTCAGATGTTATTCTTTGGTGGCAGTTGCTAGCAGCAAGTCATCCATGTACTGTAGGAGACATTGGAGAGTAGAAAACCCCTGCAGGGCATCCATCATGTGTAGATGAGAGAGGGAAGGGCTGTTATGGAAGCCCTGGGGCAGACAGATCCAGATATACTGGCACCCATCAAAGGTAAAGGCAAATTTGTATTAGCTTTCCTGTGCTAATGGGAGTGACCGAAACCCATTAGAGATGTCAAGAGCTGAGAACCACTTTTTGTCAGGTGTCAGCAACTTGAGCACATCAGGGGTTGATGCCATCGTTGGAGCACAGCTGGGGGTAACTTGGTTAAGTTTCCTGTAGTATATTGTAAGTCTCCAAGCTCCATTTGGCTTTTTCACAGGCCAAATGGGTGAATTCACAGTGGAAACACAAGTCCTAATCACTCCTTGCTGTAGCAGTGATTGGATGGTCTCCCTCAGTAAGGGTAAGGCTTCAGCAGGAAATGGGTACTGCTTCTGCATCACAGGATTAGGTCCTGGGATCTCAGTGGTGGTGTGCATCCTACCACAATCATGCTTGTTGGTAGCAAACACATCCATATGTTCCTGTAGCAAGGGTTCAAGTTCAGGAAACAAGCCATGAGTTTCAAACAGAGTCATGACGTCATACTCTTTGTTGTTATGGGAGATGGCTGCCACCGCATGGGAGTCTGGTATGGTGACAGCATGATATTATCCCTTGATCTGTAGCAATAACCTGTTAGCTAGGTCAACCACACAGCCATACTGTGCCAGAAAATATATTCCCAGTATGCTGGGGTGATGATGTAACACCATAATGTCAAAGACAAAATTAGTCTTAAGGTGGTCTACCTGCACAGGGAGAGACACAGATTGATAAGTTTATAGTTGGGTACCATCTACCTCTTGTGCACTGGTCTTCCAGCCAGTAGACCAGGCAGACATGGCTGGGTTCTCATCACGGAGAACAGACATAGCTGCTTCTGTATTCAGAAGCCTGTCCAGTTGGTGGCCCCCGACCGTGGCCCTTACACAGGGCCGTCCATTTGTGTTGACAAGCAGGTCACTCACAATCCAGACTAGGGCCTGTAATTGTCAATCAGTGCCGCTCTTGGCTTCTTCTTCATCTTCTCGTTTTTGCGACCAGTGGCCTAGGATGGCTGGTTGGTCCATCCTGTTGTGGTTTACAGGACACGAGTACTGTGCCTCTGACAGCAGGGCTACAATCTCGAACTATTCAATTGGTGTTCTTGAATCACTACATTGGCCTGTAGTGCCTGATACTGTGAAAGGGTTTTTTAATTGGTTGCTCGATTATTCAGTAGCTGAAGGCCAGAAAGGGTTGATGCAGTTACTGGCTGGTGCCAGGGCTGCCACAGAATGTGTGGATGCAGCCTCCTTTGCAGCACAGGCCTCCTCCAGCTGTTTATGGAGGGTCTCATTTTCATCCTTTAGGTCCCGATAGGTAGGCCTGTTACGATACTTACCATCAGAATTTGAGTATTTCCCATTTCTGTTATAGTTATTATTGTTCTGGTTATTCTTGTAGTTCCGCCCCCCCCCCGTGTGACTGTCGGTCATCAGAAGGGGCTTCCTGTTTATCATTGTTGCCTTCCACTATATAGTGGGTTGGGGCAGGGCCTACCATGGTGACTTTGGCTGGGGTGGCCTGGGCCTTTGGAGTTTAGATGGCAGCGGCCTTGCTGGTGTTTTTACCGGAAGCTAGGTTACAGAGGCAGACCTGAAAGGCCACTCTGTCTTGGTGAGGATGTCAGCGAAGGTATCAGTCTGAGGGTAGAAGTTGAGTTCAACTTTCTCCTGGAGAGCTGGAGTCATGTTTTGGATGTACAAATCCTTGTACTCAATTTGGTTTTTGTCAGCGTTCTCACCCGCTAGGCCTTTGCTGGCCTTGTAGGTGAGCCACAACTGTTGATAGTAAGCCGCTGGGCTTTACTTCACATTTTGTTTGACCTTATAGGCCAAATGGGCTCCAACGATACCTGGGGAGTTGGCAGCAAGGAGTGCCTGTGCGATATAGTTGTAGTTGAGCATCTCGCAATTGCAGACAGCCTCTGGGAGTTTGACCCAGAGGGTAGGCTCAATGGTTTGCCTCAGAACTTGGACCTGGTACTCGGGTTGGAGAGAAAGCTTCTCGCAGAGGGAGCGCACCTTCTCCAAATGACAGCTGAGGTTGTCAGTGGGGCCAGTCTGTTTGATGTCTTGGGCAATTTGCTGAACAGAAAGAGCGAACCATAGGTGATTGGAGGTGGGCAAGCAGGGAGCGGTGTTTAGTTCCCCATGACCCAAAGCACTGCGAAGGGCAACTTCCACTGCCACATACATGACTGCTTTGAATGCACTTTCCTGGGTTACAGCATTTTTGAACATGCGTCCGATCTGCTCCTGCATGGAGGAGTGTCCGTCAAGGGGTTGGTAGTCTAGTCAAGACATCCTGTACAATGCCTCACACTTTTGCACTGTCTTCCCGAGAAAGGGCAGCCAGTGGAAGCAAGCCCCTATTAGGAGGTGGTTGGCCTCCTGTATTATGGGGGCCGCCATGTTCGTTTTGACGTGGCAGTGTAGAAGGCGTGCCAATGTGACAAGGGGCCGGGATATAATGGCTGCCATCTTGGGAATGGCTGGTAAAGGCCACCACCCTGTGGAGTGGTGTCTTGCATGTGATGAGGTGTCCTAAGTCCTCATAATCAGAGTCGTTATCACCTGATGAGGTAATGTCAATGGGTGTGCACTGAAAACCATTCATGGCTTTTACATGGCCGACGAGAATATCCCACTGATGGCGTATTTTTGCCATCTTGTCTCTATACTTCTTGTGACAAACTTTAGCAGTGCCCTGCTCAATACCCTTCTCAACCTCACACTGCAATACTCTGTATGCTGCACCCAATTTAGTGTTTTCCCTAAGCCCTTTGTCTAGCTCATGCATCAACCTCACATTCTCTTCCTTTAATTCAACATTATCCTCTCAAACTTTCATTCGTATCACTTAAAATGTCATTTAAATAAGATAGCTGTTTCTTATCACGTTTTAACCTTTCATTGTCATCTCTCAACATACACAATTCACACTCAGAGTCTTGAGCAGTACAATGCAATAGTCTGTTATTGTGGTCATGGAGTGACTGTGTCTCCTCTGCAAGTTGCTGTTCCCTTTTCAGTAACTCCGACACCTGCAAGCCCATCTCTTTTTTTAGAGAAACATTTTGCAGCTGAAGGGAGACACATCGTGCTAGTAAACTTTCGATGGCTGTATGTAAAGCCATGACCAAGAGACCTTTGGTGTGGTATTTCTTGGCTTTTTGCTTTGACTCTAGACATTGATCAGAGATTGTAAGCAGAGGGTCTTCTGACGACTTTGCATCCAGTGTGAAATCAGTCCAATCTCCATGGGAGATAAGATAGTTTTGAGACATTGAGTCTCAATTCTGTGCACATTTCAGGCATAACAAACAAAGGGGTAAATGAACAAAGAAAGAAACCAGTCAAAAAACTGGAGTAAAATCCTTGGTGCCATCACCCAGTGGCTTTCTGGTCCCTCGTGGGCAAACGGTGGTGTCAAGGCGGTATGCTGCTACTCGCAAAGGGAGTATACCAGTGGTCCAGTGTGGGTCTGCCATGCCTGAATCAAAGATGGAACAAGTCCGTAAAATAACTACCACTGTAAGTTCGAGTAGGTCCAAGTGGGCAAAAATGCACCACACTACTCGACATTCAGTTCAAGGAACTCAAATGGAATCCTCACTTTGTACATTCCAACCTGCACACGGTCACCAAATGTAACTGGGTAATAAAATTACCTTTCTCAGGTTCTTGTTGGAACTGCACAAAAGTGAAGAAATGACAGACAAGTGGTGTCCAGCACATAAAGTGATTTATTTCTGGTATATAAAGCAGACTTGCAACTAAAACAGTGTGATCACTGGGAGAATACCTCCAATCTCTCTATCTTCTCTATAGGCAGCAATATGTCTCTTCTTCTCAGAGAAAAAGGTGCAGTGCAAAGGATCTTATACCCCTGATAATAACCAAGAAAACAGGTATAGAGATATATAAAAACCTTGCAATTGGTCAGTGGTAAATAACCTGACCGCTTACTAGCCTGTGAAAGCATGCTGAGCTAGCAAAAATAACAGATAACTAAGACAATAGTCTTGTATATTCTGAAGGACACTTGCGGTTACATATATAATTGGAGTTATGCACTAGCACTAAAGATGGCAGTATTGCCCAACTAATCATTATACAATAGTATAAATAGAGGCATCTCCCAAGTGTTACAATTAGACTAATAGCAAAAGCATTATGATTCTCAGTAAAAGTGCAGTACAGCTCAGATCCTGACACTTATCCTTGTACGATAAGTACCTGTGCCCTAAGAATAGTCCATATACTTATAAGTATTGCTGTCTGCAAGGTAGAGGACCAATTAGAGGTGCTGGTCCATGGGTAACACTGCCCTCCCCCCCTGAATGAGGAGAACAGTCTCTGGGATGCTCAGTCCTCCTCCCCTTTGCCAACCCTCTGACTCCTGGGTCCATTCCTGAACCTGGGTTGTTGGTGTCATGAGCGGTAGCACTACTGCTGCACCAGCGGGCTGGCTTTGCAGCCAAAAATCCTGATTTTAAGTGTATCTTAGTGCAGGTTTAAAGGGGGCTCTCGCTGTTTAGTGCATCCTGACTGGTGATATCACTGGAAGTCCCTATATGGCACTTTTCAGATTTTTCTGTCAGGCCTGCTTTTTGCAGCCCAAACAGTACCTCCATGATGTGCTCAACATGTGCCATCCAGGTCTGGCTATTAATTGCAGTATCATCCATGTAAGCAACCAGAAATTCTCCAGCCCCATTCAGGATTTTTTCCACCTACCTTTGGGAGGCTGCTGGTGCATTTTTCATCCCAAAGGGCATGACCATGAAGTCAAACAGACAGACGAGTATGACAAAAGTGGACTGTTCCAGGCCTCCTTTGTCAGTGGCACCTGCTAGTACCCTTAGTCAAATCAATGGTAGTGAGGTAGTTGGTGACTCCTAGGAGTTCCAAGATTTCCTTGGTTCTTGGCACAGGCTATGCATCAGTTACTGCAATGGAATTCAGTTTGTGGAAATTCATTAGAACTGGGCTGTTCCATCCTTTTTAGGGATCAAGGCTACTGAGGAAGCCCAAGAGGTTTTAGATTCCTGCATCACCCCTAGCTGTCTCTTCTCTGCAATTTCACAGGTTCACCTGGGACATTCCTGACCTCATGCTCTGCAATTTTGTGCACCCTGGCTTGGAAGTGAACAGAGGCTGAAGGGTTTGTAGCACCCCTACAATGTATGCCCCAGACTCAGGTTCAACTGTGTAGAAAGCTTGACTGCATCCCTTGAAGTCTTGCCCCTTCTGTCTTCAAGCAGATCAATCATAGCGTTCCCACTGTCCTCAACAGGTGAACATACTGCTACCCTTAATCAACTCCTCATAGCTGGCCTGGTGGCACAGGAGGCCGAGGCACTGACCTCTCCCACGCTGGTGACCCAAGTTTGGGGCTGGGCTTGGGTTGGCATGAGTCAAGACAGGTTAGGGGGAGGGCTGGGAGAGGACTGAGCAGCCACCAGGCAGCTCTTCTCTCCCAGACTGGGGTGACAAGTATTGCAGGCTCTTGTCTACCCCCAGATGGAGGCCTGGTGGTAGTGCTAACACATGGGAGGCTGATGTAAGTCAGGGTGGTTAGAAGGGGCTGCAGTTCTGGAGTGCATGCATCTCTTCATGCGCATGTGTCCTCTGTGTTGCTGCAGCGTTAGGACCTGAGTGAAAACTAGTAGGAACAAGCATTTGTCAATGCCAAATGTCTGATGCTTGTAAAACAATTTTTTGTTTTTAATGGTTGACCCTAACTTTGAAGAGACTTGTTTTAAGATTCTCCTTATAGGCATGACATGTACCATTTATGGTTATATTGGGCAATATGACATTGCTCACCTGAGGTGCGAAAATGCATCTCATGCAGGATTTCTAAAATGACACATCATGTTAATGAGGTGATGTGGAAAAATTGCTATGTTGAAAGTTTGGGGTCAAAATATTGAAAACTACCACTGTTGCGAGCCTGCGTTCAAAAATTCCAACATTACAAGCCTGCGTTCATAAATTACAACATAGGTTCATAACTGTTTTTTAACATTTTTGCCCCAAATTTTCAACATAGCCTTCTTATGACCCCATATCATGAACAAGTGCAAAGCTCCTGCCTGAAGAGTGATTTTGCGCAGCGGCCGTGAAATCATCTTTTGGGATGCAAAAACACATTTTGGCCAGGATTTGAAAAAAAAAAAAAACGGCATGTGACACATTTATGAGGTGCTGTGAAGAAATGACTATGTAGAAAATTTGGAGGCAAAATATTAAAAATTACCAAAGTCACATGCCTGCATTCGCAAACTTCAAGGTAGGTTCATAACTTTGTTGATTTTTAACATTTTTATGCCAAATTTTCAACATTGCCTTCTTATGACCCCATCTCATGAACAATACTAGGGAAAATGTTCAACTCCTGCTCAAAAGGTGATTTCACGCAGCAACTGTGAAATCACCTTTTGCGATGTAAAAACACATTTTGGCCAGGATTTGAAAAATGACAGCTATCACATTCATGAGGTGCTGTGAAGAACTGGTGATGTTAATAGTTTGAGGTTAAAATATTAAAAATTACCAAAGTTATGAGCCCGTGTTTGTAAATTTCAACAACTGTATTGTTTTTTAACATTTTTGCCCCAAATTTTCAACATGGCCTTCTTATGACCCCACCTCATGAACAATAGAAACATAGAAACATAGAATTTGACGGCAGATAAGGACCGCTTGGCCCACCCAGTCTGCCCATTTCCCTGCCTAGTAATGGATAAGCTGCAGATCCTAGTTAACCAGCAGCCTACTTCTTTCTACCCCCCATGTTCAACTCCTGCTCAAAAGGTGATTTCACGCAGCAACTGTGAAATCACCTTTCGGGACCGCTTGGCCCACCCAGTCTGCTCATTTCCCTACCTAATGGATAAGCTGCAGATCCTAGTTAACCAGCAGCCTACTTCTTTCTACTCCCATGTTCAACTCCTGCTCAAAAGGTGATTTCACGCAGCAACTGTGAAATCACCTTTTGGTGGAGAAAATTTCTAACTCCTGCTGAAGGGTGATTTTGTGCAATGACTGCAAAATCACCTTTGGAATGAAAACACATTTTGGCTAGGATTTGAAAAATGACAGCTTTGACATTCATGAGGTGCTGTGAAGAAAGTGCTATTTTGAAACTTTGGGGGCAAAATATTGAAAATTACCAAATATTATGAGCCTGTGTTCACAAACTTCAATGTAGGCTCATAACTTTGTTGTTGTTTTTTAATATTTTTACTCCAAATTTTCAACATAGCCTTCTTATGACCCCACCTTATGAACAATGGTGGAGAAAATGTTCAACTCCTGCCCAAAAGGTGATGTCACACAGCGACCGTGAAGTCACCTTTCGGGACAGATTACCTAATGTCACTTGAATTGTTCATAAGATGGTGTACCAAAAATGGTATGTTGAAAATTTGGGGCAAAAATATTGAGAAATGGCCAAGTTATGCTATTAAGGTCAAAACCCCATTGAAATACATTAAACAGCATACTTGATGTCCCTCAGTTTGTAGTCGGGCGTTGAAGTGTGAAGACGTGCCTGTGGTCCAGAAAAGATTATGGCATCGGACCCCCAGTGGGTAAGTATGGGCTTGGGTGGGGTGGGGTGGTGGATGCTGAGTGGGAGGGTCAAGTGGGGGTAGTAAGGGCACAACAGACATCGATGGATGGTTTTCTTTTTTAGAGCTTTACAAAATAAAGAAATTAAATAAAAAATGATGAGGGAAATTTTTCTCGATTGCAGGTAGGGACACTGGGGGATTGGGCACCCACCATGAGTGTCTCTGTTACATTTGGCAGCACCGGGGGTAGGCTCCATGGTGCTGCATTACTAAAAGAGGCAGAGTGGGAAGTGGCAATTGGCACAGGGGATTGGGCACTCCCGTGCCATAATAATAACATGGGTTGGGCGAGGGGGAGGGGGAGTTATGGTAACAGCGAAGGTTGGAACAAACATCGATGGACAGTTTTCTTTGTTACAGGATGGGCGCTGGGGGATTGGGCACCCACCAGTGTCACTGATATATTTGGTAGTACCGGAGTGGGCTCCCCGGTGCTGCCTAACTAAAATGGGCAGGGTGGGGTTAGCAGATTGCATAGGGGATAGGGCACCCCCGTGCCATTATACTAATGTGGGCTGGGCTGGGAAGGGCAGCTGCAACAGACATCAATGGACGGTTTCCTTTTTTACAGGCTGACAGGCTCCTGTAACATGGGTTGGGCTGGGGAGGTTCAGCTGTTTGTCGATCGGCTTCATGTAAATCAAAGGATTGAAGACATCTGTGATTGGAGCAGCTCAGTCCTTTGAAGTATATGAAGTTTCAGCCCACCAGGCAAAGAGTGATGTCAGGACCACAGCGCATGGTCATTGGTGTAGACTTCCAAGGCCCTTTTTTTGTGAACTGCAGTAGGCTTGGCAGTGACACCCTTCCGAATCCCAGTAACTCCTCACAAAACATTTGGTGCACATGTGCATATCAAACATAAAAATGATGGACGAGGGCGTCATGAAGCCTCATCCAAGATACCACAACCCCATCATACCGCCTCCGGTCTTGAGGGGCGATTCTGGATGTGTGGCTCCGGGGGGAGGATGGCCTTCCTTCCGGCCCCACTGTGGGGGGGCAATCCATGGAGCAACTTAGCCCTGGCCTGCAGATGAGAAGTAAGGGGTGGTTGATGGTGCCTGTGGGTGAGGCTGATAGCCACTCAGTCTGACTAATGATGATAAAAATCTAGATTAAAAAACAAAAGCTCTTTTTGGGTATGGTATGGTTTTTGCATATTAAGATGATCGTTTCTAGCTGGCCCAGTGGTGCTGAGGGTTAAGGCACTGGATGCCACACCTTGCACCATGCCGACGACCTGGGTTTAGGAATGGACTCGGGTCATCAGGGGTCGGTGAAGCAGGAAAGGATTGAATGTCCGGAGGACTCCTCTTCTTTCCTGGGGAGGGTGGGTTCACTTGCTGCAGTGTGAGTGGCTCCAGGCGGTGGCTGGGGGACATCACAACTTGTGGCATGCTTGCAAGGGTAGAACAGCGGCGGACGCCTAATGCACAGGTGCAGGAGCGGGCCCATTGTGTGTAGGGCTTCATTGCACGTTCATGCTCCAGGGGAACCTCTAAACAAGGAAAATACCCTGGAGTTCTGGTAGGCAAAGGTGGGTTGAGGGGCAGACCACCACACCCAATGCCGGATCCCGTGGCCTACCTAAGAGTCCTGGCCACCCACTTAATTCCAGAAAGGTCACCGGTAAGGAGTGGCGGTCCCGCCTTGGGGGGCTTAAATCCAGGGGGTCGGTAGTCCAGCATGAGTGGGGGGGAGTGCGCCACCATCTGGTAGGTGGGCTGGGGATTTCAGGTGGGCAGGAACAGGTCTGTCGGGGTCCCACTGGGAAGAATCTGGGGCTCCAGAGAGAGAGAAAGTGAGAGAGAGAGAAGAGGAGGAGAGAGAGGGGGGAGAGAGGAGAGAGAGGAGAGAGAGAGAGGAGAGAGAGAGAGAGAGAGAGGGGAGAGAGAGAGAGAGAGAGAGAGAGAGGAGAGAGAGAGAGAGAGAGGGTGAGAGAGAGAGGGAGAGAGAGAGAGAGAGAGAGGAGAGAGAGAGGAGAGAGAGAGAGAGAGAGAGAGTGAGAGGAAGACAAAAAGAGTCGACAAAAAAAAAAAAAAAGATTGTTTCTGCATTTGCAGGTGCAGCCTCTCAGTTCAAGCACAAAATTCATATCATTCAGTTTTGTGGTCACAACAAAAGGACCCTCCCAGGCAACCAGCAATTTTTTGTGTTTCTCTGGAATGAGTGCCATTGCTCTCTGCCCAATCTGATATGCTCAAGCCCTCACACCCCAATTGTACCATGTTTTCTACTTGCTCTTGGCTTGCAGGAGATTCTCCTGTGCAAAGTCTATGTACACTGTTAACCTTTCATGGAAGTTTAGTACATACTTCACTATGCTCTCCTTGTTGTGTAGGACTTTGCAGCCCATTCCTCCCATATCAAATCCTGCAGACCTCTCACAGTGCGTGCATAGAGTAGTTCAAACGATGAGAATCCTGTGGACTCAGACTGCAGGAATCTTGGTAAGTGGTACATGACACAGTTCCAAAAGTCATAGAAACATAGAAACAGAATTTGATGGCAGATAAGGACCGCTTGGCCCACCCAGTCTGCCCATTTCCCTACCTACTGGATAAGCTGCAGATCCTAGTTAACCAGCAGCCTACTTCTTCCTACCCCCACCCCCTAGAATGGCCTTATGACTGTCCCATGCATGCTTGAATTCCACCACTGTTTTTGAATCCACAACCTCCTCTGGAAGGCCGTCCATGCATCCACAACCCTCTCTGTGAAAAAATACTTCCTTAAATTACCTCCGAGCTGCCCCCACATCTTCAAATTGTGCCCCCTTGTTCTTGCACACCTCTTTTTGTGAAAGATGCTACCCTCTTGGACTTTGTTGATTCCTTGAGGTACTTGAACGTTTCTATCATGTCCCCCCCTCTCACTCCTTTCCTCGAGGCTATACATATTAAGCTCCTTTCGCCTCTCTTCATATCTCTTCCGGTGCAGACCCTGCACCATTTTATTGCCCTCCTCTGGACAGCTTCCATCCTGTCTATGTCTTTGCGGAGATTGGGTCTCCAGAACTGCACGCAGTACTCCAGATGGGGTCTGACCAGCTGTCTGTACAGAGGGATAATAACTTCCTGTTTTCTACTGGTGATGTCTCACCCTATGCATCCCAGTATCCCCCCAGCCCTCCTTGCTTCCCTCTCACATTGCTTGCCCACCTTTAGGTCATCTGATATGACTACCCCCAGGTCCCTTTCCATTTTTGTTGTTGTTAGTATCTCACCCCCCACTGTGTACTTTTCCCCTGGGTTTTTGTTTCCCAGGTGCATTACCTTGCACTTCTTAACATTGAATGTAAGCTGCCATACATTTGACCATTCCTCTAACCTTGCCAAGTCCCTTCTCATCCTTTCCATCCCACCCTGTGCATCAACTCTGTTGCAGATCTTTGTGTCTCTGCAAAGAGACATACTTTTCCTTCCAGTCCCTCTGCAATGTCGCTTATAATGACATTGAAGAGGACCGGTCCTAATACTGAACCCTGCGGTACCCCACTAGTAACCCCTTTCTTCTGAGTGGACTCCATTTACTATTACTCTCTGTGTCCTATTCTCCAGCCAATTTTTACCCAGGCTGTCATCTTGGGACCCACTCCCAGGCTGGCTAACTTGTATATTAATCTTTGTGTGGACTGTGTCAAATGCCTTGCTAAAGTCTAGGTAGGCCATGTCCACAGCCCCTCCCTGATCTACTACTTTGGTCACCCAGTCAAAGAAATCTATCAGATTCATCTGGCATGACCTTCCCACTGTGAATCCATGCTGCCTAGGATCCTGTGCCCCTCTGGCCTCTAGATACTCGTGAGCAAACCAGTCCCTCACAGCATTCAGACCTTGGTACTAAGTGTCTGCCCTAACCCAGATCTGTAATAAACATATGCAGAAATGTGAATCCTGGTACTGACTGACTCAAACTGTATCACCTTAAGATGGCTGTCAGCTGTTGCCCCACAGGTGTCCACCTGGATTAAAAAAATGGATTAAGTTCAAAATTCGGAGCAACACACATTTGATTTACAACTTAGGAGAAACTTTTCTTTGACTATCTAGCAACCCTGGGACTCACTAATCACAAGAAGAATGGTCAATGACACTTAACCACCTGGATTGGACTTCTTTTGCTACGTGGGGCCCTTTGAACTCCCTTTGTTTTTTATGTATAAATAGAGTTGTACTGGCACATCACAAGGGTCATAGCAGCGACCAAGGGACACAATATCTAGGACTTGCAACAGGACTGTTAAACACCAGCTCAGTAACTGAGGTTTCAATTTTATGGACTACTCATACCTCATGGACATAGTAACGCTGTACTGTTTTAATATTTTGTTTTTTCTTTCTTGTTAAAATGCAAAACAAAGAAAAAAAGAAAGTTATCACATGTTGGGCACATGTGCAGAGCAATAATTCTTAATAGTCTTAGGGAGCAATGAAACTAAGTTGAATGTCTTGACCATATTACGCAATAAAGCTGAGTCACAAAAAAGGAAAAAAATAACACTATAGACTCCTGCAGCACCTTTGTGCAGGCAAATAGCAAGTGGGGCAAATATTTGTCCCAGTCTTTTGGGTATTTGTCTGCAAAGAATTGAAGCATGTGTTTTAGCATGGAGTTGAAACACTTTCAGAAGTCATCCCCTTTGGATGGTATGGAGACATTTTTAGCTGTCTCACCTTGCATTTGTCCCCACAAGGCAGTTGTCAGAGTGGCCATGCAATCTGTGCCCCTGTCTGACAAAATTTCCTCGGGCACCCTACTCTGGAGAAAATTCCTAAAAGCTAATCTGCCACCTTTTCTGCTTCCACAGAAGACATGGCAACTGCTTCAGGGTTTCTAGTTGCAAAATCAAGGTCTGCCAAAAATGAATCTTTTACCTGTCCTACTAGAGTTACTCAAGTACCCCACAATACCAGTAGCCACCCTCCTAAATGTTTTTTCTGTGGCAGGCAATGGTATACGGGGAGCTTTTGCTTTATCTCCTGCCTTCCCTGTCTTTTGGTAAGCTAAACAGATTTTGCAGTACTGGGCCACTTTGGGGTAGATAATTGGTCAATTAACATTCTGCAAAAGTCTGTTCTGGGTCCTGTTTGTCCCTAGGTGCTCAGATGTTGGAATGTCATGAGCAACTGTAACAGCTGTCTCCTGTATTCCTGTGACATTATTGTTGTTTTTTTTTTTTACTTATTATTTTTATCCCTTCTCGGTGGGGGATGATCCTGTGGTTTACCTTATCCAGACGACCCCTCGGCACTGCACCGGATGCAGTGCCCATGCTCGACCCCCCTCCTCCATTCCTCCTCGCAAGCCACATCACAGAGGGTACTTACCCCACATGCCGCAGAAGGCCCAGGTTCCAAACTTGGAGGGAGCAGCCTGAATGAGCCTGGTGCAGCACCGATGAGGCCAGGCTTCAGGCATGCTGGATAATTTTTTTCCCCTTTTACCCCATGGTGTGGGCGTGCATACTTCTGTGCACTGTCCATCTGATGTCTGTCCACGCTGACCCCTTGTTCTGGCTGCTCAGTGCACCAGCCCCCAGCCACTGCCAAGAGCCGGTAGCACAGCAGTCCATTCCCCCCACCCTCCCTGAAGGAGGAGAGCACTCCATGGGATGCTCAATCCTTCTCCCCCTGGCCGACCCTCCAGTTCCAGGGTTCGCCCCCGACCCCAGGTCACTGGCACCACAGGCGATAGGTCTACCGCTGCACTGGCAGGCCAGCTTGTGACATCACTGTTATAATATTTACCCCATTCTTGCTCCTGTTGTTATACACCACTGCCTCATCTATAACCCATCCTGCACTTTCAAGTATACAGTTTGTGATGTTCTGGTGGTGGTGGTGGAGGTGGTGGGGAGGTTTAGGAGGGAGATAAGGAGGCACTTTTCTACCCAGAGAATGGTGGCCAAGTGGAATGAGCTGCCAGAGGAGGTGGTATCCCCAAAAATGATGGACAGATTCAAGAGGGGTTGGGACAGGGTGAGGAGAAAAATTGCGGGTGGAAGGGGGGAGTGGGGGAAGGTGAGAGAGAGAGGCCAAAAGGGAATTGGGGAGGGGGACAGTTTCCTTTGTAAATACACAGAGACATGCACACTCGAGCAGACCACATAGACAATAAGGCCTTTATCTGCTGGTATGTTTGTATATTCTCTCACTGCTGACTCCCTTATTTTACTTAAACTTGGAGCCTGCTGCTGGGCCTGTATTAACATATATCTGGACACACTGCCCAGCCTTCCAGCTCTCTGTGTGCTTGACTGCAGTTTACTCTCTGAGGTGTCAGCCTGCTGAATTGTGAGATTATCAGGCACTTATGGCCATCTGTCTACTGTACTATCAGCCTTTATTTCTGGCTACTGTGGGGAAATTTTCTGAGCCACTTTCCCTCCCTCCAGTGCATAAGCTGTGCTGTGAGTTTGCAATGGGGGAAGTTTGGGTGTCTGTGTTCCTAAATCACTGACTGCCCCCTCACTTTCTAGATGTGGGGAAGTTTCAAACTCTTTTCCCTGTACCTCATCCCCATTTTTTATTTTGTCACAGTCAGCAGCTGTCTCCTGCTGCAGCTGTTGCTTATCCTCACAACCAATTGTCTCTCTCTCTCTCTCTGTGGCTGTGGATAATCCCCCTGGAGCTCTGTCTGTGCCTCCTCATCACAGTGTGCGGGCTCCTTTGGCAGCTGTGGGGTAGTCTTGTATTGCCCTGATCTCACATCCTGCTCACAGTGTGTAGCCTCCTTCTTTAACTATGTGGTAGTCTCCTGCTCCCCTGACTGCACATCCATTTCACAGCCTGCAGACCCTTTCTGTAGCTGTGTAGGAGTTCTGTGCTGTTTTATCTGCTCTCCTTTAGTGCTTCTGTTCATTGCTTTGCAGAACAAAAATTCCATGGGCCTCTGCAGTCTCCACTCCTGTCAAGAGTTTGACTCCTAGTGACAACACAGGCAATATTTCCACAAGGGTCAAGAATAACATTGACGGGCAGGTCTGCACGCACCCACATTTCTGGCGATCCCTCAGACCCTTCCCATATTGGATAATCTTAGCTATGGGTACCACCACTGTGGCCCCTGTGGCAGATTTAATTGTAGCAGTCCCCCGTTAGACTTTTATATATATACTGTATATATATATATATATATATATATATATATATACAATGTGGGTGAGACATATTCCAGTGAAATAAAACATGTTATTTTCACTGCAGTGAAATAAATCCTGATGACGTCAGCAGAGTTAAAATAAATACTGTTTATTACACCCCAAAACCCGCACTAAACCCATGCAAAACCACGCAATTGTGCAAAGCCGCGCTAACCCCGTGCAAGCCGTGCAAATTGTACATTTTGCAACAGTGAGGCCCCATTGTATAACTAGGACACATGATGTGCACATCATGGAATATGAAAAATATTTTCACTCCTGTCTCATGAGCACTGTATATTTCACTTGTGCCTTCGGCACTTGTGAAATATCCTGGCTCACTCTGCAGGAGTGAAAATATTTTCCATATTCCACTTGTGCCCATCATGTATCCCCTATGTGTGTGTGTGTATATATATATATATATATATATAACTATCTGGACTTCAGCAAGGCCTTTGATACTGTGCCACGTAGAAGACTATTACACAAACTGGGGAATATGGGTGTGGGCAGGACAGTAGTGTGGTGGGTAGGTAACTGGCTGGGTGGCAGGACACAGAGGGTGGTGGTAAATGGCTGTCACTCCACAGAGGGAAGAGTGACCAGTGGGGTACCACAGGGATCAGTGCTGGGACCGGTCCTATTCAACATCTTCAGCAGTGACATGGCGCAGGACCTAGAAGGCAGAATTTCACTGTTCGCTGATGACACAAAGCTCTGTAACAGAGTGGACACACCAGAGGGTGTAGACAGAATGAGAAGCGACCTGCAGAAACTTGAAGAATGGTCAGGGGTTTGGCAGTTGAAATTCAATGCAAAGAAGTGCAAGATAATGCATATGGGGCACAAAAACCCTGGCACAATATATCAGTTGGGGGTGAGGATATAGCATGCACCAAGCAGGAAAGGGATCTTGGGGTTGTCATCCCTGATGACCTCAAGGTAGGGAAACAGTGTGACAAGGCATCAGGTAAAGCAAATAGGATGCTGGGATGTATAGGCAGGGGCATTACCAGCAGGAAAAGGGGTCATAATTCGCTATACAAGACACTAGTGAGGCCCCACCTGGATACAGTGTACAGTTCTGGAGACCATACCTATGTAAGGACATAGACAGGGTAGAGAAGGTTCAGAGGAGGGCAACAAAGATGGTGCATGGATTGCATCACAAGTCCTATGAAGACAGGTTGAAGGAACTGAACATGTACTCCCTGGAGGAGAGGAGGGAGAGAGGGGATATGATAGAGACATACAAGTATCTTACAGGGAGGAACAGGGTGCAGGAAAACACTATTTTTAAGTGAAAAAGATGTTCCAGGACTAGAGGGCATGGGATGAAGTTGGAGGGAGGACGATTCAGAGGAAACATGAGAAAGAATTTCTTCACAGAACAGGTGGTGGACAAGTGGAATACCTGCCAGAGGAAGTGGTGGGGGCTGAAACAATCACAGGATTTAAGAATGCATGGGATAGACATAAAGGAATTCTGGAGGTCAGGGGTAAGGTGCAACAGACTTCTAGGAAAACAAACTGAACTTACAAGCTCAAATGGGCAGACTGGGTGGGCCATAGGCCCTTATCTACCGACACTGTCTATGTATCTATGAATCTATGTATATATACTGTATATATGTATTTATCACCTGTTCTGCCCCCAGCTGCCCCCATCTAACCAACACCCCCCAGCACTGTCACCACGGTCTTGCCAAGACTTACACAGAACCTGCCTGGTTGCAGGGTGCAGAGCCTGCGAGGGGTCGGTCATCATCATCTTGCAGCTGGGGGTGTTTTTCCTCCATTTTTGTCCCTTCCCCATTGCTGGGGTGCACACACAGGATGTGCGTACGTGGAGGCGTGCGCATATCCGCAGATGTCCCGCAGCACCCTCCCTTCCATGGTGCCCACAGCCACACACTTCCACCAGGCCTCCACCTGGGTTCAGTCATTTGGTGGCAGCACCAGTCCTCCCTCCCCAGGAGAGGAGAGCTGTCCTCCAGATGCTTGATCCTCTCCCTCCCCTGCCAAAACCCGGCAGCCCATGCTCGTTCCCCAACACGGGTTGCTGGTGTGGTGCGAGGTGTGGCGTCCAGCGCCTCAACCCTCAGCGCCACCGGGCCGGCTCCCTGTTAGACTTTTAACCCTTTAACACCAGATTGTTTAACTAGTGACAGGCTTGCTCCAGTATCACACACAGCTGTAGTTGAGGCATAATTCACCAACCCCTTATGCATAAATATATTTATTTAGCTTTTGTTAACCGGGTAGGCACACTAGACAAATAAATGCTTATTTTTCAGGTACTGTACGACCTGGGACAGTTCACAAGAAACAAGATTACAATTGCTCAAGAATTACAGGTAAAGCAAGGCAGGATACAATTATAGGTACAGTAGAGCAGGAAAAGACTACCAGACACAAACCATAATACAATACAATTAATTACAACAGGTAGCTGACAATAGGCAGTCACTAAACAGCAATTTGCCAGTCTTGAACGAGAACAAAAATGATAAGTAGTCAGTGACAGGCAGTAATAAATAACAGCCAGCCTTGAATGCTGGCAAAGAATTGAGTGGAGCACATCTGACTGAGCAGTTTGCTATATGTGCGCTCCCCTGGGTGAAAATCTGTCCCCCAGATCTCTCATGAGCATTTTCATTTTTCTGGCACTTCCTTACCAAGTGCCAGGTTTTGTTACAGAGTTAACATTGCTCCTCCTTCTTTTCTGTTGCCTTTGGGTCAAAGCCAGTTTGATTAATGGTATGGATGCACTGCTGGGTACATTTGGGATTACCAGTTTGTCCCGTGCAGGACTACTGGCTTGAGTCCCACTCCCTCCCAGTCTTTCAGTCTGAGGTCTCCCTGCCACATACCGATCCTCCCACTTGGCAATCTGATTCATGGTTTGTGGTGACCTGTCATGCAGTCCCCACCGCAGCTTCTAATGAGTAATCTTTTCAAACAGCTCCAGTAGCATCAGTTCAAAGATATTTTCAAAGGAATTAGCTCCAGAATCCCCCACCAAGCATTCAAAATACATGCAAATTTCAACAGATAATTCAGCATAACTAACATCATGTTACTTTCTAGTATTTTGCAGCTTCTGTCTAATTTTGTGGTGTCTGTCCAATTTCAGTTTTATTTATGATATTCAGGAAGGACAGAGACAAGGGAAAGGTGGGGAACGTAGCAATATACATACAGGAAATGATAAGGTGCATAAGGAATGAGAGGGAGGAAAGCAGAACAGAGGCCCTTTGGATGCAGTTATAAGACTTGAAAAGCAGGACATTGAGAATGGGGGTGGTGTACAGGCCACCAGCCCAAGGGGTTGACCTGGTTAGGGAGTTAGCTGAGCAAATCAGATGGGTCTGTAGGAAAGGGAACACTGTGGTGGTGGGGGACTTCAACCTGCCAGGGGTCGAGTGGAGCACCCAAACCTCCACAAGTGTGAAGGAGCAGTTCATATTAGAGGCATTCCTGGACAGCTTCCTGGTGCAGTTAGTCCAGGAGCCAACTAGATTGGATAGGACTCTCAATCTAGTCCTGTCAAATGGGAAGGGTGTAAGGAATTTGGAGGTAGAGGACTCTCTGGCTGGGACTGACCACCACACGGTATGGTTTTCGCTCAGTATGGGCAGGGAATCAGGAGGATCAAGTTCTGGAGTAGTTGAATTTAAGGAGGCAGTCTTTAATAGGGTGGGGGTTATTATGGGCAGGCATCAGGCGGGTATTCGACCATGCATGAATACTAGCCTGAAATGAGATATTATTAAGAAGGGGCTGGTGGAGGATACTGGAACATGTGCAAGAACAAGGAGTAAGAAGGGCAGGGCAAAAAAACCCAGCTGGCTGATGCAGAAGGTCATGGAGGGGTGTGAGGGCCAAGAAAAAGGCATTTTGGAGACTCAAGAAATTGGGAGGGGAGGAAAACAGGGAGATATATATATGACCAGGGAGGTTACCAGGCTGGTCAGAGTGGCCAAGGCCTCCAGGGAGCTGAGATTGGCACAGGGCATTAAGAACGGAGAGAAGGACATCTTCAGATACATCAGGGAAAGGCGGAAAACCGAAGATCAGATAGTGAGGATAAAGAAGGATGGGAGCTGCGTGGAGAAGGGGAAGGACCAGGCAGAGACACTAAATGATACTTCTGCTCTGTGTTCACGAAGGAGAGAGGGGGCAGACACCAACTGAGAGAGGAAGGGTGGGCAGGGGGGAGGAGCTGACTGATATAAAGTTCACAGAGGATAGGGTACTGGAAGGATTAAGGGCACTGAGGGGAGATAAGGCACCGGGTACAGACGACATTCACCCTAGGGTACTTAAGGAACTAGCTGAGATACTGGTGAAACCATTGGCAGATCAGTTCAATACCTCCTTGGACATAGGATGCATACCACTGGATTGGAGGACGGCCCATGTGGTGCCCATTCACAAAGGTGGACCCAAGGAAGAACCAGACAACTACTGACCAGTGAGCCTCACATCAGTTGTGGGAAAACTGATGGAGATGATCCTAAAAGAGAGGCTGGTGACCTTTTTGGAGAACAATGGTCTCCAGGACAATCAACAGCATGGATTTGTCTCAGGATGATCCTGCCAGACAAACCTGATTGAGTACTACAATTAGGTGGCAAGGGAACTCAGCAAAGGCCATGTGGTGGATATCCTGTATTTGGATTTCTACAAGGCCTTTGATTCAGTGCCACATGGGAAGATGGGGGGGGGAACTGGAATATATAGGGGTGGGAACAAAGGTGGTGAACTGGATCAGCATTTGGCTGAAGGGTAGGCAGCAAAGGGTGGTGGTGGAGGTGGTGGTGGTGGTGGTCACCAAGGGATGTGACAAGCAGGGTGTTTCAGGGGTCAGTGTTGGGACTGGTGTCCCACGGAACTGGAGTAAGATTAGTCTCTTCACGGACGACACAAAGATGGGAGTGGTGGTAGATGAAATTGAAGGGTGGAGGGGGCTGCAGGAGGACCTGACCAAACTACAGGAGTGATCGGAGTCATAGCAGTTGGGGTTTAACACCAAAACGTGCAAGGTACTGCATTTTGGGGCTAAGAACCCTGGCAGGAGCTATCAGCTGGGGGGTACAGCTGGTATGAATAGAAGAGGAGAAGGATCTATGGGTGCTCATAACGGGGAGCAGGAACAACTTGACTCAGTGCAGAAAGGTGGCAGCAAAAGCCAATAGAATGCTGGGGTGCATAGCAAGGGGAAACTCCTCTAGAAATAAGGAGGTGATCCTGCCCCTCTACAGGTCACTGGTCAGGCCGCACCTGGAACACTGCGTGCAGTTCTGGCACCCATTCCTGAATGAGGACATCAAATTGCTGGAGGGTGTACAGAGTAGGGCAACAAAGATGATCAAGGGATTAGAGGGATAGTCCTATGAAGAGAGGCTGGGTGAGCTGAACATGTATTCCCTGGAGGAGAGGAGGGATGGGGGGACATGATTGAAACCTTTAAATACCTAAAGGGGATAAAAAAGACTAGTACAGAATGGTACATTTCTGCATGCCATAATAAACAAATAATTAAAAAAAAAAAGACTAGTACAAGAGGGATCTTCCAGATAAGAAGGGGGAGGGTCACGAGGGGGCGTCAGCTGAGGCTGGAGGGGGGGAGGTTCAGGAGGGAAGTCAGGAGACAGTATTTCACAGAGAGAGTGGTGGACAAGAGGAATACTCTGCCTGAGGAGGTAGTAGCCTGTAACATGGTGGACGGCCATAAGAAGGGATGGGATAGAGCGAGAGGGGTGTAAGTATGAAGAGGGGAGGGTGGGTGGGGCAGCTACATGATGAGAAGATAGCTACTGTCGAGCAGACTCGATAGACTGAAAGGCCTGTATCTGCTAGGCGTTTTCATATGTTCGTATACTGGAAAGTACTGTACGTGAGCAAAAATGCCCATTTTCACAAATGTCCAGTGGTACATAAATTTGATGATACAGAGAAAAAGGCAAAAACAATATTTGCGAAATTTACAATAGGGAACAATGTATATAACAGGATCATATAGATTTAGTTTGTACCTTTTTAAAATAGCATTCTTTAACATGAGTTTTTACTACAGTCCTGGGATTACAGAAACACTCCTTACACGGTTACAGAGCGAACACCTGCTGAACTGTTCCTAAAACATAGACTTTAAAACATGGACTGCAGGTACATGGACTTTAAAACTTCTTCAGAATAAACTACCGCAATACCTGTCCTCCTTAATACTTATAGCGCGCAGTGCCTATTCACTTAGGAAGTCCAAGTTCCTCCTGCTTGACGTACCTAGGACTCGCACCTCCTTTGGGAAACGTACTATTTCATGCTCATTGCCAACTATTTGGAATCAACTACAATCATTTTTGAAATTAGCCAGTATTGTCCCTGTTAACTTCTTTAAAAGGTTAGTTTTGCTAAATTAAAAGACACTTGCAACTGTCTTTAATGAATTGCCTTTACTAAGGACTCAAACCAGTGATCCCGTGATTTCCCAGGTTCCATTCCTACACTTCTTTAACTCTGTTTCGTACCACTATCAGTGTTTTAGGTGGAATCTTTGTTGAATTGTTATGGAATTACTGTTATTTTCCAATGTATGTAATGTATTGCCTTGACAAACAGTACATGAACCGAGAGCATCTTGGGTGCTCTTTATCATTTTGCCTATTGTGTATGATGATGCAAGCTCTTATCACTATGAACTCTGTTTTTTATGATGCAAGCACTTAACTATTTGTCTGTAAGTCTGTCACAGAACTTCATTGTAATGTATGTACACCTCAGGACCTCCTTGTAAATGAGCTTGCTCAACGGAGCTTTCCTGCAATAAACTTGAACTTGAACTTGAAAACGTCAACCTCGTACCCGTTTGTCATTGCTCAAGCCAGACTTGGCCAACACTGTTGCAAAGCATCAGCTACAACAGAAAAAGGGTCATGACAAGCCAGCCAAGCCAGTGCGGATTTTTCATCATGGGGAGAGGGTGATGGTTCGAGACTGTAGACATCCCAAGGTTTCTTGGATTCCTGAGGTGGTGATTGAAACATGTGGACCTTTGACTTATGCAGTTCCTGTGGGACAGTGACTTGTTCATGTACATGTGGATCACCTGCTGCATTCCAAGGTTCCAACAAATGCAGCAGGAGACGTCACTCCAGCTGAAGACAGTGACACAGAGGACTTTGCTCCTACCTGTGAAGTTCCACCAGAGTCGGTGCCAAATAATAATGAATCACTTGTTCCACCAGCAGCAGTTATTCCAGCCTGCAGATATCCCCTGAGGCACCGAAGACCACCACAAAGACTTGACCTTTAACGTCATGTAATGAACTTGTACCTCTGTGTAACTGAACTGTTGCTTGTACTGTTACTTTATGAAAAATCCTGTGCACATGCTGTGAGACAGTACTGACAGGGAGATTGAGCCTTGCAACTGTGTGAACTGTAGTGTAAACTGCTTGCCTGCTAAGGTTTCACAACGCTGTTTCAGGAAGTAGTCTGGGAGTTGTAGTGTGGTGTGACCATCCCAGAACTACATCTTCCTGAGCCTGCGAGTACCTCGCTGTTGCTGTCCGAGGGGACTGAACTTATTTTAACTGTAGCAGCAAAGCACTGTGTGGGACTGTTGAGTAAAATCCTGCTGCTGCTGCATATTTTGTTTTAAAAAGGGGAATCTGAATTAACACTGGCTAGGACCATGACATCACCTCACCTGAGGTATTTCTGGGTGTGATACTATTTCGGGGCACGCTCTGCGAGCGTATGACATGCACAAAGATGCACACCAAAACATATAACACACATCTTGCAAGTGTCTGCAGGGAACACAGGGATCCAGGTGCAGCACTTAGAAGGTACCGATATCATCTACCATTTACACATAGCAAGATCTTATAAGTGCACTGTTTGTTGTATTGCTCGATTTGTGCTACAATAGTTATATAAAGATGTGCAATTTCTCCTTCCTGACCATTTGTCTGTGTTTGTCGCGCTATTAGTTGGTAAAGGAAAATGGAAAATAAAATAAGAACGCTAGATGGTGATTGGGCAGTTAAATATCAGAAATGTGCTATGTTTACACTCCTAGATGATGAAACTCCTGGGCCAGGCCCTATATTTAATAAATGTAAATATATAGTTAAACTGGAGCAGGAGACAAATGATCTTTGATCCAAACTTAACAAGGTCATTAAAAATCAAAACGAAATGCAACAAATGATTAATAAGATTGCAAACTCATCAGTCCCTCTCTCCCTTAAACCGACCGATGTATCTGACTGTGGCTCTTTTGAGTTACGCTCTCACATGGCTGAATCTATATTACAATCAGCTACGGGAAATGGAGGCCTTAAAAGGCAAGATAGGAAGGATGAATAGTCAGACTATGACAGTAAGGAATGGACTATAGTAAAAGGAAATACATGCAAAAAAGGAAGAAGGGCAATGGGATTTAGTCTTCTGCTTTCAAATCACTTTTCCCCACTAATTTTACATGATGATAGACTTGAATCTGGAGTGGAAAATAACCAGAACAACGATAGGGAAACTTCTTTACCTGAGACACAACAACACATATCCCAGGATGTTGTTCAGTTAACATGCAATATAGACAACAACAATGTTGTACAAGGGAGTCCAAATCAAAGTAGTATACAAGCAGTACAAACTAATAAGGGAATTAATGAATACAATTAAATCACCCTGATGCATGCTTAAATCGAGCATCCGAATCACAACCTGGCCATGATCCTGATCACCAGGTATTTGTACTGGACGACTCGATGATCAAACACATCGATAGGAATGTCTGTAGCCCAGACAAAGTCAACAGGACCTGCAGCAGTTATAGAGGTGCAGTCATTTCCGACATTACAGTGATGGCTAATAATGGTTTGAGTAACTGTGGAAATAAACCCCTGGTTATATTACATGTGGAAACAAACAGTGTTAACAGATCAAGTGTTGAAGACATAAAAAGGGATTTTGGTACTCTAGGGGAACTTCTACTGGCCAATAACTGTGACATCAGTTTTTCTGCAATTCTACCAGTACCTCGGGCAACGGATGCTATGACTTATGAAATATAAACCATGCACAACTGGTTGAGACTGTGGTGTTTAAAAAGGCTTTTAACTGTATTACCCAATTGGAAAGATTTTCAAGATAGTCACCATTTGTTTGCTTGGGACGGATTACACCTGAGTAAAAGGGGCAGTAACTTACTAGGTATAAAAACTGAAAAAGCCATAACCAAACCAGCAGAACTAGGGAGGTCATAGTACCCTTGTACACCCATCTGGTTAGACTGCATTTGGAGTACGGAGTCCAGTTCTGGAGGCCATACCTCAAAAAGGTTGTGGGGAGGCTGGAGCGGGTTCAGAGGAGAGCGACAAAGATGGTAAAAGGGTTAAGCCTCCTATCCTATGAAGAAAGGTTGAGAGATCTGAACATGTACTCCCTGGAACAGAGGAGGGAGAGGGGGGACATGATTGAGACCTCCAAGTACCTTAAGGGTATAAACAGAGTGCCAGTGGAAAGCATCTTCTAGATGAAGGGTAATTAGAGGACGAGGGGCATGGCCTGCAGGTGGAGGGGAAGTTCAGGGAACATTAGGAAATGCTATTTCACAGAGAGAGTGGTGGAAAAGTTGAACAGACTCCTGGAGGTGGTCATCGGAGAAGCTGGTTGTTTCTGGCAGAAGAGAACTGGTTGCAGAGCAAGAAACAGAAGTCCAGAACTACAGATTTTTTACTAATTAATCACTTCTGTCTCAGCAGGAGTAGTACCTGTTTGGATTAAGCAAACAGATACTTCATTAGAAGAAGGGGTCTCATTTAAGTAAAAAAAAGTGTTTTCTGAGGAAGGGGGCACTATCACCTTAATTTACTGAGAGCAGAGAGTGAATCTAATTGGGGGTGTGGCTTAGCAGCTTAGGTGTACAAATGCAGCTGTCTCCAATTACAGCTTCTGACTGTTTCTGCAGAAGAGAACTGGTTGCAGAGCAAGAAACACAAGTCCAGAACTACAGATTTTTTACTAGTTTCCCTCCTTCCCACCCCTACACCCTTCCACCCAAAGCCAGTTCTAGTTTTATAGCCACTGAATTTGACTGACAACGGAACTTCCTGTTTGGCAGTAGGAAGGGAAGGATCACTGAGACACATTAGTTTCAGCAACCTTGAAGGAACCTAAAAAAAAAAAAAAAAACTCTTTATCCCGCCCGGCTGTTGGAGGTCTGAATCCAAGCACGGAGGACGGAGACTACTGAAGACTACAGGAAGTTCCTGTCCCAGAACAGGAAGGGTGAGAGTTGTAAGGGCACATAGGCAGTAGGACAGTAAGTGTAAAAATACATAGAGGGAGGAGACAATAAGCATACAAAGCAGCAGGAGAGGGGACACAAAATAAGTCAAGATGGGAGTGGTGCAGTGCAATGGCTGTGGGGCAGCAGTGTTCCTGGAGACATTCTGGAGGCTGCGATGCTGCCCTGTTTGCAGGCACCTCTCTGGTCTGAGGGAGGAGGTTGCCCATCTCCAGGCTGACCTGGCTAGGATTTGTGAAACCTCTTCCCCCACCCAGGGACCATCAGGCCACCACCGTTACCTCAGAGGTTGCCAAGAAAGAGGAGTGGTTGGACCAAGGTGGGTTCAGGGAGGGAGAGGGTGGTGGAACAGAGGTGCATCCCTCCAGTTGTAGCTCTCCACAATTCATATGCTGTTCTGGCAAAGAGTGGTTCCTCTATGGAGGCACCTGCAGTGAAGACCAAGGAGGATGCTGGGAACCTCCACAAAGAAGACCAACAGGAGGGTGGCACGAGACCCCACAGGGGAAGGAGACAACTCCTGGTGGGGGACTCCAACTCATGGGGTGTAGACGAGGAGGAAGGGATAGGGAGTTAAGGTGCCTGCCTGGTGCCACGGCTTGAGGGACAGGAAGCGAATCCTCAGGATTGCGGGGGCAGCTGCACGAGGGAGGGAGCTGGATGTCATTGTCCACCTAGGGACAAATGACCTGGCTGTAAATGGGATCAGAGTGGTGCAAGAGGAGTTTGTGGAGTTGGGGAGGGGCCTTAGACAAGTAGCATCAAAAAAAAATCTTTATTTATTCAGGCGAACATCATTGAGCAAAGCTCATTTACAAGATGGACCTGATTGGTCTTAACAATATAAGGTTACAGTTTTACACAAAAAACAAGGTACTGATTGAATACAAATACAAAGATTTATAAATGAAACAGGTATACAAATATTTACATATGTACAAGGCAATGTGACATTTGATCTTGGTTATACTAAAAATGAAAGAAACAAACAGTACTGGAGGGATAAAGCTAGGGTGATGGGACTTTGGGGGATCATTTTTGTACGAAGTAGGTTGGAGAAAAACTAGAAAACAAAAATAGGGGGGCAGTGCAAAAAAGGGGTAGGGGAAAAGAGGGGTTGTGAGAGGACTAGGCCTTATGGAAGCAATTGCATGATTCTGGGAAGAGACTAGTGTACAGCTTTTTGAAGGATGTTAATGGAATGAGGGTATCCAATTTCAAGATCTTTTATTGAGAATTCCAGATAAGTGCTAGGAATAGCTGATTGCAGCCCTTCCATACCGGTGCAGGTAATAGGAGTCTTCAGCATGATGAGTTTATTGATCCTTAGGGCGTAAGGCCTGGATATGATCTGGTTGAAACAATCTGAAATGTAGGATGGGAGTTTGTTTGTCAGAGCTTTGTAGATCCAGACAGCAGCATTTTTATTTCTTCTATGGTGTAGGGATGTCCAACTGACTGCATTGTAGAGAGAGCAATGATGGGTGCTGAAGGGAAGATCTGTAATGAATCTAAGAGCTCTATGATACAAGGTGTCCAATTTATTTAAATGGGAGAGGGAACAGTGACCATAAAGGAAGTCAGCGAATCAATGAGGGATAGGAATGATGCCAGGATTAATCTTTGTTTGGAGTCTCTGGTCAGGTAGTGTTTGATCCTATAAAATAGGCCAAGTCTCTGTCTAAGCTTTTCAGGAGCTCTTCAATGTGGCTAGTATAGTCAAGTTTATTGTCAATCCAGACTCCAAGATATTTGAATTTGTCCACATATTCCAGATTTTCACCAAGGATGGTAGATAATTGGGGAGGTGAATGATGGGACAGTGGAAGAGAAGCTCTGGTGGCAAAGAACATAGCTTGTTTTCTTGGCATTTAATAGTAGTTTCTTTTCTAGTAATTTGTGCTGCAGGAGGGAGAACTCAGATTGTAAAAGTTCACAGGCTTTTGATGGTGAAGGATTACTGACATATAGGACAGTATCATCTGCAAAGAGGTGAATATTAGATTGTGAGAGATTGGAGTCAATATTGTTGATGTAAATGGAAAGAGGATGGAGCCCAAGATGGAACCTTGTGGTACACCTCTTAGGAGTGGTTTAGAGGTAGATAGGTCACCTTCATTTTTTACCTGTTGTATTCTTCCGGAGAGATAGCATCTGAACCATTTAAGAGAGAGTGAGTCAAGGCCTATGGAATTCAGAGAGGACATTAGTAGTTCATGGTCCACAGTGTCAAAGGCTTTGCTTAGATCCAGAAACACAGCACAGATGTTACTCTTTTGTCTAAGTCAGTCTGCCAGTCATTTGTAACTTTTGCTAAGGCAGAGATGGTGCTGTGATGGATCAAACCCAGATTGAGCTGGGTTAAGGAGATTATTGGTATCAAGGTAGGCACTTAACTGGATGTTCACTAACTTTTCAAGCATTTTGGACAGTACTGGTAAGATGGATATGGGCCTATAATTGTTGAGATCCATGGGATCACCTGCCTTAAATAGGGAAACACTTGAGCTGTCTTCCATATTGAGGGAATAGAACCAGTGGCTAGGGACAAATTGAAAAGGTGAGTTGGGGGCAGCTAAGGTGCAATGCTACTTTTAGAAAGTAGGGATCCAGAGAGTCTGCACCTGCGCTTTTAGTTGTATCTAATTGGAATAGTAGGTCCTCTACTTTTTAAGAGTATTGGCTTAAAGGAGAATGTGGAAGCAGCCTTTTGTCCCTCAGTAGATTGGAAGTTTAATGATGACCTCATTAGATTTGCAGGTGAGGAATCAAAGCTAGGCCAGCTATAGTGAAATGATTGTTGAAGGCATTCAAGATTTCTTGCTTGTCAGTGATTTCACACTATTTAGGTGCACTTTGGGTGGTAAGACAGGGTAGAAACTTGACCTAGGATCCCTTTATGGTACCCCAGAATCTGGAAGGGTTGTGGTAGGAGGCATCCAATTCAGCTGTGTAGAGGGCAGCCTTGGCAATTCTCACTTGTTTTGTGCAGGAGTTTCTGGCTTTTCTGAATTGAAGCCAGTCATTTGGATCCTTGGTCTTTCTTGCCCTTTTCCAGAGTTTATCTCTGGCAAGCAGTGCGGATTT
The DNA here is from genome assembly GCA_016271365.2 of Neoceratodus forsteri. Lineage (NCBI taxonomy): Eukaryota > Metazoa > Chordata > Ceratodontiformes > Ceratodontidae > Neoceratodus > Neoceratodus forsteri. Next base: position 73,899,877 of record CM057452.1, read on the forward strand.
AAGGTCAGCAGAGAACCAGCGACAAGATTTGAGCTTGGTTCTGACACTGGTGAGGGGTGCATGTATATTGAGGGCACTTATGATAATGTCGTTTAAGACCTGTGGAGCTGTCTCTATTGAAGCTGCAAGATAGAATTCTTGCCAACGTGTGGTATGGCACAGATCATGAAGATATCCTGTGATATTAAGGTTCTTTTTAGACCTTCTTGGGAGAAATTTTGCAGGGTTGGGTGGCTTGATTGTTGATCTTATGCCAGCTATGGGACAGTGATCACTTATGTCACTGAATAGCACTCCAGCATGAGAATACAGATGAGGCTTATTAACCAACATAATGTCCAGTAGTGTGCTGTTGAATTTGTTCTTTGGATTAATCCTTGTTGGTTCTTTGATTAGTTGAGTGAATCCATAAGTGTCACAAAAGGTTACTAGGGGTGCAGATGCATTGGCTAGCCAATTTAAATTTAGGTCACCTAAAATAATGGTGTCTTCAGGGCCTAGTTTAAGTATAGATCCCAGGTGGGATAGGAGCTTGAGGCCTGCTGAGGGGGCCTATAGCAGCCAATCAATTGAAAAGATGACATGTTGGGAAGGGTTATTTTAAGTGATAAACATTCAATTCTTCGCTGTGATGTAATATTGAGGCAGGATGCAGAGATATTTGCTTTGACGAGATGGCTACCCCGCCTCTGGATGGACGGTCAGATCTGAAGAGCTGATAGTTAGAAGATTTATTTCACTATCATTTGTTGCAGATTTGAGCCATGTTTCGGAGATTACCAGAAAGTCAGGTAAGGTGTGTGCAACCCAGGCCTGTATTAGTGAGAACTTTTTAGGAGGCTGCAGACGTTGATATGAAGAAAACTTAGGCCTTTATGGAGGCTAATTCAGCTGGGGAGATAGAGCTTGTGGGTCCAGGATTGATTTCAACAGTGCCAACACAGATCAGCAGAAAGAAAATTAGTTTAATGAGGGCACCAAGTGATAGGAGTAGGAGTAATCAGAGGATTTTCTTCTTGCTTGGGATCCAGTGTATAGAGGACGATGATCCTGCTGTATGATTATAAATTTTGTCATAAAGTACCAGCTTAATGGACAGGTATAGGGGTCATTATAGTGCCAATAATGGAGCAGGGGCTTGTGGAGTACAGAACTGGTTGTGAGCCTTTTGTGGATACCCCAAGGATTATAGTGCAGAAGCGGTAGTATATACTTGAGGAATTGAGGGACATCCATTGGGGATAGCAGAGGGGAGTTGAGTAGCCGCCCCTAATCACCAGGGCGTGGGCTGTTCAGTTTACTCCTCTGGATACGAGGAAGGTGAGAGCAAAGCAGCATTAGGAGGAACAGCAGCATGGTGGAGGGAAGCTAGGGTTAAAAATACTAAAGGTGGTGTGAAGAAAGGAGCTCGGAATTGGCTAGGAGTTAGCTATGGGCGGAGATAAGAATTGGCGGGAAGGTGTATAAAAGAAACAACCAGGAGGGGGGGTGGGCAAAAATTTTGCGGCTTTCCCGTACCTTTCTGGCTGTCTCTCCCGGCCTCCTGGTTCCCTTCTCGGCTGCGCGGTCGCCGCCCGCCCGCTGGCGGCTCGGAGCCCCTACGGTCTCTGGGTACTCGAGGGCAGGGCCGTATTGAAAGAGCAGTAATCCCGGCCAGTTTTGGAGGTGCAAGCAAAGCAAAAGTCAATGGGGAAGGCGCACCAATCAGAGGCAAGGCTTAGCTGGCGGTCGCCTTCCGATTGGCTGCGGCTGTCCCGTACCTTTCTGGCTGTCTCTCACGGCCTCCTGGTTCCTTCTCGGCTGCATGTGCTCGCCGCCGCCGGCTGGCGGCCTGGAGCCCCTATGGTCTCTGGGTACTGAGGGCAGGGCTGGCTGGAAAGGAGGGGACAGAGGAGAGGGCAGTCGAAAAGCACTAGATTGCAGCAATCTGCAAGTGGTGCTTAAAAAGATTTGCACAACAAAGACTGGGGGGTTAGCGCCATGCGTCTAGCCCAGCACAAGTCCCACCAAAGGACTGTAATCACAAAACAGCAAGCAAGAAGGCATTTCACAAAATTATACAATAATAAAGGTAAAACAGCTCTTTTTGGAGAATTTTACATTGAAAGAGCAGTAATCCGGCCAGTTTTGGAGGTGCAAGCAAAGCAAAAGTCAATGGGGAAGGCGCACCAATCAGAGGCAAGGCTTAGCTGGCGGTCGCCTTCCGATTGGCTGCGGCTGTCCCGTACCTTTCTGGCTCTCTCCCGGCCTCCTGGTTCCCTTCTCGGCTGTGCGGTCGCCGCCCGCTGGCAGCTCGGAGCCCCTACGGTCTCTGGGTACTCGAGGGCAGGGCCGGCTGGAAAGGAGGGGACAGAGGAGAGGGCAGTCAGAAAAAGCACTAGATTGCAGCAATCTGCAGGTGGTGCTAAAAACATTTGCACACAAAGACTGGGGGTTAGCGCCTATGCGTCTAGCCCAGCACAAGTCCCACCAAAGGACTGTAATCACAAAATCAGCAAGCAAGAAGGCATTTCACAAAATTATACAATAATAAAAGGTAAAAACAGCTCTTTTTGGAGAATTTTACATTGAAAGAGCAGTAATCCCGGCCAGTTTTGGAGGTGCAAGCAAAGCAAAAGTCAATGGGGAAGGCGCACCAATCAGAGGCAAGGCTTAGCTGGCGGTCGCCTTCCGATTGGCTGCGGCTGTCCCGTACCTTTCTGGCTGTCTCTCCCGGCCTCCTGGTTCCCTTCTCGGCTGCGCGGTCACCGCCCGCCCTCTGGCGGCTCAGAGCCCCTACGGTCTCTGGGTACTCGAGGGCAGGGCCGGCTTTCTGGCTGTCTTTCCTGGCCTCCTGGTTCCCTTCTCGGCTGCGTGGTCGCTGCCCGCCCACTGGCGGCTCGGAGCCCCTACGGTCTCTGGGTACTCGAGGGCAGGGCCGTATTGAAAGAGCAGTAATCCCGGCCAGTTTTGGAGGTGCAAGCAAAGCAAAAGTCAATGGGGAAGGTGCACCAATCAGAGGCAAGGCTTAGCTGGCGGTCGCCTTCCGATTGGCTGCGGCTGTCCTGTACCTTTCTGGCTGTCTCTCCCGGCCTCCTGGTTCCCTTCTCGGCTGCACGGTTGCCACCCGCCCGCTGGCGGCTCGGAGCCCCTACGGTCTCTGGGTACTCGAGGGCAGGGCCGGCTGGAAAGGAGGGGACAGAGGAGAGGGCAGTCAGAAAAAGCACTAGATTGCAGCAATCTGCAAGTGTTGCTAAAACATTTGCACAACAAAGACTGGGGGGGGGTTAGGCGCCTATGCGTCTAGCACAGCACAAGTCCCACCAATGGACTGTAATCACAAAATCAGCAAGCAAGAAGGCATTTCACAAAATTATACAATAATAAATGGTAAAAACAGCTCTTTTTGGAGAATTTTACATTGAAAGAGCAGTAATCCCGGCCAGTTTTGGAGGTGCAAGCAAAGCAAAAGTCAATGGGGAAGGCGCACCAATCAGAGGCAAGGCTTAGCTGGCGGTCGCCTTCCGATTGGCTGCGGCTGTCCCGTACCTTTCTGGCTGTCTCTCCCGGCCTCCTGGTTCCCTTCTCGGCTGCGGTCGCCGCCCACCCGCTGGCTCAGAACCCCACGGTCTCTGGGTACTCGAGGGCAGGGCCGGCTTTCTGGCTGTCTCTCCCGGCCTCCTTCTCGGCTGCGTGGTCGCCGCCAGCCCGCTGGCAGCTCGGAGCCCCTACGGTCTCTGGGTACTCAAGGGCAGGGCCGTATTGAAAGAGCAGTAATCCCGGCCAGTTTTGGAGGTGCAAGCAAAGCAAAAGTCACTGGGGAAGGCGCACCAATCAGAGGCAAGGCTTAGCTGGCGGTCGCCTTCCGATTAGCTGCGGCTGTCCTGCGGTCTTTTCTGGCTGTCTCTCCCGCCTCCTGGTTCTCTCGCCGCGCTGGTTGCCGCTCGCCATAGCTCAGAGCCCCTGGGTCTCTGGGTACCGAGGCAGGCCAGCTGAAAGGAGGGGACAGAGGAGAGGCAGTCAGAAAAGCACTAGATTGCAGCAATCTGCAAGTGGTGCTAAAAAGATTTGCACAACAAAGACTGGGGGTTAGCCAGGCGCCTAGCCCAGCACAAGTCCCACCAAAGGACTGTAATCACAAAATCAGCAAGCAAGAAGGCATTTCACAAAATTATACAATAATAAAAGGTAAAAACAGCTCTTTTGGAGAATTTTACATTGAAAGAGCAGTAATCCCGCCAGTTTTGAAGTGCAAGCAAAGCAAAAGTCAATGGGGAAGAGGCGCAATCAGAGGCAAGGCTTAGCTGGCGGTCGCCCGATTGGCTGCAGCTGTCCCGTACCTTTCTGGCTGTCTCTCTCCCAGTCCCTGGTTCCCTTCTCGCTGCTGGTCGCCGCCCGCCCGCTGGCGTGCCTCGGAGCCCCTACGGTCTCTGGGTACCGAGGGCAGGGCCGGCTGGAAAGGAGGGACAGAGGAGAGGGCAGTGAAAAAGCATTAGATTGCAGCAATCTGCAAGTGGTGCTAAAAGATTTGCACAACAAAGACTGGGGGGTTAGGGCCTATGCATCTATCCCAGCACAAGTCCCACCAAAGGACTGTAATCACAAATAGCATGTACGGTAACCTTCTCGAGGTGCTGTCTGTTATGGCAAGGATGATGCTAGGTATTCCGCACCATGGGATTCAATGAATGGTTGAAAACTGGTGGAGCTCAGGGTTTTGGCTTCATTGAGGACTGGGGAGCCACCTGGAGGGATGCAGGCTTATACTGGCGTGATGGTCTGCATCTGTCCAGGGGGATCCAGGATCCTAGGTGACAGGTTTAAATGCTTCATTGGCAAGCATTTAAACCAGCCAAGGGGGGGAGGCAATTGAAAGGAGGAATCCCAACCTCCCCCACAAAGCGTAGTAGTTAGAGAGGTAAACACCAAGGCAGAGAAGTCAGTAGGGAGCAGGACAGGGATAAATGCAGAAAAAGGTGTTAAGGACAGCGATGGGGCTAAAAGGGTAAGGCCATAAAAATAAACGGAAGGTGATGAGTACCAATGCCCGTAGTCTGTGCAACAAGCCCCTGAACTAGTGGCTTAATGGAAGAGGGATGCCTGATATTGTGGCAGTCAGTGAAACATGGTACACAGAGAACCATGAGTGGGAAGTCAACATACCAGGATACACAGTCTACAGGAGGGACAGGGTGGGTAAAAGAGGAGGAGGAGTAGCTCTCTATGTAAGGGAAGGGATTAAAGCAACAGAACTAAAGAGTAAACAGGAAGTTGATGAGTCACTATGGGTCACCCTGGAGACAGGAAATGTCACCACAATCCCCATGGGAGTTGTGTACAGACCCCCATCTCAGGGGGAGGAAATGGACAAGGAAATGATAGAAGGCATCCCAAAATGGCATAAAAGGGGAGATATTGTTGATGGGGGACCTGAATATGCCAGATGTTAACTGAGTACGATGCTGCAGGCACATCCAAGAGCAGGTCATTCTTGATGCCCTACAGAGGGCATGCCTCAGACAGCTAGTGTTGTAACCCACTCAGGAGGGAACAATCTTAGACCTGGTATTCTCAAATGGGGAAGGAGAAAAGATCTCAGATTTAGAAGTGGGTAGCCATCTGGGAACAAGTGACCACCAAACAGTGTGATTCACAGTAAACACAGCCATAGAGTCAAGCCATACAAAAACAAGAGTATTGGACTTTAGGAAGGCTGACTTTGGGAAAATGAGACAGTGCCTTAGAAAAGCACTAGAAAATGGGCAAGAAGGAGGGGTGGAGGAACAATGGGGAATTATCAAAACAGCCAGCACAGAGGCAACAAGCCTTTGTGTAAAGCAAATCAATAAAACAAAATGAAGGAAAAAAAACACTATGGTTCTCAAAAGAGGTGGCAGAGATGGTTAAGAAGAAAAGGATAGCATTCAGGAAATATAAGGAAACACAGAAGGAGCAAGACAGAGAACTTTATCAGTTAAAGCAGAAGGAGCCAGGGAAGGCAGTCAGAATAGCAAAGGCACAAACTAAGGAAAAGATAGCTAACTCTGTTAAGAAGGGGGATAAAACATTTTACAGGTACATTAGGGAGTAAAGGAAGACCAAAGGAGGGATACAGAGACTTAATAAAGGGGAGGGAATGTAGGCAGAGGGTGACACTGAAAAAGCAGGGATACTGAATGAATATTTCTGCTCAGTATTCACAACAGATGAGGAGGGGGAGGTGCCTATATCAAACAAGGGAGAAACTCTGAATAGGGGGGCTGATACCAGTCCATGCACAGAAGAAATGGTTTTGAAAGAACTCTTGAAACTGAGGGTGGACAAAGCAATGGGGCCTGATGGGATTCACCAAAGAATACCAAAAGAACTAAGGGTAGAACTAGTAACACCACTGACTACTCTCTTTAACAAATCATGGGAGGATGGAGTGGTACCTGAGGACTGGAGGAGGGCAAATGTGATTCCACTTCACAAAAGTGGGAGCAGGGCAGAGGCAGGAAACTACAGACCAGTTAGTTTGACTTCAGTGGTAGGGAAAATGATGGAATCACTTCTGAAGGAAAGAATTGTGTACCTTGAAGCCAGTGGGGCGCAGGACCCAAGACAGCATGGTTTCACAGCAGGAAGTTCATGTCAGATGAACCTAATAGATTTCTTTGACTGGGTGACCAAAGTAGTAGACCAGGGAGGGGCTGTGGATATGGCCTACCTAGATTTTAGCAAGGCATTCAACACAGTCTCACACAAAAGATTAATATACAAGTTAGCCAGCCTTGGAGTGGGTCCCAAGGTGGTAGCCTGGATAAAAAACTGGCTGGACAACAGGATGCAAAAGGTAATAGTAAACGAGTCCACAGTGAAGAAAGGAGGGTAACTAGCGGGTACCAAGAGGGTTCGTACTGGGACCGGTCCTCTTTAGTATCTTTATATGTGACATTGGAGAGCACCTGGAAGGAAAGGTATGCCTCTTTGCAGATTACACAAAGATCTGCAACAGGGTTGATACACAAGGTGGGGTGGAAAGAATGAAAAGGGACTTGGCAAGGTTGCAGGAATGGTCAAATACGTGGCAGCTCAGATTCAATGCAAAGAAGTGCAAGGTAATGCATCTGGCAAACAAAAACCCAGGGGAAGAGTACACAATGGGGAGTGAGTTAATAACAACAACAAAAATCGAAAGAGACCTAAGAGTAATTATATCAGATGACCTAAAGGTGGGCAAGCAATGTGAGAAGGCAGTAAGGAGGGCTGGGGGGATACTGGGATGCACAGGGAGAGGCATCAACAGTAGAAAACAAGAAGTTGTTATCCCTCTCTACAGACAGTTAGTGAGACTCCATCTGGAGTACTGCGTGCAATTCTGGAGACTCCATATCCGCAAAGACATAGACAGAGTGGAGGCTGTTCAGAGGAGGGCAACCAAAATGGTACAAGGTCTGCACCAGAAGACATACGAGGAGAGACTAAAGCAGCTTAATATGTATACTCTTGAGGAAAGGAGGAGAGGGGGACATGATAGAAACTTTCAAGTATCTGAAGGGAATTAACAAGGTACAAGAGGGTAGTATCTTTCAGAAGAAGAGATGTGCAAGAACAAAAGGCACAATTTGAAGATAGAGGGGGACAGCTCAGAGGTAATGTTAGAAAGTATTTTTTCAAAGAGAGAGTTGTGGATGCATGGAACAGCCTTCCTGAGGAGGTTGTGGAGTCAGGAACAGTGGGAGAATTCAAGAATGCATGGGACAGGCATAAGACAATTCTAGTGGGGGGCAGGAGGAAGTAAGCTGTTGATTAACTAGAATCTGCAGCTTATCCATCAGGTAGGGAAACAGGCAGACTGGGTGGGCCAAGTGGTCCTTATCTGCTGTCAAATTCTATGTTTCTATAAAGAGTGGAGGGATTCAAAAGGGCAAGGGACAACCACAGGGGAGTGTTAAGGGTGGGGGGTGCAGGTTCAAGTAGATTGCTGGACAAATGGGCAGATTCGGTGGGCCTTGTCGATTCTTTTCTGCTGTCATACATCTATGAATCTATGAAACATTTAAACTAGGTATGGGGAGGGGGGGGGGATTAAAAACAAAGTGCCAACATGTACTCAGATCTCAGGATATCAGCTGTAACATCCTTACTACAAATGCCAGAAGTCTAAATAACAGTAAAAAACTAGAACTGGAAGCCCTGCTAATTCAACAAAATATACACATTGCAGCAATAAATGAAATGTGGTGGGACACAGATTCTGAGGGTATGATGGATATACAAGGTTACAAACGATACAAGTGCAATAGGGAAGGGAAACATGAAGGTGGGGTATGCTTGTATATACATAATTCAGTTCTATCATACATAATCCAGCCCCTGAGGCAGGTGTCCAACTTGGAAACAGTTTGGGTAAAGTTAATGCTTGCAGGATGTAAATCAGAACTAGTTGGGAATTGCTATAGACCACCAGCATCCAAAATGAATATAATAGTGCCCTAAATAATGAAATCTCTGAAATGTCTATCCTTGGGGACATCATTGTATTAGGAGACTTTAACTACCCTGGAATCGACTGGGAGAATCTTTCTGGATCAGATCCCGCTGAGAAATATTTTATTGAACAATGTATAAATAGTGGACTTGACCAAGTTGTATCTGACCCTACGAGAATAAAAATATTCTAGACTTATTATTAACTAATATGGAAAATGAAATCAACATTAATATTTCAGCAACATTAGGAAATAGTGACCATCAGGTAATCGCCTGCTACTTAGTTAAGGGAGACCTAAGAACATCTGTAGCACAATTATTAAAAACTATCACAGAGGTAACTTTGATGGTATACTGTGTGTCGGAGCCTCTCAGAAATAGACTGGAAAACTACCCTTAGACATAGGACAACTGACAGTGCTTGGGCAGTGTTTAAAGGTATACTGAATGAGATTGAAAACATCTACATACCAATAGGAAAAAAATGCATTATAGAATGGCAAGAAAGAATCCTAGCTTCTGATTGGTCAGTTGGCCATCACAGCAGGGATGTTATCCTGATATACCCCTCTGCTGATTGTTTGTTGTCGCAGCCTTATTATTATCCATCTTCTCTTACGGAACAAAAACATTTTTACACACTAACAAAACCATTCTTTAAACTTTTTTTTTTTATTCTGTGTAAAACAACAAGCCATTGTATAATAGGAATAATGTCTGACAGGGTGGGTGTGTTATGCTGGGATAACATCCCTTCTCGGGTGTTTGATGCCCTCGGACGGTGGCCTCGGGCCCAACCACCCGAGGTGGCATGTTATCCCAGCATAACACACACACCCTGTCAGGCATTATTCCTTTAATAACAGAAGCAGGGTTCTAGCTTGGTTAAATCAAAAAGTCACCAAACAAATCAAACTTAAGCAAAAAGCCTATAATAGATACAAAAAAGAACTAACACACGAAAATAAAATTAAATATTTCCAAATACGAAAAGAACTAAAATGTACAATTAGGCAGGCAAAAGCAAATCTTGAGTTCAAAATAGCTCATTCAAAAGATAGGAAATTACTGTATTCATATATAAATTCCAACTGTCAAAATAAAGTGAGTAACATAGGACCAGTATTAGATAATTACATAGAGATACAAGACAACAAAGAGGTTGCTGACAAATTTAATAATTATTTTTGCTCGTTTTTTTCATCACTCTCACAAATCCTCTTACCCATACTACCTGAAAAACCAGTCGAACTACTCTTCACACCTGAAGAAGTATACACACTAATAACTAAATTAGATATTACATCCATCCCTGGACCAGGCAACATAAATTCCATGTTTTTAAAAAAATCTGCCTCAGCATTGGCTTACCCCCTTTCAATCATTTTTAATTACTCATTAAGGGATGGTTTCGTTCCTGATGATTGGAAAAATGCGACAGTTATACCGATATACAAGAAGGGTAACAGGAGGAAAATTGAAAACTACAGGCTAATAAGTTTGACTTCCCACTGTTGCAAACTCATGGAGCATCTCATTAAAAACAGATTAGAGTTACATTTAGAACGTTCTGGGACCAATGATAAAAACCAACATGGATTTAAAAGGGAAGGTCTTGTACCACGAACTTAATTATGTTTTATGACAATATTAGTAAAAGTCTTGATAATGGTCACTCATCTGTTGTAATACTACAGAGTTTTCCAAAGCTTTCTACAAAATACTTCATGATAAACTGATAGATAAGCTATTAAGCTACAGGTTAATAAAGACATAATTAGGTGGATTTACAACTGGTTGCTAAATAGAACACAATGAGTATGTATAAATAATATAATCTCACCAGAGGGTTCAGTGGGCAGTGGTGTCCCTCAATGGTCAGTGCTTGGGCCTATACTTTTTAATATTTATATCCAGGATATGGACACAAATATTAATAACATGATTACCAAGTTTGCGGATGATACAAAACTAGGTGGAGAGGTAAACACCATTACTAAACATCTATCTTTAGTTGTTGATCTAGTTAATATTGAGCTGTGGGCAAAGAAAAATTGGATGATCCTTAATACAGATAAATGTGCTGTGCTCCATATAGGTAGAAATAATCCCAACTATTCTTATGTTTTAGACCAAACAATGTTGAAATCAAGCGCATAATTGTTTTTTTTTTAGTTTTTGTTGACCGGTGAAGTGCACTAGACAAATCCTGCCTATTTTCAGGCACGACCGGGGAAGGGGATACAGATGAATGCCAACTGACCTTGAACCAGATTAAGCTGTTGGTGGTATTTTTAGTGAATGAGGGAAATTTAGCCTGGACACCGGGGAAATTCCCCTACTCGGCTTCCTGTGAGCAAGGGGGTCCCATTTTCATGTGGGACCAAGATGGCTGCCTCTGGACATGCTGTGGAGGACATGGAGGTGTTGGAGGCAGGGGAGTTGGTCTTCTCTCCTGTCTCTGGATTGCCAGAGACCTCATCGATTCTTCCTCAAGCTTATTCTAATGGATCCAAGTTGTATGCATCTCCCAGTTCCTTTCCTTCCTCAGAAACCTCGATGGATCAAAGTAAGCAAACAATTGTTTCTTCCCAGTCTGTTTCTATACTGCAACAGCTAGCATCTGCTAAAGAGTCTCTACAGAATACTGAATGTTTACGACCTACAGATGTGGGCGCTTTGCTATTACTTGAGAAACATGCTATCTTACAAAGAAACAGGAGCTTTTAACACTTAAGAACGCACCCTACTGATTCTGACTCACTGTTGCAGACTACTACAGGCAGATGCCTGAAAGACAGCCTTGACATTTCTGCATTCCAATGTGGTCTGTTCGACGATTTCTTCTGCTTCTGCTGCTGAAACTTCTCCTGACAACCTTGCTGTTTCCCGATCTTCTTCCATGAACCTCTCGTCCTGACTTGCCCTCTGCAGAGGTTGTCCCTAGGGAGACTGGTCAGTTGACTCTGCTCTTGTTGCGACAGGGTGGGAGAGGGATCCAGTTGTTGGTACCTGGTGCTCCAGTCCTTCCCCCGTTCGGATCACCCCTGCAGACGCCCCGGCTATTTCTCCTGTGCAAGGACAGTTGGACTTCACGCTTACGCCTGCTTTGCGCTTAACAGAGAATCCAATTCTCAATTTACTGGTTTCCACTTCTCCTGCAGCTCCATTTTCAGACTCCGACCCTCTTCACCAAAGTTCACCACCCCAGGGCCCTGGTCTACCACCTCAACGGACTGAACGACCGACTTCTCTTGCTTCTGCATCTACTAAAACGTATGCATCTTGTTTTTCTGTTCCCACCCAACAGGCTAAGAGACACAATGCTGTCAGATTACAGTATTTGGGGGGTTTACCTGAAATGCCTGATAGGGTTTTTGTTGGACGCACTTTGCTTAAAGACTCCATGAAATTTGCTGCTTATGATATCCACGCATTGATACATGTTTCTAATGAGTCCCATTTTGATGTAAGTTTTAAAACCTTAAAAGGTTTAGAGAAATTTTGGTCCCAATTTCATCTATTGAAAATACGCTTTATGGTCACCTTTCAGTGCAATTCCTTTATCGAAACCTGCACAAAAGACTATCACTATTCTGTTTAGAAGTGAAGGTGTTAGTTTGAACGATATTACAGTTTGGCTGAAACAAAGATGTACAGTGCTCTCTGACCCTGAAGCTATTTTTGATTCAGAAAATTTGTGGATGGGAGGGTGGAAGGTTAGGGTTATGCTCCGGACTACTGATACTGGTATTCAACACCTACCCAATAGTTTTCTGTTAGGCAGGGATAGGGAAGTTTTGTTCTATTCTGGACAATCTAAAGCCTGCTATAAGTGCGGTTCCACTTCTCATCTCAGCAGCATTTGTGACACTATTAAATGTTCTGTTTGTGGTGATCTTGGTCATGCAGGCTCACAGTGTACTGAAGAACCTCTCTGTGTTTTATGTGAAGACCTGGGATATACTTTTCAGCAATGTTCCTGGGCTGCCCATAATTCTCCTACTTTAGCTGATGGAGAGGAGCAACGGCTTATTATTACAGTGGCCCAACATTCTAACATTAAGGGTCCCTCTTCTTCTACAGTTGCCCCCTTCCCCCCTCCTACTACTTTAGCTGAATCACATAGTGTTGTTTCCACTGCCACTGTAGTAATTGCTGGGGAGGATTTGGCTGAGCCTGTCCCACAACCTGTTACGTTTTCTCTACCTCCCCACCCTCCTTCTCTCCCAGTTCTTCCTATCTGTTCTATTTCAGGTGGCTCTTCTATGGGACCCCCCCAGCACCATTAGAAACATAGAAACATAGAATTTGATGGCAGATAAGGACACTTGGCCCACCCAGTCTGCCCATTTCCTGCCTACTGGATAAGCTGCAGCTCCTAGTTAACCAGCAGCCTACTTCTTCCTACCCCACCCCTAGAATTGCCTTATGACTGTCCCATGCATGCTTGAATTCCACCACTGTTTTTGACTCGACCTCCTCCAGAAGGCCATTCCACCCATCCATAACCTCTCTGTGAAAAAATACTTCCTTAAATTACCTCTGAGCTGCCTTCCTCTATCTTCAAATTGTGCCCCCTTGTTCTTGCACACCTCTTTTTTTGAAAGATGCTACCCTCTTGGACTTTGTTGATTCCCTTGAGGTTCTTGAAAGTTTCTATCATGTCTCCCCTCTCCCTCCTTTCCTCGAGGCTATACATATTAAGCTCCTTAAGTCTCTCTTCATATGTCTTCCGGTGCAGACCCTGCATCATTTTAGTTGCCCACCTCTGGACAGCTTCCATCCTGTCTATGTCTTTGCGAAAACAATGGAACCTTCCCCTTCTGACCCTTTTACTACACCTTCTAGAATTACACAGGGTTCAAGAAAGTTTGGTTCACCTTCCTCTAAGGCTCAGAGGGTAGAGACTCTCCCTTTGACAAATAAATATGAATTGCTCCGACATACTTCTGAAAACACAGACTCTGGCTCTTCTTCTGTCCAGTCCTCTCACCCTGAATATACTACAGATACTGAAGTCCTATCGACAATGTGGGGTCACAAAAAAGGAAAACCAAGGCCAAGACAAAACTTAAAGAATGTACCCCGAGAAAGGGTAGATAGAGTTGATTGCTATGCATATGTCTACTTATTTTGCAATACATACTGTTAGTGTTAACAGTATAAAAAAACAACATAAGAGGGATTCAGTTTTTTCGTTTTTGTCTTGCCTTACTGCCGGTCTCATACTTCTACAAGATGTTAGATTCCATTCTTTGCCTGAAATTTCTAGGGCCCAAAAATCCTGGCATTTAGGCCCCTCCTATTGGTCATTTGGACAGGAGACATGTTCTGAGGTGGGTATTTTGTTTCATCTTCCTAATGTCTCTATTATTAAGATTCTAGATTTATGCCCTGGCAGAGTATTATTGATAGACTTTAGATTCCTTTCTATCCCTTTTCGGATTATCAATATTTATGCCCCACAAACCAAATCGCTTAGGATTGAACTCTTGAAAGTGGTTCGACCCTATCTTTACACCTCTATGCATGTCATTTTTGGTGGTGATTTCAATTGTGGGTTGTCCACTAAGGACAGGTCCTCATTCTCAAAAACCACAAAATTATTTTGTGATACCACTTTTCTCAAAAATCTTTTATTTTCTGCAAAACTGAAGGATGCTTATCTTTTTCTCGCCCAGACATATACCCCTACCTTTCATAAAGGCTCTTTAGCTTCCCGGATAGATTTTTTTTTGTGTCCTCCTTTTTACAAACTTCTGCTGCTGAAGTACAGGTGGCTGAATTTTCAGATCATGATTTGCTTACCATTTTTCTTGGTCTTAAGAATGTTGCAACTTTTGGTTCTGGCACTTGGAAATTTAATGTTTCCTTATTAGAGAATTCTCTGTTGTTAACACTTCTTAAATCTTTTTTTCAAAACAGAAAATCCGTGTTTTTTCTTTACGATGATCCTTGGTGGTGGTGGTTAGATACAAAGAAGGATTTGATGAAATTACTAAAATCATTTAGCAAAATCCATCATGAAGATTGTTATTTCACATACCATAGGACACAACATCAGCTGCAAAAACTCCTTACCCTTTTGTATACCACTGGCCAGGATTTTTCTTCACAAATTAGTACCCTGAAAAAATCTTTAATGGAATATCACTCCAAAAAATATGCTTCAATGCAACAATGTCAACGTTTTAGCGTAAAAGGTGCCTATGATGTGATCTGCCCGTTTGCATATTTTTCTAAACAGATTATAGGGTGAACCATTGATACTATTGTGACTGAAGCTGGTCATACAATTACTGATTCTAGGCTTATCCAAAATTATGTGGCCGAGTATACTCAAAACTTATTCAGTCCATTCCCTACATGTCTACATGATATATTGACCTTCCTTAGTCCCATTTCTGTTCCTGATGTGCAACAATCAGTATCTGATATGCTTGCTTGTGATATTCAGGCACGAGAAGTAGTTGAGGTCATCACAACTGTGCGATCTGGAGTATCTCAGGCTTGGATGGCCTTCGAATGAGCTTTATAAATTGCTTAATATTGAGTTGTATGGAATCACGTAGTTTATAACTTCCTTTTAAAGCTGATACTTTTAACGTTAGAATTTATATCTGTAGTACTTCTATATCCATAAGAAAGGAGACAGAAAATGATTGACTTGACGATCCCACCTCTGCCAGGGTATGGGCACATAGTGTGGAGGTGCACGCTGGTGTGTGCCCATACATCACTTTGGCCAGTATCTTCCTTCCGTTTGTTGCTTCAGCTACATTGTCATCTGTGCCCCACAGATGGTAGTCTAGCAACAGAACCTGCATCCCCCACTGAAGGAGGAGAGCTCTCAGCCCTCCCATATCTGGCCTACCCCCGCAATCCAGGCTTGTTCTGGAACCTGTATCACGGCATTGTGGAGACACATCTGCTGCTGCTCTAATTGCCCACCATCACAGTCATTTTAATAAGAAGCAGCGAGAGGTTTACACATTCTGCTCTTGTATCAAGGAGGTGAACTACAGGCTAGTTGTGCCCCTACATGGGTGTGGCACCATGTTCCTAGAAACTGTTCTTCTTTTGCCTGTCCCTGGTAAAGTGGTGTACTTTAAAAATGAACAGTCGACTAAGACTCCACACGTAAAGTGTGGACTGGTCCCATTTGTACTTTGTGTGCAAAATCTTTTTTTTCTTTTTTACTTATTGCAGTTTAGTAGAATGTATCAGACTGATTCTGCCGACTTCTAGGGAGACATTTTTCTGCAACTACGAATCCCAGAATCCCCTGCGGCTGGCATTATGGATCAAGGGAGCATTCCCGACCAATTGGAGTGTTCCTTTCCTCTGTGTGTGAAACACTCTTATTCTGTGAAAGTGTCTTGCGTAGCTGCCGTGGAAACAGGCATGTTCGGTTAAGTTTTTTTTTTTTTAAATTAATGTAATATTGATTGAGCTTGATCAATAATATAGTAATACCACCGCTGAGCCCACTCTTATAGTAGTAAGAGTGGTCTCATTTACATGTTTAGGCTAACAGAACTGCTTACCTTTGGTTTGTGGCTCTCGTACTCTGAGGGGCTGCAGTAGTGGGAGATTCGATAGCCTGCAGTGCATGTTGCAGCTTTTGCAAGCTCTGATCAGATGTTTACCAGTCCAGCTGTTCTCCCTGCGCTAAGTAAAGTCCTCTGTAACAGTACTTAGCCTAGAGAGAACAGCAGGACCAACAAGCAAAAGATCAGAGCTTGTAAAGTCTCTCAGCATGCACTGTAGGCAGTTGAATCTCCCACTTCTGCAGCTCTCCTCTGATGTCAACTGCAGGGGATTCTGGGATTTGTAGTTGGCAGAAAATGTCAGCTTGCAAGTCAACAGAATTAGTCTTGTACAATCTACTATACTGCAGTAAACAGTAAGTAAAAAAAAAAAATGTTTTTCGCTCACGAAGTGAAACTGGGACTAGCCCCACACTCTTTGTGCTAACTGTCCATTTTTAACAGTAGTTAATTCACTGTGGTTGGGACTGAGCTGTGTAGGATGGACCAAATAGTGTACAATGTCTAAAATTAATGGGCATCTTCAATTAATTAGATTTACAAAACTAACACATTTATCACAAATAAGGGAAGCCATTACATAGCAAATTGAAGCAGCAGTTTGGACAGGCAGATAACCTAAATTATTTATATGCAGTCCGTTTAAAAATCAGAAGCGTGGCGGTCATACAGGTAGAGCCTAGAGAGTTAAAGTACCAAACTGTGAGCCTGAAGACCCAGAGGACCCAAGTTTAAAACCTACAACCACCACTTATGTACTGTGTGACCGCAAGTCACATCACCCCTGAGCTACCAGGCAAAATTGAAAAATAAAGGGAGTGTTCTGTTATGTAGAATATAGTCTTCATTTAATTTAATTTAATTTCATTTTTATTGATTATACTGAAAGGCATGTGAGCATAACTGCCCATTTTCACAAGTGTCCAGTCTCATGTAGTTCTGCCTTTATTAGCTGCCTTTGGGAAACTGCTGCGTACAGTAGCTTGCTTTGTAGTGAAATCAGTCCTCTTGCCCCATTCAGTTCACTGAACCAGCGAGGCAGTAAAAGAACCAGAACTCCACTGACTGTGCTGTGTGTGTGTGGTCGACTGTTACCTTTCAGACACAAAAGTTTATCGTCTGGGTCCATAAACAGGTGAATTAGTCAAGTCCTCCAAACAAGGTCTGTGGCGACTGCGGTGTCCTAGTTACATAGCTTCATCTGTCTTAGAAGCCTGGTATAGAAGTTGCAATTGGCAGGGGTACCCTAATTAGACTGGCACTGGCATTCTCGACTGGTTGACCTTGAAACAAGTTACAGCTCAGCTCGGGGTGTCTCTGGTATGTTTCACAATAAAAGCCTTATTCAGATACACACAGGTTAACCAATTACCGGAATACAACATCTCTATTTAACAGGCATACAAATTGCTTCCAGAAATCAGTTTTAGGAAAGGCAGCGTGCACGCTGCCTTTTAAGAATCTAGTACTGTATATACTTCTGCAGTTAAACAATATTGCCATGTAAATGCAAATCTGGTAACTCTCAATTCCCTTTGCTTATTATATGAATGATATAACTTTACATTGCAGTAATCCAGCAAAGTAGCACGTTACGGAGCTTTTCCCCCATTTAGATGTTTATTTTCATTACTGCATTACATTTCCTTTTTATCTTGCAGTGTATTGTTGCACTTGTCAATAAGCCATTTTTCTGCTGCAAAGTGTTTGCTTGCCTGTTTCTTTGCATTATCACTGTATTACTGCACTCCTCTGCGTTGTATTTTATTTTTGTATCCCTTATATTCCCCCTTCTCCCCAGGTTGCACTTGTAAACAGGCTTCAGCTCTGTTTGCTTTTACAGGAAAGCTCTGTGGCCAGGCTCACTTTAGCTGTCATTTCTGTCATCTGTCTCCCAGAGGTGTCTTTCGGTGTCTGGGCATTCTGTCCCTCCCCAGGGGTCCCCTGCTCTTCCTCCCACCCAGGGCTTAGTAAGAGGGGCAGAAGCATGCTGCAAAGCCGTTACCAGGCACCAGAAGCTGGGTAGTGGGTGTGCCCCGGTGAGTGTCTGGTAGCATGGGGGAGGAGGAGACACATGGAGCCGTCTCACAGAGTGCCCAGCCAGTTTTTTTTTTCTCCATGTTCTCCTTCCACCGATTCCCCACCTATCTGGAGTGTGCACACATCACCATCCTTACACTGGTGATACCCCACTTTACCTCCAGGTACCACTTTCTAAGCAGTGCACATCTCTTCTCTCCCCCGGAAGGAGAGTGTTTCACGCTCCCTGCCTGCCTCCACTCTTGATGTCCTAAGTTCAAGGCACAAACCTGAGTCTCCAGTGTGCTCAAGTGGTCCCTCCCTGCTCAGCACCACAAAGCTGACAGCGACATACATATATATATATATGTAATATCATATTGTTGCCCAGCTGCTGGCCTGGGCTTATTGAGTGGCATACTTGCTGGGCCACAGCGCCCGTCCCTGTTCCAGGGATAATGCTGCTCGGCGATGGGGTTGGGATTTGAGGTGGTTACTGTGCGTGACTGCCGTGATCCTTAAACCCCCCCCCCCAACAGGGCGCTGGTGTGAAGGACCAAAATCCAGGCAGGAAGCTGTGCAGACATGGCTTCTGCCAAGATGCCAAGAGCCTAACAGCACTTTCCCCTCCTGACACCGTCTGCTATGCGGATCAGTGCCAACCCTCCACAGGAGAGGAGAGCTTCTGTAAAGCTGCTTAATCCAGCTCCTCCCTCCCACCCCCCACCCCCGCCGACCTGGTCCCGCTGGGGCAGTGCGAGGTGTGGCGTCCAGCGCCTCAACCCTCAGCGCCACCGGGCCACGACATCAGTTGTAAATTAGAGGGGAATGGTCAGAGAGAATACTAATTTATTAATGTAAGGGGAACAGTCATCACTAAGAACCCTACACCCAAGTGTGGGGCTTGTCCCAACTTGCACATTATGTGCAAATACTTTTTTTTTTTGCTTACTGTTTACTGCTGTATAGTACATTGTATCACACTTTGTCTTGTGCCTTGTTTTGCTGTGCACAGTGGGGTCCCTAGCCTTTGACTGCATGTTTGCTAATTCCTTTTAGGGTTACCACCTTTTATGAAGCCCAAAGTGGGACATTTCTTATTGAAACCTGATTTTTCGCAGGACAATGTGTAACCGCGACCAATGCAACAGACTTGTTTTCTCTAAACAATCAGAATTAAGACTAAGAGTTGTAGTTTTTCAGTTGTTTCTAGTTTATGTTATCATATTAAGGTATTTTAGTTAAGGTATTATAGTTGTTTATAACATTTAGAGGAAAGTCCCCAAAACATTTTTTCTACTGTAATGTCAGGACTTGTAGTATTTTTCATGTTTTTTTGCAGGACACAGCTGCCCAAATCAGGACTGTCCTGCGAAAGTGGGACAGGTGGTAAACCTAATTCCTTTGCAACCATGCATATAAAGAAGTGGGGTCACCATGAAAGTGGCCTGCAGGGCTGTTTGTGAAGTATGGCAAGCCAAACACAGGCAGTTGTAGAGTTTTGTGACACACCCTGCCTGTGACCATTACCAGAGGTATGATGAAGGACCAAGACTGTTGTGGGACTGTGTATTTGCAGACTGACGATGGCTAAATGGACTAAGGAGGGTTCCTCTGGGCACCAGGGACAAAGGAAGGCTTAAGGAGGGCGGCAGCCACTAGACCACCATAGACATCCGGATACCAAATAGAAAAATCAAAATATCATTGACTTAGAAAGGGGCCTAAAAGTGAAGGTCCAGAGAATGGAGGGAACACCAAGGGTGTCAGAACATTACAAAAATGGGGGCTGCAGTTTGAAAAGGGCACTGATAATGGTGGGCTAGACTTTGAGAGAGCACTTATTGGCGAAAGGCTTAAAGGGCACAAGTATACATTATTGAACGGAGGCCCTAGTCCTATGGTTCCAACACCCATGGGTAACATTATGGCGGCGACAGCATTCCTGCATGTACGGCCCATGGCTTAGGCGCAATGCGTTAATGCGCTGTGCCATGGGTAGAATTACGTATGTTTTTAGCGGGCCAGCTTGTCGTTGGATACAAACTACATTTTACGCCCACTAAAATCTGGCCAAACGATTTGCTTTGCAACTTGGTCACCAAGGAGACTCCTTTCCCCAGCGACTCAATTGGCCCGATTTTATGACAGATTTTCAGTGGCAATGAATTTGTGCTCTCCACCAACTGAAATGGATCTGGCCCTAGAGTTTTATTTTTCCGATGTGTTTGGTGTGCTGATTGTAAATGTATTTTGGTTAAAACAGCAGTACTACTTAATCAGGAAGTGATCCATTTTCGGTTTTTGAGCGCTACAGTAAATATGGCGGCTGCCTGTCTAGTACTGCTGCTTTCAACATGGCAGGTGGCAGAAATGTAAACAAAAACAAAGGAAAAACGAGCAGATTACGGGGTGATAGTATAATGCCAGTGGGAAACATTACCAGGTAAATGCTCAACAGATCACAGGGAATAAACACTTGAAAAAGCGCAGATTTATTTTATCTTGCACTACTGCTTTAAAATTGTGCCTTTTTTAGAGAACTTGAATTTATAAAGATGTGGAATTTGGAGGACAAATACACTATTTGAATAACACAGCGCTGGCAAAATTATGCCATTTTTTACTGCAAATTTGCTTGAACGTGAAATTTGTAACTTTGCAAGTGTAATATCTGTTTCATCCAGCACTTACCACACGTTTGGGTTTCATATTAGTAAAGGAGATCGTCCTAAAAGGAAAACTGTGGTTATACCTGAAACTGCAGCAGTTGTTGTAGAAATGTCCGATTACGGCTTTTAGTAATACTAAAAAAAATTAAATATCTCCGACATGTATTTTTATATTTTTTATTTCTGAAAAGAACCACGACGACTATACTTTTGGCAGATCCACCTGTGACCATCTCATGCTAATATGCTAATTACCCTACCAGCTCTGCCATTTGGAGGAAAATTAATGCTGTTTGTAAAAAGATGAAATAAAAGCACTGGTAAAATTGTGCCAGCTTTCGGTGCAGTTCTGCAAAAATTGCATGAACATGAAATTGGTAACTTCGCAAGTATAATGACAGTTTCTTCCAGGGTTTACCACACGTTTGGATTTCAGACTAGGAAGGGAGACCAGACAGTCTTTAAACAGGAACCATACCTCTCAACCTCTCAGCATTAAAAATCATAGCACTGGCCTTCAAAAGTCCTAGCAAATGACCAGAATGTGTAGAACTTTCTTACTTTAAAGAATAATATATCTACAAATAGTGCTCTCTATGTATTTAGTGTTAAGGAATGTTTCTGTCAGGTTAGTTCAATGATTTAACAGTTTGTGTGTCCAGAAATAGCTCTAGCATTACAAAGAACATCACTAAACCTTTTCAGAGCAAGGGTAAACCAGAGAGTAAAAATCATAGTGCTATGCAAAATTCATAGCAGTTGAGAAGTATGACAGGAACATAACCTGGTAACCCCTCTAAGACAGTCTGCTCAAGCCACTGCCGAGTTTTTCATCTGTACAGTCAGACGCTGATCGTCGTTATGGATTCCTGACCAGTATGTTCCACAAATAGTTACTTTAAATGAAAATCTGATTACTGTCTAGCTGTCGACTCAAAACAAAATCCCCCTTTTCTGTACAAAGAATACACCTGCTGCAGTAACCTTTAACAGGCACTGCAAATGAGTGAAGAAACTGTTGTAAAGCGTGAACTCAATTCCAGACTAGGCGGTAAAAATCCTGTCTGCGCAGTGAGAAAGCTAACTACTGGTGGCACTTTCCTTCAAATTGTGGAGCTGGTTAGGGTCCCCGTTTAGAACTGAGAGCTGCATTGTAACTGTTGATGCCAGGAACAGGGGAGATGTGTTGAAACAGCAGTACTAGTTAATTAGCATTGCTGTTTCAATCATATCTTACTGGCATCAACAGTTACAATGCAGCTCTCAAAAAAAAAAAAATATATAGATGTTTTGGTTAGTCCGAACTGACAACCAGTATCTAATTTTTTCGGCTTTATTTCATTCCCTGTGGCAAGATGGAGGATTTTCATTTAGTATTCTTTTGTGTTGTGATCTGCCGAAAGCTCAGCCCTTGCGCTCCCCGTTCCCCCACCTCTCCCCCGGGACTTACTTCTTCCCGACGATCCCCCTGGCTGACTAGTCTTTTGCCTGGTCCACTGTCATAGATGTAAGCAGATCAGGGTAGTGGTGTGCTGTTGGCCATCAGAAACGTGCTGGCAACACCCAGTCATTTCTGCAGTATAAATACAGTCGGTGCTGTTTAGTGTGTGATCTCTGGGGAGACGATTTTTGAGAGTTGCTGGAGGTTGCCATCTTTATTGTAGATCCATGCAAAGTACAAAAGCTGTGATGAAACACGGTCTTAAAAATAACTAAATTTAAAATACCTGAATGAAGAGTCTAAGATTATCAAGAATAGATTAATGCTGTCAAAAGTTAGGATGACATTTTTGTGCCGGCCAACTAGTACTGCTGCTGGTAGTAACCATATTCCTGTAACTGGACTGCTGCTTTATCTGTTTATTCTTTTAAAAGGGTTGAACTGTAACCACTTTTAGTTGACATCAGTTAGTGTACACTGCATGTTATATTTATTCAGCTGGTCTTTTTTTTTTTTTACCTTATCTGGCACAGTATTCCTTTTTAAATGGCAGAACAATTTAATACCTTGCTGTGGCTCTAGCTTTTTCCTGGGATTATTATTGTTTGTTTGTTTGTTTGTTTTTTTTAACCAGGAGAGACACGGTAAGCTGAGGCTTGTTTCCAGGTGCAACCTGGGAGCACAAGGAAGTTAAGTGACTTGCTCAGGGTCACACAGTATGCAAGTGGGGGGCTGTGGGATTCAAACTCAGGTCTCCAGCTCAGAGCCTTAAACCACTGTGCTACACTGCCTCCTGTATTTACCTTGATATTGTATCCACTCTCTGTAACCTGTTTCTGTACTGTTTCTGTGTTTTTATTGCTTTTCTACCTTATTTTGTGTTGTAAACATAGTCGTACTGTTTGCTTAGTTCTCCAGGTTCATCTTGTCATGTGACTTGTAACTGGGCTTGCTTCATGCCTTTTGTACACTCCCAGGTCGTACCTGTAAATGGGCATTGATTTAGTGTACATTATCCTGTAACAAAAAAAACAAGTAAATAAATTAAAAGTTCCTGCTGCTGCACAGAACGCTGTAGTTGTATTAAAGGAAAACTGTATTTTTTTGGAAACTCCACACTCCCTAAAGCCTTATCCCTCTGATTAGGCTTTTTAAAAGTAAATAACATTATTTTAAGCACTGCAGCCTTATTTTAATTTTGCAAATACTGCAATCAGGGAATATGGCAGGTTCTGCACAGTGTATCTCGGGTTACAGTGCGGCTCCGCATCACTCCGTTGTACTGAAAAGCATGCCCACAGATCTACTCTGATCAGACTGGACCTCCTTTTCTGTTCCTTCCCTTTTGTCAGTGGGACCCGTTTTTCAAATGGTGTCTCACGTTCTGTGGCTGTGGTGAAAGCAGGCTTCTGTCAGAAATGGGTCTCACTAGAGTGTTTAACCACTTGGTACACAGCGGTGCACTCCATGAGACCAGATATTCTTTCGCGGGGGACACTGAGGTGCCGTGGAACATCCAGTCAGAACAAGGTGTCAGTTTGCGTCTGCAAAGTTTGCTAAGTACACAGATTGATATGGAGAAGCTCTGGTTCGCCTTTTTTCCCAGGATCTGAATTTCAGTAATCTCCAGTCTGCCTCCAAGTATTTCCTTCCCTAATCCCTCTAGCCTTTTGTTTTCCTGTGTTGTGGTGAAGATAATGAAAATGTCGCTGACAGCTGGAGCACAGAGATGGTGAGAAATTCAATCAGCGACTGAGAAATGTTAGTAAACTGAGAGAGCCACTTTCTGTAAAATCCCATTAGCATGTTCCCGAAACTCAAATTGGTACATGGATAACAGTAATGCAAACTAAAACTTTTACTCCCTTGCTTCCTTTGGGTTTAATGAAGTTTAGTTTTTTTTTTCTTGTTATATCTGCATTAATGAGGTTTGTCATTTGGCTGCTACAACATATTATTTTGATAGTTAATAGAATGTAGCTGTGTTTTGTTGGAAATTAAAAAAATTACTGGGCGAACCCACCACCTTTTTACTTCATATCAAACGTACCTGACAGTGTCTGGGAACTTGGGGGGGGTTACATTGTACACAGAAGCATTCCTCCCACGTTTTACTCCTGGAACTGAGTCAGACTTTTAATTTCACTCCTGGAACTGAGTTCCCCTAATTTCAACCACAAGTCACATCCCGCCCCAAAAAATTAACTTAAAGGTAATGTTTTATGTGTAAGTGCAGTTTTTGTTCTTTCCTGCTGCAGTATTTCCAAAAGTGTCTGGTACCGTCTTTGATCTCCACACACTCAGATTCTGTACCGGGCAGCCTGATTCACTCCTCTCCTTGTTGCCAACAACTCGTAGTCGGGCTCTGGATCCAATGAGGGGTGGAGCTACCTCGCTTGGTGTTAGCACCTTGTGTCAAATAACACACTTCAGGCTTGCGATCATTGATCCACATTTATACGCCCTGGTATATCTTACTGCATACACGGGGTGGGGGTGTTAAGAAAAGGCTGCAAGGGCCAGCTTAGTGGTGCTAAGGGCTGAGGGGCTGGCACCTCACCTGTGGCCATACCGGTGACCTGGGTTTGGGAATAGACCAGACTAGCTCAAAGGCCAGCCAGAGGAGCGAGAATTGAATGTCCATCAAGGACTCTCACCAACCAGATCGGCACCACACACCTAATGAGGTAAGAAGTAAATGGGGTAAGTCCTGGAGGTGGGGTGACAGGCTGGGGGTCTCCAGCAGAATGTTGATGATGTGGAGGGCAGGAGGATAACGTGAATATGAAAGAAAAACTTGGGAGTGGGGTAGGTATACGGGGGGGGGGGATCTTGAGCACAGGGTCATACAGTGGATAAGTGGCAGCAGTGGCACTGAAGCCTGAGTCTTCGGGTTTCCAGTGCCACACTGTAATCTCTAGGCTATGCAGCCTCCCTCCAAAAAGCAAAGTCAAGCGTTGAACTGTGCTTTTTTTATGTGTAATCTATATGGGCAGAACTTCTCCGTTCCCCCACCTTCATTCTCGCCTCTCTTTCTTTTACTTCCTTCTTTCCTCCCCCCCCCCTTTCTTTTTTGGCACTCCTCATTGCATTTTTAAAGAGCAACTCTGTATTCTAATAAAAAGCTTAAAAACACTAGGTGTACATCAATCATGTTGTAACGTTACTGTTTTCTAGTTATTTGTTATTATTTTACTTCCCCTGCTGCTGGTCTACTTAGTACTGTAAATAAAGCAGCAGTTATTTCACTTAGTCTTTCAAAATGAATTGGACTCTTCCCCTGCTAACCACATAATTGCTGTTTGTGACATCACAGTCGGCTGCCATGGTGAGAACTATGATGTCATAAACAAAGGCGCCGTGAGGTTAACAGGAGAGAGGCAAATGTTTTCAGATGTTTTCTATACAGGCTTTTTAGATGGATTACCAAGATGTACTGTAAATCTTGGAAAGGAACATTGAAAATGAAAAAAAAAATGTATTCTCTAGCAAACTGTACTAGCTGAAACATCTTACTTATTAAAGCGCATGCTGAAGTGCAGAGGTGCTCTTTAAATAATCAGATCATGGTCTGCAGGGGGTTGTCTCTGCAGTAGTAGTAGTAGATTTTATTTCTTTGAGGCACTCTTCTCCGAAGGCTTGGGGCACCTTTACAGAATGTAAATACGAACATATGAACATTCAGAATTGCCAGCAGAAACAGGCCTCATGGTCTATCGAGTCTGCTCGAGTGTGCAGCTAGCACCTCATCTCGCAGCTGCCCCTCCTGCCCCCTCTTCCCAGTATCCCTTATCCTTACCCTGTTCCAACCCCTCTTGAAACTGCCCACCGTCTTACAGGACACTTCTTGTCTGGTAAGGTGTTCCATTCCATTCACTAAAAATACCACCAACAGCTTAATCTGGTTCAAGGTCAGTTGGCATTCATCTGTATCCCCTTCCCCCGGGTCGTGCCTGAAAATAGGCAGGATTTGTCTAGTGCACTTACCCGGTCAACAAAAGCTAAATAAATAATAAATAAATAAATTTGTCCACCACTCTTTCAGTGAAAAAATGTCTCCTCATCGCCCTCCTGAATCTTAGCCCCCTCCAGTCTCGGTCTGTGCCCTCTCTTGTCCCTCCCCTTTCTCTTCTGGAAAATCCCTTATGTGTTGGTCTTTCTTGTTACCTTCTTTAGATACTTGACGGTCTCGATCATATCCCTCTGCTCCTCCAGTGAATACATATTCTGCTCTCCCAGCCTGTCCTTGCAGGGCTTGTTCTCTAATCTCTGGATCATCTTTGTGGCTCTTCGCTGCACCCCTCCTCCAGCAGTCTGATGTCCTTCTTCAGGAATGGGCACCAGTACTGCATGCAGTACTCTAGGTGGGGCCTGACCAATGACGATATAATCTTACATCCCATATTAAACAAATATAAAATAAAGTCTAATAAATAACATATACCCTACATTGTAAAACAACACTACTACTTATCTTTACTTAGTCCCCAAAGGCTTGTTGAAAAAGAAATGACTTCAGTTTTCTTTTCGATATTTCTAGGAAGGGGGCATCCCTCAGGTGCCCAGGCAGTGAGTTCCAGAGGATTGGTATGGTATGGTATGGTATGGTATGGTATTTCAGTGTCTATGCTTCCCTTTTGAAGGGTTTCTAGGAATGAGTTCAGGACCCCAACTACAGATGCGTGTATCTGAGTCTTTGTAGCGGCAAGTTAAAAGTAATGATTTCAGGCCAACTTGTTTGATATTCATGGTGTTTTACTACAGGTGTAGGATGACTACCACAGTGGATGAAGGAATTATATTTTGGCTATTTAGATCCCCCCAACTAGCTGCCTTTCTTACAGGGTATACCTTGTACCAGGGTGACACAGTCGTGCTCAAGATGACTGGCTGCACCCCTCCTCCCGTGCATTTCTCCCGTCCCTCCCGTCACCTCATAGCATGGGCACTAGCCGTTCAGCGCTTTGTGATCACAGTGCACTACGGGAACAGCATGCTTCCTGGTCTTCCTGCAGATGTCACTTAAAAAAAAAAAAAAATTCTGTGTTTATGCCCAGATCCCTAAGCGCCTAGCCTCCATGCATCTTCCGTGGGAAGGGAGGCAAGGCCACCTCCTACCTGAACGTTGTCCTTGTCAGGCAGACACTTGAGGGTTTCCTTCAAGGCACGGTCTGTGTTCGGGCCACCAGGGCTGTCGCCAACATTAGCAGTTGGGTTTTTGCTCGTTCCTTCCTCTCCCCCGAGACGCAGGCACGCACGGGAGGTCCAAGGAGCGTATGCATGCTACTACGTGCTGCCACTCCAGACCTTGGCTTGCGTCTCACCCTCCCACGGCATCCTTGACTGCAGTGCCACCTGTAGTTAACCAGGTGGCAGTACTACAGTGAGAACAGTATCCCACCCACTCCGGAGGAGGAGAGCGTTCTCTAGCACACTCAGTCCCTGGCTGGACCCTATTGACCTGAGCTGACTTCTGAACTTGAGTCGACAGCGTCATGAGCAGTAGCACAACCACTGTCCTGACTGGTCGACACAGGTGTCGCTTTGATGCTGGAACCCACTGCCAGCCCTCCCCAGGCAGAGCTCACTGCTGCACGGCAGCTTCTCAAGCCTCTATTCCCAAATCTGGATCACCTGCATAGTTGTGTAATGCGCTGCCGCTGGCCAACCGGGGTCCTTCGGAAACTATTCATTTTACAATTTGTGTACCCTGGGTGACGTAACTGAGAAGCAGCATCTCATTTACACTGGAGTCCTGCTCCCTATCAATGTAACAGCTGGGATGACAAAAGCACAGGAGGTCATTTGACTTGCTCACGGTTAAGCAGGGGTTCAAAAGTGATTTTTTTTCTTTTTTTTTGGGGCGGGGGGCACTGCTTCCAGGAACATAGGGACACTGTCTGTGTCTAATTCAGTCTGATCTGCTTGGCTGTTATCTATGTGTCACTGTAGAACATGAGATTCCTCCATAACAAAAAATATTTTTGGGGGGAGGGGGAGTCTGGTATGAGCATGGTTGCTGAACTCCTCCCCCTGCATCACCATTTAAAGCCCTGTTCTCTTACCTGCTTCTCCACGGGCACACATCGAGGATCCCAGCGAGGGGCGCGAGGCCAGGTTGTAGGCGCCCTCCCCGAATCTGAGACACGAGTACGGACCTCGGTAGCCAGTACAGCCAGCCTCAGGACAGTGGCGACTTCTGAACTGCTGTTTGCCCCTGCTGACGATAATGGCCGGCTCCCCACCACACCCCTTGGTCGGCAGTCTCATTTCAGAGAGAGGGGGGAACCAATAGCCAATAGGGTTCAGGCTGATTCTAAACCAATAGGGTTCAGCCCACTTTCCCATTAGCAGCTTATAGCACCTCACCACTTGAGGCAGCATCGTTCGACTTTCTCTGCTCCTTCTGTCTCTCTCCCACTGTCCCGCTTACCCAGACAACTCCCCCAGCAGAAGCGCCACATCACCAGAATGAGTATCCTTTTTCTCACCTTGTTCTTCCTCATCCAGGGATATCCCAGCCCCTCATCTGTAACCCACACCCCTGGCGCCTCTATGACATACAACCAACACCGCCTCCCACCGACTCTCCCTGTCACTGTTACCCCACTGCACCCCTCCCCTCTCTTCATCCACCAATCTCCTCTCAATGCCACATCCCTTATCCCTATGCATCCCTCTTCTACCCCACCCTCATCTCCATGGCCATCCCATGCTCCGGCAGCACACTAACTAAAAATCATATGAGCTGGCCCGCCCGGCGCGGTTAGATTTCAGCTTGCGATGCCAGCGACCGGGTTGAAAGGAGCCCGGGAGCTGGAGGGGCTGCCGGGAGAGGACTTGAGCTGCCCTAGGGACCGCCTGGCCCCTCCTCCGGGGGAGGCCAGAGCTCGGCTCTTGTCTGGCCCCGAGTGGAGACCCAAGGTACAGCAAGTCCGATGCCTAATGGAGGGGCGGATGTCAGACGCCGGCGCCTGCACCTTGGATGCCAGGGAACATGGCACATTGAGAGAAAAATTGGGAAAATGCCTCGCAGCCTCCCGGTAGACGGAGCACCAGGCCCCGACCTTCAGTGCCCCTACCAGGCCCGGAGACGGCGTCCCGACGAATATAGATGTCTTGGGGTGTGAAGCCCCTGCCCCGTACCCGCCTGGGGGGTACAACCATGGCTCCATGGGGGGTGGACTGCTCCGGTCACCAGGTAGGTGAGCGAGGGCTAAAAAGGCCGTAGGTGTTTCCCGAAGAGTGGGAGAGGTGCGAGGAGAGGGGAGTATAAATAAAATTAAAAAAAAAAAGGTCATACGAGCATCTGCAAACTTAGAGCACTGGCCCTATTCAGAATTATCGCCTTACTACTACTTATGTCAGGCAACGTTCACCCTAACCTGGGCCCCCTTACAGCCAATCCTGGCACCTCAGGCCATGGGCTAATCATAGCTGCCATGAATATCTGTAGCCTACCGAAAAAAATAGCTCAGCTACAATGCTGGATGTACTAGCCCTTACTGAGACCTGGCTGTCAAACAAAATCCCAGACTCTGCTGTTGCACTTCCTGGCCTCACCCCCTATAGAGCTGACAGACATGGCAAATGGGGAGTGGGGAAGTGCGCTCTACGTATGAGACTCGCTACTTTGCCAAAGCCTACCAACATCCTCCCTGGACAAGGAGGCCCAGGCTATGACACTAAAGTGCATACCAGACCCTACCAGAGCCCCTGTATACGTTACGGTGGTGTACATCCCACCACGTAATCAAGCCTCAGCTCTGCAACCCCTGACCAACTACATCTCCAGCTTCCCACTCAAATCAGAGCACATTATCCTGGGGGACTTTAACGTGAACTGGCTATCAACCTCTGCCTCCCCGCTAAAAGACAGACTCCCAGCACTAGACCTAGCCCAGCTAGTTAACCAGCCTACCAGAGTCAACCCCAGAAACTGTGCTGGTACCCTACTAGACCTGCTACTCACCAATCGTCCTAACAGAATCTCAGGCCTAACTGTACTCCCAGACTCACTAGCGATCACTCCCCATCCTCTTCCACTGGTCCATGCCAACGGCAACTACCCCAACCAGCTAGCTTTGTGGCGCCGTTTCAACCAGGTGGCCTCTGTAAACTTAGGGATACCTGGCCCAGTGTGACTGGTCCCCATAAGAGCCACGCACTTCATTACATGTAGCCCTTTGAGTACTTCACCGCCTTCAGCAAAGCTTGTGATGCATTTGCCCCACTCACAAAGGTCCAAACAAAAACAAAAGAAATGCCCCTAGATTCACCTGCATTGATCCAACAAATTAAGAACCATTGACAACCTCTGGTACAAAGCTGTTGCCTCTAGTGTGCGAGGCGGATAGGATAGCCTATAAAGCGGCTCAAAACAAGTGTACCTGGGCTATCAGAATTGCCAAATCAAGCTACTACAGATCCACCCTGGCCTCATCCTGGGGGGGAATGCTAGGTTGTTTTGGGACAACCTAAAGCAGCTGAATGGAAAATCCAGGATGCCTCCCCCTTCCCAACTAACGATCAAAAATCACATCACCTCGGACCCACTCATGATAGCCAGAGGTCTAAATGAAGCCTTTTCTGACATGAGCAGAGTTCTCCCTAACAGCTTAAATCGACCTCACACCTATGACTGTCATGAACCCAGCAAACCAACCCCCTTCTACCTCAGGGTTATTACTATGAGCGAAGCAAAATCTTACCTTAAAAAAGCCTTAGGGGGTTCAAACTACTGCAAAGACTCCTTTGATATGAAAATCCTGAACTTGGTACTGGACTATATGCTCCCCACGCTGACTGATCTCCTTAACCTCTCCCTTTGCCTAGGGCAATTTCCAACCGTCTGGAAGGTAGCCACCATCACACCAATACTAAAGAGTGGGGACCCCACTTTGCCTAATAATTACAGACCGATCTCCATACTCCATCCCCTTTCAAAAGCCCTGGAAAAAATCGTTGCCACACAACTCACAGACTACCTGTCTGAGCACGACATCCTATGAAGGGAACAACATGGCTTTAGAACCGGTCACAGCACAACTACTGCCCTCGTAGAGTTCTCCAGCTCGCTGCACAATGCACTCGATAAGAAGATGCTAACGGGAGCTGTATTCATAGACCTGTCAAAAGTGTTCGACACTGTCTCCCACCCCCTGCTCCTAAATACTCTATGCCACTCCGGCCTGTCCCCTGGACCCTTAGCGTGGTTCACTAGCTACCTCACAGATAGGTACCAATGTGTGAAGATAAATAGCACCCTCTCACCCTCCCTACCTGTCCGCTCAGGGGTCCCACAGGTCTCCATCCTTGGTCCACTGCTTTTCAGCATCTTCCTTAATACTGCCGATATCCTGTCCACGTAACCTTCTGCTATATGCAGATGATGTGGTAATGTATGCCTCCCACCAGGACCCAACAAATCTTCAAGCCACCTTACAACTTGCCTTCAACCATGCTGAAAACTGGTTCACTGACCACAGACTCGTCGTCAACATAAAAAAGACAAAAACAATGCTCTTCTCCCATCGCCAATATAAGGACTGTAATGCCAAGCTAACAATCGTTTCCAAAACCCAGCTCCCACTGGAACAGGTCCACACACATATAAATATCTAGGCATTACCTTTGATCCTAATCTATCATTCCATACCCACATTAGTAACCTTTCCTCTGCCATAAATATGCGCAGAGGTCTTTTGTACCGGCACAAAGCCTGCCTACCGTCAGAGGCCCTACACCTTGCCATCACCTCCTCTATCCTCTCCCTTTGTAGACTACAGGCTACGTATCTACTTGGCCGCAGACCACACTGCACTAAATAAAATCCACCTAGCCATTAATAAAACCTGCAGACTCCTTGCTGGAGTGGATAGGCGTACCCACAGCTGTACCACCTGTAGGAGCTAACTAAAATCCTCACCCCTAGGCGAAAGAGAACGCTGCAAACATGTCTCTTTACAAAAAAATCCAACTAGGCCCCTCACTCCCTCTGAGTCTCTGCTCCCTCCGCTCCCATACCCTCAGCAAACACCACACAAGTAGATAAGCTTACATGGGCTGTCCCTAGGGTCACAACCACCCTCGCACAGCGGTCCTTCTCCCACAGAGCACCATCCTGGTACAGTGAGCTACCCCGGGCCATCACATCGATTCCCAGATTAGGACCTTTCAAAACAGCCCTCAAAAACCACATAATCTCACCCCGTCACTGTCCCCTGTAAGTAAATGAACCTGCCTACGGACGATGATATGCCGGGTTATTATATATACTCCTCGCCCTGCTGCTTTTGTGTGTTGATGACAAAGTTGGTTTCCCAGCTGCATACACTACCTACTAGCATGCAGACCACACCATTTTTGCTGTTTGGTCTGCTCACTTACAGTCGCAGCCCCCACTCAAGACTTGTATGGCTTCCCTACTGTATAGAGCTAGCAGCACTGCTCTTACCCCTGTTGCTATCTTAGCTACGTCCTCACTGTTATACTGTTAACTTAATGTATTGCCAGTTCCATGTCTGTAGTCTCCTTCTGTACTATCACTGTATTACTGTGTGTTGAATATCTGTTGTGTATTGTACCTGACATGGAGCCTTTGGAAATGAGTCCTTGACTCAAAGGTTGTAATCTGGTACTCTTGATAAATAAATAAATAAACAATACTTGAAGGAGCAGTCTCCATGTACATACGCGGTTGCCACACGATTTGCAGTCCACATAAAATCAGGAGTGAAATGAGTCTCTTTGCGGATGACTCGAAACTGGGGGCGGTGGTGGATGGGGAGGAGGGGAGGGTGGCCCTGCAGGGGGACCTGGAGGCTCTGGAAAGATGGTCTAGAAAGTGGAAGCTGAGGTTCAATGCAGGAAATGCAAGGTACTCCACCTGGCTGGGAAACCCAGGCCAAGTGTACACCCTGGGGAAATAATACAAGTCTCAATGGCTGAGAGGGACCTGGGGTGGTGGTGGATGTCAAGATGAACAACTCTGAGACTTGTGGGAGGGCAGCAGCAAGGCCAACAGGGTGCTGGGATGCATAGCTAGAGGATCAGCTCCAGAAGGAGGGAAGTGATACTCCCTCTGTATAACTGCTTGGTGAGGCCGCACCTGGAGTACTGCGTGCAGTTTTGGAGGCCACACTTAAAGAGGGACATTAACCTTCTGGAGAGGGTCCAGAGGAGGGCAACCAAAATGATTTGGGGCTTGGGGGACAGGACCTATGAAGAGAGGCTCGAAGAGCTAAATATGTACACATTGGAAGAGAGAAGGGACCGGGGGGACATGATAGAGGTCTTCAGGTACATGAAGAGGGTAAATAGGGGAGGAACAGTCAGGTTGCTTGAAGGAAGGAGGAAGGGGCCACTAGAGGCATGGGTGGAAGCTGGAGGGGAAGATTCAGGGAGAAAGGAGGTGCTACTTCACTGAGAGGGTGGTGGAGCCATGGAATGCACTACCTAGGGGGCTGGTGGAGGCAGAGACAGTGGAGGGGTTCAAGAGGGGTGGGACAGGTACAGGGAAGGTTCAGGAAGCAAAATCCAATGCAGCAAGAATATCCGGAACTGGGAAGGGAGAAGCCAGAGAAGGCGAGGGGGACAGCAAGGTCAGCACCCAGGGTGGGGGCTGACCAAACGAGCAGACACGAAAGACCGTTAGGTCTATTCTGCTGGCATTTTAGTATGTTAGTATAAAATGTAGTGGAAAACTGTTCACAACGTCCAACAGAGCTCTTGGATTTAAATAGTTAAATAAAGAGTTTAGAAATTGGGGGTTAAGGATGCATCATTTTTTTTATTATTATTATTATTATTACAAATGTGACCTTTCCTTTTATCAGAGTATTTTCGTTAACCAATCTGTTTTGTAAGGATGTTGTTGGAACAAGATCCAAAGTAAGCGGTAATATCTGTTGGGATAAAGAACAGGAAGTGTTTGGGTAGATGACATGTATAAAAGACTCTGTGCCAAACAATGGTTGTATTGTATTATAAAAAAATAAAACACAAGACAGCAGATGAATGAAAGGTTCCAAACTTCCAGATACGTTATGCTTTGGCCCACAAGACCTGCTAGGAGAACGATTTCTTGTTCCTTTTTTTCTCTGCCAATCTGGTCTGGGATCAGTTTTCCGTCTAACTAAAAAAGCTTGCAAACCAACGGCCAGCATTGCCTAGTGTTAAGAGCACAGAACTGCAAACCAGGAAATCTGGGCTGGAATCAATTTTTTTTTTCTCATTCATACTTTCCGACCTTGCATCCATCAGACTAGCCCTCCCCATGTCCGTCACTAACCCGTCTGGTAACCTTACAGTTATCCACCCAGACAGTAGCCGCCACCTAAGGCTGTGTGTTGGTCCTTTGGGGTAGCTAAGCAGCCAGGGCTTTTTCCTGTAGATTTTGCTGTGGGACCTCAGTGTGCAGTGGCACAGCCTGTCTGCCAGCATCTACCCACATCCATCTGCTCCTGCTGATGCTGCTACCTAGCCTCCTCCAAGTGGCAGTTACGTAGTGAGACACACTCCCCAACCCCCACCCCCGCTCCGAGGGGAGAGATCAGTCCTCTGGACATGAATTTCACTAGAGTGGTGATCCATGGCGGGGGCATAGTGTTGCAGTAGTAAATCTACCCAAAATGGTTCTAGTAAAAGAATGGAACAGATCTTTAGGATTAAAGGTAAACACATCACCCAAGCCAGATGGGATGCACCCAGGTGTGCTGAGGGAGATGAGACAGGCCCTGGCAGCACCTTTGGCAGAACTACTTAACGAGTCACTAGTAATGGCGAAGTACTGATGCACTGGAGGATGACAGGCGTGGTCCCTCAGCACAAAAGTGGAATAGGTAGAGGGAGAGCCCATGAAAGGCTAGTGAGCCTGACAGATATAGTAGACAAGCTACTAATGGCAATTATCAGTTTTTTTAATTAATACTTTTGGCTACTTATCTGCTGAACTGCCGCCTCGCCGACCTTTCTCCCCCATCCCCATCACGGCCTTCCCTGGAACTCACCGCTTTCCATCTGTCCTTCCCCAGAGGACGTGGAGAGCCCAGTTAATGGTGCGGGGCCTGTGGGGAATGGGCCTTCAGACTGCCACAGTCAGGAGGTTTCCTCCTTTGTTCTGCTCGGGCTCACAGAATGTGCAGTGATGCACTGTGTGAGCCTTGCCTCCACAGAGACACCCCGCCCCCACGTCAAGTGGGTGGAACTCTTTCCCTGGCATCCTGGTGCAGGACCACCCCAATCCTCCACGTTGCAGCCGCCTAGCAAGATGCACATTTCCCCCTTCCTGAGGGGAGAGCTGTCCCTGGGCTGTTCAGTCCTCCCTCCCCCTGCCAGCCCTTGAGCAACTTGTGCTCATTCCTGACCCCAAGTCGCCAGTGTGGCAGATTGTACGGTGCCTGGCGGCTCACCACCAGCCTGTCTCATTACTAGAGGCAGTTAAAAAAGAACTTAACAGTTGAATTTCTGAATGAAATCAGGCTTATGGATAGGGATCAGGAGGGGTTCATGAGAGGCAGGTTGTGTCAAATGAACCAGATTGATATTTTTTTCAGTTCATTGACACAGAAGGTTGATAAAGGCCAGGCAGTTAACATCTTGTTCCTGGATTTCAGTATAGCCTTGGAATTTATTTATTTATTACTTGAAAATCGGTAACTGGAAAAGACACAGTAAGTGAAGGCTTATTTCCAGATGTGAACTGGAGGAGGGGAAGTGATTAATAAATACAAGCGCACAGAAGCATTACACAAAAATAAAATGCAAAACAGTGATCATGCGACATGGTGTAAGTGCTAATAATGATACTAGGATGCAGTAGTTGGAGCTCTGAGTAGCAAGACACGACAGCTCAGTGTAAATAGCAGGAACAGGTTGAACACATCAGTGCATGAAACAGGAATCATAAAACCGACACCAGAAGGGGACCAAAACTGGGGAGGGAAAACCAGGGGCAGGTCAGGTAGGGGGCTGGCAGGAGGAGGAGGAGGGCAGAAGTTTAAGCTGGTGCCTAAAGGAAGTGAGGGAGGGTGAGAGACGGATGGAGGAGGGGAGGAGGGAGGGATGGAAGGCAACAGGAGAAGGCTTACTGCTTAGCAGAGGACTGAGGTTGGGGGAGGGTGAAGGTGTGAAGAGAGCCCTGGAACAGAGGGAGTCGGAGGCAGATGGAATGGGAGAGATGAGTGAGGCATAAGGGCAGCGGTTATTTCGTGCCACATAGGAGACTAGTGAAGACGGCAGGTGACCAAGGACTAGGAGATGTGCTGTAACTAGCTGGACTGGGAATTGGTTGATGGACAGAGCTCAGAGAGTGGTCCTTAACGTTAAGATGTCTGATGTCAGGGAAGTAACTAGTGGTCTTCCTCAGGGGTCTGTTCGGGGGATGCTACTCTTCAGCATGCATATAGAGGATATAGCTATAGGGGTAGTGTTGTGCGAAACTGCAGAATTTCACTAAATATTTCATGGTGCGAAATGTGAAACTTCACCATGAAATACGAATTTCACCAAGAAAATGTGAAATTCCAATGTAAATGTGTAATTTCACCAGTTGTGGGCAAAATTCTATTTATAGGCTAAATCCTACATTTCGTAGGTGAAATTTTGCATCTGCGAAATATTTTGCAGAATGTGCAGAATTTTGCAGGATATTTCACGATTTTGCTGGAATTTCGCTGATGAAATAAAATTTTGCTGCATCCCTATATTATGGGGTGAGAATTTTAGTTTATTTAATTTAAAACATATTTTACCTGATAAACAAACAGAGCCCTGAAGGCTCATTTCCAGTTGCGATCTTGGGGGCGGGGGTCACAGGAAGGTTACATGCACATACCTAATTAGGCATGGATGTAAAGGGTACAGTGTACAGTATGTAAACGGATGAGGTTACATCAAGACTCACTGACTGACTACATAGTAAAGTACATACAAAGCTGTCCACAGCTACCTACACTGCCGTTCACAGCAAGTTGGGATAGATACCTTTCTGTCTGACACCAAGCCTGTGTGCTCCAATGTCCCACAGGGGTCAATACTGGGCCCCCTCCTCTTTAGCCTATTTCTGAATTGCCTCCCCCTAGCCAGTCAGTGCCGTATCCTTCTCTATGCGGATAATGCGGTTATCTTTTCTAATGGCTCTGACCCCACTGCTCTTGAGCAACAGCTACAACGTGACTTCTCCAGTGTTAAGTTGTGGTTCAAAAATCATAAATTGATAATGAACTACAAAAAAACAAAAACCATGTTGTTCACCAGCCTTAAGAACGAGCACAAAAACTACCCGCTATCAACATGTGGTAGGGGTGGTGTTCCTCTTGAACGTGTTCATCACTTCAGATATCTCGGAATCATAGCTCGCTCTCTTACGCCCTCCACATAGACATCACAGCTAAAGCAATCAACAAACGCTTAGGGCTACGTTATCACCATAGGCAGAGCCTGACCCCTGAAGCCCTCAGCAGAGCGGTGCACAGTTCAGTGGGTTCCCTAGTGGACTACGGACTGCGGTATATGGCTCTGCCACAGATACTACTCCCTCCGTACATAAAAAACTGCCCCTAACAATGCCTGTAGGCTCACCTTAGGGGCACACCGACTAACCCACACCTGCGATCTCTATGCAAAGGCTCACTGGCTAACACTCTTTGGTCACTTAAAATATCAATCTTGCCTCCTGGCCAAAAAGATCTGCCTTGGTCAGCTCCCGACTGGGGTCCAACAACTCCTAGTTCCCAGCACTAATTCCAGGCCCACCATCCTTCCTGACTCCAAAATGTCGGACATCTCAAGGACAAAGGTCCTTTGCCTATCAGACACCGTTGTGGTTCAACTCCCTCTGTAAGAACATTAGCCTGCCCACTCTGTGAACCTTCAAAAAGAGCCTAAAGAAACATTTAATACAGGAATCTCAAAGTGTCTGCCATCGCTGGCACCTAGCAAAGGTATCTCCTATCATCTGCCTTTCTGCCAAACAGATCTCTCTCTCTCTCTCTCTCTTAGACACCCTGCACTTGGGGCTCAACCCCCCAACCAGTCTCTCCAACACTTCTATGCTCTAACCCCCTCGTGTTGCTGACAACTAACAGGCTCCCTGTTGGGCACAGTTATTTGGTCTGTTCCTGTGTGTATCTGACTGTGTTTACTTATTCCAGTTTTAGTTTTCGCTGTATTTTTTGCATTCCTTTGTTTAAAGACCAAATGTACCTAAATGTTCTCATTCTAATTCTGTTGTCTTGTCTCAATCGTCTTTGTGGGAGAAGGAAAAAAACTCAAAATCTCTGGAAAATGAAATAGATTCTGTGTACAAGACTTTACTCAGTAAACTAAGCTGCAAAGATTTTTAACTTGTGTGACAAGCAATGCATTTTATTAAAATTCTGACACTAGCGAGACCAAGATGATGGTAATTGTGCGAATTAAGCAATATTTTTTTAAAAGTACCCTTTTTTTGGACATGACCAGTGTGATGCCCTTATCGACCACATTCCCTCAATAATTTAAAATAGGCAATACATTTTGTTAAGTAGCAAGTCTTATATCAGACGGCAAATAATCTTTTAACCCCTGTAATGCCTTGTAACGTTTTGCCACTAACTCACCCCTTCACACTCAACATTGCACACTTTACGCCTGCCTTTCTATCCTCCCTCTTCCCTCCCAGTGCCTACACCACTGTGCATCTTTTATCCCTAAATACTGGTTTGAGTGAGGCAGTATCCCCATACAGATCCACACTCAGCTGTCCTGTTCCAGCTGCCTTGTACCCCCTCCACTCCAGGGATCCTCACACCCCCCCACGCTCGCTTCTGCACTGGACAGTCAGCCTTCTCCTATCACTTCCCCTCATTCCTGAACCGCCTCCCTATCTGTCCCTCACCCCTTCTGCTCCTGTCAGCTTCCTACCCGACCTGCCCTGTGTTCTCGCTTCCCCAGTCCATGCCTCCCCAGTGGTCAGTTTTACTTTTCCTAACCTCATTGCACTGATATGTTTCAGCCAGTTGTTAGATTGTATTTCAGGATGTAGAGTGTATTTTATTTCTGTCACCCGCTTTTGTGACTTTGCGCATGTTGCTCTACATTTGTTTGGACCGTATTTGTATGTTACACATCAGCTCTGTTATATTTGCTTAATTGTTCCCCTCCGGGGTCACACCTGAAATGAGCCTTGACTCGGTGTGCTTTTCCCAGTTACCAATTTTAAATAAGTAATTTTTTTATTTTTACCAATTATTTTACCAGGTGAGACACACTAAGCTGAAAGGTTGTTTGCAGGTGCAACCTGGGAGCACGAGGAAGTTAAGTGACTTGCTCAGGGTCACACAGTATGCACCTAGGGGGGGCTGTGGGATTCAAACCCAGGTCTCCAGATTTATATAAATATATAAATAAATAAATGAACAAACTTATAGTTGCCTAAAGTTAGAATGTAGTTTTGATGTTGCATTGTTATGTATTTATTTTATTTAAAAGTTGGTAACCAGGAAAGGCACACTGAGCTGGGGCTCGTTTCCAGGTGTGTCCCTGGTGTATGGGACAATCAAGTTAAAGCATACAAAACAGTATAAAAGAGAAATATAAATACCGTAACATAAGGCAAAGTGGCTAAGTAAAGAACAAAATATTCAGGGAATAACAGCAGTGGTAAGGTTAGATATTGTACAGGCAATTTACACACAGTATATGTAAATATGTATGTATATGTGTGTGTGTGTATATATATGTATGTCTGTGTATACAGAGGCAGTGGACCTATGATGCATGGTTGAAGCAGGGAGGGTAAGGACTTAGTGGGGAGGAGCCTTCAAATGATACGTAAAGTTAAAAGGAGAACCTAAATGCATGCCCAGTTATTTCACTCAAGTTCCTGTTAATCAGTGGCAAAAATTGCTAAGTGAAAGTCCTCCCCATGTAGTCTAGATGATGCCCCATACCATATAACCTTTGGTTTGGGTTTTATTCAAGGCTAGGTTATTTTGCTGCATCCAGTATTACAGTTTGATGAAACTGCCCCAGCTTCGCATTGATTTGATCAGTTGTAGCTAGATAGTGTAAGAGAGTTACTTTAGGATGCGATGGAATCAGTCCAGCAATGTAATAGGGTTACGTTCAGATGAGACCCAATCCGTCCAGCAGTGTGATAGGGTTAAGGTAGGAGGAGACCTAATCTGGTCCAGCTATGTGATAAGGTTGAAGTGGGACATCTGTTTTCCTTTGAAAACTCTGTGGATTGATTGAGGTGGGAGTGGTGAATGTCTGCTGTTCACAGCAAGGAGAATAAGGAGAAATATCTGAAATACCAGGGAAGCTGGTACAGATAAACCAGTGCAGAGATTTATGTGTAGCGAAGATTGCAACTGAGCAAACGGCTGACTGTTCAATTTTGTGTGAACATAGTGATGGTGGGGGATTCAGATTTTTATTGATTGCAAACATGTATGAAACGCACAATTTATAACATGCATAAAAATGAATACAATTTTTAATTACATATTAAAAACAGCTGCATTACAAATTATACATATACTATGATAAATACTTTGTTGGCAATTTTAGCCACTTTACAAGCCGGCTATACGATACACATTGTACACATTATTCTCCTAGGCTTGTTATTCTCGCAATTCACTAAGCTTTAAGTATATTACATGTAAGCATAAAAACTCATATAAATAGCTAATCTGGGTAAACCGTATTATGTAAAATCATTGGACTTTCAATAGTCTGTACATAACTCTGTAGTCAAACTGAGCAACTGCATAAATGCTATGGAATATAAACACGTTTTCTAGTTGGTTTGTTAGGTTTATTTAAAATCTAGTTAATCCATGGGCCAGAGACCCATTTTCATGGGTGACCAACACAATGTGCTACAAAAAGTACATTCGTATAAACAGACTGATAAATAAAAACAGAACAACCAATTTACAACTGATGTTAGTAAAAGAACATAAACACAGTACTAAGTAAAACATTACATTGACCATCTGGAAAATTAAATATTTTTTCAAAACAGGTCTAAAACTATAAGCAGAAGCACTAACACAGTTAATAACAATCGAAAAGGGAACTGAAAAATACCGGTAAATTATAAAACATCATTTTTTGACCAGATGATGTTTTCATTCTTGGAATCACAAAAAATTGATGGACAAATAAAGTGGAGGTTGAAATCCCGGTAGAGAGAGTGAAGGAAGCCCTCAGGTCCCGTCTGACAGAAAAAGCACCAGGGCTGGATGGAATGCATCCCAGAGTACTGAGGGAACAGGTGGATGTCTTGGTGGTCCCCCTGGCAGAGCTTTTTAACATCTCTCTGAGGACGGGGTGGATACCACATGACTGGAGGGTGGCCCATATCGTGCCTGTCCACAGGGGAGGATCAAGAGAGGAGGCAGGGAGCTACAGGCCTGATAGCGTGAACTCGGTGGTGGGCAAGGTGATGGAGGGTATTGTCAAGGAAAGGCTGGGGGGGTACTGGGGAAAATGGGGTACCTGGATGATAGACAACATGGAATCATCATGGGAAGATCATGTCAGACCAACCTTGTGGAGTTCTGTGACTAGGTGACGAGTGCCCTGGATCAGGATAGGCCGGTGGACGTCCTCTTTCTAGATTTCAGCAAGATGTTTGATTCGGTGCCCCATGGTGGTCTGCTGGCTAAGCTGGGGGAAATGGGTATGGGGACGCAGATGATCAGATAGACAGGAAATTGGCTAACGGACCGTACACAGAGGGTAGTGGTTGGGGGGC
The DNA here is from genome assembly GCA_016271365.2 of Neoceratodus forsteri. NCBI lineage: Eukaryota > Metazoa > Chordata > Ceratodontiformes > Ceratodontidae > Neoceratodus > Neoceratodus forsteri. Next base: position 73,941,766 of record CM057452.1, read on the forward strand.
TAGTCTCCTCCCCAAGGAGGGTCATTAGTGGGATTCCCCAGGGATTGTACTAGGGTCCCTCTTGTTTATAGCATATGTCTCTGACATAAGGAAGGGTATCAGGAGGGAAATGAGTCTCTTTGTGGATGACTCAAAGCTGGGTGCGGTAGTGGATGGGACGGAGGGGAGAGTGGCCCTGCAGGAGGACCTGGAGACTCTGGATAGGTGGTCGAGTAAGTGGAAACTGAGGTTCAACGTAGGATTCTGCACCTGGGGGCCAGAAATCCGAGCCAAGGGTATACCCTGGGGGTGACACACTACAGGTCACAGAGGGCGAGAGGGATCTGGGGGTGGTAATGGATATCAGAATAAACAACTCTGAGAACTGTAGGAGGGCTACGGCAAAAGCAAATAGGATGCTGGGTTGCATCGCTAGGCGGGTTATCTCTAGAAGGGCAGAAGTGATCCTTCCTCTGTATTACTACTTGGTTAGGTTGCACCTTGAGTACTGTGTGCAGTTTTGGAGACTACACTTAAAGAGGTACATTGCACCTCTGGAGAGGGTACAGAGGAGGGCAACCAGAATGATCTGGGGCCTGGGGGAAAGGACCTACGGGGAGAGGCTTGAGGAGCTCAACACGTACATCCTGGAGGAGAGGAGGGACAGGGGGACATGATAGAGGTCTTCAAGTATATGAAGGGGATCAATAAAGGAGGCTCAGTCAAAGTGCTGCAAAGGAAAGAGGGGCAACTAGAGGGCATGGGTGGAAGCTGGAGGGGGGAGACTCAGAGGTGTTTCTTCATGGAGAGGATAGTGAAACCATGGAATGCACTGCCCAAGGGACTGGTAGAGGCAGAGACTGTGGACGGGTTTAGAGAGGCTGGGACAGGTATGGGGGAAGGTGAAGCTGGCGAGTCCAGTACAAGAGCATCTTGGACTAGGGACAGAGAAACCCGGGGAGGGCGGGCAGCAAAATCTGCACCCAGTGTGGGTGCTGACTATCGAGCATACACGAAAGACCAATGGGCCTCCTCTGCTGGCATTTTAGTATGTTAGATAAACGGGATGAGACTGAGTGTGTCTTTTAAAGATGGAGTGAAAAAAGTAGGTACCTTGTTTGAAATTACTTTTTTGCAAGAATCCCTAAATGAAATTGGTACCCAGGTTGAGTGGAAGCCACACAACATGTTTTAACAAGTCACGATGATGAGTCCAGTAAGGCAACTGAGAAGCAAATCGGGTTATCTGGTTCAATAAAGTGTTTACTCTAGTTGGCAACCCCGCCCAAGCAGAGTGATAAAATAATAAGCCGTAGTCAATAACTGGTAAAAGAAAACTTTGTGACAGTAGCAACCTAGTAGATTGTATTAGTAAAGGAGTTAATGTATATAATGCACCTAACCTTTGGTGAACTACTCTAACCATTTGAATGATGTATTGTTCATAAGTCATGCCATCCTCCAGAATAAGGCCAAGATATTTAAAGGTCCTGACCTGGTCTTTCTCCACCCCCCTAAGAGTATAGTGTGAAAGAACAGGTTCAGCTAGCAGTTTCTTTCTGTGGTTATAAAAGACCATGGATTTAGTCTTCTTTTCACTTAAGACCAATTTATTTGTAAGAAACCAGTTTTGGATTTCTGTGAAATCTGTGGGCAGATTTTCTTCTTGTACATCATTAAAAAAAACTGGCACCACTCGTGAAGATCACTGCGTCATCTGTGTAGAGAAACATTTGTGTGTTACAATATGTAGTAGGTAAAGTGTTCAAAACAAGACTAAACAAATCGGGATCCAAGACAGAACCTTGTGGAACACCAGTGAGAAAAGTGTTGGGGAGAACCATTAATTTTATAGATTGAGTTTGACCAGCAGATTGTTCTGACACCAGCTGACAATATCCCAGGACATACCAAGTCTAATGAGAGATGACAAAGAAATGTGTGACTGACAAGGTCAAAGGCCTTGGCGAGATCCACAAATACAGCTGCTGTAAAGAGACCATTTTCAAGGGCTTCATGGACTGCGTTTGTGAACCCCACCAAGACAGTTGACGTACTATGTGCCGGCCGAAATCCATGTTACATGGACGTCAGCACATCATACCTGAGCAGATGATACTCGATCATTTGATCAAAAACTATCCGTTCTAATATTTTTGACATAGCCAACAATGAAATAGGCCAGTAGTTTTGGACATTCGCTGAGTCTCCAGACTTAAGAATTGGAACGACAACAGCACCTTTCCAAATATCAGGGAATAGTGAACAACAAAGTGACAAATTAAATATTATGGTTAAAGGTTGACAAACAATATCCGAAGTGATCCTCACTAGTCTAAAGTCAACACCGTCTGTGCCTACAGTACCTCGGGGGTCAAATTTCAAGAGATAGGTCAGGACCTCACCAGGGGTGAGTAACGAAAAATAGAACTTTGGATAAGCCAGCCCTAAGTCAGTCTCAGGAATTTCAAAGAAACTATAACTGATGTCAAATGTCTCATGTGGCGTATATTTTGAAAAATCTGTAAAAAAAAAAAAAAAAAAAAAAAAAAAATTTAAACTCCTAAGCTATGCAAAGAGGGTCATTCAATTATCCTGATGGATTATTTAAACTTTGAGGTGCAGAGTTAGATTTCTTTACCCATAAGATCATTAATTAAATCCCAGGTGGCCACAGTAATTCTTCCCTTGAATTGCTTCTGTTTTCCAATGAAAAATTAACACTTTAAGGTTCTTGCTGTAGATTTGCACTTATTACGGGCAGCCTTATATGCTACTGTGTTAAGGTTATTACATCCTGATATTTCCTGTAAGCCTTCCATTTTTTATCCCTGTCTCTCCTTTGATCTAATAATTCTGGAGTAATCCACTGCTGTTTATTACCCCAAATTCTTAACCTATTTAAGGGGACAAAGTTATTACAAACAGTATTAAAGCAATCACAAAAAGGCCTGTAGCACAACATTTAAATATGTTGCTTGTTTCAGAAAGGACCAATCAACAGAGGACACGGTTTTCCTAAATTTTTCTGTGTCCAATTTCTCAATATTCCGTGAATAAATATGAACCAGAGGTACAGATTTCATTTTTAGCGCTCCAGGAACAGTACACTGGATTGTGGTCACTAACACTATCTGTTATTACACCAGATTGTAACATTTATGTGGTGTCGGAGACCATTATCCAGTCCAGCACTGAAGAAAACCCTGTTTTGCAGTGACCCTGGTTGAAACTTCTATAATTTGTGCAAGTCCAAGGACAGTTAATGTTTCTCTAAACTTCTGTCCGTCTTTCCCCAGCCAATTCGCATTTAGATCTCCCAGGACAGTCAACTCCCGGTTAGGTGGGATAGTCCCCCTAATGAGCCTGTACCAGATTTAGACCCTCTTCCTGATGGCTGGGAGGGGCATAGATGACTGCCAAAGATGGAATTTTTGTATATCTCAGTATCAAAGATAGAGTCATGAATTCACATGAGGACGAATTAACTGTTTTGTCCTGTGTTACAGTCAAATGATTCCTAACGTAAAACATACAGCCTCCCCCTCTACGAACCTCTCTATCACACTGAAAGATGTTAAATCCCTCCAACTTAATCATCTCATTTGGTATTTTATATATTAGCCATGTCTCAGACAACGCAATTATGTCAAAATGTTGATGATCCAGAAGCAAATGATTTGATACCTTTTAATGGACCAACATAGATGTAACAAGAACAAAAAGTGCTCTGAGCTTTCGGACCATTCAGTCCTTCTTCATGGCCATGAGCTTCTGAAGAAGGGACTGGTTGGTCCAGTCTACCACTTTGTTCTTGTTACATTTGTGTTGGTCCATTAAAAGGTATCAAATCATTTGCTTCTGGATCTATTCTTGCAAGGACCAATACGGCAAGTACTAAATCTAGATTTCAAAATGTTGATGGAAAGTCCAGGCAGTAAAGTTATCCCATTTTGCCAACAAACTTTGCATGTTTAAATGTACAATATTAATTGAATGCCTGGGAAGGGTACCAGCTGAGGTGGCACTTGTAATAGGGCCAGGATTAGGATGAACTGAACCTGATATTAAAAATAATAATAAAATCAAATATCTCTGAAAAGCTGGCCTGGTGGCGCTGAGGTGCTGGACACCTTACCTCGAGCTATGTCGGCGACATGTGTTCGGGAATGAGCATGGGCTGCCGGGGATCGGCAGGGGAGGAGAAAGATCGAGCATCTGATGGACTGCTCTCCTTCTCCAGGGAGGGAGGTCGCCAGTGGTCGGCGTCTGGCCCTTTGCGGCGGCTGGGGGGCAATCACGTCAATGCTGCAGAAAGGGGAGGCGTGGGGCAGACACTTGGAGGAGCATGTGTGGACACATTTGGCGCCTCTCTCCGTAGGCGTCCTGCCAGACGTCTCGCCTCCTTATATGAGATAATGGAGGAAAGGAGTGCCGCGGCGAGTAACGGAGGGCACTGCGTGAGACCCTGCTCCCCGGCTAGCCACGTGCACTGCTACATCTGGATCTGGTCTCTGGTGGGGTTGGGGAATCCCACCCCGGCCCCACCGGGGTGTAAGCCCTGGGAGTAAGGTCAATGCTGGATGGTGGATGCGGGGCTGGGGCTGGGGGCTCTCTCCTGAGGCAGCGGCCTCGGCACAGGAGCATAAAAATCAAGGTTAAAAAAATAAATAAATAAATATACTCTGAAAAAAGTAACAAAGCATAAATATGACTTATGTGAGTATAATCTAGAATACGTGACAGGTTCTCTTATAACTGAGAAAATATTGTGAAGAATTTGCCAATGTAAAAGTTTCCTACGGTAAATCAACCTAAAACATACCTATGAATACTCTGTCCAAGTACAGAGGGGCTGTGGAAATACCCAAAAAGACAATTGGAGCCCAGTCTTCCTCCACACTTACTCTAACATATACCATTAAAGAGCAGGTGCTTAGTTAGGATGTATATCTTAAAGAAGGAAGGTTTGGGGCCTTTAGCTACCTCTGTAATCCTTTTGCTTGCTGTCATTTGTTTCTTTACATTACATATTCATCATTTTATTTGCATTTTGCCAACTACTAGCAAAAAAGAATGCAATGGAATTCTTGTATTGTGATGTCAGAAAATACTTACTGGCAAGGCTGGCCGTGCATTTCAGTGGGAAACTGCATACCTGTTTTTCAGATTTTTATAGAGAAATAACACTTTCTACTGCAACATATTATATATTTAATAGAAATATGTGATTTTTGATAACCTGTGATCTTTTGTTATAATATATCATGTGACATTTTCTTCATAACCAGTTTTTACTTGGGGAGAAAAAGGTGAAGCCAGTTATTGTTTTAAACATTGTAAAATCATACAAATGAAGTACAGTATTGCAGACATATGAAAGTCAGTGTGTTGCTCGAAGAAATTTATGTCTTTTTGGAAAAGATAGAAAAAATATATTTAATTTCTCATTGAAATACACTGGGCTCCTAAGTAGCTGGCAGTTTCTGACATCACAATACCAAGATTCCACTGAATTCTTTTTTACTAGAAGTGTGAACATAAAAGGTAAAACCCCACTTGTTTCACTACCAGAAGAAACATTTTATTATAAAAGAATAAAGTAACTAGTAACACACCAAAACGCAATAAATAAAATAATCAGTTGTGTATTTGTTGGAAGTAAACACCTGCTCTTTAAGTAGAAACACTGGGCGAGGTGCTATAGGTAATAAAAAAAAAACTATGAAATGAAGATATCTGATATTCTAAAAGTCCATGAACATTACTGTTGGCTTAGAATTTTCTTTTCCAAGTGGCGCTTGCAACACTCACGGTCACGCTGGAGTGCGGGCGCAGGTTTTATCAGTACTGCTCTGCCGCCTCCCAGCTGCTCTCAGCTGTTGGCTCGCTGCCGAGCCCCCTCACCTGCTGAGAAAACTGTCCATGGTGGTAAATGCATTGAAACAGTGCCAGTAGCAAAAGCAAAGTGCAGTCTTCACCCTGGGGCTCCTTCACAGTCTATCCCCACAGGGAAAGTACACCCCAGTAGTGGGATGATCAGAGGATGGGATGTAGTAGTAAAAATATTTATTTATAAAAAATTGTATGAATCGGGATAAAACTCGATTGAGTTAAAAACTCATTTACACCGGCCTGGTGGTGCTGAGGGTTGAGGCGCTGGACGCCACACCTCGCACTGCGCCAGTGATCCAGGTTTAGGAACGAGCCCGGGCCTCCGGGAATCGACAGGGGAGGTAGAGGATCAAGCATCTGGAGGACAGCTCTCCTCTCCCGGGAGGGAGGGGAACCCATGGCTTGGAGCTTGACTGCCCTCTGGCGGAGACATGAGGTACAGCACGCAGCTTGTCCTACAGTGAGTGGGAACTGCACAGCGGACATCAGCGAGAGCGCCTTGACGTCGAGGACGCACGCCAAGCACAGAACACTGGAAAATCGCCCTCTAGGCTCCTGGAAGACGGAGCACCCTAGCGCAGACCTTGCAAGTTCACCTGCCTGTCCTGGTCTGGTGCCCTGACGAATGGACATAGTTCGGGGGTGTAGCACCCCATCTCTGTTCCCGCCCGGGGGAGCAATCTGATTCTACATGGAGGGAATACTGCGGCGCAGGTAAGGTGAGCTGGGCATACACAATTGGTGACTCCAGGTGGCGGAGTCTAGAAGGCGGGGGAGCATAAATAGAAAATTAAAAAAAAAAAAAAATCATTTACAGCAATGTCCTCTACATACATAAAGTGCATTGTTACAAATCATATACAAGTCAATACAAGATTTATATCACATAGGTAATAAATATAAAGTGAAAGGTAGCAAAAAATCATATTACATAGAGAATATATATATGGGTGTGTGTAGCGAGATTTTACACACACCCTCGTTGTGGGATACTACATAAACCCCTTCGCCTCAGGGTTTATAGCATCCCTATAGTGTGTGTAAATCAAGTTTAACACACTACCTCATTTTATTACTTATAATTGCTGGCGTGCGCTTTTCGCCTCAGCAATTGTAAAAATCGGCAGTAGGCTGGCGGTCAGGTAGTCACAGACTACTCAGGATTCTGTGCTGTTGTGGTCCGTGGTCTGACAATTTAGAGTGAGCAGCTAATTTTGAAAGTCACAAGTATACTATTTTTTTTTTTTTTTTAAACTTACCGGCGAACAGCAGTTGCTGAGCTGTGGAATGCTTCCGGTACAAAGAGGTGGACAGATCCGCTAGCTCTCGCGTGCTGGCAGGGAAACCAAAACCAGATGTATGTTTAAATATTTTCTGTTTGGTTTCCCTGCCAGTGACTAGAAAGAAGAGATTTTTTATTTTAATAATTCAAGCGTCCCAGTGCAGCAGGCATATTTTAACCCTCGCGCACACTGAAGGATGAGTGGCACATCGCGTGGTGGAAAACCGGTTATAATTTGCCGCTATAACGGCAAATTATAACCGGTTTCCCTATGGGAAAAAGCACTACCCAGTAATTATTGTTCTTTTATACACAACAATTTCTTGAGCACCACCCCATAATTTTCTTGTAATTCAGGATCATTAACATTACCCAGTGGCTAAGCTTCCGTTATAACGACATTGTCTTGGTTTACTAAATGTAGTCTTCACCCACGTTTTGATTATTTTCCAAGTTTTTATTCCCACTTAATTTATAAGATTAAATGACATTTTATTCCACTTAGTGCACCTCTATAATACACCATTGGGCGACCCGCATCCAGATTACACATGGGTAATATTAGATTAATCACTGTCGCAGATCTTAAATATACAGCTTTTTTCCTGCTCACAAAATGAGAAGTTATATATAAAGGAAGCTTGCCAACCATCCCTTTATGAACAAAGACAAGTAAATGCTCTGTCCGGTATGGTGAGCGAGAGGTGCAGTGTGGGCTTTTATGTGGTGTGCCCCTCCCAGCTGCTCTCAGCTGTTGGCTCGCGCCTGAGCCCCCTCACCTGCTGAGAAAACTGTCCGTGGTGGTAATGCACTAAAACAGTGCCAGCAGCAAAAGCAAAGTGCAGTCTTCACCCTGGGGCTCCTACACAGTCTCTCCCCACGGGGCAGGTACACTCCAGCAGCGGGATAATAAGAGGATGGGATGGTGAGCCGTAGTGCGGTGCAGGCTTTTATGTTGGTACTGCCCTGCCCCCTCCCACCTGCTCTCGGCCATTGGTTTACCGCCAGGCCCCCTGCGATAATCAGAGGATGGGATGTCCTCTGATATTTCTTTACATTGGAGGCAAAATACTTCTTATTGAGTATAGGAACTATCCACTTTTGCTTTCTTCGGTAAAGGCTGAACAGTCCAAACGGAGATGTTCCACAGAAATTAACTGAGCATCATTACACATTTACTGACATGATGGAAAAGTTTTATATTGGGTAAATAACCTAAAAGTATTTCCAGTTTACACACATTTTTCTATGTTCCTTCCTCTCACAGATATTTAAATAGTTTGTACTTCCAAACTGATCTTTTATATTCTAGTATACTCCTAAACTGCCTATATTAATTTTTTTATATTCATTTATGTCTTTGGTGACCGGGTGGGTGCACTGACCCAGAGGACCGTTTTCAGTCATGACCCAGGCCACAAGGTGGCAAAATATAGATACAGGTACAGTCAGTCAGTTACAAGATGCAATACGTGCATGCCCAACAGCTGGCGGCAAGGGTGGCAAGAGAGAGAGAGAGAACAGTGGTACTGCAGTGACAGTGTGCAGACATGGTAGACGGGTAATGCTATATTGGTTTATACATAAGCATAGCCAAAATACAGACGGTGCAACACACAAGCAGTAATGGTATACAGGTGCATTGTCCAATTCCAAGTACATGTGAGAAAAAACAGTTGCTATAATAAAAATTAAAATAGGAAAACAATCACTGTTCATAACATCAAAGCGGCAAGCCAGGAGGAAAGGGGTGGGGTAGGCTTAGGGGTGGGAGCAGGAAGGAGAGAGGTGGGAAAAGGGGGCAGGCTAGTGGGCCGGGGGGGTTATAAGTACTGTAGGGCATCAGGTGATGAATCCTCTATTATAGAATTATTATAGACTTATAATAGAATTATTATTATTATTATACAATTATGATTCCTCTCAAGATCTTTCTGACCCACAACATCTCTAATTTTCTGTAACACTTCCTTTATATAATTTGAATTTGCTATTGAGTTGAATTAAGTCATATATTACACAACCCATATTTTATTAAAATATTATTTAAAACGTTAAACCAATTAGTAAACATCCTTGTTCGGGAATCAGCCCAGCATAGTTTAGGCAACCTAGAGTCATCCATGCTAATAATCCAAGAACAGCGCAGTGGTTTAAGGCTCTGAGCTGCAAACCTGGAGACGTGGGTTTGAATCCCTCAGCCCCTACTTGCATACTGTGTGACCCTGTGCAAATCACTTAACTTCCTTGTGCTCCGAGGTTGCACCTGTAAACAAGCTTCAGCTTGGTTCATCTCTCCTTGTTAAAAAAAAAAAATTCTCCTTAACATCCTTACTGCTCCCTTTCATTACATTAAACTCCAGGATTTTAAACAGCTGGTATAGCATAGCAAAATGCTACACAAAACAGGAAGTAATGGTAACCATTTCCAAAATGCGTAGCAGTAGACTGCTAATCATTTTTTTTTTTTCAGTGCATCTTTGGCACAGTAGACATAATTAGTAAAATTATATATATTTTAAAATGTTACTAATCATTCTGTCCCGAGTGCTATGCATTTTTACAGCTGATTAACGCGTTCACGTGTAAAACTGCTAATCAGTTTTTTTGGCTTATTTAATACAGAGCTAACAAATTTGATTCCACGTGCAGGAATGCAGAAGGAGTATCGCTTGGTAGACCAAGTGTGATTCTGATAAAAAAAGTTCTGTATAACTTCTAAATCAGGTAGCTTATTGGAAATCCCCCGTACTTCACTTCCATGGGACACTTGGTTTATAACCTTGGCCTCATATCTGCAAACTTTTGGGCAAAGTTATATAAACTCGAGCATGTTTTACTTGCTGTGTCTCTCACTTTTTTTATATGTGGATTCCAGTTTAGGATTTTTATCAGAGGTTACCACAAGATAAAAATATTCCGAGACTTCCTCAAAGGTTTTGCCTTTGACCACCCAATCTCTTCTTTTTCTAGTCCTATTTCCAAAACCTATAATTTTTGTCTTTCTGACATTAAGTTCTAGATCTAACTCTACAAGATGTATCATAATACCTGCAATACGTCTTATAAGACCCAAAGGAGTTTGCGACAGTAGAATCGCATCATCTGCGTACATTAAAATCGTTACCTCTTCACTAGGCATTTTAGGTGGAAACGTGTTTATTTCACCTAGACAAACAGGGAGCCAATAAGCAACCCTTCTTTGCTCCCCCTTGCAGCACGAATTGGGTTAGTTAATGCTCCATCTCTGCTACGTCTTACTCCCGCTTGAGTATCGTCATGCAATAACATAAAAACTGCCAATAATCTCTCCTCAATGTTGTAAACTTGAAGTTTTTTTTCCAGCAAATGTTTCTGTTAATTGAATCAGGCATGGCCTTAATAGCAATAAAACAGGCATACAGCTTCATAGAATTATATTTCACATGTTTGTCTAAGATATAATTAAGCAATAATACATGACAGGATGTGGTATATCATGAGATATCGTCACACCTTGGGTGCATTGAGAGGCGCGAGGCCATAGGCCGAGTGTCTCATGCACCTGAGAAGGGGCATATCCCATGATATACCACACCCTGGAGTGTATTATTGCGATTATAAAATGGCCCTGTAGTGTTTGTAAATGGCTGATCTTGGTAATCTGTTTTGGACCGTGATGATATTGTGAGATATCGTCACAGGTCAAAGTCTGCTTCAGCCAATCAGCTTCAGGGATTTCTCCTCTCCAGTTTATAATTCAGGGTAAACACCAAGTCCATGGTAGAAAATTCTGTTCGGAAATCGCATTGAAATTTTGAGATGAGGTTGTTTTGCATTACCCAGTCTTCTAATGTATCGAAAATTATTCTGGAAAAGATCTTTAGCCCAATGGGTAGTAAGGTAATTGATCTGTAACAAGAAGGATCTAAATCATTTGTAAATGATTTGTATTTGTAAAGAGGGACAGTCACTCCTGTTTTCCATTGTTTAAGTGAGTTAAGTGAGATCAGTTGATTCGCAGTAATAGCAAATATGGGGACAAAAACTGTTATCCAAAACTCTATTATTTTCTAGGAAAACCTCTGCAGGTATGGAATCAGAACCCACTGCTTTATTCCTATGTTGTGCCAAAATTGCAGATCTCACCTCATCTCTAGTGAAAGGAGGCCGTACTTCCATGTTTACATGTTTCCCTATATTGCATCGAGGCCAGATCTCAAAACGTTGACTGTTATTCATGTTAGAGATAGACACTTATATAAACATTTTTAAAATGAGACTCCCATTCATTGGCTGTTCTATACCATGACAGCTTATAGTTTCTATTGCTTTCAGATGACGATATGCCACAAGTGCCCAGAACGCAGAATTATCCTTCAGTTTAATAGCTTCTTGTAGTTTTTCCTCATAAGGATGTTTTAATTTTTCTTTTTATTACGCAATAAGCATCTGTATTCTATTTTCAGAATTTTTAGTCCTCTCTTAATTAGGATATTATTTTTTTCTTGGTTGATAATCTGCCCACCTTCTTAATAACCTTCTTTAAATTGTAACGTGACTTAACCTTCTTTAAATTTTGACACGACTTATCAAACCGGGGGTATGATTTACCTATGCAAACCGCTCTTTTTTACTTATCTTTGGATGTTAAACTTGATCTAATAAAATCTGTTATTTTTGAATATTCTTCCAATATGGCCTGTGGATCATTAAGTTTACTGGAAGGATCTTTATTCTCCATGTTTTTTTTAAAGTTCAGTGGAACATCTGAATTCATAATTTCATGCAGCTTACGGTTGCGCATAATAGACAGATTGTTATTCCTATCGTTCATTTCCTCCATGTTTACTTTTTGACCTCTTCTTTACATGCAGTTTTACACCATAAGGAAATGATCACTATCCCATATTTTCAGTACTTTCTAATGTTTTACCCTATGAAATGAATGTATATCGCACAGCTACATATCTAACAAACTCCCTTCACGCTGTGATGGAAAGGTTAATTTTTCTACAGAGTTCACCTCTAATTCTACCTTTTAATATTCTAAAATCGAACTGATCTAAGTATTTCATCAATACAGGCCTTCTTTTGTTTTGTCCTGTGTCCACTGAACTTTTTATTGGTATCCCAGTAGTATCATCTGCTGTCCAGAGTGGGGACGCATTCTCCAGTTCCCTTCCCACTCCGGTATTCATATCACCGGCCATGCAGATTACAGTATTATGATAGCGAGTTCAAAGATTACTTGAAGGAATTTTCAACAATTATGAAATTTCTCTTGTGGAGAGATATAAACATTTATGAAGGCAAAAACTTCTTTGAAGGGAGTCTTAATAACAATCCCAATAAAAAATTTATTATCACTAACCACCTCAGTACATCTTGAGTCCAGTGACACATTCACCAAGATTGCAGTGATGGGGGGAGGAGGATTCAAGATTTATGAGGCAGTGTGACATAGTGGTTGGTGCACAGGTTTGAGAAACAGGAGACCTAGGTTCAAATCCCGCCACAAACTTGTTATCCCTATAAAGACCACAGGCTTCCAAAGTAAGCCTGGACAAATTTCTCCTCATCGGGGAACCAGATTGGGTAGTAGAGTGACTGGAGTATCTCTGTAAATGAGTACATGCTTGCACAGCCTATTATAAATCCTTGAGTAGGCTGTGAATTCAGGATGCACGTAGGCAAGTAATGTTGGGAGCAGATGTTGTGAGTGGACTGAAGCAGCTGTGTCATCGCACACATCGTGCCGGACCTGTAGCAGACTCCTTCCACCCACAAGCACCCATGTCACCTTCCCCTCATGCAGGTAAAAAAAAAATAAATACCCCCATCACTTAACATCCATACTGACAACCTCGGGATCCACCTTTAAAATGCTAATCCAGTGCTGGATGACCGATACAACCCTCCCTCCACCTCGTGCATGCACTCTCCAGTGAAGAAAAAAACACCTTAAAAACAACTAAGTCCCGAAATGCGGTAATTGTGCGTATATCGGGACTTACTCCTGTTTACTCATAACTAGGCCATTTTGAGCCCAGAACCCCCACTGTCGATCACATAAGTGTCACTTTGTAAATGCGACCCAAAATGTGTCCTGTTGGATGCTAAGACTGCCTTCCCCTGTCCAGCCCTCGATGACCCAGGCTCATTCTTGAACCCGGATCACTGACATTGTGAGTGGCATCCTTCTTGCTGCTCCAACAGGTCGGCTTTAGATCATATTTTCTTCTAGCAGGGCTGGAAATGAACGTTGTTTAATGGGGCCGCTGCTTCGGATAGTCAAGCCCACAGGCTTCTCTGTAACCTGATCTATGACTTGAATTAAAGATTAATGAATGACAGAGGTTTCATATTTTATGGATAACCAAGAGGGGCCACGTAAGTGAATAATTAACTAGGAGAGTTTTTAGGGATTATGTTTTCAGTGCCAGTAAATAATAATTACAAGAAAGTGGATGGTTAGCTCGTTTCTTGTGCTGTGCTCTGTTCTGGAGTCCTCACCTAAGGAAGGAAAGGGACAGGTCAGAGATGGTGCACCACGGGGTGACCAAGATGTTTCAGGGCTAACACGAAGCTTACGAAGATCTGCTCAAGTCACTGGACGTGTACTCACTGGAGGCCAGGCAAGTGTGTGGGGGGATATGATAAACCTTCAGCTTCCTGAAGAGAATAAACAAGGTGAACTGCTGGGTACTATTTAGCAGGAATACAGCAGCAGAACCGAGGTCACGAGTGGAAATGGGGGGTTGAGAGGATGTGTTGAAGTTCTGTTTCATAAAGGGTTGTGGAGCCATAGAATAGTCTACCGCAGAGATGGTGGGTGCCAAGACCATAAATGATTTCAAGCATGGCTGGGCTACAGTGAAGGGTTTGGTGGTTGCTCAGGTCAGCAGCAATAGGGATGGAATCGGGGGGACTGGGAGGACACAACCTTATATGGACAGTAGGCCCCAGGGCAAATAAGGAACTCAAGGCAGACGAGATGAACCTTTGGTCTTTTCCTGCAGTCATTGTCTATGTTTCTTTGTTCTTGTATTTCTTCTGGTCAATATTGCCCATTTTTTTGATATGAAGTAGAAACAAATAATGCCTGATATCTGTGGAATAAGTTCTTACAGCACTTGTATCAGAAATCATTTTCCAGCATATAAAACAGATCACCTGTTTTTTTTTTTTTTTGACATTTTGACCAGATGTTGAATTTCATTAGTTACCTCCGAATGTGCTTTATGCTGATTTTCTTGGGTCAGAGGTCGTTAGATTAGAACAGGTTCCCTTCTGCTTATTTATTTCTTGGATTACAATACCTTTGAGCTGGAGGCTCATTTACTGAGGTTCCATGTCGTTAAACAATTAAGAAACAATATACAGAATAATTTGACAATACACCTGAGGAGAGTAATACAGTACAAAAGTACAAAGAGAATCAACTAATGTTAAGAGTCATTATGAGCAAGAAAGATTGGAGCAAAATGTTTAAACAGTTCTTATCATAAGAACATTACATACACTACCGGTCAAAGTTTTAGAACACCCCATTTTTCCAGTTTTATTGAAATTTAAGCAATTCAAGTCCAGTGAATAACCTGAAATGGTACAGAGGTAAGCAGTAAACTGCTAGAGGTTAAAAAAAAAAGTTTAGGTTAGCAAAAACTGCTGTAGAGAAATTGCAAAGAAAGCCAAGGTGTCAGTGAGTACAGTTTCCTACACCATCAAAAGGCACTTGGAAACTGGAGGAAACTCAGACAGGAAGAGGTCTGGCAGCCCCAAAGCCACAACAGAATCAGAAGACAAGTTTCTGAGAGTCAACAGCTTGCGGCTCACAGGACAACAGCACAGAGTGACTGGCACCCTGAACCAAAAGGGCTACCACAGCATTTTGCAGCGCCGCAATACCCTCTGGTCTCGCCTAGTTGGTCAGGGTTCATCCTACAGCAAGATAATGACCCAAAACATACCTCCAGGCTATGTCAGAACTACCTTCCAGGAAAAGAACAAGACGGTAGGCTTCAAATCATGGAATGGCCAGCACAGTCTCCAGACTTAAACCCCATCAAGCTGGTTTGGGATGAACTGGACAGAAGGGTGAAAGCAAAGCAACCTACAAGTGCAACACATTTGTGGGAACTTCTGCAACAGTGTTGGGAAGAACTTCCCGAACAATATTTGATGTCCATTGTAGGAAGAATGCCACGAGTGTGTTCGGTGGTTACAGTATATCTGCAAAAGGTGTCTACTTTGATGAGTCAAAAATTTAGATTAAATTTTGTTAAACAAAATGATTCTATGATTTCTTTTTTATCTCCAATTGTTTGTTTGTTCTATGCTTTAATTTCAGAGTACATTGAGACATTAACCTGCGTAAATTTCAATAAAAACTGGAAAAATGGGGGTGTTCTAAAACTTTTGACCGGTAGTGTATATAACAAAATTGGATAGCGATCCTAAGTTGCGTGGTTACAAAACTGTAGCGAGTACTGTTAGAGATGTAGTGGAAAAGTAGGGAGCCATGGGGGGGGGGAGGAGTAAGGGCTATGAGGAGTGCAAAAACATGAGGCAAGATGGAAAGAGAAGGGGGAGGGTGTAAGGGCTAAGAGGAGGACCAAAACATGATGGGAGTTAGAATGAGAAAGGGGAGCTGGAGGGCCAAGTGTGGGGGGACAGAGTATAGGGTGAAACCAGGATGTGGGTCAGAGGATGTGACAGTGCTTACAGAGAAATGGGTGCAGGAGGTAATAGGACTAGGAGATCTGTTAGTAGAGATATATGAATGAAAGGTTGGCTAAAAGACAGGAGAACAGAGATTCGAGCCCACAGTCACATGTGCTGTTTGATGTTAGAGACCGTTTGATTTGAAGGTACCAGATTGGTTTCATTCAGAACATCTTGATATGATACTTGATACGATCTCACAAGTAGATGAATCTTGTCGACACCAAATGGTTGCTGACAGAGATGACTTTTTCGTCTGGATCCTGAAAAAATAACAAAAATAGAAATCATATTACCAAAGTTTACCACGTGGGTGGGGTGGGGGACTGACAGAGGCACAAGTCCAAAAATTAGACCAGCTCGGGTGGACTAGACAGGTCATTCATTAGGCCTTCATCTGCATCCCTTTGGGTGTTTTCTGTTGGGGTTGCTCGGATTTTAGATATTAAATTCAGGATCTTCAGATTCATTTCCGTTTTTAGGATTTTGGATTTTTGGGATTCATGGTTGAAAATCTGAGATCCTAAGCACAGTGAGCGATGTGGATTTTGGATCAGTGTTTTAGATAATCCGATGGATGCAAATAGAATGGATTCTGTACAATCCAAGCAACCTAGTTTCTGCACAAGTTATCGTTAGCTACAGTACCCTGATTCAGAAAGTGAGCAAAGATGCTTCCTTACTGAACGGAAAACAGAGACTTTTTTTGTTATGGCCAACATGAACAGCCGCTTAAAATGATCCCTTTTCTTATTGTAGTACACAGTTTTGGAATTTGGTTTAGCATTATCAGTAGCTTGTTCCCATTTACTTCCTCTCCTCATGTTTTGAGCTCTGAGTGAAGCAGCTCCTGCACAGCATTAGGATAAAAACATGTAGGGCCCCATATTCAGAGTCATCCGCTGCATGCACGCACAGCTGCGCCCACGTGAAAAAATAGGGCCAGCCAGCTCTGGCACAATATTTAAACAGACAGTGCGATCTAAACTGACCACGCTATCTGTCTGACTATCAGGCCATGGTAGTGTTGCACACAGCAGGCAGTCACCACACTGTGTGCCGCACTACCACAGAGCACTGGGTCAAGACCGCCCATGGGGTAAAGTGTGGCCCACACTGGTTAGCACTGTTGCCCCTATGGATGATATTCAGCCTAAACATACAGATGAGCAGATTGGGCATGTACAGCGCTAACAGGCCATTTGTATGCCCATTATGGGCTCACCTGTGTGTCGTGCATCAGCTGAGTGCACCAGGCCGGGTCTCCCCTCCCAAACCCTGATCCCCTCTCATGCAGTAGGAAAGTACTCCCTGGTGGTCCAGCGGTCCCTCCCTAGCCCCAATCCTCTGTCACAGTATATGACAGTACTCCCTAGTGGTCTAGCGGTCCCTCCCTAGCCCCAATCTTCTGTCACAGTATATGACAGTACTCCCTGGTGGTCCAGTGGTCCCTCCCTAGCCCCAATCCTCTGTCACAATATATGACAGTACTCCCTGGTGGTCTAGTGGTCCCTCCTTAGCCCCAATCCTCTGTCACAATATATGACAGTACTCCCTGGTGTTCTAGCGGTCCCTCCCTAGCTCCACTCCTCTGTCACAGTATATGACAGTACTCCCTGGTTGTCTAGCAGTCCCTCCCTAGCCCCGATCCCCTGTTGCAATATGTAACAGTAATCCCTGGTGATCTGTTGGTCCCTCCCTAGCCCCAGTTCCCTGTCACAATATATGACAGTACTCCTGGTGGTCTAGCAATCCCTCCCTAGCTCCGATCCCCTGTCACAATATATGACAGTACTCCCTAGGTAGTCTAGTGGTCCCTCCTTAGCCCCGCTCTTCTGTCACAATATATGACAGTACTCCCTGGTGGTCTAGCGGTCCCTCCCTAGCTCCACTCCTCTGTCACAGTATATGACAGTACTCCCTGGTTGTCTAGCAGTCCCTCCCTAGCCCCGATCCCCTGTTGCAGTATATAACAGTAATCCCTGGTGATCTGTTGGTCCCTCCCTAGCCCCAGTTCCCTGTCACAATATATGACAGTACTCCCTAGGTAGTCTAGTGGTCCCTCCTTAGCCCCGCTCTTCTGTCACAATATATGACAGTACTCCCTAGTGATATAGCGGTCTCCTCTCCTTAATCCTGACCTGCATGTAGCATACATATATATGTCCCTGGTGCTTTAGTAGACCCCCCCCACGCTCCCCAATCCTGGCAGGTACTGCCCCATCGTTCGACTCCCCCTCCCCCATCACAGCTCCTGAGAGCCGGTGACTAACCAGCATGATCAGCCACAGACTGAGCTCTCAAGGAGTGCATACTGTATGATCAACTGATTGTACAGGATGTGCTCCTCAAGAGCGCAGTCTACGGCTGGTCCCGGTGGTGAGCGGAGGGCTGTGCCAATCGCCGGCTCTTGGGGGGGTGGGGTGGTGGGACAGTTCCTGTTGGGGTGGGGAGTCTACTAGACCACCAGGGACATATATATATATGTATGTATGCTACAGGCAGGTCGGAATTAGGGAGGGGGGACCATTATACCACCGGGGAGTACAGTCATATAGTGTGACAGGGGATCAGGGATAGGGAGGGAGAACTAGACCACCAGGGAGTACAGTCATATATTGTGACAGGGAATCGAGGCTAGCGAGGGACTGCTGACCATCAGGGAACCCAGCCCTTGCCAGTGCATGGACTGGGTATGGAGCACCCATGCCCTTCTGCATGCTGTTAAGGGCTGGTTTTTCAGAAATGTTAAATTACGCTATGCAAGCAGTCGTTTAGTGCTTCTGAAAACTGTCAAAATAGTGCTGCGCCACATGTGCATGAGGGATCCCTCATTTGCATGGGCGCAGTACGATATTGTGCATGACAGTGCTATTAGGAGTGCGATGTACATAGGTGGCCTTTCAATATGGCCACGCCCCTGACAGCTGGTGCTATTCCACACCCAAGGTGTATACTGCAACTTTACACCAGGAGAACAAGGCTCATGTAGTTTTAAGTAGGCACCATCACACACTGAGGGTGTGTTTAAAAAAATAAAAAAAAAAAAAAAAAAAAAGTTAACGTGCTGCTCTTCCACCCTGTCAGTGAGACAAAGATGATGGTTTTCTGTTGATAGGCTGCAATTGTTTTTGGTTTTTTTTTTGTTTTAGAAATTTGGGCAAGTAGAAGCACACTAAGCGGAAGGCCATTTCCCAATGCAGCATAGGAGCACAGGGAAGTTAAGTGACTTGCTCAGGGTCACACAGTGTCAGGTGGTGGTTGTGAGTTTCAAACCCAGATCTGCTGGGACTCCCAATTCGCTGCTTGGTGCTGTGAGCTCTAGGTGATACCAGGCTGCTGCTCCATTATACATGGTTGTTACTTCTCACCCATGTATAACAGAAAATAACAACCTAGTGTCCTGTTTGCAAAAACACAACTGCTTGGTACAATATGCAACGAATAATCCACGGCCGGGTGTGCAGCAGTATTGTAATAACTGAATGACCTGGGTAGGCAGTGAGGCCCGAGGTGCAGGTGAGGGCCTTCAACCACCCAGGAAGTCAGGTTATTACAGAATTGTCGCACACCTGGAGTAGATTATTACACTTACAATACTCAGTTGCAATTCTGTTGAATCCTTCTGTAGTTTTCCCTTACCCCAGGTTCACCTCGAAAATGGGCTCTGCTCAACGGTGCCCGCCTGGTTAAATAAAGATTTTGATTGATTGATTGATAAAATGGTCAAAAGTGTTACAGAATACATTATAAAATGGGTAGTGATTTTTCTGAATCCTGATTGGCTGAGAGGTACCCTGGCCAATGTCCTTATGAGACAGTAGTGTGCCAACCGGTACCTCTTCAGCCACTCTGGACTCGGCACAACACAGATAACTGTGCCACCCTATGAAATTTGGAAATGTAGAAGTGGCAGCCGTTTTTTTCTCTGTTTTAGTAGCCGACCTGGAGCCCCCTCAACACCTGCATAACACAGTTATTGCATTAATACCACTGTGGAAAACTTTTTAAATTGAAGTCTAACCTGTTCTGCTCACCCCAGTTTACAACCACGATGCAACAAGTGCAACGCACATGCCTCCAGAAGGCAGCTCTCAGATGAGAGCTGAGACCTGTGACTCTGCTGGCTGTTGTAATTGTTTTTAACATGCCAGGATTTGAACATTAATGATGGCATCTTTAATTATATTTCAGAGCGAGTGGTCCAATGTAAAACAACGCTGGCAGCCGGCCACTCCTGCTATGCTGCGCTGGGGAAAGGGCTATGAGAAAAGCAATAACTATGGGGGCTGCTAAGGGACACACTCACTCCCACCAAAACCCACATTCACTATGCAACCAAAAGACAGCACAAACAAAAAAAAATATTGAAAACAAAATGAAACCCAATACATTCTCGAGGGTGTGGGTGTTGGGGGCAGACAGACGTTACTCGCCTTCTAGTGGCTTTTTCTTTAAATAACAAGGACTACTTTTTTATCAACATATATTTTTTACTCTTTTAAATCACTTTTTATGTGAATCTGTGAATTTGTAATGATTTTTTTTTGTTAACGGGGGACTCAGTTTATAAGCAGAATGAGACACTCTGAGGTGTGGCTCATGGCTGATTAGAGCACTTCCCAGGTGCTAAAGGCACTCAGTGCAAGTGCATTGGGCCTCACTACACACCTGGGGTGTGCTCATATCAACCCATAAACTACGTCGCATTGTTTTGTATTCCTTACCTAACATCAGCCTCCCAGGTATTGTTTTCTGTTTGCTTTAATTTATTATTTTATTCCCTCTTGGTGCAACTTCCCCATCCCTCCAGTCAGCCCCTGCACCCTATCTCCGCGCTTATCCCCACACCTCAACCCCATTACTTCCCCCTCACACTCCAATCAGATGACTCTTCCCCCACGAGATATCAACCGACTCTACAGGGAAAAGGGAGCAGTCCTGATAAATGCACTGTAATGCGCTGCTGTGTTGTCTCCGCAGGGCACAGTTTGTAGCACATCTGCCTCTGGACCGGAAGATCGTGGATTCCAGTCCCACACCAGGATTTGTACTCATACCCCAAAACACTGGTCCTGAGTAGTACTAGAGGGATGCGGTATTTCCGGGTGTGGTGTCCTTCAGATGAGACGTTAACCTGAGATCCATTCTGTCCATCTCTGGTGCTGTCCTAATGGGTGTCCGGGTGGAAAAACAAGAACGGAAGGCTTTTTGCACAGAGTAGGTGATTTTTGCTGGTGTCCTAGCCAGCATTATCCTTCCCAGTAAAACTGTTCAGACAGTTGTCCATGGCTGTGTGTGGGAGTGGATGAGCAGAATGGCTGCCACCGCATGTTTACAGTCGATTCAATACCACTGTACCAGGGGTCGAAACTGGCACCGGCCCCCTAGCCAAATGCTGGTAGATTTTGTATCAGGCTAGCAAACACATTTTTGAAGTAGCCCTGCGGGCTTACATAGATATATAGATGCTTTCGGCAGATGAGGACCACTAGGCCCATGCAGTCTGCCCATTTAAGCTGCCTAACAAGCATCCAGTGAGCCTATCTTGTTACTGGCTTTAGCTTTTTCTTGTGCTGGAGCAGGTTGGATTTCAGCAAGTACACCAGCTGGGCCAGTAGAAAGTTTGTGGGGCTAAGAATTTTCCCAGTCATTAGCCCTGCTGTCTAGTGGCTGTAAAACTTTAATGTCAACTGCTGCTTCACGTATAAAAGCACTTTGGGGTGCAATGTATGAAAAGTGCTATATAAATGCAAATTCTTATTCTTCTAAAAGGCTTGTAGAACTATGCGGTGTGTAAGCAGTACAACATGACAGGGTGTGTAATTATGGGTCAGGTTGTGGCACACCTCGAATGTCTTTGTCAGGTATGTGATGCAGCACCAGCGTCTGGTTCAGATGTCTAATGCAGTAGGTTTAGTGAGAGAGGGCCAGGGCCTCTTCTCCTCAGCCCCCACCCCCAAAAAAAAAAAATTACTCAGTTCAAAAAAAAAAAAAAAGTAAGTGTAAAAATATGCTATTTTGCCAGCGTTACATGTAGGTTACAGTAGCTTGATTCAGTAAGGGATCCTAGAGGACGCGCCTTACTGAATTGGAAACAGATGGTGCCATTTTTATGCGGCGAACATGAACTATTGCATTACTGTTAAATAATTATTGCTGTATAATGACTCCGCGATTCGTATAACATCAGGGTATTAAATAAGCCGCAAAATTGATTAGCAGTTTCCCACATGAAAGTGCAAATCAGCTGTGAAAATACATAACTTGGCACCAAATGGTTAGCAAAATTAAAATATAATTTTATTCATGTTGCCTTCTGTGCCATATGGACTCACTCAAAAATGGTTAGCAGTCTACTACTGCACATTTCTGGAGGTGGTTAGCATTACCCCTGTTTTACATAGCATATTGTGATGTAATACCGGCTAGTTAATACCCTGAGCGTGGTGGGAGGGGAGACATTCTGGTACTGGTACCATGTGTGCCCACAGTTGAAATAATATAAAAGCAGTAGAAGTGTGGCGCGTGTGTGTGCGTGCATGCGTGTGTGGCATTATTGTGTATACCTGTGCTTCAAGATGTGCAGAGGTGAGATTCCATAGCAAGAGAATTGCAGGGGGCTGATCTGCCAGCGCAGCGGTAAGGTTTCCACTTGTGATGCTGACATCCCGGGTTTGGGAACGGACCTGAGAGTCATAGGGCTGGCCGGGGGGGGGGAATTGAGCATCCCTCTGACTGCCCTCCTTCTCCGGGGGTTGGGGGGAGGGTGGACGAGCATTCGATGCATGTCTGAACCCTGGCAGAGGCCGGGGATCAGCAGCTACCAAGGCCAAGATAGTGTGGGGAGTGTGTGCCGGATATCAGCGCTTTGGTGCCCCAAGTCATTGCATGCCACGCTCCCCATGGGATCTTGTCCTAAAATATCGCGGTCGCCATTAATGACACCTGGCTCCTCTGGCCTCAGTCGCCTGCTGTGACACTCTGATGGTGACCTAGTACCATCATCTGTCCGATCTGACCTGGCTCTTCACCTCGCCCTGGGGGGTAAGCCAGGGAGGCAAAGCTGGTAGGCGCTTCTTGCCAGCACACCCTTGTACCAGCACTGTGAGGGTCCATGTCGACTGGACATCCCCGCCCTGGGGGGCAAGTCAGGAGGATTGTCGATGGAGGTAAGTGCCAGGGGAGAGGTGGGGAACCGGGGGGAGCTGAGCCTGCATCAGCTCGCGCCCCAGAAAACATACTTTAAAAAAAAAAGGCAAGAGAATTGCAAATAAAGACTGTTAGCGTAATATAATTTTTAACATGTATATTATTATAAGTTTAGTCAGTAAAGTAGGGTAGAGCCTGCAAAAAACTGATAAACATAATTCTAGATCGAAGCAGCACTCCCTACCAGTCGGAGCCAGCGCCCTTTTCCTCTGCATGTGAGACACTCTTACACTAGTTTATCTTGTTTTTATTGATTTAAGGTGTCCAGAGCCTTTGGGATTGGGTGCCATAGATGTGCCATGGAAGTATAATTACGTTGCTTTACCTAATTCAGAGGAATACAGAATGCAAGGAGATCTCTTCCCAGTTTCCTTTTCTTTACTTTCAGAAGTTGAAAATTAAGTTTCTTGAGCAAACAAAGGTCACACAAACTGACCACAGGAAAGGTTAATGCCCATATTAGCCTGAATGTTGACCACCATCATGGGGGGTGTTAATAGGCCTTAACTGAAGAAAAAAAAAAAAACAAGTTATTTCCCCATGTTAAGCTTCTGCGACAACCCCCAAGCTTTAATGTGTTGTTTGTGATTAGGGTCTTGGCATTCAGCCAAGATCTGGGTTAAGTACGGAGGTGCGGCTGATAAAGGAAAAGTTAGATAGAAGGGCATCAGCTGGAGGAAGTGTTGGATCGGAACAGTACAGCAGGAAGATCAGTAGGTTTGCCCCGGAGAATTTAGGGCTGGCCAGTTAATTTCATGACAGATGTAAGAGCAGAGTGTTAGTTGTCACTTTGGGAGGTGTAAAAGGCCTTAACATCTTTGGGGTCACTAAGCTCGTCCAGGGCATTTCCTCTGAGAGAGCTGACACTGGGAATGTTTATCTTGCGCTGATGTGTGAATGGAAACATTGCTTAGCACAGTAGTGATTTTTTTTGGGGGATGGGGTGGTTGAACTCCTACTGCCCTGTTTCAGTAGCATGCCCTCGTATTTTCTGCACCAGCGCTGAAGTCCCATGTAAAAAAATTGATGTTTCATACAAACCAATTAACCTACTCGTTGATGTGAGGGTCATAAAATCCTTATTTTCTCCTTCTTTTTAATTCTGCCCACTTCCTGCTCCCAGCATTGTGTGGGCATCCACGACTGCCCTGGGTGGGGATGCCAAGCTGTGCATGGTCACCCATGCTTCCACCCCTGCCCCCAGGTGTTGCTCAGTGAGCTGCGTAAGCCTCTCCCCCACCCCAGAGGTGAGCGTCCACCCAATGGCTCATAGCTGTCCCTCACAACCTCTGCTCCTAACGTCCTGTGCTCAGGGTGCCAACCTGTATCCCTAGTGTGCCAGAGCCATGACCCACTGCTTGGTGCCACCTAGCCTGCTCATTTATTTATTTTTTTCATCTTCATTTTGTCCTCCCGCCCCTCCTAACGACAGTTCTCCTAGCCCAGTCACCCACTGTCCTGGGACTTACCCTCATCCTTCTTTTACCACTGTTGGTGGGTGGGTGCCATGGCAGTGGTATGGAGCCTGCAGGGTCGACATCTTCATCCTACCTGTCAAGGATCTTTACTTCACCGAGGTCAGCATGCATGCAGTGACATGGGTGTGTGCCATAAGGACACCACGCGCACTCCATGTCTGCACCCGGCCTTCTGGAAGGCGGCGACTGTTGTGCCACCTAACCTTTCCTAGGTGGCAGCCAAGCATGCACCATCCCCAAGCAGGAGAAGAGGCATGTCCGTGGGCACTCAGTCTTCTTTTCTCTGGCTGGTGCCGAGCAACACAGGTCCATTGTAGAACCTGAGTCGCGGTGTGGCAGGTGTTGCTAGCCCGCCACTGGGCTGGCTTGCAGGTCTTATTTTCAGTCTTTCTGTGCTGGTGTCTCCTCTAGCTCTGCAGGTCTCTACAGATTTCTTCTGTGTGTCAAGGTATTTTCTTAACAAAAATGAGTCATCGCTGGGACATGAATGTCTCGCATGGTATCCATTTAACATCTAAAGCATCCGGCAGTAGCAGAATTTATTTATTTAGTTTTTGTTTACCGGGTAGGTGCACTAGCCATAACCATGACAATTTTCAGGCACGACCTGGGTGGATATAGTACAATACAACAGCAAAGCATGGCAATGTTACAGACATATCTTTGGGGAGAACAAGATCAGCAGTAAAACAAAATGGGTCTGGAGAGATCAGTAAATACAACCAAACATTTCAGCAATTTGGGCCCGCTTCTCCATCTAATACAATTACTCTGCCCTGCTGTTCCTCCACTGCTGAGAGGAATTGTTTTAGCCACATTCCAGTAATATGTTCTTTGCCTGCAGCAGCCAGAATAAAGAACGGATATTTCTGTACCTGAGTCAATTTACCTTGTGGAAAGGCTTCCAACAGAACATGAAGGGCTTTTTTAAGCCTAAAAGGGGTTGACAGTTTAAACGTCATGCCCAAACATAGGCAGCAGGCCTCTTACAGTTTGATAGAGTGCTTCTACTTATGAATTGCAGACTTGGATGCAGGAAAAACAGTTGGTGTATTAATAGAACACGGTTGTGGGGGGGACCACGATGGAACTTGGGACTGCAAAGTGCCATACAGTTAGGTCCAGAAGTTCAAATGATGACTCACTTAGCTAGGGAACTGAAGAATGTGCTGTAGTGTATGCCTTGCTGTCTCCTTTTTTTCTTTCTAAAGCTGAACTGAAGTGGCACTCCCCTGTAAAATTCCTTTCTTGGTTAGACCTATCGAAACTGGTCTAGGCTTGCCTTTCATTGATCCTAAGGCGATTTATTTTAGGGTTATTGAAAGAACTCTCATTCCTTGACGCTGACTTATCTTTTAACTGGCAAATTTTGAAGTGCTTTGTTGCAAAAGCAGCAAAAAAAGCATTCTGACAAATGTATTTTATCTGGTTATCTGGTGTGGTGGTTGGAGACTTGTAGGTTATAGTTTATTTGGGGGTGGGGAAGGAGGAGATTTCGTAATCATGCTTGACTTGCAGTAGTCCACTTTGCATGCCAGTGGACTCTATGTTGTAACACATTAATTAGACTAAGTAAAGCCAGGATTTTAAACCGCACATAAGATATCAATCTGCCTTTTGATTAATAGCATTTTATCCGATTATAGCAAGCCGCTTTGCTGAGCTCAGTAGTTCTGGGTCCATCTCGTTCAGAGTTAATCAATTCTTTTTGCAAGCATTGTATAAATGGCTCTTGGGTAGGAGCAGAAACTCCGCTTTATACATTTATGGACATTCCAATCCATTAGAAGAGAAATTATGTTGGCGTATAACAAAGTTTTTAGTCGCGCATGTTGAGGAATGATTTAAGGACAAAGGGTGCTTAAAAGTCGCATTCATGCAGAAGGGACGTTTTAAGGTGGTTTTATCTATGAGTTGCAAGGAAGAAAAACATCACATGTAGATTTTTCCTGCAATGACACAATTCTATTGCTGATTTATGAACAATGATCTAAATGTATAGCGTTATAAATCACATGATTTCAGCCAATCAGTGCATAGTCACCATACCTCGTTTCTTGCATACAGCGAGCTCGCGTGCAGAAACATTAGGAGTGGAGCATTCCATTTTGCAGTCGGGGGAGAGTGACTTTGTTTAACTTTTGAAATTAACAAAAAAAACCTTATTCTAAATCACTGTAGCTAACGAGTGATTTCTATAATACGTGAATTGGGTCTCCGTGGCCGGCCTGGTGGCTCTGAGGGTTGAGGCGCTGGATGCCACACCTCGTGTCACGCTGGCGACCCGGGTTCGGATCTGGAGTCTGGTCGGGGGGTCAGCTGGGGACAGGAGGATTGAGCATCCCGGGGACTGTTCTCCGGGGAGGGTGGGGAGGGATTTTCGCGGGGATGCTGGCTCCTGGCGGCTAGGGAGTAGTGCTCCCCGTGGATCAATGGAAGGGGCGGCGCCGGTGGACGTCGGACGTGCGGTGCTCGGGAATGCATGCTGCAACATCCATGGCATCCCTGCATGCCTGCGACATGGGGGGAGGGAAACTAAAGGGAACATTCCCCACTGAATCCTCCAGCGCTTGTGAAGATCCGCCACGGCGCTGCACTGGACGCTCCAGGAGTTCCCTCTGGCCCTGACCTCTTGGTCTTCTACGTCGTCATGATGTGGTCTTAGAGAGGGAGATGGAAGGAGGTTGAATGCTCGGGCACGGCGCCCGGTGCAGGAGCCACCAGTGGACTTGATTGGGGGATCTTAGGGACCACCTCAGCCGAGGAGGAAGGCATAATAAAAGAAATCAACAACAACAACAAAAAATAGGGCCTCCATGAGTTGTCTCTTATGGTATAAGAGACTCCACTTTTGAGGTTCAGGCAGCCAGAACCTCTCAGATTTGCTTTGTGGTCCTCTCGCCCAAGCTTCACGCTCAGAGCCTCTTATACCATGAGAAATCCCCCACGGAGACCCTGTTAACCTGCAAAATGAGAGAGAAGGAATACCTTTTTATTGAACAAATACGGTTTTTCATTTTATGTAGTGCTTTTTCATATGCATTGCTCTCAAATCAACAGGATTTACAAAGCAATGAATTGGTTACTGGTAGTGCAGGGCCTTGAGGCTTCATGTTAATACTGACTACTGCCACTAAGCTCTTGAGATCCATATGATGACATGGAACTATGTATGGATAGTGGCAGTTTTACCTGTGACACTGGGGTCATTTCAGGACTCTTACGAAAAGTGTCATGGGATTTTTTACTTCTACCTGGACAACTCCCATAGATGGGCAGAATGGACCTTCGTTTCAGAGCTTCTCCAAAGGGCAGCACTATATTTGGACAATTTGCTAATTCAGCCGCAGACCCTGAGCACAGCCCAGGAAGCAATGTCGGAGGTCATCAGAACCATGCAGTATCATGGCTAGACAATAAACAGCTAGAACACCCTGCACTGACCTAGCGCATACAGCATCTAGGAGCACAGTGAGACCTGTAAAAGGCCATGGTATCCCTCATGGTGTTTCTTTTTTTTTTTTTAAGGCATAGATTGGCTCTCCCTGGCATGACTGGATGTGCTACTGTACACATTCCAGTGGCCATCATTCCAAAAAGTCATATGGAAGTTAAGAAGAGAGGCATTGACACTGCTTCTTGTAGTGCCTCATTGACTGAGATTGTGGAATTCGGAGCTGATTCGCCTGGCATTGTGCAATCCAATCACACTGCTGAGTCACCTGGGCCTCATTCATTAGGTTCAGATTCTTCATTCATGCTTGGATAAGTTTCAGCTGATGGCCTGACTCCTGAGTGCAGGAGATTTGTAAAAGCGGGATACTTGACAAGAGTCATGTGGATTTTAATGTGGTCCAGAAAGCGTCTCTACCACCAGAGCCTACAGAAGAGTCTGTGGTACTTTTAGATAGTGGTGCACACCTCTTCATGTCAAGCTCTCACCTGCCTCTCTAATATCTTGGAATTTCTGCAGCAGGGCCCAGACAGAGGGTTGAGAGGTAGTTCTATCTAGGTGCAGATGGCAGCTCCGTCAACTGTAATAGGTCACATGGGTTCACAGTCTCTTGGGTTCCAACCAGACATCTGTTTCCTGAAAGCCTGTTAAAAGACATGAATGAGAACTACCCAAGTTCATCCTCCCTGGAAGCTAAATCTGGTCCTTGAGGCTCTAATGGCTTTCACCCTTGAGCCTCTGCATGAGATGTCCCTCTGGCACCAGTCTCCTAAGGTCCTATTTCTTGTAGCCATCTGCTTGACTCGCGCCCTTTCGCACAAGGAGCCCTACTTAGTATTCTTTAAATACAAGGTGGTCCTGAGAGTGGTGCCAGCCTTCCTCTCTAAGGTGGTCTCAATTTTCCACAGAAACCAGAAGATGGTTTTGCTCTACTTTCCCCACACGCCCTTCGAATCTGGAGGAAAAAGGGCACTCTACTCTAGATGCCAGGCAAGTCCTTACATTTTACCAGTTCCACAGTTCCAGAGCCACTCATGTAGGGACCGGGTTCCTAGTGACCTGCTTCCATATCAAGTTTGCCATAAGTCACAGAACTCACTTACTCTGGGAGAAATAAACTCAATGTTCAAGCAAATAGGCTATTAGACTATAGAAAAAGTTTATTCCACAGCGCTCCAGGAGGAAAATTAATTTCCTTACATTTTACCTTTGGCACACCAAGTCATTCTGCAGTATAGATAGACTGTTTGTCTTCCTGGGTCTGACCAGCTCCAGCTAAATGAATGCTAGTTAAATGGCTCTTTGGTCCATCAGACTGCATAGTGCTCCCAGGGCTGACTGCCCTTACAGATCAAGGCACATTCCACTAGAGCCATGGTAGCCTCCTATACTGAACGGGCTTTGGCCGGCCTAGAAGACATATGTAGGGCTGCTATGTGGGTGTCTGTTCACACATCCACTAAACAGTACTGCCCCATCGAAGGACTGCTTGTTCGGTCCCATTCCATGTGACTGCCCAGAGGAGCACACACACACACACACACAGAAGTTATATTTCCTTACCAGCAATTGCTGTTGTGTGTAAGCTCTGTCCATTGGCAATCAGGCCCTCCCAGTTTTCAGTGCTGTTTCTTCCAGTATCTTTCTGTTCACTATTCGTATAGTTCTGTCTTAGTTTTACAATGTTGTTGTTGGTTGCTATTTACTATGGTAAATTACCTTCTAAGCAGTGTTTTTTGTGGACTTGGGCAGAAAGTTGAACGGAGGGAGTCTGGGAAGGGGTATGTCCCCAAACTTCTCATGGACCGTGACTACCTGTCCCAGCTAGCCGGGGAGGATAACCTGTTCCATGTGGCTGTCCACTGGTAGAGACTACACACAACCTGAATTACTGGTGAATATAATGTCCCTGTCTTATCCTAAACATTCTGCAAGTCAACTATTGAGCTTGCATTTGTGTCAGACTGGCTCTGATAAAGGTGTGCAATATGCTGATTCACGTGAACAAACCGCTTGTTAGCAGTGTATTAATTCACATTTGTTTATTTCAAAAGTGTTGTGAGGAAAGACAAACTGAGCTGGTAATGGCTCGTTTCCAAATGCATTCATGAGTGAGTGAGTGTGTGTGTGTGTGTGTGTGTGTGTGTGTGTGTGTGTGTAAATAATACGATGGGTGCGAGAGAATATAGAATATAATACAGTGAGATGCAAGAGTGACAAAAATAAAATAAAAATAATAAAATACATACATTACAGTTGAGCAGCAACATTATTTAGAGCAGAGTAAAACCAGTCGACCTACAATGCAAAGTGATGCGAGAACCAATGCAGGAAGGAGCGAAGTGCAGTACAGTTTCTGGTGCAAGTAGCAGTGCAGGGCAAATAAACAAACCCCAGACTGTGTGGAGTGCAATAGTAACCTGTGCAAATACAAACAACGTACCTAGCTGTGGGTAGACATCCAACAGAGTATGCAAACGGAGGGGGGACGGGAACGACGGTAGTAGTTGGGTACATCTGTAGGAGGGGGTAGCAAAGTCTCAAAGAAGGGACTTTGAAGGAGGGGCAGGAAAAGACTGAATGGATAGACAAGGGAAGAGAGGACTAAAGCTTAGGGAAACTGTACGAGAAGGTAGCTTGGCTTAAGGAGGTCAAACAGGTAGTGAGGAAGGAGGTGCAGTGTGCATGGTGCCTGAGATTAAGGGAAGGGAACGAGAGGGAGGAGTAAAGGGCGCAGTGGTAGGTAGGGGGCAGTTCACAGCAAAGTGGTAGAATGTGGGAAGGAGGAGGCCGGTTACTGATTGTTTAAGATAAAAAAAAAAAATCTCACAAAAAAGGTGATGTCTGCGTTACAAACTGGTATCCTTAGGGATTAACTGGAATGTGTGAGCCTTTTACATATGGTATCCTGGTACAGCATCATTTATAGTGGGTTACTGTGGGCTAGGCCTGCTTCCATTTAATATATGCAGTACAGGTACAATACAATTTGCAGTTGTAGAGGGTGGGCCTTGTATATACCGGTAGAGTTTATGGCAGGAAAACATGGGCCTATGATTTGACAGCTTCAGGTACAGCACAATAGAGTTTATAGCTGGAGTGTCTGGGCCTGCTTATTCTGTATACAGTTACAGTATAATACAGGTTGTTAGGTCAACAGTTTGGGGTTACCAGCATTGGGTATCTAGCATTGAAGTACCGTTTACCCAACATCTAATCAGCTACTTTATTCCATCTTTAATTCTGACAGTCGGTGTAATCTGGCTATAGTAAAGGTCAGAGTTAATTAATGAATTTGTTTCATCAGTTAGTTAATTAGCTCAGCAGTGACCTGAAATAATTAATCCTGCAAACAAAAAAAGGTCTGTAACTGCTGGAAAGAGACCGGTTGCCTGCAGGGCAAGAGAGTAGTACAGAGTTGCCCTGAGGGACTACAGGACTAGCAGTAAGGAAGTCAAGGAGGGGCTTGAAACCAGGATTGCAATAGAAGAATAATCAGCATTTATATAGTACTTTTCATACACATTGTATCCCAAAGTGCTTTACAGGTAATGAGAAACTGGTGGTGAAGTAACTTTAAATGTGTAGTGGCAGCCATATCGCACATCAACACCCACACACAGCCTTGGACAGTTGCATGAATTGGTTTTATGGGAAGAGGAATGCTGGCCAAGACACGGGGGGAAAATTCTGTACTCTGGAAAAAGTTCCTTGGGTTCTTTTACTAATTGCACAGGGACACCCACCAGGAAAACACCAGAGATGGGTAGAAGGGACCTCAGTTTAACGTCTCTTTCAAAAGATGGCAACCCCAACAGTACAGCACCCCCCATGCTGCACTCGGGTGCCAGCATTTACGTGATGAGTCCAGTCATGTAGGATGAGAACTCACGACCATCTGGCCCAGAGGGGGATTTGCTACCAACTAAATCACACTGACATCTGAAGCTGTGTAGAGCACCACAGCACATAAATGGAAGCAGGGGATTGGGTCCTTTACAAATGGGAAGAGGTGGAAGAACCTGTAAGAGAGCCAGGTGTGATGGCTGAAATGCTGACTGAATACTTCACATTGGTGTTCACCAGTGGGCCTCCGGGGTGGGTGGAGCACATGGCATCAAGAGTAACCATGATGTAACAGATCAAGGCAGGTAAATCCCGGGAGTTGGACATGATACACTACAGGATCACAGTGCAGCTAAAAAGAAGACATTGGTGGGTCCGTTTGTTGAACTCATACTATCTGTACAGGTGCGTGCACAGGTGCGGTGGTTGATCTGTACAGGTGCAGTGGTCGGTCTGTACAGGTGCAGTGGTCGGTCTGTACAGGTGCAGTGATTGATTTGCACAGGTGCGGTGGTTGGGCTGCATGTGTGGTGGTTGGTCTATATAGGTGCTCTGGTCTGTCTGTACAGGTGTGGTAGTTAGTTTACACAAGTGTGATGGTTGGTCTGTGCAGGTGCAGTGATCTCTCTGTACAGCTGTGGCGGTTGGTCTGCACAGGTGCGGTGGTCGATCCTGTACAGGTGCGGTGGTCGGTCCTGTACAGGTGCAGTGGTTGGTCCTGTACAGGTGCAGTGGTCGGTCCTGTACAGGTGCAGTGGTCGGTCCTGTACAGGTGCGGTGGTCGGTCCTGTACAGGTGCGGTGGTCAGTCTGTATCAGTGTGGTGGTCCGTCTGTACAGGTGTGGTGGCCTGTCTTTACAGGTGCAGTGGTCTGTCTATACAGGTGCGGTGGTTGGTCTGTACAGGTGTGGTGGTGGTGGTCGGATTGGCCGCAGGTTGGCGGTCTGCACAGAGGCAGTGATTAGTCTGCTCAGGTGTGGTGGTCGATCTGCACAGGTGTTCGATCTGTACAGGTGCGGTGATCGATCTGTACAGGTGCGATGGTCAGTATGGTCCCATCTTCAAGAAGTGGGTAAGGTAGGAGCCAGGCAACTGCAGATTGCCAACCTGACATCAGTGCTGGGGCAAAGTCCTGAAATCCATTAGGTGCCAAGATTCTCATCACCTCTGAGCATGGGATTATGAGGGCAGATCATGCCAAACCAGCCTGTTACCTTTTTTTGAGTGGGTGACCAGGGATATCGACGGGGAAGTTGTTTTACTCATAGTCCGTTCGGACTACACTACAGTAAGCAGCAAGTAATCTAAAGTGTTTTTGCACACAAAGTGCACGTTGGGGCCAACCCCAAACGTGAGTGTGGGGCCCATGGTGCTGACTGTTCCCCTTTAAGGCAGCTGTGTGCCTCCACTAAATTATGGAGAAGACTTGTAAATGCATTTTTAGAGGCCTTTTTTTATTGCATTCTTGGTACATGTGAAAATGATTGGTGATGGTATCCCTCCTTCCAACAACCCAAGCCAAGCTTCCTTGTTACCATGGAGATGTCATTCATGGAAAGCAACTGTCCTTTAGTCTTGAATTCTTGACACAAGGTTGGAAGGACCTAGCAAGCTGCATGGGGGCAGTTGGGAGGGCAGAATCGCAAGACGGTCAAGGGACTTGCCCATGATCATAAAGTGAGTCCATGGCTGTAGCAGATATTAAACCAGATCAGAGTCACTAAAGTCCTGCTGTCACTGTTTGCGGCTGAAACGTAACTTTTCAGTTTATAAGTCTGGGTTTCAAGCAACAGTGTAGTTATACAGGATGACCTAATGGAGACGTAACATCTCCTTCATAAGTGGGGTCTTACTTCTGTCCCATTTTAGCTCAGAAGTCAATAACTTGCTCAAGGCCTCACAGTGGGCCAGCAGCAGTGGTGGGATTCGAGTGAGTATCATCAGCATTGGGACGTGGTAACTGTGGGCTTTGAGGAAGTGCATCTCAGTGGACACCATCCAGTTTGCTGCTGGACTGGATGGTAACTAATGAATAGTCATGTGTGCAGACAGCAAGTTCAGTCATTAACACCAACCCACAGACTTTAAGGACAGAATACTGCTGGTACCTTGTGGATAAAGAAGTACCAGTGCTGAGATTGGAACAGAAAAACTGGCCCTTCTGCCATGACAGCTGAGCTGACTTTATACCATAGCCTACAGACATGCAGGTGTGTTCAGGTGTAAGCAGTGTGAACAGGGCATTTGATGTACTGGATGTACCTGTCAGTGTAACGTTTTTGTAGTGGGTGCGCTGCCAAGATCCATAATAAGGAAGAGAATGGTAAGCTTCCTGGAAGCAAATGGGACTTCATGACAAGAAGCAATATGGGTTATGGGGGCTGGTAGTCCTGTCAGACAGATCTGACCAGTTTTTTGATTGGGTGGCAAATGTAGTGGGCACGGGGCAGACGATGGACATACTGTATCTCAACTTCAGTAAAGCCTCCGACTCCATCCTGTACAGACAGTTGGTAATGAAGATGCACGACTGGGGGGGGGGGCCTTAAGATGGGTGGACAAAGGGTTGAGGGGCAGAACCAAGAGGGTAACGATTAATAGTTAATTCTTGGGGGTCATGGGGATCACTAGTGGTATGCCACGGGGATCAACCATGCGACGGGTCCTGCTTAACATAATTCATCTGTGACATCAGCGTAGGGATACAGGGCAAGTTGCACCCCATCGCAGATGATACTAAGATCTGTGGCTGGGTGGACAGTGAGGATGGAGTCAGAACTATGAAAGAGGACCAGGGGAGATTAGAGAAGTGGTCAGAAGTATTGCAGTCAAAACATAATGCCAAGACGTGCGAGGTGATGCACATTTGTGGTGAAAAATTCAAACTGTGGATGCAGAATTGGCAGTGTAGTAGTCAAAGCACAACAGATGAGAGCGATTGGGGGGTAATACTTTTTGACAGTCTGGAGACAACAGGGCAGTGAACTAGGACAGTGGGAAGGGCAACTAGGGTGTTGGGGTGCATAAGCAGGGAAACAGTCAGCCAGAGAAGACAGGTGCTTCTACCACTGCATGGATCAGTGGTTTGTTCTCACTTGGAATACCGTGCAGTTCTGGAGACTGCATTTGAAGAACAGGGACTGAGTGGAGGTGATAAGGAGGTTAACCAGGACAATCTAGGGACAGCAAGAAAGGACTTGTGAAGAGAGGTTAAAGGACTCAGATATGTACACGCTGGAGGAGAAAAGGGAGAGAAGGGACATGATTGAGACCTACTAATACCTCTGTGGGGTAAGTGAAGTGGAGTCTGCAAACTGAGTGGGAACACAAACACCAGGGGTGTAATTTAAGAGAGATTCCTGATGAAGTCATTTTCTCGGAAATGGTGGTGGATTAAGCTACGAGAAAACCGTGGAACATTCAAACACTAGGGATGACAGATACACATGTCAGAAGGGAGGAGTGAAGAGTCACTGGGGAGTTCACATTCCACATTCGATCCGTAGGATGATATGGCTAAACAGCCTTTTTTCTGTTGGCAGTTATGTTTCTGTTCTATGTACTGCAGTTCTGTCTGCTCTGGAATGCATTAGACTTTTGCTTCATTCATTTTTCTTTTAAATCTGTCCTTTTTCTTCCTCTGGTGGGTGCTGCACCTCAGATCCCCAGAGTAACCTCTGCTCTTTGACGGCAGTTACAGCTGGTGCTTTCCAATGGCGTGAGGTTTGGCACTCTTTGGAGCCACCAGCATTACAGCTGCTGGGACCCCCGATTTCTTCTCCCTCCCTCTAGCCTCTGGCTGGCGCACACAGTCTCTGAAGTGACCTTGCGGAGGAGGCCGAAATGCAAGTCTTTGATGACCTCAGTGGTCTGTCACAGAGCGTTACCGTGGGAGTAGAAGGTGGAACCTCCCTCCCTCCCTGGACCAGGCAGCAAGGCCATCAGCAATACCCTTGATACTGGAGTTGGCAACAGGTAGCACCCCGGGTTCAATTCTTGACCTGTGTTGCCTGCATTGTAGTGTCATACACTACCTTAAAGCTGTTCCGATGGACCCCACTTTTCTTTCATGATGAGCTTTTTTTTTTTAATTCACCTTTATTGAACGACTTGGGTACACAGTTCATGTCACTTAATAAGTCTTCACTTAATAAGTCTTGTTAGGATCAGCAGTCATCACAATGTTGAGACCTGTAAATAATTTGCAAGTCTTACAGAATTAAATTGTGGCAAAACAACCCAGTATTTTTTTATTTTT
The DNA here is from genome assembly GCA_016271365.2 of Neoceratodus forsteri. NCBI lineage: Eukaryota > Metazoa > Chordata > Ceratodontiformes > Ceratodontidae > Neoceratodus > Neoceratodus forsteri. The sequence continues at coordinate 73,977,876 of CM057452.1, forward strand.
AACTTTATTTCTTTACCTCTGCCACTGACCGGCCCCCTTCCACCAGCACCCCGGCGCCTGCAGGGGGCCAGGATCATCTCGCTGGTTGGTGAAATTTTTCAGCCTCCGTGTTTCTTCCTGTCCCCAAGTGTGGAGCCATGGCATACAATGACGCCAATGGCCAAGCCGCACATGCTTCTGCATGTGGCACACCGGACCTGCTCGGTCGCCACCCCCTCTCTTTTTGGAGCAAGTGTGCCAGCCTCCAGCCACCGCTAGGGGCCAGGCATGAACCAGTCTCCGGTCTCGACCCTCCTCGGGAGAGGAGATCTGTCCTCCAGATGCTCGATCCTCCCCGCCTGACCCCCGGCCACCACACTCGCACCATGAACACGGGTTGCCGGCGTGGCAAGAGGTAAGGCAGTGATGTCTCAGCCCTGCACAGCACTGGGCCAGCCCAGTAATTTTTAGATGTACATCACAGGGTGTAAGGCAGAAAGTTAATTAAAGCAGCAGTACTACGAAAAAAAAAAAAAATCGCTCTTTTGACAGTTTATTCCCTGTGCTCTGCTAATCATATATCTGGTGATCTTTATCTCCGGCATTGTACTATCGCCGAGTAATCTGCTCAGTTATTCTCTGCTTTTGTTTACATGTCTGCCACCCAGCATGTTGCACTGGAACCCCCTCTGCTGCCAACTGCATATGTGAATGACTTGCAGGGACATCGGGAATGGTCAGCAGAGGGTCCTCTACTGTTGTCAAAAGATGTGATGCGAGCTGAAGAAAAGCGCAGCTGAAAATTAGTCAGCCGCCATATTTGCTGTAGCGCTACAACACTTCAAATAAATTGAAAATATCTAAAAAACTAAAGATGACTGGAAAAAAAACATTTACAGGTACGGAAACTGGAACTTTGGCCACATGCTTACAGCCGAAAAACAGAATTTTGATAGGTCACTTCCTGATTTTGTAGTACTGCTGCTTTAAGAGCTTTCCCTCACCTTTCTGCGCCTCAGTCAGGATTCAGTAGGTCTCTCCCCGTGTACTCATCTTGCTTTGAAATTAGGGATTAGATACCTGCGGAGAGTCTCTATGTATTAGTGCGCCCATCTCCTCGCGAAAATGGGGGTTCTTAGATTTATCTTGTAGGTTAGTTCTTCCATATTTTGTATTTCTTGTACTATGTCTAACCATTTTTGATAGGTTGGTGGCTCTTCCTTAAGCCATTTTTGGGTTATGGCCTTTTCCGTAGACGTCACTAAAATATTAAATATGTATGAACATATGAAAATGCCAGCAAAAACAGGCCTTAAAGGTCTGTCGAGTCTGCTCGAGTGTGCAGCTCACAGGTTAAATGACTGCAGCTGCCCCCTCCCCATTTCCAGTCCCCCCAATTTATCACCCCATGTCATGACCTTTTCTTTGACCCTGCCCAACCCCCTCTTGAAACTACCCACAGTCTTCCTCTGCCGTTGGTTCCACCTTGCTAACCCCTTTCTGTGAAATAGTGTCTCCTCATTTCCCTATTGAATCTTCCCCATTCCAGTTTCAGACTATGTCCCCTCGTGATCCCCCCCTTAAGCTGAAGATGCCCTTCGTACTAACCCTATTCATACCTTTTAAGTATTTGAAGGTCTCAGTCATATCCCCCTCTCCCTTCTATCTCCCAGGGAATACAGGGAATACATGCTGACCTCCCTCAGTCTCTCCTCATAGCGTTTGTCCCCCAGACATAGGATCATCTTGGATCTTACTTCGAGAGGAAGCTCTTGCAGCAGGTAACACAATTAGGACTGACGGCACCTGGCGGCAGCCTCTGGCAAGTCTTTTCTCCAGCAGTACTGACGTGGGAATGCCCCCAGCCGACATCGGCTCCACCCCCGACGTCACCCTATATAAGGGAGGAGTACCCCACGTGCTCCAGTTCTATCCCGCTGCACGGTCAGGGTTAGTTCGCCTTCAGTTCGCAGTACTGATTGCTCTCCTTCCTTCTCCACCGATTTTCTTCGTTGTTTTCAGCATCAGTGTCATCTTCTTCCAAGGGGCACGTCAACAAGTGCTCCTGCGGGTGACAAGATACCCTCGAAGGACAGCCATTCCACGTGGCTCTTCTGTCTCGGGGCCGACCACGACACCGATGCCTGCCCCCATTGTCAGGCCTTCAACTCCTGAACGCGTATCAGTCATCAGAAGTCTCTTTCTGCCTTTTTAGCGGAGTCCAAATTGGCCGCAATGGAATGGGCCTCGTCCTCGGGGTTCTGATCAACCTCCCACCCACAAGCACTGGGAACGTCAGGAGAAAGAGAGGTTCCACTCTAGGACCAGGTCCTCGGGCTCGAAGTCCGGGTCGTCGAGGTATGATTCCCACCTCACGACCCTCAAACCGCCCGTGGAATCCTCCGCAGCCAAGTCTTCAGGGACCACCCTCCAACCTCAGAAGGTGCATCCACCCGCCGAGAAGGCTCTCTTGCCGGGCACAGGTAAGCACTCCTCCCGCTTGGCCTCCTCTTCCAAGGCCGACTCCCGGGAGTTGAATAAGGCCTCTGGGTCTTCTGGCGAAAGGACCTCGTCCTTGCTGCCAAAGTCTAAGGACTCTGATCAGTGCCCGCCTTTGGCAGCTGACCGACACTTGGTCAAAAAAACCTCGAAACACAAGTCAAACTGTCCCAAGGCCCCACCTCTGAGGGATGCCCGTCTGGCTCCAAGGATAAGTGGACACCGGACTGTCATCTGCCCATGACCCCTCCGGCCACTACTCCGGAAAAAGCTATCCAGCCGCCGGTCAAAGTCCTCCCGACACCGGCCACCCTGGCGCCTCCCAGCGTCAGCTCTGGGACCCCATCGCCACAGTCGCCGGTCCACCTGAATCAGAGCCTGTGACGGGGAAAGCGCCCTCGATGCCACCCATCAGGCCTAAGCTGGTGCCTACTGACACGTGACAAGTGCTTGGATCCAATGCGGTACCTCCCCATGACCCGGGCGGTGATGGTACAGGCTCTGGTGCTCCTCCGCCCCTGCACCTGGTTCCCCTAAATTGAACCTTTTGCGGTGAAGGAGCTCTTCCCCCACTGGTGGGACATGGTAAAACGTGATCCTCCCCGCGGGGGCACCTCCTCCCACGCCCACTCAGGTGCCCGTGCCGGATGCCTTGGAGCCTTCTGACCAAGAGGAAGGGAAGGAGCCACCACCTAAGAAACAGAAGGACAAGAGATGCAGGAGGACCAGGTCCAGCATTTCCTTCCGCTCTCCATCTCTGGACATGAGGCGTAAGAGGAAACGGTATAGGTCCCCATCTTCTTTGGCCTCAGATTCATATGTGGACTTTGACACTTCCCGTACGGACTCTGACATCGACCTGGATTTAGGGGGCATGGAGAAACACCCCAAATCTCCTCCGGATGACCCTAGCTTCATGGAGGTGATGAGACACATCCAGGCCAACATGGGCTGGGACACTGAGGCCGTGGACCCCAAGCGACTGCGGTTGGCTAAATACCTCCGCCAAAAAGACCCTAAGCCAGTGGTCATCCCTCCCATGGTCAACACCTTTGAGGACGTCACATTCGTGACCTGGAAGCGTCCTCACTCCTCCTCTGCCGTGCCCAAGAAGGCTCATTGGCTCTACCGGGCCCTTAAAAACCACCCCTTCTTGACCGAACCACCCTCAGCGGACTCAGTGGTGATTTCGGCAGCTCACAGTCGTTCACAGAGGCCCAAACAGGTGAGCACCCAGCCACCTGACAGAGAGTCGAAGCAGCTGGATTCCATGGGGCTTACGTCCAGGCATTCAGCCTTGACATCATTTCCAACATAGAGCTGGTTTTGGCCTCGCAGTTCTGCAGGGCCTGGTTTCCTGAGGCACCTCTCTGTTCCTACTGTTCCTTTACATACCTTCCCCCTCCCAGGTGTTGTTAAACATTTATACTGCTTGGGAATCAGTCCTAATTATGTTAAACGCTGCAAGAGCTTCCTCTTGAAGTAAGATAGTACAGTTACGTAAGAACTTACCATAACAGTAAATCTTCGAGAGAAGCTCTTGCAGCAGGTGTATTTTCCACCCTCCTTCCCCCAGGGATCAGGCCTTTTCCAGGCTGGCTTTTTCCTTCATTGTGAGGAAAAATTTTGGATTCTTCTTTCTGACTATTGCTTGTTACCAGCTCTCTGCCTGACGGGGGGGAGGCGCGCAAGAACTGGAGCACGTGGGGAACTCCTCCCTTATATAGGGTGACGTCGGGGGTGGAGACGACATCGGCGGGGGGCGTTTCCATGTCGGTACTGCTGGAGAAAAGAATTGCCGGAGGCTGCTGCCAGGTGGCGTCAGTCCTAACTGTGCTGCTTGCTGCAAAGCTTCTCAAAGATCTACTTTACCGGTAAGTTCTTACGTAGCCTTTCTAGCCTTCTACCTCCTCCAGCAGCTTGACGTCCTTTTAAATACGGGCACCAGAACTGCACACAGTACTCCAGATGTGGTCTCACCAGTATGACTTCCTTCCTTCCTTCCTCCTTGAGGTGATTCCTTTAGCGATGCACCCGGCATTTTGTTTGCTTTGAATTTGCTGTCTTCACCGGCACCTTACAAATAAATCTTGCCAAGGCCCTCCACTCCAGCTAGGGGAGGCCCAAGAGACTGTGTGTGGGAGAGTGAGGGGCTTCAGTCGAGAACAGGTCTTTTAATCTTGGCAGTGACCTGTTGCCACAGGTCTCACAGGATCGGGCATGATCCTTCATGCTAAGCTTCACGTTTTTCCCACTCATTCTTTCTAGGTATTTCTGCACTATTGTGACTCAGGTCTTCCATTGCAGCGCTTGCAGGCAGTGGTGCAGACTACAGGTCACAAGTCTGCCTGCATTCCGCCTGTGCCTGGAGGTACAAATATGTTGCCAAAGATTCTTTAATGATTTCCCAGTAAAGATTAGCCGTTGTTTCAGTGGTTTTATTTCCCAATATGACTTGTCCTGGAATGCTGCATTGAAACGTATTACACTGATGCACAGAGAGACCTGCAGATAAAAAATCGATTTATTAACTGATTTAGTGCAGTTCTTCTCAGCTGCTGATTTGGTTCTGATTACAGAGGTTTAAATTGATGGTGTGATAACACACACACACACACTGGGTTTTGGCACTGCTACAGCACTTGGGTGTGAAGCGCACTGCTGTGGCCCTTTCCACTTTGCCCACATACAGGCAGCCCTGGCACACCTCCTGCCTTTTTTTTTTTTCAATAATAAATTTCTTTCTCTGCTGCTAGTGGGGGCCCGGTGGCAGCTGTGCTGACTACCTGGGGCTCTGTCGCCCCCGGGATCATACTGCACGACAGCAGGGCTGGATTTGTTCTTTAGTTGCCGTTGTGGTCCCCTGAGGATGCCGGCACGAGGACCGAAGTCCTGACTGTGGACGTGTGAATGCACGTCCCAGTCAAGCGTGTATTGGCGTCCTCCCTTCCCCACACAGGCAGTGTGATGCCACCTGGTGCAGTAGCCTTCCCTCCTTCAGAGGAGCAGATCATCCTGTGGGATGCTCAAACCCCCCAGGCCGGCCCCCAATGACCCAGGCTCGCTCCAAAACCCAGGTTACCAGTGTCTGAGGCGATAGCACTACCGACACCCCATTTTTATTTATCGTCCCACTGGATTCCAGCCCTGCGATGCAACACTGCAGGTCATGGACAGTACCCACAAAGGACTGAGACTCCTGCAGCATCTCAGCTCTCCAACACTGCAGCATCTCACCAGAGCCAGAATAGATCGGCTCACAACTCTCCCAGGCATCTCTACAGACCTGTTCACATGACCGTCCCTTGACACAAGCTGCGGTCCACTCCAGTGCTGTGAGACCTCCTCCAGCGATCGACTGTGTGTTCAGACAGCCCTTCTCAGCACGGATGCAAGCTGTGCTGGAGAGGGGCCATGAGTTTGGGGTCGCAGTCTGTAGCTTGGCGATGCCAGCTGGGCACATCACTGTGAGCAGTGCAGCCTGGTTGCACTGCCCACTTTTGAACATGTCCTCAGCTCTGCAATGGCTCGAGGAGCAAGGACTGACTTTCCATGATCAGGTAGGATCCACGTGCCGCATTTAGACCGCAGCTACCGAATACATGGGATGCAGCGGTGCAGATGCCGCTGTGTGAACAGGCCTTACAGTTATTCCCTGGCAGTGGAGCAGCAAGTCTGCACCTCTCACAGCAGTGCGGCATGCTAAGTATAACCAGAGCTAACATTTTGCAGCCACAAACAAGCGGGCTAGTGACCAAGAAAGTCTGCTGTCTGAACAGAATTTTCTGCTGGCCCAGCTGATGTAGGTATTGAAAGTTACCTGTTCCCGTACAAGTCAGCAAGGCTAGTGGGAATATTTATCAGCCCACTACAGTATCTATCAGCATTTAGCTGAAGGGCCAGTGCCAGTTTCGACCCCTCCATAATATACCATACTTGGCTAAACTCGCCGATTGGGTGGCAACTGCATCTGTGCTGGTTCTTTTACTCTGCCTAGATGACGATTGGCAATTCTTAGACATACTTCTTACTGTCGGCCAGAAAAAGACAGCCTAGATAAGGAACTCTTTCTGTCTTGCTACACTGGGAAATGAGATGGTCCTTCTTTGTGGCACGCACCCTCTCTGCGTCTGTGCCAGGCCATTGGTCTTCTGTTTTGTCAGTGATGAACTTGTTTTGCGGTGTGTGTCTCACTTTGTTTCCTTACATGTTATTGATCCAAACTGTCGAGACAGAGCAGAGAATGTGAGAGATTCTGTTTACAGCTGTACAATTTTTTTTTTTTCATTTTAACCAACAGAAAAATAAACTCTGTGAGATTTCTGAGTGGACCCAGCCTTCTTGTGCAGGAGATATGCTTGCAGAACAGATGGTAGGGCAGTAAATGGAACATTTGTTTTGAATAGAAGCAGTGATGTGAGGAGACACTTCCTAGATTAATTTTGGATTTTTTTGGCACCCCTACCCCTTTACACCAAGAAATTATTTCAAGAACAGAGATAAAAGACGGGAGAAACGCAGCATTAAAATACTGACCTGATTGGTTCGTCACTGCCTGGCTCATTTTCAGGTGAGTTACAGTATGAAAGCTGGGCCTTTTGCTGGATTATCTTTAAAGCAGCAGTACTAAAAAAAAAAAAATTGCCACCAGCGACCCGGGTTCAGGAATGAGCCTGGGACACTGGAGGGCCGGCGGGGGGTAGAGCATCCTATGGACAGTTCTCCTTCTCCTTCTCCGGGGATAACCTGGCGCTGGGCTGAGCCCTAGCGGAGGCTGAGAGCAATGCAGGACGATGGAGCAACTTGCAACAGGAGGAGGAGCGGACGCCTGGCTCACACCTGCCATCACTATGTTGCCCTCCACAAATAAGGAAGAAAATGGCTGGATGTTTGCCGGATGACGGCCTCCGGATCCTCTGCCCGTCTGCCTCCTCCGGGGAGCCGCTCCCCGCAGGCCTCAACAGCACCCCGTGGCATAGAAAAAGAAGTGCTGGTGTCTCCCCTCCACTGGTGCATTCCCCCTCGGAGGAGAGGGACCCGTCCGGCCAAGGGAAACGCTGGGATACCACGAGGTAGGCTGCTATATGGACCTGCAGAGGCGGTCAGGACTCGAGAGGGGAGAGCAGAGGGCAGGAGGGGTCCTAGGAACGCCCGATGGAGTGGCAGCATCTGAGCAAGGAGGGAGGAAAAACAAATAATGCAAAAAAAAAAATTGCGCTTTTTTTGACAGTTAATTCCCTGTGCTCTGCTGATCATACACCTGGTACTCTTTCCCGCCAGCATGGTACTGTCACCGAGTAATTTGCTCAGTTATCCTCTGCTTTTTTTACATTCCTGCCACCAAGCATGTTGCACTGGAACCCCCTCTGCTGCCAGCTGCAAATCTGTATGATTTGCAGGGACCTCCGGGATGGTCAGCAGAGGGTCCCACTGCTGTAGTCAAAACACGTGATGTGACCCGAAGGAAACGCGCAGCTGAAAATTAGTCAGCTGCCATATGTATTGTAGCGCCACAACAATTCAAATAAATTGCAAATATCTAAAAATCTAAAGGTGGCTGAAAGAAAATGTTTACAGGTATAGAAACTGGAACTTTGGCCGCATGCTTACAGCCAAAAGGCCGAATTTTGATTGATCACTTCCTGATTTGGTAGTACTGCTGCTTTAAGGCAGTTTACACGGCTGCTTTTGCACAGGAATAGTCCGAGGGTTTGGGTTGCTCCAGTGCTAAGGCAACCTTGTGGACACGTCCAGCTCATGGTAAGATGAGAACCGATCTGCTCCTGGAGTCCCAGCCAAGTTATGGACACACTGCAATGCATGTGGCGTAGGCTACCATGTGGACAGGCAGCGCCACTCGTGTCGCAGCAGGCGTTGCAGGTAAATGTCGCATAACGTCTGCCCCCTACCTCATTGCTCCCTCTCTGTGGCTTGCATCAGCACAGAGAGGAGCTGTGTGGATGCGGCTGCATGATTGGTGCATGAAGAGGACAGATGATCAGAATGGAACACTACATCCTTGCCTCCGCCGTGTAAACACGGCTTTAGAGTAACATGTGGAGAGCATGAAATTTTGCATAACAACATGAGCTGAAAGGGGATTCTCTGTTAGTTCAAAAGCAAGGTGATCATTTTAGCTGCTGAGAGGCTTCTCTGCCCTCTCGAGCCCATGGCCTGGGGCACTGTTTGGCCTAGCTTTGGAAATGGTTATAACATTATCAAGCTTTTTTGGGTGCAGCAATACATCAGGGTTTAAAGTTGACACTGTCCTGCCAATCAAATGCTACTAGATTTCATATTGGGCAAGTAAAATGTTCCTTTAACTAGCCGTGATGGCTTGTATTGGAGGAGGCAACATTCCAATAAATAAACCTGTTGTGGAATGCCTTTGGAAGGGACCAGTGGATTTTCGTAACCACAAGCCCTCCTAGTTAATACTAGCCATACTTGCCAGTGTATGCAAAACTTAATTTTGACCCCTCTTAATGTAAAATGGGAAGTCAACAAAGTGTTCTTTACAAAGATCCTAAAAGTAGGGGGATACGATCATGTTCACAGCAGTTTAATTTTAGCAAGGAATTTACTTCCATTTTCTAGATTTAAAACTTTGGTGCTTCCGACTGTGTTTTTATTCCAACAAACTGGCAAAACTTACACATTTTGATCCCTGGAATTCCTGTGCTTTCAAAGAAAAAATGTTTAGGAATTTCTGCTGGCATCAAATTAGCTAATAGTGTGACTCTAAAGTTTGTCTTTCTCTCTCCTGTTGGTGGTCACAGGGCTGTCGTACCACTGGGATCTTCTCACTGAGGTTTCCATAGAGGCAGGAAATAGTCTTTTGACACAGGAGCACAAGTTGATTGTGCTAGTCTTCTTGTCTCAACGGAGACAGGCAGCACAGAATGCAGGATGTCACAGTGTGACAGAAGCACATGTGTCTTTTTTTTTTGTTTACTTTCTACCTTTGCCCCCTTCCGATCTCCAGCACCTGTATCCCATGGGAACACCCAAGGCACACCAAACCTCCAAGGCACACCAAACCTCCAACACTCCTGCCTGCCAGTGCCGCCCTTATTGAGCCTTGGCTCTACCCCCTGGGGGTGATGGGAATTGGGGGATTTACCCTGAGTCTCTAATGTACTGTCAGGAGGCGCTGCTGGCAGTGGTGCAGGCCCAGATGTACCAGGGTCAATTTTTGCCATGCTGGGGCCATTTTCTGCGTTTCCCCTGACACTTTGGACATCAGCACGTGTGAGGCTCGGTGGGGGGTGGCATACACAATGGCACGGCCAGCCGCGAGTCCAGCCGACATCGACCCTCCTAGTCTGCCTTTTGCTGCCTACCACTGTGGTCAGCCAGGTGGCTGCAGTGCAGCGAATGCAGTGACCCTTCCTCCCAAGAGAAGAAGAATGTCCTCTGGAATGCTTAGTCCTGCTCCCCCGGCTGGCACTCCAGTGGCCTGAGCTGGTTCTTGAACCTAGGTCACCATCATCATGAGCAGTAGCTCTACCACTACACCAACAGCTAGATTCAGCTACAGTTAATAACAATGACCCCTGTGCTCAAAGGGGCAGGTAATACGTGCCTGCGGTGTGTACCCCTCCCGCACAGCTACGAACCCACGGGAGATCCGCGGGTGGCCACGTGCACAAACAGTGGCCACTGCACAACTCCCTGTACATAGCCCCACCCCACCCCAGGGTGCAGGCCCGCTCGGGAGGTCAGGTGCAGAGCTACGGATATGGGTGGGTGGCCAATCAGTTGCCTGACCCAGATCCCAGAGTGGATCACTTGTGCCTGTGGGCACTGGGTTGGTTGCTGGTGCATAAAGCACCACATTCGGTGTGGGGGTTGGGTGCCCAGTCGATCACCTGCTGGCCTCCTAGTGTGCCCCACATGCCGGGCTTCCGCCACTGCCACAACCCACGGTTAACTCACGGGGGGGCCGTGTAACTGGCCCCCCGCCTTTACGGCTGCCCCAGTGTGATGGAGTCGCTGACACCTGTGCTTGGCACTCCACACCGTTGTGCATCTTGCAGAGTGCTGACACGCCCCTGTACCTCCTCTGGTCCACCCAGCACGTGTAGGCCTGTCCTCCACCCCACCCCGCACGTGTAGGCCTGTCCTCCGCCAGGGTTACCCAGTGCGTGGGGAGGGTGTACTTCCAGTGGTGAATGCTGCGCAGGGGGCACAGTGAGCATGGTTGGGTGCAGAGTGGGCTAGGTGCCAGGGTTACGCAGCGCATACCCACTCTGCACCTTTATGCATAGGGTCCAGTACAAGCATGCTTGTCAACTAATGTTGTGCACTATGTGTTTTTTTTTCTTGATCCTAACATTTAGCAGATCTACAATGATATGTATGTATGTGTATGTATGTATTTATTTTAATTTCTTTTTATTCAAAAGTGTTTTGCATACTACACAATGGACATTATTAGATACAGGTAGATAGGTTTGAGATACAGTTTGATATCAAAATGTAAACATCCTTGTACAGGAAAAAATATATCAGGAAGAAGAGTCAGTTATGCTTAGTCAGTTTACGTGAAAATGATGACTTTTAGTTGAAGCCGGGATCAGGTTAATGATTTTAAAAAGTTGTGAAGCAGGGTAAATAGCTAATTGGAGAGTCCAAATTAGAGGATATAAGATAAAAGGGCAAAATCTAAGTTTAGAGTAGTAATATGTTGGATCCACTGATTCCACTTTCTTAATTGAAGGATGGAACCTCCTCTTAGTTCTAGGTTAAATGTCTCAGTTTTGTAGATTTCTGACATTTATTTGTCTCCAGTTTTGTAGTGAGGGAATCTGTGTTCTCATCCAACATCTTGTGATTGCTTTTTTGGCAGCCACGAAACATATAGGTAATATGGCCTTCTCCCAGGGGTAGCACGGTCCAGGTACACCCCCAAGAGGAACTGCTCAGCTGTTAGTGCAACTGGCTCAGAGAATAGAGTGGATAATTTGTTTTGAATAGTTAGCCAGAAAGGCATGAGGTACGGGCAAGTCCAGAAAACGTGTGAGAGAGTAGCTAAGGAACAGCCACAATTTCTCCAGCACCTTCCACATGAGTCTGGAAGGTATTTTATTAGAATTGAGGGTGCTCTAAAATATCTGGAGCGGCTTTTCCAGGCAAATTCTCTCCAATACAGAGATGAGGTCAATCTTGTTTCCGTTAGTGTTGTTTTTATCCGTGTGTCTGGGGAGATTTGTAATTGCAGTTCCTTGTTCCAAGCGGCCAAAGTCAAGAGTGTAGCATTAGGAAGACCAGATCGTAGTTCTGTGTATATTCGGCCAATTAGATGAGTTCCTATTCTCCCCACATTTGCATCTATAAATAGTTTCAGTAAATTAGATATAGGAGAGGGTATTTTGGGGGGTATTATGTTATTACGTAAGAGATGGTTTCGAACTTGAAAATAGCGAAAAAGTTCAGAGGGTCTTAGAGAAAATTGGGATTGGAGCTTTTCAAAGGAATGATGCCCTCTGAGGAGAGGAACTGATATATATGTGTTAGGCCTAGTGCACGCCATCTGAGAAAGGCTAGGTTCATGTGATTGGGAATAAACTTTTCATCTTGAGAGATTAATTTAGAAAACTCAAATACTTGCTGGTGGGACCCGCTTTTATTAGTTGTTTCCATTGCTTAGAGGTTTGTGCTGTTATGGCTGTTAAGGAAAAAGGGCTTAGGGAGTTATCATCTGTGGAGAACAATATCTTTATGATGTGTAAGTCATTAAGTTGGAATTCTATGGTCTTCCATGGGAAGTATACGAGGACATAAGCCATAATATTAGGGTTCTTAAGAGTGCCGCTTGTGCGTATAGAAGAAAATCTGGGAGGTTAAGTCTGCCTTGTTTGAGGGATAATTTAAATACGGATAGTCTAGACCTAGGCCGTTTTTTTCCCCAAATGAAATTCTGAATCATTTTATTCCAGGATGTGAAGTAAAATTTGGAGGGAAAGATGTTTAATTATTTAATGTTTTGGTAACTAGGAGAGGCAGACTGAGCCGAATCTCGTTTCCAGGTGCCACCTGGGGGAGGGGGAAAGAAGGATAGTGCAAATATACATACAGATTACAATTTTACGAGAACATTCAAGTAAAAAAACCCAAAAACATAAGGTGCTTGGTGGTACGAATATGAGCGTAGTAAGAAACGGAATAATGCGTGAGCATGTACGCCAGAAATAGGTATAGCCATAAACTGTCAGAAGCAGCAATAACTAACAGGGATAGGAATGGGTTAAAAAATATTGCGAAAAGTGAGCAAGGAAATAGTAGTGTGTGGTAGGATCCAGACATGAGGGGAAAAGGTATAGTGTGTAAAGAGACTAGTTAAATAGGGGGTAAAGAGAGACTCACCCCACCACGCTGTCAAGAGGGGCAAGGAAAGGAGCACAGGGGTGGGGGGTGGGGTTGGGACATACCGTTTTAAGCAGATGGAGCTAGACAAGGGGAGTTTGGAAGTGAGTTCCAGAGGAAGGGGAGACAATAGGAGAAAGCAGCCTGCCCCAAACTGGGTAAAGGGTGGGGGTGGGGTGTGTGTGTTGAGAAGGTATGGGAATCCCTGGAGCATAGCGGCTGGGAAAAGAGGGGTGATGGGGAGAAGAGAGGTAGGAGGGAAGGGATCCATACCAGAATTTGGAGATGAGGGTGATACTGTGATGCTGCCTGCATAAGTGAAGAGAGGGAAGAGTAAAGGGAGCAGTGGTGTATTGGGGGGGGGGGTAGCATTAGTGGCAAAAGGCATTAAATAGAGAGTCCAGTGTAGAGAGGGATGAGGGATTTCTAAGTCAAATGTGCCAACCATCTTTCTTTTCTTTTGTTGTTTTTTTTTTTTTTTTTTTTGAGAAAACTACTACAATAAAATATCTAAACTTGAATTTTGATGGAGATAAAAAAAAATGTTATTACCAAATTAGAAGATGCCTGGAATCTTTTACAGTGGAAAAAGGTAGGTTCATTTTTGCCCAGTTTTGTTGCACTGCTGCTTTAAAAATGATGTATGTGCTAGCAGTACATAACTTGCTCATTTTAACCCACAAAGTAGATTCTTGCAATTTAGTTTTGTTTCAAACCCATTTGTGTGGCATCGCATTTCATTTATGCTCGGCAAGTCAGAGCTTTAGTTTTGTGGCCAGTAGTTAGTCCTGCTATGCTGGAGTTCCATAAGGTCTGGGAATACATTCTGTTGCCTGCTGGTTCAACAAAGTTGAAGAAAAATGACGCTTACGTGCTGGGTGTGCAGACGAAGCTCAAATGCTAATGAAACCTGCAGTAGCCAGATTTGCTGGAACTCGCCTTTAAATATTTAAAATCTAAGAAACATGCTGAAGCAGACTCAAAATGGGGGTGGTGGGCTCTCACCCTTCTAGGACAGGAGACAGATGGGAGTCTAAAATGGAACAAAAAAGGGTAGGTATAATTTTTGTGCTGTAACAAGAACTGCTGCTTTAAATTTAAGCTAGTGGAATGTAGTGCTGCAGTAATTAAAGCACTTAGCTGTGAAACTGGAGACCCCCCATGTTTGAATCCCACCACAGCAACTTGAGCCATGTAGGCACTGCTCTGTCCCAAATAAAATAATGCAGTGGCAGAAGGGGTTTGTTTGTTTGTCTGTTTTTTTTTTAGTTTTATTTGACCAGGAAAGGAGGTTAGGAAGTACTTACTGTTTTCAGCCTCATCCGTGGGGGGTAAAATACAAATGTAAACCGACTGCCATTGAACCTGGTTAACTTATTGATAATATTTTAAGTAATGAGGGAAATTTGGCCAGAACACCAAGAAAACTCACCTGAGCAACCACCAGAACAGGCAGAGGGAAACTCAGTTTAATGTCTTATCTGAATACGGCACCTCCAACAGCATTCTGCCTCCTACCCCCACCCCACCCTAAACACCGTGCTGGGGTGTCGGCGTGGTTGCTTTTAACCAAGTGGGAGGAACTTCACCCTGTAGAGTTATCAACACCAATTCCTGCAGCACCTGGTTTTCACTGGGGGGGGAGGTCTCCCATCCTAGTACTGACCAGGCCCAACTCTGCTTAGCTTTTCAGAGCTAACAGGATCGGGCTCCGGGGTGCTGAGGCTACAAGGTTGGAGCTGAACTTTTGAGACACTCATGACTTTCTCACCTTTCTACACTTCTAGAGATGAAAGACACAGTGGTACAATTTGAAGCAGTCATGAGGCGATAATATGATAATGTTATTGCTGTACGAGGCAATAATCCAATTCTCGAATGAATACAGTATGAGGCTGAAGGTTGACCGTCTTTAACACAGAATTTATTGTCTTGTTTATGGACAGTGTGCAGATGTTCTGTTGCATAAATGTGTTTCCAGTTGGCACTAAACTACTTAGTTTGAGAATAATGTTTTTACTCCCCCCCCCCCAAGCATGCTCCCTTCCCTTATCACTGGGTTACTTACTTTTCTTTCCCAGATGCTGAAAACTGTGTACTGTAGGACTAGCCCACTCCCCAGGTGTGTCCTAACGGCCGTATTGGATGAGATTTAGAAATGAATATTACATATAAGGAATGGTATTTCTAGCTCTAAATTCAGTTGCTGCTGTGTGAGCTGTGTTGTTCTCTAATATATGCTGTAGAAATTATTTCCTTGGATCAGAAAACCCTTACTGCATCTGACTTTCACATAGCTAGAGGCAACATTCCTTCCTTTCAATGTATAAATCGACACCCTTTCTAGTTTAGGTGTTCCGTGTTTTTAGAGTACATAGGTATGTCTTTAGTGTAGGGTGATGAACAGCAAAAGTGTTTTTCCTGGTACACTTCAAAGGAGAATTACCTAGCCACTAGCTTACAGGAAGCTTTTGTTGGTAGACTTTGCTTTGAGAGCACAGTCTAGCTCGCCTCTCTCTTCCTCTGTTTTGGGAACAGATGTTATGTCTTTCCCTGTGTACTGAAGTTTGGAACAAATAGCTTCCTGTTTGTTTAGGTGGGGTTGAGCAGGTTGTCCCATGTACATACATTCTTTCTTTTCATTTTTTAATTGGTCTTTGATCAGCATAAACACTGACTTTGATTTGATTCAGTATGTGTAATAGGCTGGTTATCCCATGAGCTCTGCTGCCTATTTACTTACGTGACCAGGCTGTAAAACACAAGATACAAAACGCATAAATAATATTCAATATAAAATATTACAAAAACAGTACCAGGACTTGATGATTATAAAACCATTGTAACTCCGTTTGAAACAAACAAAAAGTGCAATTAATTAAGGATTGCAGCAATTAGTCTCAAAGAAGCTATAAGCAAAAGATTTTTTACTTTGCTGGGTCGTGTGCAAGTACAGTAGTTGGTTTAATGTGCAGTCAGCATTCCGCAGGTAATAACAGAGTAAAGATTACTCTCTTCTAATGGTATAGTTCTGACATATTTTGTAATTTTTGTCGCGGGAAGCACACCAAGCTATTATAGCTTGCTTTCAGATGCATCGGGGGTGAGTGGGTGGGCTGCATGAACATGTTTTGTTGATGGGAAATGTTGGCCATGACACCAGGTAAACTCCCCTGTTCTTCCAGTAGGGGGAACCTCTGGCCATCTGGCAAGCTGCCAAGATGGCTGACCAGGAGGACAGTGGTGAGGATGCTGCAGGTGTAGGGGAACTGACCTGCTCCCCTACAACCTTCCTCCGGAGGTCCTGAATGTTCCTGCAGTGCGTGTGGTGATTGACGATGTAGCGATGGATATAGATGAGCGAGATATGGTAGAGACTGCGTCCTTAGCAGAAACAGCTTTTCAACACAGATTGCAGGAGGAGGAAGAGAGCTTACATAAGACGGTGGAAGAGTGGAACATGTTCCTGTTTAGTCTGATGGCTGAAGAGGAGGCTAATGCTCTTATGTATTCTGTATTGTACTTTGCAAAATGTTGTTAATGAATGTAACTAATTCCGGGTCACCCCTGAAAAAGGGACCTTCGGGGCCCACCCTTTTAACAAAATTGAAATAAATAATAAATAAATTCCAGGAGAAATGTAAGCGGCTGTCAGTCTGAATCCCTTCTCAGACCCTCTAAAGAAGTTGAAATATCGGTGAAGAGCACCGTTATGCAAGCTCAGTTGATGTCTCCTTCCCTGCTGACGTGGCAGCACCAAAAGAGCCGCCTGTCAGAAAAGCTCACGCTTACTCCCAGTTGGCAATCCTGTTCTGATGTCAAGTCTAACAAGCTATCCATGAGATCTACAGAGCCAGCCCCTGATGTAGCCCCAGGAGGAACTGGTGACACCACAGGCTCCAGAAAACATCCAGTGTTCTTGGGGAGTGGTAGCCAGGAACACTGCTACTGATGGAATTGTGGCTTATTGTGTTACATACAGCAGTTCCTCCAGATGCCCCACACAGACAGTAATTGATCAGCCTCAGGAGAAGACGCTGTGGATTTGGAGAAGTTACTGCAGCCCATTCTTCCACGGCAACAGGCTGGGCTGGCTTCAGGACAGAGGATGTACAGAGCGGCATTCTACAGCACACCCGGCAAAAGACGCCTGATGCAGTTAAGCAGTGGTAGCAAGTGAAAGGCACCATAATCATGGACTGGGCACTCCCTTCTGCTTACAGCAGCAGAGTGCCCAATGCATCCGGCAGGGCAAAAATAGGCCGTTGGCTTGTCCCAAGATGTGGACACTCTGCACAGAGAGGCAAGCTGACTACTCAGTTTCCTGCTCCATCTTGGTCCGTTGAGTCTGCATTAGAAACAGAAGTTCAGAAATGTGTAGCACTCAGGACCTAACCGCCTCTGACAAGTCACTCAGAGGACCAAAGCTTCACAAGAATTCCAAATGTTAAATGATGGACAGGTCTGCATCATACGCACTGCATACATTGTGTACCTTTCTGAGGCAGAAAGCCGTAGCTCAAACTGTGGATACCTGTATCAGTGTATACTATGAGGACCGGTTCATCATTAAACATTTGGAATTCTTATGAAACTGTGGTCCTCTGAGTTATTTGTCATGGGCGGTTAGGTCCTGAGGGCTGCACATTTCTGGACTCCTTTTGTAGCTACTGAGGGTTGGCTGCCCTTAATGTGTTTTCAGCACCTGCCCTGCACTGCTGTGGACATGGCATTCACCTGTTGGAACAGTTGAATTAGAAGCAGCAGGGTGAGTCAGAGCTCCAGATAGCGCATCCTGGCTGCCTGGAAATACGGAGCATTTTAATCTGCATGCAGAGGATGTTGATGGGAAAAACACTCTGCACACTGCAAGTCCTGCTTCTGTTGTGGGTGGGAAAGGGGGTATAGCTCCTGATCTTTTCCACAGTGAATGCATGGTTGCAGGGATTGCTAAGACTGGGTCACAAAATACTGTTAATAACCCCCTGTCTGTTCAGCCAGCACTACCTAACATGGAGGTGTCTGAAGGAATTCAGCAGCCCATGCTTTATACTACAGCCTCAGAGTCTGAAGGTCTTGTTTGCACTTGGGACAGCAGCCCGCCTGCAGTCTGTGTTATGAGTATGGACACATCAGTTTAAAAAGCCCAGACCCCTTTAAATGCAGCTTGTATAAGGAAGAGGGGCACTTATACTGGCAGTGTCCCTGGGCCTCATTTGATAAAATATACTAACATGCTAAAATGCCAGCAGAATAGGCCTAACGGTCTTTCGTGTCTGCTCATTTGGTCAGCCCCCACCCTGGGAGCTGACCTTGCTGTCCCCCTCGCCTTCTCTGGCTTCTCCCTTCCCAGTTCCGGATATTCTCACTGCATTGGATTTTGCTTCCAGAACCCTTCCCCTGTACCTGTCCCACCCCCTCTTGAACCCCTCCACCGTCTCTGCCTCCACCAGCCCCCTGGGCAGCGCATTCCATGGCTCCACCATCCTCTCAGTGAAGTAGCACCTCCTCCTTTCTCCCCTGAATCTTCCCCCCGCCAGCTTCCACCCATGCCCTCATGGAGTATTGTTCAGAAATCATTGCTCAGCAAAGGCCGGGCTCAGGGTCAGCATGAGCATCAGCCAAATGATTTCCGAGTCCACAAATCTGAACCAGTGATCCCACAGCTAGACACTGTACAGCAGCCAAGCAGTTGGAAGGCCCCTGCACTGCAGCCTGATGACCCCCCCAATCCAGTACCCCAGATACAGATGGAGATAGATGGTAACTATACCCCCTGAAACCAACATTAAGGCCCCCAATTACGGAGTCTCAGGGAGAGGGTGCAGATCGTCCTGGGACTTTTGCGCAGCCCGTCCTTGATGCTTCCAGTAAACAGCAGGCAGTGCAATCAGATATGCCTCCCCCACCCCTCTCATCCCACCCCACCAACAACTGCCTCAGGACGCTGAAATGGAAGTTGTTACCTCCTGAAATACAGGTCAGCAGAAAAAGGCAAAATTCCAAACAGCCAAACCTATAGTCATCCCCATGGAAAATAAATACTCTGCACGGTCATCTGTTAAACAGCGGGGCGATACAGAGGAAGAGGGTGATTCAGAGGCATCCTCTATATCCTCATTGGTCAGGGATGGGCATTCTAACTGTGATTACGCACTCCCTATGACTTTAGTAGTAAAGAAGAGTAAGACAAGGACGCGGTTCCAGACAAGGTCCTTGTTAGTTAAGCGGTAGCCATTATTTATTCCAACTTGCCATCTAAACGACATCATTTCAACTTTGAGTGCAGTCCCCATACAATGCAATGGATCGCTTCCTCAAGGCTCTCATACAGTTATGTCACAAAACGTAATGGGTGGTGGACTGGGGAGGAGTGCAATGTTCAGAGGTACAAGGAAGTGGAAGGATCAGCGAGACGGAGCTCTACTGAGCAAAATTACGATCCTTCCCTTCAGAATCGGCACTTCACAGAAGAAATTAAAATGAAATTCATTTAGGGCAGGTAAGGATTATTTGGGCTTTTGTTGGGACTGGGTCAAAAGTTGCTCTTAAGGATAACTGGGTCCAGTGCCTCTCAAAGGCAGAGAGCAGAACTGTTGGCATGGAAGAACAGAACATTGTCAACAGAAACAAGCGTTCCGAACAGTACATTACAGCTACCTTGTTTTTTGTATGTTAATATCGTTTATCCACTCCTAGCCAAGGGGGGCACTGGAAAGGAGCAGGGAAATCCTAGTCCCCCCCCAAAAAAAAATCAGGGTAGTAAGTGAGGTAAACACCAAGATAGAGATGTTGATAGGGAGAAGGGCAGGGGTAAATGGAGAAAATGACAAAGGCAGTAAGGACAGGGATGGGGCAAAAAGGGGTAAGGCCATCAAGAAATGGGGGTTAATGAGCACCAATGCCTATAGTCGTGGCAACAAGTTCCCTGAACTGGTGGCCTTGATGGAAGAGGGATGCCTGGATAGCGTAGCAGTCACAGAAACATGGTACACAGAGAACCATGAATGGGATGTTAACATACCAGGGTACATAACCTACAGGAGAGACAGGCAGGGGAGAAGGTGGGGGGGGGGAGTAGCTCTCTATGTAAAGGAAGGGATAAAAGCAATGGAACAAAAGAGTAAACAGGGAGGAGAGGAGGCACTGTGGGTCACCTTAGAGACTGGAAATGGCACCACAATCCGCTCAGGGGTTGTATACAGACCCCTATGTCAGGGGAAGGGGAGGGAATGGACAAGGATATGATAGAAAGCATCCTTAGCATGGCAGAGGAAGGGGAGATACTGAATTCCAAGACCCTCTGATTGCCCACTTTCGCCTGCGGACAGTTCGGGCCAAGGAGGTGCTGCCCCTCCTGCAATCCTTAAAACTCAATAGGTCCCCAGGACCTGACGGATTGGACCCTAGACTACTTAGGGCTGCTGCCCCAGCCATCACCCTACCGGTAGCCCTGTAAATAAACAAATCCCTGCAGGAAGGAACAGTCCCACTAATATGGTAACAGGCCCATGTAGTCCCAATCCATAAGGGAGGAGACAGGGAAATGATAGGCCATTATAGACCCATCTTCATCCTGTGTGAGCTGGCAAAAATTCAGGAACAGCTAGTATATTGCCAACTAAGAGACTACCTATAAGCCAACATGCTCCTGGCCCCCTCACAACATGGCTTCAGACAAAAGCACGGGACACGGCCCTCATTAAATTTACCTCTGATGTCAGGGCCGCCTTGGATAAGGGTGCCCCCACTGGGGCCGTGTTTATCGACCTATCCAAGGCCTTTGACCTGGTAGATCATCCACTCCTATTAACAAAACTTAGCCAATTTGGACTTGATCAACATTCCCTCAACTGGTTCCATAACTACCTTACTGACCGCTCTTAGCAGGTCAAGTGGAGAGGGATGACTTCAGAACCCCTACCACTAACTGAAGGGGTGCCACAGGGCTCCATCTTGGGCCCGCTATTATTCTCCCTATTGACAAACGACCTGCATGACCACTCCGGGGGTAGCTCAGTAGTACAGTATGCTGATGATTCAGTATTGTACCGAACAGAGCTTCACCCATCCAGCCTAGGACCCATGCTACAGGCAGACTTCACCAAGGCTGAGACTTGGCTAATTGAGAATCGTCTGGTCCTTAACCCCACCAAGACAAAGGTGATGCTGCTCGGACCAAAATCCCTGGACCCCTCCTGGGCCCATCTTCTTCCACTCACTACCATATCTGGCTCAAAAATAGAGGTAGTACAATCTGTCAAATATCTTGGCCTCACATTAGATCAGGGGCTCACAATGAAGCCCCACGTGGACTTGGTAATAAAAAACATCCACGAAAAGCTGGGCCTCCTCTATTGTCTAAGTCACAACATGATACTAGAGACCAGGCTGGCAATCGCACAAAGCATCCTCCTCCCAACCCTAACTTACGCAACCCCCATTTTGCTCAGCATCGCTAAACAAGACTACTGCAGATTACAGACCTTATATCACAAAGTCGCTCGCTTTGCCTCCAAATCCCACCCAAGGACCCATCACTGTGATATACTCACAACCCTCAACTGGCCATCCCTGAATAACAGGCTCCAGTACCCCCTTCTAAGCTGGACCTACAAGCTCCTCGACGCACAACCTCCGGCAGGGCTGATTGGACTACTTGCCCCAAAGCGGACTAGATGACCGCTCCGTTCCTCAAACAAAAAACTACAGGAAATTCCCTTGGCCTGCTCTATCGCCGGGAGCAAATCCTTTACTCACCTGGCACCTGTATCTTGGAACAACCTCCCCAGCCACCTTCAGGAAGCACCCACCCTTGCCAAATTCCAAAAGGGATTGCGCGCTCACCTCCTCAACCCTAATCCCTGCCCCTGCACCAATGGCTAGCCTACCTCACCTGGTGTCAACTGGGTTAGTACAAAATTGCCCCCCCTCCCCACAAGGGCAATGACTGAGGGCTGCATGACCTGGTACGCCATTCCTACATGGAATCTCTTGTGTGCGTTTTAATAGCACTTACCACTACACATCCATCTGCCGCCACTGCTGAACTCTGTAATCAACCCACTGCCCTCCTCACAGAAGTTATTCACTGTTCTTACAACCCTGTATTGTATGTATCACACTGTTCTGTTGTATCCAATAATGGAATGTACATCCTGTCCTCCTCGACTAAAACTGTATACTGACTTTGTAATTCCTGTACGACATGTTCTACACTGTATCACCTACTTGTATGTACAAAACTATGTGTAACTAACTCCGGGTCGCCCCTGAAAAAGGGACCCTCGGGGCCTAGTGGGCTTACCTGGTTAACAAAATTTAATAAATAATAAATAAAATACTGTTGATGACCTGAATATGCCAGATGTTAACTGGAGCACCTTTGCTGCAGCCACATCCAAGAGCAGGGCCATTCTCAATGCCCTACAGGTGGCATGCCTCAGACAGCTAGTTTTGGAAACCACTCGTGAGGAAGCAATCTTAAACCTCGTACTCTCAAATGGGGACAGTGAGAGGATCTTAGATCTAGAAGTGGGTAGCCATCTGGGAAAAAGTGACCACCAAACAGTGTGGTTAACAATAAACTCAGCTACAGGTCAAGCCATACAGAAGTGAGGGTACTGGGCTTCAGGAGGGCTGACTTTGGCAAGATGGGAGAGTGCCTTAGAAAAGCACCAACAAACTGGCTAGAAGGAGGGGTGGAGCAACAATGGGGAAACATCAAAACTGCCATCACAGAGGCAACAAGCCTTTGTGTGAAGCAAATAAACAAATCAAAATGAAAGAAAAAGCCACTATGGTTCTCAAAAGAGGTGGCGGGGAAGGTTAGGGAGAAAAAGATAGCATTTAGGAAGTATAAGGAAACACAGAAGGAGCAGGACAGAGAACTGTACCAGTTAAGGCAGAAGGAAGCAGGGAGGAAAGTCAGAATAGCAAAGGCCCAAACTGAGGAAAAGACAGCCAACTTGGTTAAGAAGGGGGATAAAACATGTTATGGGTACATCAGGGAGTGTAGAAAGACAAAGGGAGGGATAGTGAGGTTGAATAGAATGAACGGTGGGTGAGCAGAGAGGGACAGTGAAAAAGCAGGGATACTGAACAAATACTTCTGCTCAGTATTCACAAAAGAGGAGGAGGGGGAGGTGCCTAATCCAATTAACAGAATCACTCTGGATGGGGGGGTCGATCCCAGTTCTTTCACAGAAGAAAGGGTTCTGAAAGAACTCCTAAAACTGAAGGTGGACAAAGCAATGGGGCCAGATGGAATTCACCCCAGAATTCTAAAAGAATTAAGGGGAGAACTAGAGACACCACTGACTACCCTTTCTAACAAATCATGGGAGGATGGTGTGGTGCCTGACGACTGGAGGAAGGTGGATGTGATTCCCCTTCACAAAAGTGGGAGCAAGACAGAGGCAGGAAACTACAGACCTGTCAGTTTGACCTCTGTGGTTGGGAAAGTGATGGAATCACTTCTGAAGGAAAGAATTGTTGAGTACCTAGAGGCCAGTGGACCACAGGATCCAAGGCAGCATGGGTTCACAGCGGGAAGGTCATGTCAGACGAATCTAATTGATTTCTTTGACTGGGTGACCAAAGTAGTAGACCAGGGAGGGGCTGTGGACATGGCCTACCTAGACTTTAGCAAGGCATTTGACACAGTTCCACACAAAGATTAATAATCAAATTAACCAGCCTGGGAGTGAGTCCCAGGTGGTAGCCTAGGTAAAACATTGGCTGGACAACAGGACACAGAAGGTAATTGTAAATGGAGTCCACTTTGAAGAAAGAGGGGTTACTAATGGGTACCCATGGTTCAGTACTGGGTCCAGTCCTTTTTAATGTCTTTATAAGTGACATTGCAGAGGGACTGAAAGGAAAAGTATGCCTCTTGGCAGATGGCGCAAAAGATCTGCAACAGTGTTGATACACAAGGGCGTGGAAAGGATGAGAAGGGACTTAGCAAGGTTGGAGGAATGGTCAGAAGTATGGCAACTTGGATTCAATGCAGAAAAGTGTAAATAATGCACCTGGAAACAAAACCCAGGGAAGATTACACAATGGGGAGGTAGTAACAACAACAGAAATGGAAAGGGACATGGGGTAATCATATCAGATGACCTTAAGGTTAGCAAGCAATGTGAGAAGGCAGTAGGGAGGGCTGGGGGATACTGGCATGTATAGGGAGAGGCATCACCAGCAGAAAGGGACCTGAATGGAAGTTGGAGGGAACCTACAGGGAGAACATAGAAGGCATCACTTCACTGAGAGGGTGGTGGAGCCATGGAATGCATTGCCTGGGAGTCTAGTCGAGCAGAGCACAGTGGAGGGCTTCAGTAGGGGTGGGACAGATGCATGGGTGTACTGAAGCCAAAGTTGGCCCTCTCGGGGGCCGGGGGGGGGGAGGAGGAGCTAGCGCCCAATAGGGGCTGACTACCGAGCAGACACGAAAGACCGTTAGGCCTATTCTGCTGGCTTTTAGTATGTTAGAAAACAGGAAGTTGTTATCCCTCTGTACAGATAGTTGATGAGACCCCATCTGGAGTACTACGTCCAGTTCTGGAGACCCCATCTCCGTAAGGACATAGACAGGATGGAGGCAGTCCAGAGTAGGGCAACTAAAATGGTGCAGGGTCTGCAAGAGAAGCCACACGAGGAGAGACTAAAGGAGCTTAACATGTATACCCTTGAGGAAAGGAGGAGAGGGGGGACATGATAGAAACTTTTAAGTACCTAAGTGGAATCAACAAAGTCCAAGGGGTAGCATCTTTCAGAAAAAGAGATGTGCAAGAACAAGGGGACATCATTTGAAGATAGAGGGGGGACAGCTCAGGGGCAACGTGAGGAAGTATTTTTTCACAGAGAGGGTGTTGGACGCATGGAACAGCCTTCCTGAGGAGGTTGTGGGGTCTAAAACTGTGGGAGAATTCAAGAATGCATGGGACAGACATAAGGCAAATCTTGTGGGGGTAGGAAGAAATAGGCTGTTGGTTAACTAGGATCTGCAGCTTATCCTGTAGGTAGGGAAATGGGCAGACTAGGTGGGCCAAACGGTCCTTACCTACCGTCAAAGTCTATGTTTCTAGGATGTACAAGCTGCTGTTTCAGGGATTTTGGGGGAGGCTGAACCCTGTAAGAAGGGTTCTAGGGACATGGATATGTTGTTCATCCATACTTATTGGCAGGTCCCTTGCAGCTTTAAATCTTGCCGGAAGGTCTTCAAGCTGGCTCCTCCCACCCACCCGGGTGGTAAAACTCTCGGCTCCGCCCCATGACGCCAGATCTTCCTTACCGCTTGGAAGCTCAGGTTCCCTCCTTAGCGCTCTGCGTTTTTGACTGGTTCCTGAAAAGTTCGGTCTTCAAATTTATTGAAGTGTCCTTGAATCTTTGATCTTTTCTTCTTTGCTGCGGCGATGGCTTTTTCCGGCCCTGAGAGACGTACGGTTAGTTCCTCCAGGAGGGACTCGCACTCCATGTGCTCTTTTTGCCTGGACTTGGATCACGATCCTTGGGCTTGCAACTTTTGTTCTGCCCTTTCGGTCAGCTCTCCGGAGGACCGCGCGGCCTGTTCGGGGCTCGGACTTCCGGTAGTTTTTTCCGCTCTGGAGATTCCATTGGACCGGCGGGTGCCCGCTTCGACTGTTTCTCTGCGGTCTGATCCTGCCGGGGAAGGGACGGGGTGTCCCCTTCCCTCTCCTTCGGTTGCGGAGCTTATCCCGCTCTCCTTGGATTCCTTTCATTCAGCTTCGTCAGGAGCTTGTCATTCTCTCTCCTCTAGGAGAGGGAACCTGGAGCCCTGTCTCTCGGCCTATGGCTAAGGGCGCGAGTGGGTCTCTTCGTTGGGAGCGAGTTTTCCCCTCCCTCATCGGCCGATGCTCGACTTGAGTCGAGGATTAAGCCGCCTCTGGCCTCACGGTATCCCGCCAGGTCAGTCGGGCCAAATTCCCCATCGACGTTGTCGAGTCTCTCGACCCGCCTTCCGGGGGGGTCTGCTGAGACAGTCTTCCGGCCGCCTTCGGCGGAAGTCGAGGCTCTGTCCTTCACTTCGGGTCGACGGCCCTCGGTCCGTTCTTCCAAGCCAAGGGAGGAGCGGGTGCTCCCCGCTTCTTCCCAGGCCCGCCCTCGGTTACCCCGAGAATTTGGGTCCCAGTCTTGGTCTACCTCTCGGTCTAGCCGCTCACGCCGATCTCGGCGTTCTCGGTCGGGGCACCGGGTTAAGTGGCTTTGCCGTTCTTCCTCGTCCCCCTCCTCGGATGAGAGCGGTTTCGATACCCGTTAGCGTCAGTGTTACAAGGAACTTATGTGGCGACAGCAGTTGTCTGGAGTTTCGATCGACCCGATTCATTCTCTGGATAGCAGCGGCGCCGCTGGTCGGCAGCTGTTCCATCGGTCGAGGAGCCTTCTCAGGACGGTTGCTCGCTGACCTTACTGCCCCGGAGTTCCAGGCGGACCGTGGCTGTCCTTCAGGTCACTCGGTCCCCTCACTCCTGCCCGCCCCGGTGAACGAAGAGTACCGAGACCTGCGGCAGCTTTTGCAGACCCTTCGGAGCCTGGATCAGGCTCTGCCATGTTTCCTGACAGGGAGGACCCCGGTCTTCCCAGGAACATCCAGTAGGCGACAGCCCATCATCTTGAAGGTCTACTTCAGCTCATCTCAGAGTTTACTGGAATGCAGCTTAAGCCCGTCTCGATCGGTCCTTACTATTGGAGATTCTGGATCGAAGGGGTTCTTCCACGGAGGCCTTCCCAGTGGCTGAGGCTATCGTAGGCCCAGCCTTGGAGCTATGGCGGCGGCCTGCTTCTTGGCCTGCACCTTCGGCCAGGGTGGCTCGGAAGTATCCTATCCCGGTCGGTTCTCTGCCCGGTTTCTCGGAGCACCCCTCGGCTGAAGGGGTAATTACCGACGACGTTTTCCAATGTCTTGGAAACGCTGGGGATTTGGACAGACCCCCCAACAAGGAGTCCAGAAGGATGGACTATGTCGGGCGTAAGGTTTACGCTGCGTCCTCCCTAGGCCTCCGTCAGGCCAGCTCGGTTGCACTGATGGCACATTTCTCCCACACCCTTTTGGGCTCCCTGGACGAGGTTCTCCCTCATCTCCCAGGTGACCTGCGGACCACAGTTCGACAGGTGCGGGACCAGGGTAGAGGCGGTAGCCGAAGCAGCAGCTCCAGACGGCTCTGGATCTAGGCAACTCCTGTGCCAGATTGGTGGCGGCCGCAGTGGCCATGCGCCGCAGGGTGTGGCTGAGGTTAACATCCTTCTCCTTGGAAACCCAGCACGAGTTGGCGGACATCCCCTTCTTGGGGACTGACCTTTTCGGCCCTGGAGTGGAGGGATACATCCATGGGTCCGAGAAGTCCGATGCCACTCCAGACTTGGTCACTCTCGCCCGCGGGGTCAAGGGCATCCGTCAGCCTTTGCATAAGCCCTTTGCCCCTGAGGCCCTGGGCCCCCTGGCCCAGCATGAGGGCCAGCAGGCATCGCCGGGTGGCCTGTTGCCAAACCAGCGTCTTCCTCCAAAGGAAGCAGAGAGGCGGAAACTGAGGGCTCCTCAGCTCCTTCCCTCTAAGCCTGCTCAGTGGCGGGCCAAGGGGCATGCCCGGCTCCGTCGTCCCAGCCAGGGTTTCCGTGGGGGGCGGCTCGCACCTCGTTCTGGAGGTATTTAGGGTGGATCCTGTCGCAGTTGCGGCGGATCCCTTTTGAACCGTTGCCCACGGGGGATTTTGAGTCCACTGCCCCATGTCGGTGCGTCCGACATGCCAGCCTCTCTAGTTAGGAGATGATCAGGAAGGCCGTGGACCCCCCCATTCAACCCTGGGTTTGCGTCCAGGTATTCCTGGTCTCTTACAGGCCAGGGGCTTGCGCCCATCCTCCCGGACGCCTGGATGGTCTCTCTTCTGCAGACATCCCATCCTCAGAACATGGCGTGTAGCTGTTTCCTGGTCTCCAGGATGTACCTACTCCTCGTTCCGTCCGTTTTTGGGGGAGGCTCCACCCCTTCTTGCGGGGGAGCTGCTTACGAGTTCCTAGCACTTCCTTGCTCAGCAGTCTCTGCGGCATGGAAGGGTCTGGATGTCACCCCACCCTGAAGGCAGACTGGTCTCCTGTTTCGGGAGCCAAGTGAGAACTCGTATCTTAGCGGTGAAGCTTCTTCGGGACTAAGCTCGACTTTGAGTCCGAGCTCAGCTCCGGGCGAACAGGATGAGGTTCTTCCTCCTTTGCCGGTTGGGTTGGCGGGAAATTCGTCCTGCCAGGACCTCCTGCTCCTCCTGGGCCTCAGGCGGCCTTCCCTTAGTGGGAGGGGCCAGCCAGAGGTCACAACGCTGCGTCCCGTGGACCAGTTCGTGACTTACAGCCCAGGAGTTAGGAGAATGCTCCCATGGACCGTTCTAACCTCGGCAGGAGACTATCCTGCTTGTTCGCCCTGAGTTGCCGGTCTTCTCCGACTGATGCTTCTCAGATGGGTGGGGTGCCCATCTTGGGGAATACAGAGTGCGTTGCCTCTGGTCCTCTTGCGAGTCCCGATGTCCTTCCTGCTCGCTGGAGACAGACGGTCCGATTAGCCGGCACCGCTCACTCCGCTTGTATGGGGTCTACCGGTCTAAGTCCAAGTTGGACTATTCCAAGACCATGCTACCTACTCCATGAGTTGGTCTATCCTTGTCTCGGTGCAGGAGGTTCTCCGCATTGGGTGGTTGCAGTGATCGAGGCTTCCCTAGCCATTTCATGGCAGGGCCCAATTCCCTGGCTGCGGCCCTGAGCCAGGCATAGGCTGCGCCTCATGAGTGTCTCCTCGCCGGGGGTAGCACAGGATCTTCTCCCTCTTCCCTCCGGGGAGAATACCAGGCGAGACTGTTTTTGCCGCCCTTAGCAAGGCTTGCTGGGGGATGCCATCGGGCCATGGACCCCGGGCCCCTCCGTGCCTCTCCCCCATTTCCCTTGACCTACGGGCAAGGCGAGGAGGGACTTGGCGCAGGTGATGCTGGTAGCCCCAGACTGGATTGCCAGTGCTGGTATCCAGCTCTCCTCAGTCTCAGCCCCAGGCTCCCGAGACGGTCTCTAGTCCGCCGGTCCTGTCTTTCCTTTTCAGGGGAAGGTTATCCATCTGGACCTTCAATCCCTGCACCTGTAGGCCATCCCCTGTGCGGCTAGGGGCCAGGCCTAGGGTCTTTCGGCAAGGTCCTCGACCTTCGAGGCGTCCTGCTAAGAAGTTGGCCAAGTTGCTTGTCCTTTGGGAGAAGTTCTCCTTCTTCCGATGATGGGATAGGGCCATGCCCTTCCCCGTCCCTGGGCAAAGCATTCCAGACCATTGGCGGTCCATCCTTAGACCAGGGCTTGATCGGCGAGCCCTCTAGGTGCTTCTCTTGAGTCACCACTGTCTTCCAGGCGTGGGCGGAGGGTAGCGGTAGTGCCGAGGAAGGTGGTCTAACACTTCTAGGCCTTGATCACGCCTCCCCTTTTGGGAGAGTATCCCCGTTCTGCGGGATTTTTGCTGGTATGGGCTTAGCTCATGAGCAAGCCATCAACCTTGCACAGGTGATTTCCCCCACCTGTTGTGGAAGAACACCTTCTTGGGGCCCTCCGCCATCCAGGAGGCAGGGAGAGTTCAGGCGCTCCTTTAACCTCCCTATCCGGTCTTCCACAGGGACTAGGTTGTCCTCGCCCCACCGAGTTCCTCCGGGGGTGGCGGAGTCTTCCCTTGGGGGTTTTGCCTCTGCCGGGGTTTATCCCCATTCACACCTCGGAGGCCGTATTCAGGTTCCGTGGGAACCGTTTTACATACTAACATACTATTTGCCAGCAGATTAGGCCTTACGGTCTATCGAGTCTGCTCAAACCTAGATCCTTAGTTGGATGCTGAGACCCTCCCATCCCTTGTTCTCCAGCCACCCTTATCATCCATCCCCACCCCACCCCCGGGACAGGCCATCATCTGATACATCCACTTTCTGTGTCTGTCCCACCCTCTCTTGAAGCCCTCCACTGTGGATCTCTGAACCAGCTCACCTCGTGAGAGCGTAGAGCTAAAGTTCGGGAGAGGTTAGCCAGCTGTTCATCACCTTCGCTGAAGCCGCATCTGGCAGATTGCAGCCCAGTGGAAGACAAGCGGGTGGGTCACCCCTGCAAGGTCTCCACTTTAGGCGGGCGGGCATGGAGCCTCCCAGAGGGATGAGCGCTCTTTTTAACCCGTCCTTCCACTGCATTGGTGGCTGCTTCCAAGGACTCTCTGGTCCGGGATATCCGCAGGGCTTCTGCCCGGAAGCAGGCTTTACCGTTCCCCTTCCACATCGACCTTGGGTCGCGCCAGGGTGCTGGTTGGGGCCTCGGTTCTCCAGTCTTTCTACCTAAGTAGGGGTGTGCCTTGCCTCCCTCCTCCCGGAGAACTTCCTATGAGTCTGCCAGTAAGTGTGGATGAACAACATATCCATGTCCCTAGAAATACAGTTACTCACCTGTAACAGGAGTTCTAGGAATGGTATATGTTGTTCATCCCCGACCATCCAGCTCCCGGCTTGACGCACAACCTCACTTCCAGCGGGCTAGATCTGGCGTCATGGGGCGGAGCTGAGAGTTTTACCACCCAGGTGGGTGGGAGGAGCCAGCTTGAAGACCTTCCGGCAAGATTTAAAGCTGCAAGGGACCTGCCAATAAGTGTGGATGAACAACATATACCATTCCTAGAACTCCTGTTACAGGTGAGTAACCTGTATGTATTACCTGTATGAGTATATCAGAGGGAGAGGTGAATATAGTAAACTTCGTTGTTTTCCTGGGTTCTGTGTTTTTGTTTTACAGCATCTTCCCGACATTTAAATGGGAGGGTAGAGGCTGGGTCCAACTAGTGACAGAATGGATTATGACATGGTCTGAGGAATGGCAAAGCAAAGAGGATGATGGGTAACTCACCTTAAGGCCCATATGAATGTTATCTCTGTTTACATCTTCATGATCTTAAAGAAAATTAAGAGCTGGCACTTAACAGTTGAGATACTAGTATCGGGGTACAGAAAACAGATTTATAGAACCTATATTGACTCTTGTTCTGAAATTGTGCCCAGCAGGACAAGAAGGTGAAGCAGTTGGCCAGTTTCTGAACTAAAAGAATTCACATGTCTGTGTGGCACTTTACATGGCTAGGGATTCATGGGGAGCTATGAGTTTATTTATTATTTTATTTAAAATTGGTAACCGGAAAAGGCACACTGAACAGAGGGAGAGTTAAAAAAAACATGGGAAAGTGTTTACTAAGGCAGCAGTGCAGATGAGGTTTCCATGTGGTGACCAAATACATTAACAGCATGGAAGTATTCAGTGATATGCGGGCAGTCATGAGAGAAAGCAATAAAGTGCAGAGTCTGCTGGGTAGGTGACAGTGCTAGTGGGGTACAGATCATTCAAGACTGTGAAGCAGAAATGAACAGAGGAATGATTGTGGTCTCAGGAATGTTCTGATATTTTGGAAACCAGTCGCATTTTTGATAGAGTGTCCAAATGTGCAGACCTCCTGGCACTTGGTAGGTCAGAGGTGGCAAGATCCGCATTTAAAGAGCACTGTTCTTGGTGCAGTGCAAACACATCAGGAGAGCTTCTTTACCTGAAGGAGTTCCTCTGTAGTTGATGTAAAATTTGTTTCTTGAGCCCCAAAGGAAGGAGGGATGGTTTTTGCCCCGAGGGGCTAGCAGCTTGATCCCTTTTACTTCCTGATACGCCGACGCCGTCCCCGTGCTTCCTTGTTTTATGACGTCACTATAAGACTAGCATGGGGACACGCTCCATTCAAGCCTATCGAGCGTGGCTTTAAAAGTTATTTTTATGATGTGACCTGACTTGTAGTACAAATCAGATCTAGTATTTAAATAACAAGAGCCTTGCTACTTGAATACTGGCTCCGATTTGTGCTACAAGTCGGATTAACATCGTAAAAGCAACTTTAGAACCGCTCCATATATGAATGGAGCATCCCCACTAGTCCTATAATGACTTCATAAAACAAGGAAGCACGGGGCGGCATCGGCGATCAGGAAGTGGAAGGGATCAAGGCTGGCCCCTTGGGGCAAAATATGATCTCTTCCTTTGGGACTCAAGAAAATTGTTTACAACAACTACAAAGGAACTCCATTCAGGTAAGGGAGCTCTGATGTGTGCATATAATTAAATAAATCGAGCGAAGGTGCTCTTAAATCAGTAGAGTATGGGTGTGGTGGCATCAGGCCTGTTTAATTCTCATAGGGTTCTTACTGTAACATCGACCCTGCAACTGTGCTTTGCATGCTGCAGATTTTATTCCTATTAGTGCGTTCTTTAATAGTACACAGAAATACCTCACCCCAGAATCAGTGGTGGAAATGGTATTCAGTCAATGTTGAAGGTATATAAATATGAAAAAATTTCCTGACGCTGCTGTTAGATCACTGTGGAAGAAATGTGACTTGTTGCTTGCCGAGTATGATCTGCAGGATGGGATCTCTATGGTGCATGTCTGTTGGAATAAAATTATATGTGGAGTGCTGCAAATTATTCTGTATTTCTGGTCTCTTTTAATGGGCTCTCAGGGAAAGTATTCCCCTGGTAGTTAAGTCATATCTTGGTTTGTCCTTACAGAATATGGTATGGTATATTTTATCTCCTAGGATGATTGATATATGGCTTTGTATGTTTATTTTCTTTTTCAACATGAAGTGATGTGATATGATTCGTATTTATACCTGTTGTGTTCTACAGCGCTTTATTTTTGATCATTTCTTAGGTGACTGAATGTATAATTTGTAATACATGGAGAATAATGGATGGGTAGCTGGTTATAATGAGGATTTTACACCCCGAAGTGGGATGCCACATAACCCAGTGAAGCTTGAAGGGTTATTAAGGCATCCCACCCTGAGGATGTATGTAAAATCAGAGTTTTAACTGGCTACCCATGTTTTGTTTTGTATAATTTCTGGGTTTTTTTTGCCTGTGCAACTTAGTTTTACTTAGAAAAGAGAATGTCATTATAACCAGCTGGTTATAACGACAGAATTATAACCAGCTTTTCCTATGTTAAAAAATAGAAACCAGTTATTATATTATATACAGTAATGTATGCGGGGGTGAGTGCATGTTGAGAAATGATGTGCACCCGAGATGTGAGATGCTACTTATGAAAGCATCCCACACCGAGGGTGCACATAATTTCTCATATATGCATTCACCCCATACATTGCTACATGTAATTGCTGGGGCGCGTTTTTTCTCCAACCAGAGTAAAATAAATGCTGTTTCTGTAGTAAAATCTTGTGTCTGTTTTTGTGTGTGTGTGTGTTTTAGAATAGTTGACACAACAGCAGGAAATCAAGGGGGAGGGGGTAAATGTTGTGAAACACTTTTGCTGGCAAGGTTTTTTGCTTATATTTTAAAAATTGTGTTTAGCTCTGGTTGGTAGTTGTCACAGCTATATGCAAATGAGTTGACTGTGGCTCATTTGCATATCTCTGTGATAACCAGCATAGCGGACATGAAAAAATATTTTGACAATAAGCAGGAATTGTAAATAGAGTTGAGAGCTTTGTTTCCTGCTTGTTTTGATTTAAGGAGTTTTGCCCTCGGAGTCCAGGAAATACCACGAATCTCAGCGCGGCTGACTGTGTGCGAGCGGGGCAGAGGAGAAGCTGGGGTGATGGGTTTGTGTAGATCTTGAACTGCCAGATGGCTCCTGGTGAGAAAGCATCGGAATAAAGTTCTTTTTTGTTTTAGTTATTTCTGTGAAGGCTTTTGGTGGCACTGTTATTTATTTATTTGCTTTTGTTAACCGGGTAAGCACACTAGACAGCCAAGTGCCTATTTTCAGGTGCGACCCAGGAGATTACAAGGTACATTACAAGGTACATACATGAACATCAGGCAAATACAAGTGGAGGATTACATTACACAGAATTAGCACAACAGGGACTTTACAAGCATCAGATTTCATCAGGCAAATAGTAGTGAAGAGTTAATATAAAGTGACCAGAACACAGGGACATTGTAAGACAACAATACCAAAAACAGGTATTACAATACAGTATTAAACATTGCAGTCAGTAGGAAGAAGTGCAGTGTGAATTCATCGCTCCAGGCAGCAAGTTGTAAGGCTAGCAGTTAGAATAAGGAGGAGTCACAGTTGGGATAGAGTGGGCCCAGTGCGAGAGAAAGGAGTGCACAGTTGTAGTGCTCACCCTGTTATGTAGCATAGTACTTCTGTGATGGATGCTTGACAGCATTTGTTAGAGTGAGTAAGCGAGCGTGAAAAGAGCAGAGGAGAAGTGGTGCGTGTTCGCATAACGGCAAATAATAACCCGCTTCTCCTATGAGAAAAAAACATTTCCCAGTTATTACATATGTATAATTCTTTTAAAGTTCCGCTGCTCTTGGCACTTGACCAAGTCTACCATCATAATTTCTCATTCTCCACAGGAAATGTGAACGGTATTAAGAATATTCAGAGAAGACAGATTGCCGTCTCTTTTTTGTCATATGCCGCACTGTGATATGACTCTTATACAGGATACCAGGCGGCATACATTATCTGAAGTCTGTCACGCAAGAAAAGCCTGGACCCCACTCTGGGGTGAGCATTTTGTTTCACAGCCCTGATGTTGAGGTTATCAAACTTGTAGACTTTTGCCCCGGTCATTTATTGCTGTTAGATGTTAAGGTTCTGAGCTATGCTTATAGACAGATGTCTATACCCCACAGTGCAAGGCCACTGGGACTAATATATTTAAGATTGCATGGCCATTTCTTTTCACTGCAAACATCAGTGTTCCTTGGCGGTGATTTTAATTGTGGCCTTAGCCTTTTGGGCTGTGACGCAGAGACAGCGACAAAACAATTATTTTTTGACATGTCTTTCTTAACATCTTTGGTGCATACAGCTGGGTTATCAGATTCCTTTTTCAAAGTGACGAGTTCCAGATCTCGTACTTTCCTAAGAGGTCCCTTCGCTACCCGGATAAACCTTTTTCTTCACATCATCGTCTATATCACTATTATCCACAACTACTAAACAATTAGAATTTTCTGATCATAATATAAAGGTAGTAATTCCATCTGCCACATGGGCCAGGTCTCTGGAAACTTAATCCCTGCCTTTTTTAAAGGAACCAACTATTCTGATTTGGGCAAGCTAATCTCGGCCTGGAAATCTGTCCATGTGTTCTGTGACTCCCCATTACTGTGGTGGGAAGAGACCAAAGGTGAGATAAAAACAATTTTACCAAAATGGGGCCGGAGCTGTGTAAGGTCAGAATATATTAAATACCTCACTAATCGAGACCATCTGCAGAAATAGCATTTTCTCATGGCAGAAACCAGATTTGATTTTAAAACCCAGATCTCATTCATTTACAGAAGTCTCGGACAGTGGCACGAGAGCAGTGGTATGGGACTCAAGGCAAGCTGTCCGTTATTTGTCCTTAGGAAACCTTTAGATACACTATGACCAAGGTTAAGGAAGAAGACAGGACTATTTATTCTGATATAAATAATATTTTGATAATCATTATCTCTGCTTATACAAAGAAGTTGTTTGGGCCTGGGTTTACCACAGCTTCCGGCAGAGAAGTCTTTTCTCTGACCTTAATCTCTTCAAATCCCTATTGACTTTCTTCCCTGCCGTCAGGCAGTAGCTCCATTCGGAGGTTGCTTGTACAGTACATTTTTTGAAACATGAGATGGCCCGGAAAGCATGGGTGCTCACAAGTGAGTTTTACAAACTGGTGGCTCCTGCTCTTTTATGTTGACTAGTGGATCTCTAGTTCCAAGCATGAAGGATAGTTTAATTGTTATTTATTTTTACATAGAACTGGAGAAAAATGATCTTACCAGTTGGGGACCTATCTGTCTCCTCAATTCAGACTTGAAAATTCTTTAAAATTCTTACATTTGGCTCACATACAGGTCATGGGCATCTAGTAGCAGTTGCAGGCTTGCTCAGTTCAGGCCGGCCCATTCATGATCACCTGATCTTATTACATGAAATAGTTGGAGAGGAATATTGATAATATGGAAAGTTTTTTTTTTAAATCCCTGACCAGCACAGGCTTTGTCTGGTCTCGATGATTTCCTATAGGTTGTTTGGGAAATATGGTTTTCTGCCTTCCTTTATATCCTGGTTATAATGCATTCATAATTCTGCTATGGTCACCCCAGTAAGCAATGGCTGGCTCAGTACTGCTTTTTCAGTACACAAAGGGGTATGTCAGGGGTGCCCCTTAAGCCTCATCTTGTACATACTTTGTGTGGACCCGTTATTGCAGAAAATTGAGCAGGATCACGGTATTTCTTTCTTACAGTCAGCTGTGGGTACTGTGCATGGCAAACCCTCTGCCATGGTATCCTTAAAGATGGTTTAAGCTCTATGGATTATTCTCTAGTGGGATTCGAACTTTAACAAATGTGTAAAAGGGTATTGGGCTGGTTCCCCACATCCACCCTCAGTGGGTCGGATATGGCTTACAAATGAGCCCCTGACTATTGTAGGTGTCCTCTTTGGACCTGGGGAGCTAGCAACACTGAACTGAGAAGATAAACTGAAACTTGGGAAACAGAGGGTGGTCACTGGGATAACGGGATAAGTGGCTACTGAGTAAAAAGAACAGAATATATTTGATAAAGACCTTTTTAGTTTGTATCTTTCATTACATGAGTCAGGTTTTTCCACCCCCCAGTTCTCTGGAAACGTCCCTTCTCAGTATTTTATTTTCAGGCCTTTTTGGGAAGTAGGTTAAACCCAGTGAAAAGGAATGCCTACTACCCATTAAAACCAGCCATCTTCACCTCCATAGTATTTTTATAGTATATTTTCTTCACTATAACCTTAAACATCTGTTGCTACCCTCAGTTAAAGTTTGGGCTCATTGGGTACACTCGCTTGTATCTGGATGGCTTACGTTCTGGGAAGTCGGTAAACTTAATAAGATTCTCTAGTGAGATAGGCTGGCCTGTCTGTGCAGAGGTAGGGCGTCCGTCTGTGACATTGACGACCCCGGTTCAGAAACGGACTCGGGACGTCGAAGGGCTGGCTGGAGGGAGAAGGATTGAGTGTCCTAGAGACTGCTGTCCTCCGGGGGGGGGGAGAGTGTCCGGCACACCACAGACCTCTGGTGGAGGCTGGGGGGGATCCACTATGCCATCACTGTCTCCTGAGGTGGACGGGGCAGATGCGGGACATCATTACACGTCCCTGCCCCTTGGTACTGCCACAGGTCCCAAAATTCTGGCCCCTGAGCATGATGCCCTGTTCCGCCACCGTCCCCAACAGTGTCTGCCGGGTGGGGTCCCGCTCCCATGGCCCCACCCTGGGGGGTAAGCCAGGGCACGCTACAAAGGACTGTGGGGAGGGGATGCCCACCTGGCGGCCTTACCCAGGGAGGTAAGCCTGGGCATGGGGGGGGGATGGCACAAGATCCTCTAGGGTGGTCCTGGCATGTTTTAAGGATGCCTTTACAAAAATTCACATTTGGAACATAAGTTACGTTCACTTAAGGAGCACTCCCAGGCAAGTATCATATAATCTCATATTGGAGACCAAGTTATTTGAACCCTAGACTTTGTCATGTGATGCCTGCAATACAGCCCTACCTCCTGAGACAGTTAACTAATAAACAGAAAAGTGGGATGCTGTTTGGCTGAGCTGCCATGACAAATTAAATGCCAAATGCAGCCAGCAACATAAGGAACTGGAAGAACGAACATGCTCCAGACCTGGGTGTAGTAACCAACCTGAGGCGGTGCAACACCTCTTCTTTGACTGCTCTGTATTTGGGTTCTGGGACTTGGGTGCTGACTTGTGGGCAGAGCCCCTGTTCCTCACGGTGGATTATGCAATCCTAGTCCATGGTCTTCATAATCAAAGTTGGAGCAAATGCATCACCATTCTCTGGATGTACTGTTTGCTTGTTTTAAATGGGGCCTGCGGCCAAACAGATGCTATTTTTCCTTACAGCAAAATGTGGCGTCTCGGCATGACTTACTTCACATGTTTTTTTCCTGAACTAAGGAATGTTAATTTTCTATTTTAAATCAAAGATGTACTCTGTTTCTGGTTTGTTAGAAAGGTGCCAGGGGACAAATTGATTTGGATTAAACAAGCCTGTGACTTAGCTGCTCATCACAATGTTTTTTTTTAATTAATATTCCAGTTATTTATCTCCTTTTATGATGTAGTCCCCCTTTTTTCTCTCAGAATGTTAGGTTGTTCTCTGCTGTGAACCCCCCCCCGTAAACTTCTGGTTTTGCTTTTGTTTTGATTAGCTTATATCTTCACGTGTTTATGATCGTTGTAGATATTGTTTCTCAATAAAACAAAATTCCCCTACTTGACCAGCCGAAAGCATTTGATAAAGTTTCCCATGGATATCTGTTTATAGTTTTGACCCACTGTAGTATACCGGATCGATTTATAAAATGCATTCTCACCATATGTGGGTGGGCAGTTATCACCCCCTTTGTGAATGGGTGGCTGGGGTGGGACCTACAGGCCTCGTAGGTGCGTTAGACAAGGTTAACCACGCAGCCCTTTATTGTATATTTTTGTGCTTGACCCTGTAATTAGGAAAATTCAGACATGTCAGTTCATTCAGGGCATTTCCATGTCCCCTCCGTTGCCTATGATAAAGATTTTGGCCCGTGCAGATGACATCGGTCTGCTTTTAAAAGACAAGACGTCTGCCGTTGTGATTTCAAATGTATTTGAATTTTAAGCCTTGGTTTCAGGAGCCAAAATCAGCTTTAGTAAAAGCCGTGGCATGTGCATTGTGGTAGCTTGCCCACTGCACTAACGCTGACCATAGCTACTATACCTATTTCGGACACCCCTATTAAGATTTAAGGTAGTACCTTTGGTTCTTCAAACGCTGGCCAAGCAAACCCTTGGTTAAGTGAATGCTGTCCCAGCAAATTGGGAATCGGCTTTGTCAGTTGCTATGGCAAAGCTAGCCTCGTGGAAAAATACACTGTTGCCAAAGAGAAAACAGATGTTCCTAATTAAAACACTAATCCTGCCAGTATTTTTACACCTGGTCCATGTTTTCCCCACTGATACAACTGGATGTTAGGTTAACAGATTCTTTCAGAGTTTATGGGGGAGTTGTTTAAATCCTATAAAAAGAGAATTTATTTACCGGGAGTATGGAAAAGGAGGGGTGAGAATGGTCAACCCCATTGCCTTTTTTATGTGTATTTTTTTTTTTGTAATTTTAATGTTGGCTTAATCTTGACCCAAAAACAAACAAATAGGACTTCTGTAGCAGGAGCGTGGCTTGTCCCACTGAAGAACAAGTGGGACCGAGGCTGCCTTGGGCTACCTAGCACTCCAGGAATATTGCGCATACCACCTTTTGCGTTCCCTGCGCTACAGAAAATAAGGTGATGGCATGTTAAAATCACACAAATTACGAGACTCTCTAGGCAGAAACATATGAATCCTCTTTTTTTCTATACTTTATTTTTATTATTAATCAAACTGACATACAGTTTTAATAACGAAGCATGGAATCGTCATTAATATATAATTTATCTGCCACGAGGGTGCCACTCCTCTTATTGGCAGTGAAAATAACATTTATCACGTGCCTTAAGATGCATCCTTGAGGGGATATAGAGTTGAAATTAAAGTCCATTAATTACAATCCAGAATTGCTGCGAAGGAGTCCATGAGCTGTGTGGTTAAAAATGAACTAAAAGTCACATAGGAATGTTCCAAGAATATTCCTCCACCAACATGTGGAGGGTAATTACCATGCTAAACCATAACTTGAGCACCTAAAATGCTAAATCATCTACTTGAAAGAAAGCTTCTCAATATGTCAACACCTTCAAACATTCAGAAAGCAGATCAAAATTTACCAACAGTGATTCCCCAGGTGCAGAACAGCCCCGTTATAACTAACAGAGCAATCGGGTGTAATAAGGGTAACCAAATATAATTAACATAGGAGCTAGTTATCTAATGTCCTTTTGAGATACTAAAAATCTCTATTTAGCAAAATATTTAATCAGTATTGAGTAGCTCACTATTGTGTCATTTTCCAGCAGTAATTAAATACCCTTTTAGCCCAACAAAATATCAGGAAGTAAATGGGAGCACTGACCGGCGGGGAGCGAAGGGTGGCAGTCAGAGGATCTGGATATCCTGGAGGGTTGATCAAGGAGGGTGGGGCTGTGGTTTCATCAGGGAAGTGCAGGGTGTTGCATCTGGGGCAGGAAACCCAAGGCATGTATACACCGGGGGCATTGCAAGACACTTGAGTGAAAGGGACCTCAGGGTGGTGGTACACCCAAAATGAACAACAGTGAGAACTGCAGAAGCGTGCAAAGGCAAACAAGATACTGGGCTGCATAGCCTGGGGAATAACATCCAGGAGGAGCAAGATGGCAATTCTAGGGGTGGGGGTAGGAAAAAGTAGGCTGCTGGTTAACTAGGATCTGCAGCTTATCCATTAGGTGAGGAAATGGCCAGACTGGGTGGGCCAGCGGTCCTTATCTGCCGTCAGATTCTATGTTTCTATGACCAGGTTCCATGAATGGAAACTGGAGGGAGAACATACAGGAAGAAGCATAGAAGGCATTACTTCACTGAGAGGGTGGTGGAGCCATGGAATGCATTGCCTGGGAGTCTAGTTGAGCAAGGCACTGTAGAGGGCTTCAGGAGGGTGGGACAGATGCATGGGTGTACTGAAGCCAAGGAAACCCTCTCGGGGCCAGGGAGGGAGGAGCTAGCAACCAATAGGGGCTGGCTGCAGTGTAGACACGAAAGACCCTCAGGCCTATTCTGCTGGCTTTTAGTATGTTAGTATGTAAATGTTAATGTCCTCATGGGGCTTCATCATTTCAGACGAGGCTTCACTCTCTGTTTCTCTCTGGCGACCCTCTGCGTTGCTTCTAGCCCACCTCAAAGCCTCTGCTGGCTCCATGAACAAAAATACCTTCCCTGATATGCGATTCTCAGGCATGCAGGAAAAACAATGCCATGAGGGATATTTGCCTCAAGTAGCAGAGCTCTGACCCTGTCAAATTTCTTAAGTCTCAGGCGTGTCGCATAGCCAATGTTGGGAAAAGCGGATTTGTCCTCCATCATAGAGGATGGTGCACTTCTGTCTTGCTAGTGCCAAAAGGCATCTCTGGATCCCATCCATCTGCCATTACCACTACTGCTCTAGCTGCTTCTGGATTGTCAGGTATACCTCTGGAGTTACTTGGTAGGCTTTTGGAACCACTGTACTTGCTCTGTGACCTCTTCCCCCAGCTGCTGTATAAGCCACTCTTGCATGAAGAGGAGGGGATGGTCGCTTTCACAGCCCTCTGGCAAGCCTAATACGAGTAAGTTTGCTGATCTTGCCGGGTTTTCAAGAGTTTCCAGGCAAGTCTTTAGATGTGTATTCTCTTTTAGGACTGCCGTGACTGCACCCATAGCTGCGTCCTCTCTTTTTATGGCCTCCAGCGATGCTTCTTGTACTGACTGACTCCATTGTAACTTCGATCCCAGCCATTTGGTTTGACAAAGTGTCATATTTGTCCGAAAGACCCGACACAGAGGCTAGTAGCTTATTCATTTTTAAACCCAGGGATTGTAGAGTCTCTTCAGAAGATGCATGAGAGGTCTCTTCAGTATTAAGGGACTTGTTGGGACTTACAGTGGCGGATCGCTCCTAATGAAGTTTTAGCTTTTGCACCATCATTCTGGGTTTTATCCTTACGAGGATTTCCCATAGCATGCTGTAGTTCTTAATCTTCGCCTTGCACTTTCTGGGGCTGATCTGCTCGATCTGGAAATCACTTTTTTATATTATTCTGTCTGCTTGTGAGTAGAGAGCCCTAAAGAGAAGCTGCCATCTTGCTAGGGCTCCACAGCGCCCCCCAATACTTGAATCTTTAATACTAAAACCACACACATGTATACACACACACACACACACACACACACACACACAGCTTGCACTGTGCCCATCTGGTAAAGAGGAGGAAACCTTTTCCAACTTAATGACAAAATCCCTCCTCAAACATGGGATGTAACTTGGTTGGCCTGTCGTGGCAAAATGGTTTTAAGAATGTTATGAAACATAAAGCAATGCGGTTATATCCTTGCCAATCATGTACTCAACCACTAGAAACCCTAGAACATGTGCTGTTTTGTCCAGTGGCTGTGGCCTTTTGGGACGCTTTGGCTACAGAGTGGGAGGGCCC
Organism: Neoceratodus forsteri; assembly: GCA_016271365.2. Classification (NCBI taxonomy): domain Eukaryota; kingdom Metazoa; phylum Chordata; order Ceratodontiformes; family Ceratodontidae; genus Neoceratodus; species Neoceratodus forsteri. The sequence continues at coordinate 74,019,930 of CM057452.1, forward strand.
AAACTTTGCTAACCTTACGTATGACATAATAGCTTTAGGTCTGTATCCTGTACAGTGGATTACATAGCAAGCATTTTGCATGTAGTGTTACAGTCTGTGTATTTTTTTCTGTGGCAAGCAAGGTGTGCTTTCACCAGTAAGCAAGAAAATAGTAGACACTAAAGAAATAGTATCTGGTACTTGATTTCATCAGAAAGGTTGGTTTTATGGCATAAAAAAAGTTGGCTTCTCAGTTTTGGCGGATATGAAGACAGTGTACACATAGTAATCAAGCGCTGGATAATGACATGTGTCCCCTGACTAGGATGGGCACTCTTTATCGATTTTTTCTCGAGTGAGAGGACAGTGGTATTTGGGTGTGCTGGGCTAAAGTGTTGGCACCCTTTGCAGACTGTGTGAGAGACCTTTTGGTACCATGCATTTCTGCTTAAAGTTGAACCAGCATAATATACTGTGGTGATTTGCATATACAGCCCATGGTGCTTTGCATTGTGGGGCTACTGTATGTGTGATTTTGTATTTCTTTGAAACTTGGCTTCCCAGCCAGTGCCCTTTGGGTAACCATTGCCTCAGTTCTTTGTCTTAAAGTTTTCATATGTCTGCTTTCCCTTTTCAAACAAGATCTTTTCAGTTACTTTTCTTTTTGTCAATTCTTTTTTTGTTCTGTTTCATATCTGCAATATGTATCTCAATGATATGACATGATTTAAAGTGTTTGTTGTTTGATTCATTATTGTGTGCTGTATTTGTTCATTGTGGTGTTTAATTTTCTTATTTAAAAAAAAAATTCTACTTTTCTTTGCTAAGTGCCATGGGATCTTTTGCTTCACCCTGGATAGTGACCAGAGATGGGCAGAAGGGACCTCGGTTTAAGTCTCATCCGAAGGATGGCAGTACAGCGTAGTGGTTTAGGGCAATGAGCTGCAAACCTGGAGACCTGGGTTTGAATTCCACAGCCCCCACTTCCAAATTGTGTGACCCTGAACAACTCCCTAAACTTCTTTGTGCTTCCACGTCACACCTGGAAACCAACTCTGGCTTAGTGTGCCTTTGCTAGTTAAACAGTTTCCTCTTTCCCTTTCACCAGTGCAGCACCCCCCCCCCCCGATACTGCAGTATAGTGTCAGTTATGGGTATTACCCCAAGTTGCCGGTGTGGGGCTAGAACTCACAACCGTCCAATCTTCTGGCCCCAGAGGTGAGTGTGCTGTGCTGCCTATTGAGCCACTAACACAATATGCCCTTACAACACCAGTGTCAAGATAATTCCAGCTCCCTAGATGCACCAATGTCGCAGATCACTCAGCCTTCTCATATAAGTGTCTTAAACCAGGGCACTCTCCTGACTGAATTCAGAGAAGTCCATACCACCTACAGTATATCTTCAGACACCTATTACACTCTTACACTGTGCTCAGGTGTACCTGCTAGCCCGGTTTCCCCGCACTGCAAATTCTGCCTAAAAGGCCGGACTGCCGGCATAGCCATGGGTCTCCGCTCACGATGCTAACATCTCTGGTTTGAAAATGGACCAGAGGTCGGAGGGCCTGCTGGGAGGAGGGTCGAGGCGCCCAGGACTGCTCTCCTCAGGGCGGGAAGGACAAAATGGTAGATGAAGTGTGGACAATGGATGTTGAAATCCTCAGTGGGAGGTGTGGGAAGCACTCAAGGCCCTAAGAGCAGAAAAAGCACCAGACCCAGATGGGATCCTTTCCAGGATGCTTAAGGAACTGGCTGATACCTGGCCGTACCCTGGCGGACCTTTTAACTGCTCCCTTCAGACAGGGTGGGTGCCTCAAGACTGGAGGATGGCCCATATCGTGTCTATACACAAGGGTGGCTCACGAGAGGAGCCAGGAAACTATAGACCGGTTAGCCTGACATCAGTTGCTGGCCCAGTAGTGCTGAGAGTTGAGGCGCTGGACGCCACACCTCGCACCATGCCGGCGACCCGGGTTCGGGAACGAGTGGGCATGTGCAGAAGGCGATTGTTGGGGAGGAGGTCTCATCTCCCAGGAGAGTCATTATCGGGGTCCCTCAGGGATCAGTACCCCTCTGTTACATGGCTGCAGTGGGAATACTGGTCCACAGCCATTGCGGTGAATGGGGCTTTGAAGTGAGGCTTTGGGCTGTAGTTGGCATTTGTTTCCACTTGATTAAAAATGGTGAATTTTCATGACACAAAGGGAGTGGGGAAATCCATCAAGTGGAGTCACTGGGGTTTAACTGGCTGGGGCCCAGATTTGTAGTTATAATGACTCTGTTGTGTCTCTCCACCCTTCATCAGCCATGCCCTCCTTCATGATGGCTCCCTCAGCCCGTTGTCCAGTTTCTGTTGGGTTTACCTTCAACTCCAGCCTCTGTTTGGTCATCATTTTTCGACAGGGGCAGTGGTCTAGACCTCGTGCCGCACAGACCAGGTCCCAGATGGAGGAGAGCCATGTCACCAGTGCGGGACCTGCGGGGAGCTACTATTCATCCTGCCTTGATAGGCATTTCTGCTTTTCTGGTCCCATTTCTTGGGATGCAGGTGAAGCGAGTCCAGGGAAGTAGGAGAGGGAACAAGGGGTTCTTTACATACATTGGGGAAAAAAGGGTGAAGGGGCAGATTAGCAGGATTAAATCAGGGGAGAGATGGGCACAAGACCCGGGGGAGCAGGCTGAGGTACTAAATGAGTACTTCACCTCAGTTTTCACCAAGGAAAATGGGGGTGCTGCATCATACATGGGAGGAGACAGAGATACTGAGGAGGGCCCTTACCGATCGGCGGGTCTGGGGAGAGGGGGAGGCATCACTGGCAGGTGGGGGAAGGGCTAAGCAGGGAGAAGAGGTACACAGCAGAGAGAGTGAGGGAAGCCCTCAGGTCCCTTAAGACGGAGAAAGCACCGGGACCGGATAAATTACATCCCAGAGTGCTGAAGGAACTTGCGGATGTCCTGGCGAAACCCCTGGTGGAGCTTTTCACCATCTCTCTGAGGACAGGGTGGGTGCCCCAAGACTGGAAGGTGGCGCATATAGTGCCTATCCACAAGGGTGGGGGATCAAGGGAGGTGGCAGGGAACTACAGGCCTGTCAGCCTGACATCGGTGGTGGGCAAGGTGATGGAGGGCATTGTCAAGAGAGAGGCTAGGGGGGAACCTGGATAAGTCAGGGTGCCTGGACGATAGACAGCATGGATTCATCCCGGAGTAAATGTCAGACAAACCTGGTGGAGTTTTATGACTGGGTGACTAGTGCCTTGGACCTGGGTAGACCAGTGGGCGTCCTCTTTCTAGACTTCAGCAAGGCATTTGACTCTGTTCCTCACGTGGGCCTGTTGGATAAGCTGGGAGAAATGGGGTTGGGGAACCAGATGATCAGATGGATAGGCAATTGGCTCCACGACGGGTTCGTAGTTGGCGGGATAGTCTCATCCCCAAGGAGGGTCATTAGTGGGATCCCACAGGGATCAGTCCTTGGGCCCCTTCTGTTCAACGCCTACGTCTCTGACATAAGGACAGGAATCAGGAGTGAGATGAGTCTCTTTGCAGATGACTCAAAACTGGGGGCGGTGGTGGATAGGGAGGAGGGGAGGGTGGCCCTACAGGGGGACCTGGAGGCTCTGGAAAGATGGTCTAGAAAGTGGAAGCTGAGGTTCAATGCAGGGAAATGCAAGGTACTCCACCTGGGGGCCAGAAACCCAGGCCAAGTGTACACCCTGGGGCAATGCTACAAGTCTCGATGGCTGAGAGGGACCTGGGGGTGGTGGTGGATGTCAAGATGAACAACTCTGAGACTTGTAGGAGGGCAGCAGCCAAGGCCAACAGGATGCTGGGATGCATCGCTAGGGGGATCACCTCCAGAAGGAGGAAGTGATACTCCCTCTGTAGAACTGCTTGGTGAGGCCGCACCTTGAGTACCGTGCAGTTTGGAGGCCACACTTAAAGAGAGACATTAATCTCCTGGAGAGGGTCCAGAGGAGGGCAACCAAAATTATTTGGGGCTTGGGGGACAGGACCTATGAGGAGAGGCTCGAAGAGCTAAATATGTACACATTGGAAGAGAGAAGGACTGGGGGACATGATAGAGGTCTTCAGGTACATGAAGAGGGTAAATAGGGGAGGAACAGTCAGGGTGCTTCGAAGGGAGGAGGAGGGGGCCACTAGAGGGCATGGGTGGAAGCTGGAGGGGGGAAGATTCAGGGGAGAAAAGAGGAGGTGCTACTTCACTGAGAGGGTGGTGGAGCCATGGAATGCACTGCCTAGGGGGCTGGTGGAGGCAGAGACAGTGGAGGGGTTCAAGAGGGGGTGGGACAGGTACAGGGGAAGGGTTCTGGAAGCAAAATCCAATCAGCAAGAATATCCAGAACTGGGAAGGGAGAAGCCAGGGAAGGCGAGGGTGACAGCAAGGTCAGCACCCAGGGTGGGGGCTGACCAAACGAGCAGACACGAAAGACCGTTAGGCCTATTCTGCTGACATTTTAGTATGTTAGTATGCATGGATACACACGTCACCGTGCTTAGTGCGACATCAGCCTATACCCCATCCCCTGTGCCACTTTGACTGCTCTGCCACATGTGGTCTCCCAGGTGGCTGTATAGCTGCAGAGATGGCAACCCTGAAACCCATGAAACCCCTTTAGGCTGTGCCTATTTTCCAAGGGTTTTAGGGTCCGATACAACAAAGGACAACAGTTAGCAGTTATATAATACATACATACATTCTCATTTTAATCTGAAACTAGAACAGTGAGATATAAAGTTACAGTATGAGCAGTGATGTTTTGCAGCCATACAGTACCAGTACACTTAATACAATACCATCTGTCCATACAGTACAACCAGTGGGATACTGTAGGCTACCATGTCCAACTGTCTTTGTTTGGCAGATCTCTGTTGTGTCGAATGACTAACTGCAGGTAGCACTCAGCAATCACTCGGGCTAAAGTCCATCATTTATGAGGTCATTTAGAAAGGCAGGTGCCCCAGTGGTGTATACCTACACAGTGGTGACAGACCGGCAGTTTGTTTGTTCAAGTATTACTGATCAAGGGAGCACTTCTGACCAGTCAGAGCACTATTTTCCCCTGCGTGTGAGATAGTCTTTGTAATGTAAAGTGTGACTCATGTGCAGGTGTCATAGAAACGGACTTGTTCATGGTACTTTTGATTTTTAATATATTCTTAATCGTCAGTCAGTAATAAATTAACACAGCCACGGAGACCTCTCTTACCTTCTTAGGGTAGCAGAACCGCTTTTCTGACAGATAAGGACTGGTTGTCCCACCTAGTCTGCCTATTTTCCCCTGCCAATAGTATCACTTGATCTCCGTCCCATTCACCCACCCATGCACCCCCCTTTCCTAAGATTCTCTTATGCCTGTCCCATGCATTCTTGAACCCACCACCTCCTCTGGAAGACTGTTTCAGGAATCCACCACTCCTTCTGTGAAAAAGTACTTTCATACATCTCTCCTGAATCTACCGTCCACCTTCTTATCATCCTCCCTTGTCCTTGACCGTTTTTTTCTGAAAAATACTTTCCTCTTGTGTTTTTCTTACCCTGTGTGGTATTTAAAATCTCTTGTCATATCCCCTCTCTCCTGCCTTCCAGGGTGTACATATTGGTCCTGAAGTCTGTCCTCATAGGACTTCTGATGAAGACCCTGCAGCATTTTAGTTGCCGTCCTCTGGACTGCCTCCACTCTGTCTGTATCCTTCCAGAGATCTTGTCTCCTGAACTAGACATAGTACTCTAGGTGGGGTCCTAATAGTGATCCATGCAGTGGCAATGCCACCTCATTCTTTCTGCTGGAGATACCCCTCCTTATGCACCTCCGTATCCCACTAGCCCTCTCAACTGCCTTGTCACACAGCCTGGCCACCTTTAGGTCACCTGATATGCTCACTTAATGTTCGCAGTTCTCATACCATACGTATGCATGTGAGACCACTCACATCCACAGCGTGACCTGGCAGACAAGTATATTAAGTGGGTGGCTTACAGAATAGTCACTGTGAGAGCCACATTGCATGATTTTCTTTTCTTCTTTTTTTATTTAATATAGTATGCTTTTTATTGCCACCCTTGTAACTCTGCCTCCGCAGGACCCTGTCCCAGTGACTTGCCCTACAGGTGATACCTCCTGGATTACCCCCGGGGCAGGGCCACCTCACCAGCGCGACCCTGCGATGATGGGAGAAGGGTGCCAACAGGGGTGGCAACCAGCATTGCCTCCTGGCTTGGGGCGCGGAGTCGGCTGGATACAGCAGATGATGGGATAGGTTGTGTGTTTGGGACTGCCAGAGCAGACCAGGGAAGCTGGCGGGGTGTCATATATGGCGGCTGCTAATTTATTCCCCTGAAGGAGGATGCATGATGTGCAATGATGCCAGCATCTGCAGCGTCCTAAGGAATCAGGTGCCAGTCACTGCAAGACCCCAGCTTCTGCTAGGGTCCAACTTGTGCCGGGCACTGGCCGCCTCCCAGAGAGGAGAACCATCCTAGGATGCTCAGTCCTTCTCTCCCAGCGACCTCCGACTCCCGGGTCCGTTTCTGAACCTGCAACATTGGTGTTGCAAACAGACACCATGCCTCTGCGCTGGCGGGCTGGCTATGATCTTGTTTTCTATAAAATTATGCCATCCATATTTGAAGTACCCAAAACTATGGTTAAATGATATTTTTCTAGTTGAACAGTAGACGTGGCGCCGTAGTAGACATTTGCTGAAATCAGAAGAATGTTTTTAAACACAAAAGAAATATTAAATTGCATTTAAATTTTGTGTATTTATTTAGAATTTGCTGGGGAAAGACACACTAGGTTGAAGCTAATTTCCAGGTGTGAACTGGGAAAGAATTAAACACAGGGAGGTTGAGTGGCTTACCCAGAGTCACACAGCATGCTAGTAGCAGTCGTGGGATTCAGACCCAGGTCTGGTGGGTCACCAGGTTTCCCACCCTCCTCCCATTCCCCATTTGTCAAAACTCACACAAAGTTCTAAAGCATGTGACTAAAATCCTAAATGAAACGTCCCACTAATAGTACCTTAACACCACTGGGGCGTGGATGCGCAGTCTCCCCTGCATGTGATATTGAAAAGCACTACTTGGAGAGATTGCCAACATTTAGGCCCAACGGTGAGACTGGTATGATACCATTGGCAGCACACTTTGTTAAGGATTTTGCTTGCCATACTTTAGAACTATAATGAGTTGCTGACTAAGGAGGCATGAGTGCAGAGGGTGGTGGGGCCAGGATATGTGGGGAGGATTTTTTTCATTAGTTGAAAGAATTAGATTGCGCCACCCTAGGAGGTGAGTAGAGGTTTGTGCTGGCCGCTGTCAGTGATCAGGGTGGGGTTTAGGTGCTCTGGGCAGGTTGGGATGCCACTGGACACCAGGGAGAACTTGCAGGGAAGGGAGAGGAAGGGGGTGCCACTGGACACCAGGGAAAATTTATGGGTGAGGGGGGAGGGGGGTTGCCACTGGAAACCAGGGAAAACTTATGTGGAGAGGAGAGGGGTTCCACTGAACAACAGGGAGAGCTTATGGGGAATGGGAGAGGATGCCACTGGAAACAAGGGAGCAGTTTGAAAGAGATGGGGAGAGGATACATAAGGTGGTTGGCAAGGAACAGAAGGTGTCCGTGAACAGTGAGCAAAATCATCCGTAGGCATGGCTGGGGGAACCTGCAAGGAGCAACAAGAAGGCCCAGGAATGACAAGGGGCATCGAGGGAACAGCAGGAACAGTAAACAGAAGCAACACCATGACAGCCACAGGAACCACCACCACCACCACTTGTCAGCAGCATTGTTAAAGAGAGCCCGGACACCACAGCACAAGGAGCACAGAGCAGGGTGCCTAGGAAGGGCCAGCTAGCCATGGAAAGGACCCTGAGCTGGCAGCATGGAACAGAGGAGGCCAGAGGCAAACAAAGAGACCAGAAGGGACGGAGGAGCATCAGGTTGGTAGGCAAACAGCGGCCAAGCTGGAGCAAAGCAGTGAGTGTCCGAAGGATGTGTAGTGCATACGTGCTCATGCAGCTGTCGGTCGGGGATGTAGCGAATGTCGCCTGCATCCCCACTGAGCCTCAGGCATAGCTTTGTACTTGTGCAGTACTCTTTGGTACTGGAAAAGTTGCAGTTTAAAGCAGGCCTGTCCGCGGTAGAGACTCGAGGTACACAGAGAGTGCTTTACATTCAGTAGGGGTTGCCTGTGTAACAAAGGTTTGCTTTTTTGAAGTCTGGTTTCACTCGTGGTACTCAGATGTTCAGTCTTCTGAAGGAGCAGCATGTTTATGTGCTGTCTGCTAGCTGAGAAATTACTACAGGTAACCTAACACACTTCATTGGGCACATTGGAAAAGCAGTGCAAGCCAATGATACCTTGTACACAGAGCCAGGGGGCCCCTAGCACTCTGTGGCACCTCGGTTTTGAGTTCTACGGCAGGGCTCCTAGGCTTCTGCGGCAGCAGGATTTTTTAAAATATGTCTGCAGCATGAATCACTCGTTTTTGTGGCTAAAATATGTGATGTCATCGATAACATTATGTGCAGAGCAAAGAGGAGGGGTTGCAAGATCAACTAGATGAGAAGAGAGCCAGGTGCTATGAAAAAAACTATGTCTGAATGAAAATTCACCAAGATAAATGAGTTCTGTGGTAAGATGCAGATTCTGTGGAAAATTATGTGGTCATGGAATTGCAGAATTCCATGAGGCCTTGATATCACGTTAAGTATTGCCATAGGTGCAGAATTGAAAAAAACTTTTCACAACAGAGCCCAGGGCGATTTATAAACATGCTTTAAGTGAAGTGCAGAGCTTCCCAGAATGGGCCTGCCACTTATATTTTGAAGAGGCTGGGTGAATAACAATAGTCAACTTATTTTCTCACCTGGTTAAACAATTGGAAAAAAAAATGGGCATGTTAAGCACAAACAAGATAAATGGGTGGAAAACTAAGATGATAATGGGGTCTTGAGAACCTGGAGGAGGTTTTCATCTTTTTTTTTTCCCCCCAATTGTTTAACCAGGTGAGACACACTAAGCTGAAAGCTTGTTTCTAGGGACATGGATATGTTGTTCATCCACACTTATTGGCAGGTTCCTTGCTGCTTTAAATCTTGCCGGAAGGTCTTCAAGCTGGCTCCTCCCACCCACCCGGGTGGTAAAACTCTAAAGCTCCGCCCCCATGCGCCAGATCTTCCTTACGCTTGGAAGCTCAGGTTCCCTCCTTAGTGCTCTGCATTCGACTGGTTCCTGGAAATTTCAATCTTCGAAATCTTTTAGAGGATTTTTCTGAAATCTTCTTCCTCACTGCGGCGATGGCTCAATCCCTTTCCGGCCCCGGGATGCGCCTGTTTTTTTCCTCCAGGAGACACCCGCACTCCACATGCATTTACTGCATTGACCTGGATCATGATCCTCAGCTTTTTCAAGTTTTGTTGTGCTCTTTCGGCCAGCTCTCTGGAGGACCATGCGGCCCGTTCAGGGCTCGGATATCCGGTAGTTTTTCCCGCTCAGAAAACCCCTCAGATCATCGGGTGTCCGCTTCGGCTGTTTCTGAGCAGCTCGATTCCGCTGGGCGGGGGCGGCTCCACTTCCCTCTTTCTCGGTTGCGGCGCTTTTCCCGCTGTCCTTGGGTTCTACTCATTCAGCTTCATTCAAGGAGCATCGTCAGTCCCTTTCCTTGAAGGGAGAGGGACCCTTGGGACCTTCCCCTCGGCCCCAATTCAAAGTGCAGGCGGGGTCCCTTCATCGGCCCCTGCGGGCTGAGAAAAGTCCCCCACTCCCCGTGAGCCGGCCTTTCGGCTGGATCGAGGATCGCCTCTTGGCCTCTGGCCTCTTGGTGTCCCGTCAGGTCAGCCGGCCAGGACCCCGTCGGCGGTGGCGAGCCCCTCGGCACGTCATCTGGGCGTCTCCTGCTAGTGCTACAATCCCTTCGCGGTTTCCCGGTGGGGCTGAGGTTCTGCTAGTACCCTTGGGTCGACAGTCCTTGGCCAAATTCTCCCGAGCGAGGAGGAGAGCAGGCGCTCTGCTCCCTCCCAGCCCGCCTCGGTTTCCCGAGTTGGGTCTCAGTCTCGGTCCTCCTCTCGGTCTAGCCGCTCACGCCGACCTCGGCGTTCTCGGTCGGGGCACCGAGTCAAGTGGCTTTGCCGTTCTTCCTTGTCCCCCTCCTCGGATGAGGAGTGGCTTCGATGCCGTTGGCGTCGACATTACGAGGAACTTATGTGCGGCAGATGCTGTTGTCGGAAGTCAATCGACCCGATTCATTCTCCGGCTAGTAAGCAGCGCCCCGCTTGCAGCATCGCGCCAGCCGCTCCAGGCAATCATGGAGCCCTCTTCAGGGCCGGTTGCTCGCCCGATCCTCGCTGCCCCTCCGAAATCGGCAGAACCGGGCGGGCCATGACCTGTTTCGCAGGTTACTCGGTCCCCTCACTCCCGCCCGCCCTTGGCGGATGAAGAGTGACTCAGGCCTGCGGTAGCTTTTCGCAGACTCGGAGCCTGACGTCTGCTCCATTATGTTTCCTTGTAGGGAGGACCCATGGTCTTCCCCAGAACATTTTGTGGACGACAGCCCATCTTTCTCTTTGGGTCTGCTCCCGCTCATCTCGGAATTCACCGGAATGCAGCTCGAGCCGGTTTCCAAACAGGCACCTTACCCCTTATGGAAATTCTGGACCGAAGGGCTCTCCTCGGAGCCTTCCGGTGGCTGAGGCTATCGTGGGCCCAGCCTTGGAGCTCTGGCGGCGGCCTACTTCCTGCCCTGCGCCTTCGGCCAGGGTGGCCAGGAAGTACCCTGTCCCTGTTGGTTCTCTGCCTGGTTTCTCGGAGCACCCCTCGGCTGAAGGGGTAGTCACTGACAATGTTTTCCAATGTTTTGGAAATGCTAGGGACGTGGATAGGCCCCCTGACAAAGAGTCCAGAAGGATGGACTACGTCAGGCGCAAGGTTTACGCCGCATCCTCCCTAGGCCTCCGTCAGGCCAGCTCGGCGGCACTGATGGCACACTGTTCCCACGCCCTTTTGGGCTCCCTGGACGAGGTCCTTCCTCATCTCCCAGCCGACCTGTGGACCACGGTCCGGTGGGTTCGGGACCAGGGTAAGGCGGTGGCGAAACAGCAGCTTCAGTCAGCTCTGGATCTGGGCGACTCCTGTGCCAGATCGGTGGCGGCCACAGTGGCCATGCGCCGCAGGGCGTGGCTGAGGTTATCCTCCTTTTCCTTGGAAACCCAGCATGAGTTGGCGGACATCCCCTTCTTGGTGACTGACCTCTTCGGCCCTGGAGTGGAGGGACATATCCAGGGGCCCGAGAAGTCCGATGCCACTCCGGACTCGGTCAGTCCCGCCCGGAGGACAGGGCAACCCTCAGCCTTTGCGTAAGCCCTTGGCCCCCTGACCCCTGCGGCCACTCCGGCCCAGCTCGAGGGCCAGCAGGCATCGCTGGGCGGCCTGTTGCCAGACCAGCGTCTTCCTCCAAAAGGAAGCAGGGAAGTAGGAGTCCGAGAGCCCCCTCGGCCTCTTCCTCCGCCAAGCCTGCTCAGTGACGGGCTAAAGGGGAGCTGTCCCCAGCCCTGTCGCCCCTGCCCGGGTATTCCCCGTGGGAGGATGGCTCCGCACCTCTTCCTCTTGGGTGGTGCTAAGAAAAGCCCTGTCGCGGGCTGCGAACAGGTTTCCCCTTTGAGTCGCTACCCCACGGGGATCTTGGGTCCACAGACTCTTCGTCGGACTGCTGAGACGACTTGTCTGGCCCCCTAATTAGAGGTGGTCAGGAAGGTGGTGGGCCCTCCTTCTGACCCTGGGTTCGTGTCCAGGTATTTCTGGTCTCAAACGGACGGGGGCTTGCGCCCATCCTTCAGCATGATGGGTGGTCCTCTGCCGATCTCCCATCCTGAGATCGGGCGTGCGGCTTCCTCGGGGCCTCCAGGTCGTACTTCCTCCTCGTTCCGTCTGTTCTTGAGAGACCCCTCCCTTTCCTAGGCGAGAGGTCTCCTTACGAGTTCCTGGCCAGGCCCTTCGTTCTCTGCTCCGCAGTGTCTGCGGCTTCGAAGGGTCCAGGCGTAGCCCACCGGATGGCGGCCTGATTAAAACCCTTCCAGGCTTACATTGGTCTCCCTTACCGGAGCCACGTTGGAACTCGTGCCTTAGCGAGTGAGGCTTCTCCGGGACTAGGCTTGACTCTTGAGTCCGAGCTTGGCTCCGGGCAGACAGGGCTGAGGTTCTTCCTCCCTTACCCAGTCAGGTTGGCCGGGTAATTGTGCCCTTCCGGGGCCTCCTGCACCTCCTGGGCTCATGGCAGCTGAGTTCCCCTAGTGGGACAGGCCAGCCAGTGGTCACAGTGCTGCGTTCCTCGGACCAGTTTGTGACTACAGCCCAGGAGTTAGTGGAACGCTCCCCTCCGGACCGTTCCAGCTCCTGCAGGAGAACATCCTGTTCGTCCCCCCTGAGTCAACGGTCTTCTCCATCCGATGCTTCTCAGATGGATGGGGGTGTCCATCTAGGGGAATACAGAGTGCTTCGCCTCTGGTCCTCTCGGAGTCCCGATGTCCTCTCTACCCGCTGGAGCTCCAGGCAGTCCGCTTAGCTTGCACCGCTCGCTCCGTTTGTGCGGGGTCTAGTGGATTTAGTCCATGCGGACAGCACCACAACCATGTGCTACCTACTCCGCCAGGTTAGGTCGAACCCCTTGCCTCGGCGTAAGGAGGTTCTCCGCATTGGGTTTTTCGCGCAGTCGGAGGTGGGTTCCCAGTCTTCTGATGGTGGGAGCCTCCAATTCTCCGGCTACTGCCCTAAGCCGAACATGGGCTGCGCCTCACGAGTGGTCTTCCTGCCGGAGGTAGCACAGGATCTTCTCCCTCCTCCCTCCAGGGAGAATACGAGGCCAAGACTGTTTTATGCCGGCCCCCTCAGCAAGGTCTGCTGTGGGGATGCCGTCGAGACCCACGGACCCCGGCCCTCCGTGCCTCTCCCATTTCTCTTGACCTCACGGGAAGGCGAGGAGGGACTGGGCACAGGTGATGCTGTAGCCTCAGACTGGATTGCCAACTCTGGTATCCAGCTCTCCTCAGTCTCGGCCACAGGCTCCCGAGGCGGCTTCTAGTCCGCCCTGTCCTGATTTCTTTTTCAGGGGAAGGTTTTCCATCTGGACCTTCAATCCCTACACCTGTAGGCCCGGTCCCTGTGTGGCTAGGGGCCAGGCCTAGGGTCCTTCGGCAAGGTCCTCGTCGTTTCGAGGCGTCCTGCCAGGAGTCTGCCAAAATGCTCGCCTTCATTGGAAGAGTTCTCCATTGGATGATGAGATAGGGCCTGGCCTCTCCGTCCCTAAGGGCGTTTCGGACCATTTCGTCCCATTCTTTGAAATAGGGCTTGACCGGCGACCCTCTGGGTGCTTCTGTGGTCACCCTGTCTTCTGGGCGTGGGCGGTGAGCGTCGGTGGCGCAGAAAAGGTGCTCTGGCACTTTTCTGGGCCTTGATCACATCTCCCTTTTGGGGAGAGTATTCCCATTCTGTGGGATCTTCGCTGGTTGGGCTTAGCTCATGGGCAAGCCGTTCGAACCTTTTGCACAGGTCGAGTTCCCACCTGTTGTGGAAGAACACCTTGAGGCCACCCTGCCATCCAGAAGGGGAAAGTTCAAGCGCCTTGAATCTCATATCTGGTCTTCCACAGGGACAAGGTTGTCCCGCGCTCCGAAGTCCTTCCGGGGCGGTGGCGGAGTCTTCCCTATTGGGGTTTTGCCTCTGCGGGGTTCATCCCATTCACACCTCGAGGCAGTATATGGGTTCCATGGGACCCCATTTATCGCTCATCTACCGGCGTAGGGCTGAAGTTCGGAGAGGTTCGCCAGCTGTTTGTCATCTACGCTGAAGCCGCATCTGGCAGACCTGCAGCCAAGCGGACGGCACAGCCGGGTGGGTCACCCTGCATAGGTCTCTGCTATTAGTGAGGGCATGGAGCCTCCCAGAGGATAAGTGCTCATTTTACCCACCCTTCCGCTGCATTGGTGGCTGCTTCGAGGATACTCCGGTCCAGGATATCTGAGGGCTTCCGCCGAAGCAGGCTTTCGTTCCCCTTCCACATCGACCTTGGGTCACGCCGGGATGCTGGTCGGGGCCTCGGATTCTCAGTCTCTCTCTACCTAAGTTGGGTGTGTGCCTTGCCTCCTCCTCCCGGAGAACTGCTAGAGTCTGCCAATAAGTGTGGATGAACAACATATCCATGTCCCTAAATACAGGTTACTCACCTGTAACAGGAGTTCTAGGAATGGTATGTTGTTCATCCACATTCTCAACCTCCCGGCTTTGACGCACAACCTGGCTTCCAGCGGGCTAGATCTGGCGTCATGGGGCAGGCCGAGTTTTACCACCGGGTGGGTGGGAGGAGCCAGCTTGAAGACCTTCCGGCAAGAGTTAAAGCGGCAAGGAACCTGCCAATAAGTGTGGATGAATAACATATACCATTCCTAGAACCCTGTTACAGGTGAGTAACCTGTATTTACAGGTGCAACCTGGGAGCACAGGGAAGTTAAGTGACTTGCTCAGGGTCACACAGTATGCAAGTGGGGGCTGTCTGATTCAAACCCAGGTCTCCAGCTCAGAGCCTTAAACCACTGCTCTATACTGCCTCATCTTTAACTCAGAACACTTTATTTCTTTCATATTTAGTTTCCTTTGCTATGTTGTTTTGATACCCTAAATAATAGGGTTGTGGATGTGTGGAACGGCCTTCCAGAGGAGGTTGTGGAGTCAAAAACAGTGGTAGAATTTAAGCATGCATGGGATAGTCATAAGGCAATTCTAGGGGTTGGGGGTAGGAAGAAGTAGGCTGCTGGTTAACTAGGATCTGCAGCTTATCCATCAGGTAGGGAAATGGTCAGACTGGGTGGGCCAAGCGGTCCTTATCTGCCGTCAAATTCTATGTTTCTATAAATGTATCAGACCAGCTCTTCCGTGGGGTGTCAATGCATCTGTGTTGGATCCAGTTGGTTACAGTTTGTATATGGTTAGACGACAAGCGCAAAACAGAAACTAAATAGGAGCCGAGCGACCATGACTACGACTGAACGCTTTGTCATCGAAAGTTTTGGAGAAAATCCTGGTACTGTCATGGTCAAAATGACAGAAATCATGGAAATCCCAGTACAAGTCATAACACGTCATGAATCAATCGTTTGTTAAACAATTTATAAATATTTTGACAAATTTTTATACAAGCATGTCAGCAAACATTTAAATGTTTTATAAAACTCGCTGTTCGGCTGGTCCAGTACCAGGAGACAGCACATTGCGTGGCCATCTGGGACACCAGGGCTTGTGAGCAAGCCCAGAGTCCCACTCTGGGGTGAACTGGGGACCAATCGCATTGTGGCAGCTAAGCACCAAATTATGGATCTGTCATGTGGAAACACCAAAAACTGAGGTGATTTCATGGAAAATGTCAACTGTCAAGGGGCTGTCATAGAAAGCGCCAAAGATTGTGGAGTTTTCAATAAAAGTGGGGAAAAATTCATGGAATCCATGACTTTGGTGTCACAGGTGCAGCACTAAACACGACCTGTGAGGAAGAAAGGTTGGGGACTCAGGGGATGTTCTCACTGTAAAACAGTTACAAGTCGGTTTCTTAATATCATGAAAGGGTCTGCAAAAATAGACCCAGGCAGCCTGCTAAACAGAAGTATGAGTACATATTTATTGTGCATTTATTTAGTGGAAGGTGACATACTGACAGGAAATACTTAGGGAAGAAATATTCACCCTGACATTGCTAGAGTTATGGAACAGTTAACACGGCCATTATGACCAGTTATAAAAAAAGAAAAAAGGAAAGAAAGAACGAACAGCACAGGTATTTTTGTATGCAGACTGTTCACACACTAGCAAAGAGGCCCTCCCAGGTGTTCGCATTCCTTCTTAGCAACTGCTTAACAGACCATTAAAGCCAGTGGGTTTCTCAAGCAAGATAATAGGCAAGCAATAAGCTGAACCTGGAGGTTTCCCTTGGGATGGAACCTGGGACACATGACATGATTTTATTTCATTTTAAGAGGCTCTGGGATTGTTCCCTGGGAGGCTGATATGCCTGAGACACAAAAATCCCAATATCTTGGACAAAACCCACCAGTCAAGGTGCAGACTTCTTGAACTGTTGGCCCGTCCGGAAGAGAACCACAGGACTGAGTGATTTTTCACCTTCCGGCATACAGTACTGCGGGCTGCTTGATTATTAACTCTGGAACAGCAGGTCTCTAGCAAAGCTTGTGAAAACAGAAATTATAGTATTAGTTCTATCAATTTTAAGATGGTGACCCAGACAGGCGCTCATGGAGTGCATTTCTTTCAGGGTAATTACAAGTCCTTTAACTGCTGAGTGCTGCCTGTTGTGAAAGAACAGAACAGAATTGTGATTTAGATGGTGCCTTTCATATGAATGAGTTAGATACTCCTGTACTGACGAGCCCTGGATGACTCTGTTGCTAGGCCTGTCTGCCCCACTAGGATGTTTTATAAGTCTGGCACAGTTTGCTAATTCATATATTGTACTTGGAGCTTTTGTCAGCTCCAGTTTGGAAGGAAGTCTATAGCTTCCAAAAATTAGGCAAAAACTTCCAAAATAAAGAAGACAGAAGTATTTGGTCTCCCAAAAAGAATAAAAAGAAAATTCAGTGACTTCCAGTTTTGAAAGCGCAGTAGTTAAAAATGACAGTTTTTTATGTAGAAAGGACATTTTATTAATACTGTATTGTACTGTTTGAGTGTACTTGCATTACAGTTTGCTTTTTTGCCTTGGTACGGTATGTTTTGCCTGTATGTAACTGTTCGGCTGGAGGTAATTTAAGGAAGTATCTTTTCACAGAGAGGGTTGTGGATGCATGGAACAGCCTTCCAGAGGAGGTTGTGGAGTCAAAACAGTGGTGAAATTCAAGCATGCATGGGACAGTCATAAGGCAATTCTGGGGGGTAGGAAGAAGTAGGCTGCTGGTTAACTAGGATCTGCAGCTTATCCATCAGGTAGGGAAATGGGCAGACTGGGTGGGCCAAGCGGTCCTTATCTGCCGTCAAATTCTGTGTTTCTGTGTTTCTGGACTATGTTAACCCTTTGACTATTGCTGTCCTCCCTGGGACTCCTATGAAAACAAGATGCTGCATCTCATGGAGTCATCCCAGTTGGAGTAATTTTAAGCAAACAAACAAATGTCAAAAGATTGGTCTATATTAGAAGTAAAAGAGCTGCTGGAACAGATCATCTAGTTATTTCTTTCATAATTTTGCATCTCGATTTGTCGTGGATTGTGTATCTCAGTTTGGTGGTAGTGTTCATTTGAAGCTGTGAAACAAATACAACTCCTCTTATATCTTGCAGACATTCACAAAGGGAAAAATGACCAATTTCTACAGGTGGGTTGTGAATGGAAGTTGGAAAGGGCCCTTCCCTCATGGTGGGGGAACTTTCTTCCTTTCCTGTTTGGTGGTAGGGACTGAAGGATCAACAGGAGTGCAGCTGTTGCTCTGATTAGCTGAATTCTGCTGTCTGGCTGGACGTGAGTGAACTACCCAGACAAGACAAGAACAGCTTCTTATTAAGTCCCCCTTCCCCCAAAACATATACGACAGCTTACCTGCCCAGCAATGGATTTAAGACAATAAGTTCAATTCATTTCTCCCTGTATTTTCCATAAAAAAGCTTGTAACTTTGTTCTTAATAGCGGGCAGCCAAAATGGACTTAGTTCCTTACAGGGAGACGTGCCCTCATGCAAGCATGTTATGTGACATTGTTAAATGAACAGGGTGGGGATGCGCTCCGTAGACTTTAATAGGGAGATTTTTGAAGGCTTTTTTTTTATACTTTTGAGTGACGATTTTGACAAAGGATGGACATCGCTCAACTAAAAAGGTCTGAGCAATGGTTTTCCCCTTTTCCTTCCCCCGGGGTGGCTTCACCATGGTGACATGCCCTGGGGTAGCTGGAGCAAGGTAAGCTTTGGGGGATGGTGGGGTGACGGGGCTGGGTAGGCAGGTTGATGGGGGCACCGACCAGAGTTGGGGGTCACAAATGGTAAATAAAATAACTGCAGAGGAGTGCCCTTGTTCCTGTACACAGCAGTGTGAGACCTTAGCTGGCAGGTGCAACCACATTTGAATTTCCAGAAAAGATGACTGTTGCTTAAAAGGAGGAGCAGCAGCTTTGGTGCAATTCTCCACACTAGCCAGAGCAGAAACGTATGGGGTAGCCACAATAGCCCAGGGTAATTTTTTTTTTTGTTTGTTTACTATGCTTTTCCTTCCAGTGGCTCCCCTTCAGCCGCCCTACCAACGCCGCCAGACCAGGGATCTTCCCCAAGCACAGTGCCCCCTGGAGCCCCCTCAGTAGCCCTGATGAAATCTATCATGGGTGGGCTGGGCGTACCACGGGATCCACGACGGACGGGAGGCATCATGCGGCATGTCGGAGGCTAGTTTTTCTTGTTTTTCATGGGGGCATGTCAAAGCGGACGCTGCGACACAGCCTCATCATGTGTCTGACACGTCTCCTCAAGAAGCGACGCTCTCGGGTGCTCCAGTACTGGCGCATCCCGTGGTCACCCGGGATCACCGAACTAGAGGCACTCAACCCTCCATCCCTCTTGAGGGAAGAGCATGCAATAGCCACTCAATTCCTGCAGCCCTGGCTGGCCCTAGGGCATCCAGTTCATTCCCAAAATCCGGTCACCCACATCACAGCGGTAAATCTTTCCGCTGAGCTGGAAGCCCAGGGCAGTTTGCACTAAGCCTCAGACTAGCAAACTAAAATTGTCACTTGTATTATATTTTCTTGTGTTAAAGAGCCTGTGCAGTGTTGTGGAAAATGTTAAAAACTAAACATAGTTACAGTTGGCTCTGTGTTGCCAAGCAATGGGGGAATCACTTTGACGTGCTGGCAACCCAGGTTCTTGCCCCACACCTGGGAGGGTGCTGATAGTGTCGCTTTTTAGCAGTTCCTGGTGGCGGTCCTGATTATGGTGTAAGTGACCACATCCATCTCCCCAGTTAGCCATTCATGCTTGCGAGCAGACAGGGTGGAGGGTATTAAGGACATGAAATGGGAAACATGCCATGCCGACACACTGGATGATGGACACTCAGCCCCTCACAATACTTGGACCCTCCTCAACAATGCAATCGACAGTCATGCCCCCTCTAGATAGCGATGCTCACTCCTCCACTAGGCCGCAGTGCAGACTCTGGTGAGATATCGGCCATCGGAGACTGAAGTACAGGAGCTCTCAGGTGCATTCTCCATAATGACTGGTAGAGGAAGCCTCTGGCAGGGGCAGGCCGGCCCCAGAAGACATGCGGAGGTCTGGACTAAGAGTGACTCAAAGGGGTACAACTGGAGTTATGAGTCTGGAAGGAGAAGAGGTGGTAATGTAGGTGCCTGAAGGAGAGTTACATAGATACATAGACAGTGTCGGCAGGTAAGGGCCTATGGCCCACCCAGTCTGCCCATTTGAGCTTGTAAGTTCAGTTTGTTTTCCTAGAAGCCTGTTTCCCTTACCCCTGACATCAGGAATTCCTTTATGTCTATCCCATGCATTCTTAAATCCTGTGATTGTTTCAGCCCCCACACTTCCTCTGGCAGGTGTTCCCTTGTCCCCACCTGTTCTGTGAAGAAATTCTTTCTCATGTTTCCTCTGAATCGTCCTCCCTCCAACTTCATCCCTGCCCTCTTGTCCTGGAACATCTTTTCGCTAAAAATAGTGTTTTCCTGCACCCTGTTCCTCCCTGTAAGATACTTGCATGTCTCTATCATATCCCCTCTCTCCCTCCTCTCCTCCAGGGAGTACATGTTCAGTTCCTTCAACTTGTCTTCATAGGACTTGTGATGCAATCCATGCACCATCTTTGTTACCCTCCTCTGAACCTTCTCTACCCTGTCTATGTCCTTACGTAGGTATGGTCTCCAGAACTGTACATTGTACTCCAGGTGGGGCCTCACTAGTGTCTTGTATAGCGGAATTATGACCTCCCTTTTCCTGCTGGTAATGCCCCTGCCTATACATCCCAGCATCCTATTTGCTTTACCTGCTGCCTTGTCACACTGTTCCCTACCTTGAGGTCATCAGAGATGATAACCCCAAGATCCCTTTCCTGCTTGGTGCATGCTATATCCTCACCCCCCAACTGATATATTGTGCCAGGGTTTTTGTGCCCCATATGCATTATCTTGCACTTCTTTGCATTGAATTTCAACTGCCAAACCCTGACCATTCTTCAAGTTTCTGCAGGTCGCTTCTCATTCTGTCTACACCTCTGGTGTGTCTACTTTGTTACAGAGCTTTGTCTCATCAGCGAACAGTGAAATTCTGCCTTCTAGGTCCTGCGCAATGTCACTGATGAAGATGTTGAATAGGGATCGGTCGCAGCACTGATCCTGTGATACCCCACTGGTCACTCTTCCCTCTGTGGGTGACAGCCATTTACCACCACCCTCTGTCCTGCCACCCAGCCAGTTACCTACCCACCACACTACTGTCCTGCCCACCCGTATTCCCCAGTTTGTGTAATAGTCTTCTGTGTGGCACAGTGTCAAAGGCCTTGCTGAAGTCCAGATAGCCATGTCCACTGCCTTCCTCTGATTCACCTCCTAGTCACCCAGTCAAAAATTAACGAGGTTGGTCTGACATGACCTCCCCTGGTGAAACCATGCTCCTTGGGTCCTGTAGTCCATTGACAACCAGATGTTCCACCAATCTCTCCTTCAGTAGTGCTTCCATGATCTTCCCACTACCGAGGTGAGGCTGACTGGTCTGTAGTTCCCTGCTTCCTCTTTGTTCCCACTTTTGTATAAGGGGACTACATCTGCTGTCCTCCAGTCTTTGGGTACCTCCCCTGTTTCCAGTGATCGGCTAAACAGGATAGCCAGAGGTTCAGCCACCACCTCTCTTAGTTCTTTAAGGACCCTGGGGTGCACCCCATCTGGCCCCATTGCTTTATCAACTCTTATTACTTCCAGTTCCTTCAGGACCCTTTCTCGTGTAAAGGGACTTGTGTCCATTTCTGCATCATTCTCACCCCTTGTACTCCCTTCAGACCCATCACCCTCCTCTTCCTCCCGAGTTGTGCTGGGAGGCACAGTGGGGCCAGAAAAAAAAACCTTATTTCCTGCTCCAATGGGCATGCAGCAGCGTGTCATGCTACCGCTCAGGTGATCTGGGTTTGGAAGCAAACTTGAGTCGCCATGTTGAGATTGGAGGGAGGTTAGGCTGGGGAAGCTGCTGTGCAGCTGTGTGCCTCAGTTGAGGAGGGTTGATGGTGAGCTCCAGCACTACAGCAACCCCTGTGACTGGGCCAAGGAGCTTGTGTCTGCAGTGCAGACATGCTGTGTGTGCGCCAGGCCTCCCAGAAGGCTGTGCTCGTGTCAAGGGAGGTGGGAGGAAACAAAAGGGAAGGCAAATCTCATGTCCGTGTATATGATAGTCTGGACCCCCGGATTCATCTTGGGTCCTAATGCTTGATGAGGCTGGATCATAGTCCACATAGTGGACTGCCTCATTGGGGGTGTGGGCAGCCCTTCCCCTGGAGCCCCTGCTACAGAGGGAAAGACATGGTGGGTATTCAGTGAGGTGCTGGACCCGGGAAGACCAGAGTCGTCTGGACTAAACAGGGTATATCCCTGGAAAGATGAACTTGACATGGAGAAGAAGGCTCTGTGGAAAAAAATTCTCTCCCTAGTTTTAGTTGTATTTTCTAGATTTCTGGTGTTTTATCTTCTGTGTTCTCTGTTACTGGACACACACATGCCAGCACTAATGCCAGTTTTCTGTATTTTTGCGCAGTTCAGAAAATGAATATTTTTCACTGTTGCAGAATTCCTTACGTGTAAGTTTTTAGGGTGCTAAAACTGAAAAATAGGAACGTCTGAAACAGCAAGGTAAAAGCACAGAAATGCAATGTACAGTGACAGCCATCCTAATCGTCTGCTTTACCACACAAAAGCATACCATAGTAAGGTAAGGTCTGCATATTAAGGGGGTACTTGATGAGGCTGGTCGCTGGGAGAGTAAGAGAGGAGACAAGGAGGCACTACTTCACAGACAGGGTTGTGGAGCCCTAGAATGTGCTGCCTGTGGAACTGGTGGCTGTTGTCGCTGTGGGGCTCAAAGAGGCTGGGATAGGTACAGGGAGGTGCATCCCAGAGCCTCACGGGGCTTGGGGAAGGACCTTGTGGGGAGGGGCTGTAACAGTGCCCTGGGTGGGCACTGATCCATGAGCAGACTCGAGACCATTGGGCTTAATCTGCTGGCTTTTAGTATGTTAGTACTATAATGCAGCACTTCTCCCTATGGCACTAATATTCAAAGTGCCTCATTGGCTGAAGTCTTACCTATTGTGCTTAGTCAGCGCAGTAAGGAACACTGAGTAATTTTGTGCTGAATAATATTGCCGTAAGGGATATGCTGTACTGCAGTACCCTTATGTGGTGAACTTTTTTTTTTTGGTAAAGTGGAGGATTAGAATGGCTACCACTGTAGTAGATGGGAAAACTCTCATTCTGTTGAGAGATGCTTCCAAGTCGTCTTTACATCAGTCATTCTGTTGTTATCTAAATATCGGACTTCCAAACAAAACAGCTGTTGTGAAAGAATGTAAAATTCAAGCTTTAATGACCGAGAAGGTGGGCATTTCTGAAGGATTAATGACTGGTTGGGGGGGGGTGGCTCCTTCCAGCTGGTCATTGATTCAAGGAAATGACCGGCTTTGAGGTCGTTATGGGAATCGCAAGTCTAATTGCAATAACAACTTTCTTTTTTCCCCATTTATTTTGAACTTAAATCATGTTTGAACCGGAGTGGTGTGAGCCGTCTGTGCCGCCCAGCATCAGTTGGCACCTGGATCAGTCATTTCTAAGTTGTTAATGACTGATCCAGTAGCCAATCAGGAGCCTCGCTAGGCTCTTGAAAAACTAATTAGACTTATAATAAGCTTTAAATATTTTTTGTGTGTTATTTATTTTATCCTCCTCCCCATGGCACCCTGCCAGCCACTCCTTGAGCCATCGCCCACCACACACCTCCACTCTTCGCCCACATTACCATTCTCCCGACCCTGTCTTGGCAGCCTTTCTTCGGGTAACCCGACCTTTCCCTATGTTGGGAGGGTCCCTCTCCTCCGAGGGGGAAGTGCTGTCAGGCGAACACCATATACTAGGAAGCTGCTGCAGGGTTGGTCCAGGCTCATCTGGGGCTGCGTGGTGGTGTGGGCCAAGCGCTCGTCATCCCGTCGGCAGGGAGCCCAATTTTCCGTTTTCTTGTCCTGCCCCACACTGTAGTTGTAACGATGGCATTCTGAGGTGGGGACATGCAGGAGGGCGTGTTGAGACTTCGCGCTATCCAGACTCATCCACCTATCCACCCACAGGAGCCCAGGCTCTTGCCACCCCCGAGGAGGGAAGCATCCAATGGATGCTTGTGAAACCCCTCCCTGCCAGTCTCCGCGCCTGGTACCCAGGCTCGGAGCATGAACCCGGGTTGCCAGCATACTGAATTAACCCCTTTGCTTGGTGATGGAGCTGGCCCAAGCTTTAAATGTTGAAAACAAATGCTGCAGAGTTTGTAAGCAGTAACCCATAACAGGGCATGTATCTCTACAGAAATAATGCATGCCCCTAGTGAACTAGGCACGTAGCCAATGGCCAAGTGATTTTCAATAACCGGTGCAACAGGGTTGGGTAAGACCCTGTCCCACTTGTTACGTAGGCGTTAAAAGCAAGGATTTATTTTTTCTTTTGTATTCTGGCACTTGCCTGTCTGACTGTGCAGTCAAATTTTTCTTGTAGCACCTAGGAATTGGCCACTATGATGATCCCACAGTTTCCCCTGGTTATCTCCCTTGCTTCACTTGCTGTTTCTAGTCTTTGTTTCTCCCTTGCTTCTCTGTGGTTAAAAACAAATGTTAATTTTTATGTGAAACTGGGATTTCTTGGTTTTCAAATGTATATACTTACGTTGTTGAAATGATTGCAGAAACCTATTTTGGGTTTAGTTAAAAAAATTACCTGAAATACATGGGGTTGACCTTGATATGTATTTTGGCCTCCACAAGCTAGCTCTGGGACAGAATTGTCTACTTTGATGCACCCATGAAGACTAAGGCCCTGTCCACACTGCACTGAAAATCTATAACATTTTGAAAACGTTACAGACTGAAAACGTCACAGTGCATCTACATTGCCACTGAAAACGTTTTGAAAACGTTACAGGATTTTACTGGTGTAGTGTGGACAGGGCCAAATAGAGATTTAAAACCATTACAGAAACAGTTCTTGGAAACACCTAATATCGATTTTCAACAACAGTTTTGAAAATGCTTTCTGTAACGTTACTAGTGTAAACGCAAACCATTATGGTAATGGTTTGGACCCTCTGTAACGTTACAGAGGGATTTTTCTGGTGTAGTATGGACAGGGCCTAGATGTGTTCTTCAGGCTGGCCTCAGGAAAGAAACTGACAAAGTTCTGGTACGTTTGTGAGAAACAGGAAATGTAACTTACAATCAAGATGCAGAGTTTAACCTGCCAGGAAGAGCATCTTATTAAAAGAGAACAGTGTTTTGTTTAGGGAGAAATAGAGACACTAAAATTTAAACTCGGATGGAGACCCTCAGATGTAGGACGTTCTTTGTACTGCCTGTATAAAGAGCTGTCCTGTACAATTTAATTTTTTTATTTTATTGATATTCATAGTACTGTACTAAAATGCTACTGTAACCCCTAGATGGCGCTATCCCAGGGCTACTACCCCTGCCTGATTTGCCACTAACAGGTTGAGGGGCCTGGATCCAATAGGCGGTTGCCTCCACACCAGAGGTCGGGTTTGCAATAGTTAAACTATAGGTCACAGCCCTCTGGGACACTGCAGCCTTTCTTCCCTGGTGGCCCACACAATATATCAGAATTACCTTCACAGTATACACTTACCCCCAGGTCTGGTTCCGGCACTGGGACCTCCTGTGAAATGAGGATACAGTGCAAGCAATCACAGTACAGTACTTTAACATAGACAAATACCTCAGGCAGTATAACTTTGCTGAAACAAGCAGCTCTGATTTATTAGGGGATATAACAAGGACGGGAAATCAGGTTAATTAGCTTATCACTCTAATAATCTACCTATGGCTCTGTGCACGACCTATCCCTATCAGTTACTGTCCTAGGTACCCAAGCCCTAGTAGCTAGTCAAACCGTGGCAGCTGGTGAGGGCCCTTTCACACAAGAAAAGGAGAATTAAACAGTCAACAGTACAGTAATTCCATTTGGATTTAATGTGGCAATTCAACAGAGAGCAACCCTGAATTAGTACTACGACCTCAAATAAGATAGGGTCCTTCAATGTCAGCAGGGCTCACTTGAGGTACACAAACCTCTTCACACATCCATATAAAGAAAGTACTATACCAGGCAGGCTGCATCTGTATCCGATCGCAATCTGCACAATACCGGAGAGACACACAGCAGATTCAGTTCCTGACGGGCCGAGTGCAATTTTCAGCAATTCTTCCAGTCACTTTGCCACAGGTGGCCTGGTTTCTACTCTTCAGAGATCCTTTGATTCTTTTCACAGGAATGATTCAGTCCTAACAAGCTGTTACACAAGCTGCGAGCCGGAACTCTGGGCCTTACGTTTTTGACTAAAACTGCACACTGAAAAAGCACAGGGCTCCTTCCTTCTTCACTGCAAAGCTCAACTAAGCTCCAACCGACAAAACTGGGCACTTCCTTTGAGTTCCTCTGCAGTTCCTTGACTGGATTGGCTGTCACTCACAATAGACTGCTGCTGTTGGTCCAAAAAGGCACTGAAGTCTAAACTACATCTCCAGAGTCACTGCCCATACAATCCTCTTGTGGCTGGCTCAGATTATGAGTCAAGTTCTGATTACGTCAAGGCACCATTTTAGAGCTAGCTCACACTGATTGGTCCAGTTCAGTTCAAAACTAGAATGGGGAACTAGCAGACACAGTTCTGACTGCAAAGAAAGCAGGTTAGACAAACTGTAATTTCCATTATACTCTAAATAATTTCTGGCAAACAGTTACATCTTTCAGATGGGTTCCCTTTGCACTCCTAGTGACTGCAAAAATGAAGTGAATTGGCAGCAGCTCAAGTGGTACTCAGAGAACACAGTCCCCCATACAAACTAATTATGTCTGCAAGCAGACAGCTCTTAAAGACAGTACCAGAGGGCTCAAAAACTCACTGATAAATGGCTTAAATGCAAACACCATTCAGGCTTGGAGCATTCAAGCAAAAGCTCCTGAAATCTTTAGGGAACCCCATTTGCAAGAGTTACACACCCTTCCTAGCCTAGGAAAGCTTGTCAGCGTCAAGCAAGTACCATAGTTTTCAACTACAACCATATACATTTGCATTAGGCTACGCACATGTAATCATCAGTCAATATATCATTTTACCAAAAACATTTCTGAAACATTGCAGTCGTCACTCTTTACACAGTATTACATACACATTGTACCATAACTCAAGTTATGTACCTCTTGTACATGAAACCTGAAGAGAGGGGCCCTTCCTATCAGTTACCTTGGGACTGTTTGGGGCAAGGGCACCATATGAAAGGAGCAACACAAGTAACTTGGAGTTAGCACTGACATCAGTTTACGGGCAATGAGCTGGGGACACATACACTCCTTTATGGACAACATTGAGAGGCAAATCCACCAGGCCTCCCAGGGAATCATAACTGGGAATTGCACCACAGGCTTTACAGCTCGACCAGTGCTTTCTAGGGGAACTGTTACAGTCTCACCACTCTGAGCCTCATTTTCAGCATTGTCCACACTTGTCAGGGGTCTCCATGGGGGGGGGAGGCTGGGAGCAGGGCACTTCAACTCAAGTTACAGTTTCACAGTCCACAACACTTGGCTGCCGACTTTGGACACTGGCAGTGGACTGTCAGGGCCTCAAAATACTCTTCTTGTTCGGTTGTATCACCAGTCTGCCAATCTATCATTTTCCCTCCAAAGCTCAAACAGTTCAACCATGACAATGATTCCATTTCATCTGATCTGATGCTCTCGCACTTTCTGGAGCATTAGCTCAGGGATGAAACTGGGGGGGGCAAACAGTCAGAAAGGCCCAGCTTTGTCTCAGTAATGACTAGGGGATTGCCCAGAAACAAAATTGACTCAGTTCGTAAGAAGGATAGTATTCAAAGTCACTCTCACTTTCTTCCGATATGGACTGACAGTCATGCTCAACTGGGACTTGTGGAGGAAACACTTTAACTTTGCTTCTGTAGATGCAGACTTTTCTTGATCTTTCTTAGCAGCAGCTCTAGTCACCTAGTCCAGAGGGGGAGCTTCTAGGAGCTCAGACTCAATTAAGATTTGTCAATGGAGCAGTAAATGATTTCTATGCATTGTTTTTACATCTTTTGAATTATTCTCAGGCCTTACTTTGTACTAGCACAGGATCATCTAGTTTGCCCACTACAAATATGAGGAGAATGATACCATCTGTCCAGCAATAACGCGTCCATGCAATCCCAGACTGTTAACCAATACCGATCTCCTCCTGGAGTTCCTGTGCTTTCACCTTTTATCATACATCTTTCTTTGTTGGCCAGATTTCTTTTGGCAGCCATGGTTTGAGCCAGTTAGTACGCATGAGTTAGCTGGGCCTTTAACTTTTGCCATACAATAAATAGTTGTCAGCCTAGACCCCATCAGGAGAGACCCCCAAAACACACATCTACTGGTCGAGGGCTTCTCTTCCCAAACATCAAGCGGTAGGGAGAATCAGTGGCATCACTTTGATAGCAGTTATAAGCATGTACCAGGGTGCTAATTTGTTAGCTCCATCTGAAGCTTGTCCTTTGGGTGCAGGGTGCCTAGCATATCAGCAAAGTGCGGTTGAAACGTTCAAGCTGTAGGTCCCCTGGGGTAGTGAGAGTGGTTCTGGACTTTTACCGCACTCCCACAGAGAAAGCATCACTTTGATCAGGCGACTCTCAAAGTCTCTCCCTTGATCAGAATGGATTCTTTGTGGAGCCCATAGTGAACAAAAAGTTTTCTAAAGTACTTTGGCCACAGTGGATGCTTTTGGTCTTTGGTGGGGAAAGCTTAGGCATATCTCGTGAAATGGTCAGTGACCACCAGCACATAACTGATATTTCTTTTGATCTGACTCCAAACTTAGAAAATCAATACAGACCAGCTCCATGGGTGCACCTGGTGGTGATGTTAACAAGAGGGCAGGGCAATGTTTTTGCATATTTTTATTAAAAGCTTTAAAAGCTGAAATTCAAGTCCTTGTGTCATGATTAGTGTTTCCTGAAAATTTCATGCTGTTTGGTTTTGTGGTTTCTTTAAATCAGCATTTGTTAACTTGCTCTACAGTGGCTGAAAACAGTGGAGTTATTTCTGTCCTCTCAGTCAAACTTAGAGGTGCAATGACATCATCTTGGAGTAGCTTACTGTTTCAGATTCCCAATCAGAGCAGCACTCTGTAGGATTTATGGTTTGCTGAGCTCTCCAGGTTCCTTACAAACCCAGTCTCTGGTTTGTGTTTAGAAAGACCAACTTAAAATACATCATGTTTCTTCCTTTAAAAGCAGTCAATCCAGTTTCAATGCTGAATTGAAGTAGGAAATCTTTTCTGTGAGAAATCAGCTTGTCTGTACCACAGCTCTGTTCTTTCTAATCAAACCTCATTTTTTTCTAACTGTATAACACAGGGCTGTTCAAGCAACATAAAATAAATCTAAATGTTGTTCATTCACAGAAACAGTTTGTCTTTGATGTTGCCTTCATAAATACAATCATGTAAGAACATTTTTTTTTCATGTCAGATTGACAAACAGGTGCTTGTCACATACTGCTACAGTATTTCAAGCACACGTACTGTCAGAATTCACAAATGTAAGCTCTTTGGTGGTTTCTGTGTGAAAATACATCATGTATGTTTACAACTAGGACCACTATGTGGCATCCTGATGCACTGTCTCTGCCCCACAGTTGAGGCAGCTGCAGTCTACTGCCACCAGTCCCCTGCCCCACAAGCCTCCTGCCTTCTGCTCCACATTCGAGGCTGCTGCACCCTGCTGCCCACTGTCTTTTCCCACACAGTCATGGATTGTGCACCCTGCTGCCTCCATCCCTTGCCTAAAGAATCAGGACTATTGCACACTGCTGCTCCCTGCCCAAACAATTGGGGTTGCTGCACCCTGCTGTCCTATCTCCCCCACCCTCACAGTTAGGGAAGCTGCACCTGTTGCCCCCTGTT
This sequence comes from Neoceratodus forsteri, assembly GCA_016271365.2. NCBI lineage: Eukaryota > Metazoa > Chordata > Ceratodontiformes > Ceratodontidae > Neoceratodus > Neoceratodus forsteri. Next base: position 74,049,185 of record CM057452.1, read on the forward strand.
CCTGTCTCCACTGTCAAGGTTGCTGTGCTGCGCTAGGCCCTAAAGTGCCATGTTCCCTGCCCCATGGGCAGGGCTGCTGCACCACATGTACCCCATCTCACAGTCAGGGCTGCTGTACCCTGATGCCCCATGTGTCCTGCCCCACAGTCAAGGCTTCTACACCATGCTGTTTTCTATCACCTGTCACCACAGACAGGGCTGCTGCACCCTGCTCCTTTCTACACAGTTGGGGTTGCTGTGGCCTGCTGTGCCCTAAAGCCCCATGCCTCTGCAGTTAAGGCTGCTGCACCATGCTACCACTTGCCACAAGATTCAGGGCATTTGCTGCATCCTGTTGCATGCCTCCACAGTTGAGGCAGTTGCACCCTGCTGTCCCCCTGCCACCAGAGTCGGATCCTTTGCTACACCCTGCTGAGACAGGAACAGGAGGCAACATGTGCAGTGTCCCTGACTGTGAGGTGAGAGAGAGGTAGCAGGGTGCAGCAAGCCAACTGTTTGGAAAGGGTGCAGCACAAGAGTAAAAACATTTGTTGCACCCTGTCCCTTCCTGTGGAGGCAGGGGCTGTGTGGTGCAGCAGGACACAAAGAGGTGGCAGGGGACAAAGGGACAGCATGGTGCAGAAGCTTGACTGTGGGCAGGACACCGTGGGCATCATGATACAGCAACCCTGGACAGTGGTACAGGGAGTACACTGCACAGCAGCCTAGCCCATTTGGGGCAATGGCAATGTGTAGCAGGGCCCAGCAGCCCCAAATGTGGATGCAGGCAGCATGAGACTCTAGGGTGTAGCACAGCACAGCAGCCCTGACTGTGGAGACAGGGACAGGGGCAACAGGTGCCCGTGACCCTGACTGTGGCGTGGGGACAGAGGGCAGCAGAGTAGCAGCCCTGAATGTTCGGGCAGGAGATAGGGTGGCATCAAGATACAGCAGCCCAAACTGTGGAACAGGTGCAGCAGCGAAAGCCTGTCTGGGACAAGGGATGGGCAGCAGGGTATAGCAAAGGATCTGACTCTGGTGGCAGGGGACAGCAGGGTGCAACTGCCTCAACTGTGGAGGCATGTAACGAGGCACAACAAATGCCCTGCATCTTGTCAGCAAGTGGCAGCATGGTGCAGCAGCCCTAACTGCAGCGGCGAAGGGAACTAGAGCACAACAGGCCATGGCAACCCCAAAGGAGCAGGGTGCAGCAGCCCTGTCTCTGGTGACAAGGGATACAGGACAGCATGATGCAGAAGTCTCAACTGTGGTGCAGAACGCAGAGGGCATCAGCCCTGACTATGAGATGGAGAACAGATGGTGCAGCAGCCCTGCCCATTTGGGGCAATGGAGGTGGGTAGCAGGGTGTAGCAAAAGCCCCACCGCTGGTGGCTAGGGCAGCATGGTACAGCAGCCCCAGCTGTGGAGACAGGGGACCTGGCACACTAGGGCTTAGCACAGCACAACAACCCTGACTGTGGAGACAGGAACAGGTGTCAACAGGTGCAGCTTCCCTAACTGTGAGGGTGAGGGAGAAAGGGCAGCAGGGTGTGTCATCCCCAATTGTTTGGGCAGGGGATGGCAGGGTGCAGCAGCCCTGATTCTTTAGGCAGGGCATGGAAACAGCAGGGTGCACAATCCCTGACTGTGTGAGAGAAGACAGTGGGAAGCAGGATGCAGCAATTTCGCATGTGGAGCAGAAGGCAGGGGGCTTGTGGGGCAGGGACAGGTGGCAGTAGACTGCAGCTGCCTCAACTGTGGGGCAGAGACACGGTGCATCGGGATGCCACATAGTGGTTCTAGTTGTACACATACGTGATATATTTTCACATGGAAACCACCAAAGAACTGACATTTGTGAGTTCTGACAGGTGCCTGTCACACTCTGCTACAGTATGTCAAGCACATGTACCGTTTGTCAATCTGACATAAAAAAAAAATGTTCTTACATGAACATATTTATGAAGGCTACATCAAAGACAAACTGTTTCTGTGAATGAATAAAATTTAGATTTGTTTTATAATCATTAAACAGTCCTGTGCTATATAGTTAGAAAAAAAATAAAATTTTTGATAAGAAATAACTGAAAGCTGTGATACAGACAAGCTGATTTCTCACAGAGAAAGATTTCCACTACTTCAATTCAGCATTGTAACTGAAATGATCAGCTCTTTATCAGAAGATAATGATATGTTTTAAGTTGATCTATCTAAACACAAACCAGAGACTGGGTTTGTAAGAAACTTGGAGAGCTCAGCAAACCATTAACTCTACAAAGTACTGCTCTGATTGGGAATCTGAAACAGTAAGCTACTCCAAAATGATGTCATCGCACTCTAAGTTTGACTGAGAGGACAGAAATAACGCCACTGTTTTCAGCCACTGTAGAGCAAGTTAACAAATGCTGATTTAAAGAAAACCACAAAATCAATCAGCATGAAATGTTCAGGAAACACTAATCATGACACAGGGACTTGAATGTCAGCTTTTAAAGCTTTTATAAAAAAATATGTAAAGACCGTTGCACATGATCTTTACGAGAGCATGGGACGGCAGAGAGGGTAGAGTGCTGGATGAAAAAGCAGTGCACCGGATGAAGTCCTAGCCTTCAGCTACGCGCCTTGGGCAGACTGGGTGGGCCAGGCGGTCCTTTTCTGCGGTCACGTTTCTATGTTTCTATGAACCGGGGCTGGGAGGAGGTAAGATCACTCCATGGCACGAAGTCAGGGGTGGAAATTGGCAACAGCCCACTAGCCAAATGTTGGTGGATTTTGTATGGGGCTAGTAAGATTTTCCTTTAACTAGCCCTGGTGGCTTGTACCAGAGAAGGTAACATTTCAATAAGTGCACCAAAGGGCCAGTGGAAAGGTTTATGGGGCTATGATTTTTCTCAGTCACTAACAGCAGGGCTAGTGACTGCAAAACTTAATTTCGACTGCTGAAAGTCTGGGTCCAATTGACTTTGGGGCATTACTCATCTCCTCCATCAGTCTTCAAAGGCTGGGAGTCTGTTTTGAAGAGAGTACGTAAGCATTCCAAACTGTAAAGTTCACTGGAATCTTTCGCCAGTCCACGAGGGATGGTGTAACTCAGGTGAGCCAGACTTGTGTAACTGCTTTTGTAGCAGCTAGTATCAAAGTTAACAAGTAAATTAAGTGTCTGGGCCCAGAAATGACCTCCCAGGTGGTACTGCCATCAAAATAAGGGACGGTGTGATGGCCCTGAAGCATCAAAACAGATTCTAGTTCAGAGAAAACTGTCTTCCTAAAGGGTCAGAGTGGGGGGCATTCCCACAAAAATGTGGGTTTGATTAGCAGGAGGGAAGCCACAGTCCCTTGGCACAGTGGTGCCGGAATGGTTTGAAAAGTGGTAGGGCCAAGGACATAAGGGGTAAATTTTCCCCTATTAAATATATTACCATGATATCAAAAAGTGATAGGGCCACTTATGAAAGTGGTAGGGCCATGGCCCTAGTGCCCCCCGTTCCGGCACCTATGCCTTGGCACATTATCTCTGTCCCTGTTTGTTAACAGTTTGAATAATAACTCAAAAGAAAACAAGATGACATTTTCAAGGTCAGCAGCATAAGGTGTTGAGATCAGGTTTACTAACACAAAATTGTTAAAAATGTAACATGGATGGTAATTAGAAAAAATGTTGTTTGTTCTTAGTTCATAAGAAAAGAAGTGTGTGGAGAAATGTTTTAACACGTGGTTGTGAAGAACTTTAAGAAATATTCTAGTAAGTACACTAGAATTAAGTAAGTAATAAGCCATGACAGGGTGTGTGTTGAAGGATTTTAATGCACTCCGCAGAGGCATGCAATGGCATGAGGCCGAAAGCCAAGTGTTCTTACGCCCCTAGGAAGTGCATTAAAATCCTTTAAGACACACCATGGAGGGGCTTAACACAATTACAAAATTGCTCAATTGTAATGTTGTAACAAAATTATTTAAAAAAAAAAAAAAGTGTGTGTGTTTTTGTGTTAGAGAAAGTAGTAAAAAAAGTATCTGAAAGAAGAAAACTCGAGGAACTAGTACTCTGCAGTATGTGGCCAGCAGGTGGTGCTGTGCTATACAGCGTGGTGTGTGTACTGCAGAGTTAGGAAACTAGTTACCTTATTTTTATTGTTTTCATAATTTACAGTTTAAAAATTGTGTACCTTTCACTACCCACCATGAAATGAGGAGGGATGTGAAGAGGCTAGAAAACTGGTCCAAGGAATGGCAGTTGGGTTTCAATGCAAAAAAGTGCAAGATTATGCACCTAGGGAGAGGGAATCCTAGGGTCGAGTATGAACTAGACGGGGTAACACTGGAGGTCACCATAGAGGAAAGGGATCTAGTGGTAGTCATAGAAGACAACCTCAAAGTGGCTAAACAGTGCAACAAAGCAGTTGGAAAGGCTATCAGAATGCTAGGGTACATAGGGAGGAGTATAACAAGTAGAAGGTGGGAAGTGGTGGTACTGTTGTACAACTCCCTAGTAAGGCCTCATCTGGAGTACTGTGTTAAGTTCTGGAGGCCCCATCTCCAAATAGACAGACAGGATGGAGACTGTACAGACCAGGGCGACACAAATGGTGGCGGGATGCAGCATAAGTTGTATGAGGAGAGACTCAGAGCTCTCAATATGTACTCCCTGGAGGAAAGCGGGGAGGGGAGGACATGACAGAGACCTTCAAATGATCTAAGGGGATCAACAGGGTACCAGAGGGGAGCATCTTTCACATGAATGGAAACATTCTACTTCACTGAAAGGGTGGTGGAGAGATGGAACAATCTCCCCCAGGAAGTGGTGGAGGTGGCCACGGTTCAGGGATTCAAGAATGCGTGGGATAGGCACATGGGAATTATCAAGCTAGGGCGAAGGGGTGGGGGGAGCCCTGTAGCATCTAGCGTACCTTAAACATTAGAAAGAGGGATAGGGCAGACTGGATGGGCCACAAGGCCCTTATCTGCCGACAACATCTATGTATGCTCACTCAGTTCAGCCCTGATCCCCCCCCCCATTGTGCTTAGCACCAACTTGCTCGTCGTAAAAAACAAAAAACAAAAGTGAGGTTTGGGTAGTTTTTTCAATTTACAATTTTGCATTTTATCCCTGCCCGACACACCAGCAGACACATGTATGTGTGCACATGCTCGACCCCTTCCATCCCACCCTGGCAATCACCTGCTGCCCCTCTGCCTATGCTTCCCATCGAACTCCACCTGATAGCCAGCCTGCCAGAACAGCAGTAGAGCTACCACTATGCATGCCAGCAACCCAGGCTCAGGAATGGACTCGAGTTGCTGGAGGGCCAGATGGGGAGAGGAGGACTGGCGTCCACTGGCTGCTCTCCTCCCCAGGGAGGGTGGGTTGCCTGTCCCACCATTCTACCACCACCTGGGTGACCACAGGAGGAGGGTGCAACAGGACAGCATGAAGCAGGTGGGAGAAAACTGGTCGGGAGCTGGAGCAGTGGCACGTTAGATGTTCTCCACCCTTGGCTCCCCTGCTGTGCCAGCATCCTATGGGCACCAGAAAAACAGAAAAATCCCATACTGGAGGCCTGCAGATGGGACTCAGCTGGCTCAAAATCACAACCAGACTCCTCGTGGAGCCAGGGCAGACCAACGATGCACACTCATGGACTGGCAGAGACTTGGGGGTCCACTTCCTCTCCACCTGGGGGTAAACACCCGGCAGGATGGGGGCAGGTCTACTGGAAGCCCTGATGGAGTTACCTGGGGAGAAACTATGGGAGGCGCACACAGCCTAGGGCTCCCGAGGACAGGGGTCTAGTGTGGTGAGTGGGGCATAAAGAGTAAATATAATAAAAAAAAGAACTTCCACCGATGGGAGCAGAACTATGGGAGAGCATTCCTTGGAGAGGAGAGCTGCCTTTCAGCTGCTCAACTCCCACCCCCGCCGACCTGAGGTAGTTTCCAAACCCGGTCACCTGTGTGACATGAGGCAAAGCGTCCAGTGCCAACTGGACGGTCTGAGTATTATTTTGTTTTGGGGGGGAGGGGTGGTGGTGAATGATGCTCTCCTGTCCCATTTCATCTAAATGGAACAACCAGCTTCATCATGTCCGTTCTGCTTGACCCTGTCCACCCGCTGTGTCGGGCTTTATTGTTGCCATGTTTAAGAGGAGCAGTTTTCAGTTGTAGCACTTCAGTTTGGTATCCTGGCCTTAAAAAACTGTAGAAATGGGGCCAGGAAGGACAGGATCAGTCACTGTAATTTAAGACAGAAGTCGCATTTTAAGTTGGAGTTCCCTGCCTCTGTAATTAGCAAGAGTTCCGGTGAGCTGCTCTCCTGGCCCCACATACAGTAGCCACATCAGTAGTCGGACTACTCCTACCTCCAACTTCTTGCAAGCCTGTCTCACAGTCCCACTGCTAGCTCTGACCACGACAAGCACGTGACTGAAACTAAGTAAAATGGAGCAGAAGTAAGTTTTTTTTTCCCTGTGGGTGCTGAAGCAGGTGTAAGTAATTTGATAGCGGTGGAATGGCTACTGCCCATGCTGTTTTCTGATTAGGTCAAACACTTATTTTTAAGCAGCTGGGAGGTAAACTGTTTACACTGTTGGATATGTTTTGCCTTGTGCCATAGCTGTTGCAGTGCCGTTTATTTTTAGAAGATTGTGACCAGTTTATGATTAATAATATTTAAACATCACTGTAGACAATGGCGAGATTTTCAAGATGGTGGTTACAAGTTTCATTCTGAAGTTTAGTGATGCATTTACAGAAGTGGGCTTGTTGGACAGGAAAACAAGATTTGGCAGCTGACCGTGCATTTACAGAGATTTAATGCACAGTCAGCTGACGTCACTAGGCCAATGAAATTTCTAGATTTTTTTATTGCCATTTCATAACTGTTTATATTGAACTTACTGGTGTGTTCCTAAAAATGTTTTGCTCTTGTATTTGAAGGAGGCTAGTTCTCATTGAGGAAATACATTTTGTAGCATAATAGAATGAAGAAACTGTTCCAGTGCTTAGGTATGATTCAGAGTGTTCCACTACATTAACTTATAAGATTATTTTAATTTATGTATGAAAGAAGACATAACTATTCACTGATTTCTCTCTACTGCTAGCCACAAACCCTGATGAAGAGGTACTGATGTTAAGGAAAACTGTATAAATTAGGGGCTCCGCCCCTAAAGACTTATCCTCCAGTTTAGCTTTTTAAACTAAAGTAGCGTTTCTCGCGTTGCAACTGAGTGTATTTTACTTGCGAAAAGTCTGCCACCGGAGTATGGCGGACTGGAGACTCCATTACTGTAATGGTGCGAGCGCCCGCACCGCTCAGCTTCAATACAAAATGTACTGAAGTGAGCGGTGCCGCCTCATCAGTTAATGGAGCACCCCAGCGCCTGCCATGCTTCTGGGTCGCGGACTTTTGCAAGTAAAATACACTCAGCTGCTGGTGTGAGAAAAGCGCGCTTTTAGTGTGAAAGCTAAGCGAGGCTAAGCCTTTCAGGGGTGGGAGCCCCTAATTCTCAGATTTTCCTTAAGTCTCAAAAATCCACATGGAAAAGTGGCAATGAAATAAATCAGTAAGTGGCACTCAAGTCTTTTGATTGGTCCAGGCGGCCTGTTTCACTTATGGAAATTATGGTTAAAACAGTATAGAAACAGAAATTTGACGGCAGATAAGGACCACTTGGCTCACCCAGTCTGCCCATTTCCCTACCTAATGGATAAGCTGCAGATCCTAGTTAACCAGCAGCCTACTTTTTCCTACCCCCACCCCCTAGAATTGCCTTATGACTGTCCCATGCAAGCTTGAATTCCAACACTATTTTTGACTCCACAACCTCCTCCAGAAGGCCGTTCCATGCATCCACAACCCTCTCTGTGAAAAAATACTTCCTTACATTACCTCTGAGCCGCCCCCTTCCCCCATCTTCAAATTGTGCCCCCTTGTTCTTGCGCACCTCTTTTTCTGAAAGATGCTACCCTTTTGGACTTTGTTGATTCCCTTGAGGTACTTGAAAGTTTCTATCATGTCCCCCCTCTCCCTCCTTTCCTCGAGGCTATACATATTAAGCTCCTTAAATCTCTCTTCATATGTCTTCCAGTATCTATATGATAAAGGGGAGTAGTCAGCACAATGAGTCATGCGCTCAAAACGTGGGGCTGGTCCCAATGTGCACTTTGTGTGGAAATTTTTTTTTTTTTGCTTACTGTTTACTGTAGTATAGCAGATCGTATCAGACTAATTTTGCTTACTTCTAAGCTGCCATATTGTGTTACACAAATCCCAGAATCCCCTGCAGCTGACATCAGAGCAGTACTGCAGCAGTGGGAGACTCAACAGCATGCAGTGCATGTTAGAGCTTTTATAAGCTCTGATCAGATGTCTTCCGGTTCTGCTTTTCTCAAGAAGGTAAGTACAGTCCTCTGTGACTGTGCTTAGCCCTGAGAGAACAGTGGGACCAGCAAACAAAAGATCAGAAATTATATAAACTCTGACATGCACTGCAGGCTACTGAATCTCCCACTGCTGCTACCCTGCTCTGCAGTCACCTGCAAAGGATTCTTGGATCTGCAAAACCTAGACTTTGTTGACAGATAAGGACCCCCACCAAGCCTGTCCAGTTTGTCCCTACTTATACCATCACTGTGGGGACCCTACCTGATCTCGGCCCCCCCACTAAGATTCCTTTGAGTCTATTCCCTGCATGTGTGAAGTCCACCACTGTTTTTACTCCCACCACCTCCACTGGTAGACTGTTCCAGGCGTCCCCCCACTCTTTCAGTGAAGTACTTCCTCACATCCCTCCTAAACTTTCTCCCTTCCAGCTTCATTGCATGCCCTCTTGTCATGCTGCAATGTCTCCTCTGAAAAATATCCCCCCCCCCGTACCTTGTTCACCCTCGTGAGGTCCTTGTACATCTCCATCATGAGCCTCCCCTCCCTTTCAGGTTGTACATATTGAAAACCCTCAGTCTCTACTCATAGGGCTTTTGCTGCAACCCTGTACAATTTTGCTGCCCTCCTCTGGACAATCTCTACCCTGCCTATGTCCTTCCAGAGGTGGTCTCCAGAACTGGACACAGTATTCCAGGTGGGCTCTCACCAAAAATCGATAAAGCGCAACACCACCTCTCTCCTTTTTTTTAAGTCTATTTTTATCCCCAAGCCTCTTTTCCCCCTCAACTTCTCCACTCAATCAGAACTCCCAATGCCAGCGTTACCACCTACCAACTTTCAGGTTCTGCCCCTAGAGTACCTCAGCTCGACTGTCCCTACTACCGAAGAGTCCGGATTACCCCTAGGTGGGGTGAGGACAAGTTCTCCCCTACCTTATCCCCGAATGTTCCACAGGGAGAGGGCCTTGGCACAGCAGAGTCTGCCCTGAATCTTCATCGGTGGTGGCACGCCTGCTTGCTGGGGAGATTATCACCTAGGAGAGGTGAAGGATTTTTCCTCCGTCCCTGACACCGGCATGCAATGGGGAGCAAGAGGTCAGGTGCACGCAGAGACATGTGTCCGCCCCAGTCTCCTGCCAGCGTCGACCCACTAAGATGCTGCGCTTTCCCCTGTGCACCAACGTCCCCCAATTCACTGGGAGGTGGCGGTATTGCGGCGGAGAAAGCTGTAGAACCCCTCCCCAGAGAAGGAGAGCAAGCTGTTGGGCACTCGATCCTTCTCCCCCCGGCTGACGACCCGGCGCGTTCCCGGACCCAGGTAGCTGGCGTGGAGGCGGTCGGCGTCCAGCACCTCAACCCTCAGCGCCACCGGGCCTGCTCCACCACCTCTCTCCTTCTGGTGACGATTTCCCTCCCTCCCTGTGTACCCAGCATCCCACTGGCCCTGCCTACTACCTTATTACACTACCCTGCCACCTTGAGGTCATCAGATATGATAACCCCAAGACCTCTTTCCTGCTCTGTGATTGTCCAGTACATTGCAAATACAGAAAATGTCAGCCTGGAAGTAACCTAACAGTCTGCTAAATCTACTTCTCTAAACAGTAAGTAAAACAAAAATGTGTCTGTACCCAAATGCACACTAGGACCAGCCCCACACTTAAACGTGGGTCTCTTGGCGCCGACTGTTCCCTTTGAAACTAAAAGGTTCTGAAAGTTCTAATGAAGCTCAGATAGCTATCAGAACCCTTTGTGCATCTCCAGTTCCAAGATGGTAAGGAGAAAAATAGTCAAGGTTGGTGGGGATGACAGCCTGAATAAGAGACTGGGCAGAGGAAAGGTCCCAGCGGAACCGGATCTAGATGAAGTCACACAGGCGAAGATATGACATATACTAGATTTGGTCCATGGTACGGTATGTTAAAGTTCCATACTGCAACAGATTTTGTGGAGTTCATATTGGCATTATTACACCAATGTGTGAGGCTTCACACAAGCAGAATTAATGTTCAAGTGTAATCTCCAGGGGACAGGCAAACATTTTCTGTACAAATGAAGCACACGAAGCCCTGAACAGATTTAACACATGTTGTTTATTAAGCACTAATTCCACTAGCTCCCAACAGGAGAAAAGAACCGGCACAAATTACAACGCCAAAATACGTTTTTCTTTGAAAATAATTAGATGCATCAAGGACAAGTGACTCAGAACTCGATGCCATGCTGGGACCACTTCAGCATCCACACCTGCACCACTAGACAAACTCTGAAATGACTTGCCAGTGCCGCAGTAGCAGTACCGACAGCCTTCATTTTGTACGTGACATTCGGTAACAGTCGGAAACGCAAATGAACCTTTCTTCCTCATTTTGAGAAATTACAGTGCTGCTTATTTAACTACAGGAGCCACGAACAGATTAAACTGTAGGAGGCAGCACCCTACTGTTATGTGTACGGACTCAGATGTATAAATCTGAAAGAGCTTGCTCCATTATGGGAAGCTAATGGCCAGTTTGTTTGTTAATGGACAGAAGGGAAGCAGGAAAGTTAGGAATAGGGCTGTAATTTTGCCATGGAAGCTACCAGTACCATGATTTTACTGCATTCCCCAGCTCCCCAAAATCACGAGGTTTGCAATTTCCTTTTTAAAACTATTCATTCTCCCAGTTGTGTTCACCTCCAGTGCTAGGGGTCTCTCGATTTTCTCCCATCCAGGGACTCCAGGAGTGAGCTGGAGCCTCGTCCCACAGGCACCACCACCTTCAGTTGAGCCATCCAGTCCTCAGCTTCACCCGGAGGCGGGGTTCCCCTGCTGAAGCCTAGCCATGGTGATCTGGGGGACAAATCAGGATCACATTGGCAATTACAGTTGGCTGTGTGTGTGGGGGGGCGGAGAACAGGAAAGCTATTCCTGACTTCCTCTTGGGGCATGGGTCGTGGTAAGCCCCACCCTTTCACACTGCCACCAACCAGGGAGGATTTTCCCCCTTTTACCGGTCCTGCCTGTGGTCTCCCAGCAACATGGGGTCATCCAGGCCCTGAAGGGAGTTACCGCATGTCTGCATCAGGTGTCGCTCCAAGTGCGGTGTGGCACATCCACCCAACCTGGGAGGAGAACGCTCAAGGTGGACACTCTTTCACCCTCCCTGCTGGCCTCCACTCCTGATGACCTAGGCTCAGACTACGAACCCAAGTCACCAGTGTGCCAAAGTAATCCCCATTGCTCGGCACCACAGAGCCAGTGATGTTTGGCACTTTTAAAAGCAAAGGGCAGAGAGGGTCAGAAAAAATTTCAGAAGTTAAAACTGTTTAAAAATGCTATGCTGTAGCGGGTCACAGCGTATTTCTGATGCACTCACTCATGCACATATGGCGCAAACATACACAGGGGGTTCAGGTCCTATAACTTCATCCTCAAAACTGGAATACACACCACTCCCCATACAATAACGACCAAAGCCACAGTACAGCACAAACCATGACCTCAGCATGGACACACCTAACCATCCTTTTACAGAGGTGTAGTTCAGTAATCCATGACAATTAAAAGGAAGAATTTAGGCCACTGGTGGCCTATGATCAAATATCACAAATTCTGATCCATCGGTCCAATTCAGATTATCCCTAATCCAAAATCTGAGTCTGATATCATTAAAGTGATTTAAAAACTTTTCTGAGATTTCAGTATTACTTATGTTATCTGGTACCCTTATGCTGGTGAAAGTCAGTCCTTGCATTTTGTAGAATTTTATTCTGTGCCTGTATTTAGATGGAAGGGATTACAGTTTGTCCCCGACAAGGTGGCCAGCTGATCCCTTCCACTTCCCGACCCTCTCTCACGCCCCCCACGCTCAGGTAGTAATGCCACAGAGCAAGGGAGAGCATGGGGGTGAGCCACATTAAGTCAGTGGGGGCTGAATTTGATTAATATACAATGATGGCCAGTTTGAGGTTAAAGAAAGCCACCATTCGAGTGGTGGCCTTCTGTAATCTCCAACTGGGCGTCATTATGTATTAAATAATAATACTATCTGGCCCCCATTGACTTCAGTGGGGCTTGCCCCCATGCTCCCCCCTTGCTCCATGTCATTATGTGCCTGAGCGAAGGGGTATGACAGGAATCAGGAAGTGGAAGGGATCAAGTGGCCACCTTGTCTAGGCCAAACTACAATCTCTTTCATCTAAATACAGGCACAGAATAAAATTTTAAAAAACAGTAAGGACAGACTTTCACCAGCATAAGCTACCAAATAATGTATAGTATATGGTTAGGGCTTATTCTCCACGGAAAACGGTGGCTTTCCAAATCTTGTTGAAGGATGGTTCAAAGGTCAAAACAGTTGTACTACCATTCTGACGTCACATCAATAGTACAAATTCTCCAGCCTTTTGATCTGCCTCCTGATTGGCTTACTTAGCGTGGCTCTACAAAAAGCATGAAAAATGGCAGCAAGATTTAGCGAGTGCTGAGTAGTGAACACCGCTAATACTGGCAAGAGGAGACACAAACTGCTCTGTGTCACAAAAGTAAACTTTTTAATTTCATTTTAAAATCAACAACATCAGACATACAAAACAGAAGCCAGAGCGAGCAGGAACAGGGAGAAGCTGGAGTGAGCTGCGCCACGTAACACAGAAGGTAACAAGCAACTGAAAAAGTTAATGAATAAACTAGTCAGTCCTAACCATATAAAACAGTGGCTGGGTGACTATCCACAGCTAAGGCTGCGTTTCCATCTTGGGAGTTGGATGATATCATGGAGATCTCTCAAGCTTCACCCTCAAGGTCTCTATGATGTCATCAACATCCTTGATGGAAACACAGCCTTGTTGTGGATGGTCACCAGTCCATTATTCTATATAAGTAATAACAGAATCTCAAACAAAAATCAGATGAAGTATCAAATTAGGAATTCAATTACAGCTACAATTCTGACCTCAGATTTTGGAATCCTTACAATTAGGATGTAGGATATTTAGCAACCAAATCAAAAACCCAAATTCCTAGCTTTAGGATCAGAATCAGAGGCATCCAGATTTGAAAACAGATATCCATTCACACCAAGTAAGCATGTTTGTATACCAGGTTGGTGGCCCAAGTTCACATAGCGACAATGCCCATTCTACATCAGGAGGGAGGCAATGCCGAGCCTTGTGTTTGAGATGTATGCTGCCTTAGGGAGGGTAAGTGGTCCCTGCTGGTACATGACTGCCCTCAGTTGTCTCAGTGAGAGACAGGGTTTTATTTGCTTTTAGCTCTTAGCGGTCTAGGACTCTGAATATAAAAATATTAGGTCCCGTACACAATTCTGGAAGTTCTACACTGTTCCTTCTGAGTCACTTCAGTTGTAGAATTTCAGAATTTAATTAGAAGACAAACTGAGAGTGAAACTCTCATTTAAAATTGCATCCAGGATAAAACAAAAGATTCAGTTGCTAATCAGCACACATTACAGTATGAACAATGACAACAATCGGATGAGTATGTTAAACCAATGAGAATTCATTCTGTTGTTTTATGCATTATCTGGATGTTGATAATATGGGATTTTCCAAACAACTGTCATAAAGCTTTTGAAGAAGGACTTTGTTGGTCGAAGCTAGAACACTTTGTTCTGTTGTTGTAACATCTTTGTTGGTCCAATAAAGGTATCAGTCCATTTGCTTCTGGATCTGTTCTTACTAGGACCAATATGGCAACCACACTGTTTGTCAACGACAAGTGATACATTTGAAAAGTTAAGATATAGCCAGCCCAGTGGTGCTGAGGGTTGAGGCGCTGGACGCCTTACCTTATGCTATGCCAGTGACCTGGGTTCGAGGACGACCTCGGGTCATCGGGGTGCCAGTGTGGGTTGGGGGGTGGCAGGATTGAGTGCAGCAGGCAGGCTGCTCTCCTCTCCTCTCCTGAGGGTGGGCTGTCACCCTCCTGTAGTTCTACTCACAGCAGGTGGAGGTCTGGTGGGATAGCGTAGGCAGAGAGGGTGGCAAAGATGGGAGGGTGGAAAGGGCTGAGCTGGTGCCACGGATGGGCAATGGTTGGGGGAGGAGAAAAGGCAGAAGCACTCAATGACTACTTCTGCTTGGTATCTACGAAGAAAGAGTGCTACCCAAGGGGTAGAGGCAGTAAGAGCTGGGGAGGGAGTAACGGATGGGGTGATCACAGAAGGTGGAATGTTGGAGGGCTTGAGAATGCTGAGGGTGGACAAGGCACCAGGGCCAGATGGCATTCACTCCAGGGTAATGAAGGAGCTAGCAGAGATCTTGGCAGGCCTATTCAATGCCTCACCAAATTCAGGATGCATACCCAAGGATTGGAGGTTGCCTTACATGGTTCCCCTGTGTAAGAGCAGCCCCAAAGATGAACCAGGGAACTACAGACCGGTGAGCCTCACACCCATTGTGGGGAAGCTAATGGAAACGATCCTGAAAGAGAGGCTGGTGTCCCTGCTGGAGTTCAATGGGCTGCAGGACAGTTGACAGCATGGCTTTGTTGCTGGCAGACCCTGCTAAACTAAACTGGTAGATTACTATGACTGGGTAACTAGATAGATGGACAAGGGCCATGCAGTGGTTGTGCTGTACCTGGACTTCAGCAAGGCATTCGATTCGATGCCACTTGGGTGACTTAGAATAAAACTTGAAGGCACAGGGGCAGGAGCAAAAATGGTGGGATGGGTGACAAACTGGCTGCAGGGAAGGCAGCAGGGTGGTGGTGGAAGGGGAACTCTCCTCCCCAAGGGCAGTAATGAGTGGGGTTCCACAAGGCTTGGTGCTGGGACCAGTGTTATTTGGGATATTTATTGCAGACATTTCCATGGGCATCAAGAGCAGGATCAGCCTGTTTACTGATGACACCAGGACAGGGGCGGTGGTGGATAACACAGAGGGGTGGCAGAGTTTGCAGGAAGATCTGAAAAAGCTGGAGACCTGGTCGGACACTTGGCAGCTGGGGTTCAATGCCAAACAGTGTAAGGTACTGCATTTTGGGCCAAAAAATCCAAGGTCAAACTACCAACGGGGGGAGTGCAGCTGGCAGAGACTGAGGAGGAGAAGGATCTGGGGGTGGTCATCACGGGATCAATGAACAACTCGGCACAGTGTAGGAAGACAGCAGCAAGGGCCAACAAATGCTGGGTTGCATCGCAAGGGGAATAACGCCGAGGAGTGGGAAGGTGATTCTGCTGCTGTATAGATCACTAGTTAGACCTCATCTCGAATACTGCATGCAGTACTGGTGCCCATACCTGAAAAGGGACATTAAATTACTGGAAGGGGTGCAGCGCAGAGCAACTAAGATGATCCAGGGACTGGGGGACTTATCATATGAGAGTAGGCTAAAGGAGTTGAACATGTACTGCTGGAGAAGAGACAGAGGAAATGATTGAGACATTCAAGTACGTGAGAGGGATAAACATGACTGTACGGAGGGGCTATTCAGGGTAAGGGTGAGGAGAGACACTCAAGGCCATAACATGAGATTGGATGGGGGAAGGTTCAGGAGGGAAATGAGGAGACATTATTTTTTTTTTTTTACAGAGAGGGTGGTGGCAGGGTGGAACGCATTACCAGCAGAGGTGGTGGCCTGTGAAACAGTGGGCTGCTTCAAAAGTGGCTGGGACAGGGCAAGAGGAAGGATAAAGGGAGGGGGTGAGGAGGGAGGTGCAGTTGCAGAATAGGGCTGCTAGCTGCAAAATCAAGCAGACTCGATAGACCAAAAGACCTTTTTCTGCTGGCAAATTTCATAGGTTCGTAAATATGTACGGCTGTGTGCCAGGGCCTCAGATGGGAAAGCTAACTATAAAAGAAAACCCATAAAAAATCTATCAAAAAAAAAAAAAAAGAAAAGAAAAGTTAAGATACTCTCCACTTGTAACATTTGCAAAAGAAGTTGAGGAGGAATTATTTTGCTAGAGTACGGTGAGTACCAGGCAGAACCTATGCATCCTGAGTCAGTTTAAGATCAGTTTACATGGCCCCTCTAAACACAAGCACTGTTCTGCTCCGGTGCTTTTAAGACCTTCAAAACCAATCACGCTGTGTTTAGACGGCCCCTCAGTACTGACATAAACTGTGTGAAAGGAGCCATGAGTGCAGGAACACAGTTTGACAGTGTGATGGACGCCAGCTGGCTGCAACAGATCGAGCAGTGCTGCCTGTCCACACAGCTCCTTACACTGTTCACTCGAACCGTCCCGGCTCTGCAGCAGCTGTGGCAGAAGGCAGGACCAACTTATCATAATCGGGTAGTGTCCAGACAACCACATTTGCACTGAAGCAACACAGCGCTGGTTGTTGCCGCAAATATGGCCATGTACAGAGGCTTTGGATATCTGAATATTTTAATCAGGTCTGCGCTGTGTCTTCTCCTCTCACTGAAAACAATTCCAGCTCTTCTGCCACTCTGTCATTACAGCCCACGTTCTCCAAGCCACAAAACCTCTTGGTCACTCTTCTCCGTATTTTCTCTACTGCATCAATATCCTTCTGCAGATGTGGGGACCAGAACTGCGCACTATACTCGAGATGGGGCCGGACCAAGGATCTGTACAGCTCTCACTGGGTAACTGGAAGCAGCACCCTTACAAGTAAAACTGCAAGTGAACAGCTACAGTATTTAATACATCACAGGACTCGAACCTTGAACTAGGGCTTGTTATCCAGCAACAATCACAGAATCATAGAAGCTTGACGTCAGAAAAGGACCCTTCCGGACCATCTAGTCTGCTACGTTTCCCCCTTCACACCCCCCGTCCTGTTACCAAAGCAACTACTAATGGCCTTGTCATCGTGTTCATGGCTCTCATATCCCACTGAATAAATGCAAGTTTTGAAGCATCTTCAAATGAAATGGGTGGCCCACTTCAGAGACTACAAATAGCACTGGGCCAGAAAGGTCCCACTCCTGAACAAGTCAAAGGCAATGTCGTAGTCAAATGCAATCATGTGCACTGCCTGCTGAAATTGTTCAATTTTTTTTTTTTTTGTGGGTCACAAGCCTGCCCCCACTAGCCCTGTCACCCACTGGGGCCACTTCAGATGTACCACCTTGTTTCTGTATTTATCTAATTGTATTTTATTACACATAAAAACAAAACACAAATCTTACTTGGAGTAAAAAAGAAAATACTGGGCTGGCAAGCACCACACACACAGCGCACAGACATCTGCTCGTACAACCTTTTTGATGTCACTGGATGGTTATCTAGCGCTGTGTTTATCACGAGGCTACCATCACCTTTTCAATAATCCATATAACCTCGCAAATTAACACCCTGTTGTCAGACTAATTATTAAATAGCTAAGTTCTGGACCAAGTGTTTATTGATTTCAAATTCAATAAACCAGTGGTGGATCTCAGGGGGAGGGCGGCCACACACCCCATTCTAACGTAATTGGCTTGTTGCTGCTGTGTGTCACTGTTTTGAAGAATGACTTATTAACTGTAAGAAGAAAATATATATATTCAAAACTACAGTCTACAGTTGTACACTTTTAAAAAATTAAATAAAACCAAAGTTAACAGCAGATTATATAAAAAACAAACAAAATGTGCATGCCAAGTCCTTCTCCCACATGCACTATTGTAAAATCCTGGCTCTGACACTCCAATAAACCATAGATTTGGAACAGTGTTAATAATTAATAATTAATGCAGTATTATAAAGAAGAGGATGTCTTAGGTGTTTCTGCATCCATCACCAGCTACTGAGTGACATCCTAAATCCAGTGCTATGCTACTTTGCAGCTTTGGGGACAGTGCCGACAGCATCACAAACACAGTGGCTTCTTACGTACAACTTTAACCGAGAACAGCTGTTAGAAATCTCTTGTTTGCAGCAAAATTAATTTCAGACAATTTTGGTTCCCTTATTACCAACCAGAACAGTAACTTCAAAGGCTGGGGAGGAGCTTTCAATTCCTGCAGGTTATGTCACTTGCAATAATATTATTACGGAGATGGAAAGTTGATTTAGACTGAGCTGTCAATGCCTTTGCCTAAGGCAACACGCTGTACAGCAGCCCTGAACTAGTGCTCAGAGGGATTAAGGGGCTAAAACAACTTTCCTCTCTGACACCATAGGGTTTGTTATCACAGTGAAATTAGTCATGAAATGACGGACCTGCATCTTTACCCTGGCAATAATCCACTTGAGAGAAAATTAACGCCAGCTCCCCCGCTGACACATTAAACATCCGCTGCAGTAAAGTCACAAAGATAAACTTACATCAACAGAAAGTGACCACCAACATGTCCTGTAATTTGCGAAGAATTCTGAACAGCATCACCATTTTGTTTTTAATCAAGAAGCCCACTAAGGGGCTCAGGATAAGCAATTTTGCAGAAATACAGGTTTACTTCAGGGGGTTACCTATATTTCGGTTCAGACCCAGATTTGCTCAGCTACTCTTTTCCCACTGCAAGCTGCAGTGCAGAATCAGAATCCTGAAATGTCAGAACTGTGGTCCCTACTGGAAGAAGTTTTGAATCTCGAAAGGTGACAGAGAGCTGGTGACTCCAGTGCACCAAAATTGTGCTGTAACATTAGCGTACTAGCAATGTACTGCACTAACAGAATACATAACACACTGCAGTGTATTATTATTACTATTACTCTGTAGGGCTACTGGATCTGCACGGTGTCAGCTGTGCAGAAGAGTTGCATCTGTGCCAATCCAGCAGCGTAAGAGCTGCGGAGTGTTGCATGCTGCTCCTCTGCACTGCAATGTGGTTCAAAGCATTCCCTGGTTTGTTGGGAATGCAGACGAGTGCACCAGAGAAGGTGTTTTTGCAAGAGTCTAAAACGCTGTCACTTCCTGCACCAGTGTCACTGCCATTCACAAACCCCTCTGCTGGAAATGCCCCAAAACATGGAAGGCCACCAGGAACCCTCCACAGCCGCAGTGTGTAAAAGAAGAGGGCTGCAGTGTGAACGGAGTGTAGGAAGCTGATTCAGGCAGCAAGACACCAGGTAAGTAATAATGTAAAAGCACCTTTTGACTGGGCTTTGAGGAACACTACGGCACCACCACTGTGTACACCTAAAAAGGAACACTACCAACATATGAACCTATGAAGATGCCAGCAGGGTAAGGTCTTTCGATTTATCGAGTCTGCTGGTACTGCCGGGTCCCCAGTGTCAGCTAAGAATGCTGCCCCCCAACCAATATCCTCTTCTATCTAGCCCCCAGATCCAATTCTCCACTTTACCCTGTCACAGCCTCTCCTGAAGCCATCCACTATTTCGAGGAGCAATACCACTTCCTCAGTAACCCCATTCCATCCTGCCACCACCCTCTCCAAAAGAAATGCATCCTGGTCTCCCTCTTAAACCACCATCACTCTGTCTTAAGACAGTGCCTCCCTCGTGTTTTCTTCTACTGAGTCTGAAGAGACTCTCCTTATCCACCTTATTTATACCCTTCAAATGCCTGAAGGTATCAATCATGTGCCTCCTCTCTCCTCGAGGGAGTACAAGTTCAGGGCCATCAGTCTCTCCTCGTTAAGCCCTACCCTGCTGTCCCATAATCATCTTTCTTGCCCTCCTCTGGACTGTCTCCTGTGGGTTTATGTCTTTAAAATATCGACGACAGTACTGTCCAGTGTATTCCAGCTGTGGTCACACCAGAAACTTGTACAATGGCAGTATTACCTCCTCCCGCCTACTGCTGATCTCTTTAGCTATGCAGCCGAACATTCAATTGGCCTTCGCTGCTCCCTTCCTGCATTGCATTGAATGCTTGGTCACTAGTGATCAACATCCCAGGTCCTTTCCTCTTGGTTTAATTACCAGGACCCTTCTAGGCTGTACTCCGTCTTTGGGTTCTTAGCTCCAATCTGGATAACCTTGCATTTCTTTGCATTGATGCCAAGTTGCCAAGTTCTGGACCACAACTCGAGCCTTATCAGATCGTCCCTTAGGTGCTGCATCCCTCTGCCACCTCCACAAAGCTTGGTACCATCCACGAATAAGTAAATCTTGCCTTTTATGCCCTCTCCAATACCATTTATGAAGACATTAAAGAGCACCGGACCAAGCATCAAGCCCTCTGGGACCCTGCTGGTTACATCTCTAGCATTTTAATTTAATTTTAATTTATTTTAATGGGCAAACTGGGTGGGCCATAGGCCCTTATCTGCCGACACTGTCTATGTATCTATGTATTTTAGAGCTCCTTTCATCACCACCACCACCACGCCCTGAGTCCTGCCCTTCAACCAGCTGGCTACCCACCCACCCAGTCAATTTCTCTCTTAACCCCGGCTCCACCAGCTTCTTGATCAATCTCTTGTGGGGCACAGAATAAAAGGTCTTGCTAAAGTCCAAGTACAGGATCCACTGCTTGGCTTTTGTCCGCTGTTCTAGTGACACAGTCAAAGAAGTTGATCTCGCCTTTCTAGCAAGATCTCTCAGCCCTAAATCTGTGTTGTGCCTATCCTGGAGGCCATTCTCTTCAAGTATCTTATTAGTCTTTTCTTTCCTCCAGTCACCAGCTCCATGGGATCTCCTTTGGACATGGCCTACTGTTGCTAGTTGTTCTCCCACTCGGCCTGAGGCCCTCCCAGATCAGGCCCCCGGAGCTCCTACCTACACCTCTTGCCCCCGATCCACCAGATTCTGGATTCCACCCCCATGAAATCTAGACCGCAGGTGGGGTGAGAGGAGGATTTATTCAGAGGCCTTTTGACTGGGCAGGATCCGTCAATGAGTGTGGGGGGCAGACTACAGGGCCTGTAGTCATCCTCCTCCCAGGTACCAGGGTTTTTTCCTTGTTCATGTCCCCCGGAGACACAGATGTGCAATGACGTCCAGCACATGTCTGCAAGACGAATGCCATCGCCATCCCCCTCCCTGAGTGTCCCCCAGCTCTAGCCCCCCCAGTCTCCACTGGGAACCGCTACATGCCGAGGATCTACAGCCCACCTTCACCAGAAGGAGAGCAGTCCTCTGGACACTCAATCCTCTCCTCCCTGGCCGGCTCCCTGCGTCCTGAGCTCGCTCCTGAACCCGGGTCACCAGCATGGCGTGAAGTAAGGCAAATGCCTCAGCCCTCAGTGCCACTGAACTGGCCTATTAGCCTTTTCTTAAGTATGGCCTCCATGAGCATGTACACAACTGAGGTCAGGCTGACTAGTCTATAATTGCCAGAGCCATCTCTGGGGCTGCTCTTAAGGAGCAGCACTACATGTGCTGTTCTCCAGTCCTGCTGTACCACCGCTGACTCCAGTGAACCACTGAACAGGTCAGCCAGGCAGCCTGCAAGTTCCTCTGTTGGCTACCGCAGCATCCATGGATGGATGACATCAAAGCCTGGTGATTTGTCCACTCACAGGGCTAACAACCCTTTCCTTACCCTATCTATCTTCATCAATCCATCTGTGCTCCTTCCTCCACTCCTTCCTTCCCCCTTGCAGTACTGGGCCGTCTCTCTCTTTAGCGATGATTGAACAGGAGCACTCATTCAGTACCTCTGCCTTGTCCCCATTCGCTTCCACCCCCTTCCTGAGCCGCTATTCCATCCTTTGTATCCTTTTCTCACTAATATACTAAAAAATGCCTTTTCCCTTTTAATTCTCTCAGTTTACATACTAACATACTATTTGCCAGCAGATTAGGCCTTAGGGTCTATAGAGTCTGCTCAAACCTTAGATCCTTAGTTGGGTGCAGACCCTCCATCCCTTGTGCTCCAGAAACCGCATCATCCATCCCACCCCCTGGGACAGGCAATCATCTGATACATCCACTTTCTGTGTCTGTCCCACCTTCTCTTGAAGCCCTCCACTGTGGATCTCTGAACCAGCTCACCAGGCAGTGCATTCCAAGGGTCCACCACCCTCTCAGTGAAAAACCTCCTCCTCTTTTCCCCCCTCACCCTTCCACCTTCCAACTTCAAACCATGCCCTCTGGTGATACCTCCCTGCTTTACTCTAAAGATCCCCTCCATGTTTACCCTATTTACTCCCTTGAGGTACTTGAAGACCTCAATCATGTCCCCCTGTCTCTCCTCTCCTCCAATGAAAACAGGCAGAGCTCCTTAAGTCTATCCTCATACGTCAAATCCCCTAGCCCTCGTATCATCTTTGTTGCCCTCCTCTGTACCCTCTCCAGGAGCTGTATGTCCCTCTTCAAGTGTGGTCTCCAGTACTGTACACAGTACTCAAGGTGTGGTCTAACCAGTCCATTGTACAGCGGCAGAATCACTTCCTTGCTCCTAGAGGTGATCCCCCTTACGATGCATCCCAACATCCTGTTTGCCTTGCTAACCGCTCTTCTGCACTGCTCAGAGTTATTCATACATGCATCCACCATGACCCCTAGGTCTTTTTCCCCTATTGAGGCCTCCAGCACCTCCCCTCCCAGGGTGTACCTGTGTTTAGGGTTTCCCCGACCAAGATGCGACACCTTGCACTTGGTGATATTGAAATTTAATTTCCATGTGTGAGCCTAGC
The DNA here is from genome assembly GCA_016271365.2 of Neoceratodus forsteri. Classification (NCBI taxonomy): domain Eukaryota; kingdom Metazoa; phylum Chordata; order Ceratodontiformes; family Ceratodontidae; genus Neoceratodus; species Neoceratodus forsteri. Next base: position 74,071,995 of record CM057452.1, read on the forward strand.
TTTCCAGGGTGTCCAGGTCCCCTTGCAGGGACAACCTCCCCTCTTCTCCCTCAACTACTGCTCCCATCTTGGAGTCATCCATGAAGAGACTCATTTCACACCGTATACCCTCCCTGATGTCCGATATGTATGCATTAAACAGGATCGGACCCAGGACCGACCCTGCGGTACCCCACTACCAACCTCTCTGGGGTTCGAGAGCTCCCCACAGACCACTACTCTCTGAGTCGTCCAGCTAGCCAGTTTTCAATCCATCTGACCATCAAAGGGCCTACTCCTAACCCCATCAGTTTCTCCACCAGACCATTGTGGGGACAGAGTCAAATGCCTTGCTGAAGTCCAAAATAATACATCCACAGGCTTACCCTGTCCAGTTCTGATGTTATCCATTCATAGAACTCCACAAGGTTGGTTTGACATGATCTACCTGGCACAAACCCATGTTGCCGACTATCCAGACCTCCCACCTCCTCCAAGTACACCCCCAATCATTCCTTTAGTATACTCTCATTAATTTTCCCACCACGAGGTCAAACTGATGGGTCTATAGTTACCTGGTACTTCCTCGACCCCCTTTATGGATTGGTACCACATATGCCTCTTGCAATCCCTAGGTACCCTCCCGTCTCAAGTGATCTGCTGAAAGCTCCGCGAGTGCAGCCAGTATGTCCGCCAATTCCCATAGTACTCTCGGATGAATGCCATCCGCCCAGAGATTTGTCTTTCTTTAGGGCCTTGAGGGCTAACCACACCCTTCTGGCGGAGATAGCATCATCCGTCCCTCCACCTTACTGGCCTTTTATCCTTTACCCAGATGCGACACCCTGGGGTACCTCTCCCTCCCTCTTGCTCCATTTCTGTTGCTCCCTGATACCACTTACTGACGTTTCTATCCCCTTCGTGCCTTGCTTTGTAGATATCCCATCCCCCTCCCTAGTGAACACAGAGGCAAAGTACTTGCTAAATACCTCTGCCTGGTCCTTCGTCTTTTCCACCCACCCTCCTTCTGATCTCAATCTGCTGAGATGGCCCTTAGTTTTTCTCCGCTCCCCAATGTACCGGAAGGACCCCTTTTCCCCTCCATGTATCCCCTGTGCCAGCCGCTGCTCTTTTACTGGACTTTGCTCCCCTCACCATCTGGGTGACTTTTCTAGATACAAGCTGGTACATTTCCTTATCCTATCCCTCTTGCTGTTTATATATTTTTGTAGGCGCCTTTTTTCTCAGCTGCTACCTGTACCTCACTGGACCACCAGCATGGTTTCACGGACCTTGCTCCCTTACGTTTCAACTTAGCGCAGATCCTGACTGCCTCATGAAGACCCCGTTTTATGACCTCCCATCTCCTTTCCACACTTGTCATTGAGGTAATCCCCATCAAGTGATCCTTGAGAATATTTCCCATGCCCATAAAGTCTGCCCCCCTGAAGTCCACTGCCAGTGTCCTAGGTCTCTCCCCCATGCTTATTTGAAACCAGACAGTATTGTGGTCGCTCCCAGTCAGGGGGTCTTGTACAACCATGTCCCTTACCAGATCCCCATCTGCAGGAACCACATCCAGGACATGCCCCTCCCTTGTGGGCTCCATCACATGCTGTGTTAAGAACACATCCTGGAAGCCATCCAGCAGCCTCTGCTCCTTGGCCACCTTAGAGGACATGGTTCCCCAGTTTGTACCTGGCATATTAAGGTCCCCCATCAACACCACTCCTTCCCCTTTTGGTCTACACTGGGCAATGATGTTGTCCAGCAAACCATCCTCTAGAACATCACTCATCTCGGGGGGGCATATATGCTACACCTAGCTTGACCTTATCTCCTGCTGGGAATCGTAAGGTGACCCATAAGGCCTCAACGTTTCCCTCTGCCTCTTCTACCCTAGCAATTTCTATGTCATCTCTAATGAACATAGCCACTCCACCACCTCTGCCCTCCTTTCTATCCTTCCTAAGCATAGTGTACCCCAGTACGTTTAGGTCCCAGTCATGGTTTTTGTTGGCCACCGTTTCCGTGACTGCCGCCACATCCACCCCCCCCTCGAAAAGCATGGCCTAGAACTCTGGCAACTTGTTTCCCAAGCTCCTGGCATTTACTAACACCAACCCCCACCCCTTATCCCTGATCCTGTTTGTCAAACCCCACCCAGATTCCTTATACTTCCATCCTCCTCTGCTCCTCCTGAAACCTCCACCCCAATCTGTTTCCCCTCGGGCTTGAAGGCTACTCCCTCATCTGGAGGAGACGGCTTCCGGTCAGCCCCTCCTTATCCCTTCCCCCCCAAGCTTAAACCCCACCTTTCTTGTATGTAGTCAGCCATCCCCTGTTTGCTTGCTGCAGTTCTTTCTCAGCTTTAGTCCACCAGACACCATCCTTTTCAGATAGTCTTCCTTGCCCTCCTCCTCCTTCTGTGTCCTCCTTAACTTCCAATAGGTGGTCCTCTTATCCCTAACTGCTTGGGCAACCTCTTTAGTAAACCAGCCGACTGCTTTTGATCCTCGAGTTTTCCGTTTGAGCCTAATGCACTCCCATGTAGCTGCTGCTATTCCTCCTTGATGACAGACCACATTTGGGCAACCCCAGCTCTATGTTGATTCCCTCCAGGCTCCCCATCCTTCTGAAGTCCAGGACTTTGGTCTTTGCGGTGCCTTTTCTATGTCATGTCAGCACGAAATCACACTGCATGAGTCACTCCCACCAAGGGCTCCTTAAGTTGGATTTCTTAGGCGTGATCCCCAGTGTGTCAATATTGGGTAAGGACTGCCCCGGTGGTATCATGATACCCTGGGTCAGGAATCCACCCTGCACCGCATCAAGGTCACCTGACTGCTTGCACAGGTTGTGACAGGGCTCTTCCAATCTACCTAGCTCACTACTATCATGCACCCCAGAAATTAACATTAGTATCATGCTGCAGTTACACACAACAGTACTGTCATAACAGAAGGGACCTAGGGTCCATCTTGTCCATTCCACTCCACCTGCCATGCCTCATGGACTACATTCAGTTTGAGTGTGGATCACTACCCCTAGCCATGCCATGTAACCCTCAACACTATTTTCCCTGAGAAATCTATCTAATCCTACTTTGAAAATCTAAAATAGGCTACCTTTTACAGTGTCATCTGGTAAGCTATTCCACATGTTCAGCACCCTCTGTGTGAAGCAATACTTTCTAATGTCTCCCCTTATCCAAGCTCGTACATTTGTGTGTATTTCACCTGCTCACTCCACTTTAGTATTTGGGGAACACCATAATAATGTGCTCTCTCTCTCTCAAACTTCTCTGCGCTACATGATACATGAGTATGTTTAATATTTCCCCATAGACCTCCCCTCTAGTCAGCTCAGTGACCCTGTTCTGGGCCCTCATCAATATCCTTTTCTTACTGCCCTGACTAAAACTCGGTGATGTATTCTTGTACAGGAGCTGGATCACCTTTTATGACCTGCTCCTTAGCCCCTCCTAATGCATCCCGACACTGTGTGTGCTCTCTTTTTGCCATAAGGTGTCTGTACATCTTGTCCAGGGCAGCTGTTCTTGAGTCCTCCCCAGATATGTCCTCTTATGGCGGTGCCGGAGAAAGGAACCCCGAATGCAGATCAGAGCAAGGCATGGTTATGGGTTCCAGGCTGAACAAGCAAGAGCTCATTAAGCCCCCATTTACTTTTTCCTCTTTTTTCCCCTGCCCCTGCCGCAAGAGGTCTAGTGTGTGCATGGAGGTGCACACGCAGGATGATCCCACAGCTCCCTCCCCCTTCATGACGTCCACACTGCAGTACCACAGGCCTCCACCTGGTGGCACACTAAGGCTGGGCTGACATCCTACCCCTCCTCTCGAGAAAGGATTGCAGTCCTTTGGATGCTTGATCCTCTCCCGCCACAGCTGACCTCCCCCCACAACCCGAGCTTGTTCCTGAACTCCAGTCGCATGCATGGCAAGACATAATGCGCTAGCACCTCAGCCTTCTATGCCATTGGGTCATTATACATTTACTCTCTCGACTGCGGCAGCACACTGAATGACCCACTCCAGCTCACTGACCACAATTACCCCCAGACCTCTGCCCTAAGTTGGCCTGTCCACTGTTGCACCCCACAGAGTGTGTGTGCCACTAGATTCTGCCCCTTGCCTTGGGTGAGTACCCTGCACCTCCCCACAATGCTCCGAACCTTCAGTGGGCCCACACTCTCAACATGTGCAGGCCACCCAGTAGTGAATCTCCTCCCCATGTCTACCCTTTGTGCCACTGTAATGCCATCAACAAACACTGCTGACCCCGCTCCTCCAAGTCACTAATTAATACATTAAAGTGTAGTGGATAAGGTCAAGCTGGGTGTAGTATATAGGCCCCTCGGGATGAGTGATGTTCTAGAGGATGGTTTGCTGGACAACATCATTGCCCAGTGTGGACCGGAAGGGGAAGGAGTGGTGTTGATGGGGGACCTTAATATGCCAGGTACAAACTGGGGAACCATGTCCTCTAAGGTAGCCAAGGAGCAGAGGCTGCTGGGCGGCTTCCAGGATGTGTTCTTAACACAGCATGTGATGGAGCCCACAAGGGAGGGCATGTCCTGGATGTGGTTCTGGCAGATGGGGATCTGGTAGGGACCTGGTTGTAGAGGACCCCTGACTGGGGCGACACAATACTGTCTGGTTTCAAATAGCATGGGGGGTGAGATCTAGGACACTGACAGTGGACTTCAGAGGGCAGACCTGTGGGCATGGAAATATTCTCAAGGATCACTTGAAGGGGATTACATCAATGACAAGTGCGGAAAGGAGATGGGAAGTCATAAAACGGGGACTTCATGAGGCAGTCAGGATCTGCGCTAAGTTGAAACGTAAAGGAGCAAGGTCACATAAACCATGCTGGTGGTCCAGTGAGGTACAGGTAGCAGTCAGAGAAAAGAAGGCGGCCTACAAAAAATATAAAACAACAAGAGGGGATAGGGATAAGGAAATGTACCATCTTGCATCTAGAAAAGTCACCCGGATATGAGGGGAGCAAAGTCCAGTAAAAAGCAGCGGCTGGCGCAGGGGATACATGGAGGGAAAGGGTTCTTCGGTACATTGAGGGAGCGGAGAAAAACTAAGGCCATCTCAGCAGATTGAGATCAGAAGGAGGTGGGTGGAAGAGAGCGAGGACCAGGCAGAGGTATTTAACAGTACTTTGCCTCTGTGTTCACTAGGGAGGGGATGGGATATCTACAAAGCAAGGCACGATGGGGATAGAGCGGCAGTGAGTGGGATCAGGAGCAAAAGAAATGGAGCAAGAGGGAGGGAGGAGGGGTACCCCAGGGTGTCACATCTGGATAAGGATAAAAAGGCCAGTAAGGTGGAGGGGACGGATGATGCTATCTCCGCCAAAAGGGTGTGGTTAGCCCTCAAGGCCCTAAAAAAAGACAAATCTCCTGGGCCGGATGGCATTCATCCAAGAGTACTATGGGAATTGGCGGACATACTGGCTGCACCCCTGGTGGAGCTCTTCAACAGGGATTGGCAAGAGGCACATGTAGTGCCAATCCATAAAGGGGGGGTCGAGGGAAGTACCAGGTAACTACAGACCCATCAGTTTGACCTCGGTGGTGGGAAAATTAATGGAGAGTACACTAAAGGAACGATTTGGGGTGTACTTGTAGGAGGTGGGAGGTCTGGATAGTCGGCAACATGGGTTTGTACCAGGTAGATCATGTCAAACCAATCTTGTGGAGTTCTACGAATGGGTAACATCAGAACTGGACAGGGGAAAGCCTGTGGATGTATTATTCTTGGACTTCAGCAAGGCATTTGACTCTGTTCCCCACAATGGTCTGGTGGAGAAACTGATGGGGTTAGGAGTAGGCCCTTGATGGTCAGATGGATTGAAAACTGGCTAGCTGGATGCACCCAGAGTAGTGGTCTGTGGGGAGCTCTCGAACCCTAGAGAGGTTGGTAGTGGGTACCACTGGAGGCTCAGTCCTGGGTCCAATCCTGTTTAATGGCATACATATTGGACATCAGGGAGGGTATAGGTGAAATGAGTCTCTTCATGGATGACTCCAAGATGGGAGCAGTAGTTGAGGAAGAAGAGGGAGGTTGTCCCTGCAAGGGACCTGGACACCCTGAAAGCTAGGCTCACACATGGAAATTAAATTTCAATATCATCAAGTGCAAGGTGTTGCATCTTGGTCGAGAACCCTAAACACAGGTACATCCTGGGAGGGGGCCTGGAGGCCTCAATAGGGAAAAGACCTAGAGGTCATGGTGGATGCATGTATGAAGAACTCTGAGCAGTGCAGGAGGCGGCTAGCAAGGCAAACAGGATGTTGGGATGCATTGTAAGAGGGATCACCTCTAGGAGCAAGGAAGTGATTCTGCCGCTGTGACAATGGACTGGTTAGACCACACCTTGAGTACTGTGTACAGTACTGGAGACCACACTTGAAGAGGGACATACAGCTCCTGGAGAGGGTATAGAGGAGGGCAACTAAGATGATACAAGGGCTAGGGGATTTGACGTATGAGGACAGACTTGAGGAGCTCTGCCTGTTTTCATTGGAGGAAAGGAGAGACAGGGGAGACATGATTGAGGTCTTCAAGTACCTCAAGGGAATAAATAGGGTAAACATGGAGGGGATCTTTAGACTAAAGCAGGGAGGTATCACCAGAGGGCATGGTTTGAAGTTGGAAGGTGGAAGGGTGAGGGGGGAAAAGAGAAGGAGGTTTTTCACTGAGAGGGTGGTGGACCCTTGGAATGCACTGCCTGGCGAGCTGGTTCAGAGATCCACAGTGGAGGGCTTCAAGAGAAGGTGGGACAGACACAGAAATTGGATGTATCAGATGATTGCCTGTCCTGGAGGGGTGGGGATGGATGATAGGGGTCTCTGGAGCAGAAGGGAGGGGAGGGCCTCGGCACCCAACTAAGGATCTGAGGTTCGAGCAGACTCGATAGACCGTAAGGCCTAATCAGCTGGCAAATAGTATGTTAGTATGAACCCTTCCTGCATTTTCTTTCTGCTAAAAAGCAGAAACATGGAATTCCCTCACCTCAACGGCAGCTCCACCATGATAGCCCCCAAAGGAAGGGATCATAATTTGCCCCTGAGGGGCTGGCAACACAATCCCTTTCCACTTCCTGACTCTGTGATCCACCCCGCGTTTAGTGTTTTGTGATGTTACTATACAGAGAGCATGGAGGCGTGCTCTATTCACTTGAATGGGACATCTTTTTTCAAAGCAGATGGAGAAAGGGAACATGAAGGGCAAATTGTTTAACCAGGAAAGGCACACTAAGTTGGAGCTTGTTTCCAGGTGCAACCTGGGAGCATGAGGAAGTTAAGTGACTTGCTCAGTGCCACACAGTGTGTAAGTGGGGGCTGATGGGATTCAAACCCAGGTCTCAAGGTTTGCAGCTCAGTGCCCTTGACCACTACGCTAAACAAATCGGGTTTTAGTATCGACTGATGCCAGGGCTCCACTTACGAGAAAAACATCCCTCCACTCTGAATAGTGATCACCCACCACCCTTTTCTGGTTCCTAGCTGCCACTCACTTTGTTATCCACCTCCTGTACACTTTGTGGACTCTGCATTGTGCTATTTTCTCAAGCAGTTTTCTGTACAAAATGGTGTCAAAGGCCTTCCAAATATCCAAAGAGACTCCGTCCAATGCACAGCCCCTATCCATACCCACCTCTCTAGCGGCCTCCTCAAAGGCAATCAGGTGGAGGGGTGGCTAGCGCAGGTAAGATGGCGGACGCGATCTAGCACAGCTCTTGAGGCATCCTACTTTAAAATCACCCTTTAACGGTGACCCAGTCCGAACTTTATGATAAACACTAGCGGAGAGGTAGTGTGATTAGATGGCAGCAAGAGGAAACAAGCAGCGACAGTCTAAATTGCAGTTTGGGGAGCAGGAGCAGCGTAGAGGACCGAAATAGGGCCTGGATCCCACTGAAAGCCTGCTGGTCGAGAGTGCTGTGGCCGAGGAGCTGAACATGACCGGCCTGGAATGCTCTCTGGCGGGAATACCTGCGAGGCCCCACCTGGAGTACAGTGTACAGTTCTGGAGACCATACCTACGTAAGGACATAGACAGGGCAGAGAAGGTTCAGAGGAGGGCAACAAAGATAGTGCATGGATTGCATCACAAGTCCTATGAAGACAGGTTGAAGGAACTGAACATGTACTCCCTGGAGGAGAGGAGGGAGAGAGGGGATATGATAGAGACATACAAGTATCTTACAGGGAGGAACAGGGTGCAGGAAATCACTATTTTTAAGCGAAAAAGATGTTCCAGGACTAGAGGGCATGGGATGAAGTTGGAGGGAGGACGATTCAGAGGAAACATGAGAAAGAATTTTTTCACAGAACGGGTGGTGGACAAGTGGAACACCCTGCCAGAGGAAGTGGTGGGGGCTGAAACAATCACGGATTTAAGAATGCATGGCATAGACAAAGGAATTCTGGAGGTCAGGGTAAGGGCAACAGACTTCTAGGAAAACAAACTGAACTTAGAAGCTCAATTGGGCAGACTGGGTGGGCCATAGGCCCTTATCTGCCGACACTGTCTATGTATCTATGTCTATGAGATGCGAGTGGGTTTTGCTACGGTGACCGTGCAGATGGGACATCACCAGTCGGTGGTGACAGGCTACGAAATCACCACCACCCACTCTACTCAGATCAGTGATCTACAACAACGGGTCAGTGAATTAGATGATTCACTCCACATAGTCTCTCGGGAGCACAGTAGCCTAGTAGCCACTATAGAGGACCTGAAGGGGAGGGTGGACGAGCAAGAGAATCATTCGCGCAGATCTAACTTAAGGATAGTGGGACTACCAGAGGGAATAGCGGGGAAATCTCTAGTGGAAGGCCTGCAGCAATGGCTAGTCCAGAACCTCAAACTGCCCCTGGAGGCCACAAATTTTGAAATTGAGCGAGCGCACAGAGTGGGCCTCCCACCCAAGTCGAACGAGCGACCAAGGCATTGTTTAATAAAATACCTAAGATTCATGGACAAGGAGGTGGTCTTAGCAGCAGCAAAAAAGCAGGGCACCCTTCGATGTGGCAGTTCGAGAGTGGGAATCTATCAAGACTACAGTGAGATTTGCAAGCCAAAAGGCAGAAGTTCAATGGAGTGAAATCTAGGCTGCATGACCTGGGATGGCCATTCACGTTCCTTTACCCAGCTAAACTGCGAATCAGCAAACTGGGAGTCCCAATCAAGTTTTTCCACAACTACCTGGAGAAATGGGTGGCAGCTGCATCTAGACAAGAGGGAGAGCGGTCTCCTCGCCGTTGAGGGCACGTTGGGACAGATACTACAATTCGGCTGAGGTTGGTGGTCTTTTTGTTGTAAATAGGTACTCTTGATACCAGTTCTAATGGGAGAGGGGTGAACTGGCCTTTGACTTCATAGAGGCTGCCCTCCTGGCGGCGGAGACTCCTGTGGTTTGGCATGAAAATATGTTTATCTCCTGATGGTGCCACTTTCGAACGACTGTTTTTACATCGGAGGTCAGCAGCAAAGGGCGGGCAGGCGTCGGAAGAACCCCTCGATGTACACAGAAGATGAAGGATGAGGAAAAAGAACCCAATGTGATATGGTCAGCCAGCATTAAAAGAGGAGCAATTGTCTGGCGGCTTGGATCTCCATTTCCCAACTCATACGAGATCAGCCTTCCTACAAGCACATTACATGCCGCACAATTGGACAAACCCGACCGCACCTGGCGGTGCGGGTACCAGCAGGTTCAAGGAAGCTATGGGTCCTATCAGGAAGTGAACCTTTTCCTGCTTGCATGGCATGGGGTCTTATGCACGATTATTGGGGAAATGCATGCAGCATTATTGCTGGGAATACGGGGTGTGAATGGAAGGACCTGGGAGACTTAAGAATCCAGGCTAGGAAAAGGCTGGGGGTGGGGTGGGAGCAACAACAACCCCATATAATCAAAAGTAAATAGAAGGGCAGTTGGAATGGGGTAAATATCCCCTACCGAAGGCCAAACAATGCTGACTTGTAGGGACATAAGCCTTTGCACCCGAGGCAACGGGGGAGGGGATGCTCCCTGCCTTTCTAATCGCATGCAAATGTACAGCTATGCTTTTTGCTTTTCTTCTTTGTTAAAGAAATGTGGCTTACAATGCATGATTAATTATACTGTTGTTTAGTTATTGGAGGGGAGTCAGAGGTATGAACTCGATACTTGGTGGTTTCTCTCTTTTCTCTCCCATGCAGGGTGGAGGTTGCCATGCATCCCACCACGGAGAATACACCAGGACTTGATCGAAGGTAAGGCGACCACACGAGGGCAGGTAAGTGGTATGAGCTGCGCACTCATCTATCTCTTCTTTGTGGTATCTGCCTGTCGCGGAGAATGTCGATTAACAAAAAATGAAACAAGGTCACCGATTACAGATTAGAGAAGAGAGCGGAAGCTCCTTAGTGGATGGATTGCTAAACAACTAACAAGTCTTGCCATGCACACGAGGGGAAACTCTGACAGGGCATGGTATAGCCCAGTCAAGGGGAGGTGGGGGTCTAAAGGAAGTTGTGTTAAATGCCGGTTGGCATACAAGGTAAAACTGTTGAGGGTTTTAAAGGTTGTTGGGGGGAAAAGTTGGGGGTAATGGTAACTTGGAGAAGGTTAAAGTTAAAACAAACAGTTAAGAGAAGAGATTCGCAGACACAGATATAATCGCTTTTTTTGCTAAACACAACAGAGGTATGCATGGTAACAGTGAACTTTTAAAAATTAAAACAAATGAGTAGTTTAACCAAGGTGGTGACTTGGAATGTCAACGGGTTAAAATCGGTGGTGAAAAGGAAAAGGTTATGAATGAAATGAAGAGACCACAGGCTCAACTAGTTCTGCTACAGGAGGCACACGTGTCAGCTCAGGAAGCATTAAACAGGAGAGATACATGGATGGCCAGTGGCGTCATCCTGCTATTCCACCAAGGCTAGAGGAGCCTCAATTTGGCTACCCAGACACTACGCTAAAATTCAAAGAGTGATTACGGACCAGGGAGGCAGGTATGTGTTGGCACACACGACAGTAGAGGGAGGAAGGGCCCTCTCAGTGGGGACAGTATATGCCCCAAATGTCGAAGACCAAGGGTTTTTTCAGCTCCTGGCCCTGGACATGTCCCACCTCCCGGGCCCTTGGGTATTGGGGGGGGGGGGTATTACAACTGTATAATTGACACCATATTGGACAGATCCAATCCCAATCCTGTACCAATGTCCAAAAATGCGATGGCACTTGGAGAAATAGAAAGGGCTTATGCAATGGTGGATGTGTGGCGATACAGTAACCCCACTGGCAGGGAGTACAGTTTTTACTCACATGCACATAGCTCCTATGCCAGGTTGGACCAAATACTGGCCAGTGCCCCACTGCTGGGAGGCTTCACAGCAATTCAATACTCCATAATTCTAATATCAGACCATGCATACCTACAGGTGGTTCTGAGGCTGGGGAAGGGGGAGGGACTGGAGCGAAGGACATGGAAACTAGACCCCTACTGCTAAAAGACAAAGACTTTTGGTGTTTATGACTAACCCTAGAGGAATTTTGGACACATAATAAGAAGGAGAGACCTCCTGTTCTACTAGATGGGAGGCCATGAAAGCATTTGTCAGGGACAGGTGATCTCTTACTCTGCACATAAAAAAGAGAATCTCAACAGGGCCTAGAGCAACTTAGGCAAAAATATGTAATACAGAGGAGGCCCACATGAAGACCCCCACCCAGCCTTTGTATAGGCAGGTACAGAAACTGAAATGGGAATTTAACCTTTTAAACACAGCACAGATAGAGAGGTCGGTCCTCTTGGCTGGAGCAGCCTCCCTATTTGAGGGGGACAGGGAGGAAAATTCCTGGCTTGGCAAGTAAAGAAAAGGTTGGAGATAGAACTATCACACAAATCCAGATGGCCCTCGGGGTATTATGCCTGGTTAAATAAAGTGAGTGATTGATTGATTGATATACAACCTCAACCACAGGAATTGGAGAGAATTCAACAAATTCTACACGCAACCTATATGCATCAGAAGTGGCGCTACCCACAACAAATGCAAGCCTTTTCATACTAACATACTAAAATGCCAGCACAATAGGCCTAATGGTCTTTCGTGTCTGCTCGTTTGGTCAGCCCCCACCCTGGGAGCTGACCTTGCTGCCCCCCTCGCCTTCTCTGGCTTCTCCCTTCCCAGTTCCAGATATTCTCGCTGCATTGGATTTTGCTTCCAGAACCCTTCCCCTGTACCTGTCCCACCCCCTCTTGAACCCCTCCACCATCTCTGCCTCCACCAGCCCCCTGGGCAGCACATTCCATGGCTCCACCACCCTTTCAGTGAAGCAGCACCTCCTCCTTTCTCCCCTGAATCTTCCCCTCCAGCTTGACCCATGCCCTCTAGTTGCCCCTCCTCCTTCCTTCAAGCACCCTGACTGCTCCTCCCTATTTACCCCTTCATGTACCTGAAGACCTCTATCATGTCCCCGGTCCCTTCTCTCTTTCGATAAATCCCTCTCCGAACACTGCCAGAAATGGCAAAAGCTCTGGACAGGCCAATAGAGAGGTGGAAAGTACTGAAGGCCATTAAATCACTGGCGGAAAGCTCCTGGCGGATGGCCTACCTATTGATTTTTCCAAGGCATTTAAAGACCAGCTAATAGACCCACTCTGACACAATTCAAGAAGGACTGGCAAGAGGGATTCTTGCACCAACTATGAGCGGCCACTACCACTATCCTCCCTAAGCCAGGAAAGACCCTACCCTGTGTGCCCCATACCGTCCCATCTCACTACTCACAGCTGACTATAAGATACTGGCTAAGGTAATAGCCTCTCGTCTGGAACCAGCCCTTCATGAGCTGATACACACAGACCAAGCAGGATTCGTGGGTGACAGGCAGGTAAACACAACATCAGGAGGACAATAAATGTCCTGCACTCTTACGTTAGCGTTAGATGCAGAGAAAGCTTTTGACAGATGAGTGGGGGTATATGTTTGAGGCCCTAACAAAACTGGGGATGGGAAGAGATCTGCTGAAGTGGACAGAAACCCTGTACTCCTTCCCAGTTGCCCAAATAGTAGTGAATGGATTATTATCTGCCACCTTTGAGTTAAAAAGGCGTACTAGGCAGGGTTGCCCCCATCCCTGCTCTTATATGTCCTGGCACTGGAACCACTGGCAGAGGCCATTAGGAATCATGATAGGATAAGGGGCTTCAGAGGTGGTGGAACCACAAAATAGCGCTGTATGCAGACAACATTTTGTTATACCTCCAGAACCCTGGGGACGACCTGCCACTGGTCCATGGGATGTTGCAGGAATATGAGGCTATCGGTTCATAAGGTCAACTGAACAAAAAGTGAACTCCTCCCTATAGGACACTTAGACAGACATAGGCTGACACAAGTCCTGGAGGGGCTGCTGAAGCCTGACAAGGTGAAATACATAGGGATCCTCATTTCTGCCAAGACTGGAGCATTATATACTCAGAACTATAGCGTGTTGATAAAAACGCTGAACCAAGACTGTGACAGATAGCAGAACCTACCCCTAACCCTGACAGGCAGAATTAACACAGTAAAGATGATTCTGCCAAGGTGTTTGTATCTACACCAATCCTTGCCAATTAAGGTACCCCTGACCCACTTTAAGCAAGTAGATGCCCTGATCCATGGTTTTATCTGGAAAGGGAAGTCTGCCCGTATCAAGAAATCAATACTACAGATGCCAACCAGTAGAGGGGGAGTGGGCCTGCCTAACTTCCAACTTTACTACTTGACTGCACAGCTGGCCTTCTTGCCCAGGGGAATGGCCCTGCACAGATTAGACTGGCTAGACATGTGGAAGAACAGATTGGCGGCTCCCTTCGGCATAGACAGGATGGAAGCAGTCCAGAGGAGGGCAACTAAAATGGCGCAAGGTCTACATCAGAAACCATAGGAAGAGAGACAGAGAGCTTAATATGAATACCCTTGATGAAAGGAGGGACGGGGGGGACATGACAGAAACTTTTAAGTACCTCAAGGGAATCAACAAAGTCCAGGAGGGTAGCATCTTTCAGAAAAAGAAATGTGTAAGAACAAGGGGGCACAATTTAAAGTTAGAGGGGAGGCGGCTCAGGGGTAACGTGAGAAATTCTTTTTCACGGAGAGAGTGGTGGATGCATGGAACCGCCTTCCCGGAGAGGTTGTGGAGTCTAAAACAGTGGGGGAGTTCAAACATGCATGGGACAGACATAAGGCAATTATAGTGGGGGGGGTTGCAGGAAGTAGGCTGTTGGTTAACTAGAATCTGCAGCTGATCTAGTAGGTAGGGAAATGGGCAGACTGGGTGGGCCAAGTGGTCCTTATCTGCTGTCAAAGTCTATGTTTCTATATGTGCTTGTCCGGCGGTCCAGAGGCTCGCACCTGGATGAATATCAACAACCCATGTAAACTGGCCACACTGGGAGCATGGCAGAGTGCTCACAGTAGGCTAAAGAGTGTGTGGGGGAGAGACACCAATCACCTTACTCTGACCTTCCCACAATATTAGAAGCAGAGGGCATTACACAGCTCTTATGCATCAGAGAAAATGACAGTGGGGCTCTAGAGGCATCAGATGTGCCCTGCAATTATCTGAGGAGGAAGAATCCTAGAATTCTCGGAAGTTAGGAATAAGTTCAGGGTAGACCCGGGGATTATTTTATATACCAGATAATTGACATAGGATGGTGAGAACTTGGACACAGAATATAGGTGGTAGAACCTACCCCCATTGAAGAGGCCTCTACAACCCTCACTCGGTTACTAAAGCACTTTCAGTCTATTATCGCACTCTTCTGGGAGGAGGCCCAGACCAAGCTCACCTAACCAGAGTAAAATGGGAGGGGGACCTCAGCATTAGCATAGACCATGGAGCTTGGCAGGGTGCAGTTAAGCACCTGAACACATGTCCCAGAAATAACAGACTACGCCAGATCCAGCTCAATTTTATGTACCGGGCCTACCTAACCCCAGTCAAACTTCATACTATGAAAGCGAAAAATAACATCAATGCCCTAAATACTATCATGATCATGCAGACTTTCTCCACATGGCCCTGACCTGTCCGAAAGTGGCCCTTTCTAGATGGAGGTACACAGAGTCATGAAGTCAACCCTCCTAACGAAACTCCTAGCATTCCTCTGGAATTGATGTTGAAGCAGAACCACAGCGAGTAAGTGGGCAGAAGAGTCACCCTTTGTGGGAGCTAAGCTGGTAAATGCAAAAGCGACAGCCCAGAATTGGTTAGCAAATAACCCCCCCATGGTGCACCAATGGATCGGCAACCTAAGGCAGTGTCTTACATTAGAAAAAGCCCAGCACTCAGCAAATGGGAATATAGATATCTTTTATAAGATGTGGAGCGCCCTGGAGAGAGCCATCGAGGCGGGCTGTTTGCCAGTATAATCTGAACCCAGAATAAATAAAGGGGAATAGTCATATACCCAGCAACATTTTTTTTTTTTTTAACCAATTATTTTACCAGGTGAAACACACTAAGCTGAAAGCTTGTTTGCAGGTGCAACCTGGGAGCACGAGGAAGTTAAGTGACTTGCTCAGGGTCACACAGTATGCAAGTGGGAGCTGTGGGATTCAAACCCAGGTCTCCAGATTTGCAGCTCAGAGCCTTAAACCACTGCGCCATAATGGTCTGGTTGCTGACCCAGACACCACTTTGGGAGGTGTCTCACTGTTTAAAGCTGATCAAATCCACTGGAGCCTGACGCCGATCACAAGGGCACTCCATAAGTGGTCACCTAGTACATGTAGTACATAACGAGCTGTCCTCCACCCCCATGTGTATTGCACAGGCCTAGCCTATGGGGGCAGTGTATTTGGAGCAGAATGTTTGTAGTGCCTTATATGACTGTTGTACCGTGCTGGTATTGTAACTGATATTGTGTATGAAAAGTGTATGTTTTGGATGTATTGCGACTTTTCTCAATAAAAATATTTTATAAAAAAAAAAAAAGGCAATCAGGTTAGTTTGGTAATATTATCTTTTATTTATTTATAATTTATTTTTTATTATTTGTTAACCGAGTAAGGCCCACTAGGCACAAGTGCCTGGTTTTAGGGAGTGAGCCAGGAGCACTAGGGAGGTTGAGTGACTTGCTCAGAGTCACTGGTATACAAGTGGGGGTTGGGAATCAAACCCAGGTCTGTTGGGTGTTCTAAGCATATACAGCTCGTTACTCTAACCTTTAGGCTGTACTGCCAGCTGCTTTGTGATGATGACATGTTGCCTGCTACAAACAGCTTGTTCTCTTCCATGAGTGAGAGGTGAAGAGCAACAGCTTTTTTTTTTCTTCAAACCTCTGGATGCCCTCAATTTACCTTTCAATGCCTGTTGCAATATTCTGATATGTTCTGACCTATTTTTCTCAAATTGATCATCCAGTCTTTTGCTTTTGTAACTACCGGGTTCCTCTTCCCTGGGCAGAACGTTTACGGTGTCAGTAATACCTTTTCACACCATTCAGATGAAAAGCATGGAACAGTGTAACTGATGTCCTGGAATGTCTCAGAAATGTGAAAAGAAAGAGCAGGAGCTGGTGAGAGAGTGGTACGCTATGTAGATATGAGGCACCCTCAAAGCTAGATTAATCATCAGAAATTAGTAAGGCGTGATCAGAACACATAACTACCACAGAAAGGAAAATGGCAGGGTGGGTAACGAGGGCCAATCATTTTCTAGTTTCAAAATGACCAATTCCATTTGACAAAATTTTAAACCGTTTTTTCCTTTCATCCCCCACCCACCCCCACGATTAAGGGCAATCAGCATGTTTTATACAAAACCATGGTGGGGGCCCTCAAAAAGCTAGTTCAAAGTGGAGTTCTTACCATGATAAAGTGGTGAAAAATAGAGATTTCTCATGAGAACGGACTTTCACGTGCTAGTTTCAAAATGACAAATTCCATTTTGTATCAGTTTTCTGTTGAGAATGGAAAATCACTGACCCCTGTTTACCATGTAAAAATAATTTCTTGTCACCCTTAAACCACAACATTTTTTTTTTACAGCTGACTAAGAGACCTTACTGAGCACCGAGGTATGGCTTACAGATCTCTACTAAACAGAGTCTGAATTCACCCTTTCTAAAGCATGGGACATAACTGGCCATTTCCCAGTCTTCTGCCACTGTCCCTGACTGTAAGAAGTCCTGGAAGATATCAGCGAAGTGGCCAAGCCTGATCTACTTTTAGTTTCTCTATTACCCTTGAATGGATACTATCCAGACTCTGGGATTTTCCATTTACATGCTTTCCCACCAATTCCGGTGTGAGAAGCACTGTGTTATTTTAGACTTGTATCACTCTCATGACCCCCACCCTCCACTGGCTGGCCTTTCGCCACGGACGTCCTGGCTGAATACTGGCACAAAGTAGTTATTCAGCTGCCTTCCCTCCTGCCAAATCACCAGAGGACCCACCACGTCCCTAACTTTCCTTTTGTTCCCTATGTCTTGAGAAAAAGGGTTCACTGTTTTCATTAACTGCCTGAACACCACCAAATTCCAGACCTGTCTTGACCTGTGCATTCATGTCCCTGCATCCCTGCACACTGATGGGCGATATTCAGCTCCCTGGCTATGTCTCAGAAATCCCTCCACTTACCTCACGCCTCCACTTTCTTCCTTAGCTTCCACTGGAGTTTCCTGGGCAAACACTGAGGCCCTCCACGCCCCTAACCCTCATACCCTTTTCACCCATATGGACACATCTAATCAAGGATCCCATTAATATTCCACATCACGGACTCCGCGGGTGCTGTATTTCCCCAGTCTAGCACGAGCATCTCCTTCAGTGTATTAACTCATTTGCTCCGGTGGCCATTTTGGGTTGGATCTAGCAAAGGATGGTTCAGAGCGCCATATGGGAACAAATGTGTTTTAAAGTCGGCTTTCCTGTACTTAAGTATCCTGCTCTTATTTTGGCAAAGTAGTTCTGCCCTATCATATCAAACTTAATCCTTTTCTGGTCACTGTTACCCACTGGCTCCACAACCCTTACTGCTCTGACCATGTCATTCCCACCACTCAGGAGCAGGTCAAGAACCGTCTCCCCTCTTGCCCATTAGAAACACAGAATTTGATAGCAGATATGGATCACTTGACCCATCCAGTCTGCCCATTTCTCCCTACCTACACTATTACTGCAGGCCGTGCCTGATCTACAGCTCTTCCCCCCCCACCCTTCCTTTCCACTATGATTCCCAGTTGTGCTTATCCTATGCATTCTTTAATCCCACCACTGTTTTTGCCCCCAACCACCTCCGCTGGAAGGTTGTTACAGGTGCAGGATATGTTGAATGAAGCAGTCCTTCACAACTGATCAAGAAGTCCTCTCTGCTTTACCTTGGAAGAGTTCCATCTCCCAGTCAATGTCAGGCGGGTTGAAATTACCCCCCCATGAGAACCAAGTGCCCCATAACCGCTGCCCTCTCAATGTTATTTCTGAATTCCAAGTTATGCTGTCCCATGCTACCAGGCAATCTGTAACACACACCCCCAAATCATCTTACTGCCTCCCAATCACCCTAATTCCAGTCCGGGACTTTCTGTAATTCTCCCATTCCTGTTTACTCCCTTTTTTCCACTTCCTACCATCCATTCCTTGACATATGGCCTCTGACCCTCCTTGTCCCTCCCAAAGAGTTTGTACCCTCCCACCCTAGTATCCAAGCTTATTTTTGCATTCCATAGGTCTCCAGCAAACCTACTACATCTTTGCCCACATTGAGAAGCTCACCTTTCCGCTCGTCCATCGTTCCTCATATTCAGTCATGCAGCGAAGGACTTTGTTTCTCCTCCTTCCAGTTTCAGGTCCTTCAGCTGACCTTGGTGACCTTTTAACTCCCTGTTACTGGCTGGGTTATGGGTGTTTTGCCTACCCCTACCCTGGTCCTAGCTTAAAGCCACTTAGTGACTAAGTGCCTGCCACATTAGAGACCCTGTATTCAGCTTATTTTTCATATTTCGGTACCTAGATTAATTTTCTTATTACAACTGGCATGAAACGAGGACCACTGTCCATTAGACTTCACCCAGTCAGGCAGCTTGTCTACAACTGACATCATGATCCTCTGTTTGTGACATCATAAACAGTTCCACAACATCAGACTGATGTCACATGCAGAGGAGTCAGGTGCAGACCAGCCCCAGGACACATGAAGCTTAGCAGACAGCGATCCTGTTTTCATGGTAATATGCAGAGTTTTAAAGACAGGGAAGAAGCTAAACGCAACCAAATCTATGAAATGAAATTTATTTCAAAATTATGTTTTGTTTTTTTAACATATTGTGTATGCTTCTGTTCTATGGTGCTGCCTCTATCTTACTATGTCATGGCCAGCCCCTCCCATCTGTAGCACTAACCCCATTACTTTTCAAACCCTACAGACTTACCCCATGGCAGGGCCTGCCTATACTGGATTCAGACCTCCCACCTCTGATGGAGGGGGAGTCGGAAGCAGGAAACCCAGAGTACAGAGGACAACCAGCAGTGGGAGGCAGGGCCTGAGCGCACCTGGGGGGGTTATGCTTTTCCCTCCAGGGTATATGAGTTTGTTCCCAATTCAGCAAGATGCCGGCTCCCTAGGGATTCAAAGCATAAGCATGCCGCACAGAGTCCAGCCAACGGCCCCACCCCTGGTGTCCCATACTGTACTACCAGCTGTGGTCACCCAGGTGGCGCTGTTGCCGTGGGGTTCCTGCCCCTCCCTCTCCAGAGGAGAGTGTGTTCTGGGATGCTCAATCCTCCTTCACCAGTCTGCCACTAATTACTCAAGCTGGTCTTGAACATGGGACACAGGCGCTGTGATTGATTGGTTCTTCTACGCTGTGCCAATGTACCAGCACTCTTTTTTTTTTTTTTAGAAAGTGTCCCTGAAGGCATCGAGGCTTTTTAAATTAGTCAATTAGTAACTTACAACAATATACTGTTCATTCCACATTTAGGCACAATCCATACAGTAGGAAATTGAGCAATGGTAAATAAGATGTCATTTAATGAGAACAAACGTCGCGTTATGCACCTGGGAGTTAAAAACCCTCAAACTCAGTACTATTTAAATGGCCACCCATTAAATCAGGTCAAAACAGAGACAGACTTCGGGATCTTACTTAATAATCTTCTTTTACCTGGGGATCACCGTCATCACGCTGCGCTGCTGGCTAACAGTTTGCTGTCTTCCATCAAAAGGGCATTTGCATCAAAACAAGAAACATGCATTTTGCCTTTGCACAGTTCTTATATTAGGCCGCATTTAGATTATGCGTCCCCTTTTTGGTCCCCATTTCTGACAAAGGATAAAAAACTTATTGATAGTGTCTAGCGTAAAACCACTAAGATCATTACCAGAATAAGTCACCTCCCCTATCAGGAAAGACTACGTGAGTCAAAATTATTTGACCCAGAAACTACTCGTCTGAGGGGTGATCTCTTATCACTGTTCAATATATTGAAGAATGATCACTTAAGGGCTGAATGTATCATTACCTATGCCATACAACCATCAAACCCAAGATGCCACAACAAGCGACTTGTGGTACCGAGGCTTTACTAATAAAGGAAAAGATTTCCACTATAAGATCGGTAAACACATGGAACAAACTACCACAAAAAATAGTGGACTCTGCAACTGCCCAAAAGTTTAAGTATAACCTAGATAAATGTCTTTTGGGTCAGTAATCCTATATCCCACAAGGTGTGGAAAGGCAGACTCTATGGGCCTAGTGCCTTCTTCTACCTTGTATTACCGAGTTGTCTTAAAATTACTTTATGTGTTTGTAAACAATTTTCTGAACAGCGCCTAGATTTAATACGGTTTACTACCACTTCAGGGGCTCATCTCAACACTGTTTTAAGGCAACGTGGTTTGGTAAAGGAATAATGCACGACAGGGTGTGTGTTGTGCTGGGATAACGCTATGCCTGGGGTGGTTGGGCACGAGGCCACAGGCAGAGTGCATCCAATGCCACAGGCGTGGCGTTTTCCCAGAACGACACACACCCGGGAGTATATTATTCCTATTATACAATGGCTCTTTATTTTTTCAAAGAAAATGGGAAAAATATGTTTAAACACTTTTTTTTCATAATTTTTGTAATGGGAGGTATACCTATTGAAAAATGAGTCCGTACTTTCTCTGTTGTCCAGAAGGTGGCAGTGCAATTGCATGATTGTTTTGTAGCATGCTAGTGCCGCTACTATGTTCCCTTCCTCCCGATACCTGGTTGTGTCTCTCACACTGTGCATGCCCCCCTTCGTTTATGAGTGTTCACATTTCTCCCAGTATGGTGTGAGGAAGTGTTGCTGTTTACTGTGACTAGGCGTATCAGACTTAAGCTTGGATCGCTGCTTTTGTATGTAGAGTGCACAGCCTCCTGGACAGCTACAAGCAAAGGCGGGGTTTGTTACTCCTTTAGGTGACTGATTTTAACATATTCTAGTCCAGCTTTACATGTTTGTATTTTTTTTGGGGGGGGGGCGGTTACTTTAGCTGTTGAAATGCGTCGTTGTTTCCAGGTTGGGCAGCATGAGGAGCTTGTGCACGCCACCTTGAACTTGCACACGCCGCATAATCATGCTGCTGGTGGGGAAGCCGATTTCAGTTACGGGCTTTAAACTTTTATTTTACATTTTTCAGTTGCGAATATTATGGTGGTGGGGGGGGAGACAGGACAGTGATGACTGGATGAAACTGTGTTTGGTGAGTGGGTGGGTAGCACTAATTTCCAAGCACATCGAGGGCTGCTGAAGCTGCTCGTAGGGACAGCTGTGCAATGACCTTTTTTAAAGGTTGCATGCAGTCAGTTAGTGTACTGGGACTAGATCCGTGGTGCTATGCCAGGATAACACCACGGGTTAAGTCCTACATTGACCAATGAGATTCCAAGAGTCTTTCTTGCCATTGTATAATACTACATATTGCTCTGTTTACTGCTGCAGCTAATTGGAAAGTATTCGTATATTTGAACTGTTCTGCATTGTGGGCTGATGCAGAATAACACCCTCAAAAAAAAAAAAACCCCAGTTCTCTGCTCAAAATTCTGAACAATACATTGCCCCACACGATATGCTGTCCAGCTTCCCATGACGTAATGCTGAAATCACCTCCTCTCATAGTAAGAGTGCTGTGTAAAAGCACTAACATGGTTAAGATATACAGAATAAAGTATGGGTCTGGGTGTGTGTAAATTCGAGTTTTCACACACCCAGATCCACATTTTATTTTATATAATTGCTGGGTTTGTCTTTTCCGCCTCAGCAATTATATAAAATGAATGTAGGCTACTGCTCGTCCCACCCGGTTCGATTTGACCATCCGGTCTGCGACAGTGACTCACGGTGCCCTTTTCAATAAATTTAAAACTTTTTGGAGGGCTGAGCAGTAGAAACAGGTTCTTTTAAAAAATGTTTGGTTTTTTTTTTTTAAGTTAAACTTACCGCCGAGTCCAACTGTAAGTGGCAGTTCAGTCTTCTGGGGGAAGCAGCCACGTGTGTTCTGAAGGGAAAAGCAGCAGTGGGGCATGCACAGAGCAAGGGAAGCCGTGCACGTGTTTGGCGTTATAAACGCTCCTTTATAACGGCAAATTACACCACAGTTTCCTCATGGGAAAAAGGCTAAGCCAGTTATTATAGCACAGTAAAGATAGCGTTGACACATTATGCTATATTGGCAAAACTGTTTTCAGAAATGGTTGTTAAATACAGTTGTGCAGTATGGGTAGGCTGTTACGGGCTAACAGTACGAATCTTACATGTAACTTTACACCATACCTGCACATGGGGCAAGTGGTAAAAAAGTTAACTTGCATTCCTGATGCACTCACCCAAAACATAAAAAGAAAACAAAAGAAAGGGCTGCGCAGAGACTAGTTATAGCCCCACAAAATGCGCTTAGAAGAATGTAGCACCAAAACAAGCCTGACACTTCTTCTCGCAAGACTAAAACAATAACAGGACTGGAAGCACTGCAGTGTACTAGAAAAGTAATAATTAACTTTGCCTCCTTGCAGGTTATCCTTTTTACATCAAATTCCTGCTGCGTTCCAATCAGAAATGATGCAGAAGACAATGGCAGCCTATGTTTGGAGGAGCAGCACTTTCTGGGAAAGTGTCCAGAATTTCCAGCTCATAGCAATGTGGTATAAAAGCTGCGTTGTGCTACAATGCACAGCCACTCCAGCGGGGCGCCTGACAACCAGCTTGTTTCTGCACATCACTTTATCAAGGAAAATGCACTGAAATCAGAGACAGAATGTCTCCATAAGCAGTATTCGTTTAATTGGGCCTGCTCTTCACAAAGCAGTTCATCCCCATCCCCACAAGTTGCTACCATCTCCCACGTTTTTAAAAAAAAAAAATTTTTTATTTTACTGGGTTTTCCTCTCTGACGGAACAATACAGCAGAAAAGCACTGCTTTCCCACTAAAGTATCAAGATACAGAAAGCCCTTCTGGAATGTGGAGTTCAAAAGACACTTGAAACTGCAGAACTGTGAAGTCATACCACGTGATACTTACAGAACCGGAAGGTCTTACCAACTGACACTTACAAACCGTGGAAATCTTACCAAGTGATAACCAAGTTGTTTGTTTATTTATTTATTTAATTAAGCGTTTCACCAGGAAGGCATACTGAGCGGAGATATCGCTCGATTCCAGATGCGTCCTGGGGGGAAGAAGAGCAGAATACAGACAATAAATAATAATATTCCAGTGTGCAGAATTGTGCATGGGGCATACAAGATGACAGGATTGTACCTAGAGAACTGGGACATCTTACCTAGTGATACGGAAGTGGGAGATCTTACCCAGTGATAGTTAAGAGACCTGTGAGCTCTTACCAAGTGTCACTTACAGAACTGCAAGATCTTACCAAGTGACACTTGCAGAACTGTGAGATATTACCAAGTGTCACTTAACAAAACCAGATCTTACCAAGTGACACAGAACTGGGAGTACTTACCTAGTGATAATTACAGAACTGGAAGATCATAGCAAGTGATAACTTAACAGAGCAACTGGGAAATGTTACCTAGTAACACAGAACTGGGACATCTTACCTAGCGATAGTTGCAGAACTAGGAGATCTTTCCAAGGGATATTTATAAAACTGGGAGATTTTACCAAGTGATTCTTACAGAACTGGGAAATCCTACCAAGTGATACAGAAATCGGGAATCTTACCAAGTGATACAACTAAGAGATTCTGCCTAGTGATACGTACAGAACTGGGAGATTTTACCAAATGATACAGAACTGGGAGATCTCACCATGTTATACTTACAGAATCATTCATCTTAGCAAGTGAAATTTACAGGAGATCACTCCAAAACAACAACTGGTTTTAGCCATTTCTAGCACTTAACAAGACATGTTCTTATATCTTTCTTTGTGCCCATTATAACGTGATTGTGTGATCCTGAATCACACCATTAGTAATATTATGTGCCAGCCCTCTGGGCAGTTTTCTTTACAGTAATAAAAATTTTTACTTCCCTGCTGCCCCGACCTGCCACTCATTCCAGACTGCTAGTGCCTTCTACCACCCTCCGACACCCTACCACCTTCCACCAGCTCCTGTAGCGGCCTACTCGACAGTGGCCCTGGTATATCCCTGTACCGGGTGGGTCCCTCTCCTCCGGGAGGAAATAGCCTTGTGGCACGACACAGCTTCTCAGATGCCACGGGGCTGGATCCAGGGCTTCGGGTGGTAGGGGCCTAGGACGTTCGTCATCTAAGCCTTGGTCGGGAGGTGTTTCCTTGTTCTTGTGGCTCGTCCACTGTAGTTCTCGACCATGCAAGAGCACAGAAATCCTGGGGTGAGAGTGTGTGGAGGCGTGTTGAGGCAGCACGTCTCCCCAAGCACACTCACCAATACACCCGCAGGTCTCCAGGTTGAGCCCACTCCCCCTGGAGGAAGGCGTCCAATGGATGCCTATGGAACCCTCTCCTGCTGGACTCTGCTCTGACACCCAGGCTTGGGGCGCAAACCGGATCGCTAGCGCATGGTGCTTAACCCCTTCACTCGCGCCATGGAGCTGGCAAAAATTATTTTTTAAAGAGCTAGTGTACAGTCTGGGAAAAAAAAAGGCAGCAACCTGACTGGCTGAGAAGCTCGGATATGGATATCCTGGCACAACAGCACTGGAAAAAAGATCTGTGATGTAACTGACCCGTTTACAGTTCACTTACTTGTATTTAAAAAAAAAAGTAAAAAATGTACCATCTGCCACCTACTAGTTAAACAGCAAAATTATAATACAATTGCTCAGTAGGACTTTTTCCTTTTTCTCTTTTGTTTTGCCTTTTTTCCCTAATTTATTCTCTTTTTTTTTAATATGATTTCTTGACTAATCCTAATGGACCCATTTCATAAGGCCAATAAGGCACTCCTGGGTGTGCTTTATGCTGGGATAATGGCACTTCTCAGGTGGTGGAAACACTCAGTCTTCGGCCTCATGCTTCAACCCACATGAAGTGTGCTGTTATCCCAGCACAAAGCACACCCTGTCATGCCTCATAGCTTAATTAATATTATCCTTCAAAAGCAGTGAACTATTACTTCTTATATCTGAAGTACTTTTTCCTTTTTCCCTTTTGCTAATTAGAAGATTTTCTACCCGATCGTTCATTAGCTTAGCTTTTATTGACCAGATAAGACCACTAGATAAATTAAAAGGCCTATTTTCAGGTACAGCCTAGGAGGTTACAGAGGAAAGAAGTAAGGCGAACAAATGACTCAAGGTAACAGAACATCAAAAAAGCAGGTAACATACATTACAAAGAGGGTCTCAAGGGTCTCAGAAATGCTGCTGCCTGACTGGTTGTCCGCATTCTGAAACCCCTAAATTAATAATTACTATGCTTGTGCAGCCTGATCTCATAAGTATTGGTTTGCCAGGTCTATATTTTTAAAATTACATTTACGGAATTCAGAGCCACCATTAGACTTAACTAATAGACCTGATGGCAGCCAGTGTAAATTAAAATATTATATAGGTAAAGAAACCAATCTTTTATTTCTATGTTTTGTTATCAAACACAGGTCTTATCGCACCTTGTTCTCAATTGTGAAGCTGTGATAATGGGTTTTCTCCATGAACACAAGATCTGAATGGCGGGAGATGACATGTAACTAACTACAAGGGATATCAGATTACTGGAGGGGTAGCGCAGAGCAACTAGGATGAGCCAGGGATTGGAGGATAAATCCCATGAGGACAGGCTGAGTGAGTTAAATATATACACCCCGGAGGAGAGGAGGGATCGATTGGGGGGTATGATCGAGACCTTTAAATACTTGAAGGGCTAAACAAGCCAAGCACAGAAGGGTCTTTAAGCTGAGGAGGAAGGGACAAGAGAGAGGGCATGGTCTCAGATTGGAAGGGGGAAGATACAGGAGAGAGATCAGGAGACATTTTTTCACAGAGAGGGTTGTAGCTAAATGTAACACTCTGCCCGAGGAGGTGGAATCCTGTAAGGCGGTAGGCAGTTTAAAAGGGATGGGACAGAGTGAGGGAGGTAACTGTGAGGGGAAGGGGGGCAGCTGCAGTAGAGGCCAGCTGCACATTGACGAACTTGATAGACCATACGACCAGTTTCTGCAGGGAGATTTGTAGTTCGTATAAGATACGCCACAAACTGGAGGTAAAGCAAGCTGCTTGAAATACTGCAGGGTTATGCACCATTATTGGTAATAGTTTTATTTCTTTACATCGTTTTATTTATCATCCTTTAGCCATAGACAGACCACGACTGGGCGGCACATGAAGTCAAAACAACACACAGACAAAATACATTTGTTCACTCTGTGCATACTAAGACACTACTGAATCCACAATGGGAGCCGGTGTCTATTTAATGGATTTGAAATCCGCTACAAAACTTCAGTCCCACAAAGAAAAGGAAAAACACTTTGGTCATCAGATTGCCGGGTGCTGCCATGGCAGCAGCGCACATGCATCCCCAAGCAAGTCCTGCACACGTGCCTCTTACTGCCCTTACATTTACTAGCATTGTGGCTTAGCGCCATGGCAACAGCACACATGCATCCCCAAGCAAGTCCTGCACACATGCCTCTTACTGCCCTTACATTTACTAGCATTGTGGCTTAGCGCCATGGCAACAGCGCACATGCATCTCCAAGCAAGCCCTACACACATGCCTCTTACTGCCCTTACATTTACTAGCATTGTGGCTTAGCATTACACTGGGGCTAGAACAGTACTGAAGTGCTGATTGTGTTACAGTCATCATAGAATCACAGAATTGGGGGCCGAGTTAGTTGGTGTTAGCCTTTTATAACTCGCCACATATCAGTGGTAGAATTTGAACCTTGAGTCTCCCATATGCTCATCTAGTGACCTTTTAAACAAGCCAATGTTATTAGAATGAGCAACAGTTTCTGGCAAGGAATTCCACGGTGACACCACACTTTCTTTGTGACCATCACTTTCACACACGCCCCCTGATGAAGTGTTTCAGCTCAAAGCGCTATGGCTGGTGTGTGTTCCAGTCTGTGCACACTCCATTTTTGAACTGGCAATAAAGCCGTTTCATTTGTTCAACTTTTGCCTGGAGTGTTTGATTCAGGTTCACGAGTGCAGGCTTTTTGCCTTTGTTGCCTTACACTGGGCTGGCCGCCCGTTGTCCTGCACCAACCCAGCTGTGAGGACTCACGATTCTGTTTTTTAGAAGTCTCCGTCGGATAAGGAAGGTGACTTAAATAACAGCTGTACTGCTGCAGACTTGTCTATAGACCAGTACTTGCTGAATCTGTGGTCACAGACATAGAAACATACATAGAAACATAGAATTTGATGGCAGATAAGGACCGCTTGGCCCACCCAGTCTGCCCATTTCCCTACCTACTGGATAAGCTGCAGATCCTAGTTAACCAGCAGCCTACTTCTTCCTACCCCCACCCCCAGAATTGCCTTATGACTATCCCATGCATGCTTGAATTCCACCACTGATTTGACTCACAACCTCCCTCCGGAAGGCCATTCCATGCATCCACAACCCTCTGTGAAAAATACTTCCTTAAATTACCTGACCGCCCCCTCTATCTTCAAATTGTGCCCTCTTGTTCTTGCACCTCTTTTTTGAAAGATGCTACCCTCTTGGACTTTGTTGATTCCCTGAGGTACTTGAAAGTTTCTATCATGTCCCCCCTCCCTCCTTTCCTCGAGGCTATACATATTAAGCTCCTTAAGTCTCTCTTCATATGTCCTCCAGTGCAGACCCTGCACCAGTTTAGGTGCCCTCCTCTGGACAGCTTCCATCCTGTCTATGTCTTTGCGAGATTGGGTCTCCAGAACTGCACACAGTACTCCAGATGGGGTCTCACCAGCAAAACCAGACACATCACTATCACATGGGGCAGGAGGCACTATGGTAAATGGAAGAGCAATGAACCATGGTAACATGGAGATCCCCACAGACCGTAAAACTAGTAGGACAGGCCATCAATCAGTAGAAAAAGTGAGACAAAACTCCTAATAGCAAAGTGAAAGACACATCAGGAAGCAGTATAGCGTAGTGGTTAAAGGCACTGAGCTGCAAACCTGGAGACCTGGGTTTGAATCCCATCAGCCCCCATCTGCATACTGTGTAACCCCGGGCAAGTCACTTAACTTCCTTGTGCTCCCAGGTTGCACCTAGAAACAAGTCGTCCTTATCTGCCGTCAAAGTCTATGTTTCTATGTTTCTAAGCTCCGGCTTAGTGTGCCTTTCCTGGTTAAACAATTTCCCCTTCCCTACCAGGACTAAAGACATAATTCAAAACACACTGCAAAACCTATGTTTTTGCAAATTTTGACTGTGGTTCTTTAAGTTGTTCAAGATGGCACTATATGTTGTATTAAAACTCCCAAAAGGGCCTGAAACATGGCTGCAGCTCTGCAACTTTATGCGTCTCGAGCAGCTGTAAGTGCTGTATTATTACATGCATATTGATATAAGGCCAAATAGAAAACAGCGATGACAGACATTACTTGCGTTCACATTTGCCTCTCTACAGCACTTTGGAGCTACTTAAACACCTACTCAACTGCAGGACGAGCTGTGTGAATATCCAAAACATTCCTGGAACACTAAGCCACTCAGGTGGCAGGGAGACAAAACACCTAACTTTTCCAGCTTAGTGTACATGCTTCCCACCACCTGCAGCATTTCCTGTCGAAGCCCTTTTGAAGAATATGGCAAGCCATAACTACTACACGATGTGGAATGATGTGCCGCATCAAATCTTGATGCACTAGACAGTGCATCAGGCTGGCACTCTACTCACTGTGAGACAAAATGGTTCTCAGAGGCTTGTAAGTGTGAACGCAGCTATCAGTAGCGAAACTGAACTGGTGAGGCAGAGTGAAATAGAGCACTAGGAGAGTGTAGGTTCAAACACCGTTTGAGCCAAATACTGTCTGTGACCTTGGGCAAGTCACTCTCAGTGCTCCCAGCCATGGAAATGAGTGGGAGAAGGACTCCACTGGGAATTAGATACTGCTTCTCAGATGGGCTATCCAGAGTTGAAAAAAAAAATTGTAACCAAAATGAAAGGCTATCTTAAAAAAAAAAGATATGCCTAATTTGGGGAATAATCCTTTCTTATGTGCTTACTTCATAAAAAATAATTAAAGGGACTAAGCATATTAGCATAGAAGTGTTAATTGTTAACATGCTTGAAGAGGAATTACATCCGTAAAAGTCTCCGATTTGCACCTTTTGTGCAAAAATCCTTTTACTCACTTTGTGGTTATAATTTTTTGATGTAGCCGGTTGATCCTGCCTTCCCCTCGCCCAACATACTGATAACAGAGCTGCTCTGATGGCATCCTGGAATCCGGCCCCGTGGCCGCAGTTAGTGGCGAAGGAAAGAGAGGAAGCCAAGGCTGCCAGTCCCGCTGTACTCTCGAGGTCAAATACAACCTCAAACAGTTCCTCTGGCATTGAAGAGATTATTATTGCTATGGTAGTGACATGTCTTTGGAGCAATTAAAGATATTTATAACATGGGGTTAGTGAGCTAAAGGTTGTGAGTGGCTGAATTATAGCACATGAGCGTGCATTAATGCACAATATTTTTACAACTGATGTGAGAAGGCACCAGTTATATCATTGATCTGTGCTGCTGGCTCCGACGGAGCAGACGTCAAAG
The DNA here is from genome assembly GCA_016271365.2 of Neoceratodus forsteri. Taxonomy (NCBI): domain Eukaryota; kingdom Metazoa; phylum Chordata; order Ceratodontiformes; family Ceratodontidae; genus Neoceratodus; species Neoceratodus forsteri. Next base: position 74,102,201 of record CM057452.1, read on the forward strand.
CAGCCATTTTTTACAATGTGCCTTAGCGGGAGGTGAACAGTGTTAGAAGCAGCGAGGAACTGAACCGCTAAACTTGTAATATCTCAGACAGCAGTGTCTTGTAGTCGGGTAGAGAGAAATCAGTAGACGGCATTGCAGATTTGTAAATGTTGTTCCCCAGGTCCAGATATCTGGAAGGTCTGTTCCCCGAAAAGTGAAAAATGAACTCTGCTGGGCTAAGAACAGCTAATCTAGTAAACTGTACTGTATCCCTTTTAAAGTATATTTCAAATTGCAGACAGCAGTAAACTTATATGAATGTGGTGTGTCTCAGCTGCTTGGGAGGCTGTTTCCCCCCTCCCCCCTCTGCCAGAGTGTGCTGGCCATTACCGTGGTTGTCCGCTGTTTCCTGTCAGTGTGCAGCACTGCAGCTGACTCTCTCTCAGCAGTGTCCAGTACAGCGAGAACCGAAAGAGAGCTGTAGCATGGCTGTAATCATCCGGCTATTGGTGAGAGACAGTGGAACTGTTCTCCGTTCCCCACACAGAATCCCTCCCTCCCTCACAGAAAGCGGGTTCTGCTCCTCTGTGCCCTTTCCCATGGCCCGGTGTCTGCCACCCCCCCCCCGCACAAAGCAAGAGAGAGAGAAAGTGGGAGCGAGACTGCCGACAGCAGCACAGAGAAATGCTGTACAGCTTGCGTTTGTGTGTGTGTGTGTGTGTCTGGGTGTCAATGTCCCACAGCAGCATAACAACTGGAGCTGAAAGCAAAAGTGACAGGTACATGTCTGGTATTACAGTTGGGGCAGAGACAGACAGAACAACAGCCAGGTTCTGGGAAAGTGCAATGTGTCTGCCTGTCAGTGTTGGTTACTACTGCGCAAGTTGGGGGGGGGTGCAGTAAGGGTGGTAGCCAATGTATCATACACTGTTACGTACAGGAAATGTCACAGATCCTTTCAGTATTGTATCCGTGACATTTGTTTGTGCATAAGAACAGTGCAGTATGCAGAATTTGTTAGGGACTATTTTGCAAGGTGGCAAGGTGCCTCACAATGCACCCAGGTGTTGATTAATCCCCAATACCTGCACACCCTGGCGTGGGTTATTGCTCACTTAAGCGATAAAACAGCAGATTCACTAAATGTGGTAATAATCTAATTGTGGTGTGTGTACTTCATTTCCACACAGCTGTTAGAAGTTTGATAAGGACAGTGAACCCATTATCATATTACTACTACTACGCTTCATGTTTTTAAGAAAATATTTTTTCATTTTTCTGCCCCTCTCCAAAATTAAAATACAAGGTAGGATGATAATGTTATTAACAGTTTATCCCATAACAAACTAACAACTGTCATTTTATTCTCTAAAACTGACAGTAATGACATCGTCATCTTACTTTGTTTTCTAATTTTGGAGGGGTACTAAAAAAAAAAGTGAATAAAGTATCCACGCCACAATCGGATCATTGCTTCATCTAGTTACTCCACTAAGCAAGTCATAACTGTAAATGTTTTTACAAAGTTACGATCATCTTTAACATTCTCCTTCCTTTCAACAGAGCGAGAAAATCAGTCTATGAAAACACTCCACATAATTTAGTTGCACAACTAAGCTGTCCTTTTGCCAAGGTGCCACGAGATGCCAAAGTACAAAAGGAGGGTCTTCCTCATGGGCTGTAAAGTAATCCGGTGGGTGCTATCTTTCACATCACTTTACACTTTATGTGCATGTTGGTATGACAATACCCATCTATTCCAACAAGCCACCACTGTTAAAGGCTGACCTCCAACTACGCGTTAGACACACCAGTCTGTCAACATGGATATCGGGCTGCATAAGAGGAACTTTCAAAGGAAACCTCAAATCTGTATCTCATCCTATGAAACATCCTATGAAACTTACACACCATCCCTAAGAGCTAGATGGTAGCAACTGGAATCCCAGCAGATGCTGACATTGGAAGCCAGGGGATCTGCCAGCCCTGGTCCTTGTATTCAGTGCAGGCTCTACTGTGCCAAGGGCTAGGAGAAAAACAGTATTCTTCCACCTTCATCAAAAACACAGAAAGTTTAAATTTGGTTTAAATCCTACCTCATTGGCAGGACCCAGTCGGTGAGAATCCTTGATTCCATCTCCCTTCCACTTCCCATCAACACTGGTGTCCCTCAGGGCTCAGTGCTTGGTCCCCTACTCTTCTCCATTTTCCTTAATGATCTTCCCACAACCTGCTCATCCTCTTCTATCCACATGGATGCTGACGATACTGTCTTATACAGTTCCAGCAAAAACCCTGCTGCTGTGCAAACCAGCTTACAGCATGACTTCAACCAAGTTCAGCTCTGGTTTGCTTCTCACCAGCTTTTTCTGAACGCCAGGAAGACAGTCTCAGTGACCTCTGGCACCAGGCAGAGACTCTCTAGGCTCCCGGCACGACCCACCTTCCACACCCTTGATGGGACCATCTTGGAGGACACCTCCTCATTTCAATATCTGGGAGTTTAGCTGGACCAGCACCTCAACTTCTCTGTACACATCAATGCTATCCTGAAGAAACTGCGCCCCAAGCTTGGCGCTCTGTACAGGAATCATAGTTGCATCCCGCTGACTGCGAGGCGCGAAATTGTCCAGAAGATGATACTCCCCATCTCTGACCTACTGCGACACAGTCTATGGTGCTGCTCCCAAATCTTCCCTGACCAAGTTGGACATTCACTTTAACTCCTTCTGCCACTTTGCTATCGACTTCCCTTCCCGCTCCCACCACTGTGAACTCTATTGCTCTCTAACCTTCCTTCCACTATCTCACAGACGCATCTCTCACTGTGCCAAACTAACCTTCAAATTCTGGTTTGGGGGGCTCTCCTCCTATCTCTCATCATCTCTGTCCACTCAACCCCCCCCACCCACTCTCTCAGATCAAATGAAGCCCGCACCTTGATGGTCCCTCACCACTCCACCCTCATCCGTCAGACTGGTTTCGACCATCATTTCCCTAAAATCTGGAATCCCCCCCCCCGAAATACAACACTCCTCCAATTACTCCCTTACCTCTGCCCTACACAATTACCTTTCCCTCAGCTGTTCCTGCTTTAACCCACCTTAATACCTGCCCTCAGTTTCCGCCTTCCTACCATAAACCCTGCCAGCAGGGTTTTCTACATCCTGAAGGGAGAAATCAGGAAATGGCTACAGCCTCTCCTCATATTCAGTTCTTGCCTCTCCCCTCCTCTCCTCTCCTCTCCACCTGCCCTTCTGGGTCACCAGTGTGCACAACCTAACCCCAACCTTGTTACTCCAACAGCACTTGCGTACTACCTCGAACCTGCTCCTGGTACACTCATGCACTATAAATGGTTCTATTGCATTATTACTGTTTTGTACGTTCATATATTCCTTTATATGATTTTGGACATGTATTGTAATTTACCCAATGTTCCACTACTGTTTATTGTACAATACCTTGTGTTCCAACTGTTACACAATCTTAAAATGTTGTATTGTTTGTACTACCCACAAACTATCGTAACTGATCATCCGTCTCAACCCTATGTAACCCCTCTCTCCAGGTCGCACCGTGAGACAAGCAACTTGTTCAGTGTGCCCTCCTGGTGAAACAGTTCAATACATAAGAAAGGGAAATCTATGGCATACAGTGGGTTGAAAACTAGTTATTTTTTGTTTTGATGATCACACTGTACACAGGTGTCTAGATTGTTTTTGCTTTTCAACTCTCCTGTATCTCCTACTGCCATGGACCCCATTTGGTCAACCCTCTCAGACCCATGACCTGCAATCTCCAGGTACTTTCCCCACCTTCCAGTGTTCCCTATGGCATGCCCACACATGGCAGGGTCCCCAGGGAGTGCAATTCCTCGGACTGGGTCAGGATCTGGTCTGGAAAGTGGGTGCTGCTGGGTCGTCGGTGTGGGCTTACAGGGGGGTCGGTCATCATCCTGCTGTCCAGGTGTTCAGCATCAGTGGAGGACCCCAGACCCCACCATAAGATATGCATGAATTCTGAATGCTAGTTTTTGTTTTAGCATACTACTCCCTGTATCACACGCAGCTCCCGCATTATTTCAGATTACCGCTCTAAAAACTGAACAAAACAGGGGTAGATGCATGCGGGCCCCCCAGATAAAACAAAAACCTGAATATCAGCTGTTTTTTGTTACATGGGGGGGACTGCACCCCGCCTTTTTTATTCAGAAGTTAGTGTGTATATTTCCATACAATATGATCCGCTACTGTTAGCACAGTAACACAGCCTACTGTACTGTGTACGGATTGGAACCGTTAGCTGATCCACAGTACTGCAGGATAGTTGAGTAACTATGTGGTTTGTTTAGTGGGGTCCTTAGCCCTCCACTTACATCAGAATTTTCTCCATTTCATCTCCCTGGGCTAGCCAGCATGCAACGATGAGACATGTGTACAGATAATGGTGCGAGCATGTATCATGCCAGCAGAAGTGGTGGAGGCAAAAGCAGTAGGGGGCTTCAAGCATGTGTGGGATAGAGAAAGGGGAGTATTACTGAAAAGGCTGGGAGGAAGAAGGGTCTCCGGAGACCAATTACAGTCTGCGGAGACAGAATGGGCAGAGACCATCTGGACAGACTAGGTGGGTCAAGCAGTACTTTTCTGCTGACAAATTCTACGTTTCTAGCAGCATCTGGCAGCGCCACTTGGTTCCTTTTAGCAGCCTCCACTGTGCTACCATAAAGCCTCGATTGAGTGGCAGTCAAGCAGCGGAGGATGGAATACCCCACCCCAATAGATAAGAACTGTCCTATGGAAGTTTGAGCACTCCTTCCCCGGCCGGCCCCCTGCAACCAGAGTCCACTCCCAAATCCAGATCACTGGACGGGTAAGCAAAAGGCCTACCTCTATTCTACCTAAGCAGCACCATGTGTGTACAGCAGATTTCAAACTGCAGAACCACATTAAAGAGCAGGTTTGTAGTAACTGAAGTTGGCCCCTCACCAAACATATATGACAGCTCACCTGTTAATGCTGTTGTGCCCCACGGTGTAATTTATTTCTTTTTGTATTTTCTGGAAAATCACTAGTAACTTTTATCCTAAAGGCCGACACTGAAAACAGCCAGACGTCCTTAGTCGGCAACATGCCCTCACGCTGGGACGTTTGCACGGGGACACGCTCCATAGGTTATAATGGGGCCATTTTTTAAGCTTCTTTTTTTAACTTTTGGGTGCTGATTTTGACAAATGCCGTCCACTGCTTGACCAACAGGGACCTTGTTACTAAAAACCTGCTCTAGAAGTTTCTATGGCTTCATTCAGGGTCGTGCCTGAAAATAGTCATTGCTATGGCTGGTGCACCTACCCGGTAAACAGAAACTAAATAAATAAATAAAATAAATGCATCAAGCAAGAATCTTTTTTGCAGGGGGGTTTATATAACACACAACAAAGGGCATCTTCAGCTAGTGGTGAAGGAATATTTCAATACTGCAGAGCTGCTAAAGTCTGCTGGAGTTTTAGAGTGATGAAGAAGTTTACATTTCCGAGTACATGTTTAAAAAAGTACAACACATGGCTTCTGCTACAGGATTGCCAACCAAAATGCTTCCAAGATGAATGGCCATCACAAAGTATGCCTGACCTTTGGACAGAGACAGAGAAATATTATATTCTTAGTTTTTATGTATTTATCATTTTCCAGTTGGTTTTGTTACATAGATACTGTCGACAGATAAGGTCCTATGTTCCACCAACTGTTGTTATTCTTTGATAACCAGATAAGGCCCACATGCCGGTTTTCAGGGATGACACAGGAGCACTGGGGAGATTAAGTGACTTGCTCGGAGTCCCTCAGTATACAAGTGGAGGTTGTGGGAATCAAACCCAGGTCTGCTGGATGTACCAAGCTCATTCAGAGCTCGTTACTCTAATCTCTAGGCTATACTGGCTGTGCCTTTTACAGGCATGGGAAGATTTGGGAGTTACCCGAGGGACAAAAGTAGAAAATGGATGGTTCTTAGTAACAATCTCATGACTTGAGAAGCCTCTGTACCAGAGCAAGGTGGCTGGCCCCACCAAGGACTAGTCACACAATGTCAGCCACCTTACTGTGGTACCGAGGTTTATCCAACTATGAGATTGTTGCTAAGAGACAGCCATTTTCTGCCCATTTTGTTAAGGTGTGTACTTAATAAGCTGCGTTTGTTTGTCTGCTATAATTGTGAGGAAGAAATTAAAGGGAAATTGGGGGAAAGGGGAACTTGTTTAACCACAAAAGGCACACTAAAGCCGGAGCTTATATCCAGGTGCAACCTAGAGGCACAAGGAATTTAAATGATTTGCTCAGGGTCACATGGTAAGCAAGTGGGTGCTGTTGAAAATTTGAAGTAACATAATTAGACCTCTTTGGAAACATTTCTAATTCTGAAAAATATGCCATTACTGTTTAGTGTCAACGCTAATGTGCATGCCTGAAATCATGGCTGTATATTTCAAAGACAGAATAAAACATTACAGCTCTCGTTTTTTTTAACATGGCAGTCACATTGTGGAACTCAGAAAACCAACCTCTTTTCAAAAATGACTTTTGCAGACTTCACTTAAAAAGATATGAATTCGTCAATGCACGTGTTTACATGCACTATGTTAACAGTGCACGCCTGAGAGTGACAGACCGCCCTGATTAAGTCGGGACAGATAAAAGTCAAGATTTAAAAGAAAAAATCAATAAATGAGCATTTTATGGTATGCAGACACTATGTATATGAGATACAATACTAGGGATGTGGGACAAAAAAAAATAACCTGCTAAAAACTGACAGTGTCCCTTTAAGGCTTGTTGGCACTAACCTGTCTGTACCACTGTAAGAAGTATAGTTAGAAATATAAGGTTCATTTACACTACCTGATCTGCACCACTGCGAGAGGTGCAGCCAAGCTGCATCAGTGCAGACCCGCGACACAAGGTGTCACTGGAGTCAGGGGTCACAGAAATTAAAACAGGGTACGAATGCTAATAAGGTACAAATCTTTAACAGACAGCAATAAACCTCACTGAACATCTGATGAAATAAAAGTATGCAATTTATTAATGAGTTTCTCTGAACTTACAACTATGCTAGAATTCAAGTAGAAATCGACTCAAGATAAACTGTGCTACGGAGCACTCAGAATCACAAAGGAAATAAACTGAAGAGGTACTATTCTCAGAAAAAAAAATTAATTTATGTGGCTCTGTCACTCCTCATAATTTCACCCTAATTTCTTTTCATGTGAATACTTCGTTTTCCAGCCTCATTTCGTCACATGTGAATACTTTGCTTTTCACCCTCATTTCTTCAGCTGTGAATACTCTTGTTTTCTTGAAAGTCTGTTCCCTACTCCAAGTGTCAAGGGGCACAGAATTCTGAGCAAATAAAAATAAACTCTCTAACCCCCGGCCTCCCTGTGCCACGCCAACCGTCATCTGTACGTTCATCTGCTTCACAAGCAGCCTCCCTCCCGCCCAGTGCAAATGCAGCTGAAACGCAGGATGTCTTCCTGCAAAGTTGCAGAGCGTCTCTGTGTGCACACAGGCCAGCAACGTTTCAGGCGGAGTGGCGGCCAAGCAGTGCAAATGGCAGTGTACCAGTAGAAACGCGCCTACAAAAACACACACTCAGATGGCAGCAGGAGATCGATGGCTCATCAAGTCTGCCCATGGCTGGTACTACCTTACCCACCGGCCTAGTACTGCAGTGGATTAATTCATGTCCTAGCTCCCTTCTGCTTCCTCCCCCTTCATGGTTCCCCCCCCAAGAGGGATTAGGAGACCCTTGGCCCTGTCCAACCCAGGTCTTAACCCGTTAATAGATACTTAGACAATGTCCGCAGAAAAAGACATTTCATCCAGTTGTTAATCCACTGCCTGTGAATCCGTACAGACAGGACCAGGAGCACTGGGTGCTGACCGACTTCAGCTCGCCAGCTGCTGCAGTGGTGGTTAGATGAAATGGTGCAGGCCTTTTCCACTACTGTGTGGACCCTCCCCCACCACCACCACCACCACCCTGCGACAGTGTAGCTGCCAGGGTCATGGGTAAGGGGCTGAAGATGGAAAGAGGAAGCCCTCAGAGAGAGGGAGTCCCCCTAAGTAGAGAGTGGGAGCCTAGGGAAGATTTTATAATTAACTAAAAAAACAGGGGTGGGGGTGCCAGGCTGTTCTCAATTCTCCACAACTGGAAGTGCAAAAATATGGTGTCTGCCCTACACTTCACAAGAAAGCTGTAATGCTATAATAGAGAGGTACTAGTGTAAATTCACCCAGAAAAGGGGAGACACTGTATTTCAGAAGACAGAATAGGCTAGCAGTATAGTGTAGAGTTTAGAGAAAAGAGCTGTAAATGAGCTTGGTACATCCAGCAGACCTGGGTTTGATTCCCACAACCTCCACTTAAGATACTGTGAGGCCCCGAGCTAGTCACTTAATCTCCCTAATGTTCCTGAGTCACCCTTGAAAATAGGAATTATGCCTAGTGGGCCTTATCCAGTTACCAAAGGAAAAAAAACACTGCAGTCTAAAAAAAAAATCACCATTACATATTAGCAAAGAGAGATAACAATAAGTGATATGAAGTTAATTTAACTTAATTTCATATTCAGACTGAAAAGTCTTTCACAGGTTGTCCAAATAATGTAACCCGATATCCCTGTAGATGTGGCTCATCACCGAGAACTGTTCTTTAGGCAACAACTTTAGGATTAGCAAGAAGGTATCACTGCTGGAAATATAAGATTTTTTTTTAAACTGCCATTTTTAAAATGCATTTGGTTCTTTGTTCGCTGAAAGACATTCCACATAAAGCATTCCTTTACTCCATTTCATTCACACATTGTCCATCCAAGTGCATTAACCTTGTGACACCGGCCCTCATCTACCAGCCCCTCCGCACATAATTCAGCTTGTGTTTTAAGCACGGTTAACCCTTTTCACAATGCTAGTCTGGCGCATCCCTTATGCAAACAGCAAATGGAAGTTTTTAAGTCCGCATACAAATTGATCTCCTGGTGTGCATTTCTCAGACATCACCATTACATTCTTATGGCAGGACTGCCTTTTACTTCGTATCGACTGTCCTACTACAGATGGAAACTCCTGGTGCCATTTTGCTTTAAAAAAAAAAAAAAAATCATGTTAAAATACATTTTAGCAGATAATGTGGATTTTCTTTATGAAGGCGATAGATACCCAGCACATCATTACCTGTTGCTTCTGGCAATTTTACAGCAAGGAGTACTAAAGAACAATGAGATTTAAAGGCAAGACAAGGTAATTTTACTTATCTAATGCCCTACCCCTAGGGTTCAGGGCACCGCACAATGGCGCTATAAAAACAAACAGAAACAGAACAAACATACAATGTCAAATAGATTTACAACTAATAAATACAAAAATAAAATTAAACAGTAAAATAACTAAAATTAAGCTAAACCCATATTGGGTAGGTCTGTTGATATAAATATGTTTTGAAGGAAGTCTTAAAGGCCTCTACCATGCAGGCAGATTGGACGTGCACTGGTAATGAATTCCAAAGCACTGCTGCTGCTGCCACTCCGAAGGCCCCGTCCCCCAACTGCTTAAGGTGGGAATGGGGGACCACATGCTAACCCACACTGGTACAGCGGAGAGAACGGACTGGGGAGTAGAGAACCAAGAGATCTTTGAAGTAGTCAGGACCCAAACCATGTAGGCCTTGAATGTCATCAAGTTGATCTTGGCGATGATGTGCCACCAAACTTGCAGCCAGCACAGATCGCGTAGGATTGGCATGATGTGGTCACTTCTATAGGTCCCTGCCACAAATAGGGTCACTGCATTCTGGACCAGCTGCAGATGGCGCTCAAGAACAAAGGGACATGCTATGAAGTTGGTGTTGGGGGAGTAAATTCATGAGAGATGTTAGGAAGCACTTCTCAGAAAAAGTGGTGGATTCCTGAAACAGCCTTCCAGCAAAGGTGGTGGGGGTGAAAACCGTGGTAGGGTTCCAGAATGTATGGGATAAGCACAAAGAAATCATAGTGGAAAGGAAGGGCGGAGGGCAAAGAGATGTCATTGGGCACGGTCTATGGTAACAGTGTAGGTAGAGAGAAAATGGCAGACTAGATGGGCCAAGAGGTCCTTATCTGCCATTAAATTCTACGTTTCTACGGCACATCAAATCTCCAGATAACCCTAAGTACAGATCCAGAAGCAAATGATTTGATAACTTTTAATGGACCAACACCGATGTAACAACAAGAACAGAGTGCTCTAGCTTTCGGACCAACAAGTCCTTTGTCAGAAGCGTAATGACAGTTATTCAGACAAAACAATACTTTTAACAACTAGATCATGCAGAAAAAACACAGAAAAAAAATCCCCATTGGTTTAAAATATTCATAAAATTAAAAAAAAAAAAAAAAACAGAAGATGCTGTCAGAGAAGTGTAACAGTACCATGTTACCTTAAGCTGGGAGGGTCCCAGGGTCAAAGGTGCTTGGTGTAAAACACATACAAAGAATTCTACTGCATATAAATTCAACTGACATGAGATAACACTACTTGAGCAGATGGCTCTTAAATCAAACTATGAGTGTCACAATGTGTATAAGAATGCAATTCTACAAAACGACTCCCTACCAGATTAAAGACATACTAAGATTGCCTTAGGACTCCAAGAAGTTTCAATGTATGTATTACAGAGAAATTCAATAATCCAGTCTAGAGGTGACAAATAAGCAGACTAGTGTCACTAGGTCGGCAGGCGCCAAATGCAGGTTTGATCCCGGTGATGTTATGGAGATGGTAGAAGCCATTCCTGACAACAGCGGACACATCTGCCAAATGTCTCTAATGCCAAAAGTTAAGCCATGATCTCCTGAATGCTAATCCTTTGCTCATTTAGCAGGAACAAACAGCGACCACTCTTGGCACAGTTGGCGCTCACGGGAATGTACACTTGTTCCAAAACAAAAAAAACTGGGCCACTGAGCAGCCTTACCATATCTGAAGCTTACCTTGACTCACAAAGTTTGTGTAAGAAGTTCACTTTATCACATAAAAATCAAGCAACAGAGGACAGGGGTCAGTCACACAATGTTTCACGAGTGAACATGATCTTAATCACAGGAATCATCCTATGATTAAACGCACATTCACTCGCAAAACATTGGGCGATTGACCCTGTCCTCTGCTGCTTGCCTTTATGTAATAAAATGAACTTTTTGCACAAGTTAATTGTGAGTCAGCGTAAGATTCATTCAAGGTGAATGGCCCAGGTTTTTTTTTTTTTTTTTTATTATTATTTATTGGAACTTTGCTCACTTAGGCCATGCTTTTTTTCCCACTTACCTAGGATAGCTGGACAAAGATATGACATCTAATTTTATGTGGTGGTCTACTTCTACACAGTTTGATACCCTGGAAAATCCAAAAGTCCAATAAAGACACACCCTTATTCAGTATCCGAGTCACCATTTTTGTCCCCCCCCCAATATACCAGTGTTTATGCCCTTCCACTGGCAGGCAGATCTAACCACCTATATGGCAATTGCTGGTGAAGGATTTACCCCTTAGTCCCTCCCACCCACCCTGTCCCAGCAAGGATGTTTACAGTAGGACTGGAGATCAGGCTACCACCTCGCGTAGCATGCCCAGCCAAGCACCCGACACCCTCCCATCCTAACGCCACAGTTGCTGCACCACCATCAGTGCTCCCACAGATGGTGGTGTTAAAGAAAGGTGGTGTTCCCACCCTCCATGGAGAGCATCCCCAGGAATGCTCGATCCTCTTCCCAGCGTCCCAGGCTCATTCCTGAACCTGGGACACCGGCATGGAGCAGCAGCCCCACCACTGAGCAGAAAGAATGGCCCCTGTATTCAGTTTTTTAATTTATTAAAGCTATGAATAGCAGAAAAGAAGATGGGGAACTGAATACTGAAATAAAAATGCAACACGGCTGCCCAACTGCACTTAAGGATTTTATAGGACCTACAAGCCTAGTTCCCTTAATCCAAGATGACCCTGCCTATTCTCTACCTTTTACCTGTTCTGGCCTCCCTTTGGCTGACTACTCTTTCACAACAATTTCTACCCTATTCCTTAATACCTCCTTATTTTTATCATTTAGGTATGAGCTCTTACTTAGCGGAGACTATATGGGATTGTTGCCTCTTCTCATTTTAGTAAAGCTTATCATTATGTACCTTTGCATGTTAATTATGTTGACCGGTATGTATAGGCCCATATTGACCGGCACCTTCACAATATTTTTTCTTTCTTCTTTTAGCACCGTTGTCCACCGTAATTGTAATCTTATGAAGTGTACTGTATTGCATTAATGCCCAGGACCACCTTGAAAATGAGCTTGCTCAATGGTGTTTACGCCTGGTTAAATAAAGTGATTGATTGATTGATATAGTACGCAGCAGCCAGTGCTGTAAATACCAGCACTTTTAACAAACAAAGAGTCACTGAAATTTATAAGGGAAGTGGTTCTCAGAATATGATGTTTTCTAGATGAGCCGGAGGATGCGGCAGGGATTCAAACAGGTCTCAGGGCTCATGTACCACTGAACAGCGTCGTCTACTCAAAGCCCTCAGCTCACTCTGCAACTTCTGCTAATACTGTGGTGGGAGGGGCTCTACACAAAATTATACCATGTACCTCGGACACCAACCAATCAGATAGGCAGGCTGGCACCTTACCTGCGTTGATTATCTACTGATAATCACCGCAAAAGGTGCCAGCCAGCCACATCTTCAAAAAAAAGCAATCCGACGGCGAAATCACCGAACTCCGACTGCCATCTTGTTTCCCCGCTAGGCAGACACTGTGAAACAGCAGCTCCGTACATCAGGGAAACAAAACAAACCAAACACACTGCTCTACTACCGAGTGGCTTATTTAAGCATTATACCAAGTACTGCTTTTTATAAAATAATAAAAAAAGCAGTACTTGGTATAATTGCAATAAGCCACTCGGGGGATCTGGGCTATCGGGGGATTTACCACGGCTGGCACCTCATGGGCAAACCACTCCAGCCATGGTAAATCCCCCGATAACCCACACCCCCCTCGTGGCTTACTGCTTAAATATTAGACTGTGTCAGCAACCTACCCGTTTCCCTACAGCTCCATGCTCAGCCTAACAGGCTGGATTTAAAGGTAGCATACAGTAGCACTAGTGGCTGATCACCCCCCCCCCTTCTCAGGTATCCCTTTCCCCTTCTGCCTGTGGGTCCACTATTCCCTTAAGTTAACTCTATACCGTCAATAGTTTTCTAGACTTGTCTGCTGCCAGGGCAAAGTAGCACTGCTGGTAAAAAGAAGAGGGTATAAAGGGCAGTAAACTGAGGCCCTGTCCACACTTGCAGGTAAAATTTGGTAACGGTTTTCAAACCATTACGGAGCATACCATGCTGCCGCATCCAGACTTGTGGGAACCATGTCTTAACACAGTTATGTGCCCATCCACAACTCCTGAAATGAAAGTGTGTTTAAACACGCTGCAGACTGGATTGCCAGTACAGCACTGTGGGCGTCAGGAGGATCACCGGCACGGAACACGGATCGGATGCCCGTACACACTTGTGAGCGAAAACGTTTCTCACTTAAACCGTTTTCAAAACTGTGCTTTTGAAACACAGTTCGGTAATATTACCAGTGTGGACACAAACTGTGTTTCCCGATTTTAAAAAGTTGCAGGGTGTCTGTAACATTCTAAGATCCCCAAAGTGGACAGGGCCCAAGATACTGACACCTGGTACCAGAGTGCCAAGAGAAGAAATGCTGTGTTCCTAACTGGCTTCAAGACAACTGCGCAGCAGATAGGGCATGACAAGTCACTTGCAGCAGTGCATCCAAAACACATGAGATTATTGCTTTACTGTAGAACTGCATGAATGATGCAATGCATTTAACCAACACAGCCGAAGGACAGTCACGAATGGCCCCCAAAGATATGCCGAAAAATCAGTATGTCGTTATTTTCTGCTGTCAGTGTGTCTCAGTGGTAGCCATTTCCGCTTCAACTAGTGCTGCTGCTGCCACAACAGTGCAGTGGTGGGGCTGGGGGGAGGGTTACTGTCCTGCTGGAGGCGCTGTTCTTCAAATGAGATGTTAAAGCCTGGATATGGACATCACATTTCTCAGCAAACAAATCAAAAATCATGGCACTGCTGAGACATTATTTAGTGATCAACCAGTAAGTTTAAAACCCTACAGTATTTGCACTGTTGCCTGAACCTTTTAGCCAAATAAAAAAAACTTAGTCAAACCTTTGAACATAACTCAATCTGGATCTGCAGCATCTACAGCTGAAGTTGCCATCTGGCTACTTGAACAGTGTAGATAGTAGCCAAATACTGAAATGCCAGCAAATTGTTATTTGACTAGTGGCAATGTGTACAGTGCATTAATTGCTTGTGCTGGGCCCCATGAGGAAAATGAGATATAACGTTAATGCCTAAAATTCTCTCCAACTCCCGCCCCAGTCACATTTGTAAACAAGATTACTGTATCTGTGTATGGTTACCTGGTGAAATAATTTCAGTAAATAAATAAAATGTCCTCGCAGACAGCATTTTTTTTTTCTAGCAGAATCTGCAGTTGTTGAGACCGTGGCACTTTCCAAGGTCACACCTACCAAACCTGCAGTTGCATGAAGCAAGATGGCATCACGAATAGATGCACTAGTCTCTCCTATGCACACTCCACATTACTTAAGCAATAATACATGATGGGGTGAGGTACATTCTGAAATGTTGCACCTTGAGTGCGTCGTGAGGCACGAGGCAATGCCAAGTGCCTCCAACCACCCTAAGAAGGGGCAATATCCCACAATATAACACACCCTGGAGAGTATTATTGTGATAGTAAAATGGCCACAAAGTGCTACGAAACGGCTGATCTTGGTACTCAGTTTTGAACCGGAATGATAATGATTGTCATGGATCAAAGACTGCTTCAGCCAATCAGCTTCCAGAAATTTTCCTATTCCTCTTACGTAATGTTTGGCAATGTACTGAAGAAGGCATTCAAGATGCTCAGCTGTTGGAATCGCCTTGGAGTGGGGCTCACCTTAACCATGCAATTCAATCTGACTCCATGGAGCCAAGGACTCCTGCAATGACACTGAAATGTATTCTGATGAAAAAGCAGGATGCACTATTTCTCAGGGAAGTTCTAAAAAGATTTGTAAAAGTATACTTCTCAGAGAGGATGCACAGTTGTAAGTGTAATGCAAATGATTCCATGGTGCATGATTGTTAGTGGCTCTTGTCTGGAGCAGCCTGACGAACTGGCAGCCAAGAATGCCCTTACTGAAATATCAAATGCACACAGTGCCGGTGGAGGTAGGATATGTCCATAAAGGCCTGCTAATGAACTGCTGGAAACAGAATTCTGGGCATGTGCAATCACACAGTGGGTGGTGGGCAAAAATCGGAAAATGGGCCACCTGGCCAGCCAGATGATGGCTGCTGGTCCCTCATCAGCCACAAAGTCCGGAGGTGTCCGAGCTGTCATCTGCCGAGCCTGGCGTCAAAGGAAGTGTCCACTGGGCCAGTCTCCTCTCCCAGTGAGGGCCCCCCCAACAGAGGGATACGTCAGGTCAACCGGGCTGCGGTGTTTTGGGGGGGGGGGGCACGGTGGAAGGGTCTGGTGGCGGGCAAGCCCGAAGGAGTGGCAGGCCAGGAGGGTTGGGGGAAAAAAAACAAAAAGACACACACACAAAAAGAATCCAGAGCCCTCCACGAGTAAATATTCAAACACTGTAGGCAGATGAACAATGAATTTTGGCTTCTAGGCATGAGAATTATCTTCCTATGGAATAAGCAAAGAAGAAAAAAAAAAAAAAACACTTTCTGAGAATGGATCTTTCTAATGTAGTATAAGCAGGGAGTGTAAGGTATAATCTTCCTTAGTTCATTAACAAAATACAATTGAAATGTAATTTATTCAATATAAAATATACTGAATTTACTTTGGAAATCATAAACCTGAAAGGAATACATACACTATCCTGACAGCCTCCATTTGTAGTATTCAATTGGGCTAGCAGCAATATGAATTGATTTCTGTCCTTCAGTGAAAAGCGTGATTAAATTATCTCATACAACCATAGAACCCACGGTCTTTAATCCGCCCACGGTCTGATTATCAGCATAAGAAATTGAGACAGCATTGTGAGGGCAGAACAGAAACAACATTCATGAAGTGGTCCGGACCCTGGAGGGCTGCTGTTCAGTTCCATCTCGAGTACCCACAGCTGTTGTCAGAGCAGCAAATTCGCTTTTTTCTTCTTCTCTCTTGAGGAGAAATAGAAAAAAAGGGGGAGGGGGGAGAAGGGGGATGACAAAAAAAAAATGCTACCACTGAAGTGGCAGCCGGAAAAGCTTTGAATGAAACCCAATGAAAAAGCCCAACACAAACCAACACTTAAAAAAAAAAAAAAAAAAAATCACCATGGCAGTTTTGGAAAGTAGACAGAGGCACAACACAATAAAAGACACAGCAGGCACTTCAGCATATTAGATAAAGAATGCTAAACATTCCCAAGATGCACTTCTGCAAGCCTTCGGCATTCAAGCCAGGCTCCACACCAAGAAAACCAGGGCTGGACTCCAAAGTGAGCCCTCCTGAACAGGCGTTAAATGAGAGACCTCTTGCAGCCCATCGCTCACAAGTGGAGAACGCAGTCAAAACACAATATGTTCCATACATGAAGGAGTGTTTGTTTTCCCCTCAGCTTAGTAAATTCTGCAGGAGCTATTCAACCACAGAGATGCCAGAGCTGCACGTCAGTCAGCCTGGAAAGGGTTTGCGACAAGGTTTAAAATGTTACAAGTGGACTTCAAAGGCTGCCACCTGCTTGGGCTTTCTGATGCCCACATAATACATACATCATTGAAATCCCAGTTAGAAGTCAAACCATGCCTGTGCCTTTTGAGAACATGAAAGGAAGTAGCCAGCCTAGTGGCGCAGAGGGTTAAGGCGTCAAGCGCCTTATCTTTTGCCACACTGGCGACCTGAGTTCAGGAACAAGCTCGGGTCGGCGCAGGGGAGGGCTAGAAGTAGAATGACTGCCTGCCTGGCAACTCTCCTCTGCTGGATCGGGGTGGTGGGTCATCTTGACACTTGGCAGCGCCAATGCACAAGTGGCAGACTTGAGGTCAGGGAAGGGGGAAGCTGCGGTTCCAAGAAGCATGTGCACCTCTATGTGCATGCATGGTCTGTGCCACCGCAGTCAGTGGGAACACAGGGAGAAAATGTGGTAGGCCCAGACCCCATGATGCCCTGCCCGCGGTCTTGCTGTCCAGCACTGTCGCCAAAACCGGGACCCAATACTAGATGTGTGTGTCTCTGGGGGTGTGGGGAGGGGATGGCCTCCCCTGCCTGGCCTCGCCATGTGGGGGCAATTTGTGGGGGTCTACAGGTCCTAGTTGTGGTCGAGATAGGAGCTGGGTGGAGGAGGCAGGGATAGGATTGGCGAGCCTGCCCGGTCCAATCTGCAGGAAAAAAAACTATATGGGGGGGGGGAGAACATGAACGAAACAGGACATTTATCAACAAACCATTTCAAGGGAAGAGTTTCTCTTAGATCCCAAAGTTATCGGACTATCTCAAACACATTTTTGTGGCATTACTGGCAATCCCATTTTTTGAGATTTGAGGACATGATATTGCTGGAGATCATGAAAAATTCAGTCGTGTTCCAACTTGGCTAACTGGATGAAAAGATTTGCTCCTGAAATGGCAGGCATCTAATTTCTTCGGTGAGTCAAAGTGTTTCCATTCATGTACAGATGGTCGTGTGAGACACTGACCCCCGACGACCTGGGCTTGTTCCCAAACCCGGGTCGCCGGCATTGTGCAAGGTGTGGCATCCAGCACCCCAACCCTCAGAGCCACGGGGCCGGTGAAACGAAACAAAATCAGTTTTCATAAATAAGTATTGCTGTTACTTGATGTACACCACACCACTAGTAGTGGATTCTAACTTTGTTGTTCAATTGTGTATTTTATAAACAAACACAGAAACTACTTCTTTACTTTATGGGGATAAAGCCAGGGCTAATTGCATTGATAATAACAACTTTGCAAATGTCTGTGTGCTTATGTAGCCAAATACCCCCAACCCTCGATTGCTGTTTTTGAAATTGTAAATACTTAGCAGTTGGTTTCATGTTTTTTTCTTTTTTTTTTTTTAATTTCATCTTTATTTCATTTTTACTTACAATCGATTGTGTCCAAGCAATAGGAGCAAAAGGATCAAGAAAAGGTACTTACAGAATTCTCACAGTTCACAGTACTCGGGAGGGAGTAGTACTAGACCTGGTACTCTCAAATGGAGAGAGGATCACAAATTTAGAAGTCAGTAGACATCTGGGAACAAGTGACCACTGCACAGTGTGCTTCACAATAAGCACAACCATGGAGATAAGCCATACAAAAACAAGGATACTGGACTTTAGAAGGGCTGACTTTGGCAAAATGAGTGAATACCTGAAAGTTCACTAGCAAATGGCCAAAAAGGAGGGTGGAAGAACAATGGAGAAAATCAAAACTGCCATCATAGAGGCAACAACCTTGTGTGAAACAAATAAAGAAAACAAAGCGGAGTAAAAACCACTATGGTTCTCAAAAGAGGTGGCAGGAAGGTTAAGGAGAAAAAGCTGCATTCAAAAGTATAAGAAATCACAGAAGGAGCACGACAGGGAACTGTATCAATTAAAGCAGAAAGAAGTGGGAAGGCAGTCAAAATAGCAAAGGCCCAAACGAGGAAAAATAACACTCAGTTAAAAGGGGATAAAACCTTTTATAGGTACATTAGGAGCATAGAAAGGTTAAGGAGGAAGTGAAGATTAATAAAGGAGGAGGTGGGCAGAGGAGACAGTGAAAAGGCAGAGATACTGAATTAATACTTTTGCTCAGTATTCACAAAAGAAGATGAGGAGGAGTTACCTAAACCAGACAGTAGGAGCACGCTGGGTAGGGGGGTTGACACAAGATCATTCACAGAAGAAAGAGTCCTGAAAGAACTCCTAAAATTCAAGGTGGACAAAGCAATGGGGCCTGACGAATTCATCCCAGAATCCTAAAAGAACTAAGGGAGGACCTAATGACACCACTGACCACGCTTTTTAACAATTCATGGCAGGATGGGGTGGTACCTGAGGACTGGAGGAGGGCAGATGTGATTCCCCTTCACAAAAGTGGGAGCAAGGCAGAAGCAGGAAACTACAGACCTGCAAGTTTGACCTCAGTGGTAGGGAAAATGATGGAATCGCTTCTGAAAGAAAGAATTGTTGAGTACCTAGAGACCAGCGGGGCACAGGACCCAAAGCAGCATGGATTTACAGCAGGAAGGTCATGTCAGACGAATCTAATTGATTTCTCTGACTGGGTGACCAAAGTAATAGACCAGGGAGGGGCTGTGGATATGGCCTACCTAGACTTTAGCAAGGCATTTGACACAGTCCCGCACAATAGATTAATAATCAAGTTAGCCAGCCTGGGAGTGGGTCCCAGGTTGTAGCCTGGGTAGCAAACTGGCTGCACAACAGGACACAGAAGGTAATAGTGAATGGAACACATTCCGAAGAAAGGGGGTTACTAGTGGAGTACCTCAGGCCTCAGTACTAGGTCCAGTCCTCTTTAACATCTTTCTCTGGAGGGAAAGGTATGCCTCTTTGCAGATGACACAAAGATCTGTAACAGAGTTGATACACAAGAGGGGGTAGAAAAGATGAGCAGGGACTTGGCAAGGTTGGAGGAATGGTCAGACATATGGCAACTTAGATTCAGTGCAAAGAAGTGCAAAGTAATGCACCTGGGAAACAAAAACCCAGGTGAAGTACTAACAACAACAGAAATGGAAAGGGACCTGGGGGTAGTCATATCAGATGACCTAAAGGTGGGTAAGCAATGTGAAAAGTCGGTAAGGAGGGCCAGGGGGATACTGGGATGCATATGAAGGGGCATCACAAGTAGAAAAAGGGAAGCGGTTATCCCTCTATACAGACAGTTGGTGAGACCCCATCTGGAGTACTGCGTGCAGTTTTGGAGACCTTATCTACGCAAGGACATAGACAGAATGGAAGCAGTCCAGAGGAGGGCAACTAAAATGGTGCAGGGTCTGCAGCAGAAACCATATGAAGAGAGACTGAGAGAGCTTAATAGTATACTCTTGATGAAAGGAGGGACGGGGTACATGATAAAACTTTCAAGTACCTCAAGGGAATCAACAAAGTCCGGAGGGTAGCATCTTTCAGAAAAAGATGTGTAAGAACAAGAGGCACAATTTAAAGATATGGGGGCGCTCAGGGGTAATGTGAGGAAAATTTTTTTCACGGAGAGAGTGGTGGATACATGGAACCACCTTCCTGAGGGGGTCGTTGGGTCTAAAACAGTGGGGGAATTCAAACATGCATGGGACAGACATAAGGCAATTATAGTGGGGGGTTGCAGGAAGTAGGCTGTTGGTTAACTAGAATCTGCAGCTTATCCAGTAGGTAGGGAAATGGGCAGACTGGGTGGGCCAAGTGGTCCTTATCTGCCGTCAAAATCTATGTTTCTATGTTGCTAGCAGTCTAGTAGGAAAACAGAGATTCATGTTCATCCCTAACGTGGGAATATACAAGTAATGTACATTACCGGCCCCCCTAGCAACACACACAAAACATTCAAATTCCCTACTGCTGAACCATGACCTGATATACATTAACTGTCAGACTGTAAATTGGAATTCTTTAAGCCTACTATCATCCTGGCACCCCTCAGCGACTACAGAAATTCTGTACTATGCCCCCCACCACCCACCTCTAGTGCAAGGGTACTAGCAGTCATAACATGTTTATCACAGGAGGACAAACTGTAGCAGGAGAAGTAAACCAGAAAAACGAAAAGGTAACCCATGCTTTCTTTTCCTGGTTAGGACAACCTAACAAAAATCCTATTTAAAAAAAAAAAAAAAAAAATTTTGTTGACTCCAAAAAATAAACCCACCTATGTCTGAAGCATTTAAACAGTTCTAGCTGTTGAATCTTTAAAACATATAACTGCAATAAACTGTATCATATGAAATGCAAAGCATAACATTCTGTACATAACTGGAATTCAGATCCCCATTTTGGTAAATAAAACCCCTTTTGTTGAGAACACTGGCTACAGTTCCATTAATCAGAATTACAAACAAAAGTTCATGGTGTGGGTGGGTGGGTGGGGTGGGGGCGTCACTTAGTAATGCATCCCGAGTGCCAGTAGAAGTGAGATACAGATTTTGAAATCTGTACTGTAATAGATAAATCCTCTATGTATAGTAAATATATTTCTAGGGGCTTGAAAACCTCTGTCCTGCAGCACACACACAATCAAAACAAACAAAAAATAATAATGAACGCTTAATCAGCTTTATTCCACACAAATCCACTGCTTTGCATTATGGGGTAATACATGAAATTCCCCACAGGGTATGTACTACAAGCCAGCAGGCTAGTTAGGCTACGTATTCTAAGCCTGCAGGCTAGCGATTTATTTTTCAGTGATTATGTCAGTCAGTTCTAGATGGCCCCCCCAACCCTTAAAGGGACAGTGTCAACCAACTTAGGTATCCAAGTGTCTCTAGTTTAAAAAACACATACTCCGAGTCATCTGTTTTCTTTTTAAAAGGTTAAGAAAAGACTGCCTACCATACGGGTCTTACCACTCAAAAACATGTTTGTTTGCAGTCCTTTATCAATTCCCACTGCATCTTTCCTGGGCTTGGGAACACCACGAAACAGTCTAGCCACTCGTGATGCAGTGGGAGAAGAGAAGACTATTGCATTTTAAGTGACTGCACTGTTTGAGGGTGTTACTAATGTTCCGGAAGTATGTATATCAGAGTAGATTGAGGATTTAAAACAAGACAAGGTTAAGTGTAAACTACGCCATTAGCATGCATTTCAGTTCTACTAAGAAAGGAAGCAGATAAAACAACCAGCAACATCAATGAGTTTCAGAGAAGGTAAGCAATCATAGAATGTGGGTTTTCAGCTGGAAATAATATCATGAAAAAAGGGCTGACAGAGTCCCTTTAAAAGTCCTTTCTGATCTAATCAAGGGTTGCTAATCCCCATAAAACACAGGAATGTGTGGCTGCTGCCCATCTCTTATCCAATACTTTTTAACTGAAACACGGGATTAAACGCTGCTCGCTGTTAAGATCAGAAGTAGGTGGCATGGCAAAAAGGTCCAGCTTATTGACGGACATCTTATTCTTGGTGGAATTAAACCAGTGCTTTATAACAAACAGTGTATCCAGTTTGTACTCTGTGTATCGGGAATGTCTGGAGTCGGACATTATTGGGAGGTGTCCAAATAAAAAAAAGAAATACAGTACAGAGGGAAGCGACTAAATGCAATTTTCACCAAATAAATTCAACCATCTAATGGGGATTCTGTTCTTCAAAAATCAGTGGAACATAGTTGGCCCGCAGACGACTCAGGTTTGGAGGCGAGCCCGAGGTGCTGGAGGGCAGGCAGGGGGAGGATGATTGAGCATCTGTCGAACCGCTCTCCTCCTCGGGGGGCTTGGTGCTTGACTGGCTCCTGGTGGAAGCCAGAGGAGAGGCAGCCCAAGCCCCAAGAGGTGTGGAAGACATAGCAGACATTGGCATACGCACCTTGACATCAGCGCAAGCCACGTCTCCCATAGGAGGAAAAGTGGAAAATCTCCTGGATGACCGCCTGCCCCGCACCCGATGACTGAGGTGCCTCCCAGAATCTGGATCCGGTCCTGGTGTGTCGAGGGACTCCCAGCCACCCTGCCATGGAGGGCAAGCCATGGCAGACTACGGAAGAGGTAAGCCAGGGGGAAGTCTGGGTTGACAGGGCTGGAAGGACTGTGGGGGGGGGGGATGGCCAACCGGGACGGGGAGCAGAAAAAAAAGAAATCAATGATAGATTTTATGCTGGCGCATTAGTACAGCTACCACTCATGACAGCAGTGAGCAGAGTCCAGGAATGAGCTTGCGGTGTTGGGAAGCCACCAGGAGGGAAAGAGGACTGAGCATCCCAGAGGACTCTCGCCTCCTCTGGGATGGAGGGAGGGATGTAATCCCTGCTACTGTACTGCTAACTAGATGACAGCAGGTGGCAGTGTAGCACAGGACACATGGGGAGGGAGGAGACTGGTTGAGCTCCGTGTGACATGCTTGCGTGCTGAGGGATGGAGCTCTGAGCATGCCAGTGTTCTGTGGGAGTGGGACAACAAACAAAAAAGGATAGGCTCTGGAGCGAGTGGAATGATCCTGGGCTCATGTGGGCCCCGCCTCCCACCACTAAACACCCTCGGCACCCACAGTTCTCCTGTCTCCAACTACCCCCCCAACCTTCCCAGGGGTGAGAGATGCGAGTCCAGTATGGCAAGGCTCCACCACCAGGGATATGCTCAAGGAGTTGAAAGGAGATGGGGTGATATAGAGACCCAGGGTATGGGCTGGGCCTGACCCCAGGCATCAGGGAATGATTTCACAACTGAGCCTGGGACGTTAGGAGCAGAGGCTGGCAGGGAGGGCTTGGAGCGTCCACTGGATACTCTACTGGGGGGTGCTCATCGCTCTAACAGCAGCCCCTGGTAGTGGCGAGGTGGAGGTGCTACTGATGGCTGCTGATGCTACTATGAGCAAGTCAGTGGGGAAGAGGGGCGGAAGGAAATGGCGCACTGGCACCCCTGATGATGACCCTCATCATCCCAGGTCAGACGTCATCCAGTGCAGTGGAATCATAGAAACATAGACTTTGACGGCAAATAAGGTCCGCTTGGCCCACCTAGTCTGCCCATTTCCCTACCTAGAGGATAAGCTGCAGATCCTATTTAACCAACAGCCTATTTCTTCCTACCCACCACAAAAATTGCCTTATGTCTGTCCCATGCATTCTTGAATTCTCCCACAGTTTTAGACCACACAACCTCCTCAGGAAGGCTGTTCCATGCATCCACCACCCTCTCTATGAAAAAATACTTCCTCACATTGCCCCTGAGCTGTCCCCCTCCATCTTCAAATTGTGTCCCATTGTTCTTGCACAACTCTTTTTCTGAAAGATGCTACCCTCTTGGACTTTGTTGATTCCACTGAGGTACTTAAACGTTTCTATCATGTCCCCCCCTCTCCCTCCTTTCCTCAGGGGTATACATCTTAAGCTCTTTTAGTCTCTCCTCGTATGGCTTCTGTTGCAGACCCTGCACCATTTTAGTTGCCCTCCTCTGAACTGCCTCCATCCTGTCTATGTCCTTGTGGAGATGGGGTCTCCAGAACTGGACGCAGTACTCCAGATGGGGTCTCACCAACTGTCTGTACAGGGGGATAACAACTTCCTGTTTTCTGCTGGTGATGCCTCTCCCTATACATCCCAGTATCCCCCAGCCCTCCCTACCACCTTCTCACATTGCTTGCCAACCTTAAGGTCATCTGATATGATTACCCCCAGGTCCCTTTCCATTTTTGTTGTTGTTACTACCTCCCCCTCCATTGTGTAATCTTCCCCTGGGTTTTTGTTTCCCAGGTGCATTACTTTGCACTTCTTTGCACTGAATCCAAGCTGCCATACTTCTGACCATCCTCCAACCTTGCCAAGTCCCTTCTCATCCTTTCCATGCCTCCTTGTGTATCAACCCTGTTGCAGATCTTTGTGTCATCTGCAAAGAGGCATACTTTTCCTTACAGTCCCTCTGCAATGTCACTTATAAAGACATTAAAAAGGACTGTGCCCAGTACTGAACCCTGCGGTACCCCACTAGTAACCCCTCTTTCTTCAGAGTGGACTCCATTTACAATTACCTTCTGTGTCCTGTTGTTCAGCCAATGTTTTACCCAGGCTGGTTAATTTGACTACTAATCTTTTGTGTGGGAATGTGTCAAACGCCTTGCTAAAGTCTAGGTAGGCCATGTCCACAGCCCCTCCCTGGTCTACTACTTTGGTCACCCAGTCAAAGAAATCAATTAGATTTGTCTGACATGACCTTCCCGCTGTGAACCCATGCTGCCTTGGGTCCTGTGCCCCACTGGCCTCTAGGTACTCAACAATTCTTTCCTTCAGAAGTGATTCAATCACTTTCCCTACCACAGAGGTCAAATTGACAGGTCTGTAGTTTCCTGCCTCTGTCTTGGTCCCATTTTTGTGAAGGGGAATCACATCAGCCTTCTTCCAGTCCTCAGGTACCACACCATCCTCCCATGATTTGTTAAAAGGGTAGTCAGTGGTGTCACTAGTTCTCTGCTTAATTCTTTTAGAATTCTGGGGTGAATTCCATCTGGCCCCATTGCTTTGTCCACCTTCAGTTTTAGGAGTTCTTTCAGAACCCTTTCTTCTGTGAAAGGACTGGGATCGACCCCCCTCTCCAGAGTGCTTCTGTTAACTGGATTAGGCACTTCCTCTTTTGTGAATACTGAACAGAAGTATTCATTCAGTATCCCTGCTTTTTCACTGTCACTCTCTGCCCATCCACCATCCATACTATTCAGCCTCACTATCCCTCCTTTTGTCTTTCTACACTCCCTGATATACCTATAAAAGGTTTTATCCCCCTTCTTTACCGAGTTGGCTATCTTTTCCTCAGTTTGTGCCTTTGCTATTCTGACTACCCTTCCTGCTTCCTTCTGCCTTAACTGGTACAGTTCTCTGTCCTGCTCCTTCTGTGGTTCCTTATACTTCCTAAATGCTATCTTTTTCTCCCTAACTTTCACCGCCGCTTCTTTTGAGAACTATAGTGGCTTTTTCTTTCATTTTGATTTGTTTATTTGCTTCACACAAAGGCTTGTTGCCTCTGTGATGGCAGTTCTGATATTTCCCCATTGTTGCTCCACCTCTCCTTCTAGCCTGTTTGCTCACCCCTCCAGTTGGCACCCATGTTAAACTGAACACGCCCTTCTCAGGTCTTGGAAGGCTTCTGGCAGGGAGAAGCTGGCCAAAGGAGGTGTCCTGGCCAGATTTCTCCCCCAAGTACTAAAACACCATGAACAGCACAATCTGGTTACATTTCCTGTTGGTTTCCATATGTATTCCCCCCTCCATACCCCCAACCACCCATGACCCCAGAAAAGGCTGAAAAAAGGCAGAACTGCCTAGTCCTCCTTCCTTTTGAACAAAAACTAAATAAATAAACAAAAAGAGGCACTTTTCCCCTAAGCCAGGGGAGACCCACAACAGGGACATGCCAGCCCTGTGGGTGCCAGGAGAACTGGAGATTTGACAGGTGTTTAATGTCAACGGGGAACATTGTGGTGTGTGTGTGTGTGTGTGTGTGTGTGTGTGTGTGTGTAGGCAGCTGTGGGGCCTGAAGTAATGTGGTGAAGGTGGCCACTTGAGGTGACAAAAAAAAAAGCTATTTTCATCTCCAAGTAGCCACACATTTAGGGAAGACCCATTGCATCAATACAGTCACATAAGCATACATACGAAACTGCTAGCAGAACAAGGTTTAAATGGTCTATCAAGTCTGCTTATTGTGGTGCTTGTGCACTCCTTACATGCTGCTCCCCGGCCCCCCGTTATCTTAACCTTCTCCTACTAACACACTCTATAATGGACATACAAATTTCTATATTTACTCCTCCCTGCTATAAGCAGCCTTCCTAACCCATAAATCGGACTAGCTGGCACAGACTTCTGGTTACTGGGATGAACGATTTCACACACCCATGAGTTTAGCCCCGTTACTTAGATACCACACCCATTAATAGGATTGTTCATTAAAACATGCCAGCTATTTCAATCATGTTTACTCATGCAAACATTTCTCCATCTTCTGTGTACTTTCCAATTGAAAGGCAGTTTACAAAACTGTAAAGCAAGCATAAAGCAAGTCCCTCTAGCAGAAAAATTAAATTTCCTGCATGTAAACAACTAAGCCATTCTTAGCAAGTAAAAACGATTTTTACGACCATTTCTGTGCAAGTCAAACAGTGTAAATAATCAGATATGCTAGCAAAGACAGAGAAGAAATAAGAAACGATGTCTTACCTGTCGGAGAAATCAGCATCCACAGGGATGGGCCACACATAGGAAAAAAAAAAAAAGAAATTGCATTTAGAAGCTGTGTATTTGATAAATATAGATTCTGAAAACCATGAAAGAAATCATTTATTGCTGATGTAAATTAACATGGGCGCAGAGACCACTCTTATGGTTGTAAGAGTGGTCTCACCCACATTCTTGTGGTATGAGAACCACGAACCGTAGGCAAGTAGATCCGATACTCTAAGAATGTAAGTGAGACCACTCTGTAAGCATAGTCTCTTCGTTGGTATTAATATATTATAATAACTGGTGACCCCCTATAATGACTGGATATCTAGTCCTGATAAAACGCCGTAATAACCCGCTGAATTCTGTAATAACTAAATAGTGGGTTATTACGGTATCTTCCTCCTTGCGCTTTCACTTCACTGTATTTGTGAGAGTACAGAGGCTGCTCAGGGACACGCTCGCACGCACAAATACAGCTTACAGTTTTTCTCTTTGTTAAAACCTTACACTGGTTATTATAAAAAATAATGCCAGTGCAAAGTTTGTTTTATGAGGACTTTTCACACACCCTTGGTGAATAATATTCTCATAAAACTTATGGATTATCACACACCTCGGGTGTGTGAAAAATCCTCATAACACACACCTGCACAGGCATTATTCTCTCTATATCGAGCTTGCTCCATAATATATTAAAAAGAATCCTTATCCGAATGTGCCCGTTTCCAGGACAGCTGTGCAGGACACACTCTTGACAGAATAAGAATATCTCACGCACAGAGGAAAGGAGCACCCTGACTGGTTGGGAGTGCTCCCTCGATCTATACTGTAACACTGCACTAGTGTCCATTCTACAGTTTACAGAACTTTATGCAGGACTGGGTATTCAATTTGCTTGCCATTTCTTAAGAGTACTTTCCGTAGTGCACACGAGATATGGCCGAGTAGTGTGCGCTGGCAGAGCGTTTGTTCTTACTTGCACTTTTTGTTGAACACATTTTATTTAGGCAAGGAGAGCTCATTTCAAAAGCAAACCCCCACTATAAAATATTCAATGGTAATGACAGATCAGCCTGGAAATAATGCAATACTTTTTATCTACACAGACTATCAAGGGAATGGAAAGGTATAAATGTTTCAAGTCCTGAAACTGAAAAAAGTTCTAAAGCGGTGACGGAAAGCATACCAATTTAAAAGACAACCAGATTAACCATCCTCCCATTCCTTTCAAAAGTTGGGCTGTGATGAGAAGAGTGCTCCTTATCAGTTATCCCTTAGGCAAAAAGATATCTACCTCTCTAGCATTAGTGATAAAAAAAATCTTCTCAACACGGCACTTTAAAAAAACAAGACCAACAGTCGATTATCAAGGCAGACAAAATACCTGCATGAAGAGCACAGACCTACCCTACACCATGCAACAACGTTCTCGTGCAGGCCCACCACCCTTCCCCTAGCCCCTAGCCTTGTGATCCTTGGACAAGTTACAAACCTAGGGCAATGGATCCGTTTCATGCTGGGACCCGTGTGAAGAAAGTTTTGACTGATCTCCTGCTATGTGCAGGGCCTGTAGGGACCTGCAGCTTGTCCATGAGTGATAAGGCTAGGGGCTGGGGAAGGGCATAAGGGCTGAAAACCCAGACAGACACTACACTACTGATTTGCCAAGATTCAAGAGACTTTGAATCCTAATTTTCTCATTCCCTTACTTTAACCGCTTTGTGTTTTTTAACTCTAATAGATGCATTAACCACATTTTTTTAACAATTAAAAAATACACATATATACATACATACTTATGTGTGTGTATATACTGTATATATATATATATTTTTTTTTTATTTTTTTTTTCAAACATTGTAGTAGTAGAGTTTATTTCTCAGGAGCCTAATCCCACGGGCTCTGAACGTCTTCCAGCAGAAGCCATAAACAGATATAAACATCTAAAACTCTTCGGTTTATAAAATGTGCAAACACTGCAGTAAAAACTCATAAAAACACAAAAAACTAAATATTGCAGTAAATTCAGAAAAGTACGAAAAAAAGCGTCAGCAGAGCAAGAAGGGTACTCATTGACAGTCCAAAAGCCTTCTGCAACAGGTAGGACTTCAGGCCCCTCTTAAAAGCCTCCACCAAGGGGGCCTCCCGTAAAGCCTAAAGCAGCCTGTTCCACATGGTAGGCCCAGCCAGCACGAAAGCTGTACCAGGAAAGACATATTGAGCTGGTAGCAGCTCATTTGCAGATGTTTCCTTGGGGGGAAGGTGAACAGGGAGAAGCAATATAAGTTATGCAAGTGAAAATAAGATACTGTACAGCACAACAGTAATAATAAAATAATAGTAAAATACATTAGCGATTGTCCAGGCACAATGTAAAGACAGATGGTATGGTAACACATAATAAAGATGTAAAACAATGCTTTCAGATGTAAGTACAACACAGTACTGGGAGCACACGGCCAATAATGAGCCCTCACAAACAGCCAGACTATGAAGGTGCAGGAGTCATCAGTCTCAGTGCAGCAAGATAGGTAACTTGAGATAAACGTTACCGTACGAGAATACTAATAAGCTGCAGTTTAAGTCAATCAGACCGGGGGTGGGGTGGGGGCAGTAGGAAGCTGCTCACAGCATCGGAAGGCATAGGGAGGGATCAACAAAACATGGAGGGGAGAAAACAGGGGTCAGTTACAGTTGGGAGGGTAGAAAGGTCACGAAAATAAGTCTTTAGGACAACGGTCAGCAGACAAAGAGGGGAAGAGAGGACCACAGCTTAGGAAAATGATACGAGAAGGCAGCTTGGGCTTGGCTCACGGACGCTTTCCTGGATGGGAGCGGAAGGGAATATACAGTATGTATACAATGCATGCACTGATTTGACTACTTAAATAAAAGCATTATTTCCCAAGACTCTGACCCAAGAGAAAGATAAACGATGTTGTTCACCCAGTGGGTAAATAACACTGTTTATTTTTCACTTGCCGACATCACAGTCAACTTGATTGACAGCCCATTCTGCCAATCCCACACGGAACACAGACACTGTATACACAGAACATGTAATGAACTGTGTTCCAATATGCCACAGAAAAAAAAAAATGGAAAAATGGTTTGCGGCACTCAAGATAGACGGAGCACCAGGCCCTGATCCCTAATGCCCCTACCTGTCCCAGGAGTATGGCATCCCGATGAAACACAGGAATTTGGCGTGTACGGGCCCCACCTCATCCCCACCTGGGGGGCAAGCCACAGCTACATGGGGGATGAACGCTCCGGGCTCCAGGTAAGAGGGTAGTGATTAGAAGGCCATAGGTGACTCCCGAAGGGGAACGAAAAGGCAGAGCAGTGAAACCGAATAAAAACCATTAAGAGGGGACAAGAAATACGTGCTAACTGGCAGCAGTCAGTAATGCTTCTATTAAGAGAAACACACAAGCTACTGTCCTATTAGAATCATGCTTAGAGTTCTGTGCACAAACTGTGACATACTTAAAACTCCAGATCACTGGTTCACTGAAGAGAATTGTAAAAGAATGTTGCCCATAAAAACAATGTAAAATGCAGTTTTTCATATAGCTTTTTATACATTTTTTATTTATTTATTTTATTCTTTGGTAACCAGGTTAAGGCCCACTGGGCACTGGTGCCTGTTTTCAGGGGCGACCCAGGAGCACTGGGGTGGTTAAGTGACTTGCTCAGAGTCACAATATGTGAGCGGAGGTTGTGGGAATCAAACCCAGGTCTGTCTGCTGGATGTACCAAGATCATTCACAGCTTGTTACTCCACCCTCTAGGCTATACTGACAGCCCCAGTTGCTTTTTATTAAGGTACATATGGATACAATTTCTGTTAATGGGAATAGTATAAACAGCTACCAATTAGAAATCAGTTCCTGTTATCTTTAAGTTTCCATTAAAAGAATGAATCTGAAAGCTCTACAGTTTAAAAGACATTGTATAAATAAGGGTATGCAGCTCCCTACTGGAATTATTGTCGATAATTTTTGTTCGAGTGCCAATTGATCCGACAGCATCGCAAGAGCAAAGCCACAAGTAATGTCAGGCCAAGTGGCATGAGAACAAAAAATACTAACAATATTTCCAATAGGGGAGTTGCGTATTCCATTTATGCCACACCTCCAAAAAAGTGAAAAAAAATTGAATTTCTTGCCATTTTTCGCTGATTGTAAAAAGATCTAAAAGGTATCTATAAATGAACCACCACTCATTTTGTAGATATATTTGTCCTGATCAACTTTTGTGCTCAAGTACCATGGTGACATTTTTTGTTTTAAAGCAGCAGTACTACCAAATCAGGAAGCGATCTATCAAAATTCTGCTTTTTGGCTGTAAGCATGCGGCCAAAATTCCAGTTTCCACACCTGTAAATATTTTTTTTTTCAGTCCTCTTTAGTTTTTTAGATATTTGCAATTTATTTGAATTGTTGTGGCGCTAAAATAAATAGGACTAATTTTCAGCTGCGCTTTTCCTTAAGGTCGCTTCATGTCTTTTGACTACAGCAGTTGGACCCTCTGCTGACCATTCCCGATGTCCCTGCAAGTCATACACATGTGCAGTTGGCAGCAGAGGGGGTTCCAGTGCAACATGCTTGGTGGCAGAAATGTAAAAAAAAAAAAAAAAAAAAAAAAAGGCAGAGGATAACTGAGCAAATTACTCAGTGATAGTACAATGCCGGCAGGAAAGAGTACCAGGTATATGATCATCAGAGCACAGGGAATAAACTGTCAAAAAAGCGCACATTTTTTTTTTCGTAGTACTACTGCTTTAAAGTTATTTGCATTTGTTTGTTGCAAAAAGTTAAAAAAATCTGAATTGTCTGCTGTTTTTTGCTAATTATAAAATAAACTTAAAAGGTATCTATAAATGAAACACCACTCATTTTGCAGATATTTTTGTGCTGAACAGATTTTGTGCTCACTGTACTGTGCCATCATTTTGCATTTTAGTTATTCACATTTGTTTGTTGCAAAAAGTGAAAAATGTGACTTTTCTTTTGTTTTCTTGCTAACTATAAAAAAAAACTAAAAGGTATCTGTAAATAAATCATTCATTTTGTAGATATGTTTTCTCCTGAGCAAATTTCGTGCTCATGGTATCTTGCTATCTTAAAGTTATTCACATTTGTTTGTCGAAAAAGTGAAGAAAAAAATGCATTTTCTTCCTTTTTTTGCTAAATATATAAAAAACTAAAAGGTAGATATAAATGAAACACCATTCATTTTGTAGACATTTTTGTGCTGAACAACTTTCATACTCACAGTACCGTGCTATCATTTTTCACTATAAAGTTATTCGCATTTGAATACGGTTAGTACTGTTACTGAACCCATTACAGACATATTTGGACCTAGAGAGAATATTTCGATATTCTCACTCTAGGTCCTCAGGAAGCAAAAATATCACTGATAACTGCCCTGCCCTATGTATCTATGTAAATAAAACACACAATGGCATCACTCAGAATATGCCATACCACTTGTGAGGGGTCAGGACTTTCATAACTCATTTGTAGCTCTTTACAGTACACACACACACACACACTGCATATAGATAATGTTGCAAAAAATATGTTAATACACACATTAGGGTTGAAGACCACAAACCGGAACGGATAAAGTAAAATGAAAAAAGTAGGGTTTGGAATCTCAAAAGTCTTGGCAAATTGGTGGTGTGGTGTTCTTTGGGGGTTTCAACCCTAATGCCTAATCCCCTCCCAAAGTTCCTAGCACATGGCAAGGGTCTTGTGCTTGAAGCTATACAAATGTGGCTCTCCACATGGGTCCCTCAGAATCATCCATAACTTTCTTAGCGCAGGGTCATGCGGGCCTTAAACAAAGGTTTATATCACTCATAACGTTCTTCATGTAGGGCCCACATGACATAATCCATAACTTTCTTCATGCAAGGTAGGACATCATCTATAGCTCCCATCTCACAGGGCCCTACACCAACCATAAGGTCATTCATTACTTTATTCAAAGAGTTGTCGTATGCCCTGCACCTGAGGCTTGTCCGTGGGTCACAGGGCTTGGGGACTGGGGGTAAGCATTAGGGTTGAAAATCCCAAGGAACACCATGCCACACCACCAATTCCCTTTCCTAACTGGTTCGCAAGGGGACGTGTCGTGACCACCACTGGGACACTGCTTGAAGAGGCTGTGCAGTCCTTGGTGGCACTAATCGATCACAGCAGTCCCTGGCCCCCCCCATGTGCAACCCAGAATGTATGACTTTAAGTGTTGTATCTTGTCTGCCCTCCCGCCTTCTCGGCCGATGTACCCATCGTGGGATCTGCTGTAGCAGTAACTTTAATGTTTCATTTTCATTATGATTCTGGCACAGAGGAGAGGAAAAAAACATCTGCGGAAGGAACCTCTGAGGACCCAAGGCTCAGTGGATTCCAAATGCACATTCAGTAGTGAGTGCAAACTTAGTTCCTTGTACTCAATGTAGGTGTAAAAGTAATCCATATTCTTCGAACGTGTTACTTGCTCAGATCACAACTGTTTCAGATGTTCCAGAAGCTCAACCTCAGAACTGAGGCTGGCTTTAAATTTGTCTCTTGGAAGCATCAATACACACAGTTAATCGTTTTTTTTGAACTTGCATATTTTATTATAGACAAGTATCAGGTATATAGTCATAGTACAAAAGAGATGTGTTCCAATTACAAACCAATGTACTACATAGATCAATTGATAAGAATCCACTAACTAGATTTTATTCTTTCTTAAACAGGTTCCAAGGAAGAAGTTACCAGTTCCACTAAACAAACATTCATTTGACCTTTGTTCCCTCTTGTGAATTCAGTTTATATTAGTACAGTTGTGTATCTAGTACTGTACCTTCCACTGTCTCTCTTTTCCCCATAAATACAAAAAAAAAAAAAATAAAACATTTAAAACGTTAACAGTGTGTCTGTCTATACGTCTGTTACGTAGTTTCTGAATATCCTCATTTCACTCTGTAAATATATGATTTAATCTACGTCTTTGATGACTAGCTAGGTCAGTAGCTGATCCAGAATTGGGAGCCCCTCTGTATCTTCCAAATAGGAGAAAAAGGTATGCCACCATGAGTTATATCTCTCCATCGTAAGTCTCAGCTTGGCAGTCGTGGCTTCCATGTCCCCTTAATTAATTTGACATTGGTAAACCACTGTATATACGTTAATTGATTTTGTGAGAGCCAGTTTTGTGTAACCACCTGAACTGCTACCACGGTCAGTATTATAAATAGGTACTTCCCCCTCCCCCTCTGGATCTAATCTCCTGCAGGGTACAGGCTAGAATCAGATGTTGAAATTCTAGGGTGTGTGTCATTTCCAAAATTCTCTGACTCTCCTGTCCTATTTGGAGCCAGAAGGTCCTAATTTTTGGGCACTCCCAAAAAATGTGAAAGTGGGTACCCTTTTGGCCGCAGTCTCTCCAACATCTATCCGTGGACTGCTTAGAATAATGCTGCAAAATAGTGGGGGTAATAAAAAAACATATTGAGACCTTCCACCGAAATTCCCTCTAAACTACTGAATTTGTGGTTTTGTAGGTGTTAGCCCATATTTTACCCCATTCTCTGTTTGAGATTTCTAGCCTGTATTCCGCTGTCCAATTATTTTGTATCTGCTGAATTGCCAGTTCTGATATTCCATCATCAATCCTTTTGTAAAACAGGGAAACTAGGTGTTTCAGGTCCCAAGATTTGGCTTTGAGCCACACAAGGGAGGTCCCTTCTTCCAACTGCCCTCCCAAAGCATGGATGCCCACAACATGTGTGATCTAGCGCCTAAACTGAAGGCACTTATAAAAGTCAGCGTGTGGGAGGGTGTGCTCTTGCTGCAACGTTTTAAAATCCTTGATCTGGTCCCCGTCCATAAACTGGGATTGAGAATGTAAACCCAAACAACTCCATCTGGTCAAACTGGGATCTTTATGCATAAATGGGAAGTTGGGCAAGGATTGTAATGGAATGTAGGGCCAAACGAAGTCTGGTTTTTCCCACACTCCTCTAATTTTCAACCAGATTGATAATGTATGTCTGGTCAATCTGTTCCTAATGGTATTGTTCCTGGTAGTACTGTCCAAGGTAACACCTTCAGGGGAGTCCCCGAGTGCATGTTCCATTCCAACTTGCACCACATACCCTACAGCCAGTGGTGCTGCTGCATATAAGGGTTAATGATGTGGAAAACTGAAAAATGGTAGATATTCAAAGGGATTTTGAATACATAGGTGCAGACTTAAAAGCCAGAGACTGTGACATGATTGTCTCAGGTATCCTCCCGAGCCCGGGGGTTAGTTATAAAAGGAGAATAGAAACTGAATGCCTAAATGGCTGGTTAAAAAGGTGGTGCCGCAGAGAGGATTACAGCTACCTAGATAATTGGGATAGTTTCTATGACACAACATTATTTGCATCAGATGGGATTCATTTGAACAGACAAGGAAAGTGTCTTTTCTCACAATCACTGAAACAGGAAATTGACAAATTTTTAAACTACATAGATGGGGGGATAGGACATACCCGGCACAGACATCAGTACAACCAGGGCCAGCACCACTGGAGAGGTGGAAATGTTTACTAATAAATGCAAGAAGCCTTAATAACAAATTTAATGAACTTGTGTTCACTTTAAATAAGAATAACATCCGCTTATGTGCCATCACTGAGACATGGTGGAGTCAGGAGGGTACTTGGGACAAACAAATTCCAAGTTTCGTTCTTTAACATAAGGATAGACCACATTCTAGGGGAGGTGGTGTTGCTCTATATGTAGCGGACAGTATTATGTCAGAAAATGTGGATACCTCACAGTATGAGCCAACAGAATTGCTATGGGTTAAATTATCCCCCCCACAAGCCAAAAATATATGTGGGCATTATATACAGACCACCATCCAGCTCACACTCTGAAGATCTGCAGCTCTTAGAATTTATACAAAACATAACTTTGGCAGGCAACTTTTTTAATAGGTGATTTGAACCTCCCATGGTTAAGGCCCTGCCCACAGTACACCTCTGTAACGTTACAGAGTGCCCAAACTGTTACCGGAACGGTTTGCGTTTACACCTATAATGTTACAGAAGGCATTTTGTAACCATTGTTGAAACCACATACGAGGTGGTTTCACCAACAGTTATGAAACCGGTCCTGCCGCAGTGACGTTACTGGCGGTAGTGTGGACTGGTGGTAATGGTCCCGTGGGCCGTTGCGCAGTTCCTGCTGCATTGTGGGATTGGGTGCTGCGGTCAACAGTTGTCCGGGTTCTCGAGGTGGGACTGGAGGTACTGGTCTCGCATCGTCACCCCTGCAGTGTGGACGCACTGTACCGCTCCCCGGCTGTAATGGTTTCTGTCCGTTACCGGGTCTGAGCGGTGTAGTGTGGACGGGGCCTTAGTAGGGATCCCTCACAAGCTGTAACATCAAGTGAGCTAGAGTCATTTTTGTTGACTGGCCTAGATCAGCATGTTAAGGATTATACTAGGGGTTCTCATATTTTGGATTTAGTCATGAGCAACATGGATTATGAAAACTTAAAACGCGAACCTAAGTTTGTTTACAGCAATTTTGCACTGCAAGGGTAGTTTGAAGTGCAAGTTCATTTAGGCTGCAGGTTTGTAGATTGTAAAATCTTTTGGTTTTAAGGTCCAGTGGTAAGCTACCCTGGATCAGAAAGTAAGTTAAAGTGATACAGTTTTTTCTGTTTAGACCAGATTCCATTTGGGTCACAGCTGTAAGCTTTGCCCTGCAAATAATTCAATTTCTTCACTTTCTGTCCTTCTGTCTCCTTGCTGCTTGAATTTTACGTCCACCCCGCATCCCCACCTCCAGCCTTTATTAAATACCCCTCCCTCGGCACAACCCCTAGCAATATTCACCTCCTCAATATTGCAACTCCTCTTAAAGATACAGAGTAGCTATTAGGCCTAACACTTGTTCTGTCTTGCCTTTACAGATATTTTCCTATTTTCACCACCTGCTTGCCTATCAGCATTGTTTAGTTCCTGCTCTGCTATCTGCTGTCCCAATGCCTTCAACTACTGCTAGCTGCTGACGAAAGGAGGGGAAGCGTGGGTGACCTACACCGAGGGTCCCCCCTCCAGTGCGCTAGTTGTGGTGATCTGTTCCTTTTGGGGCCCTATCATAGGGGGTGTCCTGGTTTGCCCCTTTTACAGGTTTCAAGGAGCCCTGGTTTGCTCCTTTTCTAGGTCTCCAGTTGCCTATAATCTGTGGGGTGGTTACTACTGTCCTTACCACGGAAGAACTGGAAGCCACCTCTCCTATGTTCAGGAGGGGCGAGGTCGGTTTTCTGACACTAATAATTATGATAGTGGCCCTGGGGCTAGTCCTCCTTTATTGTGCTACCTCGACTCCTAGCCTATTTATTGACCCAGGGTTGTGGCCCTCCTCCCACGATGATGCTGATTTCTCCTTTTCCAACCTACTTGTAACTAAGGTAATGCACTACGGTACTGTCCTTAGCCTTGACACTAGATGCCTTATGTATGCGGTCAGGGTGAAAGTCAGACCATGCACAGGCCTGGAGGTGGGCCGCTCGTAGATTGTTCCACCCCTGGCTAGCCCTACTCTCACTTCTCATGGCTGGAGATATTGAGCTCAATCCTGGGCCATCTAAGCTGATCTCTAATATTCCCGCCACCTGGAATGGGAATAAGGGACTAAAAATAGTGCATATGAATATTAGGAGCTTGCTTCCTAACCGAGACGATCTCCTAGCGTGGACTGAGCTATACAAGCCAGACATCCTAGGGATAACTGAGACTTGGCTCAAACCCTCGATTCCTGACTCTGCCTGCTTCCTAACAGGATACGAGTTCATTCGTCTAGACAGGACTGGGGGTAGGAAGGGGGGTGGCACCCTCATCTACTACAGATCCCATCTGAAAATCTCCCTGGTGGCACAGAGTAAACCTGATCATCCACCTTGTGAGTTTCTTCATGTGCTCCTGCTGCTGGGCGATGCTAAGAAGCTGCACTTGGTGTGTGCCTATAACCCTCCTGGGGGGGTCTGACAGGACTCACTCACCTCTTAGATGCAGTTAGGCCCAGTATAGGTGACAATGGACTCATTATTATGGGTGATATCAACATGAACTGGGAGTGTGGCAATATTAGGAAATGCGAATCACAACTTGCCTGCCTATCCCTTAACCAACTAATCCATGACCCGACGGGACAGGCAGCCAATGGTTCCTCAAGTTCCCTGCTTGACTGGATCCTGACCAACCAGCCGGAGAGGACTGCCTCATCAGGCACGCTATCAGACTCCATATCTGACCACTCCCCGGTATACTGTGTCTGGAAAATCCTCTCCCCTAGAATTCCACACAAAATCATTCAAGTCAGAAAATACTCCAGTTTTGACCCTGAGGCTTTCCTGGCTGATCTAGGATGTACTGACTGGACCAGGGTGCTTGAAGCCTCTGACCCCTCAGTGGCAGCCTCCTGCTTCATACATTCCTTTGGTGTTCTCCAAGATACATGCCCCAGGGTCACCGGAGGGTGAGGGAACAACCACCTTCTGGCTGAATGGTGACTTACTTGCCCAGATGCGGAGAGAGACAAATGCTGGGCAAGTACTAGGGTTCAGAGATCCTGCTAATCTCCTGAGATATCGGCAACTCAGGAATGGGTGTAAAAAGCCATTAGGGCTGCCAAAAGTAACTTCTGTAAATCGGCACTACTTAGTTCTGTCAGAGATCCTAGGAGGTTCTGGAGGAACATTAAATCCCTCGTCAGTGGGCCCCTCTCACCGGTGTCGTGGACATGATTATTGATGGAGTCTCGTGCAGCCATCCCATACTATAGCCAACCACCTCAGTCTCACTTCTCCGACCGTTCGTCCTCCTCTCTTGTTTCACTGACCGATGGGGGTCGCCGCATTATCCCTCCGATGCAGAGTGAACATCCTCCTCGGAGAGTATTTAATCTTAAGGCCGTGTCTGTCCTTGATGTTCGGAACCACTTGGCTGCCCTCTCCCAGCACTCCAGTGCAGGGCCTGACAACCTTGAGCCCGGGCTTCTCAAGCTGGGAGCAGCTTACATTGCCCCTCTGATTGCCCATATCTTTAACCTATCCCTTAGCTCGGGGATAATCCCTGACATCTGGAAGGAGGCAAGGACAGTCCCTGTTCTGAAGCAGGGAAATCCCAAACTCCCTGACAACTATCGCCCTATTGCTATTCTCCCATCCCTTGGTAAACTCCTGGAAAAGGTTGTGGCGGAGCAACTCTCTGAGTACGTGGATACCCATGAGCTGCTTTCTGGGGCCCAACATGGTTTCTGGAAGGGTCATAGTACCACTACTGCCCTGATTACTGTAACCTCTAGTATTAGATCCGCCATGGATCAGGGCAAACTGTCAGGTGCTATATTTATTGACTTGTCAAAAGCTTTTGACCTTGTCAACCATGACCTACTGGGGGAGCAGCTCAGGGCTCTCGGGTTCTCTCCGCATGCCATGAGTTGGATGATGGGCTACCTAACGGGTAGAAAGCAGCGCACCTGCTTTAACAAGGTCCTCTCAGAGCCTAGGGCTGTGACCATGGGAGTTCCCCAGGGATCGGTACTTGGACCTCTCCTGTTCTCACTTTTTATTAATCAGCTCCCACGGGTGACCTCTCGTTGCCAAGTCACGCTTTATGCAGATGACCTTGTGCTAGTTGCCCACGCTCGTAATG
This sequence comes from Neoceratodus forsteri, assembly GCA_016271365.2. Lineage (NCBI taxonomy): Eukaryota > Metazoa > Chordata > Ceratodontiformes > Ceratodontidae > Neoceratodus > Neoceratodus forsteri. The sequence goes on from CM057452.1 coordinate 74,141,920, forward strand.
CTGTTGACCCTTAACCAGTGCCTATCTGAAGACTTCAGCAGAGTCTCGGCCTGGATTACCAACCATAGACTGGTATTGAATCCTAACAAAACTCAGGCCATGCTCTTTGGTACCACGGCCAAGTTAAAAGCCCCATCAGCTATGCTCAAAATAGCTTGTGATGGAGGCCCCCTGTTGCCAACAGCGAGCTCAATTAAATATCTTGGGGTCACCCTCGACCCACAACTTGACATGGGAAGCCATATCCAAAACATCTGCAGAGCCACCAGGTGTAAGCTTGGCCTTGCCTACAAGGGCCAAATACAACCTGACTCCGGGAGCGAGTTGGCATTTGCGAGGAGTGCTTCTCCTCCCTTAGTTATGGATACCACCTATTTGCCAGGTCACCTCAAATCCATCTTAATCGGTGGAACACGGCATATAATGATATCTGTCGGTTTGCACTTGCTGCTCCCAAACTCACCCACCGATGTGAGCCTATGACAAACTCAACTGGCTCCCACCTGGAATTCCTGATCCTTGGTGTAGGAAACTTCACCAGGAAAGTGCTTGCCACGGCATACCGTCGGGACTGGCGCATCTCCCCCAAAACTGGACGCCATCCCTACAGCTCAGGTCACAGACCCGAGTTGTTAAAGTTCCCCTACTCGGACCCTTATGGGGGATCGTGACTTTGTCGTTTTGTGCCTAGGCTCTGGAACTCCATTCGGACTCTGTTCGCTCTGCCCCTTCCCATGGGACCTTCGCTCTCCCTGTGGTCCCACCTTAAACAAACGACAAGATGTGACTGCTCCTAGTCTCTGTAATGTAATACTCTGCAGTCCACTATTGTCCACTCTGAGTCCATGATGGTCTATGAAATATGTATTCAGTGATTCTAATGTCTATGTCCTGTAACAATTTGTACTATGTGTGGCAGTATCTCTGCCCTTATACAAGCGTTGTTATAGCTGTTTTTTTACTGTATCATGCTGTTTCTCCAATGTTGACATGTATGTATACTATATGTTTTGTGCTCTCCCGGGTCGTTCCTGAAAATAGGCATACTACTTGTCTAGTGTACTTACCCGGTAAACAAAAGCTAAATAAATAAATAAAAATAAATTATATTCAGGACTGCCGGGTTCTGCATCCCCTAGGTTCCAGTGACCATAATATGGTGGAGTTTTGCATTACTGAGGTCACAATGAAGCCAGCTAGTAACATAGTAGTATACAACTACGACAGGGCTGATTTTAATAGTATACAGACACATCTTACATCATGGGAATCGTAGGCAGATTTTGTTGGGCAACCACTTCGATGTGTGTGGAGCGCATTATGCTATAAAATTAAAGGCTAGTGCACGAGTTTATTCCTAGCTCTAGGAAATCTAAAAACTCCTTAAAAAATCCACCTTGGTTTACTTCAACAGTTAAGAAAAACATTAAGCGTAAAAATAAGACTTATAGTAAGGCTAAGAAATGCGGCCCGCAGGCAAGCTAGGCAGAACATAAAGCAGAATTTAAGAAGTGCAAAATCAGTATCTGCAAGGCCAAAGCGGATTATGAACACAAGTTAGCAATCAAAGTTCAAGATAACTATAAATCCTTCTTCTCTTATAGAAACACTACGAAAGGCAGTATTAAAACAATCGGCCCCCTGAGGCAATCAAATCTGGAACTAGTGACAGAGGCTAGTGAAATGGCCTGGTATCATAACACTTATTTTGCCCCAGTTTACAATGCTAAAACCCAAAATATCATGAAGCATCAGGTTCAAGAAGAAAATATGTCACTTACAATTAGGATTAACAAAGCTAAAGACAGATTAAAGGTGCTGGATCACAGTAAAGCTCAGGGACCCAATGGCCTCCACCCTAGGCTGTTAAAGAAACTGGCCGACGTGTTGGCAGCACCAGTGACTTACTTATTCCAGCATTCAGTTGACAATGAAGAGGTATTAGAGGAATGAAGACAGGCAGAGGTCATTCCGCTACATAAAAAGGGTCCAAGCAAGAAGCTTCTAACTATAGGTCAATAAGCTTAGCATCAATTTTAGGGAAAATCCTCGAAGGTATCATAAAAAAGTACAGTTACGTAAGAACTTAGCGTAACAGTAGATCTTCCAGAGAGGCTCTTGCAGTAGGTAATTACATATAGGACTGACGTCGGCAGGCGGCAGGACCCCATGGAAAATTTGTAGCTAGCAGTCCCTGGCGCAAGACCGGCCCCACGTCAGGAGACCGGCGTCAGACGACATCGGTATAAAGGGGCGGTCCCGGACGCCCGCCTTCCAGTTCTTTCCCGCCACAGGCCCGGAAGGCCCGGACGAGAGAGAGAAGCAGATATTTCCCTCAATGGAAAAGGAGCTGAAAAAGCCTAGGGGGATGGAGGGCGGGAAGGTAATTACTACTGCAAGAGCCTCTCTTGAAGATCTACTGTTACGGTAAGTTCTTATGTAACTGTACTATCTTACTTCGAGAGGGCTCTTGCAATAGGTAATTACATATAGGACAGAATCCCAAGCAGTCTGGAACAAATGAAAGGAACCGGGAGGAGGAACTACTCCAAGAAGTAGCAAACAACCTTGCAAGCCTCAAGAAAGGAGATCTTGCAAGACAGCTAACCCGAAGCTCGCTCTACGGTGCGAGGCAATGTCCAAACTGTAATGTTTTGTAAAGGTATGGACGGAAGTCCAGGTGGTGGCAGCACAGATGTCTGCCGCCGACACATTCTTGAAACAGGCCACAGAGGCAGCTACTCCGCGAGTGGAGTGACCTCTGACTTGACCCGGAAGGGTCTTGTTGTACTTGTCAAAACATAAAGTGATGCAATGAGCCAACCACTTTGAAAGGCATTGCTTGGAGACAGCAATGCCTTCCCTTTTGTGAGCAAAGGAGACAAACAACTGATCAGTCTTTCTGAGATCCTTTGTCCTATCGGTATAGTATCTCAGAATCCTGTGGACATCCATGGTATGGAGTAAGTATTCTCCCTGGTTGGAGTACTGTGTGAAAAAGGCAGGTAACTCAATAGACTGATTTAGGGTAGACTCCGCTACCACTTGCGGAAGAAACTTAGGGTTCGTGTGAAGAGCTACTTGTTCTTTGTGAAAAATCAGATAAGGGACTTTACACATCAGGGCCTGGAGCTCGGAGATTCTTCGTGCAGAAGTAATGGCCACCAAGAAGAGCGTCTTCCACGATAAAAACTTCAAATCTGCAGAAGCCGCAGGCTCAAAGGGAGGAAGGGTAAGTTTCTCGAGAACAAAGTTCAAATCCCAAGGGGGAGCAGGAGTCCGAACGGGGGGCCTGAGATGAAGGACCCCTCCGAGAAAAGTCTTGGAAACCTCTAATTGGGCAAATGCTTTATCAGATTCAATGCTAAGAAGTGCAAGGTAATGCACCTGGGAAACAAAAACCCAGGGGAAGAGTACACAATGGGGGTGAGATACTAACAACAACAAAAATGGAAAGGGACCTGGGGGTAGTCATATCAGATGACCTAAAGGTGGGCAAGCAATGTGAGAGGGCAGCAAGGAGGTTGGGATACTGGGATGCATAGAAGAGATCGCTAGTAGAACAGCAGGAAGTTATTATCCCTCTGTACAGACAGCTGGCGAGACCCAATCTGGAGTAGTGTGCAGTTCTGGAGACCCGATCTCCAAAGACATAGACAGGATGGAAGCTGTCCAGAGGAGGGCAACTAAAATGGTGCAGGGTCTGCACCGGAAGACATATGAAGAGAGACTTAAGGAGCCTAATATGTACAGCCTCGAGGAAAGGAGGAAGGGGGGGGACAGGATAGAAACGTTCAAGTACCTCAAGGAAATCAACAAAGTCCAAGAGGGTAGCATCTTTCAAAAAAAGAGGTGTGCAAGAACAAGAGGGCACAATTTGAAGATGGTGGGGCAGCTCAGAGGTAATTTAAGGAAGTATTTTTTCACAGAGAGGGTTGTGGATGCATGGAACGGCCTTCCGGAGGAGGTTGTGGAGTCAAAAACAGTGGTGGAATTCAAGCATGCATGGGACAGTCATAAGACAATTCTAGGTGGTGGGGGTAGGAAGAAGTAGGCTGCTGGTTAACTAGGATCTGCAGCTTATCCAGTAGGTAGGGAAATGGACAGACTGGGTGGGCCAAGCGGTCCTTATCTGCCGTCAAATTCTATGTTTCTATGTTTCAGCAAAAGGAGCATGGTAGGCTGAAATAGCAGCCATATGAACCTTCAAAGAGGAGTGACTGAGACCCAGGTCGAAAAGATGACGCAAAGAATCGAGCAGAATGGCCACAGGACAGGAGAAAGGCTCCACGTTCCTGGAGGCAGCCCAAATTGAAAATCGCTTCCATTTCATAGTGTAGGTGGCCCTAGTGGAGGGTTTTCTAGCCTCCACTAGAATCTCGGCCACCTTAGGAGAGATGCCAAAACGAGATTGGGCTAGGTCTGCAGGAGCCATGCATGAAGTTGAAGAGACTTGAGTCCCCGGATGGACCAGGGTCCCCTGATCCTGGGTCAACAATCCTCAAGAAAAAGGAAGAGGAAGAGGAGGAACCTCTGAGTATTGTTGTAGAAGAGAGAACCAGATTTGTCTGGGCCAGAAAGGAGTGATCAGAATCATTCTCGCTCCTTCCAATGCAAGTTTCTGCAGCACACGAGGGACCAGAGGAATTGGGGGAAAAGCATAGATGAATCTGTCCTTCCAGCTTAGAGACAGGCGCTCCAGAGCGCCCGCCTCCTGGAGCGAGCGACAAAAGCAGGTGGGAAGCTTTATGCTTTGGGAAGAGGCTAACAGGTTCACCTGTGAGTCCCCAAAGCTTGAAGATGCCTTTTAGAACTTTTTGGTCCAGTTCCCACTCGTGTGGCAGAGCCAAGGAATGACAACTTGTCTGCCAGGACACTGTAGACTCCTGGAACATGGATCGCCATGAGGTGAAGGTTGTGAAGTGTGGCCCATTCCCAGACCCTCATTGCTTCCCTGCACAGCGGGTAGGATCGAGTCCCTCCCTGCTTGTTGATGTACCACACCACGCACATGTTGTCCATTTGGATAGCCAGGTGGCCAGGAAGAATGTATTGGTGAAGGGCTTGGAGGGCATACAGAACTGCTCGTAGCTCGAGCACACTGATGTGGAGAACTAATTCCAGTCTGGACCATAAACCCTAGGTTCGGTGAGGACCCAGATGGGCTCCCCAACCTTCGCCTGATGTGTCCGTGGTCAGAGTCTGGGAGGGGGGAGGATGAAAGAAGGGGACTCCCCGGAACAGGTTCTCTCGAACCATCCACCATTGCAAGTCTCTTATCATTGGCGAGGAGATCGGTACGGGATGATCTAGGTCGTCTACAAGTTGATCCCATTGAGAGCGGAGAGTCCACTGAGAAATTCTAATGTGGAGTCGCACGCGCGGAACCGTTGGGATGGCGGCCGCCATCAGCCCCAAAAGATGGAGCACCGACCTCACCGGAACCTTCCTGCGTCCCGAAAGTAGGGAAATCTGGGACTGGAGGGAGGCCTCCCTGTCCGAAGGCAGGAAGGCCTTGCAGACTGTCGTATCGAGGACTGCCCCGATGAACTGGAGTCTCTGGGAAGGGTCCAGATGAGACTTGGAATGGTTGATGGAGATACCCAGACAAGTGAAGAGCCGCTGGGTGAGGGAGATAAAATGCAGGAGTTCCTCCCTGGACGAGGCCGCCAGGAGCCAATCGTCCAGGTAGGGAAAAACCTGAACTCCCAAGGTATCCAGGTGGGCTGCTACCACTGCCAGGCATTTGGTAAAAACTCGGGGAGCCGAGGAAAGACCAAATGGGAGTGCCCTGAATTGGTAATGGTCCCCCTGGAAAGCAAACTGGAGGTACTTTCTGTGCGAGGGATGAATGGGGATGTGCAGGTATGCATCCTGCATATCCAGTGCACAAAGCCATTGGCCCGGCCGAAGAAGAGGCAGAAGGGTTTGAAGGGAGAGCATCCTGAACTTCTTGTATTCTACATAGAGGTTCAGGGAGCTGAGATCGAGAATGGGTCTGAGATCTCTCGTCTTCTTTGGTACAAGAAAGACATGGGAATAGTAACCCGTCCCGTTAAGGTGAGGGGGGACAGGTTCTATGGCCTGCTTCGCGAGGAGCGCAGATATTTCTTCCCTGACCAAAGGAAGATGGTCCCTTGAGTAAGAGGACTTCAGAGGGGGGGGTGGCTTGGAGGTTTCTGTAGAAACTCTGTGGAGTGTCCCTCTGTGATAATCTGAAGCACCCATGAATCCGATGTTATCCTTTCCCAACCCAGAAGGTGGAGAGAGAACCTCCCTCCTACCGGTTCCTCCGGGGAGTCCGGAGGCGGTGGGAGGGAAGAGTCAGGTGGTATGGGGCAGCCCGCGGCTGGGGCACCAGCTGCTTTTTGGGCAGCGGGGCCTGGCAGCTGTGGGGGCCCGGCGTTTGAGCCCGCCTTCCTTGGGGTTTCGCTTAGGGGCGGCTGCGTCTCACGAAAGGGACGGCGCTATGGGGGGTGGGGACGGTACATGGAATCCACAGATTTCAGGGCCGTCACCTTCTCCTGCAAGTCGGTGATGATGTCCTTGACATCACCACCGAAAAGCACCGAATCCCTGAAAGGTGCTTCCTGGATTGCTGACTGCACCTCCGGGACCAAACCAGACACTCGGAGCCAGGCGTGACGCCGAAGACTTACGGCGAACGCGGAGCTCCTCCCTGCAGTGTCCACTGCGTCGTAGGTCATTCTCAGAATGTGACGACTGGCCGAATGAGCAGAACGGACAAGGTCAGCTAACTCCTGCTTGACTTGGGAGTCAGGCAAGGAGTCGATCTTAGATTCCGCCTGGGTAAGGACAGCCTTCTGGTAATCCCCCATATGCGCTACATAATTTAGGGCCCTAATCCCCAGTGTGGAAGAAGCGTATATCTTCCTTCCATACTGATCCAGAAGGCGAGACTCCTTATCCGGGGGAGACGAGCTCAAGTGTTTAGGGTGTGCTGACCGGCTGGCGGCGCTAATCACAACCGAGTCTGCAGGCGAGAATCTAAAAAGTCTACACCCTCTGGAGCCTGGTATAGCCTGTTGGACTTCCAGAAGTGGGGCTAAAGCGATGGTTGTTTCCAAATGGTGGAAACAAGGTGGGCATGAGGCTCAATCCAGGGTGGCACAAGAGTAGGGGCCGTAAGGGGCAAGTCTAGATGTTTGGCGAGTTTAACCCGCTGAGGATCTGGCTCTAAGGAACGCCACTGATGGACTTCCTGGATCTTCCTAAGCAACTCCGTGAAGGAAGGATCCTCCGGAGGAGACTTCGGAGGAGTCCTCGGCTGGGGCTTGGACGGAAAGCGAGGCTCGTCGTCTTTCTCGGAACATCCATCAGAGGAATCCGAGAGAGAAGAAGAAGAAGAACTGGAAGTACAGTAAGACTCCCTGACTTGTCTAGGGGGAGGAACAGGTTCCTTAGGGGGAATCCCTGGACGCGTGTCCTGCCCCTCTCTGGATCCCGAGGGGAGGGCTCGGGAATCCAGAGGTGGAGAGGGAGTGTGCCATCTGGGTGCAGTCTGGGGTGTACAGGGGCCGGAGGTGGCACCATCGCCGTAAGGCAGCTCTCGACTTCCTTGGTGAGCTGAGCCTTGGCCTCAGCCCACCAGGAGGCCAGAGTCTCCTGGACATCCACCGGCGGCCTAGGGGGTGGTGGAGGAGGAGGAGGGGGATAGTTGTACGGAGTATATCCGTAAGGTGAGTATCCGTAACCCGGCTGCGGGAATACCGGGGCCGGGTATTGCGGCATTGGTGGGACCTGCGCCGGATACTGCGTCGCGGATACTGCGGACCCGGGTAGGCCAGCATCGGATATGACTGCGGGTACCCGGGCACCGGAGGAGCTGCCGGAGCAGACGGCCCAGTAGGAACTCCCCCAGGTGGATCAATATTGATAGGCCCATGGTGGGGGGGCCCGATGGAAGAGGTATCCCCGCCCGGCGTCAGAGGGCGACGCATGGAACTGGCGTCGGCGTCAGAGCTGGCGTCAGGGCTGGCATCCAGGGGCCAGCGTCAGATCCGGATCCGGGGAGGGGATTCAGCGGGAAAAGGCATCCCGTGTCTCGTCCGGGGATGGTGGAGAAAAATCCCCGGGGTCTGGCAGGAGCGACACGGGTTCCCCGGATTGCAGCGAAGGCTGCGGGGAACCTGGGACGACAGACAGTGGAGGGTCTGACGTAGGCTCCGATGCCCGGCGTACGTCGGAGGAGCCGACGTGCGACTTAGGGGCAGGATCCCGGCAGACGCCAGAGCAGCCGGCATCTGACTTAAGGGGCCCCTCGTCGGAGGCGGGCCGAGGATGGGAAGAGGCCCAGTCTGACGGGGACACAGCTGTGCGCCACCCCGCAGGGTCGGACGTCTTAGCGGCCTTCTCCTGGTGGGCGTCGGAGGAGCCGACGTCCGGCTTATGGGAGGTGCCCGCGCCAGTAGGCCGCAAGCCTGCGGCAGTACTGGGGGCAGAAGCTCCTTTGCCTGGAGGCGCCTGGCACCGAACGTAGCTCGGCTGGCGGGCTGACGCCTCCAAAGCCTTGGAGGCTGCCGTCGGATGATCCCCGGAGGGGACAATACCTGAGCCGCGGCTCCAGCCGGAGTCGAGGAGGAGTAGGCCTTCTCCCAGTGCCTTTCTTTTTCCCGCTTCTTGTGTCCTTCAGGGGAGGTCGACGCCTGCCTAAGCTTCTTCAACTCCTTCTCCATTGCAGACATCTTCTTTTTAAGGAGACGGGCTTCCAAGGACTGTTGGCATCGTCTGCAGGTGGCCGCGTTGAAATGCAGGCAATGTGGGCACTTGTCGACCGCATGGTCGGGGCCTAACCAAAAAAGGCAGAAGGAGTGACCGTCCTTGTGGGGCAGTTGGGCGCCGCATGAGTCGCACTTATTTTTTAAAGGGGACGACATAAACCGACATTCACCTGACAAAAAGATCTCAAAATAACTATCACTTTCGGTAAAAAACAGATGGAGTAACAGGGCTCAGCTACGAACTTTACCGCCAGGCGCTGCACAAGCTGACGGCGGGAAAGAACTGGAAGGCAGGCGTCCAGGACCGCCCCTTTATACTGACGTCATCTGACGCCGGTCACCTGACGTGGGGGCGGTCCTGCGCCAGGGACTGCTAGCTAGAAATTTTTCCGTGGGGTCCTGCTGCCTGCCAACGTCAGTCCTATATGTAATTACCTACTGCAAGAGCCCTCTCGAAGTAAGATCATATATTACTAAAGAGTTGACCTTGTTAGGGGACATAGACCAACATCAACACGGGTTCATGAAGGGCAGGTCCAGCCAAAGAAACTTGCTGGAGTTTTTTTTGTACTTCATGTTTATTATTTGATAAGCAAACATACAGTTTGAGATTGCTAGCACAGATATACTGTAAATTTTCAAAATACAATGAGGGTGCCACTCCTCTTAATACACACAGTTAAGCATCAGTGCTTTTAAGATACGTCATTAGGAGGCAATGTTAGTTATTAAAATGATCAAAGAATACACATATTCCTGTGTAATGAGCCCAGGAGTTACATGGTATGCATAACACAAAGTCATTGTTAATGTCCAAATCGTCCGTTCCTAACAGAAGGGGAGAAAATATATGAATACCTTGCTAAGCCACAGTTTTACTCACAATAATGTGAGCTGGTTTAAGTAAACACATACAGTTGTAAAACTAGGCGTGCTAAATTCAGATTAACTGAGATGCATATTCATTTTCAGCAATTAACAAGAAAACAGAAACACAACTTTTGCTGCCTTTTTTCAGTATTATTTGTTAAGAATAGATTAACCTTTAAGTTACAACATTTAAACCCCTCCATAGACAAATCCACAGAGAGATATATAACCCTAGTCCTGGTACATTCTAGTAAACAATCATGTAAGTCAAACAAACTTAGAAGACTCCAGGAACTAATCAGGGTGAGTGATCACCAGGCACCGAAATTATTCTTAAACGATTTTAGACTTACATCAATAAGTAGTTAGATGCCTGGGTATAACACCCCCCCGCCCTTGTACATTACCAGTCCATTATTAACTCCGGTGACATCTTCATCAGCCGAATGTTCATCTGAATCAGCAATATGAACCCTGGAAGTCATGTTCTTCTGAGCCCACTTCATAGCGTCATTTGGGTTTGAAAATAGAAAAATCCTCACCTTGTAGGTGATTCCAAGTCTTTCTGGGAAAATCATACCATGAGGTATTGACGCCTCTTGAAGCAGGGCCCAAACACCATCAAACCCCTTTCTCTTCTGTCAGGTAGCATGACTAATATCTGGGTATAATGTGACTCTGACCGTCTTGTAAAAGGGATCCTCTCCGTCTTGCCAGTGCCAGCAGGGAGTCACGAGTGCCCAAACCATCCGTAACTACTACAATCGTTCGTGGTGCCTCAGAATTGTCTGGCTTTCCTCGCGGGGCCACCCTACAGGCCTTCTGAAACAACTGAGCCTTCTCCATTGCTTTATCACCTAATTGCTGGACGAACCAATCTCGCAGAAACAGAAGCAAGTGATCACCCTCTTGAAACATCAGGCATTCCCAGTATGCGGGATGTTCGGGGCACAGATCTGGTTTTCAAGCATTTCTATCTGCACCTTCTAGTGAGTGCTTCCTTTAATTATAATAAACTGCTCCCATTGCTGCGTCGGCATGCTTCGATGTCTCTGCTGACACTGTCCCCACATTCTCTACACTGGTCTCCAAGTTAACTACTCTTGTAGTAAGCCCATCAAATTTATTGGAGAGGGTGGCAACTGACTTAATTAGGTGAGAAATCTTCACACCTATAGATTGTAGGGTCTCTTCACCGACTTACGCAGGAGTTGCTTCACTTCGGGCCTGTCCTGACCTCGTAGTGGATGATCCCAGAGCATTTTTGGGTTTAGCTCCAGACCTCGATTGCCGATCCCGAAGAGGATTCTCCACCTTATCTCTAAGGGATTCTGCTGCAGTTTGTTGTGGTTTTTATGTCAATCGGCAGTTAAATTCGGTTTTCTTTGCTGAAATTACATCGCTTAGCTGCAGGAAGCTCTACAGTCAGCTACGCCATCGCATGGCTCCACAGCACCCCCAACCCCCCACCCCCACAGAGGTTCTTTTGTCTTTATGGCAAGGTCAACCACGACTTGACTTATGCTATGCGGTGGACATTATATTCTTAAGATTATTCAAAGGTCTTTGATAAGGAATCTCATGGCCTTCTTATCGAAGCCTTAATCCAACATGGCATATAAGCAAACATCACCCACCGGATAGAAAATTGGCTGGCGGATAGGAGGCAGAGGGTGTCTGTAAAGGGATCTTTGTCAGGATGGGCACAGGTGACTAGTAGAGTCCCCCAGGGTTCAGTTTTGGGCCCTTGTCTCTTTAATTTGTACATATCTATGCAAACTACTACTCCTGTTTGGCTATCAAAGTTTGCAGATGGTACTAGAATAGGTTTATAATAAACTTTAAAGAGGATGCGGCCACTCTTCCGTTAGTCTTAAAAGAACTAGAACAGAGAGCAGTAACGAAGCAATCTACTTTTAATACTAACAAATGCAGCCAGCTCGGTGGTGCTGAGGGTTGAAGTGCTGGACGCCACGCTGGCGACCCGGGTTCGGGAACGAACTGGGAGTCGCCGGGGCGGGGGGAGAGATTGAGAGTCCGGAGGACTGCCTCTCTCCGGGGTGGGAGGGGGATTGCTCGCTCATGGGCGACCTCTGGCAGTAGCTGAGGGTAAGCCGACTGAGCAGCACGGTACATGCCGGGGGTGGAGCTATGGCGCTATGTTGCTGTGCTTAGCCGAGCTCCGCGGGGGTGGGGAAAAAGCAAGGGGAATAAAGCCTCCTACTCGCTGGTGAGATGACGGTGGCCCCGGTGGACCCTCCCACATCCCAAATACCGGCCCAGACGCGCCCAAGAACCCCTCTGGAGGACCCGAAGAACTCATGGTAAGACCCTTCACACTTAGGAGCAACCGCCGAGGGGAGGGCGGAATCAGCCCCGGAGATGGTACCAGGGGGTTGGGTCTACCGGTGGTCGTTCGGTGGAGGGAGTAAGGGAGATGTGAGGGGTTCAGGTTGGGAGTAGGGTGGAGTTCCGCATGGGCACTCCTGAAGGATGCCCGGGGTGTAGGAGGGAAAAGAAAAAAAAAAATTCTGACAAATGCAGGGTCATGCACTTGGGCTAAAAAACAAAAGTCATCACAAGTACAGCTTAAATGGAGTGGAGTTACAGGCAGTTTTAGATGAAAAGGATCTAGGCATCCACATTACTAGTGATCTTAGCCTAAAGTCTCACTGTGATCAGGCTATTAAAAAAAGCCAGTGGTTTATTGCACTGTATAAATAAACATATAAAAAGCAGAGACAGACAAGTAATGATGCCCCTATATAAAGCACTGGTCCGTCCGCATGTGGAGTATTGTGCCCAACTTTGGTAACCAGGGGTTAAAACAGAAATTAAAGCACTAGAATGAGTACAGAGACGAGCAACCAAGCGTATCTCTGGTCTAGAAGGGCTGATCTATCACCAGAGACTGCAGGAACTGGGCCTTTATTCTCTGGAATTTCAAAGACTTAGGGGCAATATGTGTATGGTTTACAGAGCGCTGTTCGAGGACAACCTGTGGGCCCAGCTGGGATTTGAGCTAAGAACAGACATATGTAACCAGGGCACATCCACTACAAATAAAGAGCTCCACCTATCATACAAAAAAAGGAAGTACTGGTTTAGTATTAGGGTTACTAAAATATGGAACGAACTTCCAGCTGAAGTGGTAGCTAGTCAGACAATGTCAAAGTTCAAGTCACGTCTACAGTAGATGAATATCTGACAAAAACTGGTATTACAGGCTATAGTTAACATGAGGCAAGCTGCTATAGACTTTTTGTCTTATTGGCTTTGTGTTTACCTATGAGACCTATGTAAGTATAAGGGGCAACTCAACATTTTAACCAGAGGGACAATTTGTCTGACCAATAGTACCTCTGTATATCTGGAAGGCCCAGTCCCCCTTTATCTTTATTCTCCTGTAGTATTAATCTACGGATTCTGGGTTTCTGGCCTGCCCAAATAAAATCTGTAATTTTTTGCTGTATTTTCTTTAAGTCGATCTTAGGAATATGTATTGGTAATGAGGCAAAAAGGAAGAGTAGCCTAGGTAGTATGTTAATTTTAATGGTGTGGATTCTATTTAGAAAAGATAGGGGTAGGTTCTGCCACCTGCCTATATATGTAAATATTTGCTTAAGTAGGGGGTCGTAGTTGTAGTTATATAGGTTACTTAAGTTTTTAGAGAACCATATACCTAGGTATTTAACTTTATCCTTAACCCATCTAAAAGGCATACTATTTTTTGTTACTGAGGTTAGGTTCCCTTTTATCAAGAGTGCCTCTGACTTCTCCAGATTTATTTTAGATACTGTACATACATATATATATATTTTTTAATATGTCCTCTGCGGCTGGGTGGTGTTACCTATGGTTCCCCCCAGTCCGGCTTTTGACCTCAGAGCCCCCCGCTCCAAGCTCTACCCCTTCCTCCAGTCCTGCACAGCGGTTCCTTCGCAGTGGGTATGCAACCACCACCATGGAAGCGGGGGCAGATCCAGGAAGAGCATCCAGAGAGTTGGGAGCTGGGCAGCGCCAGACCAGCCATCAAGTAGCACTGAGGTTTTTCCCCGTAATATCCTCTACATTGGCGCGCAATGCAGCCAACTGACGCCAGAGTGCGTGGTTCCCATGCACCCCAACCCAGGTGCCACCTATGTCGCCCCCACACTGAGCAGCCCATTGCAATGACCCCAGCCACCACTAGGGCCGGCAGAGCAGCAGATCCCCATCCCACCCTCCCTGGAGAAGGAGAGCAGTCACTAGGACTTGTTCCCGAACCTGGGACGCCAGTGTGCCGCGAGGTGTAGCATCCAGCGCCTCAACCCCCAGCCCCACTGGGCCGGCTCTCCAGATTTATTTTAAACCCACAGATGGCCCCATAGTTCGGGAATGTTTTCAACAGGTTAGGGATGGTGAGAGTGGGTTTTTCTACAAACAGCTAGGTGTCATCTGCATACACTGACACCTTACAACTGCTACTGCCCATCTATATACCCTGTATACCCTGAGACTGCCGTATGGCAACTGCCAAAGGCTCTAAACTTAATGCAAAAAGCAGGGGTGACAGCCCTGTCTTGTCCCTCTTTCCAGATTTATTTCCCTTGATAAGGTACCATTTACCCTCACCCTCGCTGTGGGATCCCTATAACATAAAAATACCCATTGTATAAATTTGTCCCCTAACCCCATTTTATCCATTATGACCTGAAGGTATTCCCAGTTGAGACAGTCAAACGCTTTTTCTGCATCTAAAAAAGTGCAAGTTGTGCAATAGTTGTAGGAGGACTATAGGCCAGGACATTTAACAACTTGCGGATATTGCCCGCCAAGTGTCTGTTTGGTATGAAGCCTGTTTAGTCGGGGTGTATCAAGAGTTCGATGTATTTCTGCAATCTGTTTGACAGGATTTTTGATAGAAATTTTAAATCTTGATTCAGTAAAGAGAGATAGGTCTGTAGGCCTTGCATTTGTCCGTTGGCTTGCCTGGTTTGGGTATGACACTGATTAGTGTGCCTTTCCAGGAGTCTGGTACGCGCCTCTCCTTAAGGCATTCATTAAACACAGTGGCTAAAATAGGGGCTAGTGTGCTTTTAAATTGTTTGTAGAATTCTGGCGGGAAGCCATCTGGGCCTGGGGATTTGCCTGTCAGGAGGAAGTAATCACCTCCTTAACCTCCTCTTGGGTGATTAGAGCATTCAATGCTTCTCTGGTGGAATCTGATAACCTGAGCAGAGGCAGATCTTGCAAGAATTGCTCAGTTTTTGTTTTAATATCAAAGGTCTTTGCCTCTTTCTGGGGCAGTTTCTGGTAGAACTGTCAGAATCGTTCCGCAATGGCTATAGGAGTACACCAGGGGTTTTGGGGATTCATCTTGTTGCTAATTTTTGTTACAGTTCTGTCGGCCTGAGCTTTTCGTAATCTCAGCGCCAGCAGTTTTGCCGTCCTGCTCCCCATGTCGTGGTATTTTTGATTTAGGAACCTAAGTTGTCCCTCTATTTGTTTGGTTTCTATTTTTTGGCGCTCCTCCCTTGCCTTCATTAATGTTGTTATTATTCATCTGTTGTTAGGGTTCCCTTTACGTGCGGTCTCTAGTTCCTTTATTCTAGTCAGTATTTCGTCCCGGGTTATTTGTGCCAGTTTTTTGTTGGTAAGCTATCCCAATGTATTCTCCCCTGCACACTGCCTTAAGAGCCTCCCAGGTTGATAGCGGAGAGCACTGCTGTCCTATATTAATGTCATAAATTTCCTTTATAGAGTCTGAAATTTTTTTGGTAAAGCTCTTGTCACTTAAAAGGGAAACATTTAACTGCCACAACTTAATCTTCTCCGCCTGGGGAGTCCCTCATTTAATAGATACAAGGGCGTGGTCCAAAATAGTTATGCTATGAATTTTGGAGGATATCACCTGATGTGCAAGAAGTCTGGATATCAGGAATAGCTCTATCCTAGAGTAGGACTGTTTAGCCTGGGGGAAAAAAAGTGTAGTCCCTCTCACCTCCATGCTGCCACCTCCATATCTCTACCAGACCCATCTCCTCCAGCAAAGCGCCCAACATTTTAGCAGCCGCTTCACCACATGCAGCTGATGGTGATGATCAATCCATATTTACAGATGGCGCTGTGTTAAAGTCCCCTCCTATTAATTGCCCAGTAGGCAGAGCAGCCACTTTGTGTACAGCCTCCCATAAGAAATTTTGTGATAGCACATCTGGGGCATATAAATTGACCAGATGGACTGTTTCTCTACGCACTGTCCCTGCGACTCTCAGAAATAGCCTTTCCTATTCCTCTTCCACTGATATGACCCAAAAAGGGCATCCTTTTCTGAATATGGCTACCCCCTGCTGTCATCCCATCCACAGAGTGAGCAGCTTCCACCCTGTCCACCCACGCTTTTCTCAGCTTTGCATGTTCTTTGTTCTTGTGAGTTAAAATGGGTTTCCGGTAAAAAAGCTATTGAGCAATGTAACCTATTCAGCTCCTCTAGAATTCTGGATCGTTTAATGGGCGAATGTATCCCTTTAACATTGTATGTCACTATAGTTAGGTCACCCACTGTGATTAAAAAAAAACAAAAACAAAAATATATTGTTATTTTGCCCTTACCCCCATCTCCACAACCCAATAATTTCCGTTTCCCAAGACCCCTCTGCGCTGAAGTCTTACCAACCTTGATGTTCTCTGTATCATTAGACAGACACATTACGTAAACTACCATTAACAAATCCCTCCAGTAAACTTCTGTGGAGGGCATGAACAATAAGCTGTAAACCTTTTTGCAAACAATAAAGTTTGTTAACCCATCATTTTTAGAAAATATAAAAAGTTTGTACTGCTTCCTAATTAAACAATACCAGGTGCACTTTTTTCTTTCCAAATTAGGGCTTCCTAGGTGAGAGTTTCCAAACTCGCTATACACCACAGCTATAGCTGGTGAGGTGAGCTGTTCTCCCTCATGGTGTCACGTGTAATACCAAAGCCACCAAAGTAGTCCAAATATTGGCACCAGCACGCGTAGAAAAAAAAAAAACACACTGCAGTCATTTGATAACACAAGACAGGTGGCCGTGATCCGTACCCCCCCCCAACCCTCCCACTGGATGATTACACTGCTCTCAATGTTTTACCCTCCCTTTTTCCCATTTTATTGTCATTACTATAGCTCCGGCATCAAGCTTCTTTGTTTTATAGGATTCCCTGCCCCAGCAACTGGGACCCCCCCACCCCCCTGTTTGATGCGGACTGAATACAAATCGGAGTATCCCAAATAGTGAACTCAGAAATACTGATTCAGGGCACCAATATGAAGAGTGCTGTTTAAGTCCAATAGACCAAAGCATAAAACTGCCCAGTAACACAGTACTTCACCCACATCCCCCGGCTGAACAACTGAATTACTGCAGATCAAACTTCTGCAAATACACTGTTCGTCTGGGTGGGGAGGAAGTCAATAAAAGCATGGCATGCGGGCGTCCATTCCTTGGTTCACAAATAGGGATATGCGCACGCGACCTCACGAACAGTGAAACAAGAATTGGAGAAGCTGCAGATCTGTAAACAGTCACCTGGGAACGGTCATATTAGGTCCTTTGGGTACAGAGGCAGAGTCATCTGAAGCCACTTTCTTCATTATCTTCTGCACGTCCGATGCTGTTTTATGCGGTAGGAGCCATGGAAGCATCCTCGATTTTGGAATCCCCACAGGGATGCTTGCAGCTTTTGCTCCATGACCTCCAGTTCCTGACTGGGGACAGAGATTTTGTGTTCCACCAAAAGAGGAGCTGCTTCAGCCAGAGAAGTAAAGATTTTATTGCCAGAGTCAAGGTATACTTTACGTTTTGCAGGAAAATTCGGTTGTGCTCTGATATTGTGTTTTTCCCTCAGTTCTTTAACAATCAGCCGTATTTGAGTTCTCTTAGCTCGCAGCTCTGAGGAGAAATCGTGGTTGAAATAAATGTTTTGACCCCCGTGCTGTAAACCTTTATGTCTCCAAGCTTCTGTCAGTATATGCTCTTCTGATTGATAGTGCAACATACGCACTATGCAGGATCGCGGTCGAGCCTTGGGTTCTGCTGGCTTTGGGCCAAGACAGCGGTGTGCCCTCTCTATGTCCAGAGGCAGATCGGAAGGTAATGATAGATTTTTTTTCAACAAGTGGATGATGAAGTCTGCGGGAGTGGGAAAACCCTCCTCGGCCCCTTCCTGCTCTCCATGGATACAGAAATTATACTGTCTCGCCTGGTTCTCTGCGTCCTCCAAATTGTTACGAGTTTGGCGGTCCAGCTGTAGTAGTCAGAGTAAAACTCTAGTGTTGCTGTCCTGGGTCTCCACAAGCTCTGTGATTTTCTCCTCGTTCTGTTGTACTTTAGAGTTTACTGTTAAAGTCCATACGGAGATCCGTGATAGAAGATTCCATCTTGCTAACTGCTTTCAGAATCTTTTGGAGAGCTCTCTCTGTATTCTTTTGTGGCTCCTCATCATTGATCTCGGGGTCCGGGTCCCATAAGGATTCAGATGGTGAGCGGGGCTTAGCCGAGGCTGCGAATTCTTCGCTCTCTAGAGATTTCATTGTCATCTTCTGCCTGGATCTTTTTTTACTGTTTTTTGACCGCTGCGACATCCCAGGCATGAATATTACCTGTAGTGACCGCCCATGACGGGAAAAGTGGACGATAACTGAGAGGATGAATCTCGATGTCTGGGTTGGTGTGGGAGCCAACTGATCAAGCTGCCACCATTACAGCAGCGTCACCGAAGTCCACACAGAATCTTAAAGGTCACACTTTCAACTGGATGCTAAACCAAGGTCCCATATGCCTGTTCTGTTGGTTGTTCAGGTGGATGTTAAAGATCCCATGGCACTTCTCGAAAAAAGTAGGGGAATTTTCCATGTATCCTTGCCAAAATTCCCCCATTCACAAAAATACTACCAACAGCTCAATCTGGTTCACTGTTAGTTGTTTCCATCTGTATCCCCCACTTCCCCTGGAATGAGGCTAAAGTTAAAAGAACTGCCTAGTCCTTTCCCAGTCAACAAAAACTTTAACTAACCAAAGCTGTATAAACTTTGTTAATACCTATATATCTTGTCATGCCAATAAAGTTATTTTAGAATTTGAAAGAGAAGGGAGGCAGAGGAGGAGAGAGAGAAAGAGTGGGGGGAGAGGAGAGAGAGACAGAGAGGAGAAGGGGAGAGAGAGAGAGAGCAGAGATAGGAGCGAGGAGGAAGGGGTTAGGCATAGAGAGAGTGAAGGGTGTAGAATGCATACATCACATAAGCTATGGTGTACCAATTTAAATGTTGATGGGCAACATCTGCCTCAACTTTTGATGTTGTTATTTTGTGCTCATGTATGCACATCACTTTGCAAATGCATGTAACTGGCTGCTGTATTTTTTCCTATGCTGTGCTCACCACTGGGGATTACAGCGACTGAGCAACAAACACGGCTATGTATACAGCTGGGGGCAACAAACGATAATTGGGGGCAACAAGCAAGGTTATGGTGTGCAAAATGGTGCTCGTTATTTTCTAGCTACATCTCTGAAGGGGGCGGAAGACGTGGGTTTAATACAGTATTGTTAATGTTCCCTACAGTGCCACAAGAAAAGCTTACTCTTCTAATGAATTGCCCCCTGCCTGCTTTAGAAAATGATAAAGCGGATATTAATATTTATACCTGATCTGCCAAAAGATGTGCAAAAATGAGTGTCTTATTTTTCTTTAATGCTGGTTTCAGATAACAATGGCATTGCAGTAGGCACACTCAAGAAGATAGTTGGGACAAATCTGTATGCACAGACCTTCATCACCGGACCGCATTTATTGTAGAACAAGAGACTAAGCAGAGCAGACTGTGAGCACATCTTACTCAGCGTCACAACAGAGACCGTTCACATCAGGATCCCAACAAGCAGGTGTGCATAGAAATGGCGCTGTGTTTTTGGGAAATTATCACACAACCTAAATAACTTAAATCAATGAAATGGGGGGGGGGGGTGTAGCCTAGTGGTTAGAATGGCAAGCTGGATCCCAGTGTTACTGCTAACTTACTGTGGAATCTTGAGCATGTCATTTAAACTTGTCTATGTCTTTATTTCATTCAAGATCACCCTTTTTCTCTCTCATCTTATAACATGCTATTTTTAGGGCATAGCAGACCCGTCCCTATTAGGATCAAAGTCAGGAAGTGTTTTATAGCCGTCCCATGGAAATGCACTGGGGTACTGGTATATGCCTCTTTATGGCTGTCACTGTTGTGTCTTGTTATTGGTCCTCACCATGGTCTGTAACGCACTGTTGGCTGCAAGGAGGGCAGTGCATAAGAACCCGCTGAACAAGTGGCAGCTTTCTTGTGAATGTGCAACTGACCTAGGCGATATCACTGAAGTCGTACTCAGGTTGTTCAGCCTAGACTCCCCCGTAATGAAAAGAATGAAAATGAATGTGCTCAGAGGGCCTCCGCTGATGTGCATGTCCAGTGTCACAGCTTGACTTCAAACATGGATTTACCTGTAATCTATTCCTTGTTTCTTTAAAAAAAAAAAAAAAAAGCCAGCCCGGTGGCGCAGAGGGTTGAGGCGCTGGACACCTCACTCGTCAACCTAGGTTCGGAAACTACCTCGGGTCATCAGGGTGCTGGCATGGGGGGGTGGTGGAGCAGGACTCCTCTCCTGAGGGTGGGCTGGCGCCCCTCCATAGTTCCACTCCCACTGGGTGGAGGTCCGGTGGGTAGTGCAGGCAGAGAGGGGGCGGCAAAAGTATCAGGAGGTGGAAGGGCTGAGCTGGGGCCACGGGGTGAGATGCGTGCCTCCACACCTCACATGTCTGTGTGCCGGGCCTCGGGTGGGGGTGAGGGAAATATCGTAAAAAATAGAGATGTCCCCGTTGCTGGTTGGTAAGAGGAGGTGGACGGGGCCAAAAGCTTAATTAAAAAAAAAAAAAACAATTACAGTTGTTCGCTCGATTATCTAGATCAATATTTAGCTCATGAGAATTAAAATTGATAAAACTCATCCATGGATGAGCCTGCTGGCGCCTCGGCATCATTTCCATATATTAACGCATATGAACATCAGGCAGCCACAGGTAACAGTTGGCCAGTGGGTCAACAGGGTTACGATCTCCATTAAACTTTAAACAATAAATATAATTTTCAGACATCCTGTGTAGGTATGCACATTATAGGGCCATTTAAAAGGCTGTTGGGAGTGCAAGCACTTTTGTAATAGTGGGATTAAAACAGTCAAAAGCCGACAGTGTCCCTTTAAGCCAAACGGAAATAAGGAGGAGTAGCAGTAAAGGGGTGAGCAGAAGGCTGCTCCTACCACAATCATGCACGCTCCAACCCAGCCTGGTGTCCAACCTGGCCCATCAGGGAATAAAACAAAATCTGTCCCCCTCCTGCAAATTACCCGATGGGTCCACTGCCCAACCTAGCTCATCAGGGAGTAAAAAAATCCCAAAAGAAAAAACTACCTTATAGGTTCAGTGCCCAACACATTCTGTTAGAGAATTACAAAAACAAAACCTGTTCCTCCTCCTCCATCCAACCACCTGATGTGTCTGGGGTCAAACCCGTCCCATCAGGGAATAAAAAAAATTTCTGTCCCCCTCCCGTCAACAACCTGACAAATCCCAAGCCCAACCTGTCCTGTCAGGGAATTAAAAAAAAATCTGTCTCCCTCCTCCAAACTACCCGACGGGTCTGATGCTCAGTCTGGTCCATCAGAGAATAAAAGAAATCTGTCCCTCTCCCAACTACTTGATGGGTCTGGTGCGCAACCCAGACCATCAAAGAATAAAAACTAAACATGCTGAAATGGGGAAGGGGGGCTAAAAGTGAGTTTGGTGCTAGAGGGATGAAACTTGTTGGGTGGACTTGTACCGCAGTGTACAGTGCAGGGAGCATCATGTAAAGGCAGTGCCACTGTGTCAAAGCCTCCCTGTAGGCACCGTAAACAACAAATCTACAGAACTGCCCTTGAACGACACCCAGTGACAAGGAGTGTTGAGGCGCTGGATGCCTTACTTCATGCCACACATGCAACCCGGGTTTGTAAACGACCTCTGGTCGTCTGAGATCTGACCACTGGCGTGGGGGGACTGAGCAGCTGAAAGGCAGCTGTCTCCTCTCCTGGGGTGATGCGTCATTACCACCTCCCGTAGCTCCGCTCCCACCAGATCGAGGTTCATTGGGTAGCATAGGCAGGAGGGGGCAGCAGCGTGGCGGGAAGGTGCCATGGTGTGCACATGCCTCCATATGCGCACGGATATATATATATATATATATACATACACACACACATACACACACACACACGTACATATACATACACATACATATAAATAAATAAAACTGCCACTGACTGTACAATAACAACAGTGAGACTGGTGAGACAGTAAGGCTCACTACAACAATAAAAATAACAGCATAAAGATAACAGGAAAAAAAAAAGATCAGCCTTGTTGACACCAGCCAGATCTTTCATCTGCTTCTCTTTTTTGTGTCTGTGTCAGGATTTGTTTACACTGAAATAACTAATGGAGATTATCTTAAAATATGACTTCTGCATGGACTTTACCAGTAAGTACGTAGAGCTAGAGGCGTGGGTCTCCCTACATAACCCCGACATCTTGGGCATCACTAAAAACTTGGCTGAAGCCCACCACTCTGGACTCTGGCTGCTGCCTGAATGGCTTCACCCTACTAAGACCAGATCGACCAGGAACCAAGAAGGGAGATGGGGTAGTCCTATACTTCAAAGACCCCCTTAGCGCCACCCTCACCTCCAGTAGCTCACCTGATATCTCTAATAGTGAATGCCTTATCACTGAAATGACTATTGGGTCTGCAAAAAAAGATTTACATTGGCTGCTGCTCTAATCTCCCCATGGATGGTATAACCGACATAATCCACCAACTGTATGGCACTGGTCACCTCTCCCCCGCGACAGAGATCTTCATGCTGGGTGATTATTTTTTTTTTTTGCATTATTTCTTTTTGCCGCCCCTACGTTCCCAGGATCCACCACTCCTTCGGGCTGCCATGATCTCCGACACCCACCTACTAGCCCCCCTCCCAGACACCACCTCACCTCACATTGCAGCCAAGTCCCTGGGGTAGTCCGGCATAACCCTTCACTGGATGGGTCCCCCTCCTCCGAGGGAGAAGGCACCGGTGGGGGAAACCCAGCACACTCTTCACTTGGTCGGCCCCAGGGCACTGCTGAGATGGGCGGAACATCCAAGTGAGGTTCTTCGGAGGCGCCGATAGGCCGGCTGCCGTCATCCGGCCAATCCCGGGCTTTTTTCCCCATTTTCTTGGTTCCTCCCTCTGCAATGACACTCCTGCAGTGCTCCCGGTCTCCACCAGGGGCCGCTGCAGAACGAAGTGAACCAGCTACCCCAGGAGAGATGGGGAGAGCAGTCCTACGGACGCTCAATCCTCTCCTCCCCTGCCGACTCCCGGCGTCCCGAGTCTGTTCCCGAACCCGGGTCGCTGGCGTGGTTCAAGGTAAGGTGCCAACACCTCAGCCCTCTGCGCCACCAAGCCGGCATGCTGGGTGATTTTTAACTTGAACTGGCTAAACAACTCCCAAATGGATTGCTGTGAACTATTAAAACAACTAAATCTCACTCAGCTCATTACCACCCCTACCCATCCAAATAACTGTTCCTTGAACTGCTCCCTCCTGTACTGGATAAAGACCAATAGAGAACAGGGTCCTTCATGCTGGAGTCCTAACTCACTCCATCAGTGACCACTCACCTACCTTCTGCATCTGGTCCTCCAACCCCCCCCACCCTTCCCCCAGTACTTGACCTTTAGAGACGTCTTTAAATACTACGCCACCTCCTCTTCTTATTTGTTTTTGGTGACCGGGTAGGTGCATTAGACATAGAAATGCCTTTTATCAAACACGACCTGGAAGGTTACAAGATGGAGATACAAGACAATAAGTGGACACAATACAAGATTCCAATGGTGGAAAGACAATAAAACAATGGCAAAAACAGTCTTGAATATTAGGGCAGTCAACCGGACTGTCTTGTGCAAGATGACAGATGTGAACTCGGCCCTTGACTTCCTAACTACAGCCCTGATTGCAATCTAGGAAAGGCACGTCCCCCTAAACACCCGGAGAGTATGTAGTGCTGACATGAGAGGGCACTCCAAGGACCTCCTTAAGATGATGAAGGAGAAAGATGCCGAATGGGCAACACACACAGTCCCCCCCGGAATGAGTACAGACCAGTGTATAACCTTTGTAAAAAAGTGATAAATCACACAAGGCCAAGTATCTCCGTAACCACTACTCCGGCAACCACAAAAATTTCTGGTCGGCAGTTAACTCCCTTGTCGCACGTGGGACCAAGCAAGCTGCCATTAAATTTGCAACAGGGGCAGGATCCATAACTTACCCTTCCAAGGTTGTAGAACCCTCAATGCCAAATTCATGGACCTATCAAGCTACCTTGCTATACTACCCCCCGCCAGAAAAATAATTCTGACCAGCATCTTTCTGGCCAGGTCACAGTTAACTCAAGCACTCCTCCCTTTTATTTCAAGGCCATCTCACCTCAAGATACCTGCAAGATCCTCAGGAGCCTCCCCAACCGAGGTAGTGATGGCCTCTGCCCCCGATTCCTGAAACTCACAGCCCACGCCATTGCCAAACCCCTGATGACAGTTTTTAACCTTTCCCTTACCTTCTCAACCATAACCCCAGTACTGAAGCGAGCCAGAGTTGTCCCCATCTTTAAATGTGGTGATCCTCTACTAGTTGACAACTACCGCCCAATCTCCATCCTCTGCCACCGGAGTAAAATTCTGGAAAAGGTCGTGCACCAGCAGATATCTGATCATGTGGCCAAGTACAACCTCTTCTGTCCCCAATAACATGACTTTTGGAAGGGCCACAGCAACACCTCCTCACAAACCATGTCTACCATAACATGGATGAAGGCAAACTCAGTGGTGCAGTCTTTGTGGATCTCACCAAGGTTTTTGACCTCGTAGACCACAACATCCTCCTAAGTAAGCTGAGAGGCACTGGTTGCTCCACCACATGGTTTTGAGACTACCTCTCTGGTCGAACACAGGCAGTCTACACAGTGGGACAAACTTCACCACCTGGGAGGTCAACACTGGGGTCCCCCAAGGATCTGTTCTCGGACCCCTCTTGTGTTCCCATTTGTACACTCCCGAGAATTACATAGAAACATAGAAACATAGAAGTTGACGGCAGATAAGGACAGCAAGGCCCATCCAGTCTGCCCATTTCTTTTTCTACCTTATAAATGTGCCATCGGCCTTTGCTCTGTCAGTGACCTATCTATTCATAGTCATTTGTATTGCTCCCTTATGCCTATCCCATGCCTGTTTGAAGCCCTGCACTGTATTCATAGCCACCACTTCTTGTAGCCATTCCATGCATCTACCACCTTTTCTGTGAAAAAGAATTTCTCACATTCCCCTTAATCGGCCTCCTCTAATCTCATGCTGTGTCCTCTTGTCCTGCTATTTTTCTTATATTTAAACATGTTAGACTCTTTCACCTTGTTTATGCCCATCAAGGTGTTTAAATGTCGATCATATCACCTCTCTCCCTCCTTTGCTCAAGGGTGCATACATATATTGAGCTCTGTAATCTGTCCTCATATGTCTTCTGATGCAGTCCCTGCACCATTTTGGTTGCCCTTCTCTGGACTGCCTCAATTTGGTTAATGTCCTTGTGAAGGTGTGGCCTCCAATACTGCACGCAGTACTCCAGATGGGGCTCTAACCAATGTCTTGTACAGAGGGATTATTACCTCCTCTTACGACTTGTGATACCCTACTATCACACCCTAACACCCCCCAGCTCTTACCTACTGCTTTAGAGGTCTGTTTGATGATTTTAGGTCATCAGTGATGATGATGCCCAAGTCTCTTTCTTCCTTTGTGACTGCTAGCAACTCCCTCCCAGCCTATAAGTGGCTTCAGGGTTTCTCTTCCCATGTGCATGATTTTGCACTTCTTTGCATTAAATCCCAGTTGCCACTCTCTGACCATTCTGCTAGTTTATCCAGATCTCTTCTCATTCTGCCCACCCATCTGGATCATCTACTCTGTTGCAGATCTTGGTGTCATCTGCAAACAGACAAGCCTTACCTCTAGTCCATCTGCGAGGTCACTAATGAAGATGTTGAATAGGACTGGCCCCAGGACTGATCCCTGAGGTACCCCACTTGTGACTTGCATCTCTTCTGACTGTATACCATTTACCACCACTCTCTGTTTTCTGCCAGTCAACCAGTTTGCCACCCAGTTGACCAACTTCTGACCCACCCCCGGGCCGGGTTAGTGGTGGTACCCCCACATCTGTCAGTGCTGGGTAGTGCAGAGAATCACATCGGCACTGCTGTTAGTGGTAGCCTTTTCTTCAGTCAAACAGACGTCTAAAATAGGACAAAAGTAACTAAAATTTACATATGCTTCCTATGATGCTTTGCATCACTGGGGTATGTGCAATTGATGTCTTTAAAATCTGGCTGTATGGCCAATATCCTCTGGGATAACCCATGCCCCATTGCATTTGCCCTGGGGTTCTTTTGTAGTTCTGTTCTTTCTCTACTTTGGGCTGCCCATGACCCAAACAAATAAGATCTCCTACAGGGTGGCTGGCTCCCACTCCCTAGGCGGAGATACAGCTATGGCACACTGAGGACGAAACACATATCTGTGTCTGCTGTTCTCAGCCTTTGCTGATTTTATTGTGAGGCTGTCTGGCACCATGCAATTCTGCTTAAAGTGAGCCAGCCCAAATGGGGTGACTGGAGGAATTCGGCCATGCTGGGGACTAGCGCAGGAAAAAATAAATTAACAGAAAAAATATAATGAGAGTACTGAAATCTGTATCAAGCGGCAAAACCACAAGCAGCCCCAGCTGTCTTAGTTTATCATTTTATTCGTAGCAGATGTTGCCCGTCATCACTGGCCTCTCATCTGAAGATATACTTTGCCGTAACAGTAGGGTTTTGAGAGAACGCCACTTAAACAACAGGTGTTACTTTGGGATTTCTGAAAGTACGAGCTTAATTTCTGAAGGTATTAGCTTCATTATCCAAACAACTTTTGAAAACTAAGCATATGTGCGTTCACACACACCACAAGAATTCTTAAGTGTCTCTGATCAGGTCCGCATGAAAACTTGGTTCTTTTCCAAGCTATACATTTTGTCTACTGTCGATACAGCAGTGTCTCTCCCAGATGACACCGCTGCCATTATAATGGAATCTAGACATGGTTGTTGAAACGGAAATGTTTAGACCAATAATGTCAGTTCAGGTATCCTACTACTGATTATAAATTCTGTCCACCATGATAACCATACGTGGGGAGACCTCTTGTTTTTATAGGGCTCCCGGCAGGGGTTGAAGGACATATTGTAAATAGGGCCGGGTTAGTGGTGGTACCCCCACATCTGTCAGTGCTGGGTAGTGCAGAGAATCACATCGGCACTGCTGTTAGTGGTAGCCTTTTCTTCAGTCAAACAGACGTCTAAAATAGGACAAAAGTAACTAAAAGCACCCCCCCCAACTTGTATGGAGACTGGAGAGTGATTCCATGCTCTCTGAACTACCATCCCAGAACACTTGAGTGTGGCCCAAAGGCAGGAGTCTCACTCCAGAAAGGGGAAAGGGTTTGGACAGTCAGCTACTCAGAGGCAAATTATGATCGTTTCCTACTTAAATCGCCTGCACTTTAAAAAAAAAAATTGGACTACTGGACTGTTGGGAGTCCTAGGTAGGTAAGTCGATCTATAGGGCTTTTGGGTGGGAGGCACTGAGACTTATGCTCTTTAAAGTCTGGGTGTACCTTATTTTGCTTGCTCTGTAAAGAGGATCTGCTCATCCCCTAATGCCCGTACTAGTAGTCAAATGCACCATGTAGACACCGAAAAATGAAAGTGCCAATTTTACAGTACACGTTCAGAGTGCTTCATTCTCCATCACCATCTGCAACAGACATCAAGATCAGTGCAACAGCTGACCAAGTCGGGACTGTGGTGTCACATGAAATGGTGCAAAACCAGTCAAGACACAATTCTCACCTTCACAGTACTGTAATGCTAGCAAGATTATTACAAGTGGATGTCTGTAAATAGGTGGTAATTATATTTCACAAGAAAGTGATGTTTACTGGTAACAGCTTAGCAGAACCTGCCTGGTCTGTAGCGGAGACGTAATGCATTCAACTCCCCACCCCCAAAACAACAAAGTCCAATAGCACTGGCCCCATTAGTGAGTGACGTTTACTCTTTACCCATTTTTAGATACAGAGTGGTAAGTGCGACTGTATCTCTGAAAGCAAACGTGTCAACCTGTCGAATGAAGCAGACTAGAACAACGGGCATGGGTAAGTACACACTGGACCGGAACAAAGATTAGAAATTACATTTCAGCTATCAACCCATCTTTGGAACAGCCTGTGGAAGGGAAACAGCAAGCAGAACGAGTGACAGTGAACAATGCCACTGATTTTTCTAACTAGGCTAGTCCAGAGTAAAGAGGACAGTGTCAAAATGTCACTTCTATTCTTTTCCTCCTTAATTTAAAAAGTAACAGTATTTAACCATCATCTCACACACACACAAACACACACACACACACACACACACACACACACACACACACACACACACTCTCTCTTTTTTTGTGGGTGACCATGGTTGCCACTAGCACCCACTCCTTTGGGCCCAACAGCTGCCCTCCAACCCCACCATGCCAGTCCCTGTCGTCATCGGGCACCAACCTGACCTCCAATAACCCAAGTATCCAGGAAGCCAGCTCGTTCTGCCAGGGGAGCTCTGCTGGCTTAGAGAAGGTGTGCCTTCATATGGCTGACTTCCTCTGGTGCCAGCTTCTCGCTGGCATGGGCCTCCCCTGACCTAGAGGATGGAGCGCCTGTAGAGACTCTGGTGCCGGCTGGAAGAGTCCCGATGTCATGTTGGAAGGCTACATGATATGGAGCAGGGCCAGATTAACAGAAGGGCAAAGGGGGCAGTGTCTCAGGGCCCTGAACTCATGGGGGGCCCTAGTCATCCTCTGCATGTTAATAATTTTATTAAAAAAAAAAAAAAAGATTTTTACCCTGGTTTTGGTGTTGGTCACCGATGCCCCCAACCACCACCACCAGCAACAGATAATGCCGGATTTCATGTAAGGGCATGTGTGACAGTGCATGACGTCCACTCCCTGACTCCCTTTGTGACTCATCTTGCGCGTCCACTCTGATCTGCCAATGGCACTAAAGTAATGTGCCCAGGCACAGCATTGCTCCGGTGGCAGCACAAAAGTGACGAACCCACGTGCAGGAAGAGAACAGTGGGGCTGCCTAGGTCATGGAGATGAAGTAGTGAGCTGACAGCCTGACGTAAGTGTGTAGAGTAGCAGCAGGAGTGCCACCAGCAAGGGAGGCAGTAGGGGAAGGTCTCCTCACCGGCGGCAACAAAGTGTGTCCGCGTGCAAGTGCGAGACAGTGTGAACCGCCATGCTACAATGTGACAGACAACTCCTTCCAGGTTCAAACTCCACCCCTCTGATGAGTGTGCATCATCAGTCTGGTTGGGTGGCGGGTTATCAGCTGAATTACAACATGAGCAGTTCTCATGGTCCTGAGCACTGGTCAGGATATGATGAAAAAAGCGACAGTCTGTCACACACTGGGGAGCCAGGCACAGTGGATTTCTGTGCACTATGGCAAAGGGGCCCCTACCCTACAGATGGAGGAGTTGGGAGTACTGACCACTCTGCAGCACTGACACTGCACTCACCCCTGCAATAATCTGCGACAGTCTCCTATTTAAAAAATATTTGTTTCTAGATGGTCAACTCAGTAACTCCCCAACACACAGATGGGGTGGGGGGTAGACAAAACCAGGCCAGGCTTACATCCATGTTAGTTTTCAATCAGACCGTGTATCCATCCCGTCTGTGTTAACATAGCGGCATACTGTATATGCAGCTGGTAATTTTGGCAAACATGATTTCTGCCTAAATGTTAAATCCCATCTTGAACTCTCTGCCTACATGATAGCTGGGCTCCCCCTGCCATTATAACTGGAATTAGAAAAATGAATGAGAGTTAAAACCTAAACCCTACGTGGGGAATACAGAGGTGTTTCAAGTACTGCACTTGTCACTTTTTTTCTCTCTAGGTTAGGTAAATAGTTTCCTCTGCAGGGGATTTTGGTGGGGGGGTGCTTGTGTGCATAGAAGGTAAAGAGGGTCAACATCCTGCTGTGCAGACGGAGCATTTCCTTCACTTCTTCTCTGGCCTCTCTCCCCATAATCGTGCACACACTCAAGGCTGGCCGGGGGCAGGGGCCTGATGATGTGTATCGCCCATGATAGGCACTTCCGCCACCAGGAATCACTGAACAACTGGTTGGATAGATCCTGCCCCCCCCCCCCCAGAGGAGAGTATCCATTAGACGTCCCTAAGCCCCCTCTGATGGCGTCAGTTCCTGACGTCCCATGCTTGGAGCCCATATCTGGGTTCCCAGCATGCCACAGTGATCACTCATTACCCTGCACCACAGACCTGGCCTTGGACTGTTTTTTGAGGCACCAAACCCGACAGACTCTGAAAGTTTTCATCAGCTGACAATTTAGACAATTTCTCGCAAACCTCACCCCATGGTCGCCGGGGCTGTAACTTTTCACTGGCTAGGAAGGTGGGGCAGGGACCTTTTTGGCAGCAGACCGGATACCAACAAGAGGCACTCACTTCTCACCCGCCCCTTGACGGGGAACATACATTCATAACATGCCAAACCTCAACAAACCCAGTCAGAGTACAACACCATTGATTAATATTAGAACAGCAGGGAGTAGAAATTAAAAAAAACTGGTGTGAGAAGTAAGTAGAACACCTACAGCCCAATTTTGGTATTCTGCTTCAGGAATCGGTGCTCTGCCTACTGAATATATTGCCACTAAAGTTGGAATACAAACATGACAAAAAAGGCAGTTTGCATTGAAAACTGGTATGCAAAACAGCAAAAAATACTATTAATTACTGGCGCTGAGAACAGTACGGGATTCCAGTGTGCCACCTAGTGGCAGTTCCAGCACACCAACCTTTCCTCAAATTACAAATGATATGCTCACACAGTTTATTTATTTATTTAGTTTTTGTTGTTAGTTTTAGTTAATACAGGCAGATAGAACATGTTGGCAGAAAAAGGCCATTGGTGCATTCATTCTGCCCTGTTATACCCTATCCTTCCCCAGAACTGAAAAGCTAGTTGGGGTTTTGCCCTCAGTTACTATTAACAGTTTAATTCTGTTCCCCTAAAATATACCTAACTGAGAATTTCCCGCGTCCACCTCAATCCAGTTTTCAGTTAAACATTTCAGTTTATGACCAGAATCCTCTAATGCAGTGGTTCTCAAATGGTGAGGCCAGCCTCCCAAGGGAGGCCCAGTCAAGTATGAGAATGTACAATACTTAAAATTATAGTTTGGGATGTTTTATGTGAAGGGATGAAGCAAAGTAAATATGGATAATGGCAGGTGAACTTCTTTACTGGCACACAAATTTGTGACCAGGAAAGGCACTGAGCCAAAGCTTGTTTATAGGTGTGAATTTACATGTAAACTGGTGACTAAGAAGGCACAATGAGTCAAGGCTCATTTTTTACAGTAGGTGATTATATGCAAATTACTGACTGGGAAAGGCACATTGAGCCAATGCTTCTTTCAGCTGTGACCTGGGGTAAGACTGCAGGAAGTTGATTAACAACAGGGTAAGAGGGGGAGAAATGAAGGTGGCTAGGATAGTTGTTCCAGATAGAGGGAAACCAGACAGAACAGCAAGGGTTCAAGAGTCAGAAAAGTGGAGTGACAAGGATAACCTGGGGTGTGGGGCTAGAGGTAGAGAACAATAAGTTGAATAAAAAGAGAATATACTCAAGTCACCTTTATTAGTCTCACTCTATACCTTGTGCACTATGCAAAGTATGATAGTTTTTTTTTCCTATGGGGAGGCCTAAGATATTTTTCCAGATTTGAAGGAGGCTCAAAATCTTTTCCGAGGCATGGGGGAGGCTCACTATCACAAAGTATGAGAACAAATGCTCTAATGTGAAGGAGAATCAGTAAAAATAAGAAGCCTTCTTGTGTTTTCCGAACACTAGCTAGGATCCAGCAGGTTAAATAATCAATACCAAGCTTTTTTTGTGCCACAAATTATAGGTCTAATTAAATATTCACAAGTCTAGCGAGGCTCCTGCTTGGCTGGGGCGCTGCATCAGTTATTCACATCTTAGAAATGACTGGATCCGGCTGCCAACTGATGTTGTGCAGCATGCAACGTCGATGTACTTGTGCTGCACGGCTCGTGACACATCACTAAAAAAGGAAAATTGGGCCGGCCCGGTGGTGCTGAGGGCAGAGGCACTGGTCGCAGCACCTCACACCACGCCAACGACCCGGGTTCGGGAGCGAGCACGGGTCGCCGGGGGCTGGCAGGGAGGAGAGGGATTGAGCGTCTGATGGACTGCTCTCCCTCTCCGGGGAAGGGAGGTCCATGACAGTCAGTGCCTGACTGCCCCTGGCAGAGGCCGAGTGCGGAGATGCACGCGTGTACTGGGAGGAGCCGGTGGCAGATGCCAGGATGGGGGCATGCGGATGCGTGCATCGGCCACGGCAGCCATGCCCTGCACAACGCTGACTCAGGGGGGAAAAAAGAGGAAATGGCACATGATCACAGGGCGACTTGATGGCCATCCACGGGAGCACCGCTGCAGATGCTGGATCCAGTCTTGGCGGGGAGTGACTCTCTGCCGCCCCATCACGGGGGGAAAGCCATGGGAGTACTTGGCAGCGGGTGATCTACATGGGGCTGATGCGAACCGGATGAATGGGATGCCAGGACGTACAGGGCAGATTAGGAGCCAGGTTAAAATTACTAAAAAAAAAAAAAAAAAGTAAGTACATTTAGTTGTAGAATCAAAAAGTCAAGGGTTGAAACTAGCACCAGACCACTAGCAAACTGCTGGAAGATTTTGTATTGGGCTTGTAAGATTTTCCTGTAACTAGCTCTG
This sequence comes from Neoceratodus forsteri, assembly GCA_016271365.2. NCBI lineage: Eukaryota > Metazoa > Chordata > Ceratodontiformes > Ceratodontidae > Neoceratodus > Neoceratodus forsteri. The sequence continues at coordinate 74,174,617 of CM057452.1, forward strand.
CAGACTTGTACTGGGGAAGGCAACATTTCAGTAAGTACTTCAGCTGGGCTAGAGGAAAGGTCTGTGCAGCTAGCAGATTTTCCCAGTCACTAGCCCTACTAGCTAGCGACTGCAAAACTTAATTTTGACCCCTGTGTTATTGCGATTAGACATATGATCACAATATGACCCTGAAGCTGGTAATTTCTTTGGATTAACAAGCGACTGGAGGAAGGTGTCCCTTGGCTGCACCTCTGGCCACCCATCCCCCCAACTGGTCATTAATCCTCAAGAAATGACCAGCTTCTCAGTCGCTATTGCTTAACTGAAAATACTGCTCCAAATGGAAGTCCATGTCATCTCGTGCTTCCAGCACAGAAATGTGAACCAAGAGAGCCCAGGTTCAAATCCTACAGCTGGTACTGACTTTGTTTGTGACCCTGAGCAGGTCATTTGACCTTCCAGTGTTTGTCTACCCAGCTGTATAAGGGTAGAAGCACAATCCCAATTAAGGAAAAAAAAAAAGAAAGAAAAAGATACTGCATCTCCGATGGTCAATCCTTAGTAATGAAATTGTAAAGCAAGCATCAAAATTCAGTACCGCAAGGACATGTCAACATTATACAAGCTTTACAGTGCCATTTTAAAAGGCACACCTGCTGAGATAAATTGCCGAATGTGATAATGAGTTAACACCCTACTAATCTGCTAGACTCACCTGAGTAGCTAGCACTACCATTTGTGGAAATTACTGGATGGTAATCAACTAGACAGACTAAATACAGGGGCCTAGGCAGGCTGTTATGAACAGGGCTCTTGGTAGGATTTTCTGTTTGGGGTTCCGGGACTTTCTCGGGGGGGGAAAAAATGGGGGTCCACAACTAAAAAGTGGGAGTCCTCACGAACATTTTGAGGTCCTCATTTAAATGCATTTAAGCCATGCCCCACGCCTACACGTTTATGACGGAAAAATCTGGAGAGTTTGGGTACACGCCTCCATTGGTTTCTATGGGGGGTCATTAACTATGATTTTTATCAGCTTTAGGTCTATCAACAATAGTTGTCACCGCCAACCAACAAGGCCCTTGTTAGTTGAGCGGTGACCTTAATTTGTTTGAACTGGCCCTATAAAACATTAAAAATTGTAGTTAAAGAAGGCAAGGCAAGGCAATTTTTATTTAAAAGGACGCCCGATCCCAGAGGCTCTGGACACCGTACAAAGTAAATAAACAAATAAGAGACACAACATATCAGGACAAATAACGATAAACATCAAGCAATAAATTATGCAATAAAAATAAGATTTCCTAAGAAATTTAAACACATAGGTGGCCAGGAACTGAGATCAAAACCACTGCGTACAGATCTCACTTAGTCAGCTAAGTCGGGAAAAGCCCAAAGACGGGGCCTCCGTAACCTCGAAGGGTAGCGAATTCCACCAGACGGGGTTGGCGACACTAAAGGCTCTGTAGCCGTCCGTTTTTAACCTCATCCGGGGAATCGCCAGGAGGCCCCTACCAGAGGAGCGGAGGGGACAGACCGAGACAGCAGGTGCGAGAAGGTCCGTCCGGTAACCAGGGCCCTGGCCGTATACGGCCTTATAGGTGAGAAGACCCACCTTAAAGAGGATCCTCCACCTGACTGGCAGCCAGTGCAGCTCACACAGTACCAGGCCCCACAGAAAACAACGGAGCGCGCCCTTGCACTCTCCTGATTCTTACATTACCAGACGTGCAGGCACAGGGACGTGGCTCAATACTGAGAAGTCGGGGCCTCACAAGTGAGTGTCTCAGGGCTTTGGGTGGGGGATCAGTGTGTCCTGAAGCACAAAATGTGTAAAGGACAAGGCACCCACATCCCTGAGAGCCCTGATAAAACATGTGGGGGATCGTATTCCTGCCTAGATGTTGTAGTCCTATTCTTATGGCATCACAACCAGTTGCCATGGAAACTATGCTGATGTCACAAGCAGAGGATTACAAATTCAGGGCAGGAGAAACAGCAGGAGCAGGGGATATCTCTTCAAAGCAGTTTGCAAAAGCTGGAGATAGGCACCCAAGGAGTGGATAGGCAGAAAGGGGGCAAAATTCAACCGAAGGACAGACAGCAGGGAGAACCAGGGATAAAGGACAACCAGGGAGGGGGGCTGGAGTAGAACAGCTAAACAGTCCAGGGAGTTCAAATCATGGAAAGCCATGTGTGCCAATGCCAGGAGCCTTAGCAACAAGATGGAGGATCTGGAGGCTGCCATGGTGCAGTTGGACCTGGACATTGTGGCCATCACAGAGACCTGGTGTGATGATAACCATGACTGGGAGATGGCCATACTCGGCTACAACATATTCAGAAGAGACAGGGCAGGCAGGACGGGAGGAGGGGTGACACTTTATGTGAAAGATGGAATAAAGGCCACAGAGATCCAGGAGGAACAAAATTGGGAAGAGATACTGTGGGTTAAGCTGGAAAGGAAAATGGGGTCAGCCATCTACACAGTGGTGGTCTACAGACCACCAGCCCTGGAGGAAGAGACAGACTGGATGGCTAACATTAACTCCCTAAGGATGGCAGACAAGGGGGAGGTGGTGCTGGTTGGAAACTTCAATATTCCATACGTGGACTGCAGCCTCCCAGCAGCAGCAGCAGCATCAACCTAGAGCAGATTTATCCTGGACTCCCTTCAAGGTGCCTTCCTTAAGCAACTGGTCATGGAACCAACTCGGCTGAAGGCAGTACTGGACCTCATACTCACAAATGGGGGGAGTGTGATGGCAGTAACAGTGGGGGAAGCACCTGGGAACAGTGACCACCAGTCACTGTGGTTGGAAATCAAAGAAGGAGCAGAACCAAACCGCACAAAAACACATATCCTGGATTTTAGGAGGGCAGACTTTGGAAAAATGGAGACATGCTTGAAAGAGGCACTAATGGGAATAAGGAGGGGAATCAGGGGTGGAGGAACAGCGGGTAATATTTAAAACAGGGATTACAAGAGCAACAGAATTATGCATTAAGCAGGTTAGCAAGAGGAAAAGGAAGAGGAGGCCATTAGGGTTTTCCAAGGAGGTGGCGGAGAAAGTGAAAGCCGAAAAGATTGCATTCAGGCAATACAAAAAGACGCAGGCAGAAGGGGATAGGGATAAGTACCAGGAGAAGCAAAGGAAGGCAGAGAGGTCAGTAAGGGAAGCCAAAGCTCAGATAGAAGAGCGCATCGCAAAAATCAGTGGGTAGAGGGGACAAAACCTTTTACAGGTACATAAGTGAAAAAAGAAGGGCAAGGGAGGGATAGTGAGACTGAAGAGGGAGAACGGGGGCCGCGTGGAGAATGACGACAGTAAAGCTGACATACTGAACAGATATTTCTGCTCAGTCTTTACTGCGGAAAAGGAGGGTAATGGGCCTGAAGGGAGTACAAGGGGTGGGATCAACGCAGAAATGGACACAAGTCCCTTTACACTGGAAAGGGTCCTAAAGGAACTACGAACATACGAAATTTGCCAGCAGAAAAAGGCCTAGAGGGCTATCAAGTCTGCTTGAATGTGCAGATAGCACCCCTTATTCTGCAACTGCCCCTACTGGAAGGAATAAGAGTCACTAAAGCAATGGGTCCAGATGCAGTGCACCCCAAGGTCCTAAAGAAACTAAGAAAGGCAGTGGCTGGACCTCTGGCAATCCTGTTTAACCGATCACTGGAAACAGGGGATGTACCCAAAGACTGGAGGTCAGCAGATGTGGTTCCCTTATACAAAATCGGGAACAAAGAGGAAGCAGGGAACTATAGATCAGTCAGCCTGACCTCAGTAGTGGGGAAGATCATGGAAGCACTACTGAAGGAGAGATTGGTGGAACATCTGGTTGCCAACGGACTACAGGACTCAAGGCAGCATGGTTTCACTGGGGGAAGGTCATGCCACGATCAATCTCATTGAATTTTTCGACTGGGTGACAAGGGAGGTGGATCAAGGGAGGGAAGTGCATGTGGCCTATCTGGACTTCGGCAAGGCCTTTTGACACTGTGCCACATAGAAAGCTTTTAAACAAACTGGGGAATATGGGAGTGGGCAGGACAGTAGTGCGGTGGGTGAGTAACTGGCTGGGTGGCAGGACACAGAGGGTGGTGGTAAATGGCTGTCACTCCACAGAGGAATGAGTGACTAGTGCGGTACCACAGGATCAGTGCTGGGACTGGTCCTATTCAATGACTTCATCAGTGACATTGCGTAGGACCTAGAAGGCCGAATTTCCCTGTTCGCTGATGACACAAAGCTCTGTAACAGAGTGGATACACCAGAGGGTGTAGACAGAACGAGGAAGGACCTGCAGAAGTTTGAAGAATGGTCAAGAGTTTAGCAGTTGAAATTCAACACAAAGATGTGGAAGATAATGCATATGGGGCACAAAAACCCTGGAACAACATTTCAGTTGGTGCCTGAGGATACAGCATGCACCAAGCAGGAAAGGGATCTTGGGGTTTTCATCTCTGATGACCTCAAGGTAGGGAAACAGTGTGACAAGGCAGCAGGTAAAGCAAATAGGATGCTGGGATGCAGGGGCATCACCAGCAGGAAAAGGGAGGTCGTAATTCCACTAAACAAGACACTAGTGAGGCCCCACCTGGAGTACAGTGTACAGTTCTGGAGACCTTACCTATGTAAGGACATAAGACAGTGTAGAGAAGGTTTAGAGGAGGGCAACAAAGATGGTACATGGATTGCATCACAAGTCCTATGAGGACAGGTTGAAGGACCTGAATATGTACTCCCCTGGAGGAGAGAAGGGAGAGAGGGGAGATATGATAGAGACATACAAGTATCTTACAGGGAGGAACAACAGTAGTAAGTAAAGTAAAGTCAAATTTATTTCTTAAGCGCCTTTCAAGTTATCAAGGCGCTGTACAATAAAATAAACATACAGTATAAACAAACAATAATAATAATAACCATTTTAAAGGCATTCAGAAAAAGCCTAATAAAACAAATAAGTTTTAAGTTCTGATTTAAAACTCGAGATGGTCAGGCATTTGCTTTGCTGACAAGTTACAGAATTCCACGAGGTGGGTGCAGCTTGAGAAAAAGCATGTGCCCCAGATGTTTTTAACCGAATCCTGGGAATCTCTAGCAATCCCTCATCGGCGGATCGGAATGAGCGGGATGTAGGAATACACTATTTTCCAGTGAAAAAGCTGTTCCAGGACTAGAGGGGATGGGATGAAGTTGGAGGGAGGGCGATTCAGAGGAAACGTGAGGAATAATTTCTTCACAGAAAGGGTTGTGGACAAGTGGAACACCCTGCCAGAGGAAGTGGTGGGGGCTGAAACAATCACGGGATTTAAGGATGCATGGGATAGATATAAGGGAATTCTGGTGGTCGGGGTAAAGGGCAACAGACTTCTACAAAAACATAAAGGGAACTTACAAAGCTCAAATGGGGAGACTGGGTGGGCCATAGGCCCTTATCTGTCAACAGTATCTACATATCTATTTATCTATGTAGCAGTCGATGGGAGTCATGGCTGGGGCCAAGAGCCTGGTTCTCTGCAATGCCTTCAGTACTAAAGAACAGAATGTCCTCAAATTCAATGTTTTTTTCTTCCCCTTTAAATGTTATGAGATTTGAGTCCTGTCAATGCCAACAGCAATTGCTTTGCAGGAAACTGGCAAATTGCTTAAAACAGATGTTTTTAAAACTTCTGTTCAAATCTTGTTTACTGCCAAAACAGCCAAGAAAGGACTTAAAAATTATGTTAATCGGGGAATCAAATCCCTGACTAATGGATGCATCTCTTCAGAACAAGGCATGGTTCCAAAGACTAAAGCATTGCATAATTTAAACATTAAAACCAGGCTTTTTGGCCAGCATTATGCTGGTGAATCGGATTTGAGGACAGACTCAAATCACTCAGGGAAAGAAGGATTATACATCTATGGACAGCTGTTCTCAGTCAGGAAGGGACGACACTACGTCCTGCTACTTATGTACCACCAGGAGGAGGCTAGTTGGCAGCACAGTGGGAGCACAACCGCAGGGGAGAGGGGGTGCTAGCTGCCAGCACGCATGCATGCATGCACGCCACAGCACAGGGGCACGTGTATCACTGCACATTATGAAATGGGTAGAAAGAATGCTGGCTCCTAACTGACCACGAGGTACTTTCAGCCGGTAACTGACCACGAGGTACTTTCAGCCAGTAACTGACCACGAGGTACTTTCAGCCGGTAACTGACCATGAGGTTCTGTCAGCCGAGCCGTTATCCCAGTCCAACAGCATGGCTGAAAGTAACTCAACAAAAATACATTTAAAAAAATACTAACATACTAACATGCCAGCAGAATAGGCCTAACGGTCTTTCGTGTCTGCTCGTTTGGTCAGTCCCCAACCTGGGTGCTGACCTTGCTGTCCCCCTCGCCTTCTCTGGCTTCTCCCTTCCCAGTTCCGGATATTCTTGCTGCATTGGATTTTGCTTCCAGAACCCTTCCCCTGTACCTGTCCCATCCCCTCTTGAACCCCTCCACTGTCTCTGCTCCACCAGCCCCTAGGCAGTGCATTCCATGGCTCCACCACCCTCCTCAGTGAAGTAGCACCTCCTCCTTTCTCCCTGAATCTTCCCCTCCAGCTTCCAGCCATGCCCTCTAGTGGCCCTTCCTCCTTCCTTCAAGCACCCCGACTGTTCCTCCCCTATTTACCCTCTTCATGTACCTAAAGACTTCTATCATGTCCCCTGGTCCCTTCTCTCTTCCAATGTGTACATATTTAGCTCTTCGAGCCTCTCCTCATAGGTCCTGTCCCCCAAGCCCCAAATCATTTTGGTTGCCCTCCTCTGGACCCTCTCCAGGAGGTTAATGTCCCGCTTTTTAAGTGTGGCCTCCAAAACTGCACGCAGTACTCAAGGTGCGGCCTCACCAAGCAGTTATACAGAGGGAGTATCACTTCCCTCCTTCTGGAGGTGATCCCCCTAGCGATGCATCCCAGCATCCTGTTGGCCTTGGCTGCTGCCCTCCTACAAGTCTCAGAGTTGTTCATCTTGACATCCACCACCACCCCCAGGTCCCTCTCAGCCATTGAGACTTGTAGCATCCCCAGGGTGTACACTTGACCTGGGTTTCTGGCCCCCAGGTGGAGTACCTTGCATTTTCCTGCATTGAACCTCAGCTTCCACTTTCTAGACCATCTTTCCAGAGCCTCCAGGTCCCCCTGTAGGGCCACCTTCCCCTCCTCCCCATCCACCACCGCCCCCAGTTTCGAGTCATCTGCAAAGAGACTCATCTCCTCCTGATTCTGTCCTTATGTCCGATATGTAGGCGTTAGACAGAGGGGCCCAAGGACTGATCCCTGTGGGACCCCACTAATGACCCTCCTTGGGGATGAGACTATCCCTCAACTACGACCCTCTGGTCCGGTCCTGGAGCCAATTGCCTATCCATCTGATCATCTGGTTCCCCACCCCCATTTCTCCCAGCTTATCCAACAGGCCCACGTGAGGAACAGAGTCAAATGCCTTGCTGAAGTCTAGAAAGAGGACATCCACTGGTCTACCCAGGTCCAAGGCACTTGTCACCCAGTCATAGAACTCCACCAGGTTTGTCTGACACGATTTCCCCAGGATGAATCCATGCTGTCTATCGCCCAGGCACCCTGACTTATCCAGGTCCCCCCTAGCCTCTCCTTGACAATGCCCTCCATCACCTTGCCCACCACCGAGGTCAGGCTGACAGGCCTGTAGTTCCCTGCCACCTCCCTTGATCCCCCCTTGTGGATAGGCACTATATGCACCACCTTCCAGTCTTGGGGCACCCACCCTGTCCTCAGAGAGATGGTGGAAAGCTCTGCCAGGGGTTTTGCCAGACATCTGCAAGTTCCTTCAGCACTCTGGGATGTAATTTATCCGCCCCGTGCTTTCTCCGTCTTAAGGGAGCTGAGGGCTTCTCACTCTCTCTGCTGTGATTTCCACTCGTACCCTTCTCCCTGCTTAGCCTCCCCACCTGCCAGTGATGCCTCCCTCCCCCAGAACTGCCGACGGTAAGGGTCCCCTCCTCAGTATCTCTGTCTCTTCCCATGTATGATGCAGCACCCCATTTTCCTGGTGAAAACTGAGGTGAAGTACTCATTTAGTACCTCAGCCTGCTCCCCGGTCTGTGCCCATCTCTCCCTGATTTAATCCTGCTAATCTGCCCCTTCACCCTTCGTTTTTCCCCAATGTATCTAAAGAACCCCTTGTTCCCTCTCCTAATTTCCCTGGCCAGGTTCTGCTCCTTCCTTGCCCTAGCCGCCCTCACCACTCTAGTGGCCCTTCTAGTCATCAGCTCGTACTCCCCTCGATCCCTTTCACTCCTTGAGCACTTGAATTGCTTATAGGCTGCTTTCTTTCCCCACACCACCTCCTGGACCTCCCTGGTCCACCAACAGGGTTTTGGGCCCTACCGCATTTTAGTCTTACTCTTGCACAGGTGCTGGTAGCATCCTGCACCTCTCCTGAAGATTTCCCACCTACTATCAGCGTCCATGTCTGACCAATCCCATCCAAATGCTCATGAGATCCTTCCCATTTCCTTAAATCCGCCCCCTAGTGGTTACTTCCGTCTTTGTGCAGCCTTCTACCCCTCCCAGGTCCAGGCAGAACCAGACCGTGGCATGGTCACTCCCGCCTAATGGGTCCCTTACCTCCAGGCCCCAATCTGGTCACTGTCTGCAGAACCACATCCAGTACCCGTGCCTCCTGGTCGGTTTCACCTGCCGGAGTTAGGAGCGTTGCCCTTGAAAGACATCCAACAACCTCTGTTCCCTGGTCACAGAGGATGTCATAGTCTCCCAGTCTGTTCCTGGCATGTTTAAGTCCCCAACACCACCACTCGTTCCTCTGCCCAGTCTGCAGTGTCTCTAACATCTGCCACCAGACTGTCCTCCAGCTCCTCCAGCCCAGGAGCAGGGGTCTATACCACTCCTATTTTACCCTCTTTTTACTGTTATCAAGGTGACCCAATCGCCCCGCAGGTTCCTCCCGCCTCCTCTACTCCCCCTATGCCAATGCAGTTTCTGACATCATTGCTACCCTCCTCCTTCCCTCCCCCTGTCCTTCCTGAACATAGTGTATCCTCCAGGTTCAGGTCCCAGTCATGTCTTGCAGTGGCCCAAGTCTCAGTGACCGCTGCCACATCCACTGCTCCCTCAGTTAGCTCGCCTGGAGCTCAGGCATTTTATTGCCCAAGCTCCTGGCATTTAAAGACTACCTTCCACCCTTTCCTATAGTTCCATTTCCCTGCTCGTGTTTCCATGGGGATTCTGTTTTCCCTGGTCTGCACTTTGCCAGTTGGCCTTTCCTGCAATCCTCCTGGTCCCCAGGGGTGGAGACAGTCCCTCCTTTATCGGCACCCCTTGACAGCCTTTTCTCCCATCCCACCCTCTTCACAAGTTTAAACCCCACTTTTCACCAATGAACCCCTCATTTTCAACTTTAAGGATCTCCTCCTCCAAATTGAGATGTAGCTCATCTCTAGCATACAGCTTATCCTCCCAGGTCTCCCCCAATCTCCCATCAACCCATACCCTCTGGCCCTACACCACCCCCTGAGCCACTGGTTTATCTCCCTAATTTTCTTTTGTGTTCCCCCTAGCCCTTGGCACTGGCAGGATTTCTGAGAAGGAAACTGTGCATCCTATGTCATGACAGACCCTGGCGAGCTCCCTGAATCTTGCCTGTATCTCTAGCTCGCTATTTCCCTCAATGTCATTTGTACCCAGGTGGACCAGTATGTCTGGGGGAACCCCCACAATCCTTTGCCAGCTGATATACCTCGTGCTTAGCCCTGTGCACCGTTAGTCCAGGGAAGCATCTTGTTCTAACTGGCCAGGCTTCTCCCTCCCTATCCCATTTGATACCCCTGATCATAGAATCCCCCAGCAGGAGCACTCTGACCACTCCTTTTCCTCCATCCCCCCTTCCATGTCCCTCATCCTTTCTACAGGCCCCTCCACCCAGCCGGCTCCGTGTTCCTCCCTTTCTGGGTGCCACATGCCACCTCCTTATTTACCACCTTACCCCTCCCTCCAATCCTATACCTCTCCTCCTCCTGAGTATCCTTCTGTTCCTTGCTAATTCCCCCCTCACTGCTACTTAACTGGTCCTTCTCCCCATCTGCTAAACTAGCCTGGCTCATCTCCCTTCCCTCCTGTCTCCATTTAGTTCCTCCTTGCTAGTCGTGCTCCCCTGGCCTAAACCCTCAGCTCCCTTTACTGAATCCTCCTTGTACTTCTGGTCATTCTCCTTTGCCTTTCCTCCCAACTGGTCCTTCTCCTTGCGCTTTCCTCCCCTCTTCCCCTGCCCCTCCTGCTCTGATTCACTGCTCCCCCCATTCTCCTGCATTCCAGGTCCCCCCCTGTTCTTCCTGCTATCTGGCCCCTGCCTCCTGCCTCCCACTCCCACTCCCTTTCCATCTCTAACTACCCCTGTCATGGCTACATCACCCCCCTCATCCTTGAGCAGAAGAAGAGAATTGAAGCGGTTACTGAGTGTAAGGTCTGATCCACCTCCCCGCCTTGTTTCCTTCTGTCCAGCCCTGGCCATCTGCCTACTTCCCTGAGAATGTTGTCCCTCCGTCCCCCCTTTGTGAGGGCCCCCAGTTACCTGCCTGCTTCCTTGGTAGTGTCCTTTTGGACCCCCTCTGCCAGGTTCCCTATGTGACCCCTGAGTATTCTCCTGCACTCCTTTCCCTATGCCCCACCCCCGTGCTTGGTGCAACCCTGTGGGAGATTCCCACCCCCTTCCCCAACCATACCACCCCCCTTCCCCCAGCTTTCTCCTAATCCCCGCAACCTCCTCCCTAAGCTGTGCTAGCTGGTAGCACACTGGGCAACCACCGAACTTCCAAGCCCAGTCCAGTATCATGGCTGCTCCACCACTGTGCACCCCACCACCCTCCCAAAGATGCCGGCCCTAATGATGTGTGGTTCCATCCCTTCAAATAGGTTTCCTTGGGTGAGCCACCAGGTTCCCCCTGGCCCAAGATACCCTACTGCCTAATCAGGTCACCCACTAATCTTACAGACAGTCCCACTGTACACCAAGTAACCCTGTTACTAGGTGCAGTACAACACATTAAACTTATAAGGAAATGAACAACTCAAAGCTCCTCTCTCCAGCCTTTAAATCCTACCCCAGTGGCTAGAACTACATGAGCTGCACCTGCAGCCTTTTCCTCCAATTGCAGGGCAGGTGTTCCCCTATAAATTTGCAGACTTCTGGGGAGGGAGGGGTGGGGGCAGACACCTGACTCGAGAGAGAGAGAGTGTATCAGCCCTGTGTCTCCCCTCCAAGCCCAGCAGTCAAAGAACCAGGCCAAGCAAATCCCACCCAATAGGTTTTAAATCAGAAGAAATAGGCTCTCTACCAGCGCAGCCTGTTACACAGTGAAACCTCCACAAAATGAGCCCCCCTTACAGCCACCAAATCAGCTTATAAACATCCAGCAGCACCCCAAACACTACCCTGCTAGCCCCTTAGAAGTAAGAAAGAAAAGAACTAACCTACCAAGTAAAATCCACAAGAACCCTGTGAAAACAACAGCAGCAGCTACTGTCCTGGAACACAACTGATCCTGTCCCCTTCCAGTTCTTTCTGAGCCAGTGAAATACAGCCAGTTTAATAAATAGGACCCATTTCATAATCACAATAAGGCACTCCAGGGGTGCATTAATAAGCTAACGGCCCTTCTTGGGTGGTGGAAGCACCCAATTTCACCTCGTGCTTCAACCCACTCACGGCGGACCATTATCTCATCATAATACACACCCTGTCAAGCCTTACTGCTTAACTGGCACCCCTCATGGGTTGAAAGCCTGAAGGACCCCCCCCCCCATATCCAGCAGGATAACGCAGACACCTTTGCAGGCTCTGCAACACCAACTGTGGACTTCACCACCACCGCACCAGCTACTGGTCTAGGGCAGTGGTGGAGGTAAGCCCCGGGGAAAGCGAGTGATAGGGCTTAGAGCTGTCAGCAGATGGGGCAGGATACGAAAACCAGGAGATAAAAACCTAAATGAAAATAGGGCCTTCTTCTAAGTGAGGGCAAGCCGCCTTCCCCATTTCAATTCAGAGCTTCCAAAGACAATAAAAGGGGGCTATAAGCATTCAGAAGGGAGCCCCACCACCACCTGTCCAATCAAAAAAAATTATACTTTAGTTAGAAGGATTAACGTCATGCTTAACAACTGACATACTTGTATAGTATCAAGAATTCTTGCTCATGGATGTCTCACATTTGCCATTATAAATCACCTTATTTCAGCCAATCAGTACTCAGAACCCTTGCATCTGTTGTCCTGCATACAGTGGCTCTGCGGGCAGGAACGCTGAGAGTAGAGCATTCCACTTCAAAGCCAAGGGGAATACAACTTTAAAATATAAAAAAAAGTCTGACATAAAACTGATTACAAATCCCTCTAGATAACTCAAGTGATTTATACTAAGGTGATATGTCCATTGTGGAGTGTCTCCTATGGTATAAGAGAGTGTCCTTGGGTGAGGTTTGGACAGCCAGAGCTACTCAACTTCATGGTCCTTTTACCCAAAGCTCACACATGGACTCTCCTATGCCATAATAGGGACATAAGGAGGGGTGTTAGAAGTAGGCTGAGTCTCTTTGCCGATGACTCAAAACAGGGAGCACTGGCGGACGGGGAGGAAGGGAGAGAGGCACTCCAGAGGGACCCGGATACCCTGGAGAGGTGGTCATGGAGGAGGGGATTGAAGTTTAATGCAGGGAAATGTGAGGTGCTACATCTGCGTGTCAGAAACCCGGGCCATGTATACACCCTGGGGGGGGTTCACAGTGCAAGCAATATCGGGTGAGAGGGGTCTAGGGGTAATGGTGGATGTCAAAATGAATTAACACTGAGAATTGTCAAAGAACCGCAGCAAAAGCAAACAGAATACTGGGCTGCATAACTGGGGGAGTTTCCTCCAGGAGAAGGGAGGTGATCCTCCCTCTGTATAATGCCTTGGTCAGGCCGCACCTCGAGTAACATAGAAACATAGAAGTTGACGGCAGATAAGGACCGCAAGGCCCATCCAGTCTGCCCATTTCTTTTTCTACCTTATAAATGTGCCATCGGCCTTTGCTCTGTCAGTGACCTATCTATTCATAGTCATTTGTATTGCTCCATTATGCCTATCCCATGCCTGTTTGAAGCCCTGCACTGTATTCATAGCCACCACTTCTTGTGGTAAGCCATTCCATGCATCTACCACCCTTTCTGTGAAAAAGAATTTCCTCACATTCCCCTTAATCGGCCTCCTCTAATTCTCATGCTGTGTCCTCTTGTCCTGCTATTTTTCTTATATTTAAACATGTTAGACTCTTTCACCTTGTTTATGCCCTTAAGGTGTTTAAATGTCTACGATCATATCACCTCTCTCCTCCTTTGCTCAAGGGTATACATATTGAGCTCCGTTAATCTGTCTCATATGTCTTCTGATGCAGTCCCTGCACCATTTTGGCTGCCCTTCTCTGGACTGCCTCAATTTGTTAATGTCCTTGTGAAGGTGTGGCTCCAATACTGCACTTAGTACTCAGATGGGGCCTAACCAATGTCTTGTACAGAGGGATTATTACCTCCCTCTTACGACTTGTGATACCCCTACTAATACACCCTAACACCCCCCTAGCCTTACCTACTGCTTTAGAGGTCTGCTTGGATGATTTTAGGTCATCAGTGATGATGATGCCCAAGTCTCTTTCTTCTACTGTACTGTGCGCAGTTCTGGAGACCTCACCTTAAGAAAGACATAGCACTGCTGGAGAGGGTCCAGAGGAGGGCAACCAGGATGATTCAGGGCATGAGGGGAAGCCCTATAAGGAGAGACTGCAAGAACTCAGGCTGTATGCACTGGAGGAGAGGTGAGACGGGGGACATGATAGAGGTCTTCAAGTATGTCAAGGGGGTCAATAAGGGAGGAGCCAAGGAGGTGTTCAGGCTAAAGAAGGGGGAACAACCAGGGGGATGAGTGGCAGCTGGAGGGGAAATTACAGGGGGGTGTAAGAGTCACTACTCACTGAGAGGGTGGTGGAGCCATGGAATGCACTGCCCAGGAGTTTGGTGGAAGAGGGCACAGTGGAGGGATTCAAGAGGGGGTGGGACAGGTACAGGGGGAAACTGATGCTGGGGAGGAACCTCCTTGGGGGTGGGGAAGCGAGCACCCAGTAGGGGGCTGTCTACCGAGCAGACATGACAGACCATGAGGCCTATTCTGCTGGCTTTTAGTATGTTAGTATAAGAGAGACTTTGTGGAGGATGTAATAATAACTTACAAAGACTACTACTGGCAATGTCGTCTTTTTTTTTTTTTTAAATCATTTCGCTACTCGTCTCTCTCACCTAATAGCACCCACTACTCCAGGCCTAATGCGAGCCTGCTCCTGCTGCCACGATTCGTTCACGACTACCATGATACTCTATCTGTCTCCTTTAGGTCTTCCACCAGTCCAGTGTAACCCTGGCCAGGAATAGGGAGGAGCAGAAACAGATGCTGTGGGCAGGCACAAACAGAGGGTGGGGTGAGCTGGTTCTTGGGCCAGCGGTATGGGAGGAGCCCTGAAGGCCAACATGCAACATTCATGACTGGGACGCTTTTGTTTTCTCCCACCCTTGCCAGCATGTATATTCTGCTGCATCCTAGTTGGGGGATGAAATGTCGAGCAGCATCTGGTCACCCACACTACCAGGCATGGGTACAGAGCGACATGTTTATAACCCACCGTGGGGAGGCGGGCACCAGGTTGTTCTTCGTATGTGGTGTTCTAAGAGTACAGCCCTGTGTGTATCTGGGTATGCAGTGGTGTGTGTGTGTGTGAACTGCTACTGACTCACTGCAATGCAACTGCGAGGTGTAAGCAACTGGTTAGTTCAAGCTAGTGGCTCAGTGAACCTAGAGTCCAAGGTTCTAATCCAAGAGCCAACACTTACTGTGGGACTCTAGGGGAGGGGTGAGGCGCAGGCAGTTTGAGCATTTCTAAACTACTGTATATTCCTTACTTTAATTTTGAATCTTTTCTTTTTAAACATCTCAATTATTCTATATGCCCCCCCCCCAAAAAAAAATATTATCATGACACAATCTGTTTTGCTTTTATTGTATTATATCAGCAAAGCAGCCTGTTGGCTATAGTCAGCCCTTGTTAATCATGTGCCCCCCAAAAAAAAAAAAAAATTTAGCATGACATCCTGGCATGCAGGATCCAGAGTCTAAAATGGAGGCAAGGCAGGGCAACCAGGTTTGCAGAAGACCTGTAAAGCCTCAATATCTATGCATTTCCCAATATTCCACAGCAGCAGTACAAACATCACTCCACAAACAATAGAAAATGGCAAGTGAAGAGAAACCCATGGGCAAACGTTTAATATTAGAAATCATGTTTCCCCAAACCCCAACAGACACTTGCAGGGAAAAGAAAAAAAACAGGGTGGCAACATCTGTTATTCCACACAACTCCAGTACAATTAAAACATCCACAAAACGTGCGCTGGACATGTCAGACCATAATCTCTGCTGAACGTCTGAACACGTACCCCTATTGTTTAAACACTTGCCCCCTCTTTACAGAGAACAAAGAAACGGGAAGCTGAATTATCTTGGGCCAAGTCACTTCACATCCCTTGCGCTAGATTACCAACAGAGAGGTCTTTGTGTATTAAAAAGGACCCTTTGATGAAGTGTAGATGACTCAAGCACAGAGATGTTTTACTTTAATGTACAAATATAAGTGTTCTGCGAGGCAGGCCATTCTGTTCTGCTATGGTTTCCATGTACTTCAGAAAATGAGACAGGGTTCAAAGCCGGCACTGGGTGGAGGTGGACAATATCTAAAACACAGCCTTCCGTCATGGGGGACACAAAGAAAATCTCTATGATAAACTGATACAAATAAAAAAACAAAAGCAATATAAATCGCCTTTTTATGGATTTTTTTTGTTTTGTTTTTTTGTGTTCTTTATTTATCCCTCCTTCTTGCCTCTGGTCTGCCACACCTTCCGGATGCTCATGCCTCCTGAGACCCCCTCGCCCTGACTCCCCCTCCTCACACCCCAGATCGCAGCCGACCCAGGGGTGGCCCAGCGTATCCCTTCGCTGGGTGGGTCCTCCTCCTCCGAGGGGGAAGGCGCCAGGAGGGGCAACCAGCGCACTAGGCATCAGTCCTTGAGTGCTGCTGAGGTGGATTTGGAGGAGTCAGGGCATCTCGGGCCGACAGGAGCGAGGCAGCCATCATCCGGCAGACCAGGAGGCTGGATTTTCCGCTTTTCTCCCTGGGGCGTGGTGTGCCACGAACGTCTGGGCAGAGCCGACATTCACCACGCCCCCATATGCATTGGGGCTTCGCTGCCGATCTCCCCGGCCTCCACCAGGGGGTACCAGACAGCGAGCCACATCCCTTCCCTTCCCCTGGAGTAGGCGAGCAGTCGTAGGATGCTCAAGCCTACTCCCCCCCGGCCGGCTCTCCAGCGACCTGAGTCTGTTCCCGAACCCGGGTCGCCAACGTCACAAGCGGAAATCCAACTGCTGCGCCGACGAGCCGGCCCGGATTTTTTTTTTTATTCTCCTTCAGCCAGCCTGTGGTCCCATCTGCATTCCTGTGGGCAACCTCTCAGCCCCGTCACAGGGGCAGCTCCAAGGGGGTGGGAGAATAGGGCAATTGGAATCCCCTAAAATTCTATTTTTTAACTGAATTATCACATTGTTCAGAAACAATATGGTAATTTTCTATGAGCTAAGACCCGCACCTAACTTTCTTAGTCGACAGCCTGCACTGCCCCCATCCACACTATAGAGGACAAGAAGTAGCCACACTCACAGAAGAACTAAGCCACTAATGAAGTCAGGAACAAATTTCTTCAGCTCAGTACTCTGGACAAAGACACTCGTGGATCACAGGAGCAAAGTATGTAGGATAATGACCAGGTGCCCTAGCACTTTGCCTGGTGAGCTTGTCAAAGGCCCCCCTGACAAAGCCCACTAGGTGAAGTGTCAGGACAACTGGGGCCAGATATTCAAAACTCTGCGCTGGGTGCAAACCGTTTGGGCCGGGTTTGGACCCAATTGTGTGGATCCCCTACATTTAAAAGACCAAACAGTGCAGGCAAACTGGATTAGCACTGCACAAAATTATAATGTATGCACTGGGCAAAGAGGGGGTGTTAGCTCCATGCAAAGTGCGTTTGTGTGACTTTGCATGAAACTTAGTGCGGTGCAAATTACCGCCCAGAAAAAGGTAGTCTTAACTCTGGGCAAAACAAGAATAGGGGGCGTGGACACAGCAGCAACAGGCAACATGCCTGTATGCAACCACAGCAGCATGGTGCACCTGATGACTACAGCCAATGAGGAGGCAAAGAGGGCGGACGGCAACCTTGGACCACTCCATATGCCACAGAAGAGACATGCTGCACACAGATGGCACCGCTCACGCCTCTGCCATCTAGCACCAGTCCCAAATCTGCCAGGCATTTGAGCGTGCCCCAGCACCCTTGGACACCTTGTTAGTGTGTCCATGCAGCACACACCACCAGTCCCCCTACAGGGGTACACCAACATAATACAGCACACACATGCAGCACTGAGGGTATGGAGGGTGTTGAAGGGAGAGTGTACAGGTGCCCAGGATGCACCACACAGTAGCTGATGACACATTGCTGGGCCATCCACACAGTACACATGTTCCAGTGATGGGTACGCCCCTGACATCGGTGTGCCTGTATGATGGTATGTGTCTACCTCCCACCCCCGGGCACATACTGCACACCTGTACATACACCCCATCACACACAGCCAGCCATGTGCATGTTACTGTGAGACTCCCATGCCACTGGCACAGCGTATGTGGGTCACAGGACAGTATGACAGTGGTGTCCACTGTCAGAACACACCTGTACATACACCCCATCACACACAGCCAGCCATGTGTATGTTACTGTGAGACTCCCATGCCACATGGCACAGCGATGTGGGGTCATAGGACAGTATGACAGTGGTGTCCACTGTCAGAACACACCTGTACATACACCCCATCACACACAGCCAGCCATGTGTATGTTACTGTGAGACTCCCATGCCACTGGCACAGCATATGTGGGTCACAGGACAGTATGACAGTGGTGTCCACTGTCAGAACACACCTGTACATACACCCCATCACACACAGCCAGCCATGTGTATGTTACTGTGAGACTCCCATGCCACTGGCACAGCGTATGTGGGTCACAGGACAGTATGACAGTGGTGTCCACTGTCAGAACACACCCGCCAGCTGGGCCTGTCACTGCATGGATAGCAGCAGTCATTGATGCCTGACACACCGTAAGCATTGCTGTGTCCCTCACAGTATCAGCTACTATGGTACGGTAGCGTCTGATACACACCTTAGCAGACACAACAACACGTCAACGGCATGCAGCACAACCACCCGTGCCTGTGGTGCTAGTTCCCTGGGGCACAACAGTCTGTGCTGCTGTGTACAGACCCAGCCTGCAGCTGCCGTCCTGTAGTTCCAGTCTAACATACAGGTGGTGCCATGTGCAAACCCAGCCTGCTGCCCCAGACCTGTTGCTCCAGTGTGACCTACAGGTGGAACTGTGTGCGCCCTGAAATAGCCTGGGCAATTCACACATGGTAAAGCATGCAAATCAGGCCATAATGACATGCTAATGTGGCCATCTGCCCTCAGACTGCCTAAGCAGGCTCATTTGCATTCAGTTTTGAATATAGCAAACTTTTACCCCAGGCTAATGTATTTGCCCTGGGCAAATGTATTAGCGCTGGGCAAACTAGTTTGCCCCAGGAGACCTGTCAGAACCATAGCACAGTTCTGCAATATTTGGCCTGCATTGTTGTTTGCAGTTGTTGTGCACCACTTCTTTGCCAGCACCCACACTGGCCACGTTACGTAGTTCACCTTTGCCTTACTCCACCTCTGTGTGCACTGGGCTGCTTTTGCAGTTTGCATTGCCCGGTTGCTATATTCAGAGCGGTCTTCTTTGTTGGGCTATTTTTGTACTGCACTCACAGCCCTGATTGCACACCTTAATCTGTCCGCAATATTCACCACTGTTTGCCCGTGGGCTATTCCTTTGAATATTATATGTTATTGGCAGTGGGCTAAATTTGCACAACAGGCAGTGCTAATTTTTTTCTATTATGTTTTTATCCTGTATTCCCCCAATTTCTTCATCCACCCTCTTCCCCAAGCGCACGCACCACGTTCTGAGGCACCCTCCCGACTTGCAGCCCCACCCACCTGCGCTGGCACCAGACCGCCACTCAGTGGCAGTGGTACTATGGGGGGCGGCACCACCTAAGGAGATGAGAGGGTGCCGCTAGGCTGATCGATCCTGCTCTGTTCCCCCAGTGCCAGCACCCCCATGACCTGAAGTAGTTCCCAAACCCGGGTAGCCGGCATGGTGCGAGGTGGGGCGTTCAGCACCTCAACCCTCAGTGCCACCGGGCAGTGCTATTTTTGCCCCCCAGGCAGAGTTTTGAATATTGGGCCCCTGGTCACTAGCCTACATACTTTGCTCCTGAGATTCATGAGTGTCTCTGTCCAAAGCACTGAGATGAAATCAAAGGAATTCCTTCCTGAGTTCATTCATGGTTTACCTCTTCTGTGAGTGTGGCTATTTCTTGTCCTGGCTTGTGCTTGTGTGTGTCAGTGAACAGGTAGCTGCATGGTGAACTCTGAACCGCCAGAGCATGAACCGGTCTTATTCCATCACCATTAACACCATGCCTGGGATCTTTATCTCCATGGCTTATACCCCTCCTCCCCCATAACGGGGCATTCACGAGCTGGGCTGCTTACCTCTAGAGACCAAATCTGGGCATCTCCAAGTGGCAGTACATGGCCCAACAATACCCTAGATGTCATCATGCCAGATTGGTACGCTCCCCTTTTTTTCTTTTATGCCCCCTCTTCCCCCCAAGTCACCAACAGCTGAGGCTCCAGAACACGTGCACCCAATGTGTGCGATAGCAGTTTCAAAGGACGTCCCCTAAACCGCTCTGCCAGCACAGCTGCCTGGGTCAACTAGGTGGTGGTAGTGTAGCGGAGTCAAGTATCCTCCTTCCCTGGAGGAGAGTATCTCACCCGCCAGCCCTCCAACATTGTAAGTAAAGTTTAGGAAAGTTATCTGCGAGGGTCCTGCTCATCACAGAGCTGCTTGCTCTGAGTCACCTCATACCAAGGGTGGAACGCAATTCATACCTCTGTAATGTGAATGAAAACTAGAAACAATATTACAATTTCTAACTCACAATGAAGCAACAAGACACTACTTCTCTTGGTTTAAAGGGAGCATTTTAAATTTGCTGACTGAAACTCGGAAAAGGCATGAAAGGGCTTGTTGGTAGTACATTTTACACATCTGTGCACAAATTAAAAGAACAGAAATGCCCGCAGAACCCCCGAACTCTCAGGGCTCAAGTGAAGTAGAATTCAATGAGCCTCCCTCTCTTGGGGAAGTCCAGTGCCACACTGTGATGAAAATGAGGGGCCATTATAGTCAGATGAATTGTATAAGCCACAAATCAGCAAAGAAGCTACAATGGGCTTGGGACACATGCCCCTCCAACTGAACTAGATCAAAATAATAAATGCTTCAGCAGGGAGCCATGTCCGAAGCAGAAAATTAAGCAGCTGCAACTAAAGGCAGGTTTACACTATTATCTTGAAAGTAACACTGCAGTAGGCTCCACTCCAGTGCCACTACTCTTGCTGTGCTCCCGCAGTGCATTTACATATCACCTACCTGCATCAGTGCAGGTCCAGGCAGTGTTGTACTTGGCGCGCCTGGCATTGCACTCTGCGTTTCCACTGAGTGTCAGGCGTGAGAGGGCCCATGTTAAACTGACTGATCCAACAAGGGGTTACACACACACACACACACACACACACACACACACACACACACACACAAAGAAACATGCAGCAGCAGCCTCCCGACTCCCGCTGTGCCCCTCCCCCTCCAAATGTCATTGCGGTTCTAGTCAAATCACATTTCACAAGTTCTTAAAAGTGGTTTCTGTTTTCAATCAGTGACTTAATTGGAGAAGCATAATGGAAATGTTTCCTCTGTTGGGCATACTATTCAAGATGAGACCCGTATTTGAGAAGTAGCCCATTTCTTTTTCCTGCTCCGCAAGACAGTTTAGAAAAGAAGCATGGGGTCTACTGATTTTTGGCATGGGGTGCACCAGTGCAGGGAGTGCAGTGCGTTTACATGCTAGCATAAAATGTCTGCACCGATCCCATCAGAAGACTGCTTGCTGTGAGCTGCAAAAGAGTGACTTATGATGCCCCGCGAACTGTATTCACTACTGGGTCTACACGGTACAACTCATCTATGCCACTCACAACGATGCCAGTCAGTTAGCATAAATGCACCTTAAAGCAACCACTAACATGCTGGCCAGGTGGCACCGAGGGTTGAGGTGCTGGACATCACAACTCGCACTATGCCTGTGACCCGGTTCAGGAACAACCTTGGGTCACCAGGGTACCTGGAGGGGGGAATCGATCGTTGGCTCTCCTCTCCTGGGTAAGGGTGGGGTTGCCCATCCGTACTCCGTCACTGATGGGAGGTTGATGTCGGTGCAAGCGGTCAAAGCACAACTGGAAGGGAGGGTCCCGAACAGCAAGCGCTGCGACTGCCTCCACGCATGCACTACGTCGGGGACGTGCGGGTGTAGGTGTCAAGAGAAACCTGCAAAATCCAGAATTACATATGAAAAAAAAAAAAAAAAAGTAACCACTAATGCCCTGTTGGAGCAAGTCCCACCCCCCCGAGATGCAGTGTTTCAACATTCCCAGATGCAAGCCAGGGCTGAAACAAGATACCACTGGAAACCAGATGATGTAACTCACAAACTGTAAAATAAAGCAGAAAAGTAGTAAAGTAAGCTGTATATCGGCTCTACGATGCCAGTTCGGCAACACTTTTGTTGACTGGCATCTCATCCAACAGGATTTACGTCGACCGCAAGTTGTGGTTGACATAAATCCCGTTTGTGTCCCGGTCCTATTTTTTCATTGGCGGTTTGACCCCCACACCCCCGTGAGCTTAGATTTCAACTCCAGTCGAGTTGATTCGAGGGTGCAGGACCGAGACAGGTGCCCCGTGTTGGCACACCAACACAGCGACCTGTCGCCAACCTGTCAATTTTGTCGATGGGTTGGTAGGTTGCTGTGTTGGTGTTGCTGTCGGGTGGGGGGAGTGGCATACCCCGTATATCTACCAAGTACTTTATTTTGCTCAACACTCAGCTTTGTAGGTAAGCTAGCTTCATAGGGAGACACTGTAACGTGCTCTGGTGTAACTTCTTTTCCTATTTTAGCGCACAGACTTCTTAACTCCTTAAAAAAACTCAGCCTTGCCCAAAGACGGGAAAATAAGTTTCTTTGCAAAACCAGAGCAAGATTACCATTTCTCAATATCCAACATACAAGGAGACCGGGACGATGGTACTTCATCAGTTCTTCCCCTTCTGCAATGGGCAATGCACTGTGGTGAGTGAACAAACTGCTAGAGGTATGTGAAAATGGTATGTCTGTATGATATTAGTAAAGGCACTCTGAAGCTAAAACAGCTGAAGAGTTAGGTTTGGCAGAGCATTCCTTTACACAATCATTGCAATCCTAAAAGCTGTACTTCATCCTGACGCTCGGCTACGCGTGTAGGTGTGCATCCACATCACTACATCCTGTGGCAGTGCCAACTAAACTGCAGTTTCAAGCAGTGTCAGGGGTGGGCTGGAGGCCCATAAGGGTGTGCAGGAATGGCGTCATTTATAGCACTACCAGTAGTGAGGCATGCCCATACCAGACACTGCAACACCTCCAGTGTTTCCGCCCCACCACCCCCACCACAGTGACTGGAAACAGCTGCAACAGATGGACTATGCGATGCTCCAGACCTGCCCACACTTGACCAGTTACAGTTTGCACTAGATCACAAACCACCACTATGCACCACTCGCTGTGGTGCAGAATGGTAAGGGTGTCGGGGGGGACGCTGTGGAGCCTGAGCTCAGTGGCAGCAAGTTTTATCAGCTCTGCACCAGATACCTAAAATTATTAAAAAATCATCCTGTTAGGGTCGATATTCTGTAAAACAAATATTACAGCTCAATGGAGGAGGCAAATAAACCTAAAATGGGCAACCCATGGAAAGATAAAGGTGGTGGATCTGGCAACAAAACATCGGGGACCTCTCAGGCGGCTCGGCCTGGTCTGGGAGAGCAGGCCACAATACACCAGGCACCCAAGGAGACTGACTTCAATCGGTCATAAACTACAAAGGTTAATCACCTCTGTTGCTGATCTAAGCAGTAAAATGGACACATTTGCCACCAGAGTATCGACTGTTGAGAAGACCGTGGAGGGGCTACAAACGGAGGTTATTGATGTTAAAGAGACAAAGTGATTCATCAGCGGTGACAACCTCTCTTCTAATCAAGGAAAATACCCATATGAGAGCCAGGTTGGAAACGCTTGAGAACCAGGCCCGGTCAGCACATATTAGGATTCTGGGCCTGCCGGAGGGAATCGAAGGAGATCACCCCACCATGTTTTTAAGAGACTGGCTTGAAGCTAAATTACTACCTGAAGGACAGAATCTTGTGTTTAATCTGCAGAAAGCCTATCGAATCACCCCCTGTGGGTACAGAGAAGACCTGGAGAGCCCACATACTTTATTGCTGGTTACAGACGGTGTCGGCACCAGGGATAAGATTTTGAGCTTGGCCAGACAAGCAGCACCATTGATGCAAGACTGTGCTGTATACCTGTTTCCCGATCTTAGCTACGCAACTAGATTACGTCGGAAAAAGTTTGATTAAGTCCAGAAACGGCTAAGGGAGGCATCAATAATAAACACGATTGTTTATCCAGCCAGATTGAGGGTGGTACACGATGGGAAGGTTTGGCTCTTTTCAGACCTTTCGGAGGCAGGAAAATGGGCCTCCAGAAATGCGAGCAGTAAGCAACGCCAACAAAGAGAAGCAAGAGAGGCGGCCTCAGATTCAGAGGAGGATGGAGAGAACTGAATTAGTTTAAGTACTTTTATGTCTTTGACTATGTTATAACCCTGTTAAAGTTCTAAACACGTGAGGAAAATAACATTTTTGGGCTCTCAGTCTTGGACAGTATTTTTCACAATGGTTGTTCCAGGACAATAATTTCAATATTTTATGATTTTAAATATCCTGACGAGCTGTCTTTGTAATAGCCCAATATTATAGTTTTTTTTTTGTCCTCTTCTTGGTTTTATTTATATGACCCTTATAGGTTTATGGTTCGTCTTAAGTAGAAACTTAGTACATACACTTCCCCGAGTGCACTAAGCATTTGCTGCCTTAATGATAATTAAGAACATTAACTCTCTTTAGGAAGATAGTATGACGCCATTAGCCCCTCGTGGGGCGAGGACTTTTAGAAATTGTATATTCATTACTTTAGCAGTAACGTAACCAGTCATTACTGCTCTTGGGCTCAGTAGTAACACAGCACTTTTCTGTTATATATACTTATTAGAGGTAATTTTAGTAAATCCTTCCAATGTGGTATCAAAATGTCTAGGATGCATCCTTCCTAGGATTAAGGAGAATGTCTCTGTGGGTTATATATTGCTGTGTATGGTCTGTCTTAGACATGGAATTTGTTATCTGTATGATTACAAATATAACTATAAAAACAAAGTATAAAAAAAAAAAAAAAGATGCTACGGGTAAACACACCTTTGGTTACAACAAACTAACAAATTGCTTCCTAACCAGCTACCATAAAAAACATACGCTGCAATTAGAATTGCTTCAGTATAACGACCTATATTGTTGTATACTTTTTCTTTGCATTTAGCACATATCTCGAGCTATGGCTAGACAGAAGAGAGACAACCATCTCAAAAGGCGCTTTTACACACAGGTTTTTAAAACGGAATCAGCATTACTTGTGTGGCGCCGTTGTACTCTGTTGCGTTCAGGTTCCTTTCTACACACTGCGAGTATTCCGGCAACCCTGTCTCCATTTGTTTCGGCTCCCCCAAAGTTTTCGGCTCTACAAATGTTGTTTTCTGCCTTTGTACCGGAATGGCTATTTTATACAGCACAACAAAATGGTACACAACGGTGCAAACCGCGATAAACGAAGATTGCGGTTTGGATGAGCGTTAGCCTAGGGACAAAACAGGTGCAATTTACACTAAAGGGATGTAATGAATACTGTTCCCGTAACAGTTATTCCGTTACATAAACTAATATTAATAAAGTACCCTAAAGAAAAACTGACAAAATTTGGGAACACAGTCTGAAAATGGGGACGGGGTTGCAGTGCTACTCGGTAGGCTCGGCAGTGCAGCTCTGGGTTGCCACACAGGTAATGTGGGCTCACGCCCCACTCTAGAGATTTCCACCAGTCAGCTGTGTTGTGGTAATGATGTAATTACTAATGAGGAACAATAGTAATTACTAATGAGGAACAATATAATGATCTAGCAACAATGCTGGTCCTATGAATGTATCAAAAATGTATTAAAATATGTATTCTCCCTATCCCCCACACCCCAAGGGCGCATCTGGAATCGAGTGGTACTCTGCTCAGTACGCTGTCCTGGTAAAACTCTTAAATAAGTAAGTAAGTAAGTAAGTAAGTAAGTAAATAAATAAATGTGGTCCACTCAGTGTTCACATGAAAAGGCCACAGGCTGACGTCAAAACAGAAGGACTTGGGTGGGACCAAGTGAAGGGTAGGCCCCTCCCTGCTGACACCCAGATTCAGAGTTCCTGCCATGGAAGAATGGAGCTGAGGTATAGCCCCCCACCCCCACCCCTACCCCCAGCCCCAGCAGACCTCTGCTGATGCTTTGCATTGAAGTCCTTGACCGGGTCATTGCGGTGAACTACAGAGGTACATTCCCTGTCATTTTGTAATTGCTTTACCTAATTTTGTTTTGCACCTAATTTAGTAGTTTGTATTTTTACACCATCTCATTTTCAGCCTTCATCATTCTGTTTTTTTTGTTTTTTTTTTAATTGGCTTAAGATTTGCTTTTAGGATCTTGTTTGTGATGTTGCCTGTATGACTAGGACGTCTCTATAAACAGGCTCTATCTCTCCTTCTCTCCGAACGTCTCTTCTTATGCACTTTTTCCACACTTTCTGTGTCCCATGTTACAATTCTGCTGCAGAGTAATCTGCTTTTTCTTCGCATCTTCCTTCCATCTGGAACTCCCCGCCTCCCACACTTCACCTGTCCCTATCTCTCTCTCTCTCTCACACCATCTCAGACTTCTTTCTGCTCTCCCTGCTCTTGCTCCGGTATTGGCTAGTCTGCTCTTACCCAACTTCCCCCTTGTGCCTTTATCTGTTCCTGTTCATGTTTTCCCATTTCCCCATCCCTTCTCCTGTTTTTCTCTTCCTGCTTGTCATTTTATTGCATGCCTAGCATTATCCCCCTCCCCCGTACATTTATTTTATCTGCTTCTTAATGACCTTGGTAATATATACATGCCTATATGGGCCATTTACACGACCCTGTCTACACCATTCTGAGTGACGCAGAGCAGTTGCATCATCCTAGCTTCCGACTCCAGATTAGTCTCACCAACTGTCTGTACAGAGGGATAACTTCCTGTTTTCTACTACTGATGCCTCTCCCTATGCATCCCAGTATTCCCTCAGCCTTCCTTACTGCCTTCTCACATTGCTTGCCCACCTTTAGGTCATCTGATATAATTAACCCCAGGTCCGTTTCCATTTTTACTGTTGTCAGTATCTCGACCCCCCATTCTGTACTCTTCCCCTGGGTTTTTGTTTCTCAGGTGCATTACCTTGCACTTCTTTGCACTGAATCTGAGCTGCCATACATTTGACCATTCCTCCAACCTTGCCAAGTCCCTTCTCATCCTTTCCACTCCATCTTGTGTATCAACCCTGTTGCAGATCTTTGTGTCGTCTGCAGAGAGACATACTTTTCCTTCCAGTTCCTTTGCAATGTCACTTACAAAGACATTAAAAAGGACTGGTCCCTGTACTGAACCCTGCGGTACCCTGGTAGTAACCCTCCTTTCTTCACTGTGGACTCCATTTACTACTACCCTTTGCGTCCTGTTGTCTAGCCAACTTTTTATCCAGGCTACCACCTTGGGACCCACTCCAAGGCTGGCTAACTTGTGTATTAATCTTTTGTGTGGGACTGTATCAAATGCCTTGTTAAAATCTAGGTAGGCCATGTCCACAGCCCCTCCCTGGTCTACTACTTTGGTCACCACTCTCAAAGAAATCTATTAGATTAGTCACAGCCACGACCTTCCCATACATTGAATCCATGCTGCCTTGGGTCCTGTGCCCCACTGGCCTCTAGGTGCTCAACAATTCTTTCCTTCAGAAGTGATTCCATCATTTTCCCTACCACTGAGGTCAAACTAACTGGTCTGTAGTTTCCACCTCTGCCCTGCTCCCACTTTTGTGACGAGGGAATCACATCCGCCCTCCTCCAGTCCTCAGGTACCACCCCATCCTCCCATGATTTTAAGAGTAGTCAGCGGTGTCACTAGTTCTACCCTTAGTTCTTTTAGAATTCTTGGGTGCATCCCATCAGGTCCCATTGTTTTGTCCACCTTCAATTTTATTAGTTCTTTCAGAACCCTTTCTTCTGTAAATGAACTGGTATCGACTGCTATCTTCAGAGTGTTTCTCTTGTTTGGTTTAGGTACCTCCCCTCCTCTTCCTTTGTGAATACTGAGCAGAAATATTCGTTCAGTATCCCTGCTTTTTCACTGTCACCCTCTACCCACATTCCCTCCCCTTTATTAAGCCTCAGTATCCCTCCTTTGGTCTTTCTTCACTCCCTAATGTACATATAAAAGGTTTTATCCCCCTTCTTAACAGAGTTGGCTATCCTTTCCTTGGTTTGGGCCTTTGCTATTCTGACTGCCTTCCCAGCCTCTTTCTGCTTTAACTGATAAAAGTTCTCTGTCCTGCTCCTTCTGTGTTTCCTTATATTTCCTGAATGCTATCCTTTTCTCCTCAACCTTCCTGCCACCTCTTTTGAGAACCAAGCGTTTTTCCTTCGTTGTTGTTTTGTTGATTTGCTTTACACAAGGGCTTGTTGCCTCTGTGATGGCTGTTTTGATTACTCCCATTGTTCCTCCACCCTCCTTCTTGCCTGTTTGCTAGTGCTTTTCTGAGGCACTCTCTAATTTTCCCAAAGTCAGCCCTCCTAAAGTCCAATACTCTTGCTTTTATATGGCTTTATTGTATGGCTGTGTTCATCGTGAACTACACTGTTTGGTGGTCGCTTGTTCCCAGATGGCTACCCACTTCTAAATCTGAGATTCTTTCTCTGTCCCCATTTGAGAGTACCAGGTCTAAGATTGTTCCCTCCCGAGTGGGTTCCAATACTAGCTGTCTGAGGCATGCCCCCTGTAGGGCATCAAGAATGACCCTGCTCTTGGATGTGCCTGCAGCAAAGGTGCTCCAGTTAACATCTGGCATATTCAGGTCCCCCATCAACAATATCTCCCCTTTTTCTGCCATTCTAAGGAAGCCTTCTATCATTTCCTTGTCCATTCTCTCCCCCTGAGATGGGGGTCTGTATATAACCCCCATGCGGATTGTGGTGCCATTTCCTGTCTCCAGGGTGACCCAGAGTGCCTCATCTGCTCCCTGTTAATTCTTTAGTTCTGTTGCTTTGATCCTTCCCTTTACATAGAGAGCTACTCCTCCTCCTCTTTTACCCTCCCTGTCCCTCCTGTAGATTGTGTATCCTGGTATGTTGACATCCCAGTCGTGGTTCCCCTGTGTACCATGTTTCTGTGACTGCCACAATATCTAGGCAACCCTCTTCCATCAAGGCCACCAGTTCAGGGCTTGTTACACAGACTACGGGCATTGGTACTCATCACCCTCCACTTTTTGATGGCCTTACCCTTTTTAGCCCCATTCCTGTCCTTACTGCCTTTGCCTTTTTTAACATTTACCTCTGTCCTGCTCCCTAATGACTTCTCTACCTTGGTGTTTACCTCACTAATTACCGTGTTTCATGGGGGGAGGCTGGGATTTCCGTGCTCCTTTTCAGTGCCTCCCCCCCATTGGCTAGTTTAAATGCTTGCCAATGAAGCATTTAAACCTCTCACCTAGGATCCTGGATCCCTCCCGGACAGATGCAGACCATCATACCAGTATAGGTCTGCATCTCTCCAGGTGGCTCCCCAGTCCCCAATGAAGCCAAAACCCTGAGCTCCACACCAGTTTTTCAACCAATCATTGAATTCCCTGGTGAGGAGTATCCTAGCATCACCCTTGCCATAGACAGGCAGCACCTCCGAGAAGGTTACCGTATGCACTACTTGTCTAAGGCCCCTCCCCAACTCTACAAACTCCTCTTACACTGCTCTGATCCCATTCCTAGCCAGGTCATTTGTCCCCAGGTGGACAATGACATCCGGCTCCCTCCCTCATACAGCTGCTCCCACGATCCTGAGGATTCGCTTCCTGTCCCTCCAAGCCGTGGCGCCAGGCAGGCACCTTACCTCCCTCTCCCCTTCCTCCCCCATTTCTACCCCCTAATGATCGAGTCCCCCACCAGGAGTTGTTTCCTTCCCCTGTGGGGTTCCATGCCACCCTCCTGTGGGTCTCCTTTGTGAAGGTTCCCATACTCCTTGGTCTCCACTCGAAAATGCCTCCATAGAGGAAACCACTATCCACCAGAAGAGTGAATGAATGTGGAGAGGTACAGCTGGAGGAATGCAACTCTGTTCCACCATCCTCTCCTTCCCTGAGCCCACCCTGATCCAGCCTCTCCTCTTTCTTGGCACCCTCTGAGGTAGTGGCATTGGCCCTGGTGGTCCCTGGGTGGGGGAGGAGGTTTCACAAATCCTAGCCAGGTCAGCCTGGAGACGGGCAACCTCCTCCCTCAGACCAGAGAAGTGCCTGCAAATAGGGCAGCATCGCAGCCTCCAGAATGTCTCCCGGAACACTGTCACCCCACAGCCATTGCACTGCACCACTCCTTTCATGTCTTATTTTGTGTTCTCTCTCCTGTTTCTCTGTATGCTTACTCTCTCCTCTCCTTACAACTCTCACCCTTCCTGTTCAGGGGCAGCAACTTCCTATATTCTTCAGTAGCCTCCTTCTTCCTTGCTCAGTGTCAGACCACCAGCAGCTGGGAGACGAGATACTTTTTTCCTTTAGAGTTGACAAAACCACTGTTTCTCTATGATCCTCCCCTTCCTACTGCCAAACAGGAAGTTCCTGATGACAGTCAAATCCAGTGACTATAAAAGTAGAACTGGCTTAGGGTGAGTGGGATGGAGGGCAATTAGTAAGAAAAAAGGCTAGCAACAGGAAGTTGTAACGATGTCTGAATGCATCGCTCATTGCACTGGATACATCCATTGTGACTCGAGCGATCCCTCTTTTCTTGGGCATGCGCAGTGGTGTGGCCATTTCAGCCGGCCATGTAAACAGTCAGCGCTGCTCACAGAGATGGCAAGCAAATGTTCACTCACACCATTCACAAGCTCCCTCCTTCCCTTCCTGGGTAACAGGAAGTTTGGCTGAAACGCAGGAAATGCAGAAGCAATGGTGCACACTGCCGATGTGTAAATGCCTGATTGTAGCAGTGCTGACAGAGGTGCATCTGAAAGGTGCAGAGTTAAGCGCACTGTTCAGGTTAGTGCAAACATACCTATGTACTGCATTTTTTTTCCCCACCGACTGTACTTTACGTTTTGAATGTACTTTTTCCCTAATCCTCTTTCCCCAGGTTGCACCTGGAAACAATCCTAGGCTCACTGTGCCTTTCCTGGTTACCAAATTTCAATCAGTCAATATCTTGCAAAGAAAAGAAATCTATGCATTTATATTCCGCGTGCCCAGCAGTCTGTCCCTCACCAGATGCGACCAGGATTCCTGATTCGCCACCTTCCCCGGTCAGAGTTTTGATTATTTTTGCCAAAATTAGAAATGTTACAAATTATTGTGCTAATCAATATATTGTAATATTTTTAAACAAATATCATTATACTCAGAATGAGCATTGTGCCACCCCCAGATACCACATTTCAATACTATATGCTACATACAGCAGTATTTGGCAAATAAAAGGTAGCCTTTTGCGCTATAATAAGTCACCTTTGCATCTAATGTAAAATATTCATATGTAGTTCACAGTTTATGATGTAAAATATCAACATAGCGTTTCCATTTATTTTAGTTTAGAATCATTTTATTCTGTAATATTCTTTTCATTTTCGTTCTTTGATTTTTTTACTAAAAGGTTTTCAGATGCACTTACCCCACTTTTTTCCCTCACTGGGGTCCCACTTACATGGGCCCTCCCCTGCCTCCCCCCCCCCGCTGTCTCTGGCCCACCATACCACTGCCTTCCCGCGCCACGCTATACCTTGCATATCTTCTAGGTATCAACAGCTTCAACCTCGCCTTTCTATACCTTCACATTCGCCCCGCATTACCCCCTCACCTGCTCCTCCTCCTCCTTTCCTGCTGTCACTTGTTATTCTTCACTGCCAAACTAATCTTTCTTCTGCCCTCCCTCCTCTGCTCCCCGTCCTTCTTTCCCCCAGCTACCTATTACCAATTAGTTTCCCCACCCCTGCATTTTCAATCCCCCCTTCACCCTCCCCCCATCGTGCACTCTGCACCGTACCTGATTGTAGGATGTACTTGAAATCCAAATCTGCCCTCAGGAATTATATCTACTGCAACCGTATACCTGTACTAGAATTGTCGTTCAACTGTCGTGTAAACTATATTTTGTTATATAACCTCACTGTTTTGACGTGGAACCTTTGAAAAAAGAGCTTGTTTGCTCAAAGGTCTTTTCCGAACCATGGAAAAATAAAGAAAGAAAGAAATTTGTATGATTATAACTATACCACAAAAACTGACCTGAAATGAAACTGATCGCTTTCTGCCCGATATCTCCTACGGTGTTGTCCGAAAGGATTTTAAATTATTGGCTCAGTGGAGATAAAATGTCATCTTCGCCACCTCTGTGGCACTGAGTGAAGGGGTTCGCTCGGCATGCTGGCAACCCGGGTTTGCGCCCCAAGCCCAGGTACCAGGAGCGGAGACCTGCAGGGAGGGGATGCACAAACGTCCACTGGATGCTTCCCTCCGGGGGGGGGGGTGTCTGCTTTGGCACCTCTGGGTGGACTGGGCATGTGCTTGGGGGACATGAGGACTCGACACACCCTCTGCAAGCCCCCGCCCGAGGACACCACCCATGCACGGCAGAGAACTTGATGGGGCGGGGTGGAGAAAACCAGGAAAATAGCACTGTGGCCGACCGAATGACAGTCACCCGGACCCTTGCTGCCATGGACCCCTGGACAGCTGAGACTGACCTCAGCAGCACCCAGGCCCAAGCAGGTAAGCCATACGGCTCATTCTCTCTGGAAGGAGAGGACCTGCCCGACAAAGGGACACATCGGGTTACCCTGGGGGGGGGGGCTGCAATATGGGGCAGCAACTAGCAACAGGGGTTGCTGGGGGTGAGATTAGTCTTTGCGGCCCGAAGGAGAGCCAGCCAAGATGCAGGGGGAGGCGCATCAACAAATAACACAAAAAAAATGTCATCCTCACACACTAGTTGGTTACATCCACCCTACCTCCTAAAGCACTGGTCCGTAAAGCAGCAGTATTTTGTTAGTTACTATATAGTTTTTTTTTCTGACAAAAATACCACAATATCCATTTTACTTTTCATTTTATTTCATTCTGGAACCAAGATATGGAATTTGACAGTTCCCAGTCCTGCACCATGCCTGCAATTAAAAAATTTAAATATACTGGTACAGTGTTGTGCCATTTACCATCAGAAACATGTGGCACTACCATCCTAATACGTCCACAGTATGATTCTAGTAGGTACATTCAACAGGTTAACCTCAGCGGAAGAGATTTTTAAAAACTGCGAGTGGTGGCAATCTTTAATGGCGTTGGTGTTTTAAAAACATGTGGGAAAACAAAAAATACGATGAGGGTACATTTGTGTAAGAAGTTGTAGGTGATTACTGGGGGTAGTGGCACGTCTCTTATAGCTACAACCCTAAGTTACAAGGAATGAGATCACTCACCCCGGCAGAGGAATGATTTCAAGGCAAAAGCGGTATCCAAGAGATAAAAACGTATTTTCTTTTGTTCACCATATCAGTGCAGCAAAGTAATGCAATGCAATGCAAACAGGATAAGGCAGTGCCTTCCTCAGTGACTCTGATATGGAGAATAAAAACGAATACGTTTAACACTTGGATACCGCTTTTGCCTTTTCACTCCTGTGCAGGGGTGAGTGTTCTCCTTTCTTGTAACTTACAAGGAGGATAAATCCAAGGATGTCAAAAATGCACTTTGGCTAAAAAGACATATGATAACAATGTTTGCTGACCTAACAAATACTGCTGCTTTAACTTTAATTATATGCTCTCTGAGGTCAGTATGGGGTGACATCCATTCTGAACCCAGTTAAAATACAGTCATTAGTTCCTTTAGCAGATCAGAAGGTGAGAGTCACGTTCTCTTCAGATGCAATGGACAGCCTGGCTTCTGGGCTGCGTCTATGGCAAGCCATGGCAGTTGGCATGGTGCTGTGTGCTCTGACATTACTTTTTCTCGTACGTGATTTGGTGAGGAACCCCTAATGTGTACACCTTGCAATTTCTCTCTTTTCTTCTCATGAGCTGCAATAGTCCCCCGTGTCTCCCATGTAGCGCGCAGTCATTCATGAGACCACACCTGGAGTACTGTGTCCAGTTCTGGAGGCCACGTCTCAGCAAGAACATAGACAGGGTGAAGATGGTCCAGAGGAGGGCAACTAAAATAGTGCAGAAGCTGCATCACAAGCCCTTTGAGGACAGAAGGATGAAGTGGGGGGGGCATAACAAAGACGTATAAATACCTCACAAGGTTGAATGAGGTATAGAAGGGGAGCACTTTTCAGAGAAGGTGCGCAAGAACAAGGGGGCATGCAATGAAGTTGGAAGGGAAATTTAAGAGGGATGTGAGGAAGTACTTCTTCACTGAAAGAGTGGTGGCTGCCTGCAACAATCTTCCAGCTGAGGTAGCTGGAGCAGTGGTGGGTTTCAAGCATGCATGGAATAGGCACAAGGGAGTCTTGGTAGGGAAGTACGGTGGTTGGGGGGGTAGACAGAGATTAAGTAGGGTTTGTGGTGATAGTATAGGCAGGAACAAATGGACAGACTAGGTGAACCAAGTGGTCCTGATCTGTCAACAAATTCTATGTTTCTATGCCTAAGTACTGCAAGAACAAAAGTTGGTGTTATGTTGTACATTTTTTTTTCTTTACGTTGGTTAACAGAACTAGATTTTGGAAATTCTCTGCAATCTGTCAAACTTTGGTTTCCACTGGTTGTGGTTACAGGTATCCAAACTGACAGGAACAAAGGGGCCTCAGTTGTTTTAATAAACTGCTGTTTTAGAAGCTAGGCGGCCGATGACAGCTTGTAGGAAACGGAATGAAATGAACCACCTGCCCAGTGCTGTAGCACAGGGCTGATTTATAGGTGTCGCTTGGACCCGAATTTGCCTCGCAGCTTCTCGTGAAACTGCCTGTTTGTTTAATCTGGCAGATTCAATTACATAGTGAAGTGCTTAACACAGTGGCTTAAGGTGCCGCTGTTTTAAAGGCGGCAGGCATTTGACAGTTAATTGATTCCCCTCCTAGGGTAAAGATGCACAGGCACAGCACCTAAGCTTTGGCAACTGCCAGTAAGTGCAGAGACGGCAGGTTCAGTCAAGAAAAGGGGGGTGCATTTTAAATCAGGCATATCCTTCTTCCTGAATGCCCTGTCGGATTCAAGTCTGCAGACTAATTCATTGTCGGCCAAGCGGAAACAGGCAGGTGTTTTATAACCCGCCATTTTTTTAATACAACATAGTGGTTAGAGTTTAAAGAAAGAGTGTATCTTTTTAATTGCCTTTTCAGTTCAGTCGAATTATAAGGAGGCAGTATATTCCAGTGGTTAGGGCACAGCACAATGACCTAGGAGTCTCCAAGTTCAAACCCCACCTAAGCAACTTGCTCAGTGAGTAGGCTGTTCTACAAGTTAACCACCCTCTGTTTGAAGACATGCCTTCTAATGTTTCTGTTTTACCCTGCCCCTCTCTCTCTCTCTCAATTTGTGGGCATGCCCTCTCGTTCTGCTAGCATTCACCAGACTGAACATCTGTGTAGACCCAACCCTGTCGATCCCCGTTTGTATCCAGAACACTGCGTTCTCGTGTGTTCCCTCTCAGCCTTCTGTATCAGTATATACAAGCCATACATTTGTCTTGGGACTGGATTAGCAGTTTTTGCTAATCAACAAAATGCCGATTACCAACTAGCCAAGCTTATGGAGCAATTTCATTAAATTATTATTTTCATTTTTACGATATTGTCCAGAAGCGTGCAGTTATGGGTGAAAATTTATCAAACTGCAAGAAAATAAAATCTCCATTCTGTACTTTTGACCACAACTGCAGAAAAACATGACCGTAGTTCAGAAATTCTCACTGCAGTGTGGCAGATCGGTTGATTAGCAACTTCTGCTAATCAAGGCTGCACCTAATTAGGCAGCAAACTGCAATGCTAACCCACTTATTTTATACGCCTTGGTATACTCCACCCTGTCTGTCCCCTTCAGTATTTCGAGCACCATAATCATGTCCCCCATCAGACTTGACTTCTTTAAGTTGAATAATTTGGGGGTGCCCCTTCTCCTTGTGTCACGTGCCTTCTAAGCCATCTTTAGATGGGTGACCCTGTGCTGAATCCGTCTGATCTCCTCAGCATCCTTTCTGTATTACGGTGACCACAGCTGGCCACAGTACCCCAGGTTTGGTCAAACCAAGACATTGTATAGTTGGAGATCACCATCCTTGACCTGCTCCTTACACTTTCCTAATACACCACAATTCTCAACACTGCATTTTCCCTCTTGACAGGGGTCAAAACTGGCACTGGTCCACTAGCCGAATACTGTTGGATTCTGTATCTGGCAAGTAAGAGTTTCCTTTAACTAGCCCTGCAGGGCTTGCACTGGAGAAGGTCACATTTGATGAAGTACACCAGCTGGGCCAGTGGAAAAGTCTGTGGGGCTACTGGATTTTCCCATTCACTAGTCCTGCTGGCTAGTGGCTGCAAACCTTAATTTCAACCGTTGCTTTGATTGTGGCAACACACTGCCTGCCTGCCTGGCTTTATCTTAGTACCCACAATCACTCCCCAGTTCTTTTCTACTGGTGTGCTGCTCACTCTTGTATCACACCGGGTGCAAGTGCGAACCAAACCCTCCACCTCTAAGTGTAGCACTTCAGATTTCACCATGTTAAACCCAAATTCTTGACCCATGTTCCTAATGTGGTGCAGGCCTTCCTGTAGTGCATCCCTACCTTCCCTCCCACTGTGTCCACTATTCTTGCCACTTTAGTATCATCAGTAAAACTTTAGCAGCCCCCCTCCTCTGGGCCATTAATAAATACATCAAGGAGTCATGGTCCCAGGTCGGCCCGTCACATTTCCACTCGTACCACCATGTTCTAGATCTGCTACTTCTGCTAAATAGTTCCTCGCAGTCTGCCTTGTTCATTGCCTTCAGGAACCTGAAGGTCTCTCTCATATCTCCCCTCTGTCATCTGGCCTCCAGCGAGTACATGTTCAGTGCCTTGAGCCATTCCTCGTAAGATCTGCCCTGCTGGCCCTGAATCATTTTGGTCACCCTATGCTGCACTGTCTCCAGCATGTCCTCATGTTTCCTTAGGAGAAGACTCCAGAACTGGGCACAGTACTCCAGATGGGGCCTCACAAGTTCTCTACAAAGAGCTAGTAACACCTCCTTCCTTCTGCTGTCAGTACTCCTTCCTATACACCCAGACATCCTGTTTGCCTTACTATAGACCTTGTTATACTGGTTTGATTGTTTCAGGGAGTCACTGATGATGTTCCTTAGGTCTCATTCCTCAGAGGTCGTACACAGCTTTACCCTCTCATCCAGTACTCTGCCTTGGGAATCTTGTTCCCTTTGTGCATCATCTTGCACTTTTTGCCATTGAATTTCAAGTGACAAACCTCTGACCTCCTCTCCAGCTTTTGCAAGTCTCTCTATATTTTCCTAACCCCCTCCTCATTGTTTTCTACCCTGCCACAGAGCTTAGTGTAATATGAAAAGAGACGCATCTTGCTCTGGATTCCTTCTCCCATGTTACTAATGAACACATTGAAAAGGGCTGGTCCCAGGTGCAATCCTTTGTGGCACCCCACTGGTGACCTCCCTATCTTTTGATTTAACTCCATTAACCAAAACCCTCCGCTATCTCTCTTCTAACCAGTTTCACACCCATCTAATTGTGTCTTTCGTTGCACCCAGATCCTCCAGCTTCTTCGGCAACCTTCTGTGAGGCACAAAGTTGAAAGCCTTGCTGAAACTGAAGTAGAGTAAATCCACAGAGGAACCCTTATCCACTACCCTCGTTACCCAGTCAAAGAATACTATCAGGATGGTCTGGCAAGACTCTCAAGCCACGAACCCGTGCTGTTTAGATGGCAAGAACACAAAAAGACAGAGCCCAACGATTCTTCCCTGACGTTCCTTCGATGTTTCACTCTACCATTTAGGAGCTCCCTGAGCCTCCCTCCTCCCTTTTGTCCTGAATTAACCTCCTGAAAATGTTCCACTGGATGTTGAACCCAACGACAGTCCCAGCACTGACCAAATTACTGGGTGGACTGTTCTTCCATTTTTCCACCACCCGCTTCGTTAAGAAATACTTTCTGATGTCCTCCCTGAATTTCAGCACCTTCTAATCTATGCCACTTAATCACAAGTTACACGATAACCAATTCCTATTTAATAGAAGTGAATAGGACACAAAAGCACAGCTTGTCTAACTGTGACATCACTTCCTGCTTTAGGCTTCCAAGACATAAGGTTGCTGCCTTGTTTTAATCTATGGCAAATTTACATATGAGTATGTCTGGATTGCTGGCACATACAGATAAGGCCAAATACCTCATTTTTATTTTTATTAAGTAAGTACACTAGACAAAGGGCTTGTCTCTTCAGGCATGGTCCACAGAATACAGGCACATCAGTATAGAAGCACAGTGCACACTTCAAAGTTTATAGACGTAGGATATGGTGATGTTGCAATATCTGACAGAATAAGCAGCTTTGCATAGTTTAGCACAGACACTCATATAAATATATCAAGTGGGTTTTTTTATGTGCTTGCACACTGCAACCTTTACTTCCCCTTGAAAGGTGACGGAAAAACATTTAAAACACCCTGCAGTAACTCCCATTCAAGTACATCCACAATTCAAACACATTTGCGCTGCTTTTCTATTTAGAATTATTATTTTTTTGTTTTTCGTTTGCCTTGGATTCACATACTTTCCTGGTTGGGGTGTTGTTGCCAGTGTTTCCTGGACATTCTCTGATGTAATTTTGTGCTGTTCCACATGAATCAAGTTGTACTGCTGAAAACTGGGTGCCATTTTTAAAAAGGGAAATTGTTTAACCAGGAAAGGCCCACTAAGCCGAAGCTCGTTTCCAGGTGCAACCTGGGAGCACAAGGACGTTAAGTGACTTGCTCAGGGTCGCACAGTATGCAGTTGGGAGCTGATGGGATTCAAATCCAGGTCTCCAGGTTTGCAACTCAGTGCCCTAAACCACTATGTTATACTGCCTCCTTTTTAAACACGGTTACGTGGGATCCCTCCCATAATACTGCAGAGCAGCAAAAATGGACATGATGGGTAGTCCTGGAAAACCAGAAACAGCAAGCACCAACAATGAAGAGGCACAAGGGAGCCCCCATTCTAGTAGTGATTGGTACGATGGCCACTAGGCTGGGAACGCTGTCTGCAGGGGCACTCTGATTTTGCTCTTGAGCTGAAATGGTATACCCAAAGGGTGGTACCTATATGGAATTCACTGCCACTGTAAATGATAGCAAGTACCTGTATGACAATTTTTAAAAACAGCTTGGATAATCATTACAAAATAAAAGGGACATTTTTCTGAGAGGATTCTGCCTTTTTTTAATTGCGAGCATAATGGACCAATTGTTTAAATGAGCTCCGTATATCCTATGAAACCTATGAGCTATCTGATTTTGCTCTTGTTTATCCCCCAGGTTTAGGTGCTGTTTTTTTTTTTGTTTGTTTGTTTTTTTAGTTACAAGTTTTTCTCTCCAACTGCCGTTTATCTCAGGAGGGCATCCTAAGCCCCGTCCCCCCGTGTCTACCAGCCGATGCTGACCTGACCCCAGGGCTTGCCCCCCCGGTGGGGTCGGCGGGGTGGTCCCCAACTCCCCCACCAAAGTGTATCCGAATATAGTTGTGGCGCAGAGGCTAGCCAGAGGCGGAGCCTGTGGCGCCCTCCACCATCCTGCATGACAGTCTATTTCCTCCAGTTTTCTCCCTTTGAGTGGGACCATGCAATGTCGCCAGCGAGGAGGCTGGCACGCCTTACTGCACAGCTTCCTCCAGGCGTCGGCCCGACTCCTCCCAGCTTTGTTGTACGGCACACTGTCCTCCAGCCTCCACCAGGGGGTGAGCAAGCGCCGACCATCAGGAACCCCCTCCCCAGAGAAGGAGAGCAGTCCATCGGACGCTCAATCCTTCTCCTCCCCTGCTGACCACAGACGGCCCATGCTCATTCCCGAACATGGGTTGCCGGTATAGCCAGCGCCTCAGCCCTCAGCACCACCGGGCCGGCCAGGTGCTGTTTTTAATTCTGTTAAGAGTATTGGTAGTTCTGAAATTAGTGGCAGTTTAGGGATAAGAAGTGAGGAAGTGCTAGGAGTTTCACTGTTTTTATTTTTTAGGATCTTTACATTAGCAGAGCCATGGTTCCCCACCGTGCAAACATTCCGTACAATTTTTATGTGACCCCCGAAGAGGGTGTCAGCACAGCACTGAGTTAGTGTGCTGAACTCAGTAGTCAGAGAGAGAGGGAGACAGAGCGGTACAGATGCCTGGAGTTAGTGAGCAGCTGATTGCCCTGAATGCTGGTCTGGTTCCCAGAAGATGGCAAGTAAGTTGGCTAAGATGTGGCACCCACTGGTTCTGTCCGATGCCCCATAACAGAACAAACCAAGCACTCCACTTATGTTGGGGAGAAATTTACTTTTTAATGTGCAAACTGTGCACAAAAAATTAGTGCAAGCAAGTAATGTTGGCATAGAACCACAACACTGATGAGCCCGGGCACTTCGAGGTGAAAAACATCTTCCTCAGGGGGTGTCTGTCCGATGCCCGTCTGGCAGTGTTGCTCGGATAGTGCCACCGTGGATCTGCCAGTGATCCAGCAGATGGCGACACTGTTTGAGTTTGATCCGTCCTGGGATCCAAACGAATACGAGGGTCGGATCCCACATTATCCGGTGCTAGATCCAGGGATCAGGCATCGGATCCCCAGATCCGGCCATCAGATAACGTGGATCCAACCAGGAATCCAACAGCCAGATCCACAGGCAGATAGTGGAACTGTCTGGCGAATCCACTATCCTGCCACAAAAGGGCAGATACCTGTGGATCCGTATTTGGCCGGATCCATCTGAGCAACACTATCGTTTGGACCGCCTAGGAGCTGGAGTCATGGGATCTTGGCTGTGGCCGGCGCAGAGGGGCTGTCCGCTGTTACAGCAGTCAGCAAAGTAGTGGATCTTTTCTCTCTAGCCAGGGAGTGTAACTTTGGAGAGACCTGCCAAAGAGCCCCCACAAGGCTTGCCTTGGGAGCTGCCATTACAGGGGCTGGATATCACAGTCTAGTATCAAAAGGAGACTGTTGGCATCCTGAAGGACTGGTCAGAGGATCCCAGGAAGAGTGGGCCTGCTGGCAACGACAGAGCCGGTGGGCTCTGAAAACTCTGTTGCCTGGCACCATAAATTCATATCAGGTAGTGGTGTGAGGACTGTCATTATAAACGCTGCAGTTTTTGACCGGGTCACTTCTGGTGACAGCAGAACAGTATGTGGGTGGGGGCAGTCCCTGCCCCACTGCACTTGAACTGTTTAAGCTTCTGTTGGACCTTAGCAAATAATATCTCTGGACTGAGAAAGACTAGGCGATTGAAGACTACTTGGGGAAATTACAGAAGTGGTAACTGCTCTTGTGAGAAAGAAGAGAAGGTGCTCTGCTTCGTCAAGAACCACGACTTAATTTGGGACAGCTTTATAAACTGTGGCACAATTTCTATGTTGTTGTTTATTCAGATTTATTTTAAAACTGTAAATACAGGTTACTCACCTGTAACAGGAGTTCTAGGAATGGTATATGTTGTTCATCCACACTTATGGGCAGGTCCCTTGCCATTTTAAATCTTGCCGGAAGGTCTTCAAGCTGGCTCCTCCCACCCACTCGGATAGTAAAAC
Source organism: Neoceratodus forsteri (assembly GCA_016271365.2). Lineage (NCBI taxonomy): Eukaryota > Metazoa > Chordata > Ceratodontiformes > Ceratodontidae > Neoceratodus > Neoceratodus forsteri. Next base: position 74,216,029 of record CM057452.1, read on the forward strand.
TCTCGGCTCCACCCCATGACGCCAGATCTAGCCCGCTGGAAGCCAGGTTGTGCGTCGAAGCCGGGGAGGCCGGATGGGTCGTATGGATGAACAACATATACCATTCCTAGAACTCCTGTTACAGGTGAGTAACCTGTATTTCAAACAACATGAAGTCTTGCTATATTATGACAATTGCAGTTTGTCCCACCATTAGAACTGCTTCTAAGAATGGAACTTGGAGCGCGAGCTCAGTTAGAGAAGCTCTGTCTGAGTTATTTCAAACCCAAACTGTCAGATTCTTTACTCCACCTCACTGAACAGTCGCTCCGGAGATTTCTCCTACTGCTCGGTTCATTTCTCGGTTTAAACAGTGTTTTCTCGGTTCAAATCAACCGAGAATATTATTATTTTAACCGCAAAACCGATTGGTTCAAGCTCTGTCTGTGGTATCGTAAGTAATTACAGTTTATTTTCTGTGTGGAACTTGTAAATGTTATCGGTTCGGTTTTGAACCGATCAGCTTGTTTTAAAACTTGAAATTTAAGGTTTTAGAGTGCGGTTCCCGGTTCTTATCGGTTCTAAAAAGCAGTTCATTACGTTTTCCAAGACCTGACACGTGTTAGGAACCGATAAGGGTGTCTGTTGCCTGGCACTGCCGCTTAAAAGGGCAAGTTTTTGGTTAGGCTGGCATTATGTCTGAGAAACCCAAAAGAAAAACCGGGCCCACTGGGTTTCAACACTGTGATGTCTGTGGGGAAGTCTTTGCCAAGGCTGACCCATACACCACATGTGTATATTGTCTGGGGTTTGACCACCTCAATTCAGACTGCCAGATTTGTAAAAATTTCCCTGCAGCCACCCTGGATAAGAGAGTTGGCAGGCTCAGGGAACGAGAGGCCAAAAAGTCCGCTGACCCGGATGGCCAGCCCGGTTCAGTGCCAACCGAACCGGAGGGAGTGCCCTCTGACCAGGGCGGGACTTCCTCGGGCAAACGTAAAGCTGGCTCGGAGGGGCCAGTTCCAGTAAAGAAAACAAGAAAATCACCAGGTGTGGAGCCCAAAATTCCTTCTCCAACTGCTGCAGAGATAGCAAGAGCTATTCAGATTGTCCAGTCACTTTCTCCGGTTCCGTCCGAACCGCCACTGTCTCGTAAAAGGTCGGTTCGGTCGGTTCCACGGTTCAGAATATGATGTTGAAGAGTTTATGAACCAGAGGAGGGGAGGATGATTATGAACAGTATGAATGTGACTTGGAGGGTCTAGGTGTGCCCATTGAACCGGACATCTCCCCAGACAGACCTTTGAATCCCCCTTCGCTTTCTGAGTCCCCCTCTCACTTTATGTTTTACAAAAAAGTTGCTGAAACCCTCCAGCTCCCATTGGAGGAAGCTGTGGATGAGCAAGAGGAACCTGATTTTGTAGAAATGATGGATATTCCAGAGTCTAGGAGATTGTCTATTCCTTGCATAAATCATTTAGGAAACAAACAATAAAATTTTAAAACTCCTAATTCTGTGCCTCCTGTGGACAAAAAGATGGACAGGAGGTACACTCTGTCAGGTCCTGATACAGAATTCCTTTCACAGCAATGCAGTCACGTTGGTGTGGTTCAGGCTGCAGCCTGTGATAAAGCTAATATTTCCTTGGCTTCACATCCTCCTGACAAGGATTCCAGGAAGATTGATGCCATGGCTAAAAAACAATACATGGCAGCATCCTTGGGACTTAGGCAAGCAAATTACATGGCTTATGTAGCAAGGTTATCAAAAATCTAGATGGGACACTGTCATGGCTTTGGCCAAACAGGCCTCTGGCCAGCTTGCTAATGAGCTGGAACAGGTGGCTGCTGATGGCATTGAGGCATCTAAGGTGCAGTTTCATGCCGCTGTGGATTTTAATGATGTATCCTCTAGAGTCATGGCTACGTCTGTAGCTTTTGTGAGTTGGCCTGGCTCAGGTATACTAGCTTGTCACAGGATACCCAGACTAAGGCTATGGATTTTCCTGTGGTTGGAAATTCTCTGTTTGGGGAGCAGACAGAGAATTATATGAAAATGGATGAATATAGGACTACCTATAAGAGTGCTCAGGCTAAGGAGCGGCAAGTCACTCCTCAGAGGCAGGCCCCTGGGGTAGAGGTAGAGCCTTTTCACAGGCCTTTTTACCAAACCCAGGCCTCCTCTGCTTATGCTCAGAGGGGGTTCTTCAGAGGGAGAGGCAGACGGGGTGTGGGCAGGCCTGCTCCCACCCCTCAGCCTAAAGCACCTGCCAAACAGACACCCTGATGGGGTGCCCAGGGCCGATTCTCCTTTACCTGTAGGGGGCAGGTTGGCTTACTTCATTCAGAACTGGGTGTCTCTAACTTCAGACAAGTGGGTCCTGGAAGTAGTAAGCCAGGGTCTGGTTCTCAGCTTCAAAAAGTTCCCAAAGATGAGAATCAGATCTTTCCCACCTGCAAACTCTTTAGAGACCTTTACTTTAGAAACAGAAGTCTCAACAATCCTGGCTCTCAGAGCTGTAGAAAGGGTTTCTCCCCTACACCAGGGCAAGGGTCTGTACTCCAGATATTTCCTTACCCCAAAAAAGACAGGAGAATGGCGGCCCATTTTAGACCTGAGACATCTGAACAAACACCTTTTGAAACCAAAGTTCAGAATGGTAACTCTGGCAATGATTTTACCCTCTCTAAGGCCAGGGGACTGGCTAGCCTCCCTGGACCTCAAGGATGCCTATTTTCACGTCCTAATCAGAAGCTCCCACTGAAAGTACCTCAGATTCAACTGCCCTCAGGTCACTACCAGTTCAGAGCAATGCCCTTGGCCTCACCTCTGCCCCAAGGGTATTCACAAATGTCTGGCAGTAGCAGTTGCTCATTTAAGAAGGCAAAGGATTGCTGTCTTTCCCTATCTGGACGACTGGCTCATTGTAGGCCAGTCTCCAGAACAGGTAAAATCTCCTACCAAGTTACCCAGCAGCTGCTCACCTCCTGGGCTTCTTGCTCAATCTTCCAAAGTCAGTTCTGGAACCAGTTCAGGTGCTCACCTTCATAGGGTGCACACTGGACACAAAGCAGGCCAGAGCCTTCTTACCCTTAGAGGGGTAAGGAACTTGGTGGCTCTGGCCTCCTCCTTCACTCTGCAGGTCTCGACCAGCAAGACACTTTTTGCAGCTCCTGGGGCACATGGTCAAGGCCCACAGCTGTAGTGCAAGGAGCAAGATTTCAGATGAGGGACATTCAGTTTCACTTGAGAGCCTTTTGGTCTCAGAGAGAGACCCCTTCCAAGTTGGTCCCAGTGACCCGAACCCTGATCCAGGCCCTCCAGTGGTGGCAGGATCAGAGCAATTTAAGACTGGGGTCCCTTCATTCCTCTGTCTCACTCCTTGACCCTCACCACGGATGCTTCCCTCCTGGGGTGGGGAGCCCACATGGGCGACCTCTCCACTCAGGGAGTGTGGTCCCCTCAGGAATCTCTGCTCCACATCAATTTGCTGGAACTCAGAGCTGTCTTTTTAGCACTTCAAGTGTTTTCTGCGTCTGTTCAGAACAAAGTGGTACAAGTCAGAACAGACAACACCACAACAATGTGGTACATCAACAAGCAGGGGGGCACTTGGTCTTCGGCCTTGTGCACCGAGGCAATGAAGTTGTGGTCTCTGGCCTATTCCCTTAACACTTCCCTCATAGCAGTTCACCTTCCAGGAAAGGACAATGTCCTAGCAGATGCTCTCAGCAGGATTTCCCAGGGCCATCACGAATGGACTCTGGATCCTCAAGTACTGGGGATAGTTTTTGCCAGATGGGGCACCCCTCAGATAGATCTTTTTGCAGCCCCAGACAATCACCAACTTCCACTGTTCTGTTGCAGGCCCCCAGTGTTGGGCTCAGTCCCCCTGGATGCCTTTCTCCTAGATTGGGAAGGGAAGTTTCTTTATGCCTTCCCCCCCTTCCCTCTCCTATTCAAGGTGCTAGTCAAAATCAGATCCCAGCCTTGCAGTGTGATTCTGATTGCCCCAGATCGGGCCAGGCAGCCTGGTACACTCCTTCTGTCCCTAGCAGTCCATCTTCCCCTGTGTCTCCCCAGGAATCACAACCTGTTAACCTGTGCCCAGGGAAGAGTTTGGTATCTGAACCTCAAATCCCTCAACCTCAAGGCCTGGCTCTTGAGGAATTAGAATTTGCTGACCTACACCTTTCTCAGGGTATTCTTGAAATCCTAAAGGCTTCTAGGAAGCCTTCCACTAGGGCTACTTATAATTCAAAGTGGAAAAGGTTTTCCATTTGGTGTTCTGGGAAACATATTTCCCCGGAATCTGCTGATTTGCCCATTGTTTTGGACTATATGGTCCATCTTAATTCTTTGGGCCTGAGACCAGCTACCCTGAAAGTACATTTGGCAGCTGTCTCTGTTTTTGTGTCAGCAGGAAAGCCCTCCTCTCTTTCCGCTCACCCTGTATTTTCCAAGTTTTTTAAAGGATTACTTCATACTAATCCACCTTTTAGGGATCCGGCCCCTGCCTGGGACCTTAATGTTTGCATTGCCCAGTTAATGCAACCCCCTTTTGAACCTCTGTCTTCTGCAGAGCTTAAGTACTTAACTTGGAAAACTGTTTTCCTAGTGGCTATCACTTCTGCCAGGCGCATAAGTGAGTTGCAAGCCTTGTCAGTAGAAATTGACTTTATTTCTTTCCACAGGGATAAGGTAATCCTCAGGACTAACAGGAAGTTTTTGCCTAAGGTGGTTTCAGATTTCCATCTTAATCAATCTATCTCCCTTCCAGTGTTTTTCACTGAACATTCCTCCTCTGGCGAGAGGAGATTGCACAGTTTAGATGTTAAGAGGGCCTTAAGTTACTATACAGAACTTACCAAGGGTCACAGGTTCGAATCCCTCCAACTTTTTCTCACTTATGGTGAGGTCGGAAAAGGGAGACCTGCCACTAAGAGATCAATTGCCAGGTGGATTGTCTCTTGTATCCAATTTTGTTATCAGAAACTGGGGAAAGTTCCCCCTCCTGCCTGAGGGCTCATTCTACCAGAGGTACAGGCCTCTAGCTGCTGCCAGAGACATCCCTATCTTAGAGATATGTCAAGCAGCTACCTGGAAAACGGTAACACTTTCACCAAGCATTACTCCCTGGATGTCCAGGCCAGGAGAGATGCTCGGTTTGGCACAGCTGTGCTTCAGAGCCTATTCCTAAGTAGGTTCTGTCCTCCTCCATGGAGGTACTGCTGTGTATCTGCAACTGTCATAATATAGCAAGACTTCATGTTGTTTGAAGAAAAATTACTCATCTTAGTAATGTTGTTTCTTCTAATGGAGTCTTGTTATATTATGACCTCCCCCCCAGCCTGCCTCTCTCAGAACTTCTACTTGGGTATGGGGTGGGCAGCCTTGTGTGGTAGCTAGTTATGCCCATTATATGTTTTCCACCCCTTCTTGGGGTTTTGGGGTGTGGTGTTTTTATTTTATCTTATATTATTGCTTATATTATATTATTACTTCTGGTCCCCTGACTTGAGTCTTTGTGTTGGGACCAGGAATATGTGTTAATAGTCAGGTAGCCAGTTGGCTAGTGTAGGTTACAGCTTCCACACAGACCTTAGTGAGTTTTGCTTGTAAAGATCTGACAGTTTGGGTTTGAAATAACCCAGACAGAGCTTCTCTAACCGAGCTCGCTCTCCAAGTTCCATTCTTAGAAGCAGTTCTAATGGTGGGACAAACTGCAATTGTCATAATACAGCAAGACTCCATTAGAAGAAACAACATTACTAAGGTGAGTAATTTTTTCTTCTAGGGACATGGATATGTTGTTCAACCACACTTATTGGCAGACTCCTAGCAGTTCTCCGGGAGGAGGGAGGCAAGGCGCACACCCCTACTTAGGTAAAAAGACTGGAGAACCGAGGCCCAACTAGCACCGGGCGCCGACCAAGGTCGATGTGGAAGGGGAACGGTAAGCCCAAGCCCGGCAGAAGCCCAGCGGATATCCTGGATGGAGTATCCTCGAAAGCAGCCACCGATGCAGCGGAAGGACAGGTAAAAAAGAGCGCTTATCCCTCTGGGAGTCTCCATGCCCGCCCGCCTATAGTGGAGACCTATGCAGGGGTGACCAGCCCGCTTGTCGTCCACTGGGCTGAAAATCTGCCAGATGCGGCTTCAGCGAAGACGATGAACAGCTGGCGAACCTCTCCCGAACTTTAGCTTTACACTCCCTAGATAGGTGAGCGTTAAACCAGTTCCTATGGAACCTGTATACGGCCTCCGAGGTGTGAATGGGGATAAACCCCGGCAGAGGCAATACCCCCGAAGGGAAGACTCCGCCACCGCCTCCGGAAGGACTTTGGGTGGGGCGCAGGACAACCTAGTCCCTGTGTAAGACCGGATAGGGAGGTTAAAGGAGCGCCTGAAACTCTCCCTGCCTTCTGGATGGCGGAGTGGCCCCAAGGTGTTCTTCCACAACAGGTGGGGGAAACTCGCACCTGTGCAAAAGGTTCGGATGGCTTGCTCATGAGCTAAGCCCATACCAGCAAGGATCCCACAGAAATGGGGATACTCTCCGCAAAAGGGGAGGCGTGATAGAGGCTTAAAAGTGCCAGACCACCTTCTCCGCACCACCAACTGCCTCCCGGCCTGCGCCTGGAAGACAGAGGTGACCCGGAGAAGCACCTAGGGGGTCATTGGCCGAAGCCCTGGTTTAAGAATGGACTGCAGATGGTCCAGAATGCTCGCCCAGGGACGGGGAAGGGCACGGCCCTATCCCATCAACAAAAAGGGAGAACTTCTCCCAGAGAACGAGCATCTTGGCCGATTTCTTAGCAGGACGCCTCGAAGGTCGAGGACCTTGCCAAAAGACCCTAGGCCTGGCCCCTAGCCACACAGGGGTCGGCCTACAGGTGCAGGGATTGAAGGTCCAGATGGATAACCTTCCCCTGAAAAGGAAAGACAGGACTGCGGACTGAGGCCGGGAGCCTGGGGCTGAGACTGAGGAGAGCTGGATACCAGAACTGGCAATCCAGTCTGGGGCTACCAGCATCACCTGCGCCAAGTCCCTCCTCGCCTTGCCCGTAGGTCAAGGGAAATGGGGGAGAGGCACGGAGGGGCCCGGGGTCCGAGGCCCCGATGGCATCCTCTGCAGCAGACCTTGCTGAGGGGCAGGCAAAAAACAGTCTCGGCCTTGTATTCTCCCCGGAGGGAAGAGGGAGAAGATCCTGTGCTACCTCCGGCAGGGGAGACCACTCATGAGGCGCAGCCTATGCCCGGCTTAGTGCAGCAGCCAGGGAATCGGGGCTCCTGCCATCAAATAGCTGGGAACCCTCGACTGCGCAACAACCCAATGCGGAGAACCTCCTTGCACCGAGACAAGGGGATCGACCGAACCTGGCGGAGTAGGTAGCCCATGGTCTGGTGTTGTCCTACTTGGACTTAGACCTGTAGACCCTGTACAAGCGGAGCGAGCGGTGCAGGCTAAGCGCACCGTCTGTTCTCCAGCGAGCAGGAAGGACATCGGAACTCGCAAGAGGACCAGAGGCGAAGCACTCTGTATTCCTCAAGATGGGCACCCCACCCATCTGAGAAGCATCGGTCGGAGAAGACCGCCGACTCAGGGCGAACGAACAGGATGTTCTCCTGCCGAAGTTGGAATGGTCCAAGGGAGCGTTCTCTTAACTCCTGGGCTGTTAGTCACGAACTGGTCCAAGGGACGCAGCGCTGTGACCTCTGGCCAGCCCCTCCCACTAAGGGAAGGCCGCCCTGAGGCCCAGGAGGAGCAGGAGGTCCTGGCAGGACATAATTTCCCGGCCAACCCGACCGGCAAAGGAGGAAGTACCTCAGCTCTGTCCGCCCGGAGCCGAGCTCGGACTCAAGAGTCGAGCTTAGTCCCGAAGAAGCTTCACCGCTAAGGTACGAGTTCTCACTTGGCTCCTGAAAACGGGAGACCAGTCTGCCTTCTGGGTGGGTTACATCCGGACCCTTCAGTGCCGCAGAGACTGCTGAGCAAAGAAGGGCCTGGCTAGGAACTCGTAAGGAGCTCCCCCGCAAGAAGGGGTGGAGCCTCCCAAGAAACGGACGGAACGAGGAGTAGGTACATCCTGGAGACCCAGGAAACAGCTACACGCCACGTTCTGAGGATGGGATATCTGAAGTAGAGAAACCATCCAGGCATGCGGGAGAATGAGCGCGAGCCCCCGTCCGTTTGAGGCCAGGAATACCTGGACACGAACCCAGGGTTGAATGGGGGGAGGGGGGTCCGCAGCCTTCCTGATCACCTCTAACTAGAGAGCCAGGCATGTCGGTACGACCGACACAAAGGCAGTGGACCCAAGATCCCCATGGGGCAACGGCTCAAAAAGGGGAAACCGCTCGCAACCTGTGACAGGATCCACCCTTAAATACCTCCAGAACGAGGTGCGGAGCCGTCCCCCCATGGGGAAACCCGGGCTGGGACGACGGGGCCAGGGCAGTGCCCCTTGGCCCGTCACTGAGCAGACTTAGAGGGGGAAGGAGCCGAGGAGCCTCTCGGTTTCCTGCCTCCCTGCTTCCTTTTGGAGGAAGACGCTGGACTGGCAACAGGCCACCCAGCACATGCCTGCTGGCCCTTATGCTGGGCCAGTGGGGCCCCAGGGCTCAGGGGACAAAGGGGCTTACGCAAAGGCTGATGGCTGCCCTTGACCCTCCGGGCGAGAGTGACCGAGTCCAGAGTGGCATCGGACTTCTCGGGCCCATGGATATATCCCTCCACTCCAGGGCCGAAAAGGTCAGTCCCCAAGAAGGGGATGTCCGCCAACTCGTGCTGGGTTTCCAAAGAGAAGGAGAATAACCTCAGCCACGCCCTGTGGTGCATGGCCACTGCGGCCGCCACCGATCTGGCACAGGAGTCGCCTAGATCCAGAGCCGTCTGGAGCTGCTGCTTCGCCACCGCCCTACCCTGGTCCCGCACCTGCCGAACCGTGGTGCACAGGTCGGCCGGGAGATGAGGGAGGACCTCGTCCAGGGAGCCCAAAAGGGTGTGGGAGAAATGTGCCATCAGTGCAACCGAGCTGGCCTGACGGAGACCTAGGGAGGACGAGTAAACCTTGCACCCGACGTAGTCCATCCTTCTGGACTCCTTGTCAGGGGGTCTGTCCACATCCTCAGAGTTTCCAAGACATTGGAAAACGTCATCGGTGACTACCCCTTCAGCCGAGGGGTGCTCCGAGAAACCGGGCAGAGAACCGACAGGGACAGGGTACCTCCGAGCCACCCTGGCCGAAGGCGCAGGGCAGGAAGTAGGGCGCCGCCATAGCTCCAAGGCTGGGCCCACCATAGCCTCAGCCACTGGGAAGGCCTCCGAGGAAGAACCCCCTCGATCCAGAATCTCCGTAAGGGGGTAAGGTGCCCGATTGGAGACGGACTCAAGCTGCATCCCAGTGAATTCTGAAATGAGCTGAAGCAGACTCTTCGAAGACGATGGGCTGTCGTCTACTGAATGTTCCTGGGAAGACCCCGGGTCCTCCCTGCTAGGAAACATAGCAGAGCCAGCTTCAGGCTCCGAAGGGTCTGCAAAAAGCTGCCACAGGCCCGAGGCACTCTCCGTCCGCCGGGGGCGGGCAGGAGTGAGGGGGACCGAGTGACCTGAAGAACAGGTCAGGGCTTGGTTTGAACCTCGCCAAGGCGGAGGGGCAGCGAGGGTCGGACGAGCAACCGCCCTGAGAGGTCTCTCGACCGATTCGAACGGCTGCCGACCGAGCGGCGGCTGCTTGCTATCCGGAGAATGAATCGGGGTCGATTGATACCCGGACAACAACTGCTGTCGCCACATAAGTTCCTCGTAACACCGACGCCAACGGCATCGAAACCGCTCCTCATCTGAGGAGGGGGACAAGGAAGAACGGCAAAGCCACTTAACTCAGTGCCTCGACCGAGAATGCCGAGATCGGCGTGAGCAGCTAGACCGAGAGGTTGACCGAGACCGAGATCCAAATCCTCGGGGGGACCAAGGGCGGGCCTGGGAAGGAGCGGGACGCACCCGCTCCTCCCTCGGCTCGGAAGAAAGGACCGAGGGCTGTCGACCCGAAGGGGAGGACAGCTCAGCCTCCGCCGAAGGCGGAGGGATGACGGCACCAGAAGACCCCCCAAAAGACGGGTCGAGAGACTCGACAACGTCAACGGGGAACCTGGCTGGCTGACCTGACGGGGATACTGTGAGGCCAGTGGCCGCGAATCCTCGACCGAAGTCGAGCGTCGGCCGATGAGGGAGGGGGAGAGTTCCTGCCAACGAAGAGACCCCGCCTGCGGCCCTTTAGCCTTAGGCCAAGCGGCAGGGCTCCAGGGTCCCTCTCCCTTGGAGGAGAGGGAATGACGAAGCTCCTTGAACGAAGCTGCATGAGATGAATCCAAGGAGACCGGGATAAGCGCCGCAACCGAGGGAGTGGGGGGGAACCGCCCCTTCCCCGGCAGGATCAAACTGCAGAGAAACAGTCGAAGCGGACACCCGCCGGTCCAATGGAATCTCTGGAGCGGAAAAAACTACCGGATGTCTGAGCCCCGAACGGGCTGCACGGTCCTCCAGAGAGCTGACCGAAAGGGCAGAACAGAAATTGCAAGCCTGAGGATTGTGATCCAAGTCCAGGCAATAAACGCACGTGGAGTGCGAGTCCCTCCTGAAGGAACTAACCGTGCGCCTCTCGGGGCCAGAAAAAGCCATCGCCCTAGCGAAGAAGAAAAGATCGAAGATTCAGAAAGGACACTTCAATGAATTCGAAGACCGAAATTTTCAGGAACCAGTCGAAAACGCAGAGCGCTAAGGAGGGAACCTCAGCTTCCAAGCGGTAAGGAAGATCTGGCGTCATTGGGCGGAGCCGAGAGTTTTACCACCCGGGTGGGTGGGAGGAGCCAGCTTGAAGACCTTCTGGCAAGATTTAAAGCGGCAAGGGACCTGCCAATAAGTGTGGATGAACAACATATCCATGTCCCTAGAATTCTTGTTTTTGGTGTATATATGTGTGTGTGTGTGTGAGTGAAACTGTGTATGTGGGGTTAGGAGTGCATGTGTTTGAGGGCTATATAATTTATTATATGCATACTTAGGTCGGTGGTTGTTTAGATATTTAAGTAGTCATGTGTGTGGAGTGGTTAATGAGAGGGTGTGGTTGGATTTTAACTTAGCTGAGTTGGGATGTGTCGCCTGCAACAGACACAGAGGTTCTGCTGCTCCCTGTCCTTGCCTGGGGACCTATGCCCCATCCATAGCCCCCCACCAGGTGCTGCATATCGACGATGCAGAAAAGTGGGACTCAGGAGGAGGTGGGGGAGCAGATGACCTGAAGAGAGCTGATGGGGAGAGCATTATTAGGGTTGCGAGGACCAGGAGACATCCTGAGAGGAAACGGGGGCTGGAGAGAGGCCAGAAGTGTTGTACAATGCTAGATCAATGAAGAATAAATCTGCAATTATCTACTCAGTCGATCTGGCTTGCATCACCAACACTAGACTACGGGACGATTCTGGACCGGTTCTGGAGCTGTCAGTCTTGACTAGGTTCTCAATAGTGCACTGCCCAAGGAGGGATGGGGTTGCCATCTGTTTTACATCTGAGCTGAAACTGGTGGTGCCCCCAAGTGGGGGATACCTCATTGTTTGAATGCGTGGCTGTGTGTGGGGTCCGGGTGCATGATGCAGAATCCTCCTCATGTACCAACCTCCAGGTGGTGAGGGGGGAGTTTCTGCAGGAAATCGCTGGTTTGTCACCAGCACAGAGCTGGAGTAGCTGAGGTGGCTTATCATTGGTGACCTCATTGCTTGGGTCAACATCAAACAATCGCAGTTTGGTCAAAATTTCCTCCAGAGGATGGCCTCTATGGACCTCGCAAAAGTTATCAATTCTGTGACCTACCAACACAGCCATCCATGCCTTGAACTTGGTATTCACTCTGGGGCTTGAGACTGACAATCTTAAAACTAATCCCATCAGTTGGTTAGATCAGATCACTGCACTATCAGGTTAAATTTTAGGGCCCCTGCTTGTAGTCCATCCCCTGTGGAGGTGGTCCAGTTCAGTCCTTTGAGAGGGCTTCAGCCAGAGGGCCTCTTGGCGGTTCCAGACACCTCGGAAGTGCTGACAGCTTGCGCTATGGGTCTGGAGACAGCTATGGTGGACTATAATTGAGATGTGACGGAGGCCTTTGACCTTGTGGTGCAGGTTTGTGTATGACCACTGGTTTCACACTTCAGCTCGCTGTGGTTTGATGGTGAGCTGAGGGTATTGAAAACCGGGGGCGCAGGTTTGAGAATTGTTCCCCCCCCCAACTCTATTTCTATCGCTCCCATCCCCGGAACTCTCTCGGGCCACTTCGCTCACCTTCTCGCTCTACTGCCCGCCGTGACACCTGCAATCTTCAAAGTCGTTACAGAATCTCCCCAGGCCCAGGGCCCTTACGGCCCGGGGAGACCGAAGGGGCAGTGGCAGGCATCCAGCATGTGGCAGAGGCACTGGAAGGGCCTTCACCTATTTGGAGTGGGAGGGTTTTCCTTCTGTATCCCCGCCCTCCCCCATGCGTGGTGCACATCTTGGCGCTTGCGGCCACGGCAACCCTGCCAGCGTCAGCCATGCAGTAAACGTGCTGTCTAGTGTTATTACATCACTCATTGGCCTCCACTGGGAGTCGCTGTAGCACCAGACATCCCCAGGTCCTCCTCCCAAGAGAGGAGAGCAACCTGCAGGCGCTCAATCCTCCCCCCCCCCCCACACGACCCCCGGCACCCGAGCTCGCTCCCGAACCCGGGTCGCCGGCATGGCGCGAGGTGTGGCATCCAGCGCCTCAACCATCAGTGCCACCGGACCAGCCTGCTTTTGAGCATTACTGGAGGAGATTCAGGACCCATGAGGGTGACCTGGTTCTAATGTCTCACTACAAGGAGTATCAGAAAGTAGTCACTCATAAAAAGGCAGCATTTTTGTCTAGGGAGATTGCTGCTGGGTGAAAAAAAAAAAACAACCAGCTCAGCTGTTTCAGACTTTGGATAGACTTCTTCGTCCAGCCAGTCTGGGGCCCACAACAGCATTCTCATTTGCGAAATGCGAAGAATTTCTTGGTTCTTCTCGGACAGGGTGTCCTCTATTAGGAACAGGATCACTCCAAGTGGGTCATTACAGCCCACCAAAATCGAACCTTCAAGTCTGGGATACATTCAGTGGTCTTGGTGCGAGTCTGGATCAGTGACAATGGAGGAGGTGTGTGAGGTGATCTTGGAGCTGCAGCCACATTTTGTAATCTGGATCCAGGCCCGACACATCTACTTGTGAGCTGAGTTGGTCAACTAGGCCCAGTGGTCGCAGAGATTGTCCAGTGCTCCTTGCCAGAGGGGGTGTTCCCAGTGGCACTGAAAAGTGCACTTTTGAAACTTCTTCTGAAGAAGCCATCTCTGGACTCAAACGTCCTGGCAAATTACCGACCTGCTTCTAACCTTCCCTTTTTGGGAAAGGTTACTGAGAAGGTTGTTGTGATTCTGCCTGAGGCACATCTCACTGTCTTTGACATCTATGAACCTTTCCAGTCTGGTTTTAGGTGCAGGTATAGTATAGAAACTGTACTAGTTGGGGTACACTAAGACCTGCTCAGGGCAAGGGAGAGAAGAAAATGGTCAGTTCTCATTCTCCATGATCTCTCATCAGCATTTGACACCATGGACCATGGGCTGCTTCTGGACCGGCTCAAGAAATATGCAGGACTCATCGGCAAATTCTTCTGTTTGTTTGAGACTTATCTCAGTGGCACAATCATATGACCTTGCGGTTTTCTTCAGCCTTGAGGAAAGGTTGCACTACCAAACCTGCCTCCTAACCAAGAAAATTGTTGCAGGCCTTGCACCTCCAGGCCTAATTTCCATCCTCACCCCCTCCATCCCTGCCATCTGCACCCAGAGCACACTCAAATGTACACTTCAAGTGCCCAGGGTCAGGACATCCCTGGCCCAAAGGTCCTTCAGATACCGGGCCCCGGCATGGAGCAATGCCCTCCCCTCTGATATCGCATCTCAACTAGGAGTAGGGCCCTTCAAATCTGCCCTCAGGCTACACCTAATCACCACCAGCAGTTGTAACTGCACAAAGCTGTTTCCTTCCCCATCTCACTGCCCCCACCCCCCCACCCCACCGTCTCATGCTCTGGCAGAACATGTAGATGCCCAAGAGTCACCACGTTTGTCTTAAGTTACTACCTATTTTTATTTATAACAGAACCCAAATTGCTGTCTCTGGTGTACTAGATGGTTTAGCTACATCACTGTGTACGACCTGTACAGAGTTTCACTCTGTTATAAACTGTAGTTCTGGTATTTATGTACAGACATGTATAGTGTTTTCCTGCATAGAGTTTTTGCTCTCGTAGGAATTTTATCCCTTGTGTTTATGTACATACATGTAAAGTGTTCCCTACGTCGATCTGTACTCTATGTAACTATGTCTGTATTTGTATATACTATCCGTTTCCTGACAAGGACCCTTTGTAAAGGAGTCCCTGACTCAAAGGTTTGCAATTCTGATTTCTACTAAATAAAATAAAAATAAAACAAAATCCATAGGATAGTGTTGGGAAAGTTTTCCTCATGCCCAAAGGCTCTGTCCTGTGGTGTACCCCAGGGCTCGGTACTGTTGCTCATGTTCTTCACAGTGCATATGCTGCCCCTGGGTAAGATCATTAGGCAGTATGGGTTTGGGTTTCACTGCTGTGCTGATGATACCCAGCTCTATATGTCCTTTGTGCCTGGGACACCAGGTACAGCTGATGTGCTTAATAGGTGCCTGGCCGAGATCCAAGCCTGGATGTCATCGAGCTGGTTGAGACTGAACGCAGAGAAAACTGAAGTTCTAATGACTGAGCCAGGTCACGGTGGGGGAAATGGCAGCTACAGAAAGACAGAGAGAGAGACTGGACTTTGGCTCAGCCCCTCCAGGCTCTTGGGTGCCACAAAGGTGAAAACTCTGGGAGTCATTCTGGATGAGGGGCTGACACTTGAGGCTTAGGTGTCAACAGTAGTCCAGAATGGCTTTTACCATTCGTGGAACATCAGCCAGATTAAATCCATTATCACCTCTGGCAATCTGGCCACACTGGTGCATGTATTAATGACTTCTAGGCTTGACTACTGCAACGCTCTTTACCTTGAGGTCTACAGAGGTATACTACGATGTCTGCAGATAATGCAGAATGCAGCTACTTGGTTGCTGATTGGCCTTCTAGGTTATGTTATGTCTCCCCGGCGCTGTGTGACCTGCACTGGCTGTCAGTCAAGCGGTGTAGCTCCTGCAAAGTTGGACTTCTAACTTGTAAGGCCCTACACAGGATGGGCCTGGGCTACCTGATGGTGCTCTTGCAAATTCACATACTCTTGTGCCCTCTCTGCTACACTGAGGGGGGCCTCCTGGTAGTTCCTAGGGTAAGGTTTAAGACCTTGGGGACCGAGCTTTTGAGGTAGCAGGTCGGTCCTCTGGAATTCTCTGCCCAGAACTTTGGGGGTCCCCTCAGGCGGAGCTTTTTTTCTCCGTTAACTTTTTGCCCTCCTACACACCGTTGTCATCCTCTCCTTGAGTGACCAGGTCCTGCGTTGCCTCCAGTCGAGACCTGCCTTCCAGCTGCTCCCGTCTCCCTGCTGTCCTGGTCGTATCCCTTGCCGGGGACCCCCTTACCTGCTGGGGCTTCAGGAGGGGCAGTGCCCGTAACACTCCCTTGCTTCACAGCAGGGAGTGGAAATGCAGCCTGGAGGCATTGCAGCTAGGAGGCACGGGGAGGCAGGGCTGCCGTCATACGGATGGCATGCATGCAGTTTCACACTTTTCTCATTAACCCTTCTCTGCGCCGCCCTAGTAGTGCCCCTGGTCTCCACTGGGGGCCGCTACAGACTGAGGCTACCCATCCGACCCACCCCAGGAGAGGAAAGCAGTCCTTGGATGCTCAATCCTCTCCTTCCCCTGCCAGCCCCGGCGCCCTGAGTCAGTTCTCCGAACCTGGGTTGCCAGCGTGGTTCAAGGTAAGGCGCCAGCGCCTCAACCCTCTGCACCACCAGGCTGAGTGCAGGCTTGTAAAGCAGCAGTGCAACATAATCAGGAAATGATGATCAAAATTCTTTTTTTGGTTGTAAGCATGCAACCATAGATGAGGTTTCCATACCTGTAAATATGCTGTAACCAAAAGTCTGTTATGTATTTGTCCTGCTTGAATTGCTTTTCTCCTGCTGCTTGCTCTTACCATCGTGCAGGATTGTGCCATTGTAACCAAATGGGTTTATTTGTTTAACTGTTGTAACCACATGTGCTTGCTAACTATGTAACCCATCTAACCTAAAGTCTGTTTATGTATTTGTCCTCAATGTGACGAGGTACCTTTGGAAATGAGCCTCTGGCTCAAAGGTTGTAAACCGATGTACAAATAAATAAATAAATAAAATGTTTTTTCTAGCGATCTTTAGTTTTTTAGATATTTAAAATGTATTTCAATTGTTGTGGCACCACAATAAATATGGCAGCTGCCTAATTTTCAGCTGCGCTCCCCCTTCACATCGCATCACATCTTTTGGCTACTGCAGTGGGACCCTGTGCTGAACACTCCCGATGTCCCTGTGTAGTATTGCCAGTCATACACATGTACAGTTCACAGCAGAGGGGGTTCCAGTTCAACATGGCCAGTGGCAGAAATGTAAACAAAAACAAGGGATAACGGAGCAAATTACAAGATGACAGTACAATGCCAGCGGGAAAGAATACCAGGTAAATGCTCAGCAGGGCACAGGGAATAAACTGTTGAAAAAGCACAATTTTATTTACATTGCACTGCTGCTTTAAGTGGGGCCTGAAAACTTTTTCATTTGTTTCAGGCTTTTGGGGTTTAATATTCCCCACAATAGTGTCTTTCCAAGTTGCAAAATATTGCTGATTATTTATTATTTATTATTTATTGAAACGCATGCTGTTTTAAATATTTATTGTTAGGGTTGTGTTAAACTTTTTGAACAGCTTTTTCGTGTTATTACTGTTTGATACTATAATGGTGTGCCGAGCCTCCACGGCACCATATATAAATAAGGTCTGCTGCTATTACTACTAGTGAAGCAAGTAAAAATCCTTCCTTTCTTTATTCCCACTATCTAGATATGTTTGCCTGTCCACCTGCATGTTTCCAGGGGTATATCCTGTTCACAGAGATATACCTTGATCAGGCCGAACCCGGCTGTCATGTAGACAGATGCCAGGATTTTCTCGCTACTTTTTCTTCCCTCCCTCCTCCCCACGTGGGATAATGCCTCTGGCAGCCTCGCACAACCACAGTCCCTCCTGCAGCAGGACGACGCTCCCTGGCCCAGCCACAGGGGTCGCGGTTGTGGTGGAGCCCGCCGGAAACTCTTCCCCAGCTGAGAAACAGTGCCCAGTGGGAGTGGTCTTCGTCTGCTGCTCTACACGACTTCTCGAACTCGCTTCTGATCCTGGGTCATCAGCATGGCAGTGCAGCTCGGCCTCAAAAATCCTTTCTTTGGGGAAAAAAATGCCAAAGTTCATCAAATGACAGAATATGAGCAAAAGATAAAAGAAAGAAACTGAATATCAAAAATCAGTTACTTCTAATTTCTTTTCGCCTTTCAGCATATTGTTATGGCACTGAGAGTGTCTTACTCCGTGACACATTTATTGTAATTTTCACTATCTGCACCTTAGGCTCAGTTTATGGGGGTAGCACTTACACTGCAAACCCTCGGATAAACAAATCTTTTTTTAATTATAACAAAGCTGGCGCCCAAGATTTCTGACGCCTGAACTAATTATGTAATCATTTTTTTTCTTTTTTAAATTATATGACTTATGCAAGAAAGGGTTAAAACTGACACAATCGCCCCTGTAGAAAACAGTCCACACCAATACGTAAGGTTACAATCAAGTTTGTACCACGTCTAGCAACACTTGCCTTGGTGAGTGCATGTATCCACTTTTGTACAATCTATCTATGCATTAACAACACTACAGGAACACTGAGCGCTGTGTGCATTGTCTTTTGTGAGCGCACGGTATGGAGAGAGTACCTTTTCTGTACAGCAAATAAGTTAATTTTTCTGGTTCTTTTACACACACCCTACCCACCACCCCAAGCATTTGGAGCATACAGCTTTACATACATACCAAGCATTTTTCTGCAGAAATATGCCATTTCAGAAACTTGTTTAGCCTAGATTTTTATGCTATTGCCGTTAACATTTAAGTATCATCTCCCTGACAAATTAGTCTATGAGCTTGGCTGAGTGCTACAGCTATCTGATCTGTTCCCAAGCCAGCCAGTCATGGTCATTATCTCCAATTACACTACGAGCAGTCTAATTCAAATGAAATTCTTTAGCATCCATCCGGCTTATTACATAGCAGTTCCTACAAAAGTGCAAAGCAATTTGCCAAACTTTCTTGTGAACTTTCGAAATGGTCTTGGTAATTAATAGCTGTCAGTTCAAAGCATCCTTTTACGCTGGTTCATGTGGCATGTCTGTCTTTATGGAAGGAAATGTAATTTCCCCTCTTGAGGTGTGCCCTCCTGGGAGTTTAGCATTCTGTATCTTACAAAATGATTGGCTCCGTGGTGGTGCATCGCTCTCCCACACTGGCGAGCTGAATTTAGGTAGTGGACTCAGGAACCGACCTGGTAGGGTTTGGGTGGGCTGGGGAAGTGCTGCCATGTAGCTGGGTTTCCAGCCAGGGGTGGGGGACATCAGGTTATGCTACACTAGTGTTCCCTGCGGTGAGTCAGGGAGCCTTCCTCCTCTGCAGGAGCATAGGTGCTGGTGTGGCCTTTCAGGGCATTGCCTGGCACCATGAGGAAGGTTGTCGAGGTTAGGTTAGAAACCCGCAGAAAAACAAACAAATGCACGCTGGCTGCCATTAACGATGGTGCTGCCACTCTAAGGCCATGTCACACCCCTGTAGCGTTACAGAGTGCCCAAGCCGTTACGCCCAGCGGTTTTGCGTTTACCTGTGTGCTGAGAAAGCGTTTGTAATCGTTGTTGAAACCACATAGACGTGGTTTCAACAACGGTTATAAACTGCTACTGCAATCGTATCGGGCGAGTGTGGACGTGGCACCAGTCTCCAGCGCAGTGCGAGCTGCATTGTGGGATCGGGTGCCACTGTAACAGTCGCCCAGCTCCTCGGTGTGGACGGGCGGTGCGGGTCCTGTAACGACACATGGGCAGTGTGGACACTGCACGGCCTCGGTTGTAACGGTTCCTATCCGTTACAGGGTCTGAGCGGTGTAGTGTGGATGGGGCCTTAGATACCACCCCATGTGGGTCCCTGCTGGTGTCAGCGGGGGAAGCAACAGACGGGACTGGGAGGATGAGAAACCCCTGATGTCAGGCATAGGTGGTGACTGGGGACCACAAACTAGATAAAAAAAAAAAAAAAAAAGGCAGGCTGTGATTGGATACTAGTACAGCCTTGAGGATACGTGTGACGTCAATTAGATATTCTGCCACGTGGTGCTAAGGCAGTGCCACACTACCATGGGGAATGCCTTGGTTTGCAGGGTTCACACCCCAGCCAGCACTAGTGAGGAATGGGAAGGGTACGGACAGCACCACAGCAATAGCACCTTCTACTGAGGGTCTGGGTGGTGACTGCAGCATCCATCTCCTCGTCCCCTTCCCCAACACAGGTTTGCATGGACCCTGCAAGGGAAGTGTGAGGAGTGTAAAAAAGGGGGAGGGGCATATTCTGGGAAGCTGCAAGCAGAATAATGCATGCAGACAGCCCGAGTTCCATGCTCCATCAGGTGCCCCTGGAAGCCCCCAAAACCTGGATCCTGTATGTGGACTGGTAGGGTCCCACTATTGGAGAGGGCCTGCACGAGTGCTGTGGAGGACAGTCAGAAATGAATCCAGCCGGCCCAGTGGCGTAGAGGGTTGAGGCGCTAGCGCCTTACCTCGACTCATGCCAGCGACCCGGGTTCGGGAACATACTCAGGTCGTCGGGGGGAGGATAGGACTGAGCATCCGACGGACTGCTCTCCTATCCTGGGGTGGGTTTGGGACTGGCATTGCTCACGTAGTGGCCCCCAGTGGAGACTGGAGGCACTACAAGAAGCGACACGAAAGGGGAACAAGAAAACCAGAAAAAATGCTCCGGAAGTCTAGCCGGATAACGGCTGTCAGCCCCAGACACCTCCGAAGACTCCTCCGGGGAGCCACAGAATGCCTCAGCAGCTCCCGGGACCAAAAGAGAATAGTGTGCTGGTTCCTCCCGCCGGTGCCTTCCCCCTCGGAGGAGCGGGGACCCATCCGGTGAAGGGTTACACCGGGCTACCCCGTGGAAGGCTGCAGATATGAGGTAGGTGGTCGAAGGGGGAGACAGTAGGGGAATGCCTGTGGACCATGACGGCTCGAAGGAGAGGCAGCTCTGGAGCACGAAGGGGGTATAAATAGATAATGCAAAAAAAAAAAAAGAATGAATCCATTTTACTATCCACAGATTTCTTTGTGTTCTACGTTAAAGGAAATGTTAAAAATCAAGGACTGTGCTTTTTCTTATTAATATTAAACCCCCTTACCCATACTGGAGACCATTAGACATAAAATACAGATACTTAATGTACTGCCCTTTGGGAGGGAACATAATTTAGCCAGGAAGTGGCACCCAGCCAATCCCTTTCGTACTAACATACTAAAATGCCAGCAGAATAGGCCTAACGGTCTTTCGAGTCTGCTCGATTGGTCAGCTCCCACCTTGGGTGCTGACGTGGCTGCCCCCTCGCTTCTCTGGCTTCTCCTCCCAGTTCGGATATTCTTGCTGCATTGGATTTTGCTTCCAGAACCCTTCCCCTGTACCTGTCCCAGCCCCTCTTGAACCCCTCCACCGTCTCTGCCTCCACCAGCCCCCTAGGCAGTGCATTCCATGGCTCCACCACCCTCTCAGTGAAGTAGCACCTCCTCCTTTCTCCCCTGAATCTTCCCCCCTCCAGCTTCCACCCATGCCCTCTAGTGGCCCCCTCCTCCTTCCTTCGAAGCACTCTGACTGTTCCTCCCTTATTTACCCTCTTCATGTACTTGAAGACCTCTATCATGTCCCCCCGGTCCCTTCTCTCTTCCAATGTGTACATATTTAGCTCTTGAGCCTCTCCTCATAGGTCCTGTCCCCAAGCCCCCAAATCATTTTGGCTGCCCTCCTCTGGACCCTCTCCATGAGTTTAATGTCCCTCTTTAAGTGTGGCCTCCAAAACTGCATGTAGTACTCAAGGTGTGGCCTCACCAAGCAGTTATACAGAGGGAGCATCACTTCCCTCCTTCTGGAGATGATCCCCCTAGCAATGAATCCCAGCATCCTGTTGGCCTTGGCTGCTGCCCTCCTACAAGTCTCCGAGTTGTGCATTTTGACATCCACCACCACCCCCAGGTCCCTCTCAGCCATTGAGACCTGTAACATTTCCCCCCCCCAGGGTGTACACTTGGCCTGGGTTTCTGGCCCCCAGGTGGAGTACCTTGCATTTCCCAGCATTGAACTTCAGCTTCCACTTTCTAGACCATCTTTCCAGAGCCTCCAGGTCCCCCTGTAGGGCCACCCTCCCCTCCTCCCCATCCACCACCGCCCCCAGTTTTGAGTCATCCGCAAAGAGACTCATCTCACTCCTGATTCCTGTCCTTATGTCAGAGACGTAGGCGTTGAACAGGAGGGGCCCAAGGACTGATCCCTGTGGGACCCCACTAATGACCCTCCTTGGGGATGAGACTATCCCGCCAACTACGACCCTCCGGGTCCGGTCCTGGAGCCAATTGCCTATCCATCTGATCATCTGGTTCCCCACCCCCATTTCTCCCAGCTTATCCAACAGGCCCATGTGAGGAACAAAGTCAAATGCCGTGCTGAAGTCTAGAAAGAGGACGTCCACTGGTCTACCAAGGTCCAAGGCACTCGTCACCCACTAACTTATTTATTTGAATTTTGATGACCAGGTAGGTCGACTGAGACAAAGCCCCTTTTTCAGTGACGACCCGAAGAATAAAGCATTCCAAGAACAAAACATAATACAGTAATACACATAGAACAGTACAGTGAGTCACAATATACAGTTAAGCCATAGTTAAATAGCAACAGTACACGGTTAGACAATAACCAAGGATTCAGGATTACAGGCAGTTTGCAGGTAGCCGGGGAGACAGGAGGCAGATTAACATTTTATACCGTGTGCAGGGAGATTTATGCCATTCACATATCAGATGTCAACAATTTAAACTGCAAGATAACTAAGAATAGCCAGATTCAACTGCATTTGGTTAGAGACATGGGGTTCAGGTTACAGTCGGATGTTATTCTTGGTAGAGTTACCAGTGTGTTGCCACCCAACCCCCTTTGCACCACTGACCAGGAGGCGTGTTCCATTCGTGTTACTTTTTTAAAAGTTACACCAACTTTTGTCCAACTAACAAAAGCCACAGCCTGGATCCCAGGAGTAACACAGCTTCATCCTCTGGGCCCAGGTGGTTTTGCATTTCACTTGTTCATCCCACAGGAGGCCAACAGTTGGGGTAACAGAACACACACACTCAATTTGTGTCTATGAACGACGTCAGCTGGCATCCTTCACCCTGCACTCCCAGCCATGGTCACTCAGGTGACAGTCGCATGGCAGAGTCAGGTAACTCTGCAGGATGAGTGTCCTCTGGAATGATTACGGTCCCTTCCCCGACCCTCCTCCCAGCTTTTTTTTTTTTTTCCTGATAGAGTTTTTTGCCCCCCTCCACTGCCACCTTTCTCCTGACTTCAGGCCTGACTGCAAGGATCCCCAGTCCCATCTACCACTCCCCCTGCTGTTGGACTGACAGGGATCCACATTGAGTGGAACTTGAGAGTCCTGAGGGCTGTCATATACGGTGATGGGGAGACATGGTGGTTTTCACTTTTTCTTCCCGTATGTCCCAGGGTCTCAGCAACACAGTTGCACAAGCATGTGGAGATGTGCAGGCACTCCAAAACCATGACCCCATCCAACCACCTGGCCTAGTGCCAGCCCATCTGCCCAACACTACCAACGAGCCTCCACTCGGCAGCAGCCAAGAGTCAGGAAGACCTCACTTCCCCAATCCAGGAGAGGAGAGCTGCCCAGCGGCCGCTCAGTCATCTCCCAGCACCCCCAAGACGTCCTGCACTCGTTCCCAAACCCAGGTCGCTGGCGTGGGAGAGGTAAGACAATCAAAACACCTCCGCCCCCTGCGCTGGCTTCTCCTCACAGCTTTTTAATGCTCCAGGCTCTTTCCCGAAGCCAGGCTGCCAATGTTGCAGCAGCACTATTGCTGACAACCATTCCAGTATTAAAAAGCAAAAATTCATGCCAAGTAGGGCAGGCACACCCAAAACTAGAGGACTCGTTTTTCTGTACAGTGGCCTTTCAGACCACATTTTAGGTACACCACAGAGACTTAAGAGTCCCAGGAGACACACAGGACCAACATATGGGCAGCTGAGTGGGAGATGGGGTACAGATACTGTCAAAAGTATGAAGAAGACGAATTACATGAGGCTGGAAGGTAACGTCAGCCCCAATCTGGCGAGAATTTTGGTGGAAGAACTGAACCCGATACTTCTGTACACCCAGCATAACAAAACATTACAGGTCCACTCATTCAGACAACTGTTGGCGACTTTATATATGTATATGTGTGTGTGTGTGTGTGTGTGTGTGTGTGTGTGTGTGTGTGTGTGTGAGAGTGTGGGGGATGGGATGCATACCCATATATTCTGGACTTGCCCATGCCTCTACAGATCTTGGAAGAGGTCAACCAAGGAATTACAACTGTCTTGCTCAGAAATTATTCATACTCTTCCAGCACTGGTCTTGGGGCAACTAGGGAGGTTCTGAAGGAGCAAAGTAATTTAAAGTAATTTATTAGGAGTACTTCTGGATGCAGCTTGCAGATGCAACACCAGACAGTGGCTCGGAGATGTAGTACCAGCAGCAGTTCTTGGAGGCACACTGTAGGTGAAATACAAACATTAGAATGTACAGTATTGCTGCTGATATCAATCTTTGGACTGAAAATGTTCTTTCTTTTCCATATTGCTTTTTACCTTCAGGCTGGCAGGCAGGCTACGGCGCCACTCGTAGACAGTTTGGTTCCTATTCCGCGGCTCTGTTTCTGAGCAAGGCTTCTCCCAGTATTCCCCCACAGATTTTCCCTGCGTGGCACAGTCTGAGGGGGGAGGACCCCTCCCCCCAAAGCACAATCCAGATATCCAGGGGTTGCCAGAGTCGGTCGCGGTGATGCAGCATCATGAAGTCTGCCAGTTCCTTTTCCTCTTTTCTCCTTTACACCCCTCCCCTTGTGGCATGAACATGTGTGTGTGGAAGCATGCGCACATCACATCTCCACGCTCCTGCTTCTCCCAGCCTCCACCACTGCCCTCTGGCCTCCACTGGGGCAGCCAAAGCATCCCTTCCCTGGTAGAGGACAGCAGTCCATTGGACTCTTGATCCTCTCTCTCCACTGCAGACCCCCCCCCCAGGTCACTCTCAACCCCGGGTCACCAGTATGGCACGAGGTGCAGCATCCAGCGCCTCAACCCTCAGCGTCACTGGGCCATCTAGGATTGAAAATTTTCTTTCCCAGTGGCAAGCTTGGGAACACTACCTGGCCCAACAGAATGACATTCCAGCTTAATCCGGGTGTGTTTGCCTGAGGAAGGGATAAACTGAACCACACTATACTAGCGTTTTACTTTCAAAGATTCATATATGGTTGTGGGTTCTGTTTCTAATTCCTAATTTCCCAACAGGGGGGCAGAGTCCTTAGTTGCCATGAAGGACTCTGCAACACAAGCAGACTAAACAGATCTCTGGGCTGCCTTCTGCTGGTAACTTTCATATGTTCATAACTTTCGTAACAGGTGTTCTGGCTCCTAGTTGACAAGATTTAAACTAGGCTAGTGGACTGGAGGTATGCATTTGATAGCATGGACAATATCATGGACTATCAGCTGGAGTGAGACTTTTTTCATCTATTCATCTGCTTTTCACAGGCATCTACTGTTTGGAGCCTTGCAGACTCTTTGGTTACTCTTGGACCTAGGGCTATCTGGAGGGTTGGTGTGTCCCTTTCAACTGGTTCAGAATGCTACAGCCGGGTTGATATCAGGGGTGTCATGTAGGGATTACATCTCCCCTGTGCTGTGGCAGCTGCACTGGCTTCTAATTAGCTTGTGCACAACCTTCAAGATTGCTTGACATACATGGATGTCTACATACATGCCCTGCCCGTCAGAAAGATCTCTTGGTCTGGTATACTCCTGGCCGCTCTCTCTGCTCCACTGAGCAATTACTATTGCTCATCCTGAGGTCTCACCTTAAACAGTCAGGGGATAGAGCATTCTCAGTGGCAGCCCCAATTATTTGGAACTCCATGCCTTTCCAACTAAGCAGTTCCTCCTCGGTTGGGGGAAAGAGACCCAGAAGCTGGCCAAAATGTTCTTCCCTCCTCCCTTCACTGCTCTAGATGGATCTAGAATCTCGGCTGTGGACAGTTACAAGTACTTGGGAGTCTGGCTTGACCCCAAACTAGACTTCTCCCTCCACCTCGACTCAATACACAACAAGCTGCGCCCCAAACTAGGCATGTTGCATAGGCACAAACAATGTCTCTCCCTGAGGGTGCTTCGAAGGAAGGAGGAAGGGGCCACTAGAGGGCATGGGTGGAAGCTGGAGGGGGGAAGATTCAGGGGAGAAAGGAGGAGGTGCTACTTCACTGAGAGGGTGGTAGAGCCATGGAATGCACTACCTAGGGGGCTGGTGGAGGCAGAGACAGTGGAGGGGTTCAAGAGGGGGTGGGACAGGTACAGGGGAAGGGTTCAGGAAGCAAAATCCAATGCAGCAAGAATATCCGGAACTGGGAAGGGAGAAGCCAGAGAAGGCGAGGGGGACAGCAAGGTCAGCACCCCGGGTGGGGGCTGACCAAACAAGCAGACACGAAAGACCATTAGGCCTATTCTGCTGGCATTTTAGTATGTTTCCATCAGGAGAGAAATAATAACCAAGTTAATCCTACCCCCTTTCGACTATGCCAATGTAGTCTACAGCTCAGTCCCCCAATCCTCCCTTGCCAAACTAGACTCCCTTTTCCATGTCTTTTGCCACTATGCCTCTAACCTACCTTACCGAATGCATCACTGTCTCCTATATCAAACTGTCTCTCTTCCCCCAGCCAGTCGTCACCTTGCCCACTGTGTACCCTTCGCCTCCAGGTACTGGTTACACAATCTCCCCTCCTACTACCTCTCCTCTCTCCTATCCCCAGCCCCCCTGCTCAGGCTACACCCTCCGCTCTCGCGACCTTTGCTTGTTCCCCTTAGCAACTCCTCATTCTCTCGTAGAAAAACAAGCCTTCGCCTACTGCATTCCCACTTTGTGGAACTCACTACCCCTTGTATGCATGACTTGCCAACCTCAGCATCCATTAAAAAGGCGCTACGTCAGTCTCCCCCACCCCATACCTCTGCCACTCTTCCCCCCTAAAATGTTGCCCCTCTTCCCTTTCTCATATTCCTCCTCCCTCCCCTGACCTGCCCCAGTGTCTGCTCATACCCTCTGGTTGTACCTTTGTGTATATTCCATCTAACCCAACTAGTACCCCGCGTCGCCTGCTCTCTTCCACTTAGTCTCCCGTCTCAATTACTAGTGTTCATTTCCATGCAGCTCCATTTCTCTGTCTTACCTTGGTCATTGCTGCTCCGATCCAGTCTCACCCACCTAATTGCAACCCTCCCAGATGTCCAACACACTCTACTGCTTGTACCTCCTCTGCAACACTTGTACACTGTCTCATTATCCAATGTCCTGTATACACTTGTACCTCTGTATATCATGACATACCTCTGCTTACCTTGTAACCCTTGCATAAAGCAACACTGTATACTGTCACAACTTTTGTATATATTAATATTGTATTTGTGTCCTACCTTGTTTAATTATTCTGTATTATTGTATACTGTAACAATGCCCTGCCCCGGGTCGCACCTGGAATCGAGCTTCAGCTCAGTGTGCCTTTCCCAGTTATCAACTTTTAAATAAATAATTTTTATTTGGCAGTACCTCAGTTTTCAAATCTATAGTGCAGTGTATTTAATATATATCATGTATTATTCGTGGGGATGATCATATAATTAACCAAATTACAGAGCATATCCCCAAATATAAGCTCCTTTGCCCTCTGCAACTTGGTTTCTGGAAGGTGCACACCACTACCACGACCCTTGCCCTCTTCACCGACCATGTGCTGAGGAATATGGATGAAGGGAAGCTAACTGGTGCAGTGTTTGTTGATCTGTCCAAGGCATTTGACCTTGAAAATCAGAACATCCTGATAGCAAAACTCCACACCCTTAGTTTCTCATCTGCCTCCACTGCCTGGCTCATGAACTACCTCTCTGGTAGAACACAGATGGTCTGCCTTGGTGGTGTCACCGCCCCCTCTTGCCTGTCACTGTGGGTATCCCCCAGGGATCCGTTCTTGGCCCCTCCAGTTTTCCCTTTTCATTAACTCTCTCCCGTCGAAGGGCCTATCCTGTCAAACACTGCTCTATGCTGACGACTTAATACTATACCAAAGTGACCCCTCCCCCTCCTCTCTAACCACCCTTCTTACCAATGATTTCTGCAAGGCACAATGTTGGTCCTCCACCAACAAACTTGGTCAATGCTGCCAAAACAAAGGCCATGCTTTTAGGTTCCAAACCGAAACACTCCGCCCTAGCCCACAATGGTGGCCTTCTCACCGTCAAATCCCCAGATGGATCTCCCATTGACATTGTTCCCGCCTTCAAGTATCTGGGGGTAATCCTGGACCCATCCCTAACCTATGCTGACCACATTGCCCCACTGATCAGGCACATCAACCAGAAGATAGGGCTCTGCTATCGCATGATCAACCACCTCTCACCGGAAGCCCGCCTTGCTACTGCCCGTGGCAACCTCCTTCCCCTCCTTGACTATGGCTGCCTGGTGTACTCCCTCGCCTCTATTACCGACCTGAACCGCCTGGATGCTACCTACAATCATATATGTTGCCTTGCCCTCTGCGCCTCTCTCCTCACTCACCACTGCACTCTTCACCAGTCCCTTAACTGACTCCCTCCACAAGCACAACGCTCCTACCTGCTGGCCCGGACCATTGCTGATACTTTGCACAATTCCTCCTACTCTCCACTATCCCTTCTTATCCGGCCTAGAACCTACTGCCACAATCTACGTCAGCCTTCACACCTTCAACTAGAACGCCCTAACATAACTATGAGGATGGGCCTAAGCACCTTCTCTGCAGCTGGACCCTCACTATGGAACTACCTACCCTCCTCCCTATATTTCCCTGACCCACCTCTAAATCTAAATTCCCTGTTAAAAATTGCACTTTCTGTCCACCACGACCTGCGTCTACCACAGGCCACTAACATGGCTTCACCTCCCTCTAACCCCCTTCCCCCCCAGTGCTCCGCTCAACCCTCCCGCCCTGAATCCTACTATTATTCCTTTTGTTGAATGATGAAGCAACCTTACCCTGTTTCCCTAACTGTTATATGCCTTGTTTGCTCAATTGCTGATGTACCTGGTACTGTTTACCTGACATTTCACGGTTTTAAATAAGCTGAAAAACTGATTAGCAGTTTGATGCGTGAAAGTGCTAATCAGT
Organism: Neoceratodus forsteri; assembly: GCA_016271365.2. Classification (NCBI taxonomy): domain Eukaryota; kingdom Metazoa; phylum Chordata; order Ceratodontiformes; family Ceratodontidae; genus Neoceratodus; species Neoceratodus forsteri. The sequence continues at coordinate 74,244,680 of CM057452.1, forward strand.
TGTGAAAATGCACAGCACTTGGCACAGACTGGTTAGCAAAATTTTAAAAAATTATATAGTTTTATTATGTTGTGCACTGTGTCATGGATTCACTCAAAAAACATGGTTAGCAGTCTACTGCTAAGCATTTCTGAAAATGGTTAGCATCCCCCCCGCCCCATTTTGCTTAGCATTTTGCTATGCTAAACCAGCTATTTAAAGGAAAACTGTCCCGCCCCTGCAAAGCTTACCCTCCAGTTTAGCTTTTGTGAGAAAAGTGGCTTTTTTCTCGCGCTGCAAAGTAGTTTAATTTAATTATGAAAAGTCCGTTACCTGGAAGTAAGATGGACGCTGGGGCGACTCCATTAACTGTAAAGGTGCGGTGCTGCACCGTGCACTTCAATACAAATGCACTGAAGTGCACGGTGCGACACACACCTTTACAGTTAATGGAGCCAGCCCCAGCGTCCGCCATACGTCCGGGTAGCGGACTTTTCATAATTAAATTAAACTACTTTGCGACACGAGAAAAAAGCCGCTTTTCTCACAAAAGCTAAACCAGACAGTAAGCTTTGCAGGGGCAGAATCTCCTGCAAAGGACAGTTTTCCTTTAAAACCCTGCATTTTCTCTGTTACCCTGACTTACACTTCTGTTCCCTGTATTAGCCACACTGCTCTCTCAATGTATTCTTACATGGTTTGTGCCAGTTTCTGGCCTGGGCCCTGCCTGAAAAAGGTCTTCGGATCAGTGCACCAACCCAGTTACCAAATTAATAAATAAATCATTTATTTATTTGTTTTTGATATATGTACTGTAGTGCCCCGAGACCCTGGCACAGGGCACTGTAGAAATAAAACTCCCTTGCCTTATTAGTGCTTTGTTTTTTATATCTGTACAACATTGCTAAACGGAGTGCTGTTGTACTCAGTATGTGAGGATGCACGTTCTTTTTACTGAATACAATTTTGAGTGACAAAATGAGAGAGAAAAAAAAAGGTGCCAGCCTGGTGGGATAGTGGTAGTGCTACTACCTGCTATGCCGGTGACTGGAGATCAGGAGTGGATCCTGTTCATTGGGGTGGGGGGGGGGCTGCTGAAATCACTTGGCAGCCCAGTGGGATTGCTTAAGTCATGGGAAGGCCCACCCTTGATGCCAATGCGCACGCACGGTGCGTAACTGAACGCTGGTGGCCACAGGGAGATAATGCCAGAGGAAAACTCCCGACATGTTAGGCAAACTCCTGGACCACCACAGGCTCCACACCACCAAGTGGGAAGGGGGGAACGGACTCCCTCACAAGGAGAATCCATGGGGAACTGTAAGAGGCAGGTAAGTCCCAGAGAAGGTGGATGATGGGGCTAGGTGAGACAGGAACCAGACAGCAAAAGAAAAAAAATGTGATTAAAGCTAAAAGGAAAACAAAGTTGGACCATATTAGTCTATAAGAATGCTAGTGACTGTACCTCTGACTTTCTTTATGGGTTCAGTTTGTAGTGGCATTTTAGAGGCCAGTTTTTAAATTTGTTTGAAACAGGTTTACAATACACCCCAAATTCTATATACTACTGGACACATACTATAATGCGATTATGTGTTGTCTGATCGCATCTGTTTGATACCTGTTGTGGATACTGTATGCAAGTTTCTTAAAAAATGAATAAATAGGAAATAAAAAAAAAAAAAAAGGACACCCTCACCTTTACTATTGGTTAATTTTGAATGTTGCCTTTCCTAAAAATTCTGAACAGTTCAAATGGTGCAAAGAACTTGCACCAAGCGCCTGCTGTCGAACAGAAAAACACAAAGAGAACCAAAACGTGAACAATCAAGTAGAGACGGGGTGAGCGCTGCAAAATAAAGTTATGAGTTGGTCATTTATAGGGTGATAGTGGGCAGGTGGAATTTTAATTTTTTTTCAAAGTGCAGGACCATGTGTGCAAATAAAAATCCTTTTATGTGAGGCGGACAGGAATGTGTGTGTTTACCCTGCAGTGAAGCACAAATACCACATCCGGTTGGTCTTTTATTGAGATTTACACAAGTGGCATTTGTCATCAGAAGTAATCAGATACAAAGGGCCCTGTTTTCCAAAGAGCTTCTCGAATGCTATACCTACCGAGGTGGGGGGACCTTTCAAGTAAGAATTCACGCTTTGGGATTTGAGCTATGGATTTGGTAAAAACAAATGAAAAACATGATACAAGCTTTTGCGGTGTTAAGACGTGTATTTTCTGGGCCAAACGTTAGCCAAGGTGATCTTTTTTTTTTTTTTTTTAACCTGTGTATTTTTGTTTTTTTAAAGAAAACAATAAGAAGAATCTTGTTTTCTAAATCAGGGATTAACTAAACATTAAATGTATTGGGTTTGAACTGACTCAAAACGGAACTAGGTACTGTTTGAAAGGCCTTATGCAGACAACCTACTTTTCAAACTTTATGTAAAACAAGATTTGACCCCTCCCCTTATACTAGCACAACCCACTTACTTCAGTGGAGTCGGGGGATGTTTCTGACTTCCTCCCCCAGCCTGGCTGGGATCACAGAGTTTCAGAAGTCAAAGTTCAAGCCTAAGGGATGAAGGAGGCTTTCCAACTTAGCATTTTAAACCAACTTTGAAAGGGGCCGAGGGTCTTTTAGCTTGACATGTTAGACACAATCAGGCTTGAATGGTGTTTAAAATTTGACCTAACCAGCTCACCCTTCCCATTATACACTGCTAGAAAAAGTCTGCAACAGTTGAAGTATTTACCCTAATGGTTAGAGAGACATCATCACCCAGCCCTTAACCCTTTGGCTGCCAACAGAATTAGAGTGTATAGGAATTTTGGACTGATATCAGTCTGCGGCCATGCAAGGGTTAAAATACTAGGATGCCTTCTGAATTGAAGTTGTTAATCCACATAAAGTCAGAAGTAACTTGTTTCCTCTTTCAGAACATTACCATTTTTAATAAATGTTTATTTAAACAATAATACACAGCAATGTGTGCAATATCATGAGACATCCTGCCTCAGGTGCGTTGTGAGGCACGAGGCCAAAAGCCAAATGACTTCAACCACCTGAGAAGGGATAATATCCCAATCCCATGGATATCACACACCTTGGGGTGTATTACTGCAGTTATAAAATTGATCCATTTAGATTCTGCTGACTGAGTGCATGGCCTACATTCAGACCAGGATTATGTATGGAGATATCATCCTGGATGAATGTGGGCTCAATTAATCAGGTCTGAGGATTTTGAGCATCCATTTCATAACAATTTTCATATAATTTATTTACCCAGAATAGCCCAGTTGAAAGGTATTATCCTGTTTTCAGTGGGGTCCTGCCTTTACACATTTTTACAGGAAAGTGGACTGAAGCACTGAGAGGTAAACGGACTTGCTCAAGGTAACACTGTAAATAGCTCTGATGGTACTTGAATATGGGTCTCCAGGTTCCCAAGACACTGCACTGTCCACTAGAAGACCACAGCAGCTCACAATGTGTCTCTAAAGGCTATGGATGGTTAAAGGACAACAAAATAGGTTATTCTTCAAAAATGAAACTGCCGAAATGTGTGTGTGTGTGTGGGGAGGGTTACAGTATGAATAAAATAGTGTATTGTAAATACAGGAAACAAGAATATACAGGTAATATACAGTTAGTTACACATATGTACACAAAATGTACCCATAACTGAGTGGCAATTCAGGCAATAAACAGGTAATACACATACGTACATTGGAGTGGTAAACAGGTAATAAAACAGGTAATACACATACATACACTGGTGTGGTAAACAGGCAATAAACAGGTAATACACATACATACACTGGAGTGGTAAACAGGTAATAAACAGGTAATACACATATGTACACTGGAGTGGTAAACAGGTAATACATATACATACACTGGCGTGGTAAACGGGTAAAATCAGGAATGCACAGGAGGTAAATGGAGAGCCAACGAACACAGTGTAGCAGCTGAAGGCAGGGATGTCATGTAAATACTGAGAGGAGAGGAGGTGCAGACTGGTGTGACAGCATGGGGGGGACAAGATTGTATGATAAGTGATACAGAAAAAGGCAGGAAGACAGAGAGGGAGGTGAGAAGAGGTAGGAAAAAAAAAGGAGTGACAGGGGACGTAGAGAGAAGGGAAGGCAGACTTCCATCTCTCTGGGGTGAATACCTGCCATGGGTAGACGAGGCATGAAGCACACCCAGTCTACGTCAAGGTCAGAAGACTGGACAGGCAGGTAAGAAGTTTAAATAGGTTCAAGAATTGTGGGCCATCCAGGCTGAGTCAGTGCATGCAGACAAAATAGGAGGTGTCGGTTGCAGTTACAGGAGGGAGTGGTGAGTTCAGACAGGAGGGGGCAAGAGAGAATTAAAACCTTTAGACTGCATATCTGGGGCAAATCCTTTACTGTGCATGTGTGATACCCTCTTCAAGGATTTGCTCCAAACATGCAGTCTAAAGGTTTTAATTCTACACTATATAACAAGCCCCTATAAATACCATTATCACTCCGGAGCGCTCTTGCTCCAATGACATCATCACGTTACCATGTAGCGGCCATCTTAGGGTACTACCGAGCTGCAGAATTTGAAAGCTGTACAGATTTGTTTACTTTTTTACAAACCTGACGAAACTGTATAAAAATCACAATTTTAGACCAAAAGAAGCTATGCACATCAAAGGTAGGGGATTATACTACACCACTGTGAGTTCCGATTTCGGCAGCTTCATTTCAGAAGAATAACCTATTTAGTTGTCCTTTAATAATGTTCCTCTAAAGGGAAACAGTCAGCACTAAGAGCCCAAGTACAAATGTGGGGCTTGTCCCAATTCGTACTTTGTGTGCATGTTCATCTTTTTTTTTCGTTTACTTATACTGTATTATAGCAGATTTATCATACTGCTTCTTCTGACTTCCAAGCTGACATTTGCAGAAATCCCAGAATCCCCTGCAGCGGACAACAGAGCAGGGCTGCAGCAGTGGGTGATTCAACAGCTTGCAGTGAATGTTAGAATTTTATAAGCTCCAATCAGATGTTTGCCAGCCCTGCTGTCCTCCTGCAGCTAGATATAGTCCCCTGTGACTCCCCTGTGAGGCAGTGTAGCGCTGTAGTGTAGGGCACTGAGTTCCAAACCTGTAGACCTGGGTTTGAATCCCACAGTCCCCACCAGCATACTGCATGACCCTGAGCAAGTCAATTAACTTCCTTGGGCTCCCAGGTTGCACCTGGAAACAAGCTTCGGCTTAGTGAGCCTTTCCTGTTTAAACAATTTCCCCTTTCCCTTACTTAGCACAGGGAGGACAGTAGGACAAGCAAACAAAAGATCAGCGCTTATAAAAATTTTAACATGCATTGCAGGCTATTGAATCTCCCACTGTTGCAACCCTCCTCTGATGTCAACTGCAGGGCATTCTGGAATTTGTAGTTACAGAAAATGTCAGCTTGCAAGGGGGCACTGCAGAGCCTGAGCAAGATGGTTACTCAGGTACTGAACTCTGTACATAGACTGGAATAAAACAAAGACAAATACTGTTTTTTACCCTCGATGCCAACATCTACAGATTAATCTTCGTGTAGAAAGCCATCATCGACACCATGGTAAAGCCACAAAACAAAAAACAATTCTTAGATGAAGCGAAAGGCAAAAGTGCCTCAGCAGCTCCAACCACGCAGTTGGCACAAGACTGTGCAACACCTGCAGATGATGAAACCTCAGAGAAAACACTGCAGTTGCTAGAGATGAATACCTCCTACCTCATCTCAACAGTGGTCGGCTTAGCAGATAAATTTGTTAACTTGACCAACAAGGGTTATCAGTTTGGAGACATCAATGGACAATGTTTAATCGGAAGTGGCCAACACTAAGGAAAGCTCGGATACAGCAATGGGAGCCACCACTACTGTACTCAAAGGAGAATACTTAACCTTCGTTCCAGATTAGAAACACTAGAAAACCAGTAAACAGCTGCCAATCTCAAACTGGTTGGAATGCCAGAGAGGAGTGTGGGTGACCATTTGCCCCCTTTCTTACCGGACTGGCTGGGGACTCCATCATGAATAGTACAAAACACATCCAGAAGACTTGCAGGATGACACCGTGAAGGAAGCCTGATAAGCTGGAGGCCCCCACCCTGCGTTTTAGCAGTTTAAATGTGATTGCCAGAGAGTGCCTGTATAGCCTCTGTGTACTGTCTCTTTAAGAGCTGCCTGGATTGCAGTCACAAGTAATCTGAGCGGAAGCTCGGTTGAAAGATGTAACTATTTGCTGAAAATCATGTAGAGTGATAATGATAATGTAGTTTGTCTAACCTGCCTTCTTTGCAGCAAGGACTGTTTGTTTATCTCCACTATCTTGGTCCTGGACTGCGAATTGGACCAGTCAGTACTGGTGGGACCTAAAATGGAGCCAGACTACAGGAGCTGTCTGGAGTCAAGATCTGTAGGAATTGTAGTTTGGGGCTTTTTGCACCTTTTTGCACCTGAAGAGGGAGCCTTTGTTGTGACTGACAGGAGGATCAGCCAACCAAACCATTTGGATCTTGGGGAATTTCCCAAGTTGCTGCAGCTAGTTTCAGTTTTGAGCTGAGAAGTGAAGAAGTAACAGCTCAAGTGATTTTGAGCAGCAGTTCTGTGTAGTTTTGCATGGGAGAACTGTGAAAGGGCTGAATTTTGGCCTGCCTGTCTGCCTGCTGTCCCTAAGAGGGAAAATAGTTTTTATTCGGACTGAATCCAAGTTGATAGGACTATTTAAGCCACTGGACTGTGACCAGGCTTTAACCTGAAGAAGACTGAAGATTTGCTGAATGCGATTGGCCTGTCAGGATTTCCAGCTGCTTTTGAATCCCCGGTTTGTGCAGAGACTTTGCGATCGTGACCGGAGAGCGGTTTGCCTGGTACAGTAGAATTTCCTTACATGTAAACGTGCTATGTATTGAAAGTGGGTCGTGATTTGGTTCCCCACTGTGTGAACTGTGTTGTGCTTGCTGGAAGCTTTATCCAGCCTAATCGGACTGAATCCATGTTCATTTCCATTCGGCCTGGGCCATGCCACAGTGGCCCTGCCAGACTACCCCACTGCACAGAGAAGGCCACCAATGAGAGACCTGCCCGGGGATCAGCCCCTTGCTCCACGCCTGAACAGGAACGATGCCTCGGCAAATCATGTGGGCCCTGCTTCTCCTGGCAATCCAGATTAACCACCTGATGTCTCGATTTTCATCCAGCCTGTGTCCAGTCTTGGGTATCGTGAGTAATCATCAGGGTAGCTCCCTGCAACAACAGCCTAATCTAAAAGTGTGTCATCTGATTGTGTTGTTTTCTTTTCGTGAACTGAGCCCTCTGGCTCTGGATTACAAATAGTGCGTGTTGTGCATGTTGTTTTCTTCCATCACAGGGCCCCAACCAGCTGCAACGTTCCTGGCTAACCCACCATTCTCCATCTGGGTACCCAGAGTGTGTGACTGTTTATGGACCCTGAAGTGCATGCATAACTGTTTGATTGATGGAGCCTTTAAGCAAATTAACCTGATTACGCCCTTCCCTTGTTCAAGCCCCTTAAATAAATCAGATCTAACTCGTTTTTGCATTTACCCTGACTGTGGTTCTGGTTTGTGCAAGAGAACTGTACTGCTGTTATTTGCTGTGTATAACCTTGTTTTACAGGGGTTCCCCCGGGCTGGGCCAGAGGAAAGCCCTGGTGGTAAGTGCAAACAGTGTGGGTACTTGTGTGGTGTATCAGGGGTATTGTGAAAGTGATTATTGTGTATTGTTCTGGCCACTAGTAAGAAAAGAGTGGGGGTTACTGTGTCCCGGAGGGCTGTACCCAGGTTAGCTTGACCACTACCAACCCTGACCTCCGGGTGGAGGCACCTGTTTCAGAACTCAGGCCCCTTAACCTGCTACTAGCCAAGCAGCTAGGAGTAGTAGCCCTTGGGATAGCGCCACCTAGGTGTTACAGTGGGAAGGGACAACCGCAGTTACGCTGGCTCCTGCCAGTGGCTGGGGGTCAGTGCATGAAGAGGTACAGCGGAGGGGTCTACACGGGTCAATGCCGGATGTGAAGTGCGTGGAAGCACACACTGTAGCATCACTGGCATCATTGCACACCTGCGCCGAGGAAGGAAGGGGGGATCCAGATCAAGGAAAACGGCCCAATCCTTCAGCGCTCATTATGGTCAGCTCCCTGCACTTCAATGGACACTCCCAGGGTGCTTCCTCTGAAGCCTGACTCCCCAAGGGTCTTCTGTGATGGGGGAGCGATGTGGCCAGGAAGGGCGAGATGACGAGGCAGTGGGCTCAGGCATGGTGCCTGGTGCCGTGCCGCTGAGGTCAACAGGATAAGGGGAACCATAAGACCACCCCTGTCGAGGAGGTAAGGCAGGAGAAATAATACAACAGCAACAAAAAATATATATATATATATATCTATCAGCTCGCCAGTAAGCAGAATTTGTCTGATACAATCTTTTTCATTTTTCATTTAATTTATTTATTTGTATACTGGAGGGTATGTGAGCAAAAATGCCCATTTTCATAAACATCCAGTGTTTGACACAACAGGTACAAGAATTACAAAATCAGGTACATGAATTACAAAGTCAAAAGGAAGTATATTGTATAAGAGTGCACCGACCGGTATCACAAATTAAATAAGGAGTACAACTAGATATACATCGTAGTTACAGTCAAAAAGCAGGCTATATACACAATTTGAACATTATATATATATATATATATATATACACACATACATATACACACACATACATACACACATACACACACACACACACACACGTTTATACAATAGGGGTGAGTGATAAATGAGTTTAATAAAAACAGGTATACTCACTTCCATTGTATAAATATATTGTGACGTATGCACATGGCCATACTCTTACATTTATATATACTCTGCATACGTAACGACCGCATTTATCAACACTCGTTACGTCAGACAGTTAAACCCCTGAAACGAAACCCTCAACCACTAAGAACAGTGTCGGAACTACTTTGCCCTATGAAAACAACAGTAACTGAACGCATCTGAAATCGCAGCTACTACTAAAGACGGTTGAGCTGCCCATGAGAAACCAAAGACGCCGACACTGATAATACACGATTCCAAAATAAATACAAATAATGCTGAAAAACCACCGCGAAGAACACAAAACTGCTACACAAGAGTTCCGGACTTAACTCCGTCCACAAACAAAACATAACGAATCAGGACACTCATTCCACATTCCTCATGACACATCCGCCTATTAGATAACCTAATTAAATAACCAATCGTACCCACATTGAACACTACATGAACCAATAAGAAACCACTACTGCACTTCCACTGATGAAACTAACCAATAGTACAAACACTTTACGAGCCAGTGAGGACAAACACGAACACAAAAAAAACACCAGAAGAAACAAATCAAAATAAAGAACAGACACCATAATTTTAGGGATTGACACACTCCTGCCCTATTGCATAAATCGGACACACGATGGACAGGAGGGTGATATGGGAAATATCACCACTCGTGGCTATTAACCTCAGGATACATTCACTCGTGGTTCCGCTAAGCTCCGCCACTCGCGAGTATCCTGAGGTTACTAGCCACTCGTGGTGATATTTCCCGTATCACCCTCCTACCCATCATGTATCCCATATATACACACACACACATATACATATACACACGCACACCCCGCTGTACATATTGATGCTATCCTGAAGAAACTGCGCCCCAAGCTTGGTGCTCTGTACAGGAATCTTAGTTGCATCCTGCTGACTGTGAGGCACGAAATTGTCCAGAAGATGATATTCCCCATCTTTGACTACTGCAACATAGTCTATGATGCTGCTCCCAAATCTTCCCTGACCAAGATGGATACTCTCTTTAACTCCTTCTGCCGCTTTGCTATCGAATTCCCTTCCCACTCCCACCACTGTGAACTCTCTCGCTCTCTAATCTTCCTTCCACTATCTCACAGACGCCTCTCTCACTGTGCCAAACTAACCTCCAAATCCTGGTTCGGGGTGCTCCCCTCCTATCTCTCATCATCTCTGTCCACTCCACCTCCCCCCACCCACTCTCTCAGATCAAATGACGCCCGTACCTTGACGGTCCCTTGCCTCTCCACCCTCATCGGTCAGACTGGTTTCGCCCATCGTTTCCCTAAAATCTGGAATTCCCTCCCCCCTGAAATAAGACACTCCTCCTCCAACTACTCCCTTACCTCTGCCCTACACAATTACCTTTCCCTCAGCTGTTCCTGCTTTAACCCACTTTAATACCTGTCCCAGTTTCTGCCTTCCTACCGAGCCCCCCCGCACCCCGGCAGAGTTCTCAACATCCTGAAGGGGGAAATCAGGAAATGGCTACCCCTTCTCCTCATATTCAGTTATTGCCTCCCCCCCCCTCTCCTGCCCTTCTGGGTCACCAGTGTGCACAACCTAACCCCATCCTTTTTACTCCAACAGCACTTGCGTTCTACCTCGAGCCTGCTCCTGGTACACTCATGCACTATAAATGGTTCTATAGCATTATTACTGTTTTGTACGTTCATATGTTCTTTTGTATGATTTTGGACATGTATTGTAATTTACCCAATGTTCCACTACTGTTTATTGTACAATACCTTGTGTTCCACCTGTTGCACAATCTTACAATGTAGTATTGTTTGTACTACCCACAAACTATTGTAACAGATCATCCTTCACAACCCTATGCAACCCCTCACCCCAGGTTGCACCGTGAGACGAGCAACTTGTTGTTCAGTGTGCCCTCCTGGTAAAACATTTCAATAAATAAATATGTATATGTACACACACACACACACACACACACACACACAGAGGAAGTGGAGTGTATTGGTAATTGGAAGGCCGAAGACAAAATAAAAGAAGAAAACCAGGGGGGCAGGCAATAGAGAGCGACCTTGTGAGGAGTCTATGGTTGAAAATGCTAAAAGGTGAGGAAGTGCCAGAAACGCGGTGAGAAAACCACAGAATTCAACGAGTGGGCCTAGGGAGGAGGTTTGTCGTGGCAGCGGCAGGTGGACAATAGGAGGATGTGCTCTTTGAGGGAGGTGTTGAAGGAGTACAAGGATCCTCAGGCCTGGATTTCGAGGGGCAGTTTATTGTACAGCTTTGTGCCCCTGTGTGTGATCGAGTTCTGGGCAAACTTAGTCCCGTAAAAGGGGTGTCAAAAACCTGGCTGGTGGCACACCTAGTTGGCCGCCTGGGGGATGCGAATGGGAATAGTGAGTTCGTACTAGGGGGGAGAATATTGAGGTATACCTTGTGGAAGAAGAAGAGCATTTTTAGATGGAACCTTCCTTCTAGAGGGCCAGCCGAGGGAAGAGTATAAAGGGCAGTGGTGTGTTTTCCAGGGGAGGCCTGTGACGAAGCAGGCAACGCTGTTGTATGTGGTCTCGAGTTAAGGAGGGATGAGGTCGGAGGGGAGAAGCCAACGGAACCATAGTCCAAAAGAAGCAGGAGTAGAGAGCTAGCTAGGCGAAGTCTGGAGTCAGGGATCAGGAATCTTCTGAGCCTGTACAGAATTCCGATCCTGACATGGACCTTTTTCATTAGGTTGGTGATGTGGAGATTGAAGGAGAGTTGTGGGTCAAGGAGGAGTCCCAGGTATTTGAATTCCGAGACTTGTTCTGCAAGGTTACCAGAGTTCTCTGAGAGTTCTAGGTCGTGGATGGGGCTTTTTTTGGTCCCGAGAAGATCATGAACTTTGTCTTCTTGGAATTTAGGACCAGGCCGTTCCCTGCGAACCAGAAGTGCATCTTACTAAAAATCAAACTGTAGATTATGGAGCAAAGTGGTGGGTTGAAGTCGCTGCAGAAAAGGGCTGCATCACTGGTGTAGAGGACAAGATGGGTGGAGTGGCAGACAGAGGGGAGATTGTTAATGAAGAGTGAGAAAAGAAGGGGGCCTAGGATCGATCCCTGGGGGACCCCGTATTTAAATCGGACATTCAGAGGAGAAGTGGCCTTCTATAGAGGTCTTGTGAGATCTCCTGGATAGGTAGCTACCGACCCATATGATGGCATTATCCGAAAGATTCAGGCCTTTACAGGTGTTAAGGAGAAGGGAGTGATCTACGAGGTCAAACACCTTGGTCAGGTCCACAAAGACAGAACCGGTGTGCTGGCCTTTGTCCACCGCTTTTACAACATCGCTGGTGAACCTAACCAGGGCTGTTTCAGTGCTGTGTCCCGATCTGAACCAATGCTGGACACTAGAGAGTAGGTTGTAGGATTCTAGGTAGGCGGTAAGTTGAGTATACACAACTTTCTCGATTATTTTTGAGACGGGGGCAAGAAGGGAAATGAGATAGTATTTTCTGACTTAATCTCTGGATCCAGACTTGAAAAAAGGCCTGATGATAGTGGTCTTCCAAGTGGCAGGGAAATTGTCAGAGCAAAGGGAGCGGTTTAGTAGGTTTGTAAGGGGGAACCGCCAAGGCATTAATTGAGAGTTTTAAAATTTTATAATCAATGCCATCGGCACCTTTGCTGAGTTTGGAGTTGTTCCTGAGGATAAGTTTGATGGTGTCTGTGGGTTTCAGAGCCTCAAAATAGGAATTGGAGATGGGCCTTCCCATTGGGTTTGGACAGGTGGAAAGGGGGGTAGGTTCATATTTATCAAGGTCTCTGAAAAAGGTGTTGAACATGTTGGCTACTTCGGTACGGTCGTTGGTTTGATTATTTCCGTGGTGCAATGTAATGGGATCTAAATTTTTGTTTTTGCCTAGCAGAGAGTTGAGGGTATCCCACAGCTGATGGGGATTAATGGATTCACCGAGTTGTTTTTCATGGGGGAAGTTTTCGCTTTTTGTACAGCAGATTTGCACTGGTTTTGGAGTGATTTGTAAAGGGACAGCTGGGTAGGGTCTCAGTGTTTTTAGTAACGAGCCCAGGCTTTGTCCCCGGTTCTCATAAGTCGAACGATATTGGAAGACATTCATTCATTAATTATGCCTCTGGTTTTAATCCTTTTAAGGGGAGCATGCTAACTGAACATTCTGCTAGGATCATAGAGAATTTAATGAGGACAGAGTCACAGTCCTCAGGCCCCTCCGTGAAGAACCAGTCAACTATGCTAAGATCGTGGGTTATTAACTCAATGTTGAGAGTGGTGTCTCCTGGTGTAGATGAATCGGCGGGGCGGTTGGGTAGACAGGCTGAACAAAGGCAAAAAATGGCACAATGGTCACTGATACAATCTGGTAGAACACCCGAGTCCATGATGCGGAAGGGGTGTGTGGTGACAACCCAGTCAATAAGTGTCTGCGTGCCTATTTTGTAGTTAAATCTAGTGGGCATGGAGATAAGCTGGTGTAGACCTAGGTTTGCCACACAGGATTTATGAGGTGAACAGGGCAAGAGTCCCAGCTGATGTTGAAATTGTCGAGGATGATCCACTCTCTATTCAGTGGGAGGGACCGTTTCAGAGTGAGCAGTGACTCAAGATCCGAGTGTGGGGTCCCGGGGATAAGTGGTCGTAAAGTGAGGGTTTTGTTGGTGCTCAAAAGGAGGTGGATTGACAGGGTTTCCAGCAGGGCAAACTTGGTGCTTGGGTTGTGTTCAGTGAAAGAATCTGTTGGAGATCTACTATACTGCGGTAAATAGTAAATAAAAAAAAATAATAAAAATGTTTTGCACACAAAGGGCAAACTGGGTGTGGGACTGTTAGTGCTGACTATTGTCAATCTCAGGGCCCCCATCCCCAAAGTCCCCGATCAAGCTTTTGCAAGTGTTCTTCACTTACTGGTGAATCTAGTTCTAGAGGCCACATCTCCGAAAGGACATAGACAGAGTGGAGGCAGTTCAAAGGAGGGCAACAAAAACGGTGCACAACCTGCACCAAAGGTCATACGAGGAGAGACTGGAGGAACTCAACATGTATACCCTGGAGGACAGGAGGGAGAAGGGGGACATGACAGAGACCTTCAAATATCTCAAGGAAATAAATAAGGTTCAGGATGGCAGTATCTTCCAATAGAGAAAGTGTTCTAGAACAACAACAGGCCATGATATGAGATTGGAAGGGGGGAGACTGAGGGGCAGCATAAGAAAATACTTCATCACAAAGAGGGTGGTGGAGGCACGAACAGCCTGATGGCAGAGGTGGGGTGGGGGGCAGACACGGTGGGGATTCAAAGCGGCATGGGATAGACATCAATCAAGGACACGCTCAACTAGCCTTGTAATCAGCCCAGCGTGCCCTTGACTGATCACCAAAATGACCATGATTATATATAAAAACGATTTAAAAGCCCATCCCCCCCCATAGACTATAATGGAGCACGTCCCTGTGCTCTCCCTGGGTAAACGTCATAGCGTGGTTGAGTGCGGGGGTGGGTCTTGTGCAGCTCCCAGAACTGGGTAGTACAAGTGACCCAGTGGGAGCAAATTTATGAGCACTCCTGCATGTTAGCTCCTGCAATATTTTTGGTGGCATCTATATCTAAAGCATTTTGCTAAGGTAAGGCACCCAGCTATGACGTGCAAATCACAATTCAATTAACTTAGTGGATCTCTTAAGTAGTATTTATGGCATTCTCGCTAGGTAGGGATACAGGGCAGACTAGATGGGCCGGTTGGTCCTTATCTGCCATCAAATTCTATGTTTCTGTGTGTTGGAACTTACTTTTTTTTAATGTTGTAAAGTCTGGGGTTCTACAAAATGTCAGAAGCAGTGCGGTTCCATTCCGCAGTAAAGTGCAGCACCGCACCACTCGCCTCAGTGCACTTGTATTGAGCGGTGATGCGGCGTCGCTTCACCGTGAAATGGAACCATCGCGCAAACCTGGACATTTTGCAGAACTCGGACTTTACAATATTAAAAAGTAAGTTCCAATAAAACAGCGATTCACTTGTGAAAAGCTTAAATGGGGGGGGGGGGTGGAAGAGACACACGAGGACTGAACATTACGACAGTTTTCCTTTAAAAGCCAAGAAAGATTTCTGATGACCCGATGCCAAGCACTTGTTGACTGCACATCTTCAAACACTGTGGCTTAAAGTGTGCCAAATCATGCCGGGTCAATTTCAAGGGATTTAAAAAAAAAAAAAAAAAAGAAAGAAAGAAAAGGGCGGAGTGTCTCCCAAGGTCCCAAAGCTGGGCCCTTACTCCATGTCTGTTTCCCCTTACCAACTTCAAGAGCATAGTATGACCCTTAGTGCCTTTGTCTCACAATTCCCTTACAGTATTTTCACGTTTTGAGCCATGTTTTGACTTATTTATTGAAAAACTGGGTAATAATAAAAAAGGCAAATTCCACTCTGTGAAGGAAAAGACTTCCAACATAGTAGTCCATGCATTTTATAATAATGACCTTTAGAAGCCAGCAGTTTTCTGCACGACAAACACCAGGAAAATCCCGCAGAAGCTGGTGGGGGTGGGTGAAAATGTAAGCGGGAGATCCCAGGAAGTGCTTTTTAATCAAGAGGGTGATGGAGGGTTGGAATAAGTTGCCGAAGGAGGTGGTCTATGAAAAAAAGTGGCAGGGGGGATTCAAACAAATGTGGGACAGAAGAAAGGGCTTGGTAAACACCACACCAGAAAGAGAGGGAAAGGGGAGAGTGGAGAGCCCCTAGGGTGCTTTCATTCAACATTTGTTAGGTAGGAATGGGCAGACAGGAAGGGTCAAGGAGTCTTTCTGCTGACAGATTCTATGTCTATATAAGAAAGTTCATATTTCTGCTCACTGCAAATAAATAGCTTCTCTGTGCAAAGTGACACTTTACCAGTAGAAACTAAAGATGAACTTGCTAGAGAACTGTGGGTGGGACCCTTGTTATGTTGTTGTTGCACTTGTTATGGTTTATTTTTTAGTTTTAAGGTTTCTTTACTTAAAATGTATTACTCTGCCATTGTACTTGTAGTGGTTTATTTGTTAGTTTTAAGGTTTCTTTACTTAAAATGTATTAGTCTGCCACTGTACTTGTTATGGTTTATTTGATCACCTTGATTGTATTAAGTGTTTTCTGTACGTAAATTTTAGTGCTTATTGTTTTCTTAAATTCCAATCAACTCTGTAACACTGACTGTCTATCCCCTATTTTATGTAACCACATGTTGTATTTGTCACAACTGGAGTCTTGTGAAAACCGGCAAATTTTTGCACACATGCCTTTCCAGTATAATAAAGAAATTGAAACCCTTCAGAAACAGTTCACAATTAGGCTAAGATGATGTCTTGTGATCCCTCTCAGCGATCGGGCAACTTTGTATGCCTCAATCATTTCAAAACACAATACCCTTGCCCCCAATAGGAGAATGAATTCTACTTTTTTCAGTTTCCCAGATGGCTGCTGCAGCTATTCTCCCATCTCACCCAGGTCAGCGCTAGCTGTCCAGCAAGGTTATTTCCAAGTTCCGTGCCATCAACCACAAAGCTGAGTCACAAAGACTTCATGGCAGGCAGATGGATGAAACGTACCGATTCCAACTGAGCCTTTCTGCACTACACTGAAAGACTACTGAGAGACTAATGTGTCTGAGCTCCTCCATGGCCGATGCCTGCCAGCGGCAATGACCCAGGCACTAAAGACATCGTCAGCCTGTTTTTCCCCTTCCTTCAAGGGGGTGGCGCTGGGGAGATATTAACTATAAAACTCAAAAGAACTCACTTTTTTTTTATCTCAATGGAACAATTCTTCCAGTCAACTTGCCACAGTTCAGACCCTAAGTATTTTGTCAGTGCTGGAATTTAAACACCATGAGAGGTGAAGGTTCAGCGTACACTAGGACACGAGTGAAATGGGCTTAAACGGGGTGACAGCTACACAACAGAGAATGGTTCAATGTAGCAGCTCCTTACAGATGGGACTTACAGCAGCAGTACTAGTTAATAAAATGTTTGTTTTACAACAGTTATGTCAAACGAGCCCCACAACGGACAAAACGCCAATTGCTTGCTTTTTGTTTGTTTGTTTTCTTTAAATTTTCTGACAGATTAGCATAGACCCTTGCCCGGAGCACCATACAGGATTCAGAGGGGAATGGGGTGTTGCAGTTCTCTCACTGGTTATTTTCCCTGCTGTAACTGGAATGTACCACCCCCTCCTTTGCCTGGTGAGTGTTTATAGGACAAGCAATGTAAACAAAGGGGTGAAAAACAGGAAATGGGGGGCTGTCATATGTTCTGTGGATCCACACAACATTATAAATCAATTAAAAAACAAAGGAACCAATTATCAGAAAGCAGCAGTAAACAGCGAAAGTTAATTCTGAAGTTTTAAAACTACGAGGCAGTGCAAAAATCTGGGAAGTGATGAACACTTCCTGGTTAACTAGTACTGCTGCTTTAAAGGAAAGCTGTACACAATCTGGTCTCCCACCACCGAAAAGCTTACCCTCTGGTTTAGGGTTTAACAGCAAGAGCGGCAATTTTCTCGCGGTGCAACTTGCTGTATTTTAATTTTAAAAAGTCCGAAACCCAGAAGTATGAAGGATGCAGGGGACGCTCCATTTGCTGAAAAGGTGTGGCGATGCACTTGCCTTCAATACTTTAATGGAGTGTCCCTGCATCCTCCTTACATCCTGGTTTCGTTCTTTTAAAATTAAAATACAACAAGTTCATCTGCACGAAAAAATGCCGCTTTGCTGTTAAAGCTAACGACGGTAAGCTTTTCGGTGGCACGAGACCAGGTTGTGTACAGCTTTCCTTTACAGTAATATATTTTTTGTTTCTGATTTTCTAATTTACTCACAGCATAAAAGGAAGACTAGAACGGAATATATATTTATTTGCAGAGTATTTTGTTTCATATACACTCAGCAATCTGAGACAATATGCATGAAACCTACTAGGATCAACTGACAGAACTGGGATTGTTCGCCATGAGAAAAAAAAAAAAAGGAGTCTCATGGGAGACATGATTACAGATTTAGAATATCTAAAAGGGGCAATACCGTAACAGCAAATACAGCTCTTCAGGATGCAAAATGATGAAACATTAAAAATTATTGCCCATAAAGGCCTAGCAGTCAATCTGGTTTCTCCAAGCCTCTCTAAGTTTGGGACTGTGCCCCTGTCATTCCTCCCTACTTCCCCCCAGCTGCTCCTTATGCACTATTCCCATGTCCCTGTCCCATCCCCTTTTGAATCTTTCCACCATTTCAGCCCCGATGACCTCCTCTGGAAGCTTTTTCCAGTCTGTCACTATTATTTCTGTAAAAATGTACTTTCTGACAACCTTCAGAAACCGCCCGCCTTTGCCAGATTCAGGGAGTCACCCTGGTACCCATGTCATTGCTCACTGTGAACTACATGCTGCTGTCCACCCCGTTTATTCCATGGAGATACCTGGACATCTCAATCATGTTGCCTCCCTTTTCCCCCTCTCCCAAAGTGTACATGTAATGATCTTCAATTGCTTCTCAAAGAACCTACCCTATTGTCCCTGTAACATTTAGTGTCTCGTCTCTACACCACCTCTAACTGATCTGTGTCCTTCCTCAAGCATTGACTTCAAAACTGAACACAATACCCCAAGTGAGGGCGAACCAGGGATCTATACTGGGGCTGTATTACTGCTCTCCTTCTGCTAGTGATCCCTCTCGCTATGCACCACCAGCATCCAATTTCCCGTGCCAACAGCCCCACTACATTGTGCTGATACCTTGATGTTCTTCACTATTAACCCCCTCCACCGATCCCGCTCCCATGATGCGCTCTCCACCACCATGAAAAGATAAAAGGCCAAGGGAGTCCACTTTTCCTTTCAAAAGAGACAGATTCAAGGAAGGAGGACCCTACTTCACAGAACAAGTGATGGATACTTGGAACGGGCTTCCAGAACAGGTGGTATAAGCTGACATGATTTCTACCTTCAACCTCAAATTGAAGAAGTACTATAAAGAAAACTTGGCAACATGGTGTTCCCACGGAGTTTGATGGGAAACAAATCGATGGGTCAAAGGTCCCCTTTCTGTCTTAAGCAACCAAGATGGCTGAAGGTTTGGAAAACAGGAGCTACGAGATCCAGTGTCTGAACTAGATCTGTTCTCCATGAAAAGGGAGAAGACTTGGGGGGCAACATGATCACAGTATTCAGGTATCCAGTGGGGCTAGTACCATCAGACCAAATGTAGCTCGTTAATATGCACTTTATGAACTGGCGGGTGGCACTGAGGATTGAGGCGTTGAACGCCACACCTCACACCATGTCAGCGACCAGAGTTCGGGAGCAAACTCAGGCCACCAGGAGTCGGCAGAGGGGTGCAGAGCTGGATTGAGCAGCCACAAGGCAGCTCTCTTCTCTGGGGAGGGATGTGTAGGTTCCCTGGCTCTTGGCTGCTTCCTGGTGGAGGCTAGGTGGCAGTACCAAGCCACAGGAACCCGGGCTCTAGGCCAGGAGTGGGAGTAGGGGACTGTTACTGAGGCTGCAGAGCACATGGGCGCCTCCACGTGCATGCGCAGCCATGATTCGGGGTCCCGGGATAGCAGGGAGTGAGCAAGAAAACTAATGTCTCCTCCATTGCCAAGTAAGGCAGTGGTGGTAACGAGGGAGCAAAAAGATATATAGGAAAAAAAAAAAAAAGCACTTGGTGGATAAAGGGTTGGCTGAGCTGGTGGGAGGAAGGAACCTGATGGACAGATGTTCTTCCTTCCCCCTCAGTTTGTATGCATGTATATATACTGTATGTAAGTATAATGTAGTATAGTGTATACATGCATGAATGCATAATGTACGTATACTATACAGTATGTATAATGCGTGTACATTATGTACAATGTATATATGATGTATGCATTTCTATCTGTACATATTCATACTAACATACTAAAATGTCAGCAAAGAAGGCCTAATGGTCTTTCGTGTCTGCTCGATAGTCAGCACCCATACTGGGTGCCGACTTTGCTGCCCCCCTCAACCCCCTGGGTTTCTCTGTCCCCAGTCCAAGATGTGCCCCTTGTATTGGACTTCGTCAGCTTCACCCTCCCCCATACCTGTCCCATCCCCTCTTAAACCCCTCCACAGTCTCTGCCTCCACCAGTCCCTTAGGCAGCACATTCCACGGTTCCTCCACCCTCTCAGTGAAGTAACACCTCCTCCTCTCCCCTGAGTCTCCCCTCTTTTAGCTTCCAACCGTGTCCTCTAGTTGCCTCCCCATTCTTTCCTTTGGAGCACCCCAACTAAGCCTTCTTTATTAATCCCTTTATGTACTTGAAGACCCCCATCATGTCCCCCCCATCCCTCCTCTCCTCCAGGGTGCACATGTTGAGCTCTTTGAGCCTCGTCTCCCTGTAGGTCCTTGCCCCCAGGCCCCAGATCATTTTGGTTGCCCTCCTTTGGACCCTCTCCAGGAGTGCAATGTCCCTTTTTAAGTGCAGTCTCCAAAACTGCACACAATACTCGAGGTGTGGCCTAACTAAGCAGTTATACAGAGGAAGTATCACTTCCGCCCTTCTGGAAGTAATTCTCCCAGCGATGCATCCCAGCATCCTATTGGCTTTTGCCGTTGCCCTCCTACAGGTCTCAGGGTTGTTTATTCTGACATATACCACCACCCCCAGGTCCCTCTCGCCCTTCAAGACTTGTAGTGTCTCCCCCTCCCAGGGTAATACCCTTGGGCCGGATTTCTGGCCCCCAGGTGCAGAACCATAAGCTTTTACAAATCTTTAAAACATGTTAAAGGTTTGTCCACAATTTCAAGTAACAAATTAATCTGATACATATATAATCTTCATATAATGTATCAAAAGATTGGCCTTACATATCTATCCTATATATAAAAATATTTTACAGGTGAAGAGAGAATAGAAACGTCACTAATTTCTCAAGAATCAACATGTTTGTATTATTAAATAGAAAAGAAACAAGTTGGTCAGGAGGGTGGTCGGTATCAGCCAGGATTTCCCCTAACCATTTTTCCCTGGGAGAACTGTAAAGAGGGCAAAGTAATATTATGCATTTCAAATCGTCTTCCAGTTGGTTCCCACATGGGCAGGAAGGAGACTCCACATTTCCTCTCCTCTGTCCATGGTAAATATAATGAGCCCTATACAGCTCCATTCTAAATCTGGTAAACAAACGCTGGGACTGAGGATTAGAAATTTTGGTTAGGTAAGGATCCAGACCATGTGTTTGTTTCATTATTTTGTACCATCCATAGTTTTTTAATGTGGTTATTCTTTCCAGATCTTTTGTTCTAGCTATGTCTCTGATCCTGATTTTGACCTGCAATGTGATCTCCTCTAGAGGTTTGAAAAAAAAAAATCTGTGAGAACATGACCTAAGCCCCTAGGATAAAGTTGTTTATGGATAAGCTGTATACTAGGTGCTACAAAATCCAGAGAAGCATAATAAAATTTCTTCTTCCAGACATCCTGCATTTCCCTGCATTGAACTTCAGTTTCCACTTTCCCAACCACCTTTCCCGAGCCTCCAGGTCCTCCTGCAGGGCCACTCTCCCCTCCTCCTCCACCACCGCACCCAGCTTCGAGTCATCCGCAAAGAGACTCATTTCACTCCTGATACCCTTTCTTATGTCTGAGACATAGGCGTTAAACAGGAGTGGCCCTAGTGCCGATCCCTGGGGAACACCACCAATGACTCTCCTTGGAGATGAGACTAGCCCCCAGCCACCACCATCTGAATATGCTCGGAAAGCCAATTACCTATCCATCTTATCATCTGCATCCCCACCCCCATTTCCTCCAGCTTAGCCAGCAGGCCAGCGTGAGGTACTGAATCAAATGCCTTACTGAAGTCTAGAAAGAGAACGTCCACCACCCAACCCTGGTCCAGGGCAATCGTCACCCAGTCACAGAACTCCACAAGGTTTGTCTGACACTATCTTCCCCGGACAAAGCCATGCTGTCTATCGTCCAGATACCCCATTTGCTCCAGTACCCCCCCAGCCTTTCCTTGACAATACTCTCTATCACCCTGCCCACCACCGACGTCAGGTTAATGGGCCTGTAGTTTCCCACCTCCCCTCTTGTTCCCCCTTGTGGATAGCATGATATGGGCCACACTCCAGTCTTGGGGAACCCGCCCTGTCTTCAGAGAGAGGCTGAAAAGCTCCACCAGGGGGGCTGCCAGTTCCCTCAGCACCTTGGGATGTATTTCATCCAGCCCTGGTGCCTTCTCCATCCAAAGGGACCTGAGAGCTTCCCTCACTCTCTCTACTGGGATTTCAACCTCCAACATCTTCCCCCTTTGCTCTCTGTACTGCCACCCACTCACCTGACGGTCCTGGCCCTTCCCTCTCCCCAGACACATCAGGGCTCCCGATCTCTAAGGGTCCCACCCCTTCCCCCCCGAAGATGTAGCCCCCCCCATCCTCCCTGGTAAAACTGAGGCAAAGTACTCATTTAGAACCTTGGCCTGCTCCCCGCATCCTGTGCCCATCCTCCCTGTCCCTATCCTGCAGATCTGCCCCTCACTTTCCTTCCCCAATGTATCTAAAGAATCCCTTGCCCCCTTCTGATCTCCCCCAAGATGTGCTCTTCCGCGCCTTAGCCGCTCTCACCACCCTGGTGACCCTCCTGGCCCTCAGTTCATACTCCCCCTGATCCCTTTCGCTCCTTGAGCACTTGAAGCACCTATAGGCTGCCTTCTTATCCCTCACCGCCTCTTTAACCTCCCAGGTCCACCAACAGGGTTTTCTGACCTTACCGGATTTGCGCCTCTCTCTTGCACAGGACCTGGTAGCCTCCTGTAACCCCCTCCTAATGATCTCCCACCTACTGTCAGCATCCATGTCTGGCCTTATCCCATCCAAATGACCCTTAAAGGATCCTTCCCATCCCCCTGAAATCCGCACCACTGAAGTCAGGTACCACTGTCTTTGTGCAGCTTACCTCTCCCCCCAGGTCCAGGAAAAAACAGACTGTGGCATGATCACTTCCCGCCAACTGATCCCTCACCTCCAGGCCCCTAATCTGGTCACTGTCTGTCAGGACTACGTCCAGTGTCCTGACCTCCTTAGTCGGCTCCCCGACCTGCTGGGTTAGCAACATGTCCTGGAAGACATCCAGCAACCTCTGCTCCTTGGCCACTGGGGACATCACAGTCCCCCAGTCTGTTCCTGGCATGTTTAGGTCCCCCATCACCACTACCCTTCCCTTACCTAATCTACAGAGACCCACATTTGCCACCAAACTCTCTTCCAGAGCTTCCGCCAGCATGGGGGGTCTATATGCCACCACGATCTTTACTCTCTTACTCCCCTGTGTTTGCAGGGTGACCCAAATTGCCTCCACGCTCCCCCGCCTCCTCCACCCCTCCTATACCTATGCCATTTTTGACTAACAGTGCTACTCCCCCCCCTTCCTTCCCCTCTGTCCTTTCTGAACATAGTGTAGTCCTCCAGTTTTAGGTCCCATCCGTGCCCTTGGGTGGCCCAGGTCTCAGAGACAGCTGCCATATCTACTGCCCCCTCAACTAGCATCGCCTGGAGCTCAGGCATCTTATTTCCTAAGCTCCTGGCATTTATCAGGATCACCCTCCACCCCTTCCCTCCTCTCATTCCCCCCCCTTGTGCTCCCATTCGGCCGCATGCTCCCCCTCACCTGCACCCTACCTTTTGGCCTTTTTCCGTATCCCTCCAGCCCCTTAGGGAAGTGGAGACAGAGTCCCTCTTTTATCATACCATTGCAAAATACTCTGTTAATGCATCTATTAGGGTTGATTTCACACCAACAAAAGTCTGGAAATTAAATTTTAGGGTTACCAACCCTACCCACCCCCACACACACCAACAGGCGTTGGGGTGTGCTTTGGGGTCGTCGGCCTAACTCTCAACCCATTCCATGTGCAAACAAGCTGAGATGGTACAGTTTAGGATAATGGGGTGAGAGTTAGGCCAGACGACAAAACCCCTACCAATGCCTGCTGGTCTGTGGAGGTGGAGCTTAGGTTGGTAAGCCTAACAACAATTTCCAGTCTTTGACAGTGTGAAATCAACCTTAACTGATACTTTGATGAAGTTTTTTTGCATTACTCTCTTCAAAAAAATGTAATGTTACTTATATCTATACTGTAGGTGGGTCACGGGCCCTCTGGGCCCTGTGCTCCCACCCACCCATAAGCATGGAGACATAGCACAGGAGGGCCCTGTACTGCCAGTTTTGCAAATGGTATCCACAGGTGGGAACGCCAGGGCTCCCACCTACCCATAAGCATAGAGAGCTAGCGCAGTAGGGCCCTGTGCTCCCAGTTCTACATATTGGTATCCATATGTTATGACGTGGGCCCTGCACTCCCACCCACCCATAAGCATAGGGACATAGTGCAGGAGGCCCATGTGCTGCCAGTTTTGCAAAATGGTATCCATAGCCTGTGCTCCCACCTACCCATAAGCCTAGAGACATAGCGCAGTAGGGCCCTGTGCTCCTACTTTTGCATAATGGTATCCATATGTGGGAGCGCAGGCCCTCTGGGCCCTGCACACCCACCCAACCATAAATATAGAGACACAGTGCAGGAGGGGCCTGTGCTCCCGGTTTTGCATAATGGTATCCATAGGTGGGAACTCGGGCCCTGTGCTCCCACCCACTCATAAGTGTAGAGGCATAGCGCAGGAGGGCCCTGTGCTCCCAGTTTAGCATAAATGGTATGCACAGGTGGGAGCGCAGGGAGTACAGACACACAGCACAGGCCTAGAGACATTCCAAGTAACTCTTGTACTGCAAATGTGGCAATATCTCAGTAACCAAAGCAACTTTGGAAAAAAATCCTTTGCAGTTGTATTCATGACTTGGCCACTTCCACGTGTGCTTAGTACACCTAAGCTGCGCTTAGTGAAAAATCCGTACCTCTAACTATTTTTGAGATGTAGCCGCCGAAAGACGCCGCGACTGCCACAATGTTGTCCTATGGGAAAATGTTCAACTTCGGAGTGCTATAAC
The DNA here is from genome assembly GCA_016271365.2 of Neoceratodus forsteri. NCBI lineage: Eukaryota > Metazoa > Chordata > Ceratodontiformes > Ceratodontidae > Neoceratodus > Neoceratodus forsteri. The sequence goes on from CM057452.1 coordinate 74,269,554, forward strand.
TATGGAACTAGTGTCATGTTCTTCACCAAACCACCAAAAGGCACATCAGTGGGGCAAGGGCTTGCCACCCTGCAAATTTAAGCCCAAAACTCCTGTCCATTTGTTTGCTATGAAGTGGCAAAGAAACTGTTTTGGGGGCTGTTTACCTGCGGTACTTTCACAAAAGTTCTGTGGACTTTCACGAAAGTACCATTGGCTTAACTGGGGAAGCTTCCGCGAAAAGAATTACCACGGAACTTTCAAGAAAGTCCCATGTTAACTACGGGACTTTCGCGAAAGTCCGCTGTACTTTCATGAAAGTTCCGCAGCTAAGATGGCGTAAAAATTTAAAAAAACATATGTCTGGGTATCATACTGAAAAACTAATGCCAGGGTCATATTCCTAGGGCCCCGATTAGGTAAACCTAACTGTTGGCGTTTACCAAGAGGCAGTATTTTTTGAACAACAGTGTTTTTTTTCCACCTCGCTAACTGAAAATGAGATGGCGGCAGCATGAATGTACCAAACCCATTTGCGGCAGTAAAAAGTGCTTTCAAGGGGAACATATATTTTTTCCCCATAGGCTATAATGGGAAACTAATAACTTTTGACTGAATTAATATTTTTTCACCAAACCTTCAAACGGCACTTCCCTGACCCAGTCCCCTTAAACCCTGAAAATTTCAGACCTGACGGACATAGAAACATAGAATTTGACGGACTGTGCTGAGCTGGATCAGCTCACTTCTGTCAGTGCCCAGGCGTCTTGACCCAAACAGGACTGCTCTGGTTTTTTCTTCGTTGAGCTTCAGGGAGTTAGAGGAGAACCACAGAAACATAGAATTTGATGGCAGATAAGGACCGCTTGGCCCACCCAGTCTGCCCATTTCCCTACCTACTGGATAAGCTGCAGATCCTAGTTAACCAGCAGCCTACTTCTTCCTACCCCCACCCCAAAGAATTGCCTTATGACTGTCCCATGCATGCTTGAATTCCACCACCGATTTTGACTCCACAACCTCCTCCGGAAGGCCGTTCCATGCATCCCCAACCCTCTCTGTGAAAAAATACTTCCTTAAATTACCTCTGAGCTGCCCCACCTCTAGCTTCAAATTGTGTCCTCTTGTTCTTGCACACCTCTTTTTTTGAAAGATGCTACCCTCTTGGACTTTGTTGATTCCCTTGAGGTACTTGAAAGTTTCTATCATGTCCCCCCTCTCCCTCCTTTCCTCAAGGCTATACATATTAAGCTCCTTTCGTCTCTCTTCATATGTCTTCCGGTGCAGACCCTGCACCATTTTAGTTGCCCTCCTCTGGACAGCTTCCATCCTGTCTATGTCTTTGCGGAGATTGGGTCTCCAGAACTGCACAGTACTCCAGATGGGGTCTCACCAGCTGTCTGTACAGTGGGATAACAACTTCCTGTTTTCTACTGGTGATGCCTCTCCCTATGCATCCCAGTATCCCCCAGCCCTCCTTGCTGCCCTCTCACATTGCTTGCCCACCTTTAGGTCATCTGATATGACTACCCCCAGGTCCCTTTCCATTTTTGTTGTTGTTAGTATCTCACCCCCCATTGTGTACTCTTCCCCTGGGTTTTTGTTTCCCAGGTGCATTACCTTGCACTTCTTAGCAGTGAATCTAAGCTGCCATACATTTGACCATTCCTCTAACCTTGCAAGTCCCTTCTCATCCTTTCCACCCCACCCTGTGCATCAACTCTGTTGCAGATCTTGTGTCATCTGCAAGAGACATACTTTTCCTTTCAGTCCTTGACAGTGTAACTATAAAGACACTGAAGAGGACGGTCCTAATACTGAACCCTGCAGTACCCCACTAGTAACCCTCCTTTCTTCTGGTGGACTCCATTTACTATTACTCTCGTGTCCTATTCTCCAGCCAATTCTTTACCCAGGCTGTCATCTTGGGACCCACTCCCAGGCTGGCTAACTTGTATATTAATCTTTTGTGTGGGACTGTGTCAAATGCCTTGCTAAAGTCTAGTTAGGCCATGTCCACAGCCCCCCCTGATCTACTACTTTGGTCACCCAGTCAAAGAAATCTATCAGATTCAGTCTGGCATGACCTTCCGCTGTGAATCCATGCTGCCTAGGGTCCTGTGCCCCTCTGGCCTCTAGATACTCGACAATTCTTTCCTTCAGAGTGATTCCATCATTTCCCTATCACTGAGGTTAAACTAACAGGTCTGTAGTTTCCTGCTTCTGCCTTGCTCCCACTTTTGTGAAAGGAATCACATCTGCCCTCCTCCAGTCCTCGGTACCACCCCATCCTCCCATGATTTGTTAAAAGGGTAGTCAGTGGTGTCACTAGTTCTACCCTTAGTTCTCTCAGAATTCTGGGATGAATCCCATCAGGCCCCATTGCTTTGTCACCTTCAGTTTAAGAGTTCTTTCAGAACCCTTTCTTCTGTAAATGGGCTGGTATCAACTTCTGCATCCAGACTGTTTCTACTGTTTGTTTTATGTACCTCCCCCTCTTCATTTGTAAATACTGAGCAAAAATATTTGTTTAGTATCTCTGCCTTTTCACAGTCTCCCTCTGCCCTCCCTCCCCTTTATTAAGCCTCACTATCCCTCCCTTGGTCTTCCTTCGCTCCCTGATGGACCTATAAAAGGTTTTATCCCCCTTCTTAACTGAGTTGGCTATCTTTTCCTCGGTTTGGGCCTTTGCTGTTCTGACTGCCTTCCCAGCCTCTTTTGCTTTAACTGATACAGTTCTCTGTCCTGCTCATTCTACGATTCCTTGTACTTCCTGAATGCTTTTTCTTTTCTTGAACCTTCACTGCCACTTCCTTTGAGAACCATAGTGGTTTCTTACATCGTCTTGTTTTGTTTATTTGCTTCACACAAAGGCTCGTTACCTCTGTGATGGCAGTTTTATTATTCCCCATTGTTCTTCCACCCTCCTTCCTGCCCATTTGCTAGTGCATTCCTTAGGCACTCACCCATTTTGCAAAGTCAGCCCTCCTAAAATCCAGTACTTTGTCTTTGTATGGCTTGACTCTATTGCTGTGTTTATTGTGAACCATACTGTTCGATGGTCGCTAGTTCCCAGATGGCTACCCACTTCTACATCTGTGATCCTCTCTCCATCTCCATTTGAGAGAATCAAGTCTAATATTGCTCCCTCTCGAGTGGGCTCCAATACTAGTTGTCTAAGGCATGCCCCCTGTAGGGCATCTAGAATAACTCCACTCTTCGAAGTGGCAGCTGCAACTGCACTCCAGTTAACATCTGGCATATTCAGATCACCCATCAGCAATATCTCCCCTTTTTCTGCCACTCTGAGTATACTTTCTATCATTTCCTTGTCCATTTCCTCCCCCTGAGAAGGGGGTCTGTATACAACCCCTGTGCGGATTGTGGTGCCATAGCCTGTCTCCAAATGTACCCACAGTGCTTCTTCTCCTCCCTGTTTACCCTTTTGTTCTGTTGCTTTTATTCCTTCCCTTATGTAAAGAGCTACTCCTCCTCCTCTTTTACCCTCCCTGTCCCTCCTGTGGATAGTGTATCCTGGTATGTTTACGTCCCAGTCATGGTTTTGTGTGTACCATGTTTCTGTGACTGCCACGATATCCAGATGTTCCTCCTCCATCAAGGCCACTAATTCAGGAAGCTTGTTACCCAGACTACGGGCATTGGTACTCATTGCTCTCCATTTTTTGATGGCTTGACCTTCTGTTGCAGCATCCCCCACTGACCATTCTACCTCGGCCTTTTTCTCATTTAGTACCCTGTTTTGTAGGGAGAGGCTGGGATTTTCCTGCTGCTTGTCAGTGCCTCCCCCTTTGACTAGTTTAAAAGCTTGCCAATGAAGCATTTAAACCGACTGCTCAAAAGACTTGTTCCCTTCCTGGACAGATGCAGACCATCCTGCCAGTATAGGCTGGTGTCCCTCCAGGTGGAACCCCAGTCCCCAATGAAGGCAAACCCCTGTGCTCCGCACCATTTTTTCAACCATTCATTAAACTACATGGTGCTAATTACCCTCTCCTCCCCCATGCCTTTGACAGGCAGCACCTCTGAGAAGGATACTGTGTGTGCTACCTGTCTTAGGCCTCTCCCCAACTCTGCAATGTCCTCCTGCACTGCTCTAATCTCATGATGAGCCAAGTCATTTGTCCCTAGGTGGACAATTACGTCCAGCTCAGACTCCTTGCAGCTGTTCTCATGATCCTGAGGATCGCTTCCTGTCCTCAAGCCATGGCACCAGGCAGGCACCTTACTTCAGTTTTCCCAGCTCCCCACAGTTCTACCCTAATAGTTGGGTCCCCACCAGGGCTGCTTCCTTTCCTGTGGTGTCCTCTCTGCCTCCTTCCTGTGGGCCTCCCTTGTGACAGCTGTCATCAGTCTTCTCTGCGGGTGCATCCATAGGGGAGCTATGCTCCCCCAGAATGGAGTATGGATTGTGGAGTGGAACAATTGACTGGGTGTGCCTCTGTTCCACCATCCTCACCCTCCCTGAGCCCACTGTGGTCCAACTGCTGTGCTTTCTTCGCAACCTCTCAGGTAGTGGTGGTGGCACTAGTGCTCTCTGGATGGGGGAGGTTCCCCTCCTACTGTCCAGTGTGGCCTGGGGGAAGGTTTCCTTACTACTGTCCAGTACGGCCTGAAGACGGGCAACTTCCTCCCTCAAGGCACATAGTTGTCTGCAAATAGGGCAGCATCTCAGCCTCCAGAAAGACTCCCAGAAGACTGCTGCCCCACAGCCATTACATTGCACTACTCCCCATATGTTTATCTACTTTTTTTTGTTTGTATTTGTGTGTGCGTGTGTGTGTGATTGGTTATATAGAAATATATACATTATACAATGTGTATGCTTATATTGTCAGTGCAGTGTGCTAGAGAGGATATGACAGTGATATGCACCTTGCACTCTTGAGAAATGATGTCAGAACCTCAGGTATAAAGGAACTATTTCCAGGGGTGGGTGGGGTGAGGGGTGGGAAGGGGTTGGGCCTAAACTGTGCCCTCACAAAACAATCAGCTAAAAGCTCTCACCCACCGCTGCGATGAGTGCCTTCCTGTCAGCAAGATACCCTACACAACAATTTAACAGAGAAAGTACCCTGCTAATCAAACAGAGAAAAATCCAGACATCCAAGTCAGACACAGGTAAACCTCTCCAGCCCCAAAACAGCCTGGTGGTTTGTTAGCCACAAAGGAAAATCAAATATGCAGTTATTTCAGCCCTTCTGAAGATGCTGACAAGATAAGCAGTTTTGAAAACCCCCTTCCTGAATTAAAAACTAAAATAATTAAACACAAAGCAATACCACTGTAAAAGTAAGGAAAACTTCTCTCAGATATAAGCAAGAGAGAATTAGTTACAGATATCTAGTCTAATATAGTATATCCATAGCTTCTCAGTTGTTTCAAGCACACCCAGTACACAACTTGGAAGAAGATGGACTTCTGTCTGAAACAGGATCACACCAGTAGTTTATAGTAATTGATCAATGCTGAAATGGTCAAGCTAGACAATTGGCTGTGATGCAGGCCTCTGACTTGTGAAGACAATTTCCCCCACCTCAGGCTATGTCTGGTATCCAATTACAAACTGCAGCCTTTGCTATTTTAAATCACACAACCCCACCAAATATTGCAAAATATATTGATGCAGATTGTCACAGAATTCTAGTAATCAGTCCAGTTAGTCACAAAGGAAAATCAAATATGCAGTTATTTTAGCCCTCCTGAAGATGCTGTCGATATAAGCAGTTTTGAAAACCCCCTTCCTGAATTAAAAACTAAAATAATTAAACACAAAGCAATACCACTGTAAAAGTAAGCAAAACTTCTCTCAGATGTAAGCAAGAGAGAGAGATTAGTTACAGATATCTAGTCCAATATAGTATATCCCACTCAGCTTCCGCTGTAGAGACGAGCAAAGAATTTGTCAAAAGTTGTGGATTTTTCACACTTTGACACTCCACAGCTCTGTAACCGCAAATCCGACAAACAAAACTTTCCAGGTGCAAAGATCTATGGTACCAGACTGCGCCTGCAAAATTGCAGGCAAATCGGTTGAACAGTTTCAAAGTTATTAAAGTGCAAAATGTGAGATATAACATTAAAGTGCCTACTCAACCCTATCTACATTGGAACTACCGTGCCACTATAATTTGACCAAACGCATAGTCTAAGGCACTGACTGCAGTTCAGTGTTCAGAAAGATAGCATCTCCCAAGGATAACAGTACTAAGGGCACCAAGTCATAGGATCCCATTCTTGTGAGAGCCGAGTGCCGAGCACCCAGCTCGGCCAGGAACAATAATGTGTTCCTGGCTCACAGTGGCAGATGTGACCTTGAGTTTCCCCACACTCGCAAAGAAATCCTGGTGTGCATTATCAAATGGCACTCCCAGCAGGCAAATCACAAGTGGGACATTTAGTCAGTCTCAGGGGAGTACATTCGCCTGCACCCGTCATGGCTGAGCTGTGCTGCCATGACCTGGAGACTACGGTGTGAGGATTAAAAGGGAACGGGGAAATCAATCATTCAAGAAATAAAACATCAATACAGAAGAAAAATAATGAGCATTTATATAGCGCTTTTCATACACAGTGTATCCCAAAGCACTTTACAAGCAATGCTAGACTGGTAGTGAAGTGACTAAATGTGTAGTGGCTGCCATATCGCACATCAACACCCACACACAGCCTGGACAACTGCATGAACCAGTTTATGGGAAGGGGAATGTTGGTCAGGACACTGGGAATGTCCCCTACTCTTTACAAAGAGTGCCCTGGGATCTTTTACGTCCACCTGGACACCACCCAGGACAACACCAGGATGGGTAGAAGGGACCTCGATTTAACGTGTCATCCGAAGGACAGCACACCCCAGCAGTACAGCACCCCCCTAATACTGCACTCGGATGCCAGCATTTTAAGTGCAAGCCCAATCCCGGTGTGGGACGAGAACCCATGACCTTCTGGTCCAGAGGAGGATGTGCTACCAACTGAGCCATGCCGACACCTATACAGGGCTGTGTTGGTGCTCGCAAATAGTGCTAAAATGCCCCCTCTCCCTCGACTTTAAGTTTAGCACCATTGACTCCTGCAAGAAGAATGGGTCTCTTTAAATCCAAATCACACTGCCAGTGGCCCTCACAATTTGAGACAGTGTGGTTTACTGGTCAGAGCACCAGCTTGAGACCTAGGAAACTACAAGTTTAAATCCCACTACAGCCTTCACTGTGTGACCCTGGGCAAGCCACTTAACCTCTCTGTGATCTAGTCCACCCAGTGGCAGAAGTAGGTTGAAACTGACCCCACTGGCAACAAGATGGTGCATCTCAGATGGGCTATCAAAGGTAAATAAATTCTAAAGAAAAAAAAAAAAAACTCCACGGCAATTCTAACAGTTATCTGGTGCAAAAATAAGTTGAAAGGGGAGATAAACAAAATACATTAAATTTAAAGAAAGTGGAGATAAATGTGGTAACGTAAGTGTCTTCCCTAGATGCAGACGGTCACGCCCCTCCCTCAAAGGCACCAGGCCATGTATAAAATGTTTCATATTTGTGTGCTTTTAAGTCAATAAAATTTGTTATACAAAAAAATGGCCTGGGGCACGAACTGAGGTTCTGAAATAGATTTATTGCTTGTATGAAATCTTTTTTTTAACTACTTGTTAATTTTATGCCCTCTTTTCTTTTCATGTCTGCTCCCTTCCTTGGGGTCCTCGTGGTGATGCCGGGGATGTCACAGAGGGCTCACCCCAGCCGCGGATAACCCCCCCAGGTGGGGTAGGAGGGGCATATCCCAACCCTTCCAGCCAAAGTCCAACTTGTCGGGTGGCCCTGTTCATCCCCACCGAGACACCAGGGCCCAACTCCCGGAGCAGACACGGGGCATTTTCCGCTTTTCCTGTGGAGAAGTGGTTGTGCCATGATGTCAAGGCTTATGCCGACATAGACCATGCTCCTCCCACACTACTATGCACTGAGCTGCAGTGCCCCCAGCCTCCGCTAGAAGTCGGTCCAGCCATGGGCCTTTCCACCCTTCCCTCCTCCCAGCCCTCCAGCTTCCCGGACTCGTTCCTGAACCCGGGTTGCTGGCGTTGCAAGCTGTAGCACTACTGCTGTGCTGGCAGGCCGGCAAAATGTTACTTAAAGTCAATAACATTTGCCATACCAAAAAAAAAAAAAAAGGCACCAGGCCTAACACTCAGCTGGTCAACTCTCTCAAAGGATTACCACTGGACTGCAGTTCTCATAATGTACATAAAAATATATAGTTTAAACAATTACTCTGGCATTGAAATTAGCACCAGTAATAGACAATTTCAGACTTCAGCGCAATCGTACATGTTATCAACAAGCCACCCACACATTCAGGAGTTTTCCACCCCACCAGTCCACTCTCCGTTTCCTATCTGGATGCCAACAAATTTGAGCTTTTCTCAGTGACTGCTAGTACTATGCTCTCTGATCAACCCTGAACGCCCTGGAAGACTTTCAGACTTTACTGAAACAGACATCTTAATGAATGTGATGAAAAAATGGACCACGTTCCCAGACCCAAAGTTACTATTTTAAGAGGTCTATAGCCCAATCCTTGTTACTTAGGTTATGAGGGGTGCGACATCCTGTGAAAAATTGCAGTTACGCAAGAACGTACCGTAACAGCAGATCTTCGAGAGAGGTTCCTGCAGTAGGTCTTCACATACAGGACTGCACCCCCTGGCGTCAGGTCCAAACGGCAAACTTGTAGATAGCAATCATCAGCGGGGACCACCCCCGTAACTTAATCAGACCGCATGGGGGAGGAGGACTTACCCAATCAAAAACACACACATAATCGCAAGTATGATAATATGAAGAATGATGTTCATCTAAGGCCCCCCCCCCCAAGTTTATGTACTGGCACTTAGAATCCTCGCAAATTCTGAATACCAAAATTGTGGTCTAACATTAGCCAGACGTGGTTACTGATCTGCGCCAAAACGTGAATGGTGTGAATCATACAAGCACAGCGGACAGAATCCAAACGCTTCCTGCCATCTCATGACCTGCTCTGATCTGGAGATTGTTCAAATATTAATAGCCTGTCTAATGCTACTCTAAGCATGTAGTCTATGGCAGGACTGGTTGTTTTTTGTTAATCTTGCTGCAATGGCTAACTGCGAGAGATGCCACACGACTGCCTATTAAAATATGCAAGATCGTCAAAGCCATGTGTGCACAGCCTCAATTCTGAATTTCGGAGACCCTGTACCTCACATAAAACTTTATTAGTGTTCTTACCCTACAAGTGTCACAGAATGCCTTACTAAAAAGTAAACATTTATTTTTTTATGTATCTGGGGTTCGTTTGAGATGTCTCTTACTAATTACACGTCATCTCGCTCAGTTTGGGCAAGAAGATTGTGAAGTGAAGTACAGCGGGTTTCAGTCAGCCCACACTGCAGGAGATGACACACCTGTTCCATAAGAGGCATCTTGAACTAAACCCATAAATATATTATAAAATCACTGAAGTTTCCTAGATAACTTCATGGTGCTTTTTTTTTTTGAATTTCAAACAAGAATTCCAACGCTCCTCCCCTGCGGTGTTAAACCAGGAATGTCTCACTTCCAGTTACCGCACAAGATGGTAACTGTACGCAGGACTATATGGATCTAATCCAGCCAACCAGTGAGGAGAACAGCCCTACCTCTTATTCCACATACAGCCGTTTCCTTGCTCTGCTCGTCAGATGTGCCCAACATTGGCCAAACCACTGCAACACAGCGAGGAAGCACACAAACAAAAAAGGTAAAAATCTTGAACAAAAAGAAGTTTCAAGTAAACCCATAATCATTTTATGGCGCTCCATTACCATGTAATATGATAATGGGTATACGAAGTGTTGTTTCTTACCGATTAATAGGCGTCTCTTGCACTGGTTGGACAGACAGAACTGCTCAGGTTTGCTTGGTGGTGCTCTCGCCCAACAAGAAGGAGAGACGCTCGTTAAACAGTAGGAAACAACAGTTGGTATACCCATTAACATATGTCAGAAATTCCACCATTCTAAATGACGACTGGTTAAAATCATGAAAGTGATTTGTATATTTCAGTAAAGATAGAGAAGTTCACCAAATACCTACAACTCTTAACTAGCACTATTCAGTGATTCACTACTTTAGTCGCTATTTTTTTTCCTTCAGTTTTTCTCACATTATTCACCCCTAACCCCCATGACAATCAGGGTCATCGCAGATGCACCTTTCCTCCAGCCAGAAGGGGGCACTACAGGCAGCCTTCATGCGACTGCAAACACCTCTCCTTGGTCAGTTGGCTGGGAACACTGTTATGTGCTCCACCCCCAACCAGTGTCAGAGTGACTTGCTAGCTTAAGACTTTGAAGCCCAGAATTGATAGGAAATTGTAACAGCTAGCAACACTTTGTAAGTAGCAGTAATAGCCTACAGGTTAGAGTAAGGAACTGTGAATGACCTCGGTACCTCCAGCAAGCCTGAATTTGATTCCCATAATCTCTTCTTGCATACTTGTGACCCTGAGCAGGTCACTTAATCTCCCTGTGCTCCCAGGACCCAACTGAAAACCAGCTTTGTCTCAGTGTGCCTTTCACAGCCAAAAATAAAGTTGGGTACAAGTAAGTGTTAATGATTCCTCCTGTAACGGTGATCCCAAATGGAATACGTTTTGTTTTTTGTGGCAAGAAAACAGACAGACTATTCCTTTGCAACTAAATGCTTAGTGGTTCAAGCAAGGGTGTGAAATGACAGCCTGGCTAATTAACGTTGACTGGCATTAGGCCGGGCACTGCTTCAGGCAGGTAAATGGACAGACCAAATGGATCAATAGGTCTTTCTCTGCCCTCAGACTATGTAACTACTTAACTGGAAATGATCCAGGACTAACATATCTAAACATGGGGTATTCCAGTTCAGAGTTCATGACAGTTCAAGCTTACTGTTTCATTCTTCTGTAACAAAACTCTCTCACCTCACCTCTGTTCTCACGAACCCCCTCCCATAACCTTTGCGGTACTGTCCATAACTTCGGTGTTCTCCTGGACTCCAAGCTCATGAGTGTAAAAAGTAAACTTCCATCCACCATCTCTGCATCTTCTCCAAAATCCAAACCTGCCTGGACTTCCATCTTGCCTCATATTCTCATACAACGTCCCTCCTCAATACTGCATCTCTGTTCCACAACCTTCCAGTCTTTCGTATCGCCAGATTGCATCTCCGAAATGCTGCAAACCACCTCCTTGCCAGAAAATGTAAACAGGATCACAGAACATATCCCCCATCCTGCATGACCTTCACTGACTCCCAAGTCCCGATTCCACAAAGCATCCAAAAACAAAGCTGCCCTGCTCATCTGCAAAACCCTCCAAAATCTTGACCCTTTCCAGGGGAGTCGCAAGGTCACAGCCTGAAGGTCAGCACCTTTATTTTCATTTGTGAAGTTTGACTACTCTACCTTAATTAAGCAGGTCATGAACCCAGCTCACCCCATTGCCAAGGCCTGGGCCTTCACAGCTGACTCCCCATGATTTCTAGCTAGCTACATCATAGAAACATAGAATTTGGCATCAGATAAGACTGCTTGGCCCACCTAGTCTGTCCATTTTCCTACCTAATGGATAAGCTGCAGATCCTAGTTAACCAACAGCCTACTTCCTCCTACCCCCCAGCAGAAAGGCCTTATGTCTGTCCCATGCATTCTTGAATTCCCCCACTGTTTCTGACTCTACGACCTCCTCAGGAAAGCTGTTCCATACACCCACAACCCTGTCTGTGAAAAAATACTTCCTCACATTACCTCTGAACCGTCCCCCCTCTATCTTCAAATTGTGCCCCCTTGTTCTTGCACATCTCTTTTTCTGAAAGATGCTACCCTCTTGGACTTTGTTGATTCCATTGAGGTACTTGAAAGTCTCCATCATGCCCCCCCGCTCCTTGAGGGCTTACCCGTCCTGGTTAAGCTTTTCTCAAAAGGCACCTTTTAGAAAAGCAACCAGAAATATAATTTTACGAAGCGGGGAGCCTAAACGACAACTTCCTTTAGTCTCTCTTAGTATGGCTTCTGGTGCAGACCCTGCGCCATTTTAGTTGCCCTCTTCTGGACAGCCTCCATCCTGTTTAGGTCCTTGCAGAGATGGGGTCTCCAGAACTGCACACAGTATTCCAGATGGGGTCTCACCAACAGTCTGTACAGAGGGATAATAACTTCCTGTTTTCTACTGGTGATGCCTCTCCCTATGCATCCCAGTATCCCCTCAGTCCTCCTTACTGCCTTCTCACATTGCTTGCCCACGTTTAGGTCATCTGATATGACTACCCCCAGGTCCCTTTCTATTTTTGTTGTTAGTATCTCATCCCCCTGGGTTTTTGTTTCCCCAAGTGCATTACTTTGCACTTCTTTGTGCTGAATCTAAGCTGCCATAATTTGACTATTCCTCCAGCCTTGCCAAGTCCCTTCTCATCCTTTCCAACCCACCTTGTGTTATCAACCCTGTTGCAGATCTTTGTGTCATCTGCAAAGAGACTTACTTTTCCTTCCGGTCCTTCCACAATGTCACTTATAAAGACATTAAAGAGGACTGGTCTCAGTACTGATCCCTGCTGTACCCTGCTAGAAACCCCCCTTTCTTCAGAGTGGACTCCATTTACTGTTACCCTCTGTGCCTGTTGTCCAGCCAATTTTTTACCCAGGCTACCACCTTGGGACCCACTCCCAGGCTGGCTAACTTGTTTATTAATCTTTTGTGTGGGACTGTGTCAATTGCCTTGTTAAAGTCTAGGTAGGCCATATCCACAACCCCTCCCTGGTCTACTACTTTGGTCACCCAGTCAAAGAAATCTTTTAGATTCGTCTGACACGACCATCCTGCTGTGAATCCATGCTGCCTTGGGTCCTGTGCCCTGCTGGCCTCTAGGTACTCAACAATTCTTTCCTTCAGAAGTGATTCCATCATTTTACCTACCACTGAGGTCAAACTAACAGGTCTGTAGTTTCCTGCCTCTGCCTTGCTCCCACTTTTGTGACATGGAATCACATCTGCCCTCCTCCAGTCCTCAGGTACTACCCATCCTTCCATGATTTGTTGAAAGGTGGTCAAATGCCGGCCCGCCGGCACAGTGGTTAGATTTCCGCTTGCGTGCCAGCGACCGGGTTGAGGAATGGACCTGGGTGCTGCGGGCCGGCCAGGGAGAGGTTTCGAGCATCAGATGACTGCTCGCCTTCTCTCGGGGACCGCGACCCTGTGCTTGCTGACCCTGGCAGAGGCAAAGTGGAAGCGGTGCGCTGGGTTGATGACTAATGGGGCATGGTAAATGTCGATTGTACACCTTGGCGTTTGTGGCACACCATGCCCCCTGGGGAGCAAACGAGAAAAGAGCCCAGCGGCCGACCGGATGACAGTCGCCAACTTCTGCTGTGACAAGACCCTGAGCAGTCACACGGACCACCTCGGAAACACCTGGGCCAAGAACTGCGCTGGCTAGCCCACCGGTGCCTTCCCCCTTGGAGGGAAGGGACTCACCCGAAGGGTTACGTCCGGGTTACCCGGGGGGGCTGCAATGTGGGGTGATGGGTGGCTGCATCGGGGCAGTGTGGCAAGCGAGGGGCACAGGAAGACCTGAAGGAGAGGCCGGCCCAGAGCTGGGGGAGCAAAAAAAAAAGAAAGTAGTCAGTGGTGTCACTAGTTCTCCCCTTAGTTCTTTTAGAATTCTGGGGTGAATCCCGTCAAGCCTCATTGCCTTGTCCACCTTCAGTTTTAAGAGTTCTTTCAGACCCTTTCTTGTGTGAATGGACTGGTATCAACCCCCCTATCCAGAGTGTTTCTGTTGTTTGGTTTAGGTACGTCCTCCCCCTCCTCCTCTTTTGTGAATACTGAGCAGAAGTATTCGTTCAGTATCCCTGCTTTTTCACTGTCACTCTCTTCTCACATTCCCTCCCCTTTATTAAGCCTCAGTATCCCTCCCATGGTCTTTCTTCACTCCCTAAGGTACCTATAAAAAGGTTTTATCCCCCTTCTTAACAGAGTTGGTTATCTTTTCCTCAGTTTGGGCATTTGCTATCCTGACTGCCTTCCCTGCTTTAACTGATAAAGTCCTCTGTCCTGCTCCTTTTATGTTTCCTTATATTTCCTGAATGCTATCCTTTTCTCCTTAACCTTCCCTGCCACCTCTTTTGAGAATCATAGTGGCTTTTTCCTTCATTTTGTTTTGTTGATTTACTTTACACAAAGGCTTGTTGCCTCTGTGATGGCAGTTTTGATTTTTCCCCATTGTTCTTCAACCCCTCCTTCTTGCCTGTTTGCTAGTGCCTTTCTGAGGCACTCTCCTGTTTTGCAAAAATCAACCCTCCTAAAGTCCAACACCCTTGCTTTTGTATGGCTTGACTCTACAGCTGTGTTTATCGTGAGCCACACTGTTTGGTGGTCGCTTGTTCCCAGATGGCTACCCACTTCTAAATCCGAGATCCTCTCTCCATCCCCGTTTGAGAGTGCCAGGTCTGAGACCGCTCTCCCAAGTGGGTTCCAACACTAGCTGTCTGACGATGCCCCTGTACAGCATCGAGAATGACCCTGCTCTTGATGTGGCTGCAGTAAAGGTGCTCCAGTTAACATCTGGCATATTCAGGTACCCATCAACAATCTCTCCTTTTTCTGCCATTTCTAAGGATTCCTGCTATCATTTCCTTGTCCAATGCCCCAGAGTCAGGGGTCTGTAAACAACCCTGTCCGGATTGAGTGCCATTCCTGTCTCCAGGTGACCCACAGTGCCACCTCCCTCCCGTTTACCTTCTAGTTCTGCTGCTTTGATTCCTTCCCTTATGTAGAGAGCTACTCCTCCTCCTCTTTCACCCTCCCTGTCCCACCTGTAGATTGTGTATCCTGGTATGTAGACATCCCAGTCATGGTTCTCTGTATACCATGTTTCTGTGACTGCCACGATATCCAGGCATCCCTCTTCCATCAAGGTCACTAGTTCAGGGCGCTTGTTACACAGACAATGGGCATTGGTACTCATTGCCCTGCATGTTTTAATGGCTTTACCCCTTTTAGACCCATCCCTATCCCTACTGCCTTTGCCCTTTTCTAATGGCGGGTAGGAGGAAATAGGCTGTTGATTAACTAGGATCTGCAGCTTATCCGTTAGGTAGGGAAATGGGCAGACTAGGTGGGCTAAGCGGTCCTTATCTGCCATCAGATTCTATGTTTCTATGTTTCTCTACCTTTGTGTCTACTTCACTAACTACCCTGTTTTATGTGCGTGTGTGTGTGTGGGGGGGGAGGCTGGGATTTCCCTGCTTCTCTTCAGTGTCTCCCCCCTTGGCTAATTTAAATGCTTGCCAATGAAGCATTTAAACCTATCACCTAGGATCCTGGTTCCCCTCCTGGACAGATGCAGACCATCACACCAGTATAGGCCTGCATCCCTCCAGATGGACCCCCAGTTCCCAGTGAAGCCAAATCCCTGAGCTCCGCACCGGTTTTTCAACCAGTCATTGAATCCCATGGTGCGGAGTACTCTAGCCTCACCCATGCCATAGACAGGCAGCACTTCCGAGCAAGTCACCTTGTGTGCTACTTGTCTAAGGCCCCTCCCCAACTCCACAAACTCCTGCTGCACTGCTCTGATCCCATTCCCAGCCAGGTCATTTGTCCCTAGGTGGACAATGACATCCAGTTCCCTTCCCCGTGCAGCTGCTCCCACGATCCTGAGGATTCGCTTTCTGTCCCTCCAAGCCATGGCGCCGGGCAGGCACCTTACCTTCCTCCCCCAGTTCTAGCCTCCTAACGACTGAATTCCCCACCAGGAGTTGTTTCCTTCCCCTGTGGGTCTCCTTTGTGGAGGTTCCCAGCATCCTTCTTGGTCTCCACTGTGGGTGCCTCCACAGGGGAACCATGTTCCACCAGAATGGCTAATGAACTGTGGAGAGGTACAACTGGAGGGATGTGCCTCTGTTCCACCACCCTCACCCTCCATGAGCCCACTGTGGTCCAACCGCTCCTCTTTCTTGGCAACCTCTGAGGCAGTGGTGGTGGTGGCCTGGGTGGTCTCTGGGTGGGGAAGGAGGTGTCTCGAATCCTCGCCTGGTCAGCATGGAGACAGGCAACCTCCTCCCTCAGAACAGAGAGGTGCCTGCAAATAGGGCAGCAACACAGCCTCCAGAATGTCTCCCAGAAGACTGTCGCTCCACAGCCAGTACACTGCACCATTCCCCATATGTCTGTCTCCCTTCCTTATCAAGATTTTATTTTTTTTTTAGTGCGTATGAGTGTGTTTACCCCCACTCACTGTGCTGTGCTATTAAGGATGTGAATAAGTGTATGTCCTTCACTTTTGGGGACGTGATGTCAGAACCCCTGATAGAAAGCAAATGATGCACTTGGGGTGGATGGGGTGGGTGGGACTAAGCCCGTGCTCTCCAGAAACAATCAACTACAACTCTGACCCACCATCCTGGTGAGTGTCTTCTTTCCTTTCAGACACCTATTTCACAGAGGTCAAGTAACAGGTCTAGTCACAAATGACTGCAAATATTCTCCCAGCTAGAGTTCCTCCCTGGCAAGTAAAAGTTACACTAAGTAAAGTCAACCCCAAAAACAGAGAACCAAAACACTGACGTCTTCTTACTTACACAGGCCTCAAAATTAAGAATTCAATTAAGTGTACTGAAGCTGACTACTTCCCCACACGTACCCCTTTGACCCCTTCAGTCTGCCATCATTACCCTACTCTCCATTCCTAGCACTTATCTCGCTGTATGTTTTCACATCATTGCCTGCTGTCCCATCCAACAGTCTGGAACAAGCTCCTCTGTACGCTGTGCTGCACTAACTCCCTCATACACTTCAAAACTTGACTGAAAACCTACCTCTTCCAATTTGCCACTGGCTGCTAGCTCTTATAGCTCTGCCCCCAGGTCTGTCCATGGCTCGTTTTGCACCAGTCACAGCAGGGACAGTGCTGCTATGCACCAAAAGGGTAAAAGCTGCAGCCCGCCCAGAAATAACCCTTTTCCCTTGGTCAGTGGGTCCAAAGTGATAGTTATTCTATAACAAGTGAACTGTGCAGAATCTACTACTGATTATTATTTTGACCCAGTATGTACCCTCTTTTGACCCACAATTTTTACACCAGTGGGTCTCATATGTTTTAAGCCCCCCAGTGGGGTCGCTGATATGTTGCATTTAAAGACTCCATACAATTATATCATCTTTTTTTTCTTTTTCATTACTTTTTCTCCCCCATGGCTCCTGGTCAGCACTTACTTTCTAGGCATCCTCTTCTTCCTCCAGCCGCCATCAGTCCATGCCCATCTCCTGATCCGGCCACCACCCTGCTACCCCCACAGCTTACTCCCCATGGTGGGGAGCCCCCAACCCCCCACCAAGACCAGCTCCGGTACAGGTGGCGCCCTTGGAGACAAAGCGTTAGGCAGACAGCCATCAAGGTGCACTACCATAGTTGTCCATTTTCCTGTTTTCTCGGCGGCGGAGCGTGCAATGCCAACAATGGGCGAGCCACACCTGCGTCCACACGTAGTGCACCCGCCAGCTGCTCCGCCTCTGTGCCCCACTGTATAGACCTGGCATGCCAACACCCAGCCTCCGCTAGGTGTCAGGCAAACACCGGCCGCTGATCCCCACCCTCCCCGGGACAGGAGAGCAGTACTCTGGATGCTCAATCCTCTCCCACCCCAGCCAGCACCCGATGACCCGCTCGCACCGCGAACACGGGTCACCGGCGTGGCAGGAGGTAAGGCATCGCTCCCTCACCCGTCCACGCCACCAGGCCAGCTGTATCATCTTTTTTGATGCCCCCTTTTCATTCCAACAAGCCCCCTTCACCTCACTGGCTGCACCAGCCCCATCACCCACTTTCTCCCCGACTCATCCCATTTCTCCATTCCCTTTGGCTCACCCCCAACAGTGGCGTATGGCGGGTTTCCCAAGTACCCTCCAAGATACCAGATCCTCTTGGAGATGGCAGGGTGCACGGGTCGGTGGTGCGGAGCCTCCATACCCGCTAGGGAGCGTCATCCTGCTGCAGTTGGGGTTGGTTTCCTTTTCAGCCCATACCCAGCAGAGTGAGTCGAGGGTGTGCACATGCGCACACACAGGCATGCCATGTGGCACTAGCGGACATCCTCCCTCGCACTTGTAGTGTGTTGGCCCAGGCAGCACTGTCCGAGCAGCAGCTGAATCTCTCCCTCCCTGGAGGAAGACAGCGTCCTCTGGGACGCTTGATCCTTCTCCAGGGTGGCTCCCAACAACTCGGGATTACTACTGAGCTCATGCCGCCAGCATTGCGCATGGCTGTGTTACCGCTGCACTGACTGTCCGGCCCAATAATGATCTGATCGCTTTTTTTTTTTTCTTTGGTCATTGGTTTGCTGTTCAACATCTTGTGATACCCAATATGAAAGATGTGATACCCAATATGAAAGATGCAATGTAAAACTTCGGTTCAATGGAAAGTAATGTGCTGTAGTTGTTGAGCAGAGAGCAGGAAGCCAAGAGATCCCCGGTTCAAATCTCATGACTATCCAGTTACATATTCACAGTATAATCCTGAGGGAGTCACTTGATCACCCAGTTCTTCCTTCAACCCAGCCACAAAACTGGGTTGAACCAGGATGCCATGAAACCAATACAAATGATGTGATTATAAAAGAAAAAAAAAAATAACCAGGACTGTAAATAAGATGTTGCACCTCTTTCAGGCTATCAAGGGTGAATAAATTGCAAACAAAAATGGAACAGAAATTTGGTTTAAAGGAAGGCTGTCATAAACCCTATTTTCCTGCCAGCCACTACTCACCGGCCAACTTGCAGTGAGAGAGGTTCATATCTCTTGTAGCACATGTCTTTCACTTAAAATGTGCATTTTATGTCCTGGAGTGAGAGGCGCCATGTCCTGGATTGTAGCTGCAAGAGCCGCAACCTGCATGCAAATTCGATTTCTTCGCTTCCTGTTGTGTGCGGAACACTGCTTCGTGACGATCGGGGCATGTTTTCACAAAGTAAAAAGAAAGATTGTGCCTGGTAGTATTGGTTGAGCTCTACCTCTAGAAACAAACCCAGTCAAAAAAAACGCAGCCGTCTAATCTATTTAATTCTGTTTATGAAATCTGCAGCCCTGAGTTCGGGCATGCGCGGTAGCATGTACACTACCGCGCATGCCCGAACTCAGAGCTGCAAATTTCATTAACAGAATTAAATAGGTTAGACTGCTCCGTTTTCGACGGGGTTTGTTTCTAGAGGTAGAGCTCAACCAACACTACCAGGCACACCGTTTCTTTTTACTTTGTGAAAACATGCCACAATCGTCACAAAGCGGTGATCCGCACACAACAGGAAGATAACCAATCTCACCAACTAGCCCACAAGGTCAAGCTCGGTCTTCCGGTGCGGCAGCACTGTCAGAATGGCGCTTCCAGGACAGCACTAGCAACCTCCATCAACGCAGCAAAGGACTACGATTGCATACCATATGTAAGCTGCAAAATGAAAAAAAATAAATAAATAAAAGTTGTGCTAATCGGGTGTTTCTGCAGCCCTAGTCATTGGCACAAGAGTTTATGACAGCCTTCCTGTAAGAATGTTAAATTTAAATAACATTCATAATCCACCGTGTGTTGAAGAAAATAAAATATAACATCTTAACAGGTGCAGGGAGCTCGATTTTCTGCTTGTTGGTACATTTTGGGGGCACACTGAGCTGAAGCTCCTTCCAGGTGCATCCCAATAGAGAATTAAGATTAAGGAGGTTGACCGACTTGCTCAGTGTCACGCAGTTTGGCAGTGATGGTTGTGGGATTAAAACCGGGGGCTGCAGGTTCACAGCTCTGTGGTCTAATCACTAGGCTACACTGTCTCTACAATACTGCTGTACATTACCAGCACACAGTCATACTGTACTACAAAACACGTATGGGCAGTTTTATAGCAAATAAGGACTAAAGAACATTTACAGACTAACAACTTTAACAACAATACTGAGTTGAAACAATAATTTTATCAATTATGCCAGTTTTAACTAGTTATTTATTTACTTTTTTTTACTGAGTAGGTGCCATAGCCACAAAAGTGACTATTTTCAGACACGACCCGGGAGACTACAAAACAGTTGAACAGTCAAGACAATATACAGATAATTTACAGAAATACAGCAAGCCAGAGAGATAGACAGGCAACATTACACGAATAACAGTAATGATAGACAGCACGGATTCATCCCGGGGAAATCGTGTCAGACAAACCTGGTGGAGTTCTATGATTGGGTGACAAGTGCCTTGGACCTGGGTAGACCAGTGGATGTCCTCTTTCTAGACTTCAGCAAGGCATTTGACTCTGTTCCACACGTGGGCCTGTTGGATAAGCTAGGAGAAATGGGGTTGGGAAACCAGATGATCAGATGGATAGGCAATTGGCTCCAGGACCAGACCCAGAGGGTCGTAGTTGGTGGGATAGTCTCATCCCCAAGGAAGGTCATTAGTGGGGTCCCACAGGGATCAGTCCTTGGGCCCCTTCTGTTCAACGCCTACCTATGTGACATAAGGACAGGAATCGGGAGTGAGATGAGTCTCTTTGCAGATGACTCGAAACTGGGGGCGGTGGTGAATGGGGAGGGAGGGTGGCCCTGCAGGGGACCTGGAGGCTCTGGAAAGATGGTCTAGAAAGTGGAAGCTGAGGTTCAATGCAGGGAAATGCAAGGTACTCCACCTGGGGCCAGAAACCCAGGCCAAGTGTACACCCTGGGGAATACTACAAGTCTCAATGGCTGAGAGGGACCTGGGGTGGTGGTGGATGTCAAGATGAACAACTCTGAGACTTGTAGGAGGCAGCAGCCAAGGCCAACAGGATGCTGGGATGCATCACTAGGGATCACCTCCAGAAGGAGGGAAGTGATACTCCCTCTGTATAACTGCTTGGTGAGCCGCACCTTGAGTACTGCGTGCAGTTTTGGAGCCACACTTAAAGAGGGACATTAACCTCCTGAGAGGGTCCAGAGGAGGCACCAAAATGATTTGGGGCTTGGGGACAGGACCTATGAGGAGAGGCTCGAAGAGCTAAATATATACACATTGGAAGAGAGAGAAGGACAGGGGACATGATAGAGGTCTTCAGGTACATGAAGAGGGTAAATGGGGAGGAACAGTCAGGGTGCTTGAAGGAAGGAGGAAGGGGCCACTAGAGGGCATGGGTGGAAGCTGGAGGGAAGATTCAGGGGAGAAAGGAGGAGGTGCTACTTCACTGAGAGGGTGGTGGAGCCATGGAATGCACTACCTAGGGGCTGGTGGAGGCAGAGACAGTGGAGGGGTTCAAGAGGGGTGGGACAGGTACAGGGAAGGGTTCTGGAAGCAAAATCCAATGCAGCAAGAATATCCGGAACTGGGAAGGGAGAAGCCAGAGAAGGCGAGGGGGACAGCAAGGTCAGCACCCAGGGTGGGGGCTGACCAAACGAGCAGACACGAAAGACCGTTAGGCCTATTCTGCTGGCATTTTAGTATGTTAGTATGATATGAGCTGAAAGCAGAAGAAAATACAAACAGTTCAGCAGAGAGGCAGTATAGCGTAGTGATTAAGAGCACAGAGCTGCAGACCTGGAGACCTGGGTTTGAATCCCACAGTCACCACTTGTGCACTGTGTGACCATATGCAAGTCACGCAACTTCCCTGTGCTCCTAGGATGCACCTGGAAACAAGCCTCGGCTTAGTGCGTTTTTTTTCTGGCCAAAAATTGTAAAGTAAAATTAAAAACAGAATGACAAAGAAAAAAAAAACACAAGTAAAATTCAGTTTAAATTGGGATTCCTAATTTTTTAATGGAGGTCTTTATTCTCCTGGCAGTCACCCCATTTGCCCCCGTCAACCCCCCAGCTACATCACTACCTATCATCACCCAGGGAGATGTGGGGAATCTGGTAGCAGTGCGAGTACCAAATACCAAGGGGGATGTCATCCAGGCAGATGCCTTTTCTCCCATGATTTTTCTTCTTGTTTGCCCCTTGACCCTCCCTGCTTTCCATATGATGCAGAGCAGTGCCCCCTTCAGGCCTTGCTCATGCGCACCGCATTACCTCTGTGGATGGACGACCTCCTGCCCTGCCACAAGGACTGCAGTAGCAGTATTCTCCCCCCCCCACCTTTACTGGGAGCACTCCACCACAGCCATCCTAGGGCTTCCTGCCAGCTCTTGAGTTCACTCCCAAACTGGAGTCCCAAGCATGGCAGCATGATCAGGTGGCCAGCCTGAGAAATTTTTGCTTTTTGAGTACAGATCCAAATATTCTGAATACTGAAAAACAACCATCTTGACCCACCCCCAGCTGTGACCAAAATAATACAGAATTACCATTCTAAGAAATTAAAACTACTTTAGAACAGTAATGAAAACATTTGCTGCATGAAAGGGTGGGGGGTTGTTTAACCAGGAAGGCACACTAAGCTGAAGCCTGTTTCCAGGTGCAACCTAGGAGCACAAGGAAGTTAAGTGACTTGCTCAGGGTCGCACAGTATGCAAGTGGGGACTGTGGGATTCAAACCCAGGTCTCCAGGTTTGCAGCTCAGAGCCCTAAACCTCTGCGCTATACTGCCTCCTTAAGCGTAATAGCTTAAGAGCTTAATATGTAGCGAAGGGCAATGTTAAAACATTGTTTTCAACACCTATGATATTCTTGCCTTTCCTGTTGGAGACTTGCGGTGCAACATGGCTGAGGTCTCATGCAAAAGGAGGTGGCTTAATATGTTTTCATCTCAGTTTTCTGTGAATAGTAAAGTATTGCCCTGTGTCGTGTTTCAGAACTGAACTGGTGAGGGGACTGATTATCCTCTTAACTCAGAAAGGCTGTATCCCCCTCAGTCTTGTCTGAGACGTACTCACACAGCCTGCAATGCATCCGCCCACATAAACCATTAACAGTTACCCGTGATGAAACCTCGTCTCTTCTGAACCCCTTTGTGAGTGCTAACACAAAGGCAGCTTTAAAAAAAAAAAAAAATATGGCCCTCTGTGGAGTCACACTGCTATCCCAGATGCAGATGCAAAAGTACATATAAAATGATATCTAAAAACCTTATAAATTATTGTATCCAAATGGCTGTTTGTCTGGACAGAGTTTATCTGATTCCAGCCTGATGTGACCAGTAAGTCAAGCTGCTTTTTATGCCAAAAATATTAGTATATTGAGTCTGGACTGTATGTTATCCTATCTGAAAAGCCTAGATGTGAAGCTAGCCCGTTTCCATTGACTGTGGCTCTAAAAGCCTTTGAATTACTATCAGACTGGAAAATATCCACTAATAACTGGACATGAAGCTGTAAAACCTGCCCTGAAACCAAACAGAAAACTGTTAGCAGTCTTAAAAAAAAAAAAAACTATTAGCGAATCTGGGTTTTATGGCAGGTCTCAAACGTGGGCCTCTGCTCCTGTAATTTCAGACAGTGTATCCACCATATGTCTTTCTTTTTTTTTTTTTAACTCAAATTTTATTAAAAGTTTTTTAGACCAGTGGTACAGGATGTGTAATAATGACAAAGTACAGGTACCTCATAGCCGGAGTACAGTGACAGTTATATGCAACAGTTATAGATAGGTCACAGAATCCATTCATATAATAAGCTATTTAGTCTTTCCCAATGTATTATTTTGGGTAGTGCCTAATTAAATAAGACAGTACCTTGCATCTAAAGCAAAGCCCCTTTGAGTATGGTCTGCCCAGTCCCGTATTTTGGCCAGTGCGTCCCCAAGCCCCCAGTGTAAGATGTGACTCCTAGGGAACCATGTCTGCCCTGTGGTCCCTCATGTATAGAAGCTATGTGTGATCTGTTGTCCAGAACTAGTAGTCTATTCTGGAGTTGGACTGTCCTCTTCTCCAGTTCATAACTATCTAAAATTATATCTTCTCACTGCGTTTGTGTAGGGGGGAGTGGGTGTCAGCCGGCCTAGGAGGTCAAGGCTGTGTTTATTTTTAACATGTGAGGAACAGAACAGGAGAGCTGCCTTCGGGGTGAGGGCCCCAAACCCAGTTATTATTGCTTGTATCGCCCGTTCTACTGTGGACCAAAATGTTCGTAGTTGTGGGAAGGACCAAATAATGTGGGTGTGAGTAGCCACTTCGTGGTTGCAGTTTCTCCAGCAGGAAACATCAGTGGTAGTGAGGAATTTGATTATCATCTTGGGAGTGCAGAAAAAACCTGATCACAGTTTTCCAACCAAATTCTTGTCAATTATACGAGATTGTGATTTTTTTGTAATAGTGGTCTATGCCTTATTAATCAGGATGGATAATTCAGCTCCCCAGAAGACCTTAATCATGTCTGTGGTGGTTTGTTAGCATGGAGAGATGAAATGTGTCATGCTGTCAGTTTGTGATTCTAGACGTAGGAAAGTGAAGATGAGAGGGATGTCCTCTGTCCTCACTGTGGTACCAACTAAACTCACAAGGAATGCTCCGATTTGGAAGTATCTATAATGGCCTCACGGTTGTCTAGGTGATGTTCTGTGTTTAGCTGTTCAAAGGATTAAAGGAAGGCAGTACCATAGAATTGTGAGGCTTGCGTTAACCCTTTGGATGCCCAGTGCCTGAATTTGTAATCCAGCTGTGCTGGCAGAAGCTGGGTTCCCCGTGTGAGATACAGAGCCATTTGGCTCCCATTTATTTTGTAGTATGGTTGTTTCAAGAAGTCCTCCAAGTTGTGAATACCCCTCCAGTAAGTGAGGAGAGGACAACAGGGAGTTCTGATCAGTCAGGGTAGCTGAAAAGTATGGCCTGGAGGTCCACTGGGGCTATCTCGGTTTCCAGCTCTGTCCATTTGGGGGAAGGGGGGGTCTTGATTACAGCAGGGTCCAATGTAGAACGTGTTGGAAATATGCAGCTAAAGCAAATAGGGTTAGACTTGGGAGGCATGTCCCCCTTCAGGTTTCAGAAGGGGGCATTTTTTAAAGGCTAATCAAGGTTGTTTCCCTCCCCAAATAAACCAGGATATTGCTTTATTCCATGTTTGGATTATGTGGGCATTGGCATAATGGGAAAAGTCTAAAAGAAACAGAGGAATCTTGCAAGGGGAGTCATCTGAATTGATAGTAATTTATTATTATTATACAATGGCGAGAAAATTTCCTGGACTCTGATTGGTCAGTGTGTCCCTGGCACAGTGAGGTTATCCTAGCACAACCTCACTGTATTGTTTTTCAGATGACCGCCACTATTCTCTTAATAAACAGAGATATATTGCCACACTAAAAATCTACTAAAAACATTTTTTAAATGTGTTTTTTTTTTTTATTTTATTTTGTGTAACAATGAGCCACTGTATAATAGCAATAATGCACTCCAGGGTGTGGGTTGTGCTGTGATAACCTCACCTCTGGGATGTTGGACACACTCGGCCTGCAGCCACGTGCCCAACCACCCAGGCATGAGGTTATCCCAGCACAACCCACACCCTCTTGTGCATTACTGCTTAAATAATTGTAAGAGGGCACAACTGCCAAGAGTGTGCGGCTTCCTGGATGCCCTGTACGAGTTCTGAGTAGTTACAATTGTAGAGGTCAGCCAAGTGAACACTTAGATGAACTCCCAGATACTTAACAGTGGCTTTATCCCATCTGTATGGGTATGCAGCTGTGAGTAGGAGGCTTGGTGGCAGTGTATCTACGGATACCTCCATTTTAGTTTCTTTGACTTTATAGCCGATCAGCTCTTTGATGGTGCAGAGGCAGGTTGCCAGGGCTCAGAGTGAGCTTGCAGGGTTTGTGATATAGGAATTAGGAGGCCATCGGCGTAATAGGTGACCTTGTGTCTGTGTTCGTTGACTACCATGCCTTCCACCGCCTGCTGCTCGTGCAGATATTGAAAGGAAAGGGGAAGCTGAAGCTTGTTTCAAGGTGCAACCTGGGAGCACAAGGAAGTGAAGTGACTTGCTCAGGGTCACACGGTATGCAAGTGTGGGCTGTGGGATTCAAACCCAGGTTTGCAACTCAGTGCCCTAAACCATGTAAGCATTAAGCCACGACGAAGGTGGCATCTAATGGTGGATTAATGCATGGTTAGGAGGGTTGTGGCCTGAGGCCGAAGGCCGAGGGCGTACAATGACCCAACCATGCATTAATCCCATTTGATGCCACCTTCGGAGTGGCTTAATGCGTTTGTAACATGTTATATGGCACTAGAGGGGTGTAATGTTGCTGTGTGAACTTTTCTGGAAAACATTACACAGGTAGGCTGTATCTTTGTGTTCAGTTTTTACTGCACTTTCTAGCAATGTAACAGATGTGCATTTACATACTGATGCGTGCAAAACATTACCTCACTGAACAGAAGCACAACGGTGCTTTTAAGACTTTCTAAGTATTTATTTACAAATGTACGTGGGTATTCGTTTCATACCGTGCGTTGGAGGTCTACAGCTCCGTGATTCCGGCACTGCTCTCTAACATGCTACTCATTTGCATAGTGCGCCGCTTCCCTGTCTTTCCAGCTCTGATACAGGTCACATGTCTTGTGCGCTGCCTGTTACTCAGTGTTGTAGTACTTGTGCTGACCAAAGACGAACGCTCCTCTTAGAGTTCGTAGTTAGCTGTTGGTGCTGCTGCTTTTGTGCTCTGTGGATATTGCTGGTACTTCACTTTGGGGACGGCATTACTGGTGGATTAATGCCGTCTCCAAAGTATACCAGCTGATGTCTTTCAGCCAATCCATTATCCTCTTTTCAGCTTCCTTAACTTTGACATGTTACAAAGTGCTATACTGCCTCCTTGAGACAGTGGTTCTATGTATATCACAAATAGGTATGAGGATAGTGGGCACCCCTGGCGGGTGCCTCTAGTAAAGGAGAATTTAGGTAAATATGTGCCACTAGCTTTGACCACAGCCTGTGGCCCTGTGTATATACACTTTGTATTAGAGACCAAAACTCTTCTGGAAAAAAAATACATTTTTTTCCCCAGAGCCCCCTGTAAAAACTGCCAGGAGCCCCGTCACCACCATGTGTCTTTTGTAATGCATTTTGGAGCAGAATGCTACAGAAGGTAAACAGCGGATGATCGTTTTGGGCTGTTCATAGTGTGGCTGTTGCTTTAGGCAGAGCAGAAGAGGGCAAAAGTCAGTACTAGGTGGAAAGGAAAGCTCTCCAGAGAACACTTTTGTGCAAATTACTGATAAAGCAGGGTCAATTTTAACACTGTTGTACACCTCCAGGACACAGTGCAAACTGCTCCAGACTAGTGCAGTTAACCCTTTACCTTTCTGTCTCAACTAGCACGGGTCCTCTGAGGCTACTGCTGATACAGTTTCCGTAACCCACGTGGCTAATTGCAGGCTGATCATTTGGTACAATGCGATTACTTCCGTAAGTGCATCTCTCTGGTTGCAGCATGGGTTGAGCACGCCTTTCTCTACCACATTGTTTGTTGCCATGTCGGTGGTAGAGAGAGAGAGAGTGTGTGTGTGTGTGTGTGTGTGTGTGTGTGTGTGTGTGTGTGGTGAGGCACATGATGTCGGCTATCATGCGTGCAGGACCAAGGGTATTTAAACTTATAGCCACTGCCATAGGATTGCTGGGTTCATGGGGGTGGCCTGAAAAAAGGTGGTGAGGGGGCCCCGACACAGAATGGGGAGATTTTGTGTGCCTGGATGGCACCTTTTTTGGCTGGGGCAGAAGGCAATATAGGAGTGGGATAATGTGCTATGATCATGAAATATTTCTTGACTTTAGCTTGTGTTGTATTATTTTGAGTCAACTTATCCTGCTGGTTGGTGCAAAAAAGGTTACAGTCAACCCTGGCAAGGCCCTTTATTAATGACCATACAAATACATACAAACACACAAAGAAGCCAGCAGAAAAGGGCCATTTGGTCCATCCAGTCTGCTCGTATTGCAGGGTCCACAGCTTGAGCTACTGTCCTTGCCCCCCTCCACTCCTCCCATTCTCCCTACCCAAGATCCTTATCTTCCCCCATGCTTATCCCAGCCTCTCTTAAAGCTGCTCACTGTCGTCAACGAGACAACCTCTTCTAGCAGTGCATTCCAAGTATCCACCACCCTCTCTGTGAAGAAGCGCTTCCTGACCTCCCTCCTAAACCTCCCCTTCTTCAGCTTAAGACTGTACCCCCTTTGTGTTATGGTTGCCACTCAGCTAAAAGAGACCCTAC
Source organism: Neoceratodus forsteri (assembly GCA_016271365.2). NCBI lineage: Eukaryota > Metazoa > Chordata > Ceratodontiformes > Ceratodontidae > Neoceratodus > Neoceratodus forsteri. The sequence goes on from CM057452.1 coordinate 74,297,698, forward strand.
TTATCCACCTTATTTGTCCCTTTCAATTACTTGAAGATCCCAATCATGTCCCCCACCTCTCTCTCTCTCTCCTCCAGGGAGTACAGGTTCAGTGCCCTTGATCAACCTCTCCTCATATGTCTTACTCTGCTGACCAGTGTCATCTTTGTAGCCCTCCTCTGGACCTTCTCCAGCAGGTTAATGTCCTTTTTGAGGTGTGGGCACCAGTACCTAACTCCATACTCTAGATGTGGCCTCACCAGTGACCTGTACAAGGGTAATATAACCTCCTCTCTCCTACTACTGATCCCCCTAGCTATGCATCCCAGCATCTTGTTTGCCCTTGCTGCTTTCTTGCACTGCATGGAGTGCTTCAGGTCACTCGTGATCATCACTCTCAGGTCCTTCTCCTGCTCTGATGCAGATACCTGGCCTCCACCCAAGTAGTACTTCTTGGCTCCAGTGTGCATAACTTTGCATTTCTTGGCATTGAGTCAAAGAAGTCAATCAGATTCGTTTGACACGAAGCTTCAGAAGGAACTCTAATCTGGGTCACATGTATGAATTCCAGTACAAGGACAAAAGACCTTCGAAAACAAACGACATATCTGTGCAGTGAAAAATAGAACAGGGTGATATAACTCAGTGCACAGATATATCCCCTTTATATAGCTGGAGATCCACTGCAGATCATTAAGCCAGTTCTGATGAAAGTATTTTTAAGTCGGCGTTTCAACAGGGTAACAGTACAAGTTGTCCTTTAGACTGCTTTTCAGGAGGGTGCAGAAGTAAACCACTTTTTTTGTTCCTGTATTAATAGTTTGGAATACGTATGGAGATGATGTTGCAAGGTCAGCAAGCATGGACGTTGTTGAGACAAGAAACAGTTTACTACTTGGTCTGCACAAAACACTCCGCAAACTAACTGCAGTGCTGACAGTTCAAACTGCAACTCAACCCAGTTCAGTAATAGGTTGCCATGCTTTAATTTAAACTCCATGAGACAGCATAAGCTCACCAAACTAATGCAATGGTACGGTATGCCTTTCCAGAATCATGTTTTTTACAATCATGTTGAAACATATTAGGAAATGTAAAATTTAGGATGAATTTCCAAAATGGGTAATTTTAAAAGCAACACAAATGTGGTGGTTATAAAGTTCAGAAACATATACGTGGTCATGGACAGCATTTTTCAGTAGACAGGAGGAAAGATAATGAGGGGGCAGTTGTTAACCCTTTCTGTTTCAGCCCACGTTCACTGGCTTTGCATTGGCCATAGGAAGGTGGACCGTAATGCAGTGTTGTCTGTAGACCCCCAAAACATTTAGCCATTTGGCTACACCTCCTATTTTCTTTGTAGTTACCACCTCTTTTGTTTTAGTCATCTAGCCACTTTTTTTTTTTTAAATAAGTACCTGTGGGGTGTTGGCATGTGCATGGGTTTTTAGTGGTACTGGAATTACATCCGAGTGCCAGTGCAGAGCACCCAGTTTGCTTCAGTTTGAGGACTCTGCCCCTTCCCCAAGTATCACAGTGCCTACTGCTCTAATATATAACTTAGTTGTAATCTTCGGGAGCGCATCAATGTATGCCGTCACCCACAGATAATACACCCTTGGGGCAAGCAAATAATGGTAGGTGTTTATTGCAGACCACCTTCATTGAAAATTGAAAAAAAAAAAAACAGGAATTAATCCAGGGCATTAGGGAGCTTGACCCATCTAAGAACATAATCCTTTTTTTTTTCTTAATTTTAGTCTTTGGTAACCGGGTAAGGCCCACTAGGCACAAGCGCCTGTTTTCAGGGGTGACCTGGAAGCACTGGGCAATTAAGTGACTTGCTCAGAGTCACACAGTATGCAAGTGGAAGTTGTGAGAATCAAACCCAGGTCTGGTCTGCTGGATGTACCAAGCTCATTCACAGCTCATTACTCAAACCTCTAGGCTATACTGCCAGCCAGTTCTTGGAGATTTTAATTTTAATGGTATAAACTGGGAATCCTGGTCCCTTTCTTCTTCCGTCGAAGCAGCATTTCTTCTGGAGGCAATTGATTCATTAGCCCTGCAAAACCATGTGCAGGAAAGCACTAGGAGCTTAAATACCCTAGCTCTTGTCATCAGTAATATGACAGGTCAAGTAAAAGGATGTAGAGTTAGAGAACCTTTGTCAGGGAGTGACCATAATATGGTAAATTAGAAATTATAATTAAAGGCAGGATCCAGCCAGGGACTACTAAGATCAAAAACTATAATAATGTTAATTATAATAAATTAAGGACATCAGTTGGAAATTTGGCTTGGAAGTTAAAATTTATGGACCTTGGAGCCGAGATAAGTAGAGAGAATTTAAGGCATTTTTACATGACTTGACAAACTGAAATTCCTACCAGGGTTAAATATAACATTAGAGGGAAAATTCCATTGTGGTATACCAGCAAAATCCATAGGTTAATAAAAAGAAAAAACAGGGCCTATAAACAGTCTAAAAAGAGGCAACACTGAGGTATACAAACAGAAATATAAAACGAAATTAAAAGAACTTAAGGGAAATAGTTAAGAGCTGAGAAGAACTTTGAAATTAGTTTAGTGGCTAAAGCAGCTGATAACCGCAAGGCCTTTTACGGATATACAGGATCCTCAAAACAAAATGATAATAAAGTGGGACCCTTATTGGTGGGAGAAAATAAGGCAACTCATTTCAAGGAAATGGCTGTGGAATTTAATAAGTATTTTAACAGTATTTATTCAACTGGGCCCACTCCTGATAGGGTGTTTCCGAAGGAAGCAATTAGTTCATTGGTAATGTCTGCTGGTATTGTAAAGGAAAAATTAAATGATCTGAAAGTAACCACTTCCCCTGGTCCAGATGGGCTACGCTCTAGACTTCTTAGGGAATTGGCTCCTGCCATATGTGACCCAATCCAGGCCATTTTCCAGTCCTCTATAGAAGAAGGACAGGTGCCTGAGGACTGGAGGACGGCTAACGTGATACCAATATACAAAATGGGGACAAAAAACAGACTGTTCAAATTATCGTCCCATCAGTTGAACTAGCATTATTAGTAAAGTCCTGTAGTCTATTGTCAAGGAACACATAGAGAGGTATATAAGGGATGAGGGACATGTGACTATCAGACAACATGGATTTAAAAGGCGCACGTCATGTGCGACCAACTTATTGTCCTTTTTTGATTCAGTAAGTGCTGCACTTGACAGCAATTTACCAGCGGATGTACAATACATCGATTCCGTATCACATCAGGAATTGCTCGTCACGTTGGGGGAGACTGGGAGTGGATTCCTATGTTGTTAGCTGGATTGCTGCTTGGTTGGTTGATAGGAGACAGCGGGTCTGTATAAAGGGACATATGTCCGATTGGTCTCTTGTGCCCAGTGGAGTCCCGCAAGGATCTGTACTGGGCCCGGCTCTGTTTAATACATTAATCTCATCTCTAGATTGTGATACCAGTGTGTTGCTTGCTAAGTTTGCAGATCATATGAAACTTGGTGCAACAGTAGCAAATGAGTTGGAAGCAAAAAAATTTCAAGATCATATTGACCAACTTTACAGATCTGCTGTGGGGAAAAAATTAAAAAAAATTAAATTTAGCCAAGTGTTAAATTATGCATCTAGGAAGGAATAACCCCAAATATAAGTATACTATCAATGGAGTTGTAGTACAGACTATGGATTTAGAAAGAGATTTGGGAATATGGATCAATAAAGATTCTGAGTTCACTCATCACTGTACAGTTACAACAAAAAAAGCCTATGGTATTTTGGCATCTATTATGAGGCATATTAGAAGTCAGGGAAAGGGAGATGATAGTGCCCCTTTACCAGTTTCTTGTCAGAACTCGTTTGGAGTATGCTTGCTGTGTGTGGCAGCCCAGACTGAAACAGGATGGGATGGGTGACGAGGAGGGTAAAAGGCTTGGAGGGCCTCCCCTATGAGGATGGACTGAGAGAACTCTGATTGTACTCCTTGCAGTATAGAAGATATCATGGGTATACATGCCTGATTTTTAGGGTATGCAGGTCACCAGTTTTGTGGGAGTGTTTAGGTTTAAAAAGTAGACCTAGTACAGTTACAAACCGGGGTCACCAGTACCAACACATAGGTGAGAAATGCAACAAAAATCCAAGAGGGGCGTGGTTCACACAACGTATTGTGGCCCAGTGGAATGTCCTACCAAGTGCAGTAGTTTCGAGTGAAACCATGAACCAGTTCAAGTCGGCCCTTGATAAACACAAAAACAATTTACTTTACCAACGGAGTACATAAATTGTACAGGACAATAATGGCCTGAATGGCTAAAGTCCCGGATTCTTTCCTATTTTCCTGTGTACTGCTTATGTGCTCTCCATCTCCATCTGATCACCCATCACCCAGTCACCATCACACTCACCTGTCAAACTTGCTGGAGCTGTTAAATCGAGTGACAGACAGATGGCAGAACAGAGAAAGGAGTGAGACAGACTGCGCCTCTCTCAGGGGGCAAAGGGAGTGTGGACCATGGATCACGATTTACTGAAGGATGTCCTATGCATTTAGACATCCTTTAATAAATCCTGCCGCATGTCACGCCTTCACACATGATCAGCCTGCTTCCTCTCTGCATCCTGCCATCTGTCAGTCAGTCAATTTATAGCACCAGGCCAGTTAAACAGGGGGTGAGTAATGATGGGTAGGTAACAAGATGGCTGCACAGAGGCACTAATGATGCCCAAAGAATACAAGTGTTTTTTTTTTGTTTTTTTTTATATATATAATGATTTTCAGGAAGGTAATTAGGAACTGACAATTTATAGGCCTTCTGCAGCCACATCACATTTCATCCTGACTGGAGATTTACACCCTACTAGGTTTTCAAAAACAGTTTTCGTGTCTCTGTTTTATAACAATTCTGCCCCATGTACGTAATGTGATTTCTTTGTATAACTGTCTTTTTTCTGATGAAGAACTCTGTGGAAGTCTGAAAGCTTAAAACATTCTGTGAATCTCTTGTTTATCCAATAAAAAGGTAGCAAATCACCCAGTTTGTTCATCTTTTCATACAAGGACCAATATGGCAACAAACTATTTTTTATGACAGCAGTAAGAGTTTGGCAGAGATGGGAATAAACCAGCAGGCACCGTAATCAGTACCATTCGTCGCTGTCTCCAAAGTCAGCCAAAGCTTAAAAACAAATTCCTTTTTTTAGCCAGTTAAAACCAGTCAAAGGTCAATGTAAAGAATATGCTGCACCAACACTGCCATGCTTGGGCACTAAACATGTGTTTCCCCAGAGCGGAACACAGAAAGGGTACACAAGTATCATCTCAGATACACACACACCACTTTTGAGTTTTTTTAACAACATTTACATATGCAATTTGGTTGCGCCAACAAATTTGTTTTACCTTATACTTATATATACCGTGGCCGCCAGTCAGCACTCCTCCTCCTCTCCTGTCTTAGGCCACCGCCCGCACCAAACTTCCTTGCGGCCACCACCATATGCTCCCTCACAGCTAACCCCCCATGGCGGGGAGGCGAGGGACCCCCTAACCCCCCACCTAGCACGGATCCGGACCAGGTGGTGCCCGAGGAGATGGCGCACGCCGGCGGACAGCCATCAAGCCGCATGACCAGGAGCCACTGTTTCCAATTTTTTCCCCCTGCGGGTGTGCGGAGTGCAATAACGCCTGCGACAGGGTTCATGCACGCTCCCGTGCACACCCCCATCAAGTGACTGCCGCATCCCCGCTCCACGTTTGCGTGGCTCCGTGCTGTCGAGCCCCAGCCTCTGCTAGGAGTCAGGCGTGCACCAGCCGCTGAAATCCCTCCTCCCCAGAGATGGAGAGCAGTCCGTTGGACACTCAATCCGTCTCCTCCCTGCCAACCCACAGTGACCCATGCTCGTTCCCGAACACGGATTGCCAGCGTGGAGCGAGATGTGGTGTCCAGCGCCTCAACCCTCAGCGCCACCGGGCCGGCTTGTGCCAACAAATTTTAAAACACTTTCTGGCAGAAAACTGCATGTCCAGAATTTCCAAGGTCATCAGCATAATTTCCAGTCTTTACAAGAAAGAAAGGAAAGGAATCTGGTTTTATATGGCATCTTTCATACAAATGGAATCCTGAAGCGCTGGTTGGCGAAGGCTGATCTGCATGATTAGATGTGTTGTGACTACCTCCCCTACATCTCCACAAGACCTTCCTCCTAGCTAGGTTTGATGTCAGGTATGAGCATTGGTACAACAGAGGGGCACACTACCTGTATCAACTGTTAAGACACGTTGTCCAATCCTTCCAGACCATCTGAGACAGTCTGGGCTTATCCCAGACAGATATGTTCTTATTTCCAGGTTCGTGCTTCTCTGACCTCCTGGTTTTGCAGAGGCCTGTTACTGGACACAGGTAGTCCATTAGTCCAATTAATCATATCGGCCATAAATGGAGAGCCCCTACCACAGCTGATCTCCACTTATACAAAGCGTTATTGCAAATTTGAGTGCTCCCGCCTATTGCTGCATTTATTTATTTAATCTTTCGGAAATAACCTTTGAGCAAACTGCTCCTTTTCAAAGGTTCCACGTCATGACATGAGGTTAACACAGGAAGGTAGGTTACAGGGTAAGGGTACACATGTACAGAGGCAGAGCTACATGATATATCAACAAAAATAATCTGACTGCAGCCGGCCCGGTGGCGCTGAGGGTTGAGGTGCTGGACGCCACACCTCGCACCACGCCGGCGACCCGGATTCCGGGGCGGACTCAGGTCGTCGGTGGGTCGGCCGGGGGGAGATAGGCTGGAGCGTCCAACGACAGCTCGCCTTCTCCGGGGAGGGATTCAGCCGATGCCTGACACTTGCATGACCCCGAGAAGAGTCTCGAGGAACTGCAAGCTTCATTTGAGGATAGTGACCATTGAGCAGCTGATGGACATTGGCGCGTCATGGCGTCGGAAGTTACTTACTGCTCGGGAGGGAGAAATCATGAAACAAGCCTGCCTCAGCCGGGAAGATGGGAGGACCATGGCAGTGTTCCACGATTTGCCTGTGCCCGCCCAGCAGACCTCAGGACCGACTTAAATGTAAGCATGGGAGTTCAGTCCCCTGCCTCGCCCCCACCCGGGAGTAACTGTGGCTCCATGGGGCCTAGGGGTCTGCTTGGGTAGGGTTCCGGGCAGTGGGATGTCCAGTTGTCCCCCCCTGAAGGGTCGGAGGTGGCAGGCTGGGGAGGAGGAATAAATAGTAATTTAAAAAAAAAATAAATAAATAATCTGACTATTTACAGTTTCAGGCTAACTCATACGACAGAGCTGTATAATGTAATTTATTACATCACAAGAAACATAGTGGGTGCTTGCGGATTTAAGTAACAATATTAGCAAGTAAAGCAGACAGGAGGAGGCACTGTCATAGTTTCCTAGCAGAGGAGGGGGGAGGTCGATGACTGTTACATAGGCTTTCACTTCCTTCAGGTAAGGCAGCCAGGGGGAAGCTTTGTCGTTTTTCTAACAAAGGGTGGGGGGGATGAGGTGCAAGAGGGTTGAGGGTGGAGGGGGTTATCAGGTAGCCTGAGGATGGAAGGCATCGAGTACATGGGAGGGATGTGACAAATGGAATGAACAGAGTAAGCCACCTCGCACCCCTGAACAGTGGCAGGTGGCATGTAGAAACTCCCACAGGGTCACCTCTTCCCAATCCTGGCTGGAACATAGTTGGAAGTGTCCATTTTTTTCATACACCCATTCAACAGGTTCATAGAGGCGTAGCTGCTTCCAGTCACCGCTGGCATCAGTGCGGTGAAACTAAGGCGGAACATTATCGTGTCCTGGGCATGCTCTTGACTTTCCCCCTTTCTTATATCAGTAAAACAAGTTATGAAGGTGATTTTTTCAACACAGCTACAACTGACTGAGCATGTATTTATTTTCCTGCTATGCCCCAAGGACCTTGCTGTCAAATATCTATTAGGCATACTAAATATTAATGCCTAAAAATGTATAACAAGAAAACGGCTCAAAGAAACATAGAAACATAGACTTTGAGGGCAGATAAGGACCGCTTGGCCCACCTAGTCTGCCCATTTCCCTACCTATTGGATAAGCTGCAGATCCTAGTTAACCAACAGCCTATTTCTTCCTATCCCCATCAGAATTGCCTTAAGTCTGTCCCATGCATTCTTGAATTACACATCTGTTTTTGACTCCACAACCTCCTCAGGATGGCCATTCTATGTGTCCACCACCCTGTCTGTGAAAAATACTTCCTACATTGCCTGCCCCCCCCATCTTCAAATTCGTCCCCTTGTTCTTGCACATCTCTTTTCTGAAAGATGCTACTCTCCTGGACTTTGTTGATTCCCTTGAGGTACTTGAAAGTTTCTATCATGTCCCCCCTCTCCCTCTAGGGTATACATATTAAGCTTCTTTAGTCTCTCTTCTTATGGCTTCTGTTGCAGACCCTGCACCATTTTAGTTGCCCTCCTCTGGATTGCCTCCATCCTGTCTAGTATGTCCTCACAGAGATGGGGTCTCCAGAACTGCATGCAGTACTCCAGATGGGGTCTCACCAACTGTCTGTACAGAGGGATAACAACTTCCTGTTTTCTACTGGTGATGCCTCTCCCTATACATCCCAGTATCCCCCCAGCCATCTTTACTGCCTTCTCACATTGCTTGCTTACTTACCTTTAGGTCATCTGATATGACTACCCCCTGGTCCCTTTCCATTTGTGTTGTTGTGAATACCTCCCCCCTCCCATTGTGTACTCTTCCCTCTGGGCTTTTGTTTCCCAGGTGCATTACTTTGCACTGAATCTAAGCTGCCATACTTTTGACCATTCCTCCAACCTTGCCAAGTCCCTTCTCACCCTTTCCATTCCCCCCCTCTTGTTTATCAACCCTGTTGCAGATGTTTATGTCATCAGCAAAGAGGCATACTTTTTCTTCCAGTCCCTCTGCAATATCACTTATAAAGACATTAAAAAGGACCAGACCTGGTACTGAACCCTGCGGTACCCCGCTAGTAACCCCCCTTTCTTCGGAGTGGACTCCATTTATTATTACCCTCTGTGTTCTGTTGTCCAGCCAATTTTTTACCCAGGTTACCAACCTGGGACCCACTCCCAGGCTGTCTAGTTTGTTTATTAACCTTTTGTGTGGGACTGTGTGGGAAGGCGAGATCCTAACCTTCTAGGAACAGATAACCACAGTTAACATTGTTTATGATATAGAAGTGCTTACTTATAAAGTCCAACAGCAGGAGGAGAAGGGAAGAAACAGATGGAACTGCTGGATTATGTAGGTCTCTGCTCAAGATCCAGATTTCGTCCCGTAATTTCTCTACCCCAGATATTAAATACTGGATACTGCTTGGTGCTGCAACTGGCTTTACCTCCCCATGTGTAGTTCTTGAGCTCTCCCCTCCGCACCCTTTCTGTATTTATCTTAGTTTATTTGCAGTGTCTTAACTGCTTGCTTACCTTTATTGTAAATTCTGTTCACAGTAATACCTAGCATCAGACAGTCACACTGTAGTTCTATAGGTAGTAGTTGGAATATGCTTTTGTTTTGTTTGTATTTTTCCCTTACTTTTTCTGTCCCACGGCAGCCCTCGATCGGGCGGGCACTCCAGCCCTGTCCCCCAACGTGTGCCGGCACCAGTGTCTTATCCCAGGGCAATGGCAGTGTCGCACATGCTCCCGTATGCTGCACGCCTGTGACAGGGAGTTCTTGCTATTCTTGAGGACCAACCTTTTCTTAAATCTGCTGCAACAGTTCTTCTATTTCTTAGCCTAATCTGTCTTTTACAATTTCTAGTCCATAAGGTTGGCCACCTATGGGCATCCCCCCTCCCCCTTCTTGACTATGTTATAATGTCCTCTAATTTTCCTTTTCCCTCTCAGGTCCTTGTACAGGGAGGTTATTGTGGTGACCTCAGAGCTTATGTAAAACAAGTTGTGTTTATCGTTGTTGTATTTAGTATGTAATAACACTGTGTCATAAAATACCTTGATGTATATACCTTATGTTTATGAAACCTGTAAATGTTGAAAATACCATGGCACTAGGTGTTTTTGATAATGGTAAGAAGTACTAGGTGACTATTGTAGAAATTAAGCTAGTTGTGCTATTTAAAATGCATGTAAATTGCTGTAAGTTGCATATATCCCATGATGCTTTGCATTAGGGAAGTATGTGCGATGTTGTTTTTCTATGTAACTTGGCTTATTGTCAATGCTCTTTGGGGGTAACCCTTATTTTAGTGCTTCTGCTTCGAGGTTCTTTGTTTTTAGCTTATTTTGGTTTTAATTTTATTTGAGCCCCCACTACATAGAAACATAGAAACACAGAATTTGACGGCAGATAAGGACCGCTTGGCCCACCCAGTCTGCCCATTTCCCTACCTACTGGATAAGCTGCAGATCCTAGTTAACCAGCAGCCTACTTCTTCTTACCCCCACCCCCCAGAATTGCCTTATGACTATCCCATGCATGCTTGAATTCCACCACTGATTTTGACTCCACAACCTCCTCCGGAAGGCCATTCCACCCAACCAAACAAGGCCCACAGAGGGATGGAGGCTGAATCTCAACTGCTAAGTTAGATCAGAGATCAGTGTCAGTAGGTGCTGGCTAAATGCAGAGAAAGGACATACTTAGTCTGTTGCTGCAAACTGATGTACTGAAGAAGGGATATGCCATTGCTTAAGGTTATCTACTGCAATTTGAATAAATATCACACAGAGATTGTTTGTTGAACTTGAAGTTCGGTGTCTGGTCCATCTGTTATCCCACAATGCCCAGCGTCTACCCTGCCTCTGCCCCACGGTCTTGGCAGCAGCAGTGTGCCAGCCCCTAGTCTCTGCTAGGGGCCAGGCTAACGCCGACTGCTGTGTCCCCAACCCCCAGAGGAGAGCTGTCCTAGAGATGCTCGATCCTCCTCCCCACCCGACCCCTGACATCCCACTCTGACAGCAAACACAGGTCACCGCCGTGGCAGGAGGAAAGGCATGGATGCCTCAATCCTCCACGCCACTGGGCTAGCATGGAATATGCTTTTGTTAGTATGTCCATCCTAGGTACTGTTTTATCTTTGTTGTCCGTTTTCTTGTTTCATTTGGAGACCAATAAAAATGTGATTATTAAAAAAACAAAGGAATTCCACAGCGCTTTATGAACCAGGAGAGGGAAGAGCGAGAATGCTGCTGCCATTTGGTGCATAGGGGAACTGAGCCAGCAGAGACAGACTACAGATAAATTATAGGGCGCCAGGGAGGTTAAGTGGCCATTCTGGAATTCAAACCTCAGTGTCCAGGTTCACAGCTCTGCACTCTAATCATCAGGCCAAGCTGTCTCGCTACATATAGATTCTCGTAATGACCCCAAAGACTCTGTCAGCCAATATTTTGCTAAAAAAGTGTTTTAGTATTTGCTGGAGCAACCACACAGCAGGTGCAAATATTTTAAAAACCTAACTCATGGTATTTGGCCAACTTTACTTTTTTGAAGTACGTACGTTTATCGTTTTTTATAGAAACATAGAAACGCACAATTTGACGTCAGGTAAGGACCACTTGGCCCACCCAGTTTGCCCATTTCCCTACCTAATGGATAAGCTGCAGATCCTAGTTAACCAGCAGCCTACTTTTTCCTACCCCAACCCCCTAGCATTGCCTTATGACTGTCCCATGCATGCTTGAATTCCACCACTGTTTTGACTCCACAACCACCTCGAAGGCCATTCCATGCATCCACAACCCTCTCTGTGAAAAAAATCTTCTTACATTACCTCTGGAGCCCCCTCTATCTTCAAATTGTGCCCCTTGTTCTTCCACACTCTTTTCTGAAAGATGCTACCCTCTTGGACTTTGTTGATTCCCTTGAGGTACTTAAAAGTTTCTATCATGTCCCCCCTCTCCCTCCTTTCCTCAAGACTATACATCTTAAGCTCCTTAAGTCTCTCTTCATATGTCTTCCGGTGCAGACCCTGCATCATTTTAGTTGCCCTCCTCTGGACAGCTTCCATCCTGTCTATGTCTTATAATTCTAATCCATCTAGATTTGCAATGAGTGTTTTGTCATGAACTGTGTAATATTCTCCTCAGTACAGTGAGTAAAATGGCCATTGCCTGTATGCTCTCACAACCCTGTACCAAAGTATAGAAAGTGTTCAGCTTTAACTTGATGCTGCTCAGGAGAGACTATTCAGACTCCCAGTTTACAGCGTTGCTTCAGGGGCAGTCATTTTACAACAGAGCAGTGTTTGGCCTTTGACACCCTTACCTAAAGAAGGATGCCAACGTACTGGAGATGGTCCAGAGATCCAGGACCAGCAGGGCAAAGCTTATGAGGACAGACTAAGCAAGCTCAACATGCACTTCCTGGAAGACAGAAGGGAGGGGGGGGACATGACTGAGACCTTCAAATACCTTAAAAGTATCAACAGGGTGAGAGCATTGAGAGTCGCTTCAGCTTCAGTGGGAACAAGTCCACTAGGGGGCACAGCCTAAAGCTGGTGGGAGGGAGGGGAATGAGGAGAGAGAGAGAAGGAGGCAGTTGTTCACTGAGAGGGTGGTGGTGGCCAAGTGGAACGAGTTGCCAGAGGAGATGGTCTCCCTGAAGACAGTGGCTGGCTTCAAGAGAGGCTGGGACAGAGTAAAAGGGAAAGTAAAGTAACATGCGGAGGGGAGGTGTTAGCGAGGAGGGTCAAGTTGAGGGGTCTCCTCAGTAATCACAGAGGGACCTGCACTCCTGAGCAGACTTGACAGACTGTAGGGCCTTTATCTGCTGGCTCATTCATATGTTCACCTGCACATAAGAAAACAGACTGCAGCATAAGAAAAGAAGAAAAAAACTGGGCCATAGATGTCAAGTAAGCACACTGTAATTTATGGGAGCTGTAATAACTTACTAGGTAGACAGGAGCAGAAGGGCTACAAAGATGATCCACAGACATCAGGGCAAGCCACACAAGGAGGGACTGAGAAGTCCCAACATGGGTGTCGGCAGGCATACTCAGTGTACCTTGATGCAGAGTACAATAAAATCTGGAAAATCCAGGGGCAACATGAGACACAGGCCAGGGCAACAAACACAAACGGAGCCGGAGGTATCTGAAGAACTGTTTTTTCCCCTGCTTAGATGCTTTAGTGTGAGTTTGTGAGTGACCTTTGCAAGATATATTTAAATAAAGGCCAGCCAACCTCTGTCTGATTGGTAGTGTGTGTGTGTGTTAGAGAAATTAAAATGTTGTGAATCTATTGGGATCGCTGGTGTACTACCTATTTTTGACTGAAATGTGGGTGGGGAAATGTTTGTGTGGAGGGGCAGCACATCTTTTGGTTTGTGTTTATTGGGGGGCAACAGTCCCATTAACTCTTGAGTACAAGTTTAAAATTCCTGACTACACCCCTGAGTCCTAACATATCCCCACTGAAGGACGAAAGGGAGAGGGGCGACATGAGAGAGACTTTTAAGTTCAGGAAGGGGTTGGGCAAGGAAAGAGTTTACTTAATCTGACAAAAAGTCCGTCTACCAGGGACATACATTTACATCAGAAGAGGGTGGTTAAAAAAGGCATTAGGAAGTACTACTTGAACTGGTGCTACCTCTCCCGATGCCGATGACCCAGGTTTGGGACCGAGCCCAGGCCTTTGGAGGGTCAACCGGGTGGGGGTGGGCTGAGCGTCTCATAGTATGGTCTCTTCCTCTGAGGGGGGGTATCGCATCCCACTGCTCTACTGCCACCTGGGTGACCACAGGTGCTGGTGCAGGGGAACAGCAACTGCAAGTGGGACTGCTGGAGCACGCCTGCAGATTGGCTGTGTCAGGTCATGCCAGCAACCAGTCACTACATACTGCTAGTGGATAGGCAGGGAGAACAAGGGGAGACTGTACACAATGCCCGGCAGATGACACACCACTGGCAGTCTACTCCCACACCAATCAGAGCTCTGGCACTCCTGGAGGAATCCCCGCACCTTCACCTCCACCTCGGGTGGCCAGATGAATGCAGGGAAGAAATGCCAAAGAAGGTGAAGGCGTACTTGGCCGGGGGGGTGCAGAGGTGTGTTGCAGGTGGGGGTGGGGGAGAACAGGAATTGCTGCAGCAAGATCGTAGTAGGGAGAGTAGCTTGCACAGGAGGTAGCCGAGGGAGGTCCTTGACTGTGGCCAGAAGAGGACAAAGTTGGGGAAAAAAATGGAAGTACTGCTCCAGAGAAAGGTTGTTAGATGGGTGGAACTAACTTCTAGACAAAGCTGCGGAAGCAAAGACAACAGTGGGGTTCAAGAAACGTTGGGATTCATTTAAAAGAGAGTCATCAGGTTAATGATGTACGGCAAGGAGAGGGTGGGAGGAAATAACAGATGCTTTCTGAGTGGGGGGGCTCTTGGGACAGACTAGATAGACTGCACTGATCTTTTTCTGCCTTCTTCAAGTTTCTATGACAGCTTGAGGATAGGAGATGATGTGAGTGTCTAAATGTTTCATTCAAAACCTTCATGGAGCGCTAATAAAAAGGCAGAATTATGAGAGACCAGTTCCATCTTACTGTAATGATGAAGGTGCCCTTGGGCTACAAAGTTGACTCATCTTGGCCAAATGTATGGCCCTGTTCAATTTCAAAGCACTGCGGTGTCCATTTTTTACTGGGTGAATGTTGCACACCATGAAGGCTAGTTATGCACTCTATCCATAAAGCATTGAAATACTGTCTACCCTAATCAATCGAACAGACAGGGAACAAGGTTGTAAGGAACAGTAGGCAGTTTCCGATGACACTATAGGGGACTGGATAATGAAGCATAATAACAATCTGTTCAGTGGAAAGTCCGTTCGCGAGCTCACAGATAGTAGCTCGGTACACAAGTTTGAGTTTTTGTAACCTCTCTTTATCAGGTAGATTTCCCAACCCGGCTCGTCAAATTCCAGGTCTGTATGACAAACACATGGAGACCAAACCTCTTGTGCTCACAAGTGCATTGACGTGCACATTTTTTTTTTTTTTTTGGGTTAAACTTTATGTTTATTGCTTTTGACAAATACAGCACCAGTCAAACACTGGTTATAGGATACAGAAAACATTCCTGCAGATAACAGCAGGAGACCTTCACTCTGCCCCCTTTGTTACCACATGTGGGGGAACCAACAATGGATATAACAGTACCCCTAAAAGTTCCAATGCTGGCTGTATGCAGCATACCTGCAATCCCAGGAATAAATATTTAAAATCTAGTGGAATGGGGGCTTCCCAGATTCTAGCTAGTTCGTTGTGTACCCTAGTCCAGAAATCAGCTATTACTGGACATGCCCAGAAGATATGGTGGTGGTGTGATCCAGCTTGGCCACATCCCCACCAGCAGAGGGGAGGGTTACCAGCTGCGAGGTGCCTAGTGATTGAGGGAATGTGGAAAAACCTAGACATGCACTTCTACTTAAACTCTCTCGAGCCAGGTGAGGGGAGCCACCCTCCAGCCCTGTTCCCATGTCTTCTTCCAGTCTTCCTCACCGACAGGAGAGTCTGCAACGCCTTCCCATGTAACCCTCAGATCATCCATCACTTGGGTGTTAGCACCCAGGAGGGCCCCGTAAGCATCTGACATCAGACCCTTTTTCCCCTGATCATGGCTGCCCTGTACAGAAATGACTTTAAGGGTGTCAACTCCCAGTCTACTCTGGGGATCAAATGATTCACCTGCAGGTAATGTCTGAATTGGAGGTAGCAGTAAAAGTCAGTATGTGGAAGGCCGTACTTAGATTGCAAATCACTGGAAGATAAAATCACTTTATTCTGTATTAGTTATCCTTATCTTGCCAGGGATAGCCTATTCCACCTTCCAAAGGCTGGGTCAGCCAAGGGGAGGGTGAACCCTGGATCCCCATTTATAGCAGTGAGAGGGCCCACCTCATTTGGTGTGAGCTTTAAAATGTATTCTTAAAGTGTTCCTTGTCTAGGGATTACCAACCGACCTCCACAGCTCCAATGTAAGTGGGGGCATTAAGAATAGCAAACAGGGCGAGGTATACCAAGTAAAACAGAGGGAAGTAGGAAAGACAATGAAGGGAGCAAAGGCACAGCGAGAAGAAAGGATATCCAAAGGGGTAGCTCAAGGAGATAAGACTTTTTTAGGTACATAAATGAGAAGAGGAAAGCATGGGGAAGGACAGTGAGGATAAAGAGGGTGGCAGGGGGAGACCACGCAGAAGAGGATCAAGAAAAAGCAGACATCCTGAACAGGCACTTCTACTCAGTCGTCACAGTGGAACGGGGTGGGACCACTAGGGAGCAACAGCAACAAAGGGGTGGGGGATGGGCCACCAGGGAGCAACAGGAACAAAGGTTGGGAGGTGCACACAAGTCCATTTTCAAAGGAAAGAGTCCCGAAAGGTCTTGTAGCTCTGAATGTGGACAAGGCTAAGGGACCGGATGGGATACACCCAAGGGTAATAAAAGAACTCAGGGAGGTGCTAGCTGCCCCACTGATGGTCATACTCAACAGCTCTCTGGAAACAGGCATGGTTTCAGAGGACCAGTGGGTGTGGTCCCCTCTCCATAAAAGTGGCAGCAGGGAGGATACTAGAAAAGTCAGTCTCACATGAGTGGCGGGGAAATTAATGGAAACCCTGTCAAAGGAAAGGTTGGTAGAGTATCTTACATCATATGGGCTACAAGACCAAAGGCAACAAGGATTCACGAGGCATGGGGATCATGCCAAGTGAACCTGAATGATTACTTTGACAGGGTGACCAGGGAAATAGATCAGGGAAGGGCAGTGGACATAGCCTAATGGGACTTTAGCAAGGTTTTTAACACTGTGCCACATAGGAGACTGATAAAGAAACTGAGCAGCCTAGGTGTGGGGTCCAAAGTGGTGACCTGGGTAATGAACTAGTTAATGGATACGCGACAGAGGGTGGTGGTTAATGGCATTCATACTAATGAGCAAAGAGTGACCAGCAGGGTGTTGCATGGCTCTGCACTGGGACTGGTCCTTTTCAATGTCTTAATAACTGACACTACCAAGAACCGCAAGGGAAGGTATGCCTTTTTTTTTTTTATATGACACCAAAATATGCAATACGGTGGACCCTTAGGAGTGGGTAAGGAGAATGCATAGGGAACCTGGGAAAATCGAGGAGGGGTCAAGAGCATGGCAGTTGGAATTCAATGCCATAAAGTGCAAAATCGTGCACCCAGGGCACAGGAACCCAGGAGCTGGGTACAGGAATGGGGGGAGGGGGTACTGACAGTCACTTAGCAGGAAAGGGATCTTGACAATACCATACTGACTTTAGAGCAGTGTGACAAAGCAGTGGGTAGGGCCAGTGAGATGCTGGGATGCATACGGAGAGGTATTTCCAGCAGGAGGAAGGAGGTGGTATTGCCACTGTATTGCTTGCTTGTGAGACCCAACCTGGACTTTAGTGTCCAGTTCTGAGGCTGCATTTCAGAAATGATAGACAGGGTGGAGGCAGTCCTAAGGAGGGCAACTAAAAAGGTGCAGGGGTTGCATCAAATTCCTGACTAAGAGACTGAGGAATTGTAACATGTACAACTGGAAGACAGTTTAGCAAAAGGGGACAAGGGGACATGATAGAAACCTACAAGTACCTCACAGGGATGAGCAGGGTGCATGATGGGAGTCTCTTTCAGATGAGAAAGAGCACTAGGACCCCATGGCATACGATGAAGCTGGGGGGGCTATGAGGAAGTACTACTCAACTAAAAAGAACTGCAGACACCTAGAACAGACTGCCAGTGGAAGTCGTGGAGGTGGAAACAGTACGGAGCTTCAAGCATGTGTGGGACAGACACGGGAATATCAGTAAACAGGCGGGGGGTGCTGGAGACCAGTTACAACAGCAGAGTCAGACAAGGCAGGGACCTGGGCAGACTAGGTGAGTGAAGTGGTCCTTTTCTGTCGACAAATTCTATGTTTAAGGCAGTTTTGACAGAACTGTTGATGTGATTATCCATTTGAAGCGTCACATCAAGTTTTGACTCCAAGGTTGTGAATGCATGATGTGTAACAAATTTGCCAGGTCAGCAATCTTTGCAATCCAGAAGAATGGACAGGTCCCTAGCATGGAACATCTGTGCTGTTACACCCCCCACACCTTCTCTACACACATACACAAGCTGTTCTAACACTGCGTGCCTACAGGTCAGACAACAATGCCTGTACAAATCACGTGATTTTAGCCAATCAGAACTGCAGGTCCTCTTATCCTGCATGCAGTTGTCATCTCATATAGGGAATATTAGAAACATCATAGAAACATAGACTTTGATGGCAGATAAGAACCGCTTGGCCCACCCAGTCTGTCCATTTCCCTTCCTATTGGATAAGCTGCAAATTCTAGTTAACCAACAGCTTGCTTCCTCCTACCTCCCCCAACTATAACTGCCTTGTGTCTGTCCCAGACATAAGGCAGTTATAAAGCAGAGTGATTCACTTCTGAGGCCGGGGGGAGAAAAGCTAGTGCTACAAGCGCTTTTTTAAATAAAGAAAAAAGACAAGGAACAGAATGGGAAACTGATTATAAATCATTTAGGCCAACTTAATTTACTTGATTATGTAAGGAATAACACATAGTTGGGTGTGCGGGGGGCTCCCAGCTCCTTGCCTCTGAACAGGTGCGGGACCTAGGGGTGCTGCTTGACGACAGGCTGACTCTGCGGTTTCAGGTGTCGGCAGTCATCAAGTCATCCTTTTACTATTTTAGCAACATCGCTAGGATCAAGCACCTTGTTCCATCTGGTGACCTCCCCACAGTGATCCATGCCTTTGTGACCTCGCCTCCGATTACTGCAACTCCTTCTACTTAGGGCTACCGGGGGTTGATATTCATCGCCTCCAGCTAGTGCAGAATGCAGCAGCCCTGTTGCTGACAGGGACTCCCCGGTCATGCCACATCACACTGGTGCTGCACGAACTGCACTGGCTTTCGATTGAGTGGCGGATCACCTTTAAGGTCGGATTACTGACATACAAAGCCCTACACGGACTTAGCCCTGACTACCTGAAAGAGCTTCTGATCCCCTACTGCCCCAAGCGACAGCTCCACCCAGCTAATGAGGGGTTTCTAGAGATTCCAAGGGCATCATTAAAATCTTCAGAGGCCTGTGCATTTATGTACACAGCCCCAGCTCTTTGGAATTCTCTACCCCATCAGCTGCAGGAGTGTGCGACCCTGGGGGGCTTTAAACAGGCATTAAAATCATACTTATGGGGCCAAGCACTTCTTGATTAATTGTACTTAGCAACAGATTTTATTGATTGTCGTTTAGATTGTTGTTTTATATTATTGTTTTTAGCCATTTATGTAAAGCACTTTGGCAATTTGAAAGGCGCTAAATTAAATAAAGGTATCATCATCATCATCACCATGTCCAAGACACAGCTGAAGGCACTCAACCACATAGGAAATTAGGTTGTTACAGCACTGACATACATTCAGAATAGATTATTACACTTTTAACATTCGTAAAATGGTCAAAATTGTCAAGTAAATAGGTGCTGCAAGGGATACCTCTCGTGGTATAAGAGAGATCTCACACTGGTTGGGGCTGACAGATCTGTTCAGCTTTGCGGTCCTCTTGTCAAACCAGCATGAGATGACATCTCTTATTAAAAGACATCACATGCTCGAGCTATGCTGGCAACTGGGGTTTGGGACCGAGTCCAGGATGTCGAGGGGGGGGGGGTGCTGGACCAAGCCACCGAATGGCAGCTCTCCTCTCTGAGGGTGGGTTCAGGTACCACTTCAATAGTAAGCGGTGCAGGGTGGGGTGGACACTGTTAGGCACCTGGCAAGAAGCCGTGTTCTTAGGACGGCTTCCTGCCTGAGCAACGACCCTTCACCCCAGCATCCTCTGGGGCAGGGATGTGGGTTTTTGTAGTCACCCTCACAACTATGAGAACAATCCCTGTCCCACTGCTGTGTGATCCCCGCAAGGGGGGGAGGAGCCTCCGAATGGTCGGTACACCGCCACCGAGCCTCACCAGCAGTAGGGAATAAAACGACTATATATATATATATATATATACGTGTATATATATATATATATATATATATATTACACACACACACACACACACACCTTCATTTACAGCACCCATTAACTTATGTATTATGACAGAAATAAAATGCAGCCGGACTATCGGCACAGCAGTAACGCTATCGCTTGCAATGCCAATGACCCAGGTTCAGCGTGAACTCAGGTTCGTGAAGGGGCCGGCTGGGGGATGAAGGCTGAGTGTCTGATGGGACTGGTCTCCTTCTCCGGGGAGGGATCTGGTACCCGGTAGTATGCAGACTCCTAGTGAAAGCTAGGGGAAGGTGCACATAGGACCACCGCCACGGTGGGACTGGTGAGGCAGCAGACATCTGTACATCGGGGCAGAAGAGTGCGTGACCGTGCACCGATGTTACTGCATGTCCACCTCCATCAGCAGTCACTTCTAGCAAGAAACCCCCTTGGCCAAGCTTAATGACAACAGAATGCCTGCCAGCACCGCCGCCGCTGTCCCATGAACCACCGGTGGATCAGACTGGCGTCCAGTTAGACTCTACACCAGGGCCCGCCAGAGCACGTGCCCCGGTAAAAAAATGCTGTGCCCTAGTTGGTGCCCCATATGGTGCAGAGATTCCCCCATAGTAACAATATATAAGTGCCCTGGCTACCATCTGTTGTGCCCCGGCTGTGCCCTGGTAACCATCTGTGGCTAGAGCCTCTGTTGCTAGCATCTCAGTCCTCCCCTCCCCAGCTGGGAGAGGGAGCCCCACCATGGAGGGCAAGCCACAGTCTCCTGGGCTGCCTGTAAGTTCCAGTGGGGATGGCACTAGGTGGTGAAACTGAATGGCAACCAGAGGGGATGACATGGGGTATACCCCTGCCAGACCAAGGAGAATAAACAGTTATATATGTAACCCCCCTGCAAATGGGGGTTCCCAAAAGACTTCCAGGAGCTTGCTTGAATGCTCCAAGCATGAATGGTGTTTGGCATTTAAGCCATTTATCAGTGAGTGTTTTTAGAACCTCTGGTACTGTCTCTTTAAGAGCTGTCTGCTTGCAGACATAATTAGTTGTATAGGGGACTGTGTGTTTCTTTGATTGAGTACCACTCAAGCTGCTGCCAATTCACTTCATTTTGCAGTCACTAGGAGTGCAAAGGGAACCTATCTGAAAGATGTAACTGTTTGCCAGAAATTATTTAGAGTAATAATGAAATTACAGTTTGTCTAACCTGCTTTCTTTGCAGTCAGAACTGTCTGCTAGTTCCCCATTCTAGTTTTGAACTGCTGAACTGGACCAATCAGTGTGGGTAAGCTAGCTCTAAAATGGTGCCTTGGACGAATCAGAACTTGGACTCATAATCTGAGCCAGCCACAAGAGGATTGTAGGGCAGTGACTCTGGGAGATGTAGTTTAGACTTCAGTGCCTTTTTGGACCAACAGCAGCAGTCTATTGTGAGTGACAGCCAATCCAGTCAAGAACTGGGAGGAACTCAAAGGAAGTGCCCGGTTTTGTCGGTTGGAGTTTCAGTTGAGCTTTGGCAGTGAAGAAAGAAGGAGCCCTGTGCTTTTTCAGTGTGCAGTTTTAGTCAAAAAACGTGTGTAAGGCCCAGAGTTCCGGTCTGCAGCTTGTGTAACAGCTTGTTAGGACTGAATCCGTCCTGTGAAAAGAATCAAAGGATCTCTGAAGAGTAGAAACCAGGCTCACCCTGTAGAAGACTGGAGGAATTGCTGAAAATTACTCGGTCTGTCAGGAACTGAATCTGCTGTGTGTTCTCCCGGGTATTGTGCAGTAATTGCGATCGGGATACAGATGCAGCCTGCCTGGTATAGTGCTTTCTTTTATATGGATGTGTGAAGAGGTTTGTGTACCTCAAGTGAGCCCTGCTGACATTGAAGGACCCTATCTTATTTGGAGGTCGTGAGTACTAATTCAGGGTCGCTCCCTGTTGAATTGCCACATTAAATCCAAATGGAATTACTGTACTGCTGACTGTTTAATTCTCCTTTTCTCTGTGTGAAAGGGCCCCTACCAGCTGCCCAGTTTGGACTAGCCACTAGGGCTTGGGTACCCAGGGACAGTAACTGATAGGATAGGCCTGTGCACAGAGCCATAAATAGATTATTAGAGTGATAAGCTAATTAACCTGATTTCCCCTGTCCTTGTTATATCCCCCTAAATAAATCAGAGCTGCTTGTTTCAGCAAAGTTATACTGCCTGAGGTATTTGTCTATGTTAAAGTACTGTACTGTGATTGTTGCACTGTATCTCATTTCACAGGAGGTCCCAGTGCGGAACCAGACCTAGGGGTAAGTGTATACTGTGAAGGTAATTCTGATATATTGTGTGGGCCACTAGTGGGAAGAAAGGGGGGTTGCAGTGTCCCAGAGGGCTGTGACCAAGTTAGTTTAACTATTGCAAACCCTGACCTCTGGGTGGAGGCACCCGCCATTGGATCCAGGCCCCTCAACCTGTTAGTGGCAAATCAGGCAGGGGTAGTAGCCCCTGGGATAGCGCCATCTAGGGGTTACATATATATTAAAAAAAAAAAAGTAAAAGAAATAATATGCAGCCCCTAACACCAAGAAATAAATTCAAATATGCTGAGGAGCAAAACAAAGGGAACCCTGGGTATTAACGAATTTTTGAGAATGTCACCGAGGCATCGTAATGTGCTATTCTTCTTGTCCTACTCAAAGGCACAGTTCCACCATTATTAAATGAAACAGTTTGGCTTGTTTAGAAAAATTCAAAACCACTCCACCTATCTCAGCAAGTACACAAAAAAGAATTCCAAAGGGCTAGAATGTAGCGGTTAATGTGTTACAACAATCGACACTGGCAGCGATTTCTCCAGATGTTTTACCCAGTGGTTACAGGACTGGAGGAGAGAAAAAAAAAACTCCCTACCTCATCCAGGTATTCTTTTTCCAACACTGCTCTTGATAGGATTTCCGTAGGGAACTTTGTCGGGGATGCTTCACTGGTCAAGGCTCTCTAACGAACCATTCAAACCAAGCGGATACCTGTGTGGGCCAGGGTGAATTTGGCGAGACAAATGGCTTGGTTTCTGAGCTACATTAGGTAAATGCTCTGGTGCCTTTAGTAGGTGTTCAGAGCTTAATAAAGAACATCTGTCCGCCCCCAGTGGAAACCCCTAATGATTTCAGGCTGTGAATGGGAAGGTGGAAACCCTAATGATTTCAGGCTGTGAATGGGAATTGGTTCCACCCTTACTTAATTACTACAGACTTGAACACCTGTTAGTAAGCAATGTTTTTGCTGGAAAGACAACAGAAAGATCAAATCATGTTCTGCTAAAAGGGGTTTTCTGGTTTATAAAAAAAAAAAAAAAAACGGAATCACACATTGTATTAGTACTTCCAGCAGGAAGGAAGTAGAATGTTTTTAGCCTCTAGCATTGCCTTTGAATGTAACAGGCATCTGGGTCGATTTAATGCATGGCGGGGTTCTGTCTCCAGCAATGCTGTTGGCATCCCAAAGCAGAAACCAAATACTGTTCTGAAGTCAGATTATTCACTGGGGACCTTACAACTTTTACACAACTATATGTAAGCGCTAACCCACAACACGGCATGCGTTTCTACAGAATTAATGCACACCCCAGGTGAAACGGAAAGGCACAAGGCCAACGACCGAGTGACTTTCAACACACCCGAGAAGTGCATTAATCCTCAAGAAACCCATCCCCTGGGGATCTAGGATAAAATGGCTCAGGACAGAAAGGCTCCGGACACAATGGCCCCGGACAAAAAGACAAGGGAAAAACATCCCCAGACAAAATGCAAAGTAGGAGAAAACAGCACCTGTACCACAAAGTACTAGGAAACAAATCGCCAAATCTGCACAAGTAAGGACACACAGGAAACACAGTACTATCATAAAAAAACAAAAAGTTGAACGACTACAATTTCTACAGAAATGTTTCGTTCCCCCGAACCACCCGGAATATATATAAACATCCCCCACAAATCACAACACCCATATATCTTTTGTCATGGTGGCACAACACCCAAGGTACACAAATCTACTGCCAGTTAAATATCACAAGAAAACTCCTCACACTTGCCCGACAATCAAAGTCCTTCAGCAGACACTTCTCCTGCAGTCACCAATACAAATCACCTACCATTCTTCATCTCACTTAGGAGCGGTTTTGTCCCTGAGCCCTTGTATCTACCTGCCGCATTATCTGCGTGCCGTTTATTCCAGCACTGTTTTATCTGGAGCCATTTCATCCGAAGTCCATTTGTCTTGTTACCATCCCCTGGTGCGGGTTATTGCACTAATAAAATTGATTTTTTTTTTTTTGGAAGGGGAGGTTCAATTTTCCTTTATTTAGGCTGTTGCTAGGTATAATTGGAGAGTTTGGTAACAAAAGCCGTGTGTCTTTGAGTCAACCCAGGAACCACATTTATCGTAAAGAAATATATGCCTTGTCTTGGGTTTTTGTGTTTAAAAAGTGAAAAAAAAAAAAAAATTTTATTGAAAAGTTTTTTTTCATTTAGTAAGGTTGTTGCTAGGTAGATTAGGGCAGCTTACTTGCATACTGTGCAGTTCCTAGGTAAATAAATGGTCAGGTGCTGTGTTTTAACCAATGAAGTTGTTCAATTTGGTCATTTTTTTTATACTCCTTTTTATAAATAATTAAATGTTTAAAGTTTATTCCGTCCTTGAGATCAAACTGATTTTGTGTATTTATTTCAAACGTTTTACCTGGAAAGACATACTGAGCTGGTAACGGCTTGTTTGCAGATGGGTCCTGAGATAAAGTTAGAAGAATAATAATTAGCATTTATATAGCACTTTTCATACATAATGTATCCCAAAGTGCTTTACAAGCAATGCTAGACTGGTAGTGAAGTGACTGAACGAATGTGTAGTGGCAGCCATATCGCAAATCAACACCCACACACAGCCTGGACAATTGCATGAACCAGTTTTAGAGAAGGGGAATGTTGGCCAAGACACCAGGAATGTCCCCTACTCTTTGCGAAGAATGCCTTGGGTTCTTTGACTTCCACCTGGACACCCACCAGGATGGGTAAAAGGGATCTCAGTTTAACATCTCATCTGAAGGATGGCACACCCCAGCAGTACAGCACCCCCCAATACTGCACTCGGATGCCAGCGTTTTTTAGTTATAAGTTCAATCCCGGTGTGGGATGAGAACCCACGACCTTCTGGTCCAGAGGTGGATGTGCTACCAACTGAGCCACGCTGACACAAGTTAGTATGCTTAGTTCAGCAGAATAAGCAGCCGGACATTCAAGATGGACGTCCACAAAAATCTAACCTTTTTTTTAAATCATAATACTTGTACCAAAACCATCCCCCTTTTATGCACTTCCTTACTAGTACTCAAACTGCTGAAGCATACAGCAACATCATAATCTTATATTTGTGACATCATATGCTACCATGGAAACTATTGTGAGGTCATAGATTCAGGATGGTAATTCCATTGCATGCTCTGGCAGTGGGAGTACTGGACTGGGAGGCATAAAGCTCATCTTTAAACATACGAACATACGAAAACTCCAGCAGAAGCAGGCCCTACGGCCTATTGAGTCTGCTCGATTGTGCAGCTAGCCCCTCAACTTGCAGCTGCCCCACCTCCCACCCTCTTCATCAGAACCCTCCTCACCCTGTCCCAACCCCTCTTAAAGCCACCCACTGTTCTACAGGACACCACCACCTCAGGCAGAGCATTCCACCTGTCTACCACCCTTTCCGTGAAAAAATGCTACTAATTTCCCTCCTGAATCCCCAAACCTCAACTGATGCCCTCCCATATCCCTCCCTCTTCTCAGCTGGAAAATCCCTTCCATATTAACCTTATTTATCCGCTTAAGGTATTTAAATGTTTCGATCATATCCCCCATATACCTCCTCTCCTCCAGGAAGTACATGTTCAGCTCTGCTAATCTCCCCTCATAGGACTTCCCCTGAAATCCCTGGATCATCTTTGTCACCCTACACTGCACTCCCTCCAACAACTTGATGTCCTTCTTCAGGAACAGTCGCCAGTATTGCATGCAGCATTCCAGGTGAGGCCTGATCAGAGACCTGTACTGGGGAAGGATCACCTCCCTATTCCTGGAGGAGATTCCCCTCGCTATACACCCTAGCATCCTACTGGCCTTTGCTGCCACCTTCCTGCACTGAGCAGAGTTCTTCACGCTGCCCGTTATAATCACCCCCAGATCCTTTTCTTCCTTGTTACTTCCCAGCTGTACCCCTCCCAGCTGATAGCTCCTCCCCTGTTTTCTGGCTCTGAAGTACAGTACCTTGCACTCCTTGCCGTTGAACCCCAGCTGCCATGTTACTGACCACTCCTGTAGTTTGTTGAGGTCCTCCTGCAGCCCCTTCCAGCCTTCGATGTCATCTACCATAGCTCTCATCTTCATATCATCCGTGAACAGACTGATCCTACTACAGACCCCGTGTGAGATATCAGTTATGAATATGCCAAACAACACTGGTCCCAGCACCAATCCCTGTGGCACCCTGCTCGTCACTTCCTTAGGTGATGAGAGCCCCCACCACCACCCTCTGCTGCCTTCCATTCAGCCAGCTGATGATCCAATTTAGCATCTCTGTTCCCACCTCTATGTATTTCAGCCCCCCAGCCTCCCATGCGGCACAGAATCAAAGGCCTTGTCGAAGTCCAAATACAGGACATTCACCACGTGCCCCTGTCCAGTTCCCTGGTCACTCAGTCATAATACTCAATTAGAAACCCATGTTGATGACTGTCCTGGAGACCATTGTCCTCCAAGACAGTCACCAGCTGCTCCTTTAGGATTGTCTCCATGAGCTTCCCCACAATTGATGTGAGGCTCACTGGCTTGTAGTTGCCCAGCTCATCCCTGGGGCCACTTTTATGAATGGGCTCCACAAGGGCCATCCTCCAGTCCTGTGGTACGCATCCTGTGTCCAGGGCGGTATTGAACAGGTAAGTCAGCGGCCCCGCCAGAATCTCCACCAGCTCTCGAGTACCCTAGGGTGGATGCCATCTAGTCCCAGTGCCTTGTCCCCCCTTAATGCCCTCAATCCATCCAGAACCCCATCCTCTGTCAGTCACCACCTCCCCTCCACTACCCACCCTGCCCCCCTTGGGAGTATCTGTCCTTCATGAACACAGAACAGAAGTTCATTTAATGCCTCTGCCTGTTCCCCCCCTTCTCCACCCACCCTCTGTTCTTCCTAATCCTCACTATCTGGACTTTGTTCTGAGGTGGAGGTGTCCAGCTAAGTACCTCAGACTGATTGCGGAACCTGGGTGTTATGTTTGATGACTGCCTGACTCTAAAATTACAGGTGTCGGCAGCTGTTAAAACCTCTTTTTACCATTTGAAGAATATCGCCCAGGTAAAGCACCTGGTTCCTTCCAATGATCTTCCAACGTTGGTCCATACTTTCGTTACCTCCCACCTTGACTACTGCAATGCCCTTTACTTAGGGCTACTGGGGGTTGATATCAGCTGCTTGCAGCTAGTGTAGAATGTGGCAGCCAGGCTGTTGACTGGTACCTCTAGGACCAGTCATATAACACTGGTGCTCCGCAGACTGCACTGGCTGCTGATACAGTGGCGGATCACCTTCAAGGTTGCTTTGCTCACCTACAAGGCCCTACATGATCAGGGACCCAGTTACTTGAAAGATCTCCTTCACCCCTACTGTCCCCTCCGCCCTCTCTGATCCACTGAAGAGGGATTGCTAGAGATTCCTAGGGTTCATTTGCAAACATCAAGGGCATTTAGTTTTGTGGCCCCGAACCTGTGGAATTCTCTACCTCATCGGACGACAGGTTGCCTGACCGTTCAAAGTTTTAAAGCTGCTTTGAAAACATATCTTTTCAGTCTGGCATTTTCTAACTACTAAAGCTGCTACTGTATTTATTAGTTGTAATTTTATCTGGATATTTATAAAAATGTTTGTGGTTTTATTGTACAGGTACCTTGGTTTTGGAAAGGTGCCTTTTATAAATAAAGCATTGATTGACTGATTGAGATATATTGGTTTTCTACAAAAGTAAACCTAAATGTCAAAAAACAGCAAAAAATAGACCACTCCTCATCCTCCCCAGCACCCAGCACCCCCTTGAACAGGTATCCACCTACAAGTACCTTGGGCTCACCCTCGACTCTGCCCTTACCTTCCACGACCACATAAACACACTACCAGCCGCTGTAAACACTCGAATTGGGCTCCTTTACCAACACAAGGAATGCCTCCCTCCTGATGCCCTTAGGCTTGCTATTACCTCCTCCATACTGTCCCTAGTGGATTATGGACTCCCTTAATGTGGGGCAGCAGATAACTCTGCTCTCCAGAAAATACAAATCTCCCTCAACAAGGCCTGCAGGCTCCTAACTGGTGCCCCAGGTTCACCCACACCTGCTCCCTCTATTCCGCTGCCAATTTCCTCAATTTCGATGAAAGACTCCAGTACCAGACCTGCCTCCTGACCAAGAAAATTCTGCTTGGTCTCCCCCTGCTTGGGGTCACCGCCTCCCTCCACACTGCCACCCCCTCTATCTCCACCCGCTACTCGAACAAAGCTATCCTGGCGGTACCCAGGGTAAAAACATCCATTGCCCAGAGATCTTTCCACTACAGGGCCCCTGACTGGTATAATACTCTCCCAGTTACCATCACCGGCACTTCCAAGATTGCCCCTTTCAAAGTGGCTCTCCGCAACCATTTCCTCAGTACCCACTCCTGTAACTGCAACTAGCCTGCACTCTCACACCCTCTAGGGCCCTACCCCCGACAATGTGCACTATGAACTGCCACCACCTGCAACAATGACTAGTCCATTGCTGGCTCATGAATAAGATGCATTAAAATGTAACGCAAGCTTTCTGATTGCAACAATGCTTCTTTTAATGTGCTTATGTAAATATCTGTATCCAAACTTGTATATAATATCTGTAAACAATGTCTGTAATCTACACATTACGGCTACTCCTCTGTAACTGTTACCGTCTCTGTTTTTTTCTGTCCTCCATGTGATGAGGTACCTTTGTAAACGAGCCCGTGGCTCAAAGGTTGTTAAACCATTACTTCAAATAAATAAATAAAAGAAATTACTTAAAGCAGCAGTAATACTTAATCAGGAAGTGATCAGTTTCCAGTTTTGTAGTGCTACAGTAAATATGGCGGCTGCTATCTAGTACTGTTGCTTTCAACATGGCAGGTAGCAGAAATGTAAACAAAAACAAAGGAAAGCAGAGCAAATTATAGGGTGATAGTACAATGCCGGCGAGAAAGAATCCTGGTACATGCTCAACAGAGCACAGGGAATAAACTGTTGAAAAAGCACAGATTTTTTTTTATCTTGCACTGCTGCTTTAAGCAATACGATACTTCACGTTATTATTATTGCCATGTAGTAGTATAGATACTACAGATGGGTCCTGGACTTCAAGAGGACAGATTTTAAAAAGACAGGTGAATGCCTCAGGGATGACCTGGGTGGGGCTGAGGAACAGTCGGTGATGCTAAAAGGGGGACTGTGATGGTAACAAACCTCTGTGTCACGCAAATGAGCAAAAGCAATAGGAAAAAGAGACTGCTATGGTTCTGGAAAGAGGTGGCGGAAAAAGCGAAGGTTAAAACAAGATCTTAAAACCCTTTTTGTGGCACCAGGAATTTTCTGTGTGATTAAACTAGTTTTATCTGTATTTTATTGTATTTACAAACTGTATATTATGGTATTGGCTTTTTTTTTTTTTGTTAATCATTTTTCTCCCTTGGCCCCTGATCTGTCTACCTCTATCACGTCCTGGCATCCCCTCAGGTCTTCCGGCTGCCATCTCCAGGGACCCCCGGCTCCTGTTCGGGTCCCGCAGCTAGTACCCCCGTGGCGGGGAAGCGGCGGGCCCCCCTACACCCTCCGTCGAGACCGGATCCAGTGTGTCGCCACGCACTTGCCATTGCTCCCATCGGAGACGGCCATCATGACGCCGCCAACCAGTGCCAGTTTCATTTTCCCCATGGCATGTGAGGCATGCACGACGCTTACGGGACAGGCGCCACCACATGCACACCTTCCCGGCATCAGCCCCAGCACGCCCCCGACTGCCTGTGCTACTGCACGCCCCAGCCACCGCTAGAGGTCACCAGAGCACCGTGACAGCATCCCTCCTCCCGGGGAAGGAGAGCAGTCCCATCGAATGCTCTATCCTTCACCCTCCTGCCGACCCCCAACGACCCTGGCTCATTCCCAACCCGGTCGCTAGGCAGCGCCAGGTGTGCATCCAGCGCTCAACCCTCAGCGCCACCGGGCCGGCATGGTATTGGTGTTTTTAACTGTTTTATAAGGCACCTTGGTATTTGAAAGGCACATTAAAAATAAAGATTTATTATTATTTATTATTAAAAGGTAGAAATGAAAAGGTATAAGGAGACACAGAGGGAGAAGGACAGGGAGGTGTATCAGGGGAAACAGAGAGTAGCAGGCAGAGCAGTAAGGACAGCGCAGGCACAAACGAAAGCGAAAATAGCTGAAGTGGAACAAACATTTTTTTAGGTACGAAACATAGACTTTGACAGCAGATAAGGCCCACTTGGCCCACCTAGTCTGTTCTTTTCTCTACCTAATGCATAAGCTGCAGATCCTAGTTAATTAACAGTCTATTTCTTCCTACCCCCCATTAGAATTGCCTTATGTCCATCCCATGCATTCTTGAATTCCCTCACTGTTTTTGACCCCATGACCTCCTCAGGAAGGCCTCCTCAGGAAGAGTGCTTTACATAAAACGAACAACAGGACAGCACGTATGAAAAAATTAACCCCTCGAATATAACAGAGCACTTAAAGGAAGATCAATAATGACCCTTTGTACTTGGTTTTCAATCACATATTTATACTGCTTGTGAACACGGCTGCACTGCAATAATTCTACTATTATTAACAGGACCCAGTCTGCAACAAGTTTCATTTCAGTGGGCAGACCCCCATTATAAATGAGTAGGCTGTGTTTTTTTTTTTTTTTTTACTTACTATTTATAATATGTGCCCCCTTCAATCCTCCAGCACAGTCTTCCTTTGGGACACCCCAAGGTACAGGACCCCTGTCACTCTTTACCTCAACGTGCCTTCTCCATCTAGCCATGCTCTACCCCCAGGCAAGGAAGGGAGGAAGAGGACATCCCTAAGTTTGTTGTTGTATCAGGCGGCACTGCAGGAGGCAGTGGGTAAGCGAAAAAAGGAAGACCAGAGGAAGGATTGTAATGTTAAAAAGGGAAGGGCGACAGTGTAGAGGGGGACCAGGAAAAGGCAGACATATTGAACAAATACGTTTGTTCGGTGTTTACTGAGCAAAGAAAATGGGAGGAGCCACCAAACAGTAACAGGAGCACTGGCGGAAGAGAGGTGGACAAGTCCTGTTACAGAGGAGAGAGACCTGAAGGAACTCGCTAATCTGAAAGTGGACAAAACAATGGGACTAGATGGGGTGCATCCAAGGGTATTGAGGGAACTCAGGAAGGTACTGGCTGCACCTCTGACAGTCCTATTTAACAGCTCACTGGAAACAGGGGTGGTACCGGAGGACTGGAGGAGGGGGCAGATGTAGTCCCACTATACACAAAAATTGGAAGCAGGGAGGAGGCCGGTAATTATAGCCCAGTCAGCCGAACACCAGTGGTGGGAAAGTTAATGGAATCACTTCTGAAGGAAAGGACAGTGCAATACCTTTAATCCTATGGGTTACAAGACCTCAGGCAACATGAATTCATGGGGAAGAGGGCATGTCAAATAAGTCTGATAGACTTCTTTGAGCAACCAAAGAATTAGGTAAGGGTGGAATAGTAGATGTGGTCTACTTAGATTTCAGTAAGGTTTTAGACACCACTCCTCATAGAAGATTAATAAGCAAGCTGGGTAGCTTAGGAATGGGTTCAAAGGTGTTAAAACTGTTAAGAAATTGGTTAGGGGATAGGTGACAGAGGGTGGTGGTAAATGGAGTTCACTAGCGGGGAGGGACAAGTGAGGTGCCTCAGGGATCAGTGCTGGGACCTGTTCTCTTTAAAGGGACACTGTCAGCTTCTGCAGCAGTTTCAGTGACCTCGTAATTCTGTGCCTGTAATAAGAACTTAACTCACAGTTTGCTCTGATTGCATGCAGAATCCATAACGTGCCTTTTTTATTTGAATTTCTTAAAAATGACAAGTCGGTGTCCTGACCGAAACACATGATCCCCTCCTGCCGCCCCACGACATTGAGAAGTCCGAGAATGGCGGACTCGTGCATAGGCCGGTGAGTCGTTGGGAGGCTATAAAAAAGAACATCAGGGTAGATGCTGTACCTGCACTGACTTCAGCAATCTAATTCTTTTTAAAAACAGAGGGCTACTTTTTGACTACTTGATATTTGAAAAGTGAATCCAGGACTCCGCGCATGCATGGAGTCCCGGATTCACTTTTCAAATATCAAGTAGTTAAAAAGAATTAGATTGCTGAAGTCAGTGCAGGCAATAGCATCTACCCTAGATGTTCTTTTATAGCCCTCCCAAATCGACCACCACCTCCATGCACGAGTCCACGTCATTCTCGGACTTCTCAATGTCAGGGGCGCGCAGGAGGAAGCAGACCGTGGGTGTTTCGGTCGGGATGACCGACTGTAATTTTTTAAAGAAATTTCAAATAAAAAAGGCACGCTATGGATTTTGCATGCAATCAGCGCAAACTGTGAGTTAAGTTCTTATTACAAGCACAGAATTACGAGGTCACTGAAACAGCTGCAAAAGCTGACAGTGTCCCTTTAATGTCTTTATAAGTGACATTGCAGAGGAGTTGGGAAGGGATCACACCAAAATTTGCAATAGGGTGGACACTCCACCAAAATCTGCAATAGTGTGCAGGGCTCACTCTAGAAAATTTCTGAAGCGGGACAATATCCCACAGCTCCCCAAAAATAGGGGACAAACTGACAAAATCAGGGGACATGTCTCGAAATGATGGGGACAAACAATGAATTTCAGTCAGCCTCAGGTTTAAGTAGGTCTCTCTCTCCTCTTAACAAGTTTAGCAATATATAAAGCAGAACAGCAAGCCTGTTTCTGTTACTACACCATCACTTCAGTGTGTGTGTAATTATCACAGCAATACGAGCAAATAATCCACGTCAGAGTACGAGTATTTTTTGTCTCAAATGTTTTATATAATTTTTTTCAATACAAGAAATTGTTAGTCTGTCTTAATGCCTTTCTCCTCCAAACTGAAACATGCAGAAGCAAGCCTGCTAACAATTTTAAATACAGGTCAGGCACCACACTTATTTCACTTATGATGTGAATAATTTCATAGTAGCAAGAGCAGGGAAAGCAGAGTAGCCTGTGTCTCACTTGTATTTTTTTCTATCACGAGTTTCTAAAATAGTATGTTGTAAAGAGATTTTTTTTTTAATTCTTCACAGAATCTTGTAGCCTAGGTAGACTGGAGCCCAAACAGATGCAGCTCGTGTGCCTATAAGCAGCTGCCAGATCACAAACGGAGATAGGGGCTTGAGTAATCATTGGGGCCAGAATTCAAAGCCCTGCCCCTTCAAATTACTTTGATGCAAACTATATTTTTAACTGCAGCCAGCCACTACTTTGCTCTGTAATAAGGAATCATCGTAACAGTGTGTAAGAGCAAGTGGAAAGTAGAAAAGAGCGATCACTAGTTAGTAATAATTTTTAGTCAAGTACAGGATGAGATATTAATGGCGACAGTCTGACGAAAGCTTCCCCAGATGTGCGCTTTTCCTCGACTTACACCGTCACTTGTTCAACTGCCTGTACCATGTGTTTTACAGAAAAACACACACCTGGTACAGTTTTGCGATGTTCAAGTCTGGGTAACTGACTCCCCAAGCAAAGTGCCATGGCTGTCCACTGCAATACCCCCCGTGCCACTCAAACATGTTAGCCCATCCCATGACCTACCTCACTGGTGCTGCTATTCTTCTTGGGCTGGTATTCCCTGGGCATGCACCAGTCAGAAAGCTGCTTCGAACCTTGAGTTCTCCTCTTGTAGTTGGGCCGAAGAAGGCTTAGTACCCACAAGTCCCGATTTAATTATACAGATGCCCGATCATTCCTGCAGCCTGCCACAACATTCCCTTCCCCCGAATACCGGAAATAGCTGAACACTTCCGAAGTGACTTCTAAAGCCGGACAGATCATGGCAGTAAACAGAGACAGCCAAAGTGTTCCGAAGTCAGGACTGATACTGTGGCGCATGAAGCATGTCAGATGTCCCATCAGGGATATAAAAGTGGGGACGGAATATTAAAATAGGCATCAATTCCACAATCCTGTGGCCAAAAATGAACCCTGGTGTGGATACACCAAGAAAGGTGTAAAGGATAAAGAGAGACAGAAAATTCAAGGAGTGGTCATGGGTGCGGCAGCTGAGTTTCTTTTTTTGTTTTTTGCTCTCCGGGCCCCCAGCCTTGCCACTCCTTCGGGTTGCATAGCTCCCTGTACCCACCATCTCACCTCCACTCCGCCAGTCACGGTCCCATGAGTCCCCACACCTGGGGGGTCCAGCACTAAGGGCCCTTGCCCTGGGGAAGGGAGGAGAATGTGGAGATACGGTGCCCCTTGGGTGGGTCCACATGGAAGACGGAGGAGGAGGAGGTGCACTCCGGGGACCAGTGTGGTGGAAGTAGGAGCGGCCATTATCCGGCCAGGCTGGTGCCATTTTCCCCCTGAGAGCGTGATGTGCCACCTGACGTCAAGGCTGTAGCCGAGGTGCGTCATGCTCTCTCTACAGTGGAGCCCAATGTAGAACTGTTCCTCCAGCCTCCGCCAGGGGCCAGCAAATGCCACAGCTCAAACCCTCCCCCCCCCCAAGAAGGCAAGCAGTTGTGGGATGCTTGGGCCTTCTCCCCCTGGCTGGCTCTCCAACTCCCAGGTTCGTTCTCAAACTTGGGATGTTGGTGTCACAAACGGAAATCCAACCACTGCACTGGTGGGCTGGCGGCAGCTGAGTTTCAGTGTGAAAAAGTGCAAAATCATGCTCCTAAGGCACAGAAACCCTGGGTCAGAGCACAAAATGGGTTGAGTGTTACTGACAAACACCAAGCAGGAGAGACACTTCGGGATAATCAAATCAGATGAGCTCAAGCGGTATCCAGTGATAACAGCGAGTTAATATAAGCGAGTCAATACGAGCAATTAGTAAATAGCTAGTCTAAACTGAGCAATATGGATTAAACACCGATAGTGAATATTACCGGTGTTGTAGAAGGGATGAGCAAGGTAGGGACTGAGGTATTGTTTCTGTATGTAGGCAGTAAACTATGAGGGTAGAATCGAGCTGGCAGCATGGCTCAGAGGGTAGGAGCACTGCCTGTGTGTGCAGTAGCCCCGGATTCGGGATGGGTTGTGGGACTATATTTTTCTGGTGGGATTTTATTTTCTTTCCCCATTATCAAACACCCCCCTCCCCAGAGTAGATTATTTAATAATTGGGAGGTGCAGAGGCATAACCCCCTGCATAAACAGTAATTAAAAATCACCTCCTGCAGAGACAGTGAGCGCTGGTCGGTGTCTGTTGCAGGGGCCATTGTGTTGATCACCGTTTTGCTTTTTGGCGATTTGTAGTCGCCGTTGTTCACATTGCTTTAATTTGTTCGCTGTTATCACATGGAACTGATCAAGGTGGCCGAACAGTGCGACAAGGCAGTTGGGAGGGATAGTGGGTTGGTAGGGTGCATAGGGAGGGGTATCCCTAGCAGGAAGAGGGTGGTGGTGCTGCCTCTATATAGATCACTACCTAGAATACAGTGTCCAGTTCTGGAGACCACATCTCTGGAAGAAAACAGAGTAGAGGCAGTCCAGGAGGAGGGCAATCAAACTACAGCAGAGTCTGCACCAAAAGCCCCACGAGGAGAGACTAAAGGAATTCAATATGTGCGGTATACCGTTGCTACAGCGACTCCCCGATGGCGAAGACCATCACAGCGGCAGAATCTGGGCAGAATCCGCATGTCACTATGATGGTCTCTGCACGGCCAGGGGATTGCCTCACAGGGTGTTTACCGTCCCCCCTGGTCCAAATCTGACTCACAGTTGGAATCCTAGAGACCGGGGGGGTGGGCGCAGAGCCCCCCACGTGGGGGGGTTCAGGGGGCACAGCCCACCGATGGAAACACGGAGGCATCCCCGACATGCAGCAATGCAGCTGTTGCTGTCGGGGATGTCTCCGTGACCGCTGTCACTGCGGCATGGTAAAACCAATATGTGCACCTTGGAAGAGAGGCACAAGGGGGGAATATGATCGAGGCCTTTAAATACCTCATGGGGGTAAATAAGGTATAACAGGGAAGTAAGCATCCTTTAGAAAAAAAGGGTGCACAACAACAAGGGGACATGCTCTGAAATTGGAGGGGGGTGATTCAGGAGTGATATGAGGAAGTACCTCATCTCAGAAAAAGTGGATTCCTGGAACAGCCTTCCAATGGAGGTGGTGGGAGGTGAAAACAGTGGTAGGGTTCAAGAATGAATGGGACAAGCATAAGGGAATCTTAGTGGGTGGGGGAGGAAGAAAGAACTGGAGATCAAGTATGGTGTGTGATGATACTGAAGGCAGGGAACAAAGAGCAGACTGGGTGGGCCAAGCAGTCCTTATCTGCCAATACATTTTGTGTTTCTATATCGTTCAAATCATTGTCTAACTGGCACCATTTAGAAATGTTTGTCGTAAATGTTTCATATTTTATTACTTATGTTCTATTGATTTAACTGTATACATAACACAGTATAAAAATCACATAGGCAGGCATAATGAGTTAAAATACATTCAGATACTTTCCATGGATTATTACATCACTGTTACAGCAAGGAGTTTATATACCCCTATATCATGGTACTTCACTGGGGAGAGTTACTTAAAGATTTAAAAAACTTTAATTCAATTACACGTGCCATTACTACCATTGACCAGGGAAATCTCAAATAACGATATGCCTGTCAAAAATCATGCACCCTGTGATGTGGGTATAGTTCCCCTTAACCCTACCAGTGAATTATGTAAGATATTATTAATGTAGCAACCCCCCAACTCCAACATCTATAATTCAACCTTCCCCCTCCCACAGATTTGAACTTTAAATTAGTGCAAAGAGAGAAAGAAAAAAGAAAAAACAACAACTCTAGGCATACAGTATATATCGTAACGTTGGCTACAGTGAGCAGATTTAACTTTATAGACGCCATTTTATACAATCCCTAGGTTTTAAAAAGGAAAACATAAAAATAAGTGTAAAGCTTTAGTAGAGTCCAATCATTTGTAACTTCAAAATATTCATATCACTGCCCTATATTAATTAAAGTCCATAAACAACTCTATTTTAGCTGTGGATTAACTGGTCTCCAGCGTTCCAAACGTTAACAGTAGCGCTGGCGCGAAACTGAATCACCACCTCGGTGAAGACAACGCCATTTAAAGTTCACATTCGGTCAGCAGTCCTGATCACCATTTTACCTGCCTTTCCCTGTACCCCATTCTTCATGGCTTCAGCTAGTTAGCCGAAAATCCAACATTAATAAACCTAAAAGGTGTACAGTTCCAGCCGTGGTACAGGGAGTAACCAGAAAAGGCAGATTACAACAGGGATTTCAATATTGACATTATCCCCATACCATATTACTCAGTGCCCTCTAAGTCTGTTTCCAGATCCTCGTCTCTGGAAAAAAACTCTTTCTCCAATCGGTCAACCATTTTAGCTGCATCTCCTGCGTCTGCAAATTGGTACATTTTGTCCCCATAGAAAAGTTTCAGGCTGGCTAGCATTAGCATCATATGATGTATTCCGAGTTGCCTTAATCATTGCCCGACCCCATCAAAACTCTTCTGACGCTGCCAGGTTGCGTAGCTGAGGTCCGGGAAAAAATGGAGCTTATGACCCTGCCACTCCGTCGTACCCTGTCTCCGTGCTTGGGCAAGGATAGCATCCCTATTCAGCACAGTGGCCAATACCACAAGGAGTATGCGTGGTGGCATTTCATTGGTCGCCATTCGTGTTCTCCCACCACGAGGACTGATCCGGTAAAGTTTCATTATTGGAATAGGGCCACAAGCTGCAGGGAATCCCTGAACACAGATTTGAGGAAGTCTTTCGGGCTATCCCCTTCAACACCTTCGGGGAGCCCTAATATGTGCACATTCACTGCTCTGGAGGAATTTTCCAAATTTTCAAGCCTCCTCCTGAGAACTCCATTCTCCTTCTTTAGGCCCGTGGTTACTACAGTCACTGACTCTGCCGTTTTTGCTGCAGATTTTACCTCAGTGTCCAGTAGCCCCACTTTCGTGTCAAGAAGCTTAAACTGTGTTGAAAAATCCTCCATTTTTTTATCTAAGCCTTGGATGGCTTTCAAGAGTGCAGTATTCGTTGGTTGAAAATCTGTTTCGTTCGGCGCCGTTGTTTTGGCCCCGGCCCCCTCTCCTCCAACTCTTGTTTTGTTCGTTTTGCCCATAGCTCTAGAGCAGTTTAACCCAGAGATTTCAGAGAGGTATCGTTCAAGATAGGAAGGTCTCTGTTTTCAGATAGAGTATATTTAGTTCGTAATTTCTTATAAAATAGAACTAAAAGTTCAAAATCTGTAGGAAAGAACAGCAGAGCTTGATGGAAATGCTGCTTCTAGCTCGGCGATTGGCCACGCCCCCTCCATTTTCTTATTTTTAGATGTTTACTTTTTTTTTGTCTGTTTTATTATTTGTCTGGGTCCCCCCTGAAAAGGGAAAGTGTTGCCCTTGAGTTCTTACCCGGAGGTCACATCTTACGTAAATAAATAAATAAAACTGAAACATGCATCCTCCAAACAGTGTGTTTTAAATATCAAAACAGTGTTTTTTTTAATATATAAAGAATGGCTGCCTTGAAATAAAAGAACTGAGCAAACTGGGTACAGTCAAACCAATTTAAAAAAAGACTCCCCTTTGTTATACTGCTGCTTGGCGTTGGGGGGGGGGGATTACTATTATGTTCCAGCTTAAGCATCAATGCACTGAGGTGCCCCACTCCCACAGTTTCGATTTGAGCCCTAATGCTTCTGTACCACAACCCCATACTCATGTGAAAATTGGAGGGCAGGCAGCGTCATGCTATTAAGAGAAACAATTTAGAGCAAAAAAATGGTGGATAATCGCATTACAGACAAGCGGAAAAGAGCATAATCTGTGATACCTTTTGTTGTTCGGCTCACACTGCTATCCTTTTCTGGGGGTAAATGATGCATCAACCAGTAACAGGCTGACCCGGTGGCGCTGAGGGTTGAAGTGCTGGATGCCACACCTCGTGTCACGCTGGCGACCGGGTTGAGACGAGCCCAGGCCGCTGGGGTCGGCGGGGGAGTAGATTGACCATCCAGTTGACTGCTTTCTCTTCCCGGGAGGGCTGGGGAGATGCGATCGTCCTGGAGCGCTCTGGTGCTGATCAGAGGCGCCTCGGCGGCACGTAGCGGACGCTAGCGGAGCTGTGGCATAGCGCCCTTGTACAGCCGCACCAGGGGAAAGACATAAAGAAAGAAACCTCACTCCTGGGGATAGATGAAGGCACCTCGGCCTTCCAAGCCCACACTCCCAACTCTGGACTGCCTCCTCTCTACCCAACTTCTCATGTCCAGCACTTTGCCCTTGGAATAGAGTGCCTTGGGCAGATAGGGCGACCCTACCTCCGGAGGGTATAGACCCAGAGGTGGTGCTGGAGTTACATGGGGGGGGAGGGGGGCAGCAGCCACGGAAGGTGGTAGCGGATGGGAGCCCCGAGGATGCCGGAAGGAGTTCCACAGGTAGTGGTGATAAAGTAAAAAAAAAAAAACAGTAACTGTGATGACTAGCCAGCCCATAGGTGCTGCAGCACCACTACCACTTGTGACGCCGGAGACACAGATTTGCGAACGAGCCAGGGGCTGGCCTCGGTGAGGAGGCTTAAGCATCCCATGGGATGCTCTCCAGTGAGGAGGAAGGGCGGTGCACTCCACACTGTTACTGCCACCTGGGTGACCATGGGTGAGGGTGCAAGCTGAAGCTGGTTAGGGGTGGGTGCCTCCTGACGGTGGTGTGAGCACGTGCTGCATGCGGCAGGCTGTCCTCCCCTATGAGGACTCCATGGGGCCGGGACAGAAAAGGGAATACACCCTAACTGAGGCAGGATGAAGCGGAAAACTTTCTGCACTGCTAGCCCGGCACCCTCCTCCACAAAGCATGATGTGTGAAGGGGCCTGGGGAACACTGACGTATCAAAATGGGGGGGTAGTGGTACACCATATAAATATAGGGGGAAGAGGGTGAGTACCCAGAGATAGGGTGATGGGATGGGAGGAACCAGCAGTGGGGGGTAACAGGAATTAAAACAGACCACAGTAACTAGCTCCCCGTGTGGCCTTGAGTAAGCTATTTGACATCCCATCTTCCCAGCTGCAAAATCAGGTAAGAACAGGCCCCCACCTGCAGCAATCCAGGGGATTAAAATGTAACTGTAGTAATCATACTGCCTGTAGCACAAATTTTAATGATGGTGCCAAGTATGTAAAACAGCTTTCCTTACTACTATCATTATTATTAATACTAATATTGGTAACAATGATATGGATGAT
Source organism: Neoceratodus forsteri (assembly GCA_016271365.2). NCBI lineage: Eukaryota > Metazoa > Chordata > Ceratodontiformes > Ceratodontidae > Neoceratodus > Neoceratodus forsteri. Next base: position 74,338,320 of record CM057452.1, read on the forward strand.
GAAACCTTTTACTTGATGGCTTGCAAGCGACTCAGTGGAAAATGTGCTAGTTCTTTGCCTTTAAAGGGACACTGTCAACCCCCTTACGCCTCAAAGTGTCTCTAGTTCAAAAAAAAAAAAAACACGTGTCATGACTGGTCACATTCTGTCAAGACTGCCAATTTAGCTGGTAGTTTGAGTCTGACACTTTTTTTTATTTTAAACAGCGAAAAACAGAATGCCTCTCTTACTGGTGTTGCCAAAGAACCACACAAAAAAACATGTCTGTTTACAGTGCTTGATCAACTCCCATTGCATCTGTCCTGGACTTGTGAACATCACACATACAGTCTGGCCACATGTGATGCGGTGGGAGGAGAGGAGACTATCGCATCATGAATGGCTGCACAGTTTGGTGGAGTGCCCCAAATGTTCAGGAGGTATGTAGTCAGAGTAGATCAAGGATTTGAAGCAAAATAAGGCTGGGTATGACGATACCATTAGCATGTGTTTCAGTTAAGAAAGGAAGTACGGCTTACAGTGAACAGCTCACGCACACCTGTAACCTCTACCAACTATCGTCTTGGCTTAACTTTCATGGGTGGCTATTCTATCAGACCTGCCTTCTGTCCAAAAAAAATCCAGCTAGGTCTAGCTCCCTCTGGCCATCTATCACTTCTCCAGCCAAGTTTGCCAAGACATTCTGACACTACTGCCTTTCACATCCCTCTTGTAAAGACCAGTGCTGGCCAAAGATCCTTTCGCTATAGGGCTTCACTCTGGATGAACTTCACTATGGATGAACTCTATCCCTGGGCCTACCCCTTCAATTCCCAGGTTGGGGCCTTTCAAAACTGAGCTACGTGACTACATTATGACCAGCTTCTACTGTGACTGCAGATAACCCCTCATTCCCCGAAACAACAAGTTCCTCTGCTAAATATGTACCTGACTCTACTGTTTGACTGTACCATATACACCTCTGGTGTTGCTCAATGTAGTAGTAATGCACAATGCCACTGCATTTAGTCGCTGTACTTGTTATCCTCTGTATCTGTCTTCATTCTCTGTATGTCGTGGAGCCTTTGTAAATGAGTCCCTGACTCAAAGGGTTATAATTCCTAGAGTTTTAAATAAAATAAAAATAAAGTAAACAAAACAACCAGCAACAACAATGACAACAGAGCTGGGCCCCCGTTCTAAGGACCAATGACGTCGATTTGGCGCTTGATAACTTTATTAAAATTTTCAACAATGCCTGTGATATATTCGCCCCCATTAAAAAAAAGAAAAGTCAGGGAAACTCATAAATAATGGGTTACCCCTCACCTCCTAGCCCTGATGCGCACCCGTGATTAGCTATTATATAAGTATATTTGAGGCAGTATAGCGCAGTGGGCTAAGGCTCTGAGCTGCAAATCTGGTGACATCTAGCAGACTAGCCCTGGGGTTTGACTCCCACAGCTTCCACTTGCATACTGTGTGACCCTGAGCAAGTCACTTAACCTCCTTGTGCTCCCAGGTCGCTCCTGTAAAAAAGCTTCTAGCTTAGTGTGCTATACCTGGTTAAACAACTAAATAAAAAAAAAAAAAAAAGTACAAAAGCTCTCGCACAACCAACGACATTCAGAACTACAAAGTGGCTCGAAATAACTGTACCCTCGCAATCCGTCGGGCTAAAGTCATATGTTCCAAGTCTGAGCTAAATTCCTCTTGGGGTGAAGGTCGCAGCTTCTGGAAAAATATCCAGGCAATCACCGGGAAGTGAGATATCTCTGAACCCACTTTACTTAATACAGAAGGGTCCATAACGCATGACCATAAAACTATCGCAGACACTTTTAACAAAGCCTTCACTGACCTCATTGCAGTGCCCCCCACAACTTCCAGAATCCTGCAGGTGAGCTCTAATAAAACCGCCACAAATGCTTCTGACAAATCACGCCCCCGCCCCCACCATTCTACCTTAAAGTCATATCCAAAGGGATGGCAAAAAAAAAAAATACCTCACCAAAGTACTGGGGAGGTCCAGGCATAGTACAGAGGGCCTAGACCTAAAACTAATCTCCTTGGTACTAGACAAGGTGCTAACACCGATAACCAGAATCATCAACCTGTCCCTAACCTCAGGTACGTTCCCAACACAATGGAAATCTGCAGTTGTCACCCCTGTCTTCAAACCAGGTATTAAGACAAGCCATACTAATTACCATTCAATTTCAATTCTCCCACCTATCTCAAAAGCCTTAGAGCGGATTGTCTACGATCAACTGGTTGAACACCTAGATAAATGCCAGCTTCAATGCCAACAGCAACATGGCTTCCGCAAACTTCACAGTACTACTACTGCGCTTCTTGAGTTCACGGGGTTTATTCACGAAGCCTTTGATCTAGGACACTTGGTGGGGGGGTATCTTTATTGACCTCACCAAGGCCTTTGATACCGTCAACCACGACCTCCTCCTGGCCCAGCCAGATGCTACGGGGTTATCCCCAGATTCACTGTGTTGGTTTCAGAACTACCCCTCTGGGCGTGAACAATGGGTAAAAATATCTAACACCCTCTCGGACTCGCTGCAAGTGTCCACCGGTGTTCCCCAAGGATCCATACTAGGCCCACTACTTTTCAGCCTTTTTCTAAACAATCTCCCCTCTTGCTTGCCAACACAAAATCCTCCTATATGCGGATGATGCTGTCATTTACACTAGCCACACTGATTCTGACACCCATGAACATAGACTTCAACATGACTTTAACAACGTAGAGGCCTGGTTTGATCAAGCTAAGCTGCTTGTTAACCATAAAAAAAACAAGACCATGCTATTTGCCCCAGCCCATAATCACCAAAAGTCATTCACCATAAATATCCGAAGTAAACAAAATGTAGTCTTAGAAATGGTCCACAGCTTCAAACACCTGGGCCGCACCCTAGACAGATCCCTATCATTCTCCTCCCACGTTGACAATGTCGCCTCATCAGCTAACCGGAAGCTTGGTCTACTATACAAGCACCATAGCTGCCTCACTGAAAAAGCTCTTCAGCCCGCCATCACCAGTTCAGTTTTCTTAACCATTGACTACGGTCTTCCCATTTACAGTGTGGCATCTGACAGCACCTTTAAGCGGCTTGCCACTACGCGGAATAAAGCCTGCAGGCTAGCACTAGGGGCCCCTCGCCTCACCCATAGATGTAATCTCTACCAGCAAACAGGGTGGCTAAACCTTGTCGAGAGGACCTGCTACCAAGTATATCTCCTCACCAAAAAAGCAACCCTTGGACTATTACCGCCTGGCTGCAGTTCCCTCCTGCACCAAATTGAACCAACTAGGACCACCAAGGCATCCAATAAGCTCTCAGTCAAGGTCCCCTTCCGGTGAACTTCCCAAGGTCAGAGATCCTTTGAATATAGGGCCCCACTCTGGCTTAGTGCACTTCCATCAGATCTCACTGCTATCAGCAAAATCGGCCTCTTCAAATCAGTACTCAAATCTCACCTGGCCAGCCTTCAGACTTACTCCTGCTTCCCCTGACCACCTCTACTTGTAATCTGACTAATGAACCCCCCCCCCGCTGTTTGCACTTAGCAGCAGCCCACCTGGCATCTCTCTTACCTTTCATTCCCCAGTTTTCCCTTCCCCCCAACTCCTGCCCCCTCTGTCTATTCATTAGATCCTCAACCCTCCTCACTCTCTGCCTTAACAAAACTCAACCACTATGACAAAGTGATCCCAAGCCCAAGGTCACTGCCATCCTCCCCCACCCCCTATGTCCACCCTCCCAAACCTAGGTCTATTGTTCCGCCCAATTAACCTCCTATACGTCTACATTCCTTTTTCTCCTAGGTAACGTATAGAAACTGCAATAACTGGTCCTTTACTGTATTAATTGCCCTATAGCCCTCCTGGTCTTGTTTTTACACATTGCCTTGTATTGTACTGTGCTTATCTGTTCCTTTATGTCTGACGTGGAACCTTTGTAAATGAGCTTATAGCTCAAAGGTTGTAATCCTAGATTTTAATAAATAAAATAAACATAAGCTTCATAAAATGTGTGATTTCAGCTACAAATAATTTGATGCACAAAGAGTTGACGGTGTCTCATGGTTTGTCTGTCAGCTGAAGCCATAGACAAATCACATTTATTGGCCACAGCCCAGTCTTGAGTGGGCGCAGCTAGCAGATGAAGCAGCGCTGGGATAAATGATCATGGGGGCAGTACAGCCTTCTGAACTCCAGTAAGGTCCCCCTGTCAGGTCAGTACCGAGCTGCATCAGCTGGGGACTATGGCAAAGCATGGAGTTAATTGCTCTGGCGCACACACAATGGGGTCTATGAGGAACCAGCCAGCATCACTGCAGCCTGTCTGCTGCCGAAAAAAGCTTTTTTGAATGCTTTATGCGAACAGTTTGCTCAGTTCTTCTCGGACAGAGTGTCTGCCATCAAGTATGGAATTTTGCCAGTGAGCCAAGAATCGGCCAACAGAGATCGCCTCGGATTCCCGGAGAGCACTCCGCCTAGTTGGGACGAGTGTAGACCAGTGGAGGTGGCTGAGGCCACTGGGACTGCTTCCAAGCTGAGGCACACATACTGTGAACTGGACCCGGTGCCAACACCTTTCTTGACGGGATGTGTCGACTCCGTTGGCCCGGTGTTTGCCTTGATTGTCTTGATCTTCTCAAGGCGAGAGATCAAGGGAAGGGGACAATTCTCGTTCTCGCCTCAGCTTTTCACACGGTGGATCATTGTGTGTTGCTTGACTGCCTGAGGGAATTTTGTGGACTCGCCGGCACAGTCATCTGCTGGTTTGAGTCATTCCTCACAAACAGGAGGCAAAGGGTAGTGATGGGGAATTTCTTCTCCTCCCCTATTCTCCTATCTCGTGGAGTACCTCAGGGTTCGGTCTTGTCGCCAATGTTGTTCGCAATGTGCATGCTGCCCCTGGGAGGGCTCATTAGGAAGTACAGCTTGGGTTTTCATTGCTATGCCGATGATACCCAGCTGCATCTTTCCTTTGCACCTGGGACATCCAACACAGTGAATGTGCTTAACAACTGCCTTGCGACTGCACCCCGATAAAACGGTGGTACTGGTAGTGGAGTCGAACAGAGGGCGTGATAGGAAGGCCTCGGGCACAGAGACAGGATTCTTCCTGGGTCCTGTGCCTTTGAAAGCCTCCTCCAGGGTGTGTAACCTGGGCATTATTCTGGACAGCAGCCTGGCACTTGAGGCTCAGGTGCCGGCCGTGGTCTGTACTAGTTTTTCCCATCTGAGGAATATCGCCAGTTCCCACCCCGGACCTCCCTACCTTAGTACATGCCTTGGTGACACCGAGGCTTGAGTACTGTAATGTGCTCTACCTCAGGGTCTCGGGAGGTACCCTCTGCTGGTTTCAGCTAGTGCAGAACACAGCTGCCAGGTTGTCGACAGGGCAGTCTAAGTATTGCCACGTCACCCCAGTGCTGCGTGAACTGCACTGGCTGCCAGTCAGGTGGAGGATCTTCTTTAAGATGGGCTTGCTCACCTTTAAGGCCCTACATGGCTTGGGCCCTGGTTACCTGGCGGACCTTCTTACACCTGCTACCTCAGTCCGTTCCCTCCAATCCTCCTCTAGGGGCCTCCTTGCGATTCCCAGGACGAGGCTAAAAACTGCTGGTGACAGAGCTTTCAGTGCTGCCGGCCCCACCCTGTGGAATTCGCTTCCTCCATCTATAAGGGAGGCCCCCTTAGTGGAGGTATTCAAGGCCTTCCTGTTTGCGCAGGTTTTTCCTGACACAGCTTTGTAAATATTGTCCTGTTCTGACCTGCTATACTGCCAGTCCCCGATTTCTTTTCATTGTTTATTTTATTTATTATTGAAGCCTATTTAATTAGTTTTTATAGCTTTTATGATAATGGTTATCTATTGATGTTTGTTTTCATGTTTGGTTTTATGTATGGCGCCCAGAGCCTCCGGGATTGGGCGTCTTTTAAATAAAATTTGCCTTGTCATCACTGCTAAAAAACTATTGAAATTACCACTTGGGCAAGGCAGCTCACTGCTAAGAAAAACTACTGGAATTACCACTTTGGCAAGGCAGCTGGTGCGGGTCGCACCTGGAAACGAGCCTCGGCTCAGTGTACCTTTTCCAGTCATCAAAATTTTAAATAACATAAAATATGAAAGTCTGAAGTGTGAGCGTGTAGTGAAAGCTCATGCCTGCAACCGCTAGACCCACCGCCTGCATCGGTGGAATCCAGCAAGTTGTGTAAAGTTACTGAAGTTTACATACAAAAGCAAAACTGCCGTAACAAGAAGCATACAATGTACAGCACTCCCTTGCTATAATGAACAAAAGGGGGAGGGGTCACATAACGTTCATTAAATTGAGAATGACTGGCAAAGAAAAAAAAAAAACAGATATTACCTGCAGTTGTGAACTTAATTTCGTTACAGTTGTACTTCTTTAAGAAAGATTATCTTAAAAAGCAATTCCTTGCTGACCTGAAAACCCTTGCAATCAGTTTCCTCTGCCCAACATGCCAAAGTGACATCAGAGAGACACTGCCACGGGCTGGCCCATGGGTGCAGCAGTAGCACCACCACTCACAACGCCGGTAACAGGTGTTTAGGAACAAGCCTGGGTTGCCAGGGGCTGGCCGTGGGGAGGGAGGGCAGCCAGCTCCTCTGCACTGCTGCCACCTGCAGGACAAGTGCTGGCGCAGCTCAAGTGGCGTAAGAGGATGGGGGACACAGGCTCATGCTGCACTAAGCATGGTCCTGTGCATGCGCATCCATGCCACCTGCGTCCCGAGGAATGGAACCAGAAAAGTGAAAAGCCCCTTCAAGGCATGATCAATACCAGCTTCCTGCAGGCCCTGCACCAACGATATGGCTCTCCTCCTATCTGTGACCTGGTCTGTGTGGCGTGACGCCTAGCCTGCCACCCGCTGCCGAAAATGTGAGACAAGTGGAGGATGGAGTTGGAAGGGCAGGTGACCAGGCTCGGGGAGCATGAAGGAGGGCCTGGCCGGTGGGGAGGGGAGAGACACATCACCAAAACAAATCAGTTTCGTCAGCAGTATTCACCTGTCCTGACAAGTCCACCCCGCAAAGTCCCACTTCAGTTTAGGAAGGAACTCAGTAGCAGCCTCATCATCGCTTAAACACTGCTCTGATTGATACAAACAAGCCTGACCCCATGTCTGTGTAGAAAGTGTCAAAGTCAACCAGTCAAGGATTCAAAATTGCACGTTTGGCTATAGATTTCCACTGCGAACAATTAAGCTTCTCCCAAACTAGAGAGCGAAAGACAAGTAAGCCATGAGGATCAGTGGGATATGCCAACTGGCATGGCAGATGGGGTTTGCAGGATCAGTCTAATAAAGAAGGGATGTTAAAAGGTAATTTACTAAATTATTTCACCATACAAATTTCTTAATCTGCACCTCCATGCCCTAATCACATTAGTCAGGCAGTGAGGAGGATTCCCCTTCAAGTACCGCGAGATGCAGCAGCTTTGCAATGTCCATACAAAATATTGTATGATACAGATATAAAAGAGGGCCCCTAGTCACCAGAAACAAAAATCACAGTTGTCACCAGCACAGAGTACAATTCCACAGTAAAAATGTATAAGTTATCAATTAATATGGATATTTGAGGGCTGGCCTGGTGGCACTGAGGGTTAAGGCTCTGGATGCCACACCTCTTACCACACCGGTGATCCGAGTTCGGGAGCAGACTCGGGTGCCGGGGGGACAGCAAGGGAAGGAGAGGATCAAGCGTCTGGAGGACTGCTCTCCTCTCCTGGGGTGGGATGATGAACTCCCCGCTCTATAGCGGCTCCTTGTGGAGACCGGGGGGCACTACAAGACAGCGGGGCTGCAGAGGCGGCGAGGCACGGCGGACATCAGTGGGAGGAGGCAGAGCATGCACAGATGTCATTGCACTTCCATACCTCGGGGGAGAGTAACTGAAGGTGGAAAACTCTGGCTGCTGGGAAGGTGGCAGCAGGGCTCAAAGACCTAGATCACACATCCATGCCGGGCCCAACCCAGCTTGACCTTCTGTGGTCCCCGCCTCCTCGTGTATGGGCCCAGTGGGTGAGGGGAGACCCAGCACCCGATTCCTCGGTCGGGGAGGGGTTCAGGCGGACAGTAGAGGCGGGTTGAGTGGATCTCTTCCCGAGAGATGCCCCAGCAGTCGGTGACCAGTAGAGAAAAAGAGTTGACCCCCCCCAAAAAAAAAAATAATGGATATTTGTGCAAAACCTATCTCCTGTCCTTCACAGTTCAGTCTGTCCTACTGTTATTCAGGGGCAGAGTTCAGAATCCTCTGTTGGTGACCCCACGATCTACTGCTGTGGAATTGACATATCTGAGTCCTTGAGTAGTGCTGGCAAAAAAAAAAAAAAAAATAGAGGATAATGATCATGTTGTGATGCACACAGCCATTATTTTGAAGAACTGAAAGGCACAGTGGAGATTTAATTGTATTCAGGATCGTAATGTAATTAGGCTCCGCCGATGCCAACTGGAATTTTCACAGGTAACCGCAGCTCCAACCGTCAGACTGAGACGAGCACAACAGATTTCAATGGAAGCCACAAGTAATTTATTCATGGATTACAAAGATTTACCAAGCTGCCAGCCCAGCAACATGGGGGGGAGGAGGGGGGCTGGGGGGCTGGGGTGCTGGTTGCTTTACCACCTGCCACACTGGTGACCCAGGTTCTGAAACAGGCCAGGGTCACTCAGGGGTCGGCAGGGTGAGAGAGGATTGAGCATCCAGAGACTGCACTCCTCCCTCGGTGAGGAGGTATCCTGCACCTTGCCACTTGACTTCCACCTGGCAGTAAAATGCCAGCACTGACACTGACAGTGCTGATCTCCCTCCCTCAGATATCAGTACCAGCAGGCTAAACGGACACAGAGGAAGGCGCCCATAGGGGAATGCAGAAGATCATCCGAGGAGCACAGCAACTTGGGTGGGGGGTAAGAGAGGAGAGGGCTGAGAATATTAAAGCACAGGCACAATCTGCATTTTAAAGCATACTGACAGTCCTGCAGTTCAAAGGTCTAAACACAAAATTAAACTTTCTTCCCACCTACACACAGACTTTAGTGCGGGATGGGGGATGACAACAGCCTTTTAACTTAAACATGTAAAATAACTACAAACACTTCTTTAATTCAGACCACTGTAAAAGAAATGCTCACTCTGATTATGAAAACTGCTCCTGGGGACCTTAGAGGTCTTGAAAACTTTTACATCCAAACCTTTAATTAGCCTAAAAATTGGACCATCTCAGCCACGCAGTATTGTTCAATGCTCAGCATTTATATTCTGAACTAGATTACCATGGACTGCCTAATGGGTAATGGATATGTATGTCACGCACTACTATTTCATTAAGCAATAATACATGACAAGGTGTGCAATAACAAGGTACTTTATCCCGCCTCAGATATGTTGGGAGGCACAAGGCCATAGGCCAAGTGATTTTAACCACTTGAGAGGGACGATATCACGTGATATTTCATACACTGGAGTGAATGATTGCAATTATGAAATGGATCCATGCTGATTTTCTGACAGACGGGATGACAAAATCATTCTGGCTGAAAGTGGTTTTGGCCAATCAGATTATAGGATTCTGACCATTCATTTCATATTTGTATTTATAAATTCCTTGTACAGTTCTGTTACTGTTTTACAGTTTTGTCATGCTCATTGCTGTGTTTGAAGATGTGGAATTGTATTTATTGTAACTGTGTGTATGAGTGATGGGACCCCGCTGAAAACAAGCTGTGACTCAATCAGGTGTCCCCTTTTTGGATTTACAAATAAATCCAAAACATCTGCCAGGAACCTTGCTAAGACTGGATCAGAAAGTACTAAGGACTTAAAAAGCACACTATGGTCAAAAAAACACTGACCTTTCCAATTCTGTCTTGATTTGCTGTAGGAAACGTGTGTCAGTTTCAGGGCTGTCCGATGGCCCAGCTGCACCTGGTTGGAAGCGAACTCGGGGAGCCGCATCGGATGCAGGCTGTGGCTGCGCCTGGAAGGGGGGTTCAGAGACCTGCATGAGGAACAGGGAGCTCGCACATCTCCTCCCCACAGGACACCGCATTCATGTGTTTGCCAATCGTCGACTACTGCCAAGCCACCAAGAGGTAAAAGGCACACAAGGGAGCAAGCCGGAAGGAAACGCCACTAACAGTCAGGATGCAAGCCGGCTGACAGCTCCTTCGGGCCCCATGCTGTGGACCCCCACCACAGACTGAGTACACCGGCGGATGGGGCTTGGCGGTGCTAATACGGGGGTACCCCCCCGCCTGAGCAGCCAATGGTGCCGGAGCCAAAGTTATATGGGGGAAAAAAACTGTCCATTTCAAAGCATCACACACACACACACACACACACAATCACTCCCTATAAGGAAGTGCTGGAACATATGTATGAACACAAAATTTAAGTTGCACCACTGACCTCTTTTTTCCTCTGGAAATGGTGGGCACAAAAGTAGTAGCACATTCTCAACGCCAAAACTGGTGCTTGCACCACCATTCTGTATCCGAACACTTTGCCATGCTTGAATGGGTTGCTCTAACTGGCTTTCTCTTTGCCTGCTAGGAGGTGTAGCTACAGCAATGTAATCAATAATCATTTACATGGTCGTTAACGTGTCTGCAGGACCCAACTGAATTAATGATTCCCTTCCAAACAAGGCAGAAGAACCTTTGCTCAGCTTCCAGTGCAGAGGAGCCACCTTTAATAAAGATATTTGCTAAGAGTGTGTCAGAGTACTGTGAATCAAGGATCTGTTGAGCCACGACAGCGCTCCACTGCCTGTCAAAGGATGCATCTCCACAGCATCTGTTATGGCAGGTCCCTTCTGGCATCATTTCATATGGCTCAGGGCAGAAAATTCATACATCAAATTCTTCTTTATCTCTCTTCACTTGCTACAGCAAGGTGCTGTCATGTTACCACTTGGAGAGCCACAGGTGATTTTTAACAACGGTTATACTGTCTGCAGGCCAAATGGAAACAGTGTGTGTTGTGGGATCATTTTAGACAAGATAAAAATGACCACTTTTTTACTCAGCATTTGCACTGTCGATGTCCGACTTTCCCCGATTTTCCACAATTCGCACCCCTGTGGCACCATCTTGCCTTCCTCCCTGCTGTTTCAGCAATCCAGCCTAGTGCTCGGAATCTTGTGTCCCCCCCCCTTCCCAGAAGAGGGACATAGGTGTTTTGATAATAAGGAAGGATTAGAGATGACATTACACAGCATGGTCCTGCCCCATAACCGCATCGAGGATGTGCACACCCACCTGAGTGGACGTGTGCCAAGTCCCTGTTGCAAACTGGTGGCACAAGGTGGGCTCTTCCTGCAATGGCTCCCCACCCGGGCTACGGGGAGCAGCTAGGTAACAGCAGATGCCACTTTCCCACCCTAGAGACCTTGTGCAGTCAAATGGATTATAACAGGTCTCCTGCCAATCGAACAAGGGATGCTGGACATGAATCTAGGCCCAATGCATAAATTAGTTTTGGAAACCTGATTAGCAGTCTTTACTAATCAAAATCATTCTGACTTGCAATCAGCCAGGTCTGAGGAGCAGTTTCACTAAATGGTTATTTTTTTCTAGTAGATGCAGACCGGAAGAGTGCAGCTGCAAGAACAATTTCTGTAGTTCTGTACTTTTTACCACTACTGTAGGACAATATTACCGCAATTTGGACGTTTTTACTCAATGCGGCAAATCAGTTGATTAATAACCTGTGCTAATCGAGGCTACACTTAGCGTTGTTTGGCGAGCAAAGTGTTATGCAAATCCACTTATTTTATGCCATGTAGGTCCTACAGTGGCAAGCTAGTGCTTGACTGCTAGGCTGTCTGGCCAACCCAACACATGCGCTTTACAAGATGATGGGTAAGAAAATCAGACAGAGCCCTGTCAAACAGGCGAAATGAGGCTTTGAAGGGGTTGGGTCAAAAGATCAATACAGAATAAAAAAAAATGTTTACAATGCCGGTTTGGGGGAGTGGAGAGATGACGTGCACAAAAGAAGTGTTTCCTCCTAAGCAATTCAACAGTATGGGATAGGAGGATAAACTAAAAACTTACAGATTTATGTTTTTTTTTTTATTTTTCACCAGACTTTAAAGGGGAATACTCTGCACTAAGAGTCCCCACATCCAAGTGTAGGGCTGGTTCCTATTTGCAATTTGTGTACAAAAACATTTGTTTAAAACTTCCTGTTTACTGCAGTATCGCAGATTGTATCAGGCTAATTCCATTGCCTTCCAACACCTTCCAACCTGACATTTTCTGCAATTACAAATCCCAGAATCCCCCTGCAGTCTGCAGTGCATTTATTTAGTTTTTGTTGACCGGGTAAGTGCACCAGACAACTCCTCCTGCCTATTTTCAGGCACGAACCGGGGGAGGGGGATACAGATGAATGCCAACTGACCTTGAATCAGATTAAGCTGTTGGTGGTATTTTTAGTGAATGAGGGAAATTTGGCCAGGACACCGGGGAATTTCTACTCTTTTAGTGTGTGTGGGGGTTCAGCTTTTCGCTTTGGGATTTTATAAATGAAAGTTTGTATTGTATGCTTGATGACATGCTTATTTTTGTTTATTTTAAGTTTGTCTTATGATTTTGTGTGCAGTAACACTATTAAGTACGTATTTTATTTCCTTTATTTGTGGATAAAAATTTCCCCTACTTTTTTGTGGGGGGGGGGGTTCCCTTTTGTCATGGGATTAGATTTGAGTTTCACTTCTGTATTAGACAAACCCTTTCGATATGTATGATTGTAATACTTATTTGATTTGTACTTTTCTTTTATGTGAGACAACACTGCTTTTTATTGATTTGTTTTGTTATTTAAATAACAAATTCCCCTACTCTTTTCGATAAGTACCATGGGATCTTTAACATCCACCTGAACTACCACCAATCCAAGCAGATGGGACCTCGGTTTAACATCTCATCTGAAAGATGGCACCTCAGAAGTGCAGCACCCCTCTCATGCTGCACTAGACTGTCAGTACTGGGCTATTAACCCAAGTGCCAGATGTGGGAACTGAACCCACAGCCTTCTGATCTCCCGGCCTCAGAGGCGAGTGTGCTACCCACTGAACCACTGACACTGCATGTCAAGAGTTTTTATAAACTCTAATCTTTTGTTTGCTGGTCCCACTGTCCTCCCTGGGCTAAGTACAATAAATAACTAAATATGCCAATGATGTGGTTTCTACTTTTAGTAACTACTGGGACACACATTTATTGTTGAATGGAGTCAACCTTAAAGTACTAACCTGGGAATCCAGACACAGATAATTCAATAAGACAGTGGCATTTGCATCTTGAATAATATGGACTCAGAACAGGGCAGCAAAGTTTAAAATCCGCTATCTATATAGTGTGTTCTGAAGGATACAAATCTTTAAATTAGTCGGCCTGGTGGCACTGAGGGTTGAGGCGCTGGATGCCACACCTCACACTACACCGGCGACTCGGGTTCAGAAAATACCTCAGGTTGTCGGGGTGCCGACGTGTGGGAGTGGGGAGGAGCAGGATTAAGCAAGCAGGCAGGCAGCTCTCCTCTCCCTGGGGTGGGCGACACCCCTGTGGTTCTGCTCCCTCCGTGTGGAGGTCTAGTGGGTAGTATAAGCGGCGGGGCGGCACCATTACAGGTGGGTGTAAGGGGCTGAACTGGCGACACGGTGTGCATGCGTGCACGGCCATGTGCCGGGGCCTCGGGCTGGGAACAGGAGGAAAAAACTTACAAAAAATACCACAAAAATCTATAATAAAAAAAATCCTTAAATTATCCTCTCCATGTAAAGCAGCTGATCATGACAATCTGGCGTAGCAAGAACAGTGGAGGCAGAGACAGTGGAGGGGTTCAAGAGGGGGTGGGACAGGTACAGGGGAAGGGTTCTGGAAGCAAAATCCAATGCAGCAAGAATATCCGGAACTGGGAAGGGAGAAGCCAGAGAAGGCAAGGGGGACAGCAAGGTCAGCACCCAGGGTGGGGGCTGACCAAACGAGCAGACATGAAAGACCGTTAGGCCTATTCTGCTGGCATTTTAGTATGTTAGTAAGATCGAGTCTATTGAAGGAAGGGTCAGGGAGAAAAATGCAAATACCCAACCCTGGTACTCTTAACCTGATAAGCTTCCAAACCGTCAGGAAAACTCCCAAGTTTTTTTTTTTTTTTATGTATTTACCAAGAAACCCCAACCAAGATGCAGTGTCTCAGTTTCACTGGGGTTCTGCTTCCACCCAATAACACAGCTGGGAGATTTGAAGCACTGGGAGGTCAAATGACTTGTTCAGGGTTCCCAATGAACTGACACCAGTGGAGGGATTCGAACCTGTGAACTGATTCATCATTCCGTGCTCAAACCATAAGGCCCATATTTTTAAATCCCATTGTTCTGCAAACTGCAATCTCCTTCAAACAGTGCACTAAACTACCAGCCTAATTTTACTTTTAACTTGAAAAGTCATGACAGCTTTAACTGTGTGTCTACTGTGAAGTAAGAACGGAGACTTCATGGGAACTTTGCACAACAAAATACCCATTCACCAATCTCGCCTCAGTATAATGTGCGTCAGCTACACTGACTAATTAGGTCTGGACAGCTCACATTCAGATTTATGTGGAAGTTGGCACAAAAATTTGACTTTGTTCACATACGGTGTTCTTTTTTTTTTTTTTTAAACAGTGAGGAAACTTGCCCACGTTAATGTAGCATGTTACTGCTTAAAGAAGTAGTACAGCTATAACACAGTTTTTTTTAAAACATTTTTAATAAAGCCAGGTGCCAAATAGAATTCATGTTAAATGTGCTTTTCAGTCTTTCTCTGCATGTTCAATGCTGTGCAATTAATTATTTAATTTCCCGACACTGCCCCTTTCCAAAACTCACTGCAGCATTTTCTAAGGCCCGTCACACTGCACTGGTGTCGTTATGGACAGGCACCGCGTCCCACATGAGGAGCAGGCGATTGTTACCGTGGCACCCGATCCTAGCGCAGCTCGGCTGCTGCAGGGACTGGTGCCATGCATCCACTCACGCCTGGTAACGTTACTAAGGCATAACCGGTTTCATAACCGTTGTTGAAACCACCTCATGTGTGGTTTCAACAACGGTTACGAAAACGCCTTCTGTAACATTACAGGTGTAAACGCAAACTGTTGCGGCAACGGTTTGGGCACTCTGTAACATGTGGACAGGGCCTAAGTGAGTCAGGGGGTGGGGTGACAACGCAGCATGATGTAACAGAGCAGAGGCTTGGGAACAAGGGGACCCAAGTTCAAATCACATCACAGCCGTGTACTGTATGAACTCAATTCACTTGGCCTCTCTGTGCTTCAGTCCCTCCCCCAACCTGCAGTTGTAAAATGGGATGGATGCCAAACCTCAGTGTAAATGAGATACTGAACTGTGGTCTAGTGGCGTGGCAGACACGCACTGCGCAGCTACCTGGGAGGCCAGGGTTCATGTGAGAGGCCCAGAATCCCATCCCGGAGTGAACTGGAGGTGGGGCAGAGCACTTAAGTGAGGTGCTCTGCTCCATGTGTACTACCCGCGTGCTCTGCTCCATGTGTACTACCTGCCTCAGGGACCGGAAAGTATGATGGGGCACACTCCAGCTCTGGCCTGACCCAGCACTCTACAGTGGAGGTCCTTATATAGGAAGGCCAAAACCTTGTCTTAGCCAGCCAGGTAAGCCCTGTCTCAGTGTGCGTGCGTGTGCGTGTGTGTGTGGGGGGGGGGATGCGGGTGAAAAGGGGTAAGCATTGTATAAGGATGGGTAAGGTAATGAGTGTTGGCCGCTGAATGGGGGCAGCAATTGAGTGAAGGGGCAGAAATTATAAAAATTAAAAATGTACATTACAATTTTACTACAATACTTAAAATTCACCTGCTGCTATTGAGGGCTAAGCTATTTTCGAGGTGGGCCTGGGGTTTCAGTACAAGCAAATGCAATAACAGAGAAAAGCCTTCAACAATGATTCACTCGTCACAGGGAATTGTTAGCCCAATCCCAAGTAAATTTTTCTAGATTCAGGGAACCCTGGAAAACAGCAACTCTGCTTCTCTTTTTTTTTTAAGCAGTATTAAGTGGAAGTGGTAACTTGTTTAACAATAAAGTTCTACTTTACAGTGTCTTCAAACTTTAAGTGTAACCTTCACCTTATTAAAAGGGTGACAGATACTTCAGCTGTTTCCAACTGAAGCACTGTTTACTGCTGTTTCTCATCCCCAAGAAGAAACCTTTCAAAGAACCTGCAAAAGTCTCTTTGATATAAAGTAGCAGTAGGCTACATTTCTGCTTACAGAACGCTGCACCCTTCAGCGAGGACAAAAAAAGTATAGCCAGAGGTGTTCAGCATCCCACAACACTTGGCTAAGAGCCAAGCAGCAACGCTGTGATTCAGTGTGAATTATAGTGCCATGTTAGGTGTTCCAATTCTTTTTTCTTAATAATTTGTCACACCTAGGGGGCAGCGTTACTGTCTGCAAGGTGTCTAAAAAAGTATAGGCACAAATTTTGCACCTTGACCGATAGTCTGCAACACTTTATCCACCCCCTCACCAACAGAAAATCAACAGTCACTTTGTTTGCTTCATACAAGCCTAGACTGCCTACCGACAAGACACCATTTATAAAAGAACCAAACCTGACAAAGAATGCTTTGAAGTTCTGAACTAGTGTTTCCCCAAGCACTTTGCTGCCTAAGAATGCAGATGTGACACAGGCAGTTGCCAAGGCTGTATAGCAGACAGTTTTGTACACTGAGAAGCCCAGGGATTTGCTACTCTAAGACAGTGAGACAAGCAGTGTACCACTTCAAAAAAATATATAAGAATTCAGTAAAGTTAATTCATACACACCATGTTTTATAATGGAAGTCAGATCAGGGGCCAGAGAGAGCTTAAACTAAAGTCCAGTTCAGTCCACACTTGGCTCAGAGAGTCATCATAAGTATTCTGCAACACTGATACCCTGTGTTTGGCTAACATTAGAATAGCAGCCGTGGACGCTTTCAAAACTTCAAAGGGCCCATCGCTGGTTGTTTGGTTCAAAAGCTGCCGAAAGCCCTTTTTACAATACAGATTTTGTACTTTGGTTTGGTTCTTTGAGTAACACTGGTGCTGACAAACGGCAAACCAAGATGTGTCCAACTCCGTCCTAGAAATAACACCAAACAGCTCTTGATTAAGCTTTTTTCTAGACATGCAGGTTTAATTACACATCTGTGAAAAAAGGCAAATTCCCCTTTTCAAACTTGAGTAAAGACTTCCCACTGCTGCCATTCTCCATGGACGTAATTGCATAAATGACAGGTTATAGTACATGAAAGACATACAGCACAGCAAAACCACAGTAAAAGCATAAAAGTTGTTAGAAAGAAAGGAAATAAGGCTTCCACCCCATAATTTACCCATTTTCTTTCTGAAGAGAACAAACCATAGCCTTGGGATATGGATGCCTTAGGGAAGAAATTCCTAAATCTTCTGGGAAGGGAAAGGTTAAACAGGCACTGAACAACAATCCAGAAGCAAAGATCAGCTGGATGAACTTCCTCTGATAAATATGAGCTGTGCAGGTCAGAATATGCCCATCTTGCTACATTGCACCTGGGTTCCAGAAGGGACTCAAGCCATTCGCAGGCTGACAGGGGGCGGGAAGACTGAGCGTCCCAGGGACTGGTCTGTTCCCTCAGAGTGAGGGAGAAGCAGAGCCCCATTAACGGACAGGCACCTGGTGAAGGCCAACAATGGTAGCACACATTGTGTGAAAGGGACTATAACACCCACCATTACACGCTAGCGCTCTCAGGGTAAGGGGGAAGCTGAGCCCTGTTACTTAAGTTCAGTGACAGGGCTGGGGGTTTGCTGTCGAGAGGGTGATAACCCTAGGACTGATGAGCAGAAAAAGCACTGTGGGGGCGTAAAAAAAGAAAATTCCCCCATATAGGAGAATTTAAAAGGTTATACTGAGTAACTACCCCCCACACACACACCCTACCCTTACAAATACCACCCACAGCCCAAAACCCATGGGGACCCCAAAGCCCCCAACTTCTGCACAGAATGGGAATTAGTAGTGTGATGTATGTAGGGAAATTGGGCAGACTGGTGGGCCAAGTGGTCCTTTTCTGCTGTCAAATTCAAGCTTCTATATTACTTCTGGCCACATCATGCATCAAGATCCTTAGATTCCAGCCACTGCTCCATACCCTTAGAGCTGGCCAGCCCCTCAGGGAACCCAACAGCACTCCATTATGAACAAAATTGCTCTTTGGGCCAGCCCTTGGTCTCAAGACTTGCTGCAGTTCCCACACGTTGACTAAAGCTGCGCCATGTACTAGCTACTACCCTCTCTATTTGGGCAGATGCAGCTCTAGTCCTTGCTGGGGACCAAACTGGGGACCCTGAGCTCTGAAGGCACCAACTCTAAACGTTCCGCTCAAGGTAAATCCCCCCCTCCCCAAGCTGGGAAGTTAGAAAGTCACTTTGATGGTCATGCTTGCTACCCCATGGACCACCACTAGGTGGCTGTACAGCTTTTGACTGTTACTGACAACAGCTTTCACTACTAGACGGCAATGCCTGGTACAGATTGCCTTTTCTCATATACAGCAGTTACGATGGGGAGAATCTAACCCCCTATACTACTGAATGGAGCAGCTGAGTCAACATTCTGGCAGTGTAGAAGGTGCCATGTCCAACTGGCCTGGTGAATAAAAATGTTAAAAGTTTGACTGGGGCATTTTATTCTTTTATACGGAGGTATAGGGCAGCAGGGTAAATGTGGAGCCCTATACTGAACAGCTGAGGATGGATGGGGTAAAGGCCTGGAATCTGTAGCCTCTACCCACAGTGGTTCACATATAGTAAACATATAATATATATAATATGGATGGTCATTTATCCCCCAATGAGAAACGTAGAAACATAGACTTTGATGGCAGATGAGGACCGCTTGGCCCACCTAGTCTGCCCATTCCCTACGTATTGAATAAGCTGCAGATTCTAGTTAACCAACAGCCTACTTCCTCCTACCCTTCACTATAATTGCCTTATGTCTGTCCCATGCATTCTTGTATTCCCCCACTGTTTTTGACCCCACGACCTCCTCAGGAAGGTGGTTCTATGTGTCCATCACCTTCTCGAAGAAAAAATACTTTCTGAGGTTGCCCCTGAGCCGTCCTCCCTCTATTTTCAAACTGTGCCCCCTTGTTCTTGCACCTCTCTTTCTCTCAAAGATGCTCCTGTCTTGGACTTTGTTTATTCCCTTGAGGAACATGAAAGTTTCTATCATGTCCCCCCTCTCCCTCCTTTCCTCATTGGTACACATATTAAGTTCTTTCAGTCTCTCCTTATATGGCTTCTGTTGCTTATAAAAGAATCCTGTAGTACTACTGTTGTGATGTCATCTGTCCCATAATACCATCATTGTGATGTTACACTGATAGATGATAGCATTAAAGGAGAACTGTGGCAATACTAAGCCTCCCCACCCCCAAAAGGTTTACCTCCCGGTTAAGTTTTTGAGACCGAAAACCTCCTTTTTTTCCAGCAGGCACTTAACTTTATTTTTATTTCCTAAAACCCACAAACCGGAAATAAGTCATATATTCTCTATATTTGACACACTTGCTTATTTAATAATATTTGGTGGGGGGTCGGGTGTAAAGCTGTGGGCAGCTAGTTTCCAGGTGTGCCCCTGAGAAAGGGAAAATGAGGAAACAGAACAAACAGTGAGATACAAGATAATGTACAAAGACAGTGCGATACAAAATAATGTGCAATAGAAACGTAGAATTTGATGGCAGAAAATGACCGCATGGCCCATCCAATCTGCCCAGATGTTCCCTGCCTGTTCTTTCACCCCAGAACCTATCTGGTCTCTGGCAACCATCCCACCTCCCTGCCTCCTATCTACTATACCCTTATGGCTCCCCATGCATTCCTGAAACCCTTCCACTATTTCAGCCTGTACTACTTTCGCTGGCAGTCTATTCCAGACGTCCACCACCCGTTCAGTGAAGAAATATTTTGTCACATCACTCTTGAATTTTCCTTTCTCCAGTTTTATTGAATGCCCCCTGGTCCTGATGCTTGTTCTCATTTGAAAGAGACTGTCCACATTCACCCTGTTCACCACTGTTGGGTACATGCAGGTCTCTATCATGTCACCTCTTTCTCTCCTCTCTTCCAGGGAGTACATTTTGAGACCCCCTCCAAGGTATTTATATAGCTGGTATAGCATAGAAAAATGCTACACAGAATGGGGTAATGCTAACCATTTTCTAAAATGAGTCCATGGTGCAGGAGACTACATGAATAAAACTACATTTTATATCTAATTTTGCTAATCAGTCTGTGAAAAGTGCTGTGCATTTTCACAGCTGACAGCACTTATGCACATGAAACTGCTAATCCGTTGTTTCAGCTTTTTTACTACTCTGCCCTCAGTCTCTCCTCATAGGGCTTCTCATGTAAACCATGTACCATTTTAGATGCCCTCCTGTGGACCGCCTTCACCCTTTCTGTGTCCTTTCTGAGGTGTGGTCTCCAGAACTGAACACAGTACTCCAGGTGTGGTCGCACCATCGAGTCGTACAACTATAGCACCACCTCCTTCATCCTGCTGGCGATAATGTACCCCAGTATCCCACTGGCCCTACCCACTGCCTTGTTACACTGCCCTGTCACCTTGAGGTCCTTGGATATAATAACCCTAAGGTCCCTGTCCTGCCTAATGACTGTTAGTACCACCTCCCTCATCCTTTACTCAGCACCGGGGTTCCTATGCCCCAGGTGCATCATTTAGCACTTTTTGGCATTAAAACCCAACTGCCATGCTCTTGACTACTTGAGTTTCCCCAAGATCCCTGCACATTCTCTTCACCCCCACTTGATTGTCTACCCTGTTGCAGATTTTGGTATCATCTGCAGCATCCCCTATGAAGACACTGAAGAGGACTGGTCCCAGGTCTGAGCCTTGTGATAACCCACTGATTGCTCTCCCCTCCTCAGAGTGAGTGCCATTAACCACCACCCTCTGCCTTCTATCTGTTAACCAGTTTCTAACCCAGTTTACTGCTTTGGATCCCACTCCCCGGCTATTCCTAATCCGTCTCCTGCGCAGCACCATGTTGAAGGCCTTACTAAAGTCCAGACAGGCCATGCCCACTGCCCTTCCCGGATCAATATCCCTAGTCACACAGTCAAAGAAATCTACTAAATTAGTTTGGCATGACACCCCCCCCCCAACCCACCTGTAACTCTCTGTGGTCTTACGGATCATTGGATTCAAGATACTGTACCAGTCCTTCTTTCAGCAAACCTTCCGTCAAGTTCCCCACTACTGAAGTGAGACTGACTGGCCTTTTGTTTCCTGTCTCCTCCCTGCTACCGCTCTTATGTACAGGGATCACATCAGCCCTTCTCCAGCCCTCTGGAATCGCCCCCGTTTCAAGTGAGCCACTGAACAAGGCTGTCAGTGGGGCAGCTAGCCACCTCCCTTAGTGTAGTACCCTGGGGTGAATCCTATCTGGTCCCATAGCCATGTCCACCTTCAAGGCTGCAAGTCCTTTCAGGACTTAAACAGGCTTGTGCCCACCTCTCCTCCACTATTCCTGCTTCTCCCTGGAGGGTCTTCTCCTCCTCCCTCCATTGTGAAGACTGAGCAAAAGTACCTGCTTAAGATGTCAGCTTTTTCTTTTTTCTTTTCTTTTTTTTTTATTCTCATATTTATTCCTCCCTCCTCTTCGCCCCTAAGCTCTGGTCTCCTCGAGAGACACCAAGGAGTCATCCCTCTGCGGTCCGCCCTGCCTGGACAGTCCTCCATCACCCATGTAGCCTCGGTTTACCCCCTGGGCGGGGGCGAGGTGGGCCCCTAACACCCCGAGCAGGCAGTAGTGTCAGTCGGGAGGGTGTCAGGCGGGTGCCCGTAGATCGAGGGCAAGCTCCGTCTCCGCCAGAGCTGAAGGGTGTTTTTCCCTTTTTTTTTTCCTTGGGGAGTGGCTGGCACCCTGACGTCAAGGCATGTTACCGATGTCTGCCACTCCTCATGCTCCTTCTCTGTGTCGTCAGCGCTTGCTGCATCTCCAGCCTCCGCCGGAGGGCAACCGAGCACCGACTTGGGACCCCTGTCCCCTCCCGAGAGAGGAGAGCTGTCCTCCAGATGCTCAATCCTCTCCCTCCCCTGCCGACCCCCAGCAACCCAGGCCGGGCTCATTCCCGAACCCAGGTCGCCGGCGTGGCACGAGGTGTGGCGTCCAGCGCCTCAACCCTCAGTGCCACAGGGCCGGCCACATCAGCTTTTCTTGATCCCCTTCCGCACAGTCTCCTCCCTTCTGCCCTTTTGACCCTGATCATCCCTTTCCTTGCTTTCCTCCTCAGTAACAGTGCAGTACAAGATAGTGTACAATATCAGCGTCATTCATTTGTTTTCCCGGTTAAGTACATTGGAGAAAGCTCATTTTACAGGCACGACCAGGGGTCATAAAAAACACACGTAGAGTACAAGTACAATGTAAGACGTACGAGATATAAAAAAGATACACAGTGAGAATAAATACTAGTGAAGTACAAACTATAAGAATTTGTGCAGATAAATTTTTGTAAAATGACAAGCTTAGTGTAACTTATAATCCCGCTCACAGAATTCCTTCGTGGCCATTACATATACAGGGATACAGGAAAGCAGGGCCCTATGCCTTAATGGACCTGCCCCATATTGGGACACAGGCTGGCCTGTTGGCACATCAGTAGCACTACTGCTTGCGATGCCAACGACCCAGGTTTGGAAGTGAGCCCAGGTCATCGGGGCTGCCGGGGTGGGGGGGGGGACGAGTGTCTCGGAGGATGCTCTCCTCCTCCAGGAAGGGAGGACTGTGTGTTCCGTATGACACTGCCACCTGGGTGACCACAGGTGGTAATGTGGCAGAGCCACGATGGGTAGGCGAGCGCTTCCTGACCAGGACGTCTGCATGCTTGCATGCAGATGTCCACTCGGTCCTTGCCCACGAAGTGCTCGGGTGGGGGGACCTAACAGGAAGGAAAACACCTCTCTGGCTTGCAGCAGTATGACGCCGCTGCTCTCTCCGCAGGCCCTGTACAGCTCACGGGGCTCCTGACCACAACCCAGCTCTGGACTCCTCCTTAAGCTTGGGGGACCCAGAAGGCTCCACCATGGGGGGGGGGCAGGCAATCTGTGGGGCACTGAATAGTTGGAAGGTAAGTCCCAGGGACAGCGGGTGACAGGGCTGGGAGAGGTAGTGGCCAAAGTCAGCCAGGCAAGGAAGCTGAAAAAGTACAACAACATATTAAACAAAAAAAAAGCATGTTGAGACACAGTATTCTAAAGTACACTGTGTCCACAGCACGTTACTGGCACATCGTGATTCAGGTGTCCTCTGTACTGCAGCAGGATGCTGCAAAAGGTGCCAGGAAGCTCATCAGGGTTCCATGTGTTGGTCCAGAGCCACAGATTTATGCTTTTTTCTTATTTGGTACATCCCAACCCCCCAGATAAGAGATTCTACCAAGAACACTGATGTATTATTACCCATGATACATTTCATAAAGTGATATGACATTTTTTGCTTCTTAAAAGAGCAGGCCATGGTAGCTGAAATAAATCATCGTAACGAGCTGTTCTTACTTTAACGGTACCAGCTGCTTTCACCAAATTGCTGCATTCATTTAAATACAGACTTCTCTAAATCTTTATTTTTAGTTCACTGTGAATGTTTGTGGAGCCAAAGAAAAGCCAGCTCCTCCTGGTCCCTATACCTGCACTGCCTCCTACACACCTGTCACGATAGATGGACCTGTTGAACATCTGTCATGGTTGGTCTAGCTAGAAGGAACCATCTGAGTGGCACCAGGGTAAAACGAAATGTTTCTGCTTGCAGGTTTTGGTAGTGTATTGGCAGAATGTAGTGTAAACTTGAGGCATTTTCTAATGACATCCTGTCTGACTCCTACCAGGGTAACTGCCATGGCATCCTTGAGACACCAGTAGTATTGCACAGAGTTCCCAGTTTGATATGAAGTCATCATGCTTGGTTGTTTTATTACTGTAACACACACACACACACACACACACACAATCACACACACACACTGCCGCTAGAGAGCATGCTTCAGATCTAAACAATGCGTTTCCGCCACTTTGGGTGCTTTGTTCTGCTGCTAACAGCAATGTAGTGCTGAAACTCGACTCGCCCTCTACTGTGTCATGTACCATCATGCTGACACATCGCACGATTTTAACAATGAGGTTGAATGGCCCTGCTGGACTGCAGCTGCTCTGTACCTCACGTGGCTCAGTGTTCTTTCAGTCAAAGCAAACTCCTTTCCAGCCTTTCATGTAAACCTAGCAGAGGTATACCCCATAGTGTTTCACAAATCTTTTAAAAATTCAGCATTTTGTTATGTGTCACATGGCATGCAGTCTTCTACAGTAAGCAGACCAGAGCCACCAGGCCCGCACTTTGGCAGTGGTTTCGCTTTGCCAGGAAGTTCAAGGTAACAATAACACCTAGGATGCCAATATTCCTTTTTAGATGGTGTTAATTCCAGGCTGCCAACTCCCACATCCTCATCAGCATGTATTAGGGTGGCCTTCATGCCAACCTGTCTGTTTAAAAGAGGGCTCTGAATAACTGAAGATCCCATTGGGATTGGGTTATCTTGATCATCTTGTTTGGAAGCCTCCCAAACAATTCCGGAGCTTGTTGCTATTCCTTTGATGTGGGGTCAGGGAAGCAATCTAGCTCCCTAGCATGACGCTTACCTGGGGCTGATGACAGGTTTTGGAAGCAGACTTGCTTCCTTGGTGGGGACGTAGTGTAGGCATGTTTTTAGAAAGGCATGGAGCTGCAGTACAGACCCTTAAAGAGCAATTAACTCACTAGTTTACAAAATCCCCCAAACATGATGAACCACTACCTGGCTCTGAATCATATGGTTTAAATATTTTTTCTTATATGTACCCTGATTTAGGAAGGGAAGGAATTGTTAATTTGACTCCATGGAGCAAAGCCGCGCTGATCCCTTCCACTTCCTGGTACCTTCTCTGACAGTGATCCGCCCCTGATCCACTCCTGCGCTAGCTCATTTTATGATGTCACTATACAGGCAGCACAGGGGCGTGCCCCATAGAAACCAATGGGGCTGTTTTTTTAAACTTTTAATTTTAGTAGTTTAGATGGCCATTCGGAACAGATCATGGTGACTGCTTAACTAACAAGGTTCTTGTTAGTTAAGCAGTGGCCATGGGAGGGAGGAGTTCAGGGGATCTGCCCATGTGCACTCAAGTAAACTGTGCACTTGCATGAGCCTGGGATTTCCCCTCTGCACTCTGGTGTCCTCACTTTGGCAAATGTCCTCGTGCCTGTCTTTTAGGTCACCAGTGCGTTGTGGCAGGGTGCTGACCTGCCCTCCTTAGCCACCTCCAGCATAGTTAGCTGCGCCTCCATCTCTCTTGGGGTGTTGTAAATCTGGCCTGTTGGCATGGACAATCGATCCACACCCTGAAGGGGAACAAGTGTGCAAACTTGACCTGTTTGGCATGGAAACATTTTTTAATCTCCCTAGATTTGTTGCGCTTGTCCTGCAGGGTTTTGCTGCAGTCGGGGTAAAAAAATATCCTCGTGGTCGTCCTCTTTAAGAATACGTTTTGTTCAGGTGGCTTGTAGAATCCATTCTTTATCTGTGAACCAGAATAACTTTACTGAGAAGGGTTGAGGACATTGCCCGTCTTTTGGCCTTCCACCTGGTTCTCAATAGACCCTGTTCCACCTCAAGACCCACTGCCGCTTTTCCCACGCCTCTATTTCAGGGATCCACCGCTCAGAAAATTTGACTAGCCCCCCCCCCCCCAACCTTCTGGCATACCAATGATTATAATGTAACCACCTGAATTGATTTTCCAGGTGCTCTGCATGCTCTGTTTCTGCCAGATAGTAACATAATATGCCAGTGTGCCTTTCCCGATGATCAACTTTTAAATAAATTAAAAAATAGTGTTTGACGGCAGATAAGGACTGCTAGGCCCACCCAGTCGGCCCGTATTCTCTGCCTGCATCAGTGGTCGCTGACCCTACTTGGTCATTGGCTTTAGCCTTTCCTACCCACCTCTAGGGTTCCCTTGTACCTATCCCACGCTTGCTTGAATCTGACATTTTCTGAAATTCAGCCACTGTCATGTTCATGTGGTCCTCCATGTTGCTGATCCTCCCTTCCACCTTGGTTTGTCCGTCTGCTGTGGTACAGAGCTCTGCTACTGCCACCTGGGTAGTACGTAAATTGTGCCTGCAGGGTTTGGAAGCTGGATTAATCCTCCTGTTTGAAGTCCCAAAAGTAAGTCTGTTAGTGAGGTTACGGTCTGGTCATGGTCTGCTCTTACCTTGCCTACCGCTTCTAAGTGAGCCATAACTGTGGTCTTGGCTCCTCTGGAAGGTCGATTTTGTAAATCGTTGTCTCCAACCAAACAAGTCAGTTGTGTTTGTTTCTGACTTGTGCTACATTTGCTTGACATCCCAAACTCCTATTTCCCAATCTACTGTTGTAGCCATTTCTCGGGCGAGTTTCTGTGGTTGAAGTTAGTAAAATATGAATTACAAAAATGACTGATGTGTGAGCTGTTCTACCACGCAACCACCAAGTTGATTTTTCAGCCAGCCCGGTGGTCAATCAATTAGTCAATCAAAATCTTTATTTATCCAGGCGAACATCGTTGTGCAAGCTCATTTATAAGATGGACATGGTTAGCTCTGGGTCAAATGGTACAATGCATACAGAGATATTTACAATAGAGCCAAATAACACAATTAAAAAAACAATTAATGCAATTAATGCAACTAAGTTCCCAATGTTGCATCAGTCATATCAGTTCAGAGTGCTTCTGTAATATTTAAGGAGGACATAAGATGAGGCTTGGTAGGAACTTCAGTAGGAGAAGTGATCGGCTGCTCGTGTAGGGAGATGACGCAAGCACATAATTTCAAAAGTAGTGTAATCACACAGTAGCCCTAGATGTAACACTCTAAACTGAAGAAAAAGGGTCTTAACAGTCAAGGAGAAAAGTAATTACAGCTCTTTTTTGGCAAATTTCGGCATGGAAATCAGATTTATGCTTGGTTTAGAACAGACACAGAAGCAGACTGTAGGAACCAATTGGAAGCCAACGCCGACGAGCACTCACTAACGTTCCGACTGCATGGCTGCTAATGCAGTGCTTTGATAATGAAGAGTCCAAACTTAGGTTCTCAGGTGATGGCAGAGGCAGCGCCGACCGTCCAGTGCCCGTGTTTCCCCAGTGTATGGGCAGGGGGCCCGTGGAGACCATATCCTTGGCAGGGGATGGAGGAAGGGGTCGGTATTAAGTACTGGGCCACAGACAATGGAACATCTGAACCAGCGGGAGGACCAAAACAGCAGGACAACAGAGTTGGGTATTCCTTGATGCCTAAAGACTGGCCCAACCACAGAAATTCAGAAAGGAGTGTAATCAAACAGAGTCCCAACTCTTGACACTCTAAACACGAAAACATAGAGGTCATAACTGCTAGGCAATAAGTAAGTACAGCTCTTTTTTGTGCAAGTTTTAGACAGAAGAGGAGGCAGTATAGTGCAGTGGTCTAAGGCTCTGAGCTACAAATCTGGTGACATCCAGCAGACCAGGCCTGGGTTTGAATCCCACAGCTTCCACTTGCACACTGTGTGACCCTGAGCAAGTCACTTGACCTCCTTGTGCTCCCAGGTCGCTCCTGTAAAAAAGCTTTCAACTTAGTGTGCTATACCTGGTTAAACAACTAAAAATTAAAAAAAAACAGAAGATCAGACTTTAGCTTAGTATTGAGGGAGACACAGGAGCAGACTGCAGGAGCCAATCAGGTGCCAGAGCAGAAAAGCGCTTCCGTTCCGATTGGGTATCAGCAGCCTGGTGGTGCTGAGGGTTGAGGTGTTGGATGCCACACCTCGCCCCACACCGGCACCCTGGGTTGACTTAAAAGCAGAATTATTTACAGTCATCACTTTTTTTTTTTTGCAATTTCCCCTTCACATGTCAGGGGCTCTTTAAAGCTAAGCCAGCACTGGTGTAAGGCAGTAGTCTGGCCTAAGATGTTGTCCTTCAATGTGCAATGTACTGTAGTCATTTCCCTTCCCCCATCCACCCAGACTTTACTAATCCTGAATGGCCTACAGCTTTGTGAAAACAAAACTGGGGTGGGGGGAGGAGGATTTGAAGGCAGATGTCTAATATGCTGTGCTATAAAACAGTTTACATCAGGATCCAGAAGGCAACCAGTGGTGGTGCTAGCAACAGAAGAAGCTGGCACCTCCTCACATAAAGAAATCCTGGCACCTTTCCAACAGTGAGGAGCACAGAATCAGCCTCAGTGAGACCAGAGGCTTGCTGTATCAATGGTCACAACTAGCAGAGAAGAGATCTCTGCAACAGTGGCTGCTGTCCATTTGAAAATCTGACTACTAGTGTTAGGTTCATCTACTGTACCTGTTGAGACTTCAGAGAATTCACATTACAAGCCTTAGCACTTGCTCACATAGAGCATTCAGCTGCTACAGCCCTGAAAACCCAACACCACATTTAAACACAGCACATAGGCTGAAGAGCTAGCTGAATGCCCGCTCATTTTCACGTTTCCACACAGCATACTTGTAATTTTACCTCGAAGCCAGCACCATGGCATCGAGTGAAGGGGCTCGCTCGGCACGTTGGCGCCACAGGTTTGCGCCCCGAGCCCGGGTACCAGGAGCACAGACTGGCAGATAGGGGGATTCAGAGTGTCCACTGGACGCTTCCCTCCCGGGGGAGAGTGGTCGAGCCTTGGCACCCGTCGGCAGACTGGGCACCGTGCTTGGGGGACGTGGTGCCTCCACACGCCCCCTTCATGTCCCCGTAAAAGGTCGCCGTGCTCACGCCTGGGCAAGAACTGCCGTGGGCGAGGCTGAAAAATGGAAAACAGGTGCTCCCTGCCCGGCCGGATGATGAGTGCCAGCCCCGCTGACACAAAGTCCCAGAGACCAGCTCTGCAGCACCCAGGATATAGGAGGCAGTATAGCGCAGTGGTCTAAGGCTCTGAATTGCAAATCTGGTGACATCCAGCACACCAGACCTGGGTTTGAATCCCACAGCTGCCACTTGCATACTGTGTGACCCTGAGCAAGTCACAACCTCTTTGTGCTCCCAGGTCGCTCCTGTAAAAAAGCTTTCAGCTTAGTGTGCTATACCTGGTTAAACAACTAAATTAAATTAAATATGCCATGTGGCTGGTAAGGCACTTCCCCCTCAGAAGAGAGGGACCTGCTCAAGGAAGGAATGTGTCGGGTTACTGGGTGGGGCTGCAGTAGGAGCTGGTGGTTGGTGGCAGGGGTTGGATGGGGGCTGGGACCTAGGTGCTCCAAAGGAGTGGTCGGATGGACGTTCGTGGATGCCACGTTTTTTGTTGTACCTTTTCTATGATGAATTGGTCAATTTGGTTTTCACTGTTATGAGGTTACACAATATACATACTGTTGCTAAAAACAATATGTAGAGAATAATACATGGGTTGGTGTGCGTAACCAGAATTTAATACATACCCAATGAGTGGGATGCTACATAAATCCCAAGAGTGAAGCTCAAGGGGGTTTAAAAATGCATCCCACACCGAAGGTGTGTATAAAATTCTGGTTTACACCCACCCACATCTTTTCCTTTTTTTTTTTTGTTTTATGATTACAAAAAAAACTCTTTCAATCTTTGGGTCGTTCAAAATGCACCAGTCCAACTTGAATACACATCAACGAAAAGAACGAACTTCACTCAAATGACTTGCTTGTAGCAATAAATCTTTTAATTATTCTTGGTACCTGTATTATAGGGAACGTTTCGTGAACTGCATCAGAAAACATATGAGGACAGATTAACGGAGCTCAATATGTATACCCTAGAGCAAATGAGGGAGAGAGGTGATATGATCGAAACATTCAAACACCTTAAGGGCATTAACAAGGTGAAAGAGTCTAACATGTTTAAATATAAGAAAAATAGCAGGACAAGAGGACACAGCATGAGACTAGAGGGAGGCCGATTAAGGGGTAATGTGAGGAAGTTCTTTTTTTTTTTTACAGAAAGGGTGGTGGGTGCAGGAACGGCCTACCTCAGGAAGTGGTGGATATGAATACAGTGCAGGGCTTCAAACAGGCATGGGATAGGCATAAGGGAGCAGTACAGATGCGTATGAATAGACAGGCCATTGCAGAGCAAAGGCCGATAGCACATTCATGAGGCAGAAAAAGAAATGGGCAGACTGGATGGGCCTTGCGGTCCTTATCTGCCATCAGCTTCTATGTGTCTGTGTTTATTGATGAACATTTTTAATAAAGGATGTAAAAACTCTAAATTCAGAGGAAAACAAATCTTTGAAAGACACCCCACCCCCAAAGGAACCTCCCCCCCCCAAAATCAGGCTTTTAATCCAGTGAAATAAACATTCACCTGCATTGCATATATTCATTCAGTACGTTAGCCTGAATATAAACACAACTGTAACTCTAGCGGCACCATTCTGCATTCACAGCACACAACTCCGCACTACTCCACTGCATAAAGTGACAGAAGTCAGCTCCACACACTTAGCCTGTATCACTTTATACAGTGAAGTAGCATGGAGTAACGCTGCAATCGAGAATAATATCACGTACCTACAATAGTAACATTAGGGCTACCATACTAGATGAAATATTAAGGCATACAGTTAAGGGAAAAATTATTCTATTGTGTTTTAAAGGGGATTTTGGCAGCAGTTGTGGGATTGGTGCTCGTGCCACTCATAGTACAAGCTTGACAGGGAGCAATTACAACCAGGCAGTTGTACTGCATAATTACAATCCAGATATCCAAGCATTAAACATGCTCACCAGTAAATATATTAATATATTACATATCACCGGCTCCATGGCACTGAGTGATGGGGATCTCTCTGGCGCCCTGGTGACTTGGGTTCCCGCTCCGAGTCTGGGAAGTCAGGTGCAGGGAGGGCTCAAGGGCATCTAGAGGACCCTGTTCTCTCGGGGTGAGGGGGACCTGCCGCATCGTTCTTACAGTACTCCTGGTGGTGGTGGTGTGACAGGTGCTGCTGACAAGGCCTGCTGCTGCTGATGTGGCTAACCCCACGCTGTCAGGCGCACACCCCAGGCCAGCCGTGCGTGGGGCACATGACTGTGTACCTCTGGCACACAAGCACCTACCGTCAAGTGCCTTAGGAGCTGAGCTGGTGCCTTCTGCGGGTGAGGAACAGTCAGTCATCCGTGCAGCTGCAATGATGGAGGCGAGAACAGAGGTTAAAGAAGAAAAAATATGCTTGCGCAACATGGAGTTACAACCCTGCAGCAAATCATCCTCCCCCCTACACCTATCCGCTCCCAACCTGACCTGCCTTTTGTTTCCTCTCCCCTCCCAAGATCATGCCCCCTACCATGGATCAGTACTATGCCTCCCTTTTCTCCGCACTGTAATGTTCTAACAGTTGTTAGATTTGTTTCAGGATGTAGAGCATCGTCTTAAGCCAGATACAAGTATCCTGTAAATTTTGCACTTTTGCCAAGTTGCATTACGGCTGTTTGCACCTCATTTGTATGCAGAAATCTATTCTACTGTATTTGCTTGATATTTCTCTCTCTCTTCCCTCACCAATGTTAGCTAAATATAAATATGCACTGTCTGCCAATATGCACCGTCCGCCATGAGGGAAAGTGAGCCAGGAATGTGGTTTAAAAGAGGTAAACATGAGGGAGGATGGGGCTCACATCCTCCAGAACATGATAATCCCCCACCATGCTGGTAAGAGGGCCAACAACAGAAGATAAAAGAGAATAAATGGGGGGGGGGAGGGGCTTCAACCCTGCAGCATACAGTCATCTCTACCACACTGGAAAGAGGCCCAGGAACAAGGGGTAAAAGGGGAACAACGTGTGAGGGGGATGGGGCTCCACCCTTGCAGCACATAATCATTTATTGCCATGACAGAGGAAGGACCACAAACAGATTACAGTATAGAACAAAATGAAGGGGAATGGGGTTCCAGCTCTCTGGGGCACATGCACCCTCCCACCATGATAGAGAGAGGGCCAGAAATAGGAGGTACTGTAAATGGGAAACATGAGGGGAGATGGGGCGCCAAACCCACAGCACACCATCATCCCTGCAATGATGGAAACTGTGTCCAGAACAGGGGGAAAAGTGGAAAACATGAAGTTGGAATCGGGCTTTGACCATCCTGCGCATATGCGCGCTCTACCATGATGGAAAGCGTGTTAGGAACAAGGTATAAAGGGCAAAATGTGGTGGGGGGACAGAGTGCCAAACTTGCAGCACATGACTGTCCACGTAATGATGAATGCTCCTTAGTCCTCCTGGTTGGATTCCACTGCCGATGTCCGGGCTTTGAGCATGAACCTAAGTCACTAGCTTACCAGATCGGTGGTCCCCCTACCACCAATTTGCTAAGACTTCTGAAACTCCAAACCCTAATATTTTTGTTTTATTTATTTTTTAAATATCTTAGTAGTCTTTGTGGCGCCTGAACAGCTCCCCATCAGCCTTGCCCCATCTCCCCCCCCATCAACAGTGGGACCACGGCATACCTCACTGGTGTTCCTCCCTGGCTTACCCTCAGGGTGGGGCCTCCAGGGCCTTCCCCTTTCCCCATCAGACACCACACTCAGTGTCTGGGGAGGAAGCTCCGGGTTGGCTGTGCGATGGCACAAAGTGGGCGGCATTCAGCTCATACAGTAAGGTTTTTCTTTGTTGAATGTGGGAGGTGTGGCATACAATGAGGCTTGCGGCACGAGTATGCCATACATCCAGCATGCCTCCCATCGAATTCTGGGCTGCCGGTAGCAGGGAGCACTGCATTGAGGATGCTACCCTCCCCACCCCCTGGAGAGGTGGAGAGTATGCAGGGGGCCACTCAGTCCACCTCCCCCAGCTGGTCCTCTGGCAACCCGGTTCATTCCGGAAACCAGGTTGCCAGCATCACGAGCAGTAGCGCTACCGCTGCGCCGGTGTGCTGGCCTATTTCTTTACTTTGTGTTCTCCGACCCTAATGCCTGCAATAAATATAAATATAAAACAATCCTCACTCCTCTCCCCATCCCCTCCTCCTCCAACCTCCTGTCCTCCCAGGACCCTTGCACCTTCCCCCCTTCCCCACCCACACTTCTTTGCTGGGCAATCTACATTCTCCTAACGCTTCCCTTTGCTCTGGAACCTACTACCCTCCTCCCTTACTCTCACTTTCCTCCATTAGGCACCAGGTAAAACTTCTCCCTGCTCCCCGCTCCGGTCCTGCCAACCTCTACTGATCCCTTTACCAACCACCCCTGCTATCAGCTACCCTCCTCTTCACCACCACTCCAACCGCATGACTCTGGCTCTTCGGGGTTAATTTGAGCTGCCCTTGAGTCTCATCCTCGCAGCATACGTTCAGCTGCATTTCACACAGGCACCCAGCACATTATTAGGTTTATGTCCAACTGGACAGGTGATGTGTAAGCTCATTTTATTGCCCTCTGCAGTTTGCCAAGAATTTGTTGTTTTGTTTGATCTGCACTCAATGTTTGCACTGTATGTCACTGTCATTGTTATCAAACTATCTGACTTACAGCAACTTAGTAATGTTGTGCTTTACTTCCCCTCTACCCCTAGGTCGCACTGGGAAATGAATCACAGCTCAATGTGCCTTGTTCCGGTTACCAATTTTCAAATACCCCGAATACTATTGTTATTCCTTTTGCTGAATGATGGAGCAACCTTACCCTGTTAACCTAAATGTTATATACCTTGTTTGCTCAATTGCTGATGTACCTGGTACTGTTTACCTTATATTTATTTATTTATTTATGAGTTTTACCAGGAAAACATACTGAGCAAACATGCTCGATTCCAGATGTGACCTGGGGGCCAAGGCCCACATACAATTTGACAAGCAAAGACAGTACAGAAATGAGCATAGGCTTGTACGTTTACATTTTAGGAGAAAAATTACATGCAGTGTAAACATTCAGTAAGTACTGTATAAAACATATTTAATTATAAGAGCAAGACATATGTAAAACTTTTCTTAGCTAAAACAGGAACAACTGAAGGTGAAATGTGCTCTAAGTAATTGGTTACGTAGGGAGGGGTTTGGAGCGTGCCTGATGGGGGCAGGTAGGGCATTCCAGGTCTGGGGTATACAATAATTAAAGGGGCCTGTCCTTTGGATGTGCGCATGAGCGGGATATAGAACGAGTCTTTGGTCCATACTCCTGAGGAGTACACGCAGGTGAAAGTTGTTGGGGAGAGGACAGAGGTCAGGTAGGGGGGAAGGGAGTGGGACCAATATTTGGCAGCGAGCCTAGAACAGTTAGTTTGTCTGCGGTCATGTAGGGACGGCAGGGTTACTGAACTGTAGAGGTTGCAGTGGTGTGTAGATTGGGGGCAGTCGAGGATGAAACGGCAGAAGGAGTGGAACAGGGTGTCTAGGCTGGCCAGGGCTGACTCGGGGGCGATAGAGTAAACTATATCTCTGTAGTCAAGTACAGGAAGGATCATTTTTTTAACAAATATTTTCTCCATTAGCGTGACCTACACAGTTATGTTTCCCGTATGATACACGCTGCTCTCTCACTGTATTTTTACGTTGTATGTGCCAGTTTCTGGCCTGAGTCATGCCTGAAAAAGGTCTTCGGATCAGTGTACCAACCCGGTTACCAAATAAATAAATAAATACAATAAACAAAAAATATATTTATATATCATGAAGAGTGCAATGAGATAGGATTCAGCAGAAGCTACTGAGATCTGCCCTACGAAGCTATATTTTGCAGCCAAAGGGAATTCTCTTCTGAGAGTGACAATACCTCCAATAGTGAGTAAAAGTGTTAAAAACACAAACAACTCCCCACATGACCACTACTAAAGGAAATGACCTTTACCCTTTACCTCAAATGAGAAGAGACAACTTTTTTTCAGTTTTAAATTCAAACTTTTCTTATGTAAAACACACTTGTTTGCAGCAGAGGGTCTGTCACTAAGAAAACCACCACTTAGTGTGTAAACTACCCTTCCAGCAGTCATCAATCAACTGCAGTCTACGAATAGGAGAAAAAAAAATCTGGGTGTGTTGGTACAGAACCAGCAGGCTGTGAGTTAAGCCTGATTGACAGGGAATTTACCAACACGTGACAGTGGGGAACGAGTGCTAGGAACACAGCTATGGAAAAGCACCTTTTCTGGTGCTCCCCCCAGAAACCCTGAATGACACTTACCTGCCCCCCCCCCCACTAATTCGAATGGTGCATAAAGTTGAATGTTTATGTACCTCTATTTAAGAAAGGAAGGGACCGTACTTTGGCTCCGTGAAGCCCAATCCCTTCCACGTCCTGATTCTGAACGCCACCTCCACACTAACACGTTTCATGATGTAAGTATATGGAAAGCATGCAGGTGTGCTCCACAGACAGTAACTGGGCCTTTTTTAACTTTGTTTTTTATATCGGAGATGTCTATTCCGAACAAATCAAGGCCACGCTCAAGGTTCCATCTTAGGGCCCCTGCTCTTTGCCATTCATATTAATAGCATTGGTGTTGACATCAAGGAGGCAAACATTCATTTGTTCACAGATGATACTGTGCTATATTTAAGCTGTACATCCCCTGTAGCCGCCTGCGAAGACTTGCAAAGTGAATTTAATCTGCTACAACACCAGCTTATTAACAAAAAACTTTCTCCTAAATGCAAAGACAACTAAAGTGATGCTACTCACACCAGTTAATTGTACATTTCCTTTTTTCCATTAGCACGCTTCCCCCTATTACCACTCTATTAGGAGAGAACTTGGAATTCGTACCAAAGTTTAAGTATTCGGGGGTCTGGCTTGACTACAAACTCTCCTTTACTAACCACACAGAGGACCTGCTAAAAAAACTGAGCCAGAGACTCGGTCTCTTCTTCAGGATAAATCATTTTCTGACCTCTGATGCTAAAAGGCAACTAGTCCAGACGTCGTTCCTATCCTTAATTGACTATGCTGACGTTATCTATAGCCAGTGTACTGCCTCTCATCTTGGCAAGCTGGATACACTATACCGCAGAGCATTGAGATTCATTACTGCCCTTCCCTTCTTCACCCATCACTGCTCCCTGTATGTAGCTGTGGGATGGACCTCCCCCTCCAGCACATGCGGAACAAGAATGCCGTACTTTGGGCTTACAGAGCCATTACCAATAAACTCCCGCAATACACTGCTGACAGCGTGCCTCTAAACTTGATAGGTAATTATACGTTGAGAAGTAACTCTCTGATCTCCTTGAAAGTGCCAAGGATCAGCACACGGTTTGGGAGGTCGGCCATAAGCTTCGTACTGCCCTCGCTCTGGAATAAGTTCCAGAAATCCTTAAAATTAAGAACCCCAGTCAGTCTTGCTGTGTTCAAGTCTCGGTACACCAAAGCTGTCTCTGTAGTTTGCAACTGTTTCCACCACCCTTAGTTGATCGCCGACCGCCTACTGACGACTGCATATATACACCCACCTCCCTTCTCCGTTTAATGTCGTCCGCTCAAATCTTCTCCCCTTCCTTGGTCCACGACTCCACGTCTACCCTCCCGTCCACTGCGCCAGGCAGGGCACTCCTGGGCTTCCTGCATTGCACTATATCTGTCCTTGTCCAAACTCCAACCTTTAAGTGTAATTATAATTGATCCTTTTCCCCCTTCTCCTTTCCACCCCATTCTTTGGCCATCAGCTACATTACTATGCATATGTGTGTGTGTGTGTATATATATATATATATATATATATATATGACTGCTGATGAACATGTATCTTAGCTATGTAACCTTTTTTCTATGTATGCATGTACATTTTACAATTGTAATCATTGGTTTTGCTTCCACCTTGTGTGATGCAAGTCCACCTTGTAAATGAGCTTGCTCAATGGTGATTCGCCTGGATAAATAAAGATTTGATTGATTGATGTAACAAGGCCCCTGCGTCATGCACCCATATTTGTAGCTTGCTAGGCCCCCCCTTACAAAGGACCCAAAGTAACTTTTGTTGAAGTGTTGAACTAAAGGCTCAGTGCCTGAATGAAAACCAAACCAAATTTGATAATCTCTAGCTTTGCTCTGCCTTAACGGTGAGTTAACTTGTACACACACTCGAATTTTTTAACTTTCTATTTTTCCACCCTCCGGTCCCCAAGCACCGCATCTTCCAGAGACACCTATGGTATCTGCCCCTGCTTCCTTCACCTTACCTGCATCCGCGCTGGACCCCCATGTAGCCGTGGATCTACCCACCAGGCAGGGACGAGGTGGGACCCGTTCACCCCGAACGTACTGTCTGCATCGGGTCTGCTCGCGGAATAGGCAGGCAGGAGCTCCGGGGTCTGCACGGAGCGCTCCATCTACCTGGTGCCTGGAGACCTATTTTTCCATTCTTCTTGCGTGGCATGCGCCCTAGACATCAAGGCGTCACTGCCGATGTCCGCCATGCTGGTTCCCCAGCAACTCAGCTGGATGCTTGCTATACCCCAGGCCTCTGCCTGAGTCGGCAAAGCACCGAGCCGCACCCCGGAGGCGAGGCGGTCCTGGGATGCTCAGTCTTCTCCCCAAAGCCGACCCTCTGACTCTCTGGGCTGGTTCCTGAACCTGGGTCGCCGGCGGCCAAACAGTAGCTCTACCGCTGCACCGGGGGGCCGCCACACACTTGACTTCTAAGCAAGTATTTCTAGCGCCTGCATTGATCAGCCTTGGAAACTGAAAGTAGAAAGCAAAATCCTACAGATATACTGTCAAAATATCAAGAGTCAGATTTTCAGTACTCGACAAAGTTTACAAGAAATCCTCATCGTGTAACAATAACTGCCACAAAACCAAAAATTGAAGGAAAAATAAAGGGAACATGGAAGAGAGTCCTGAAGTGACGCACTTTGCAATTCACGAAGACATGCAGCAGTATATGCTGGTCAGCAAAATATGTCATCCAGTTTTAAAGCAGTAATGTATTCCTGACAGGCTCAGAGGCGTCATCAGTCGATTTCTGATTCCCATAGCTATCTTCAGTTACTAGTGTTACAGTGTGTGTTGTGTTTTTGTGTGTTGTGGGTATGGTGTGTGTGTGTGTTTTGTTTGTTGTGCGTGGTGTGGTGTGTGTGGAATGTGTTTTGTTATATTTGTTGTGTGGGGTGTGCAGGTGTGTGCGTGCAGTGTGGTGTGGTATATGTACACATGTGTGGGTGGAGCATGGCATGGGGCAATTGTTATGTGGCTAGGACACTTAGTTTTCACATATAGTGTGCATTTATTTCCTTCTATTAGTTGTCAGTGGTTGGATTACACACTGTCACATTTTTAACTGCTCATATTAAGATGCATATCATTTACTTGGGGATTTATAAAAGGTGTAATTCCTTTGGGTTTTTATTTAGATTGCTTAGACTGATTCTGTGCATGTTTGTTATACACAAACTCTGTGTTGAAATCTGCACTTAACAGGCTCATGGTCTCGTTTTCTTGGGGGTCCTTGACAAGTATTTTTTTTTTTATTTGGCACTTACACTTACAAGTGATACTTTCATGCATTATGTTTATATGTGTAGGTTAATTTGAGGCTTGTTTTCAACTTGCAGTTATACCTAATTTCAGGATTTTGTCTCTCATTATCTGTCCTTTAATATACCAGGACAATTGGAATGTAAGTTGTAAGCTCATCTTACATGTATTAGAGAGAACGCCACTCCAAGGTTTTTTTTAAATCACTAGAATGCTTTCTTGGCAGACTGAGATGTTTTAAAATTTATGTGACAAGAACTCTCTGGCTATAGAGAATTCTTGATAACCTTTGCCCTTCTGAGGCTCCTCAGTTAAAGGCATACTGGTGTTAATTAGCTTCTCTGACATAATCTTCTATTATGTTTTAAATGTATATGTTAAACTAATGAGAATTATTTCTGCTTTTTCTATACAATCTGGTGTTAATAGTATAGGATATTTGAAAAAACTGCCACAAAGCTTCTGAAGAAGGACCTGGTTGGTTCGAAAGCTAGAGCACTTTGTTCTTTTCTGCAACATCCATGTTGGTCCAATAAAAGGTATCAAATCATTTGTTTCTGGATCTAGTGTTATAACGGTAACTCAGGTCAATAAACATGGCCACCAACAGACTGTTGTAAAACTGTCATCCCTTGAGGTTTCTCTATGTGCATACTAGATGTTGCAGGCATGTTAGGGTTAAGGATGAACGGATACTTAAAAGCTGTCTGGATATCGGATCCAGATATCTAGTGGCAACTATTCGTCCACAGCCAGGTGTTATTCGGGTTGGATAAAAGCCTATGAAAGCCTTATGAAAAGGATAAGGTGAAACATGTTTTTGTTTCAGTTTTATCTTCACACTCTTGTCTTGAAGATCAAACACTCTAAAGATAGTGTAAAGATATTAGGCGTCTCAGTTTTGCGTGGTTCACTTCATGTTTGGCTCCTTTCATGTGTGTAGCCCAGTGTTTAGGCGATCCCTATTACACACTTAGCCTCAAAGCGCGACCCCGTGTAGTTATGATGCCACAAATGAGTGTAAACCATACTTAAAGCAGCAGTACTACGAAAAACAAATGTGAACTTTTTTGACACTTTATTCAATCAATCAATCAATCAATCAAAGTCTTTATTTAACCAGGCGTTCATCGTTGAGCAGAAGCTCATTTGCAAGATGGACCTGGGTGGAGCATGAACAATTGTATATACAGGTCAACACAGGTATTTACAAGGCAATACAGATAATACTCTTTACAGAGAGGAAGAAAAAGAAGTTCATATGTACATAGAATTATACAGATATTGTACAGATTACATGGTATTTACATACATAGAAGTGTCTATAGGAAGATAAAGCAGGTTATCTAAGGTTGCAGGAGGAAGTAACGGAAGAAAAATAAAAATAAAACTATACACCAGGTAGAGGTGAAGGTAGGGAAGAAGAGGAGGAGTAGGGAAGAAAGGCTAGGAGGGCACGGTGCACAGAAAGGAGTTGGTAAAGCTGGATGTAGAGAAGGTGGATGGAGAAAAGGAGTATGTGAGCCCTGGGATTGAATGCTATAAAGTACGGGCATGGTAGGATGTCACAACCCAGGGTAGTGAGCTCCTATCCGAGGTTGGGAAAAGGAAGAATAAGGGATGGATGGGCCTAGTGTTGATAAGACAGGGGGATAAGAGAGAACAATTAGGCTGGTGAGGAGCAAGCTGGGGATCAGTACTTAAAATTGGGTCTAGGCGTGGCTATATACCAGTGCAGACACGGTACTGGGTCTGAGTGGGTGAAACAGTTACATACTTCTCTGATTGTACAGAAATAAAGCATCTTGAAAGCATTTATACCGATTAGAGTGCTTAATTTGAGGGTTTTGTAGATCGTTCCATAAGGTAGGTATACAGACTTATGG
Source organism: Neoceratodus forsteri (assembly GCA_016271365.2). NCBI lineage: Eukaryota > Metazoa > Chordata > Ceratodontiformes > Ceratodontidae > Neoceratodus > Neoceratodus forsteri. The sequence continues at coordinate 74,378,843 of CM057452.1, forward strand.
CTGCCCTACCCGGCGGGATTTTGCTTTAGGTACTTTAAGTGTAATAGCTGAGTAACTCTATACGTATTTCCCAATTATACTCAGGGAAGACAGCAGGAGATATAATAAGGCAGCTTATTAGAGATGGCTCTATAGGTCCAGAGAGCAGCGTTTCTGTGGCGCCTGAACTTTAGTGATGTCCATCCCACTGCCGCATATAGGGTGCAGTGATGTGTCAAGGGAGTCCCGTTATAAACCTCAGTGCTCGATGGTAGAGTGTGTCCAGTTTAGCCATGTAAGAGTTGGGGCATTGGCTGTAGGAAGTCAGCGTAATCAACCAATGATAAGAAAATGGATTGGACCAGTTGTTTCTTGGCATCTCTGGTGAGAAATTGGCTGATTCTAAAAAACAGTCCAAGCCTTTGCCAAAGTCGTTTTAGCAAGTCCTCGATATGTTCAATGAAGGAGAGTCTTTGGTCTATCCAAACTCCCAGATACTTGAAGTTTGTAACAAATTCTAGTTTTTCACCTAGAACTGTGGTAATTTGGGAACTGTCCCACTGGACACAGGGTTAGCTGTACGGATAAAAGGAGAGAGGACCATCACTTTAGTTTTTTTAGCATTAAGGAGTAGCTTTTTTTGGAGGAGTTGGCTTTGCAAACGGTTGAATTCTGACTGTAGGTCATTGCAGGCAGCTTCAGGTGTTGGGCAACTCACGTAGAGAACTGTATCATCTGCAAACAGATGGATGTTGGCTTCTTTTATACAGTAGTCGATGTTATTAATGTAGATTGCAAAAAGTAAGGGCCCTAATATAGAACCTTGAGGTACCCCTCTTTGCAGAGTTTTTAAGGGGGACAGGCCTCCTTCGGCTTTAACTTGTTGAAGGCGCCCTGTAAGACAGTCAGTGAACCAACGCAGAGAGGAGGGGTCCACACCTATGGTTTGAAGGGCGGAGAGGAGCAGACTATGGTCGACGTGTCGAAAGCCTTGCTTAGATCAAGGAAAACAGCACAAATAAAGTTTTTGCTCTCAAGATTACGCTGCCAGTCGTTAGTAACTTTGGCGAGGGCTGAGATAGTGCTATGTTTAGCTCTGAATCCGGACTGCATAAGTTTAGCAGTTCCCTAGACTCAAGGTGAGCCCTCAGCTGTGCATTTACAATTTTCTCTAAGAGCTTGGACAGGACGGAAGAAGGAAATTGGCCTGTAGTTATTGAGATCATACGGTCACTGATTGAACAGTGGTATGACATGTGCTGTCTTCCATATAGGTGGTAAGGTGCCCTGAGACAGGGATAAGTTAAAAGGTGGGTGACTGATATCGCTAGTGCGTGGTAGGCAATTTTTTAGGAAGTAAGGGTCAAAGGGAGTGGCCCCAGCACTTTTTAGTATCCAACTGAAGCAAGAGGTCCTCTACCTCTTTCAGTGTGGCAGGTTGAAGTAAGAAAGGTAGCGAAGCTATCGGAGTTTCAGGCAGTTGGCTGGCAGTCTGGGAGTGAAGTATGTTTGCAGGAGTTATCAAATGCCATGCCTGCAGTAGCAAAGTGGTTATTGAATCGTCAAGTATATCCATCTTTTAGGTTATAGTCAAGTTGCCAGAGGTAATCTTAGTGGGAGTGAATTTCCTGGGGTGGCCCTAGCAGATCACTGATTGTGTTCCAGAGCTTGCTTGGGCTCTTTGTGGCAGAGTCGAGTTGGATTTGAAGAAGGTGGTCTTCGATTCTCTGATTGTTTTGGTACATAAATTGTAGTCTCCTGAACTGGTTCCAATCCTCTGCAGTGTTCAGTCTGTGTGCTTTTTCCAGAGCTTATCTCTTTCTAGAAGCAAGGGACTTGATCTGAGGGTGAACCATTTACAGGTTTTGGTCCTAGTTCGAACTTTAATAAAGGGAGCATACTTATTAAGGGCCCTTGATAGAATGTTGTGGAAGATATTGTAAGCTGACGTAATCGTTTTGGCCAGGTAGAAATCTTGCCACCAGGAGTACTTGTCATGAGGTAGGTATGTTCATTGAAGTTGCGCCCGGATCTCTTCATAGAGAACTTGCTGATGGGTGCTGGGTTGTTGGTGGATCTTACTCCGCAATAAAACAATGGTCGCTGGCGTCTGAGAAGAAGACATCAGCGTGGGAGAAGAGATGAGGTTTGCTCACCATTAGCACATCCAAAAGTGTACTTTTACTGGGGTTCTTCACGTTTGGGCGTGTTGGTTCAGTAATAAGTTACGTCAGCCCATGTTCATCACAGAAGGATGCAAGGGGGGCAGCTGTGTTGGAGAGCCAGTCAAAGTTGAGGTCTCCTAAAATAATAGTTTCTGGCAGCCCCTGTCCCAACTTGTCACTTAGATATGACACAAGCTGTAGGCCAGCAGACGGTGGTCTGTAGCATCCTATTACATAGAGTGCAGTAGTCTGTGTAATTTCCACTTTGAGAATTAGGCATTGTCGCTGGCGACAGATGCGAGGATAAGCAGGAGGCAGAAAATTTGTCTTTAACGTAGATAGCTACCCCTCCTCCTCTGGCATGCCTATCAGCTCTGAACAAGGCATAGTTGGGTATGTTTACTTCTCTATCAGTGGTGCTGGGTCTAAGCCAAGTTTCGGAAAGCACAAGTATGTCAGGAGAGGTATGATTTACCCAGGTTTGTATTAAGGTTATCTTTTTAAGGAGGCTACATACGTTAATATGCAAGAAGCTTTTCCCTGTGCTCTGCTGCTCATATACCTGGTACTCTTTCCCACCGGCATTGTACTATCACCAAGTAATTTGCTCAGTTATTCTCTGCTGCTTTTTACATTTCTGCCACCAAGCATGTTGCACTGGAACCCCTTCTGCTGCCAACTGCACATGTGTATGACTTGCAGGGCCATTGGGAATGGTCAGCAGAGGGTCCCACTGCTGTAGTCAAAAGACATGATGCGACCTGAAGGAAAAGCACAGCTGAAAATTAGTCAGCTGCAATATTTATTGTAGCGCCACAACAATTAAAATAAATTGCAAATGTCTGAAAAACTAAAGATGACTGAAAAAAATATTTACAGATATGGAAATTGGAACTTTGGCTGCATGCTTACAGCCAAAAAGCAGAATTTTGATAGATCACTTCCCGATTTGGTAGTACTGCTGCTTTAAGTAAGGAATAAGACACGATTAGGTCTGGTTTATGGGCTGATAAGAGCACGCCCCAGGTGCATAATGGCAGCAGAGGGGGTTCCAGTGCAACATGCTTAGTGGCAGAAATGTAAAAAAAAGTAGTACTGCAAAGTACTAAGAGCAACGACTGCAAAATCACTTTTTGAGACGCATTTCAAAAATGTCACCTATCTTGTCCATGAGGTGGGGTCCCAAAAAGGCCATATTGAAAATCTGGTGTAAAAATATTGAGAAAGAATGAAGTTATTAGTAAACGTTCAAAACCCATTGAAATACCCAGCTTACCATATTTCCTCATATTGCAGTCGCTGGTTCCAGCAGCAAAATGCGTTTCTGGTCAGAGAGTGGATCTATGTACTGTTACACTTAGGTGAGTGGGTGTGTGGGTGTGGTGGGGAGTTGGGGGGGGTTGGATCGGTGATGGCCTGTTTTCTTACTATTTATTTATTTGAAAAGTTTCGCCAGGAAAGGCATACTGAGCTAAAAATAGCTAGTTTCCAGATGCGTCCTAGAGGGAGGTGGAAAGGGGTAAGTACAAGTGATTCTACAACAAAACAAAGCTTCACAAAATAAAACTTCGTACAGCTATTAATTAACAGTGAAACAGCTATGTGCAACAGGAAGGGTACATGTACTAGACAAACGCAAAGGAAATAAACATTGAATCACAAGGCAAGGCATGCGGGGCATGTCCCTAGTAAAAGAGAAATGAACAATTAAAAAGGGAGGGATGTGGTATAGTGCGCGGGGGAGATGGGGATATTGCACGGGGGGGGGGAGCAATAGTGTGGAATGTAATATGAACAGGAGGAGGGGAGGGAAAGGAGATGGGGAAGTATAGTAGAGACAGACAGGCAAACCATCGTCCCCCTGGGATGCAAACCCCACAAGGGCCAGACACAGCTGGGTGCACACCCAGCCCGTGTTTGGTTTCCTGGCCTGTAGTTAAAGACGGGCAGGAATGGGGAAGGAAGTGAAGGAAGGGGAGTAGAGATCTAGTGTGGAATGAAACAGGGAAAGGAGGAGTAGGAGGAAGAGGAGGAGGGGGAAGTAAGGTAGAGACGGAGAGGCAAGCCATCATCCCTCTTTGATGCAAACCCCACAAGGGCCAGATACGACGCACTGAAGAAGGGTAGAAGTGAGGATGGAGGTGAATGAGGGGGGAGTAGAGAACTAGTATGGAATGTATTAGGAAAGGGAGGGGGGAGTATAGCAGAGATGGAGAGGCAAACCATCATCCCTCTAGGATGCAAACCCCACAAGGGCCAGACATGACTTGGTGCATACCCAGCCCGTGTCTGGTCTCCTGGTCTGCACTGGAGAAGGGTAGAATTGTGGAAGGGCAAGGAGAAGAAAAGGCAGGCAGGAGGGGGAAGAGGAGCAGGGTAGGAAAGGGAGTAAGGGGAGTAAGGTAGAAAGGAGAGCAAATGGTTGGGGGGGAAGAGTTTCTAGAAGTAGGTGATGAGGGAGAAGGGGGATGGGGAAAGCAGTGGATACAAAAAGTGGAGGTCAGTTGCAGGTACAGCTGGGGGAGATGACGTTAAGCAGTAGGGAGGATAAAGAGTGAGGGAAGTAAATAAATAAATACAAGGGGTTGTTTTCTTTTTTTCATGTAATATTTTTCAGCTTTACTGGATCTGACAATGGTGACTGGGTACCCCAGTGTCTGTTTTTACTATACTAACGGCACCGGGACTGGGCATCCTGGTGTTGCCACCTATGCATGTGGAGGGCAAACGACCCTTCAGGGAGGGGGTGGTTAAGTGGTTCCGGGTGGACATCCAGGTCTACATTTACAGAATTAAACAGGGAACGGGGAAGAACGGAGGAGGGTTGGCTGAGCTGGGAGGGGGGATGGACTAAAAAAAAGTAATAAAATATAGCCAAGAAAGATAGACTAATAAGACAGGTAGGGAGACTGCCAGCTCAACACTCCAACTCAGGTTGGCAGCATGACTCCAGCTGCAGCTACACAAATCAAGAAAGTCCTGCTGTTCACATAGAGAGAACGTGAGTGAAAGGCTCCTCTTGCTAAGCTGGGCACCCAGGATTTTCAGGTGCCCAGAAACTTTATTTACAACCACATTTTTAAAAAAAGCAGCACCAGAATCTAGCGAAATGGACCCCGTTTACCTGGGTTCAGGTGTCTGTCTACATTAGTTTTTTATATTTTTAAAATGTTTCTAGCTAAAAAACAAAACAAACAAGATGACCACCATCACGAACAATATTTTTTTCTCATGAATGATAATTAGCGAACAATAAATTCTCATAAACATTGTTTTTATCGTTCGTATCATAGGGTTAACTCAAAACCCTACTGAGCATGCTCGGAAAAAAGCTTAAAATCCATATAACTCTGGAACCGTTTAATACTTTTTCACACAACCTTTAAAAGGCACAACTTCGGCACAGGCCGCTTCTGCCCTGAATGTTTCATGAAAAAATCAATTCAGTACTGTCTAGGCTGTACAAGACAGCAAAAAAAGTGTAACAAGTACCAGAAAAAATCTGCACTTTATTAAAAATTGATGCTGTGTATCTCAGAAATGGGACAAGATGCTGTCACGAAACTTTTACATCTTGAGACCCTGACAGCCAGACTGCACATGGAGAGTTTAAAGCAGCAGTACTGGATAATCAGTAAATTATTTATCAAAATTCTGCTTTTTGGCTGTAAACATGCGGCCATAGTTCCAGTTTCCATATCGGTAAATATTTGTTTCGGTTATCTTTACTTTTTACATATTTACAATTTACTTGATTTGTTGTAGCGCTACAATAAATATGGCAGCTGTCTAAATTTGAGCTGCACTCCGACATTCTGTCGCATCACATCTTTTGGTTACTGCAGTGGGACCCTGTGCTGAACTGTCCCAATGTTCCAGTGTAGTACTGCCAGTTATACACATGTGCAGTTGGCAGCAGAGAAGGTTCCAGTGCAACATGCCGGGTGGCAGAAATGTAAACAAAAGCAAAGGAAAACTGAGCACATTACTCAGTGATAGTACAATGCCAGCAGGAAAGAGTACCAGGGAAATGCTCAGCAGAGCACAGGGCATAAACTGTTGAAAAAGCGCAGATTTTCTTTTACATTGCACTGCTGCTTTAACATTAAACACATTACCCAACCTTAACTATACTGGTGTTAGCATGCCAGTATAGATAGATAGATAGATACATAAATAGATAGATAGATAGAGAGACAGATACACACACACACTCCCCTACTCTGCCATTGGTGCAAACCCATCACATTACCATGCATAACCCCCACAACTGCACGCCTACATCTTTTTCACACATATTTCCCCAATGTATTAATTTTGCTCCCATTTAGTAAGTGCGATAAGACACTTCAGCAAGGGTGTCTGCAATCTGATATACACTCTTTTCAGGTGATTGAAGGCACTCGACTTTACATCATGCATCATAACACATCCGCATGCATATATCTGCTTAGGGACCAGGCACATTGCAGAGGTAAGGCATCTGGCATCCAAGTAGGGCAGGTGCGGCCCGCGCAGCATTCCACACCCCTGGTGATCCTAACACAGAACAATGTTGACGTAGACTATGAAGGCAGGCTCACTCACGGCCAGCCAAGCACAAAATGACATTTTCATTACCTCTGAAGTCAGGAGCTCTTGGCCCAAAAAAGGGTGCCGGCAAGGAGAACCCCACCATCGGGGAGGGGTACAGGGGATGCAAAGGGACAAAAACAAGGACACAACAGCAATCATAATAAAATGTTGGCAGGGAAAAAAAAAACCCAAAAACATAAAATTCAGACAAATTTGCTTTTTTATAGGGTTGATTTGTAATCAATAAGACATGACAGGGTGTGTGCTAGACACTTTTAGCACAGGACCAGGGGCGTACTGAGGCACGAGGCTGCAGGCCGATACACTTCTAGCGCACACCCGCAGAGCGTCTTATTGCACTTATGAAATGGGCACCTTTGCTGTTCATGTGTTCATGTGTGTCAAAATTAGGATTCATAGGATTAAGTACAAAAAGAGTAAAATCTTAGTCTTGTTTTGAAATAAAACAGTTCCTCCACGTATACCTCTGTAGTGTTTTTTTGTTTGTTTTGTTTTTAAGGACTTCTGTCCTACTCTGGCCACTGTAGTTGAAGGTTTACTGGAGCGGTTTTCGTGGCACCCGAGCACGGCACTATCCCCTCCAAACACATTTCTGTTTTATTTTGTAACACTTTTTTTTTGTCCATTTCTATGTTGTTATTCTATATTGTATTGGACCACAGCAGAAAGAAGTGAGCGAGGGTGCAGACTGGTGCAGCACCAATAGCGAGGGAGTCAGCATGAGCAAGTTGTGAGACCAGCAGATATAAACCGTAAAGTGAACTCTGCGGTTTTCGAGATGACAGTACTTTAAAAAAAATATATATATATATATATTTAAACTAAGTCTGAGGCAGGAGGCAGGTGTTTAGCAGACAGTGTTGTTACTACGGTATTCAAGACAGTTTGTGAGCGGACAGCGAGTGACCGAGCAGATGGCAGGAAAGCCGCCATGCTGCAGTAGAAACGCAAGTATAAAACAGTGGGGTTAACTTAAGTTGCAGAAACCTGATTCATGGAAAAAGTAAAGTGCTAATGTGCAGGTTCTGTTCACAAATGATTTATGATGTATGCTGTTTTTCTGAGAAACGACGGTTAGGAACAATGGTGACAATCGAAAACATCAGCGTTCGGTGGGGGCAGTGATATAAGATGCCAGTATAGGTGAGGTAATCTGGACTACTTGCTAGCCATGCGCTAGACACTTTCAGCGCACGGCTAGCAACCAATCAGATTGCTCAAAAAAGAGAGCCCATTTCATAAATCCTTTTATGCATACAATGTTGTAAATATGCAGGTTTATAAAGAAATTACACCTGAAATATACAAGAACATTTACAATCCATGTAAACTATGGTAGGGTAGGGTTGGGGCATTCACTAGCTTATATCTGAACTGTTTTCTCAGTTCATCTCCACCCTTTGTTATGCATAAAGGTGGGATATTTGTGTCCCAAACATCATCTGCTCTTTATATGCTTTTCTCTCGTCTGAAGCCATAACCCTCTGTGACATCATAATGCTTTCCAAAGCAGCAGACTGAGCTGTCACAAACAGACACATATAGGATAGTGCATGAGTAACAGTTAACAACAGGGCTATTCTTTCACCGAGTTGGTACTATGACGACAGAGGTAATCCGTCGTCATAGTACCAACGAGGTGAGAGAACAGCCCTGCCATTAAATGTTACGCATGCACTGTTCTTTTTAGAGTACTGTGGAACATCCCCCCCAGAAAAAACTGAGGCCGTGTGTGTGCCCTGTCAGTATGCCGCTACAATGTGTGACATCCACACTAGCATAACGAAAAGTCATTCTGCTGTCCAGCGGACATCACTTTTTGGTTCTGCTGCACTGTGGACGTCACTAGTGCAGCAGAACAACATTTTGAGGGAGATGGTTTTCGATGAACAACGACGTTCCACAATGCACTATTAAGCAATAAACCATGAAAGGGTGTGGCTTATGCTGGGATTTACCCACGCCTGGTGTGGTTCATTCATGAGGCCGCAGGCCGAGTGACCAAACCCAACCAGAAGTGGGTAAATCCCAGCATAACCCACACTCTGGAGTGGTTTATTGCGATTATACAATGTCCTCCTTTTTTTTGAGATAAAAAAACAATTAAATTAAAGTTTTGTTTTTTTTTTCATTTTAATTGAGTTGTACTCCATTTGTTACTCCACCAGAAGAAGTAGTCCTTGGTTGCTAGGGCTATTGCTATGGCAGCAGTGTTGATGCCTATGCATTATAATGGAGCTCTATATACAGAGAGTTGTATTATATATCATGTGTTTTTTTTTTCCTTAGAGAGAAGGCTTGCCAGTCGTGGGCTAGTTATCTCTTTGTTTTAAAAGAAAGAATATCACTGTGGTGCGAGCACTAATGGGCCGCCGTGGGATGGCGTGCACTTCCAGGTTCAACCTTGAGTAATGCTGTCACTAGGGGGGACTTTTAACCCTTAATTTTTTGCTTTTCAATTTCCGTTTTTTTTTTTTGCTACAAGTGATGGGAGACAGAGCAACAGTGGGACTGCACCTCCAAGACAATCTGGGAATGGAGCGGTGAGAGAATGGCAGTGCAGTGGAGACTCAGCCAGAGGTAAGGTGGGTGCAGTCTTGATGGTCACAGGGAAGTTCCGGGCTGAATGGCAGTTTTCCAGTTGGCCAAAAGTATCGTTTCCTTCAGTGCCCGAAATGTCATTCCTTTTTTGCAAGGGGGAATAAGTCATTTGAATACAAATGAGTCAGGACTACTCAGTAGTTGCTGGAGCTGTGATGGATTTCAGAATGTGGAGACAGAGGTGATAGGCAGCCGAGACTATAAAAAAAAAAAAAACCTTGACAGGCGAGCCTGGTGGAAGTTGTTACGGGAGCTCTAAAGTAGTGTTTTGCCTCTGACATGGGTATTGTAGATTTTGACACTTTTTGTATTTTTGTGTGTTTCAGCGAGACTTCTCAGACAGCGTGGTTTAGCAGGGCTTCAAGATGGCGGTTTTATGTTTTGATGTTGGGGGATCGGATTGATTTCAAAATCATGGCAACTGCAGATGCGACTGACTGGCACCTTTGCCGTGGGTAATACCAGGATTTACTAAGGCTGGAGGGTGCCAGTCAGCCAATCAGAAGCAGAGATTCTAGGATGCCATTGTATAATTATGAATATATTTTTTTTGTTTGTACTGTTTTCTAAATGTTGTTACCACTGTATTGACTCCTACCCCCCGGGTCGCACCTGGAAACAAGCCTCAGCTCAGTGTGCCTTTTCCGATCACCAACTTTTAAATAAATAACATAAATGAATGATGATGTCTGTGGTGGCGAAGCAGGAGGGGCAAATGAAGTCAGAGGGATTTTCATGCAAACGCTCATATTTATAAAGAACAAGGAGCAAGAACAACAGAAAAAAAAACAAGTAAAATGCCATCTAAACATTATATCTTAAAACAGTTTTCCTGGATGTTGAAGAATCTTTCTGAACACAAGAGTATGAATAAAGAGCTTCTTGGTTTCAGCAATTATCTTAAGTTTAAGTGGTATTGATTGAAGATGGATGCTGGCTACGAAACGCAGGCAATCAAATTTTAAGATGAACTGCTGGTTAAAACAGGGAAATTGCTTTAAAAGCTTTGGGTTAATTTTTCAAGCCAAATTAATTTCATCTGCCTGTTACAGTGATCTTCAATGGTACTTAATATTTGAGAACTACAAAGCCGCTTTGAAGTACGACAAGTGGGGAGATTGCAAAAGTTTAAAAAGTTTAAACAATGTGAACTTTCAACAGAGATGGTGCCTGTAAAGAGGCTACTTAGTTTTTCATGTAGTGCCATGGTTTGAATTTATATTTCATTACAACTTATGATGTCGGAGCTGACAGAGAGTATGTACCCTTGACAGGAGTTAGCTTCATTCAAATTAAAAAACTGAAGTTTCCTACTCCTCTTTAATCCTGGGACAATGCTGGTGGAGGCCAGTTTGACTCCTTAAAGGTGACCTGCAAAGTATCTATACAGCCCGCTCCTGTCCCCACATACTTTCTAATCCTGCTTCGGGAGTCTGGGGCTGCAGAGATGATCATTTGTAATCCAGTCGTGACATTTTTATAAGCTGCTGAAGTTTTGGCGAACCGGAGCGCCGTTTGAGTCGATTGAGCGGGCGCAATTGCATGGGTATTCACCCATTTAGTGGCGATTGCTACCACCACTGCTCTTATATTAGCAGTGGCGGTTACTTCTCTTTATGGCTCACAGAGTAGATGGCTGTAATGTTACCTCACACCGCTGCTGTAGGTAACATTACAGCTATCAACTCTGTAGCTTACAAATAAGAGATAGTACCACCACTGCTACTATAATAAGAGCAGTGGTGGTAGCAAAATCACTAAATGGGTAGAATACCCATGTGCAATGGCGCCTGCTCAATCGGGACTCACGCGGTGCTTCCGGGTTCGGCCCAAAATTTCAGCAGTTTATAAAAAGCCACGACTGGATTAAAAATGATCATCTATGCAGCCCCAGACTCCCGAAGCAGCATTAGATGGTATGTGGGGACAGGAGCGGGCTGTATAGATACTTTGCAGGTCACCTTCAAGCCCCACCTTTCTCTGTCCTGATCCAGAAAGATAATAGGAAAGCTCGAAGCCCTGTGGCTTTAGGAAAAGGAAGAGCATTGCAATCATTAAACAGCTTGTTGAGTTCAATAGTGTGGTCTCTTGCAATCTTTTAACTCTTGGGGATCTGGGATTCCCTAAATAACAAACTCTGGTCAGAGACAATATGGCTGATCAGAGTGGCGAGAGCGAGTACAAGAAAACTCAGAGCTCTCGCCACACTGGAGTCAGCCGTAGCCAAGATGGCGGCAATGACAGAACTGTGCACGTGCGATATTCACACATGTGCAGTTTTAATAGGTGGCCATCTTGTGCACGGCAGCCATCACTTCCGCAGTTGCAGAAGAAAAAGTACTGCCTCGCAAAGTAAGTGTATTTATGTGGCCGGCCGAGGGAAAGGGCCACGTAAACACAACCAGTGGACCTGTGCCAGAGCACTATGGAAGTACACCGGATAGCACTCGGGTCACGTGCTTCCACAGTGCTCCTAAAAACAATGATAGCAATATAACTGCAGAGCTCCACCCACGCAGCCGTAAAAACTGGCGTTCCTGGACCAAACTCTGGAAGTCCAGCAGTATCCCTTTGGAGCTGCTTTGGAGTGGCCCCGCTGCAGTAAGGGTGGCATCAGGCAGCAGCTTGTTCATCCTGTGAAGCCATGTAGTGCATCGCAGAGGCACTCCACAATGACAGGCACCCATTCTGATAGGCTGCTAGCCTGTCAAGGATGCAGAGACCCATTTCCCCAACCCCCCCCGGTATAACTGGTCACTTTTCCCATAGAGAAATGGTGGCATTACGGTCTTGTTGTACCAGCATTCTAATGTCAGAACGATGGTACAACAGCACACGGAAGTCACATCTTCATCTCATTACCTTTTATAAGAAGCGATCACTTTCAATGTTTGAAACTGATGGGGACAGCTGCTCCATATTTAGGTCACGTGACCGACCCTGAACTAATGGATGTTCAAATTAAGTGCAAAGCTGAGTGTCCTTCCTGGTAAACCTTGAGACATCATAGGGTTCTCGAGTTTCAGTTTTGTGGTTTATGATGTCACAAGGTTCCCACGATGAAAACGCACAAAAAAATAATGCAGGGGGAAACCATACACAACAAGGCTGCTTTCCCATCTAAGTTCTGTTATGACACCATAGTGACCTCGAGAGTGAAGCTCAAGAGGGTCTATGATGTCATAACAGACCCGAGATGGGAATACAGCAGAGTCTCGAATGGCTACCAACATATTGTTTTTATAGTGTATGGTTTGTCTAGTAGCATGTATGAGTTTTACAGTACACAACGTAAACTGAAACTTTACTGAAACAGCACCTTGCTGAGAGTCAGGGAAAGGAGACCCACACAGCACCTCGGATGCAGCAGTCCACGGGGGAGCTCACAACCCCTCAGAGCAAAGATGCCACATGGATTTTCCTGACAGAAAAAAACAGCGACTTCAGAATTATGGCACACCAACTTTTCAAAAGTCATAGTTTCATAATTCTGATGTCACAACTATGGCACATGGCGCAACAGGAGTTTTGAGTCTACAGATTTTCATACAAGATCCACGTTAACCATAAACTATACCTGTGCTGTGCACCATTGCTCATCTGTTATTCTATGTTTAGTATACAGTGCTGTCAGAAGAAACACTAGGTGGGTGGGTGGGGTGGGAAGGGGTCATGGGTAAAGCTGTAAATATGCTTTACGGTTATATTTTATATTTCAGCCTAAAGGCATTCTCCAGAGGGATCATTTTTTTCCCAAAACGACAAAGGGGTAGGCAGTCTCCTTAGTCTTGCAAAGACCATCTGGCTTTGCTTTGAAGTTTAAGAACAAAACACACCTGCAGCAGTCTCAAAGCCTCCACCTATGCAGGGTCTTCAGGGGGCTAAGAACCGGAACTTCTATCAGCCATTCCCACGGAGGGATGGGCAACATGGCAGCGGAGCAGCAGGTCAGAGAACAAGTGGCACTCCTGTGAGTCGTACGTTTGGACTACACCGGGTGGTCTTCATTTCTAAGAACTCAATCTTTGAATGCTTCTCATATTGATAAACCTCTCTTTGTTCTGGCATTGGGTGGAAGGAAAGTTCTGCTGGATTCACGTCAATCTTTTTTTTTTTTTTTTACCATCCCTTGTTGTAGTCATGTAAAAAAGGTATCTCGGATATTAAAACTGACATAACTAGTAATCTATGTTACAGGAAGACATCTGATAGAACAGCACACTGGAGCACGATGGGAGTATCTGGAAGACAACCTGTAGCTCAAGATCTTTTTTTTTTTTTTTATCAAACAAAAAAAGTCACAGCATTCACCACATTCCTGAATAAAGAATGTCCAAACTTCAAGGCCTGCAGGGCTCGTTCCTTACTGCAGAGTGCAAAATGGCCAGAGTTGAGGCAGCAGTATGGCAACAAAAGCAAAACGAGAAAAGACCGAGCACTCTTCAGTACTTGCCAAAAGCCCTGGTGCTTCGAGGTAATGACCTCTTCTTCTTCAGGACAACCCCTGAAGAAGAAGTCATTATCGCAAACACCAGGACTCGCCCGTGCTGTGGTCAGGTGTAAGGAAGGGACTGCTAAGTTTGCACTTTTGCACTGAACAAATAGCGCTTTTTGCAAGTACTGAAGAGTGTTCAGATTTTTTTCTTGCTTTGGAAAGGCTGATTTACCGAGCACCTGACTAAACTAGGTACATGCCCAGCTTTTATTTGTTTTGCATGGCAACAAAAGATCAGACGTTTCACTCCCTTTGGGCTTTGTCAAATGATATGCAACCCCAAGAGACCATCCCTTCCATAGGAATTTGGTCTTTGTTGGGTATTTTACACTCTGTAATACAGAATAAGCACCCTGAGCGCTGACGTTTGGGCGTTCTTTATTCATGGATGTGGAAGGTGCCATGACACGTGAACACTGACATTTGAACATTCTTTATTCAGGGCTGTGGTAAGTGCTGTGACACGCGAGCATTGATGTTTGGACATTCTTTAGTCAGGGATGTGGTAAGTGCCATGGCATTCGAGCAACGATGTTAGGCATTCTTTATTCACTGATGTGGTAAGTACTGTGTCACACGAGCATTGATGTTTGGACATTCTTTATTCATGGATGTTGCAAGTACCGCGACAAGTGAGCAGTGACGTTTGGACATTCTTTATTCAGGGATGTGGCAAGTGCCTTGTATTTATTCAGGGATATGGTACGTGCTGTAACACTGCATCCCAAGTCACACAGCCTTGTTCCTCGTTTATTACTTTTTTTTAATATTAACATTTTTTTATGTATAACATAAAAATATAGTACAGACCAGAACATAGCAAATGTGATGCCACAATTGGTATTAAATAAGTAATGTACTAAAAAGGAAACATTTTCATTGCTTTTGTAGTTATACATATGTAATGCCCCAAAGTTGAGGCACCACAGAAAGAGTAAAAGAAAATAAGTAAATAGGGGTTTACAGGTGCCCAGGGTGCCTGCTGAGGTGTGGGCAGCAGGGTACAATCATAAAGGGGCCCCTCTTAAGTGAATTTCCCTTCCCTATAGTGGGAAACACTGGTAAAAGAATAGAGAAACGTGCCTAGTGCACTAAAATACTGTCAAAAAGCAGAATTAATTGCAGGACATGTAACAATGGCTTGGATGGAATGCTGTGCTGAGATGCTCATGCACAGCATTCCGGTCCAAACACTCTAGAACCAGAAGGTTTAGCTTCAAAATTAAACTGTTTTTGTAGTCAGTTCCTGCCAGCTGTGGAAAAGAGGGGATGCAGACAGTTAAGGGGAATCAGGAAAGGCTTAGCTGGGTGGTTAAAGCCATTCCCCGAGGACTGTGCTGCGTGCCTGTTCTGGCTCCAGCTGGCAACACCTTCCAGAAGACTGATGTTTGGTCCGTGGTGCCATCGGGGCGCAGAAAGTGTAGAGAAAGCGTCCGGTGTGGCAACTGGGCTGTGAGCCCAATCCGTTTATTTATTTTGCATCGTATTTGTTTAATAGTATTTCCCAGTCCCTCAGCGGCAGCAGAGAAGAGCCACGTCGTGTCTGCAAGCTATCGGCCATCCAAGGCCCAAGTTGACCCTCGAGATGCCCACTGCTCCTTTCGGTCCCTCTCTCTGCCAGCAAGACCTCCCGCCTCCCGTCTGCTCTCTTAATCTCCCGGTGGTGTGGTGAGTCGGCGGCAGCACACTGCTACGTGCTCTCTGCCTTACAAAAAGAAAGACCGTTTTAAATTAAATCATTAGCGTTGCAGGTGCCTGTAGGAGCGGCCGAGCGCCGCGGGGAGGATCGGGGTAAGGAGGACCCATTTCATTATTCAGGAGGGTTGAGGTAGCGACGCCTATGGGGAGGGGCCAGGGAAGCAAGGCCATTGAATAGGCCTATGAATATGCATTAGGGAGGCAGGGCAAGGTGGGGCTGAAAGCAAGAATGACAGCAGGCTCAGAGAGCCATAGCATTTAAAGGGGCCCAACCACAATTAAAGGCCCACAAGATTTAAAAGGGCAAGGCCCAGGAAAGTGAAGGGCTACTAGGCCCAAGGAAATTAAGGGGGGCCCCAACAAAACAGGCCCATGGTTTTAAAGAGGGTGCCAGGCCACAGTGATTAGAGCTACTAGGCCCAAAGTAAGAGGGGACACCAGGCCCACAGTAAAGAAGGACACCAGGCCATCATTTGTAGAGAGGGGCTACAAGGCCCAAAGTAAAGAGGGCAGTTCAGACCCACCATTAGAAGGGCAGCATAGGCCCTGGTGTTTAAAAGGCAATTCCAGCCCAATAGTCGAAGGAGAAGCAAGGGCCCCAGTACTAAAAGGGTGCTGCATTGTACCCATGTTTTAAAGGGTGCTCTGCCAGTGAAGCCCAGCAGTTAAATGGTAAAGAGAGGGACAGAGTGAAAAGGGCACTGACACAAGAGTGTAAGGGGGTAGCCAGATCCTAAAAAGAAAGATCTTAACTGGGAAAAGGGGTCCAGCCTATTGGTGCTTAGCACACAACTGTGATTAGTGACTGTTCTATACTGCAAATATGTACCTGAACTGTTGTGTTCACTGCAATAGTACTGAGACTGTATTATGTGGTCATTTACACCTGCAGTGAACATTTGCCCTAAGACTGCGGTTATTTGCCCCTGGTATCCGAACAATTGCCCCATGTATCTGAACAACTGCCCCAAAGTTGATAATTAGCCCCTTCTCCTGGCAACTTACTTGGTTAGCACGCAGTTCTCTCGATATTGTGAGAAGGTGTGCCTAATAGCTACACTGTTGCCAGCTTATGGGAACATACTCAATCTTCCACCACACTGATGTTCCATGGTGTGGTCTGCTGTTCTACGTGCCAAGAATCAGTCTCTACCTGGAGGAAAACGTCTTCATCATCATTCTTCACCAGAAAGTGTCCGACCATCAGATCATCAACTCCATCCGTGTCGTTCGCCGAAGTCAAGTTCATCGCAGTTCGTACAAGTTGCACCCGCCGTTTCTTCTGTCCTACAGTCCGAAGTTACGTTAGCCGAAGTTCAAGCACATCATGACCACCATGCCAGTGTCGTTTCGTTTGGTTCCTGATCCGGATGTCCCAAAGTTGGTCGCCCTCCACAGAAGAGTGTGCACATCCCGGAAGAATCTGGTCTGAGTCCCCTGGTCGTTCGCTGCAAGTTGAGTCCGTCGAAGCCCAGTGCTGGATGCATCTGCCATGTCATTGTTTTGTTCCAGTTCCTTGAGACGTTCCCACAGAATCACCCATCTTCACTTCAGATCCTTCGGGTTCCCGGTTGCATCGGAGATCCATCTTCACCTCAGATCCTTCAAAGTCTTGCTGGCCCTTGGAGTGCTGCAGCATCGTCCAGGTCATGGCAGTCCTCCAGTGGATTCATCACCACGCATCTCCTGGCTTCTCTTCATCCTTGGCGGCCCTAAAAGGGGGTTTTGGCCAAGGAATTCTTTGCATCCAGTGTTGAATCTGACAACCCATAAGTGGGTTCATTCCTGGAGCCAGCTGTCACACCTGGGCAGTTGGTTCTGATTCCTCTATAATTTTTTGTTGTAAATATATGAAATTAATGTATGATGGACTGTGGCAGAGGGAGGTGCTGGCTGCTGAAGCTGACACTTCAAACCCCCCAGGGATAAGTTCAAAGGACAGGACATTGTTAAACTGCAGATATCTGGGGTGCAATTATCTTGTCAATTTGCTTTGATCCCAGGAAATAAAGTTAGCCATTCATGACGTCCTCGGAGAAGTCCTTTGATCTGCACTAGATGTCCTGAGAAAAGGGACACTGGCCACTGTTATGAATAACCTCACAGGAAACCTGATCATTTCATCAAAGAGACCTTTGATGTGTAGATACCAAGGCCAGACGGAATTAAGGAGTCAAATACACTTTTGCTTTGAATACAGTGACTTATAACAAAGAGACTTTTGATGTGTGTGTGAAGCAAAGCACAAACCGGTTTAGACCAGTAAACATGAGAAGAGGACATGTATTGTGTCATCTCTTATTTTTTTTAAATACCTTAGTAGGCCATCTTGGTGTTATAAAATATAGATTTTGTTACACCAAGGCGGAGTTTGTTGACCTCAGCAAGAGGGCCAGCTCAGGACTGGTTTTAACACACTGAGAGAACCTGGACAGAGACACTTTTATATTATCCTGCTGTGGAAGAAACATCACAGCACTGAAAGAAAGTAAGCATATATTAGAGTAGACCAGTCTGAATGTATGTATTGTAGAAACTTGCACTTTAAACCTGTTTGTTTTAAGGCTGTATGTGTTGGGATATTTTGTTCTGTAATTTTACTGTTTTCCTATTTTAAAGAAAAGATATATATTTTAAAACGGAAACTGCCTGGAATGCCTTGACACTTCTTTTTATTTAAGTGGAGCTTTTAAAGGTTATAGTTAACACTGTGTATGGGCTTATTGTTATACCAAACTGGGAAACAGAGTTCTCTAAGGTCTTGCATAGCGTTCTAAGGGTTCATTTTGTAGACCTGGTTAGGTGCCCGTAGGCAAAGATATCTGGCCCCCCCAAAGACAGAATTATCTGAGCCTGATAATTGAGTACGCCAACAAGAGGTTATCAGTTTGAATCTCTCCAGAACTTGAGACTAAGGTGACCCAAACTCACAAAATAGACAAGAGGGTTACCTTGTACTGTTCACTGTCCACAAATCATAACGCTCAGAGGTTGGCACTTTGTGAGTAGAGGGCTGACCGGCTGAGTGAATTTGTGACACCAGCTTCTCTAGTTCTTTCTTTCCGGCAGCCTTGGAGAGAGTGGGTTTTGCCGAGAAACCTATGATCTCTTTACAAAACTTCTCACTGCCCCAGTGGCCTTAACTAGGTCCATGCTGGGATTTGTGTCCAAGTGTTCTACAGTTCTGTTCTACTTATCTTGTAGCTACCAATGGGGATCGACAGTGCGCACGAAGACTTCAGTCAGTTGGACTTTGTTATGATTCTATGGTCATAGTAAATCTAGATACTCCAGGTAGTGAATAGAACCTGATTTCTGTATAGTACTAGTCTTACGTACAGCTAACTGCTAGGAAATCTGGAGTATAGTGGCAATAGGCTGTGGTGCACCCGTAGAGGAGAATAAAAGAGAGTTTAGACATTTTAGAGTTTAGTTGCTACTGTTTAGACATCCATAATGCTGTCCATATTCCCTACTGTTTTTGCAGTTAGTATGTTCCTGTACGACCATGTCCTCCTTCCCCCTCCTGTCTAATAAACATCTTTGTTTCATCCAATCTCTGTGTACGACTCCTGCCTCTCCTTGTTGGGTGATTCCACCAGCCCAACCCCATTCGGACCTTAAGCGGCCCCTCGCCATCCCACCTGCTGAGGGTGTCGCTGGTACTGCTGGTAGTGAGACAGCTCCCTTCATCACTCAGAGTGAAGAACCCTGAGGTCTACCAATTCAGCGACCATCACACATACAAGACAAAACAGACTGTAAACAGATCAACACTGAACTAGACTGTGTTGTGCTAACTAGTAATTATGTACAGACAGTCATGTTGATCATTGGGGTAATACATACAATACATAATGCAATAAATAATAATCCAGCTATAATGTTTTATTTTTTTACTTTAGTTTTTGAGCTGGAAAGACACACTAAGCCAAGGTTTGTTTCCAGATGCATCCTGGGAGCACAGAGAAGTTAAGTGACTTGTTCATGGTCACACAATGTGCAAGTGGTGGCTGTGGGTTTCAAACCCAGTTCGCCAGGTTTGTAGCTCAGTGCTCTTAACCACTACACTATACTGCCTCCCTAAAATGCCAACGGCCACTCCTCATTTATTCCAAGTGTGTGGCCACCCGTCCGGCCCGGTGGCATTGAGGGTTGAGGCACTGGACGCCACACTTCACGCCATACCAGCGACCTGTGTTCGGGATCGAGCAGGGGTCATAGTGGGTTGGGGGGGAGATGGACTGAGCATCCGATGGACTGCTCTCCATCTCTGGGGTGGGAGGAGAACCCTGGTCGCTGCGCGCCTGACCCCTAGCAGAGGCTGGGGGTTGGTGACATGGTGCCATGATTGCAAGGGGTGGGAGGCGCAGCAGACAATTGATGTGGCGCCATTGGGAGCTTGTGCGACCACATCACTGGCATCATTGCACGCCGTGCCCCATAAAGGGGAGAAAATCAGAAAAACAGAGCCCTTGGTCACTGCGGCTTGATGGCCATCCTATGGGCACCCCTGCTTCAGAGGCATCACCGGAACTGGATCCGGACTTGGCAGGTGAGATGGGGGCTCCCCGCCACAGGGGGCAAGCCACGGAGCAAGAAGGTGAGGGCCTCACAAGAAGCTGGGGACTGACTGGACAGTGGCCGGATACAAGTGGGATGTGCTGAAGAAAGGTGCGGACCAAGGAGCCAGTAGAAAGAAAGTAAGCAAAAAAAAAAAAAGAAAGTGTGTGGCCACCTGTCACGTAACTGAACACAGACAGCACCTTATTCTTTATCCTTTGAGTCGCTGGTATCGTCAACCCATGCCTCACGTCTGGATTTATTATACAGAAAGGAGGCACAGGAGTAGGAAGAAAAACATTATGGGACCTGAATAACACAAGAGGTTGAGGAGGACATACTGGAAGATAAAAACAATGGGGGGGGGGGAGAATGATCTCCCCCCCAAGCACATGCACAGAAACTGCCCCCTTTATCACTACCCTATGTGTTTGCACAGCTGAAAACTCTGTGCAGTGCATCACCTCTACACCTGCAATTACACCAGTTCAACCTCAGGTTCTAACAGCTGTGCTCACTTTCAATGGGAAAAGACACCGACACTAGAAACACACCAAGGAACAAGCATACAGACTAACCCTGAAGCACACATTTTATTTCTTTCACACACACACACACACACACACACACACACACACAGCTATAGTACTGCTGTAATGTTTCTCCTAAGACAGGTACAGAAGTGTCTGTAGCCATACTAATCCTTGTGCAAACAGATTAATAAAACACTAAAAACAGTTGATTTGATACTTTTAATTGGAAAAACAAATCTAGCCAAGTTACACCTCTGTCCTTCTGGGGGTGGGGTGGGTTCAGAGTTGCACACTGGTGTGCATTTGTTAGTTTAAACTATCTAGGCATCAAATCATTTCGACTCCTCTGCTCCCTGGCCAGACCGAGGAGATTTCAGTTTGGGTCTCCTCAGTTGGAATGTAAACTCCACCACTTCACACATAACCTCTGCCAGGCTAAGAGGACGTTACCATCACAAGTGCTTGGGTTGCTGCGGTGCGAGTGTGGCAGTGTGAAATTACAGCTGTGTTTACACGGCTGACCTGGCTCCTTCAGTGGAGCGTCGCAGAGCTGCCCCAACCCAAAAGACGCTCGTCTCACGCGTCTATACAACCCCACTGCCCGGCGTAAGACACACTGAGAGGGTCTGGGAGTCAGGCATCCGCTCATGGAAGCGCCTGCAAGCAGTTCATATGGAGGCGAGCAGTGCAGCCTATCCACATAGCTGCTTAATCCGCTCACTCCCTGAACACATCCCCAGACTTTCTGGGAACGTGGAGAAGAAGCGGCTTCACGTCGGTGCCTGCAGCACATGGTGGTATCCTGCACCGCAGCAGCCAGAACACTTGGGTTGCTGTGGTGCAAATGCCGCGGCATAAACAAGTCTATAGAAACACAGAATTTGATGGCAAACCCTCTCCCCTTCCTTTCCACTAGGATTCCTTTGTGCTTATCCCATCCATTCTTGAACCCCACCACCTCTGCTGGAAGGCTAGTCCAGGAATCCACCACTCCACGTGGTAAGTCGTTCACACTGCATCTCCCTGAGCTGCAGCAAAGCAGGGGATGTGTTCTGGAGCCAGCGGTGTAAGCGGCTGTGTAGACAGGCTGCTCTGCTTGCTCTGACGCGTGAGAGGCAGTCTGTTATTATTACCCTGCGTACCACGAGATCAACCATTAAACATACTATTAGGAAAAAAAATCCATCAGATTTAGTTATTAAGTATATGTTGTTGGAATCTCAGTTCTGTAAACAGTGCCTAGCCATTACTCAAGACTGGAGTCAGGCTCACTCTCTGATTTATCTGCAAGCTTTTTCCTTTTTTTGGAATGCACATTTTATAAATCTGTCATGCAATGCAGAACAGCATGCTACCCACAAAAGAATCCACAGAGGAAAAAAAAATACTCTGACAGCAAACTTTAGTTTGCACTGAATAACCCCCTTGCACAGGAGTATCAGGACTAAGCAACATATGAACACCCACCCTTTTGGACTCACGGGCCCTCTCAGTGTGACTTTCATCAGCACAGAGAGTATCCGTGTAAATGGGCTTGTGATGCAGTGCAGAAGAGCGAAATAGGATCGGAGCGGACTACAGGTAAGAACGCACCTGCTGTGTAAACACAGCTTAAGAGAACATTAGCACCACAACGCACCAAAGCATGCTTTTCAGAATGAGGCCTTGACCCTGGAGAATTCTACCGGGAGGGACCCAATTTGAGACCAGTGTGGTAGGAAGTTCCTGCCCCCCCCAAAGCGGTGTACAACACTGCCTCAATAAATGGCCAGGTGCAGACGGGGAGTGGAGCAAAGTCAACACTGATTACACATCACCTGGTGTGCATAAACACATTCATAACACAAGCTTTCAGGCCTACACTGGACCCGTTATGTGAGCCCAACTTGCCCATGAAGGAGACCCCCTCCCCTCCTCGATTAGGCTTTTGAGCATCCAAATTCATTTTTGCATTACCTCCATGTCTTCATATTGGCTCCAAAGTAGCAGCACTAATGTAAACAAACCCAGAGCAGCACAGCACCATTTCACATGCTCAATGTGGCTCCGCGCCACTCCACTGTATCACTTATACATGAAGAGACACAGAGCGGCACTCAGCATATGAAATGGTGCTGCGCTGCTCGGGTTTGTTTACACTGGTGCTGCTTTGAGGAGGCAGTATAGCGCAGTGGGCTAAGGCTCTGAGCTGCAAATCTGGTGACATCCAGCAGACCAGACCTGGGTTTGAATCCCACAGCTTCCACTTGCATACTGTGTGACCATGAGCAAGTCGCTTAACCTCCTTGTGCTCCCAGGTCGCTCCTGTAAAAAAGCTTTCAGCTTAGTGTGCTATACCTGGTTAAAAAAAAAACAAATACATCAGAGCCAATACGAAAAACACTGATAAAAAAAAAAGTACACAGATAAAAAAATATATATTATTTGGGTGCTCAAAACCCTCATCGGGGGGGAGGGGTTGGTTTGAGGGATAGAGTGGTTGGAGGACATTGGTTCATCTTTGAGATGGGCCCTATGTAGCTCCGAAAGCTTACGTACTGATACTTCTTGTTTAGTACAAGGTATGAAATCATCTACTTTTTCTCCCAAGAAGTAGCAGATCAAAACCATACGACAAATCAATTATCCAACACCACCACCTCTATGATTAATCATATCATGGTGGCACCCTGATAACATGATTAAAGATGTTTCTGGTTTCATGCTTTTAAACTGCAGTTTGCTTTTTTTTCTGTAGAAGAAATCCTTTGGATTCTGTTTTGGAACATTTGGAAAGTTTGCTCTGTTGACTGAATCCATGAAACACAGTTTCTCCAACAGTACAAAGAACACACAGAACCAATCCGTTGCCGAGAACACCTTTTATTCGACTAGCATACAGGTAGAGATGTTGATTCAAATCAGAAGCCCTTCTGAATACCAAAGCAATGGCAGGCAATGCCACTTCTTATCAGGTGGGTAAGTGGGTATGTAGGCAGGTGTTCTTCCTGAATCTTAGAAACACAGACTTTGACGGCAGATAAGGACCGCTTGGTCCACCCAGTCTGCCCATTTCCCTATCTATTGGATAAGCTGCAGATCCTAGTTAACCAACAGCCTACTTCCTCCTACCCACCACCAGAACTGCCTTATGTCCATCCCATGCATTCTTGAATTCCCCCACTGTTTTTGACCCCACAACCTCCTCAGGAAGGCCTCCTCAGGAAGAGTGCTTTACATCAAACGAACAACAGGACAGCACGTATGAATAAATTAGCGTACTTAAAGGAAGATCAATAGTGACCCTTTGTACTTGGTTTTCAATCACATATTTATACTATTTGTGAACACATCTGCATTGCAATAATTCTACCATCGTTAACAGGACCTGGTCTGCAACAAGAAGTTTCATTTCGGTGGGTAGACCCCCCATTATAAATGAGTAGGCTGTGTCAGGTTTCTTTTTTTTTTTTTACTTACTATTTACAGTATGTGCTCCCTTTAATCCTCCAGCACAGACTTCCTTTGGGACACCCCAAAGTACCAGACCCCTGTCACCCTTTACCTCAATGTGCCTCCTCCATCTAGCCATGCTCTACCCCCAGGCAAGGAAGGGAGGAAGAGGCTAGCCCCAAGTTTGTTGTTGTATCAGACGGCACTGCAGGATGCAGTAAAAGGTCAGAATTTACCGGCACCCATCACCAGCTGCTGCGGAAGCCATTTTCCTTCATCTTCTTCTGGGACATCTGCATGAAATGGGCTCAGGGTGGAGGTGAGCCTAGCTGATGTCCCTCTCCCCATGTCTCAGCTATGGTTACCCAAGAGGCAGCACTATAGCAGAGAAAATGACCTCCGGGACACTCAGTCCTTATCAAACCTGTTTTAGAAACATAGAAATTGTTGGCACATAGGGACCGCTAGGCCAATCTAGTCTGCCCGTAAGCCTATCCTTGTTTATGGCCTCTGACCCTACTCGGTCAGTGGCTTTCTCCTTACCTCCCCACCTCTAGGGTTCCCATATGCCTGTCCCATGCATGTTTAAATCCCCCCCACTATGTTTGTTCCCACCACCTCCTGTGGCAGACTGTTCCATGTGTCCACCACCCTTTCCATGAAAAAAAAACTTCCTAACATTTTCCCTTATCCTGTCCCCTTCCAATCTCATAACATGCTCCCTCACTCTTGTACTCCTCCTATGTTTTAGTTCTGATGCTGAACTCTGAAGCCAATGACTCGAGTAAATGTATTATGGTCATCCTTTATGTAGTACAACAGGAAAACAGGTACTAAATCCTAGCCTATATCTTTGCATACATGTTCAATTAGGCTTGAAAAGGGTGCTACATCATTAACCCACGGACCGCTGTACAAAACCAGAGTAATTATTAGCCACAATGGTAAATTTCCTGCAGCTGATAAAGAAAGGCAGGCAAGTTTACTGTGAGCATTCATTGTGATGAACTGCAGGCTTTAGAGCAATTAGAAAAATCCATTTTTTTCACATGAGATCCAGATGTTAGATATGTCTTACAGCTGGAGTTTTATAGCCAATTGAAAACACTACGTCCACTATAGTGGGTACATCTTTGACTAGCAGAACAGAGCCAGAAACTGATATGATCTGTGTGTGTGTGTGTGTGTGGGGGGCGGGGTTAATGTCATGCTAAATTTAAGCTGGCTTTATTTCCCCTTCGAGACTTTCATGGAAAGTCCAGCCCCCAGAAAACTAATGTACTTCCTAATCTGTTCTGTATTCATTTAAACAGCTTCCTCTCCTGGGCTCCTCCACTGCCCTGGACACAAACGTATGGCCCTGACAACCAGTAACACCTAAACAAAGATAACTCTGTAAACCACCAATAAAATGAAGAGACCCAACTCTGCTTCCTGCACCTGAGGTGGAGCACAAATAAAACGGGAACGCAGTTGGTGTTTTATTTACAACATTAACTAAATATAAGCTTTTTTCTCTTAGGCTGACAGCATAAATATTTTTCTTCTTCTAAACAACTGTCTGGAGGCTTGAAAATGCCCAAACACATTCAGTCTTTACTCATTAATCATCATTAAACAATTCCACCAATGCAATATGTCTCTTTGAAGCAGCAGCACTTCCTCTCAGACTAATTCTGATCCCTTTAATGTGACTTATACAAATTGGACTACAGAGGCTGCCTGTTGGCCCAGTGGCAGCACGCTGCGTTGTCTTGCCAGCGACATGGATTTGGGAGAGGGCTCGAGCTGTGCAGGCAGGGCTGGGAAACAGTGCTTCTGATGGTAGCGCTCTCCAGACTGGGAAGGGGATGGCGCTGCTTCCAACAAGCACAAAGACCTCCGTGGAAGGCCGGGGAGCTTGCCCCCGGCCCCAAGAGGCTCACAGTGACTTTGGAGGACACAAGTGTCTGTAGTTAGCAGGACCATCTAGCGGGTGGAGGACAGGCGGAGGAAGGGGAAGATGGAAAGAAAACTCATAGCACCGTCTACAAGAGGACTGCAGGCACTGCCTGAACCTGCATCGAAAATGGCACGGAGCAGTGGATTATGGGGCATCGGAGTAGCCACGGTAAACCCAACCTCAAGTCTAACTGAACTGATACTGCAGGATAAAAATATATTTATTTATTGTTGATGGGGGGGTAAGCCCAATAGACAGAGAAATTCCCACTTTCAGGAACAACCCCAGAGATTTACAAAGAACAGGTAACACAGTGCACAAAGTATGTGATCAATCAAATTGTTAATAATGCGTCCCTAGCAGTTTCCCATTAGGAGTGCGTGTGTGTGTGTGTGTGTGTGTGTGTGTGTGTGTGTGTGTGTGTGTTTTAGTAATAAAAAAAAAGTACAGAAATGCAGGCTCCATTCCATGACAGCAGATCAAATCTATGTGAATTCCTTGATATAAACTTGGCAAAATACGAGAATGCTGGAATGCAAGACAGAGACCAGCAGTGTTCTGCCCAGCTACCTTGTGCATGGCGGTATGCTGTGCGAGTTTCCCCTGATACAATGTCAGCTGCTTTTGGCAATTTCCTACTTCTGAAATTTAATTGTACTCATTAAGATGTAGTCTCAGTGGACATATAGAAAGACCCCCTCCCCTAGTTACCTACTTGAGTAATGTGTGTTTTGGAATACCAATTATGAAACTGCAGTCCCAGTTAATTACATGCCTTAACTACCAGGCAGAACCACCGCAAGTTTTTGGTTAGCAAGCATGGGAAATGGAGATCCCAGTACAATTACAGACACAAGACTGGAAGGATATTTGGGATGGGGCGTTCCGGATGTCTGCCTCCAATCACTGGAGAGAATTTAGATGGAAGGTTGTTGGGAGGGTCTTCCTGACATCATCCCACACAAAATACTATTCTAGTGACAGGTCAAAAGGAGGAGTTGTGGGGTGTGGGTACATCATTTTATATTTTTTGGGACTGCCCAGTAATCCTTCACTTTTGGCAGGACACTGCCCCCATTATAAGCATATAAACGGGCACAGGACAAGGATTTTATGTATTTACATCATTTCCTTGAGTTTGTTATTAAACCTTATGTCCTGGTTTTACAAGTTTTTAATTTTTTTTTATTTTTGTTGTATGTTAACTGCTATCCCTATTATCACAGGCAGCCTAGGACCATAATCTAACGCTGTTAGCTAACCAGGATCTGCGCTCACTTATTACAGAAATTAAATGAAATGCTACAATTGAGTAAAACAAATGGATTTTCAGATGGATCTTTATTTTTTCGATCAGGACTCGTAAGACAGTTTTACTCACAGGCACAGATACAGCGCTGAAATGCAAGATCTGTGCTTCCATTATTTGTCACCTGCTCATGCCAAATAATCTTGAACGGTTCTGGTCATTTTTCCAAATGTATACACGTACAGCGATACCATAACGTACTAAGCACTCTTAATTTGTCAGTGTCAGTGGCTCAGTAGGTAGCACACTTGCCTCTGAGGCCGGGAGATCAGAGGGCTGTGGGTTCAGTTCCCACATCTGGCACTTGGGTTAATATCCCAGTACTGACACTGTAATGCAGCATGAGAGGGGTGCTGCATTTCTGAGGTGCCGTCTTTCGGATGAGATGTTAAACCGAGGTCCCATCTGCCTGGATTGGTGGTAGTTCAGGTGGATGTTAAAGATCCCATGGCACTTATCGAAAAGAGTAGGGGAATTTCCCCGGTGTCCTGGCCAAATTTTCCCTCATTCACTAAAAATACCACCAACAGCTTAATCTGGTTCAAGGTCAGTTGGCATTCATCTGTATCCCCCTCCCCGGGGTCGTGCCTGAAAATAGGCAGGATTTGTCTAGTGCACTTACCCGGTCAACAAAAGCTATAAAAATAAATAAATTTCAGTTTTTATGTAAACTGCACATTTCTTAACACAGAAGTTATAAAAAAAGATGTAGTCTCAGTCACAATACTGCATTGTCTTTATTTAATGTAAAATAAAGTCAGCCTCGTAAATTCTGAAGTACTGTCATCCAGCCCTTACGGTGTACAAAAGTGCTACTTTCTTTAAATTTCTGAACCCCAGGAGGCAGTGCTGTCTAGTGGTTGGTGCCTTTCGGCAGAGTTGTGAACATGGAGTCCCAAGTTTGAGTCCCACCTCTGCCACTTACTTTACTTACAGTGATGTTCAGCAAAGCACTCAACCTCCCAGTGTAGTAACTTCCTCTCACTGTTTCTTTCTCTGTACTTAACCTTCCTGAGCATTCTGTAACCTCCCTCACTCTCACTTCCTCTCAATGTGTGCTTAGTGGCCACCGCCAACTGTTCCTGGCCTGTAGAGCGCACCGAGATATTGTACGGGCAAACGGTGCCATGTGTCAAATTAAATTCCTTTCTGCTATTTTTGAGCAGACAGTTAACCTTTATTTTATTTTTAAAATGTAGGTGACCAGGAAAGTTACACTGAGCCAAGGCTAATTTATAGGTGTGACGGGGGATAACTACACATGCTACACAGCGGGAGAATACAGTCAACAAATAGATATATAGATAAAATCCATAGCAACAATCTCAATACACAGCACAAGGTAAAGTTACAAAGCCAAGAGTCTGAATAAAAAGTTGGCAGCTCAAAATCTTCTGTGTGTGTGTGTGGAGGAAACGAGAAAACCAAAGGAGGGGACAGAGGGGTAGGCAGAGCAAGAAGAGCTAGCCACAAGTGCATGATGGGGCAAAATGAGTATTTAGAAGGAGCCAGAGCGAGAGTATAGAGAAGGAGAAAGATGCTGTGTCAGAGGTACAAGAGACAGACAGAGAAGAGTTATGCCTGTCAAGCGGGAGCGACACACTGAGCCAAGGTTCATTTCCAGGTGTGACTCAAGGGGAAGGGGAAAAGCACAGTCACAAACAAATTACAGTCATCAGGTGATGTGTTACAGTGAGTGTGACACAGAGAGTTCAGTACAGTACAGAGAGAATGGCAAGACAATGCATAATGAGAACAAATAAATTAGCATGCAACCATCTGTGCAAACTCGAAGTGCACAGCGCCAGAGTGACAGGAGGCTGAGCTGGTACTGAAAGTAACAGTAAAACAGGCTGATAAACTCCAATGAGGTTGCCAGAACTATGAGCTTGGGGAAGGGGGAGGGACAGGTAAGGGGGCGTTCAAAAGCCTGGGAAGCGAAAGGAAGGTTTCAGAAAGAGGGTTGGCAGGAGCGGGGAAGGGGGGTGTATTTTTCTAATGGAGGGGAGAGATGGATGGAGGAGGGTAGCTGTTTTCAGAGGGAGGGAAGGTGGTATGAGAAAGCAGACAACCCAGCAGAGGTGCGTGAGTTTTATAAATATGGCTTTTATCGTCACTTACATGATTTCTGTCAATCTGCATCGAGAACTGTTCAAAACCTCTTATCCTGCACACTGCTGGTGTCTAGCACACGATTCTGAAGTGGACTCCACTTTAGCAGTGCAGAGGAGTGCTGCATTAGTTAAAAAAAAAAAAAATCTTGCACATGTAGGTCTCAAAACCGGAGTGATTTATATGTTGTACATCTGTTGTGTGGGCTGCCTCTTATTGAAAAGCAACATCCTCTCGTGCATTCTGGGCTAACGTGACTGCTAAGCTTTAAAGTCCTCTCATCCCAAACAGCATGAGGGAAAGTTATTTTTCATTAAGAGATACCGTACCCTCCTACTACACGTATAAACATATACTCCAGGGAATTAATCAAGTCCACCACCACGTCTCCTCAAAATCCTGCCCTCGTAGTACTACGGGCTTATATATACAACCAAAAATAATCAGCAGGGATTTTATACCACTAAAGGTGTACCGCCATCGTTGAACTACAAGGAAGCGCCATTTTATAAAACACTTTTCACATAAAGTGCACTGCATCCCAAAGGTCCAAACTGTTGATTGTAACTCTCCATCTCTCCTCAGCTTTTGACACTATTTATTTGTTTACTGAGTAACTACACTGATCCAAGGACCATTTTGAGGCGCGACCTGGGCCATAAAGATGGCACAGAGGATATAAATGCAGAACAATACCAATTACAAGACATCACAATGCATAGCGTACAGTGGACCATCGTGTATGCTAGATCGCCTTGAGTACTAGGGGGGGAACCTACTTAGATGGTGTTGGGCTGGTTCAAGTCCTTCTTGTCTGGCGCAGAGCAGCAGGTAATGGTGGTGGTGGGGAGTGGTGGGGGTTCTCATCAAAGCCAGTGTCTCTTAGCTACAGCTTGTCTCAATGCTCACCGCTGTCCCAGATGATGTTTACAATATACATGCTGCCCTGAGGTAAGACCATTTGGCGATGCAACTTTGTGCAGCTATGCACCGGACAGGAAGGATTCAGTAGGTGTGATTAAATAATACTTGTCTGAAATAAACAACTGGGTGGTCACAAATTGGCTGAGTCTGAGCCTGGCACAAAAAAAAAAAAAAACAGAAAGGGAAAAAAAGGTGTTACTTACTGGTTCAAACCCCTGAACTCTGGAAATGACTAAGGGTACTGCTACTGTTTTATCACTTAATGGCGCGCCCCTTCCAGTTGAGGGTGTCAGCGTGGCTCAGTTGGTAGCACATCTGCTTCTAGGCCAGAAGGTAGTGGGTTCTAGTCCCACACCGGGATTGGGCCTACACCTAAATGCTAGCACTTTGTGGGGGTGCTGTACTGCTGGGGTGCTATCCTTCGAATGCGACATTAAACCGAGGTCCCTTCTATTCATCCTGGTGGGTGTCCAGGTGGAAGTAAAAGAACCCAAGGCACTTTCCCCAGTGTCCTGGCCAATATTTCACTTCCCATAAAACTGGTTCATGCAATTGTCCAGGCTGTGTGTGTGTTGATGTGCGATATGCCTGCCGCTACACATTCAGTCACTTCACTACCAGTCTAGCATTCCTTGTAAAGAACTTTGGGATACAGTGTGTATGAAAAGCACTATATAAATGCTGATTATTCTTCTCCTTCTAAATCTGGGAGCCGTACTCTCCTGCAAGCTGACACTTGAATTTCTGGTAAGGGCTGCAATTCATTGAGGCTTTTTCCAGCACAAAAATATCGCCACGGTGGGCAAGGACATGGCTGCACACATTTGGGACATCCCATTTAAACTACAATACTCTACACCAATGAGCTTCCTGGAGATATAATGCTCCCCCACTGCTGGTGCAGAACTCAGTGGCATGGCCGATCGCACCTATAAGCACCTTGGTTCCTATCACACCAGTGCAGTGCATACTGTTTGCTTGTAAAGTGGCTTGTCATCTTCAAGGTTTGCTTACTGTCATGTACTGTCTTTAACAGACGGGGTCCTTGCTACCTGAAAGACCTCCTGAGGCCATAAGCCCTTGAATTCCCCTTTGCTCTACTCAGGCAAGTCTGCTAGTGGTACCTTACTCACACATGACGATCTTGGAGGACAGGACAGTTTAAATTACATTTAAAGGGGCACTGTCAGCTTTACCCCTCGTTTTTACACCTGCTTGCATCAGTGTCTTTCAATTTACCAATCTATGCCTTATCCCCAAATAAACTTCCCATGCATGCCAGAATGGTGATCGCTTACCGTATTTTTAAATTTTTACAAGTTTCAACATTCCAACGTCCAACGTGATAATTACATTTAAAGATAAAAAAGTACTGTCAATCAAGGAGAACCACCATTTTCTGATTTTATTAAAGACTTATACAAATTAAACAACAGGAAATTTGAAGAATATACATTTCTAAACGTTAATCGCAAAAAAATAACTGTACTTTCCTTTAAGGAAGAACCATAGAAAATGTCAGCAGAAAAAGACACAGGTCCACCCAGGCTGCTCAGATTTCCTACACGCATCAATGCTGCCCAGATTAACCAGGTACATTGAGGCTGCCCATATTTCCTAGGTGCATCCAGGCTGTCCAGATTTCCTGGGTGCATCCAGTCTGCCCAGATTTCCTGGGTGCATCCAGTCTGCCCAGATTTCCTAGGTGCATCCAGTCTGCCCAGATTTGCTGGGTGCATCCAGGCTGCCCAGATCTCCTAGGTGCATCCAGGCTGCCCAGATTTCCTTGGTGCATTTAGTCTGCCCAGACTTCCTAGGTCCCTCCAGGCTGCCCAGATTTCCTACCTATTCCTCATAGCATATTGCTGAAGAGGGTTTTTAACCTTGAGCTCTACCCTGACTTTCCCCCATATGACCCCTCCCCACTTTCTACTCCCTTCCTCTATGCCCCTCGTTTTGGAGCTAATATACAGCAGTGCCCTTTATCTGCCCCACTCAATTTTGAAGTGAGTGAGTATAGTGCTTCCGAAGATGCAAGTGGTTTTCCATGCGGTGCAGCCACATATTTTTTTTCTAGTTAAAACATGGGGCTTGTTCCCTATGAAATGTTATTCTTGTCCCCGTTCTTTGTGTATGTACTGTCTGAAAATGTTAAATAAATGAGATTAACAACAAAAACAAGGGAGCTTGTCTCCATATGGACAAAAGTTGCTCTTTCGCAAGTCTGTACCCCATGCAGCAGAGCAGAACCCTGCCATCAACACAGCAGGAAGCCTAGCAAGTACACATCAGCAGAAGCCAAACCACCACCCCCCCACCCCACCCCCACCCCACTGGTTCAACCTGGTCTTTGACTGTGGTTCAACCTGGTCTTTGACTGTGGGCTGTATTACAAAAGGGCTGTAAAGTACATTACGGAGGCGTTTATGCAACAGGAGAACAGCTTCTGCCCACTTGGAATTATTAAGCATTTCCCACAACATTCTTTCTGCAAGAGCATCAAACTCCCCCCAAAAAAAAAAAACAAAACCTTGGGGCATCCAACAGAACAAATCATATTCTCTCTCACTAATGTGATTCTCCAGCTTGCTGCGGTTCAAGGAGTTGTAGGCTAACAACAATTATAATGGTTTCAGTGACCTAATTATAAACCTTATGGAGTACCAGAGTGTAAGGGAAGCATTCTGATTGGCTGTCTGGCGGTCTTCATCTCACAGAAAAGAGGCAGTTAGTGTAAATGAGAGAGTTTGCATGCACCTTTACATTTTGTTTTGTTTTTTTTTTTAATTAAAATAATCCTTACTGGTAACTGAAAAAAAAAAAAAAAAAACAGGAGGCTTATAATGGCAATACAGACTTGTGAATGGTCTTTTATGCAGCCCTTACAAAAAAGACGATCATTTATTTCCTAGTCCATCCCCCCCCCCCCAAGCTTCGACTTGGGCTCTTAAATGTCCAGATGTTGTCCCTTAACTGTCTTACAAAGGACTGGTACATCAGCCTCTGTTGCATAATTAACTATGATAATTACATTTAAAGATAAAAAGTACTGTCAAACAAATGGCAAAACACAAAATATTTAAACCAAACCCCAGCGAATATGCTTCTCCCCATCACAACTGCCGAAATATTTGCTCATACACCTGAGCTCCCTCCTTCACCACTCATCTGCTTATGCTGCTCGCTGCTTAAGCATACAGTGACATTATACTGTAATTCTACAGCTGTGACATTGTAATACTGAAAACAGGCACTTGTGCCTAGTGGGCCTTACCTGGTTACCAAAGACTTTAAAAAAAAAAAAAAATGTTATGGTTAAGGGCCGTGATGCCCTTCCACCGTACTCAGCTGGGCACATGTTCATTCGCAGTTAGGGCTGCTGGCTGACTAAATGAGCTGTCGATACCTTGCTTAGTCTACCTACATTTGACCAGTTTAAGAGAGCACTACGGGCGATCCTAACAGTTCAATGTAACCGTAAGTGCTAATCATCCTGACTAATGAACTTTCCAGTATACTCCTTGAACTGTGTCAGACTCTGGCTCTGAGGCCATGTGCCATTACTGTGCTTGTTATACACCGATTCTGTCTACCTGCCTTGTAAAATTGTATGCAACTGATTTAGTCTATTACAGAGCAGCTTCCTAATAGCTGCCAGCCCGAGCGTGGTCGATAACTGACCTGTCTCACAATCTCCATATTAAATTTGGCAGAAATCCATCCTCGCAATAAAAAGTTATATCCCTCTTAAATATGTATTTTGCCTTAGCACTGAAAAGAGGACCGACTTCCCAGTCCGCAAACCATGCCACCATGCAGCCCTGTTTTGTGATATAACAAAACAAAGGCTGCATGAGCATGCCCCATTCACTACTATGGGGCTGATATTTTAGCATGTTTTTATACCCTTTCCTGTTGGAATTTCAATAAATCAAAGCAATCGATCGACTAATAGGGACCCTATAATAGGGACAGCCTGAGATATTGCAGCCCTGATGCCCGCACAGAGAGGGGAGAGCGTGATGGATGCTGGTGTAAGGCTTGGCGTTGTGACACATCACGCTCTGGGAGGGTGTACATGGAAAAATGCCTCTCCCAGCACGACACCGACACAAGAGCCCGATAGTGGGTCCTCACCTGCCTGTGGCTGCAGTACCGCCTGGATCCCCAACGATGACTTGATTCCTCTGGAGAGGGGGTTTAGGGTGCCCCCCCCCACCACATCCCCACCTGGGGGGTAAGCCATGGCTTCATGGGGGGAGTCTTCCACAAGAAGTGGCGGCCACAGGTAAGGCAGTCCGGAGACAGTGCTGGGTTGGGGTGTTGGGGGGGGGGGGGAGATAGAGAAAAAAAAAAAAAAGAAGAAAGGACCTGTTACATATACCAAGAGCAAATGAAACATTTTTATTTTAATTTTATTTATTTAGCTTTTGTTGACCGGGTAAGTGCACTAGACAAATCCTGCCTATTTTCAGGCACGACCCCGGGGAGGGGGATACAGATGAATGCCAACTGACCTTGAACCAGATTAAGCTGTTGGTGGTATTTTTAGTGAATGAGGGAAATTTGGAAATTCCCCTACTCTTTTCGATAAGTGCCATGGGATCTTTAACATCCACCTGAACTACCACCAATCCAGGCAGATGGGACTTCGGTTTAACGTCTCATCCGAAAGATGGCACCTCAGAAGTGCAGCACCCCTCTCATGCTGCACTACAGTGTCAGTACTGGGATATTAACCCAAGTGCCAGATGTGGGAACTGAATCCACAGCCCTTTGATCTCCCGGCCTCAGAGGCGAGTGTGCTACCTACTGAGCCACTGACACTGCAATATGTATATCATTGATGGGTAAGCAGTTACTTTATGTCCACCACTACCAGAAATTAGAAACCAATGCCAAATAAATGAAGAAATACCAGCTTGCCTATTTAAGAAGCTACTGGACAACTTCTTAAACCATCTAATCATCCTTACGTTGTTACTTCATTTGCACTTGACACCTCACCCCCTGGCAACTTGTATACGGTCACGTTCATGTCCTTTTTCTGAAGTGGGCAGTTTTTACCTAAGGGTGTCCAACCACAGAGGACACCCTTAGGAAACTCCCATCCCCCCACCCTGACCTCACTGTCGCGCTACCTGCTGTTAGCGAGAGACTGCTCAACCAGACCACCCTCTCCCTATGTGGCTTGTCTATATCTGGTTTGCTTACAGCACTCACACCTTCCACAGCCAGGCAGCTCACATTCAGGTGGGGAATGGGCTGTGGAAGAGGGGCATACCTTACACCAGGGTAGTCGAACAGAGGGGAGAGGCTGATACGATGGAGGACCTATCTGTCACCCCTGAAGAGTTAGGGAAAAGTTTTTTCTCCATTAACTTAAACCAAGTAGGCAGTCTTGCAGAAGGCAGTCCTAGTGACTGGAGGCAGATCTGTGAACTGTGAACCCACTCCAACTCACCCGACAGCATTCCCTCCCAACCCTCATCCCTGACCTTCTCATGGACTTCCTGATAAACCACCACTCACTTGTGTGTCGTGCATGTGTCTGGGGAGTTGCGGCACAATGGCAGGCCAGGGCTTTTTCCTCCAGCTCCTGGTTTCTCTCCCCAGTGGTGCCGACATGTAATGAGGTGCGTACTGTCAGCATCTGGCATCTGCCCCTCGCCGTAATTGCAGTGTGCTGATTCCTGGTCTCCGCCAGGCAGTCTGACAAACAGTGGAGAGCTGTGTCCCCCTTCCCAATGGAGAAGAGCTATCCATAGGATGCTCGAAGCTCCCTCCCTCCCTTGGCCAGCCACCAAGTGACCTGAGTCGGTTCCCGAATCCGGGTCACCAGCCTAATGAGTGGTAGCCACTACTGCTGCATATTGGGCCAGCCCTCAGGAGACAGGTTTGAACTTCTTTCAGAACCAACTGCCACTGACTCATCCTAGACAGTCGCCCACATAATCACCCTTGGTATAACCTCCCTGTAATTTAATCTCACTCTAATCTCTCTCTCTCTCTCTGTTGTTGAAGTCTCCCTTACACCTAATGGCAGCAACACCCTCCTTCTCCTCCCTGCTCCCTCTCCAAGGGATCTATATAAACCCAAATTCCGGGGGGTAGGATGGGGTCCAGCTGCACTGGGGGGAGGGCATCATCATCAGAGCAGTAAATAGGAATGGGAGGGATGGGGGTGGCACCAGGGACCCCCCACGGAAAATTAAACACTGCATTCTGTTGGGGTGGGGGAAGGGGGGGGATCAGTGATAAAAGTCCTGGAGGACTAGAACCCATGACCTTCCAGCCCAGAGGTGGCTGTTCTCCTAGCTGAGCCATGCTGGCACCTGATGACCTAATGATGTGCAGCTACCCCCAAAAACTGTAATAACTGCCTCCAGAAGAAAAAAAAACAGGTAAAATGTTTTCTGCATTTTGGTTTAAACCATAGGCCTCCACAGCCTAGAACACCGTTTAGCGACTGCATGAATGTAGAATGCTGGGGAAGTAGTAGTACTGAGTGAACAGATTAAAAATAGGACCAGCTGCTTTCTAAATTCAAGCACTTCAGAGTGAAACCGGTTGATCGGTGGATTCAAAATTTCCTAATCATGCTGAATTCTGCTTTGAAGTTAAAGATCATGTGCAACGGTTTTTACATATTTTTTATGAAAGCTTGAAAAGCTAACATTCAAGTCCCTGTGTCATGATTAGTGTTTCCTGAAAATGTCATGCTGTTTGATTTTGTGGTTTCCTTTAAATCAGCATGTGTTAACTTGCTCTACAGTGGCTGAAAACAGTGAAGTTATTTTTGTCCTCTCAGTCAAACTTAGAGTGCGATGATGTCATTTTGGAGTAGCTTACTGTTGCAGATTCCCAATCAGAGCAGTACTTTGTAGAGTTAATGGTTTGCTGAGCTCTCCAAGTTTCTTACAAACCCAGTCTCTGGTTTGTGATTAGATAAATCAACTTAAAACATATCATTATCTTCTGATAAAATGCTGATCATTTCAGTTTCAATGCAGAATTGAAGTAGTGGAAATCTTTCTCAGTGAGAAATCAGCTTGTCTGTATCACAGTTTTCGGTTCTTTCTAATCAAAAACCTGATTTTTTTTTCTAGCTACATAGCACAGGGCTGTTTAATGAATATAAAATAAATCCAAATTTTGTTCATTCACAGAAACAGTTCGTCTTTGACGTAGCCTTCATAAATATGTTCATGTAAGAACATTTTTTTTATGTCAGATTGACAAACAGTACATGTGCTTGAAATACTGTAGCAGAGTGTGACAGGCACCTGTCTGAACTCACACATTTCAGTTCTTTGGTGGTTTCTGTGTGAAAATATATCATGTACGTGTACAACTCGAAACACTGTGTGGCATTCTGATGCACTGTGTCTCTGCCCCACAGTTGAGGCAGCTGCAGTCTACTGCCACCTGTCCCTGCCCTACAAGCCCCCTGCCTTCTGCTCCACATGCGAGACTGCTGCATCCTGCCGCCCACTGTCTTCTCCCACACAGTCAAGGATTATGCACCCTGCTGCCCCCATCCCCTGCCTAAAGAACCAGCGCTGCTGCTGCAACCCTGCCACCCCCTGCCCAGACAGTTGGAGATGACGCACCCTGCTGCCGTCTCTCCCTCACCCTCACAGTTAGGGAAGCTGCACCTGTTGACCCCTGTTCCTGTCACACAGTCAGGGCTGCTGTGCCATGCTAAGCCCTAGTGTGCCAGGTCCCCTGCCTCTACAGCTGGGGCTGCTGTACCATGCTGCCCTAGCCACTAGAGGTGGGGCTTTTTGCTACACCCTGCTACCCACTTCCATTGCCCCAGATGGGCAGGGCTGCTGCACCATCTGTACCCCATCTCATAGTCAAGGCTGCTGTACCATGATGCCCCCTGTGTTCTGCACCACAGTCAAGACTTCTGCATCATGCTGTCCTCTATCCCTTGTCACCAGAGACAGGGCTACTGCACCCTGCTCCTTTCTACGCAGCTGGAGTTGCCATGACCTGCTGTGCTCTAGTTCCCTATGCCGCTGCAGTTTGGGCTGCTGCATCATGCTGCCACTTGCCACAAGATGCAGGGCATTTGCTGTGCCCTACTGCATGCCTCCACAGTTGAGGCAGTTGCACCCTGCTGTCCCCTGCCAGCAGAGTCAGATTCTTTGCTGTACCCTGCTGCCCACATCCCTTGTCTCAGACAGGCATGGCTGCTGCACCCTGTCCCACAGTTTGAGCTTCTGTATCCTGATGCCACACCTACCTCCTGCCCGAACATTCAGGGCTGCTACACCCTGCTGCCCTCTGTCCCCATGCTCACAGTCAGGGCTACGGCACCCTTTCGCCCCCTGTCCCTGTCTCCACTGTCAGGGCTGCTGTGCTGTGCTACACCCTAGAGTCTCATGCCTACATCCAAATTTGGGGCTGCTGAGCCCTGCTACACATTTCCATTGCCCCAAATGGGCTGGGCTGCTGTACAGTGTGCTCCCTGTACCACTGTCAGGGCTGCTGTATCCTGATGCCCACCTGTGTCCTGCCCCACAGTCAAGGCTTCTGCACCATGCTGTCCTTTGTCCCCTGTCACCGTTGTGTCCTGTTGCACCACACAGCCCCTTGCCTCCACAGGCAGGGGACAGGGTGCAGCAAATGCCCTTACTGTTGTGCTGCTGCACGTGTTGCCCCCTGTTCCTGCCTCAGCAGAATGCAGCAAAGGATCTGACTCTGGAGGAAGGGGGACAGCAGGGTGCAACTGCCTCAACTGTGGAGGTATGTAACAGGGTGCAGCAAATGCCCTGAAACTTGTAGCAAGTGGCAGCATGGTGCAGGAGCCCTAACTTTAGAGGCATGGGGCTCTAGGGTACAGCAGGCCACAGCAACCCAACCGTGTAGAAAGGAGCAGAGTGCAGCAGCCCTGTCTGTGGTGATAGGTGATAGAAAACAGCATGGTGCAGAAGCCTCAACTGTGAGGCAGGACACATGGGGCATCAGGGTACAGCAGCCCTGACTATGAGATGGGGTACACGTGGTGCAGCAGCCCTGCCCATGGAGGCAGGGAACATGGCACTTTAGGGCCTAGCACAGCACAGCAACCTTGACTGTGGAGACAGGAACAGTGGGCAATAGGTGCAGCTTCCCTAACTGTGAGGGCGGTGGAGATAGGGCAGCAGGGTGCAGCAACCCCAATTGTTTGGGCAGGGAGCAGCAGGGTGCAGTAGTCCTGATTCTTTAGGCAGGGGATGGAGGCAGCAGGGTGCATAATCCATGACTTTGTGGGAGAAGACAGTGGGCAGCAGGGTACAGCAGTCTCGAATGGGGAGCAGAAGGCAGGGGGCTTGTGGGGCAGGGGACTGGTGGCAGTAGACTGCAGCTGCCTCAACTGTGAGGCAGAGACACAGTGCATTAGGATGCCACATAGTGGTTCTAGTTGTACACGTACATGATGTATTTTCACACAGAAACCTCCAAAGAGCTTAAATTTGTGAGTTCTAACAGTACATGTGCTTGAAATACTGTAGCAGAGTGTGACAAGCACCTGTTTGTCAATCTGACAGGAAAAAAAAATGTTCTTACATGTTTGTATTTATGAAGACTACATCAAAGACAAACTGTTTCTGTGAATGAACAAAATTTAGATTTATTTTATATTCATTAAACAGCCCTGTGTTAGATAGTTAGAAAAAAAATGAGGTTTGATTAGAAAGAACAGAGCTGTGATACAGACAAGCTGATTTCTCACAGAACAAATTTCCACTACTTCAGTTCAGCATTGGTACTGAAATGATTAGCTTTGTAAAGGAAGAGAATGATGTATTTTAAGCAGATCTATCTAAACACAAACCAGAGACTGAGTTTATAAGGAACATGGGGAGCTCAGCAAACCATAAACTCTACAGAGCGCTGCTCCGATTGGGAATCTGAAACAGGAAGCTACTCCAAAATGATGTCATCGCACTCGAAGTTTGACTGAGAGGACAGAAATAACTCCACTGTTTTCAGCCACTGTAGAGCAAGTTAACAAATGCTGATTTAAAGAAAATCACAAAACCAAACAGCATGCAATTTTCAGGAAACACTAATCATGACACAAGGACTTGAATTTCAGCTTTTAAAGCTTTTATTAAAAATATGCAAAAACCGTTGCACATGATCTTTAAGTGTTCGCTTGGGTTATGGAACAAAAAGCCCTTTGACACCCAGCATTTACATTTCTTGAGCCTGTTAAATGATGTGAAAATGAAACAGTGTAAAGAACTTTTTCTTATAAAGTCTGTCAACATGCCTCGGTAATCTCATAAAAAAAGTTCCTCAGCTTAGTTACTGGAGGGGGTAGGGGCCCTTAGAATTAACTGTGGTGCTACAGTCTGAGTCTTTTAACTGGTCTGGACCATATCATTTCAGCTACCTTCCTAGCAACGATGAATGCTAACAGAAGCTGTTATAAAACTATAAGTGTTGATTTAAAATTAATGAGGTCCGGAAATGGAAACAAGCTTGGAACTGTGGTGGAAGAGAAAATGTCCAGTGTGAGGCGAGTTTTCAATACTGCACCCTGCGCTTTGGCGATGGACTAACAAGGCATAAACAATGAAAACAGCTACAGAAAAACAGAACCCTCAATTCTGGGATGTAACACAATCAATGTTTTTCTTATTTACAATTTCTTTAATTTTCTAAAAGTCCAGCATTCGCCAAAATGGCGCATGCTCTGTAGCTCCATTTAGTGACAAAGTGTGGTGCTGCACTGCTCAGCTCCTATACAGGGATCACAGTAAAATACAACAGAATAGGCCCCATGGTCTATCGTATCTGCTCGGAAGCTAGCCCCCTACTGGAAGTTCACTCCTCCACCCCCTCCCAGCCCCAGAGGTGGCCTTCCCTGGCCTCAGCTTCCCCCTGTACCTGTCCCAACCCTTCTTGAATCCTTCCACTGTGGTCTCTTCCACCAGACATCTGGGCAGTGCGTTCCATGGTTCCACTGCCCTCTCTGTGAAGAAGCGTCTCCTGTGCTCCCCCCTTCCAGCTTCCACTCGTGCCCCCTGGTAGTTCCCCCTTTCTTAAGCCTAACACTTCCCTGGCTCCGCCCTTACAAGTGTACTGGAGCCGAGCAGTGCGGCGCCGCACTCTGTCATGAAATGGAGCTATAGCGCATGCGCCCTTTTGCCAAATGCCAGACTTTTCAAAAATTAAATAAAGTAAGTTTAAATTGACAGAAAAGGGCAATCTATTTGCAAAACCCCTAATCGGGGGTGAGGACTGCAGGGGTGGATAATTTAGGAAAATTACAGTTCTCCTTTAATTATCAACGGGCTTGTATGCTGCCTCATGCCTGACCAACTGCAAGATGCCTCGATCACCATGTCAAAACCCGGAAGGAGTCGGCCCATCCATGCAGCAGTACCACTGTCACTCTTGACATCAGCGGGCTGGGTTTGGGAATGAGCCTGGGTCATTAAAACCGGGGGGGCAGATTCAACATCCCAACCTCAAGTCATCCTCGCTGCTATACTGCCACTTGGGTGACCACAGGTGGCAGTGCAGCCGAGACACTGCACTAAGAAGGAGGAGGCACATGCTAGGAGGCGACATGGATACTCAGCGTGCAAATGTACTGAAGCGAGCAGTGCAACGCCACACTTTTACAATAAATGGAACTGCGCAGCACCTGCCATGCTCCTGACTCCCGGACTTTAAAAAAATAAAATAAGTTCCAGTGGGGGAAAAAAAACGCCTTTTCTTTCTGAAAAGCTTAATTGGGAGGAGTAAAAGCCTTTGGGGGGGTGGGGCGCTCTGTATTTGGACAGCTTTCCTTTAAGTTACAGTACCACACCGTAAAGTGAATGAAGTTAGTTGAACTATCAAAAAATGAAAGGCTTGCAGGCTTTTACAGAAAAGAATCTGCACTTGAAAATAAATTACTCTTTCATCTATTAGGGATTTCAACTACTTACGGCACTAGACTGCCCAGCTCGCTGACACAGCCATAGGCTGACATTTATTTACGTGCGGATTCTTAAAGGCCAGAAGCAATTGCCCTTGGAGTAATAAGCACTGTTTAGATCAAATATGCTAATCAAGTCATTTTATGTGCATATGCAGACAGGTTGTTTTGAGTGCACTTAAATGAAATATTCAATAGACTAATAAGACACATTCACCCATATTTGCTTATGCAAATTGGAATCACAATTACAGAGAACACATCCCCCTCATGTTGAGCCACACAGTGCATTAGGACTCTGTTACACAGGTTCGTAATCTGCTCACACAGTTGACTGCCCGTTCGCTTCTTTGCTCAATACTTAAGTAGAATAATATGGTAAACTATCATAAAAATGCATGTCACCATTTCCAATGACTCTGACAACTGGCATTTTTTACCTTTCGTTAATTATTTCTGTTAAGTACAGTACAACAGTGTACTTTAAACACGTTGGCATTGTTTCAAGCCTCCGACTCCTAATTTGCATTAGCCAAAGTAAAAACTCTCTGTTGCAAACCCTCAATTTAGCTAATAATTCATATGCATTTGCAAACTGTATGGATTTTGGAATCGTGTTGAATTTCTGCAGCTCTTGATCTTACTCTGTTAGACCAGCAAAGCTGAACTGAAACTTTCTGTATTTGTGTGTGTGGGGGGCTTTAACCAAATAATTAGTTTACAGCAAACACACACACACACACACACACACACTCTCTCTCTTTAGAATGTCTTTAGTGCCAACAAAAGTCCAAACAAAGTAATTCTTCCAACTTAAAAAGTCCCTGGTACTGTCTAGTAAGAGCA
The DNA here is from genome assembly GCA_016271365.2 of Neoceratodus forsteri. NCBI lineage: Eukaryota > Metazoa > Chordata > Ceratodontiformes > Ceratodontidae > Neoceratodus > Neoceratodus forsteri. Next base: position 74,421,967 of record CM057452.1, read on the forward strand.
GTTAACACACCCATGCATGGATGAAAAATGAGAGCAGGAAGGGCCTCTGTTCCAACACCTTGCCTGCACAGACTATTTACTGCTTTGATGAACACCCAGCAACAATGCAGCGATTCTTCAGGCACAGTAGGAGTCCTTATTAATTCTGCTCCTTCACTGAACAAGAAATTCAATAACCACAAGACTTTGTTCAGGGTTGCTGTATGCGCGTACATGTACACACACACACACACACACACACACATATACACTACTTTGGTTGGAAGTTTAAGTCTACAGTTCATCTGTAAAGCCAGTCCAACGCCACAGTGACAGGGCTGCTGTTCAAGATACGGGTTCAGGAAAAAGTTCAGGTCAACAAGGGCCTGCCAGAGGAAAGAGGATTGAGTGCCCCAAAAGATGTGCTCCCCCTCCTCCCGAAAGGGAGGGTCGCTACCTTGGCCGCAACCCTGCCACCTGGACGGCCAGGGGAGGCTGTGCAGTGGAGGCATAGTGTTGGAGGGAGAATGCCAGAGGGCTCCATATTGAATACCTCAGTGTGCACGTACCTGGAGCCCCAAATGCCAGCATTCTGTGTGCTGCAGAAAGGCAGAGAGAAATGAACCCCAGTGTGCTGCAGGATGATGCAAGAGTGCCCCAGGCTTAAACCCAGTGAATGGCCCCACCCAGGAGTCTTCCTTCACAAACACTGTTCTCAAAGGGCTGCCACCACCTTGTCCTGGCAGACCCAGCATTGGGGGGGTTCAACTGTAGGGGAGTAGGGAAAATGCTAGAGAAGGGGCTGTGGGTTTGCCCAGGGAGAAGGGGGCAGTGTCAGTGACAAGAGGCATAAAAAAAGAAATACAGGCACTGTTGTTTTAATTTACATTTGTTTACTGGGCAGGAGAAGTAGACCAAAGATGCTTCTTCAGGCGCGACCCAGGCTGTAGCACATAAAATGACAAACAATATGTATAACATCAAGTAAAAAGAACAAGATTAACATTTACATTTTGAGCGTTTACTATAAGCAGATCTTTGTTCCAATATAGTCCCAGTGGTGTGGTCTGCTCTGCATTTCCATTTGTCCAGGATAAAAAAAGTGAAGGCTGTACTCCAATCTGTTTTAAGTCTTCTTTAATACCTTCTTCGCACCACATAAGCAACATTTTGTGGTGTGAAACATCACATCACCTCTTCAGGCACAGTGGTAAAGTACCTCAGTGTTAATTCTTTTATGCTCTCTCAATGAATTATATTCCTGGTACAGTGCTTTAGTGTTATTCCAGTTTTCCAACCCTTGCAAAAAAAGTGAAAGAGCGTCTTGGACTTCCAGAGTCTTGTAGGTAGACGGCTCTCTGGATGCACGGGGGGGGGCACTTCTCACTGATAGAAGCTTGTCTTCCATGGTGTTTTAAACCAGAGAATGTTGCTTCAATGATGAAAAGAAAAAAATAATAAAGAAGATTTTGAGCAGACTGGTGCAGAGCCTTCGCTTTTGTATTAACAAAGCTCCTTCTTTGAAGGAGTTCCTCTCACTTATGCATGTTCTACACCCTGCTAGGGCATTGTGCATTCTGGAACCTGTACATTTACACTAACCCAGTTCTGGAGAGGCAGTGCAGTACAGTGGCTACAGCACAGCCCTGTAAAGTAAGAAGAAGGTCCGCAGGTTCACAGCACACCAGAGCCCATCACTTGTCTGTTGTATTTATTTAATATGGGCACCAGGATAGCCGAAGTACTGATTTTTGTGAGATGGCCGTAGGGGGAATAAAACCAGCAGCATACTAGTTACAACATGCTGGCAACAGTTACAGTTCTAAATATTACATGTAAAGGCCTAGATAATAAAAAATAAAAAAATACACTGTGAGCAAACCCGACATACAAACAGTTATAATATACAAAAGTAGTTCTAAATGCATGAGAGAAAGTCATGAGTACTGAAGAACAGAGCAAGAATACTGACAACGGAGCCAGTCTGCTGATGCAGCAATACCATTACCACTCACGACCCCGGCGATCTGGGCTCAGGAACGAGTCTAGGCCATCAGAGGGCTAGCCGGACAGAGGAGGATCAAACGCCCCAGAGGATGCTCTCCTCATTCGGGCGGGGGGAGGTATGTCCTGCTACTCTACTCTTGCTTACTTGTGACCACTTATGACTGTGCAGAGGAATCGGACTGGCAGCCAGGAACTGAAGCCGCCCATGGTTTGGCTGCATCAGGCCTGCTAGCAGCCAGTCATGCTGTGCATGTCTGGTAGGGGCCAGGGAGAACAGGGGAAAACAGCGTGCAAAGCGCTGGGCAGATGAAGCACCACTGGTGGACCACACCCACACCAAATGCTAGATCCAAGCTGTACCACTCCTGGAGGAATCCCCACACCTTCACCACCACCTCTGGTGCTCAGTGAAAGGTGGGGTTTAAACTTGTGAAGTGGGGAGGGATCGAAGTAGGGACTGTTGCAGGGGGTACGATAAAGGAGGGTCTCGGTCTCCACTCCCCTAAGGGACTGGAGGACTATGGAAAAATTCCAACAGGTAGGGTGCAGGGGAGGCGGAGCACGTGGCCAAATGGGAGCACATGGGTAGGACATGGGAGAAGGGGAAAGGGGTGGAGGGTGGTCCTGATAAATGCCCGGAGCTTAGGAAGTAAGATGTCGCAGCTTCAGGAGATGCTAGTTGAGGGGGCAGTTGATGTGGCAGCTGTCACTGAGACCTGCGCCACCCAAGGGCACGACTGAGACCTAAACCTGGAGGACTACACTATGTTCAGGAAGGACAGTGTTCAGGAAGGACAGGGGTGAGGGAAGGGCGGTAGCATTGATAGTCAAAAGTGGCATCAGTACAGGAGGGGTGAAGGAGGCAGAGGGGAACGTGGAGGCAATCTGGGCCACCCTGCAAACGCAGGAGGGTAAGAGAGTAAAGTCAGGGGTGGTATACAGCACCAGTGTTGGCACAGGCCCTGGAAGAGAATTTGGTGGCAAATGTTGTGGGTCACTGCAGATTGGGCAAGGGAGGGGTAGTGGTGATGGCGGACCTAAACAGGCCAGGAATGGACTGAGGGACTATGACGTTCCCAGTGTCCAAGGAGCAGAGGTTGCTGGATGCCTTCCAGGATGTGCTCCTGACCCAGTAGGTGGGGGAACCGACTAGGGAGGCCAGGACACTAGACATAGTCCTGGTGGACAGTGACCAGACTGGGGGCCTGGAGGTGAGGGCCCCGTTAGCGGGGAGTGACCATGCCACAGCCTGGTTTTTCCTGGACGGGGGGGGGGCACACAAAGACGGTGGTAATCAACTTCAGGGGTGCGGATTTCAGGGAGATGGGAAGGATCCTTAAGGGTCATTTGGACAGGATAAGGCAAGACATGGATGCTGACAGCAGGTGGGTGATCATTGGGGGGTACAGGAGGCTACCAGGTCCTGTACAAGAGAGAGGCGCAAATCCAGTAAGACCAGAAAACCCTGTTGGTGGACCCGGGAGGTTCAGGAGGCAGTGAGGGATAAGAAGGCAGCCTATAAGTGCTCAAGATGCGAAAGGGATCAGGGGAGTATGAGCAGATGGCCAGGAGGGTCACCAGGGTGGTGAGAGCAGCTAAGGCAAGGAAGAAGCAGATCCTGACCAGGAAATCAGGAGCAGGTACGAGGGTTTCTTTAGATAAACTGGGGGGGGGGAGCAAGGGGCAGATCTGTAGGATTAGGTCAGGGGACGGATGGGTACAGGATCCGGGGGAGCAGGCCAAGGTACTAAACGAGTACTTTGCCTCAGTTTTTTACCAGGGAGGAGGGGGGAGCTATGTCTGTTGAGGGGAGTGGGTGTAAACCAGAGGAGGGGGTGGGACCCTTAGAGATAGGGAGCCCTGACGTGTCTGGGGAGAGGGAAGGGCCAGAACCGCCAGGTGGGGGGATGACAGTACAGGGAGCGTGTGTGTATGTGTGTGTTGGGGGCCGGGGGGGGTGGAGGTTGGAATCCCAGTAGAGAGAAAGTGAAGGAAGCCCTCAGGTCCCTTCGGACGAAGAAAGCACCAGGGCCGGATGAAATGCATCCCAGCGTACTGAGGGAACTGGCGGATGTCTTGGCGGCCCCCTGGCAGAACTTTATAACATCTCTCTGAGGACGGGGTGGGTACCACATGACTGGGGAGTGGCCCACATCATGCCTATCCACAAGGTGGGAACAAGAGGGGAGGCGGGGAACTACAGGCCCATTAGCCTGACCTCGGTGGTGGGCAAGGTGATGGAGAGTATTGTCAAGGAAAGGCTGGGGGTGGGGTACTGTGGAAAATGGGGTACGTGGACAATAGACAGCATGGATTCGTCTCAGGGAGATCATGTCAGACCAACCTTGTTGAGTTCTACAACTGGGTGACGAGTGCCCTGGATCAAGGTAGGCTGGTGGATGTTCTCGGGATCGGTACTAGGGCCCCTTCTGTTTAACGCATATGTCTCTGACATAAGAAAGGGTATCAGGAGTGAAATGAGTCTCTCTGCAGATGACTCGACGCTGGGTGCAGTGGTGGATAGGAAGGAGGGGAGAGTTGCCCTGCAGGAGGACCTGGAGACTCTGGATAGGTGGTTGAGAAAGTGGAAACTGAGGTTCAGTGCAGGGTTCTGCACCTGGGGGCCAGAAATCCGGGCCAAGGGTATACCGAGGGGGGGGGGGCACGCTACAAGTCTCAGAGGACGTGTCAGGCCGGTGGCGCTGAGGGTCGAGGCGCTGGATGCCACACCTCACGTCCGGAGGACTGCTTTCCTTTCTGTGGTGTGGAATTCGGGTTCTCATCGCTCTACAGCGGCCCCTGATGGAGACTGGGGGCACTGCAAGGAGTGGTTCACTCGGGGAATGAAGTGCGGCAGACGTCGACACGCTGTGCCTTAAACGTCACTGCACATCCGCGCTTTGAAGGGGTACAGATTAGGAGGAGAAAAGGCAGCAACTGATTGAGCAGCCTGATGGCTGCAACTTCCTCGTCTGGTGGGGGCCTGTCTTGCGAAGGTTGCACTACAGTAATGGTTCCCAGCCCATTGCGGGGAGTGGGGTCCCCTTCAAGGGTATTGTAGCAACTGCCAGCTGGTGTGTGGGTGAGCCTGCGGGCTGCTCTGGGGAAGAGAGGCAGTGGCTGGATAATTGCAGGTCAGACTGCAGGAGAAGAAAAGAAAAATACGACAAAAAAGACAAGTCTCAGAGGGCGAGAGGGACCGGAGGGTGGTGGTGGATGTCAGAATGAACAACTCTGAGAATTGTAGGAGGGCAGCGGCAAAAGCCAATAGGATGCTGGGTTGCATCGCTAGGGGGATTACCTCTAGAAGGGCGGAAGTGTTCCTTCCTCTGTATAACTGCTTGGTTAGGTCGCACCTCGAGTACTGTGTTCAGTTTTGGAGATCGCACTTAAGGAGGGACGTTGCACTCCTGGAGAGGGTCCAGAGGAGGGCAACCAAAATGATCTGGGGCCTGGGGGAAAGGACCTATGGGGAGAGGCTTGAGGAGCTCAAAATGTACATCCTGAAGAAGAGGAGGGACAGGGGCGACATGATAGAGGTCTTCAAGTACATGAAGGGGATCAATAAGGGAAGCTCAGTCGAGGTACTCCAAAGGAAGGGGGGCAACTAGAGGGCATGGGTGGAAGCTGGAGGGGAGAGAGAGAGGTGTTACTACACGGAAAGAGTGGTGGAACCATGGAATGCACTTCCCAAGGGACTGGTGAAGGCAGAGACTGTGGAGGGGTTTAAGAGGGTCTGGGACAGGTATAGGGAGAGTGTGAAGCTGACGGAAGTCCAGTAGAAGGGAAACATCTTGGACTGGGGACAGAGAAACTGGGGGGTGGGGGAGACAGCAAACCGCGCCTCAGTATGGGTGCTGACTATCAAGCAGATACGAAGACCAATAGGCCTCCTCTGCTGGCATTTTAGTAAGTTTGCCGGGAAGAAATACCAAAGGAGAGTACTCGGCCCCAGGGGGTATGCCAGGGGACAAAACCAATGTGTGACACAGGTGATTCAGGGGACCAGAAGCAGCTGCAGTGGGATCTCAGTGGGGTGGGATGCTCTCGTGGATGGTAGCTGAAGGAGATCCTAACCTGTGGCCTGAGGAAGAAAAATATGTTCGGAAGGGGGAATAGAATATTGGCGGTGAAGACCAAGATGGTTAACAGAAGGTGCACAATCCATATAACTCAGATAAGACAGAATGGCTAAATTCCTTTACATTGCCCAGAAGAGAGTTCCGACTGGTAGTTGCAGCAATGGCAACAAGCCCTCTCACCAATCATTTTGCTTCACTGTGGAACTCTGAACAAATCACTTTCAAAAGGAAAGCAGATTTTTCTGGTCCTGCAAACTCTTGAAAGCCCACGTAAAGCCATTTCAAATGAGGTCATGCACTGATCTACAGGTGTCTGCAGTCTGACCATATCTGTATCAAAATCAGCCACACATAACATCATCTATAGGTGTCAGCAGTGTGGCTATATCTATATCAAAATCAACCGTGCACAACATCAAGACAGCAGCAGCACAAGAACTAGTGTACTGCCTGAAATTAATCTTAACTTTCAAAAGTGGTAACTACAGAGGTTGTCACAGTAAAGTTGCGCGGTAGCAGTATACCATGCAGTGCGCAACTGCAGTACCCACTGAGTAACATGTATACCACTACTGCGCAATGAAGCGCACCGAGCAACTTTACTGCGACAACCACCGTATTATTTATTTTTATTTTATTTTAGTCGTTGGTAACCGGGTAAGGCCGACTAGGCACAAGTGCCTGTTTTCAGGGGCAACCTGGGAGCACTGGGCAGTTAAGTGACATGCTCAGAGTCGCACAGTATACAAGTGAAGGTTATGAGAATCAAACCAGGGTCTGGTCTGCTGGATGTACTAAGCTCATTCACGGCTCATTACTCTAACCTCTAGGTTATACTGCCAGCCCCATGCGTGGCTGATTACTTCTTATAGCTGAAATAAATTGTACCTGCAACTAATTATTTTACAGCTGCTTGTTCTACTTTTTGAAATACATTGCCAGTTTTAACTATATTCTATCTGTATTTGACGTACCCTGCCTGATTCCTAGATTACGTATGCTAATGTCCTTACTTTCTCCCGCTAACGTTCTGACTACTCCTGTTTATTGTTATTGCTTAGTGTTACTGCCTCTTACTGACCATACCTGTAATGTTCCCGCACTCCTGTAATGCTTGTTGTAAGCTTGTCTTATGTTACTCTCCCGGGTCGTGCCTGAAAATAATCATTTTATGGCTAGTGCACCTACCCGGTAAACAAAAACTAAATAAATAAATAAAATCTTCACCCTACCCTTACCTTCCCAGCTCTTTTCTCTTCATGTCTCATTGCAGACCTAGATGTACATCACTGACTGCACTTATTGGTTTCTTGAGATGGTATTCAATTACATTACATGACGGCACTCATTTTGCACAATACCATCTTTAATGCCAGTTACGTTTATGCAGGTATCCCTTAAATTTTGGTATTGTTATATAGACGTTTCTGTATATATGAAATAAACTCCTTGTACCCTCTTCCCCCAGGTTGCACAATGAGATGAGCAACTTGTTGTTCAGTGTGCCCTTCCTGGTGAAACATTTCAATAAAATAAACAAAATAACTATTTTGTCCCCTACTGCTGTTTAGAATATTTTCTACTGGACAGTTCTTGGTGTGATATATAGAACGGCAATTTACACAGAGGGTGACATAGCTCGTTCTAGTCCTCCTCCTCCTATGTCATCAGCCCTATGACCTCCATCTGTGACATCACAACTGACAAAGAAGAGACAATCACCTGATGCGAGACTGATCACTTGTGATGTCTGAGCACAATATGTGAGGTCACAATGCTGATGAGGGATGAAGAGGAAAAGACCCTGATCTGCCCATCTCCAGGGAAAGCTCAGTTCATCACATCACACCAAGTGCTGCCAGGTAAGAAACCTTTCAATGAGCAAACAAAAGAAAAAAATACTTATAGGGACACGTGGTTAATAAAGGGTTAATTTCATTTTGCAGATGAGAAAAAACGGTATTGTCACCAGTGGCTGCATCACCCAAATCCATTTTTACCAGTGTTCTATCCTTGTATCCTACTGGTATGTGTACAAATACTCAGGATGAAAGAAGGATAACTGCACATCAAATTAAATGAAGCAAAATGAAAAATAGTACAGGAAAGAATTTATAGAATCATACAGTTTCTAAAGATTCACTGATCTGGTAAAAAATGGCAAATTCAATGGAATGCTTTGTTTTTACCAGGGTATAGAAAGACCAAATTCTGGAATTTTACTAGTTTTTCCACTAAAAACCGAAAATCAGTGTCCTTGCTTATAAGAACTGACAACTTTTTAAAAATAATTAAATTGTTTGCCTGCTGTTTTTGGGACTATTCGCTCTTTAATGGAACCTCCAGACAACATGAGTGACTTTGCGACATGGACAGCACCCGACTTCTGGTACCTACAGGTCAGCTGTTTAAAAGGGCTTTACAGGGGCTTTCAGGCTACGCCTGACCCTGCACTTCGACATTACCTTTTAACCTCCCTGTGCTTCCGTTCTCTTAGCCATAGTACTTAGAAGCAGGACACCACATGATTTATGCAAGGTGTATGAGAGAGAAAAACATGCAGCATAATTAATTTATCTGGTCAGGTTCTACAGTCTAAACAAGAATAAACAGTTTAGTATCGCAGTGAAAAGTCATCCACACACTCCACAAGCCAGTGCCACTACCCTTGCTTCCCTGAAGCAGCTGTGAGACCATAGTCAGTGTCCAACATTACGCGGACCAATCAGAAAACTGCACATTCTTCCCATTTAATAACTTGCAACACTGATAAAAAAAAAAAGTTCCAAAGATTTAGATTAAAATCATCAATGTTACTTTAACAATAACAAGAATCTATATTGCACATAAATCAAGGATGCAAGAAGGACAACGGCTAGATACATTTTTTTATGCTTCCTTGTTGCAGTGACTTAGATGACACTTCACTCGCGGCTACGCTTTGCACTGCCACTCATGAGATCATGTGAGGTCATCACAACTCATATGAATAAAATATTTATCCAACACTGCTGTGCTGCATATTCCCTATATGATACATACCATCTCAATGGGGCTATCTTGGGAAAAATAAATTTAAAATATAATATGAATGAAGAACAATCTTTTTACAGAAAAAAGAAACTTGTGTTACTGTTTTAATGTCTCAGAAAACCTTCACAGGACTTCTAATTTATGCTAAAAAAAACTAATAGATGGCTGGCCCGCCGGCGCAGCAGTAGCGCTACCGCTTGCGACGCCGATGACCCGGGTTCAGGTACAAGCCCGGGGAGTCAGAGGGCTGGCCTGGGGGAGGAGGCTGAGCGTCCCCAGTATTGCTCGCCTTCTCCGGGGAGGGAGGGGGCAAAGGCTTGGTGCTTGACTGGCCCCAGGCAGAGGCCTGTGATACAGCAAACACCTAGCCAGGTTGCATGGGGGAGGGACGTGATAGACATCGGCGGTTACGCCTTAATGTTGGGGCGCACGTCGCGTCTGCAGAAAGAGGGAAAATAGCTCTCCAGGCGCCCAGAAGACAGAGTGCTCATTGCAAACCCCACAGCTCACACCTGCCTGTCCTAGCCAGACCCGACAAAACCAGAATGTTCGGGGTGTACAGGCTCCACCTCGTCCCTGCCTTGGAGGAAAAAACACAGCTCCATGGGGGTACCTGAGAGCTCTAGGTAGGTACAAGAAGCAGGGGCAGACACCATAAGCGACTCCCGATGGTACGGAGCTTGGAGAGCTGGGGGAGGAAAAATGCAAGTAAAAAAAAAAAACTTCACAGTCCGCCATTTCCTGACTAAAATTGTACTGCACAAATAATGTTGAGAAGAAATGTAACACAAATATAAAAAAATAAACTGAGGCAATCTTGGTCTCTTGAAGGTCATAATAATTTAAAGACTTTACTGGAAAACAAACGTGTAAGTGTTGCTTTGTGGATCCAACTCCCCCGCTCCATAATCCTGTCAAGAAGCTACATTCATACTTGGATAAATTCCCTACAGGGCAAGTGTCCTTCTACTGGGATTAGCTATATGTCTTCTGTGTCATTCATGGGTTTACTACAAGCAGTAACCAATTCAGTTTTCCAATTTCAGGATTAGTACCGAAAGATTGTAATTTGTGTGGCACACTTCATCTCATAATTGGTCAAGTCAAACTGAAGCCTCCTGTGTGCTCATTCGCAGAGCAGACCAACCAAAGTCAATGCTTCTGTCTTACGGACTTCCTGTTTGTAAGCAGTGCTGTCTAGTTTTAAGAAGGATGAAAACACATTAAGCGCAAATGTATACAAAAAAAAGACTCCCCCACCAAGTGTGCATTCAACTGAAAGCTGAACTGTTCTAGACTAAACATGATGACTCAATGAGAAGTCACCAGAGTCCTTTCAATAAGTGACAGCCCGCCCCAGCATCTCTGTAAAACACTCATAAATCACTCAAGAGATAACAGGAGGCAGTATAGCACAGTGGTCCAAGGCTCTGAGCTGCAAATCTGGTGACATCCAGCAGAGCAGACCTGGGTTTGAATCCCACAGCTTCCACTTGCATACTGTGTGACCCTGAGCAAGTCACTTAACCTCCTTGTGCTCCCAGGTCGCTCCTGTAAAAAAGCTTTCAGCTTAGTGTGCTATACCTGGTTAAACAACTAAATAAAATAAACAGTTCCCTACAATATGAGACTCTATAACTCAGAAAGCACAGCCTGTAGTGAGAAAGAAATGTGTCCTACTAGGAATTGAACCCAGGCCACTGGAATACTTCCTGGTGCTCTAACCACTGCACTACAGGCTCACATGTCTGAACCTGGAGTTCCCAGACCAATCAGAAAACTTGAAAGGAAGTGTGTCCAGGAGCCCCAGGTCCAACCAACCATGTGAGCCTGTAGTTCAGTGGTTAGAGCACCAAGACATCATTCCAGGGGGCCTGGGTTCAGGTCTCAGTAGGTCACATTATTTATTTCTCACTACAATTTGAGATTTAACTGCTAAGCAGTGGCTAATACAGTATCCAAAAACATCTAATTGTCATCTCAGTAAGCACAAACGCAGATCAGCTCTGTTCCAAGCCCAGATGAGTTTGGAAGACATTATTTCATTTTTGTCAGACGAGAAAAGAGGGCTAGACAATAATGCCTATTTTCAGTCTTGCTCCGGGATGGGGGGAGGGTAAGAGATGCGGACCAACTGAAATTTTAACCTGACTAAACTACTGCTGGCATTTTAATGAATGTGAGAAATTTGGCCAGGACACGGGGGAAATTTGTGTTTTGTTTTTTTTGTTGACTGGCGAAGGAGGCCTAGGCAAATCTACCTATTTTCAGCCTTGTCCAAAGTGGGGGTGGGGTGGGGGGATGCAAACAAACATTTTTTAATCAGGTGCAGCTATTCAGCATTAATTATTTTTATGCTCTCTCTCAAGGAATAATATTCCTGGTTCAGTTGTTTAGGGTTAGTCCAGTTTTCCAACCCTCCCAAAAAAAAAAATTCTGTAAAAATGTTTCTTAGACTTCCTAAGTCCTGTAGTTAAGACAGCTCTGGGTGTACTGACATTGACCTACTTCTCCCTGACAGAGGATGCTGTTAGTGACATTGCTTCCAACACACTCAGGGGCCAGAGTCATCTACCTACAGGACATGGGAAGTAAAAGAAACACTTTCAGAAGGATTTTGGGAGGGCTGGAAAACTGGAACAACAGTAATGCACTAAACAATGAATATAAGTCATTGAGCGGGCATAACTCTAGAGGTTAGATTGACGACATGCGAATGAGCTTGGTGCATCCAGCAGAACTGGGTTTGATTCCCACAACCTCCACTTGCACACTGTGTGACTTTGAGCAAGCCACTTAACCACCCCAGTGCTCCCAAGTCACCCATGAAAACAGGCACGTGTGCCTAGTGGGTCTTACCTAGTTACCAAAGAATAAAAAAAATAAAAAAAAAAAAGTAATGTGCCTTAAAGTAGGTGTGATCTTTTATCCAGGACAACCAAGAGCGTGCTATAAATGTGGTGAGCTTGGGCACCTTAGTAATGTTTGCGAAAAGTTGAAATGTGGCTTATGTGGGGATCTGGGCCATGTTGGGGCTCACTGCAGGCAGCCCAGAAAATGTAATTTATGTGGCGAAATTGGGCATACTTTCCATCATTCTGTTTGGGCTTCACATAATAGCCTAGATCAGTTTGTTCAGGCGGAACATGAGGCCTATGTGACGTCTGCACAAAAGGACAAACTGAAGGCCTGTACTCTTATGGAGCAGTGGGGAAAAGGGGATCCCCATCCAAATCTAGCTTCCTCACCTGCTCCTTCGGTTATAGAAGGGGAAGATTTTGACTGTCCCCCTGATTCTATACAACCTGCTTTGGATTCCTCTCAAGACATACTGAGTGACACTGCTTCTAACGTTTTGGATAGTGACCCTATAGTACGTGAACAGTCCCAGACCACGTCACTGGCAGTGGAGATACAATCATCTGGTAATCTTGCTGTGGAGGATTCTACTGTGGTTATCCCCCCCCCCCCAAGGTTCGGGGGGGACATATAATTTCAAAGAGTCACCCATTCTAAAGCAGCCTCGAAAAGCGTTTGTGTGGATAGTGACATTTCAGTTCATAATTCTTTTGACATACTTACAGATGTACCTGGTGAGGCAGGGGAGGACGAGTCTGATTGTTCCTCAGTGGTTTCCATGTCTTTGGACCCCCCCAGATGGAACGGGGAAAGTTGGGAAGTGCAAACCGAAGAAGAGGAAGTAAAGGAAATAAAGTGTTTTCTGACATGCTCCTTTCTTTTTTACTTTCTGATGCATACCTCTCAACCTCCTGCCTCGAAAATCAGGGACAGGGCATAAAAAAAATCAGGGACAAAGGACCAAAATCAGGGAAACTTCGTTAGAATTAAAGATACCCACCCAGAAAGCTAGTAGAATATGGGTCTTAATGCAAAATGCATTCTCTAAAGAACAGGTCTGTAACTTTAATGTTTGACATTATTTTGTGTTTACAATCCCCAATGTTTAGCCACGGAAACACAAATTTTAGGAGGGACAGAGTAAAATTCTGAGTCAAAATCAGGGACAGTTGAGAGGTATGTTCTGATGCATGCATCTCTTTCTATTACTACTACAAATGTTAATAGTATTCTCAGTTCCAAGAAATGTACTATTACTTTTGCAAGTTTACATGCTAGAAATACTCAGATTGTTTTCCTGCAGGACACTAGATTGCACACTGTTTCTGATTTGGAATGTGCAAAAAAGTATTGGAGGTGGGGGCCTTCACTGTGGTCGATGGGGGAAGATATGTGTTCTGGGGTGGGTATTTTGTTTTCCAATTTACATTTTTGAGTTCTGAAAGTACTGGATCTCTTTCCAGGGAGGGCACTGTTAGTGGATCTTGTTTTTGGAGGTATTACATACAGGCTGATTAATATATATGCACCCCAAACTAAGGCAGAAAGAGTGGCCTTGTTTCACCTAGTTACACCATTTTTGTACACCTAAATTGATTGTGTGTGTGTGTGTGGGGGCCTTAATTGTGGATTAAATGCTAGGGACTGGGCTAGAAAAACCACAAAGGTGTTTAGTGATACAAAAGCTCTGCTATCTATCCTGACTAATGCTGACTTGTGTGATCTTTATGACATAATGGAAAGGACACCTGTGCATACCTTTTATAAAGAAAAGATATCCACTCGCATTGATTTTTTGTTTACTTCTAAAAGGATAAATTGTACTGATATTAAGATTTTGCCGTTAGAAACTTCTGATCATCTTCAGGTTCGTGCTGAGATTGGTCTAAATTATAACATTACTTTTGGGAGGGGTTATTGGAAATTGAATACTTACATTTAACAGAGTGACATAGTGAAAAGGGACCTTTGTGATATCTTGCAGAATAAACTTGATATGCGTTTTTTGTATGGTGCATGGGGTGACTGGTGGGAGGATTCCAAAAAGAATGTTAAACTTTTTTTTCAAAAAACTTCTGGCTCCTTGGCAACTTCAAAATATCTGGATTATTTATCGTTAAGAGCAAAGTATTTGAAACTTTTGTCTCACATGTGGGAGGCTGGTACGGATTTACAGGCAAGACTTCAAATTTTACGGGATCAAATGTGTGCTTATCACTCTCAAAGAGAGCGTGAGAAGGCTTACTATCAAGCATTTGTTACGCAAGGAAAAAAGGACTGTGCTAATCCTTATGATTTAGAACTCCAAGGAGTGCAGAAGTTGTCAATAGGCGCTTTGTTTGGGCAGGATGGGACTTTGCATACCTCCCATTATGGTATTACTGGAGTAGTTGCAGAATATTTATGGTCTACTTATCAGATGGATGGTGATACTCCGCAGTCTAGCTTGCTAACATCTAGGATATTGCCCGGGATTCCATGTAGTGAGGCAGAGGCTTTAATGCGTCCGATTTCGGAGGAAGAAATCTGTTAGGCGATAGATCGTTCATCGGCTAATACAACTCCTGGTTTAGACGATCTCTCTAATGACTTTCACAAGGTATTTAAATCACAAATTTCAATGATTCTTCAGTCTGTGTATCAGGAATTTTTGGAGGGGGGGGGAATTTGATCCCAAGTATGCAAGATGGTGTTGTTACCTTTCTGTATAAAAAAGGTGACGTATGTCATATTCAAAATTGGAGGCCTCTGAGTTTACTAAATTCAGATTATAAAATACTTGCTAAAATCTTGACGTCTCGGTTGGCTAAGGTTGCACCACATGTAATTTTATCCTGTCAATCTTGTGCAATACCAGGCAGGTCCATATAACAAAATTTGATTTTTCTTTGGGAAATTGTGAAACAAGGTATGAATATCAATTTGGATGGGTATCTGCTGTCTTTAGACTAGGAGAAAGCATTTTATGCGGTACGACATAGTCATCTTTGGAAAACTTTGTTGCATTACGGTATTTCCACTGCTTTTGTAGGTGTATTATAACGTTTATATGTTTCGGCACAAATGATACCATTGATTAATGGACACTTCGGAACCCCAGTTCAGTTACGGAATGGGGCTAGGCGAGGGTGTCCCTTAAGTCCCCTCTTATATGTCTTTGTTATGGACCCTATTTTGAGATTTATTGAACAGTCAGAGAATATTAAACTGATCTGTAATATTTTTGGTATGCAGTATCCTAAAGTGTCAGCGTATGCAGATGACTGTACAATTTTGGTAAAGGATGAATGCTCGGGGAGAGTTGTGCTAGATGTTTTAACTACAATGCATGCCGTTACAGGGATTAAAATTAATGTAAGTAAAAGTACTTTGTTTATTTTGGGCTCTGTGATAGTTCCTATATAGTTTCCAATTCCGTTGCTCAGGGTGAAATTAGGATTTTAGGATTATGGTTTGGGTCATTCCATGCTGAACAGATGAATTGGGATCATGTGTATCATATTGCACGTGAAAAAGTTGAGTCCTGGAAATACTGGAAGATGACTAGAAAGAAACATATTTATTTGTTGAAAACATACATTTTGCCTTATATATATACTGTATATATCATGTTTATCCAGTACCTTTCCATATGCATACTAAGATTATGGGGCTTTTCTTTTTATTTTTATGGGGTAATTGGTTAAATCTGGTCAAAAGAGCTCATACATTTAGAACTAGAAAAGAGGGAGGGCTGGGAATGATACAACCAACGGTCTCCTTATTTAGTAATTTTTTCTATGGTAACGTTCGCCCACTGCTCCTTGGTGAAATGACTTTAGGGTTATTGGAATGAAACATTGGGAAGCTAACTTCTTATCTGCCTGGGGACGAGGGAAATGGCATGTTTCAGATAAAAGTTTACCTATGTTCAAACCACGTTAAAATATGTTCGGCTGTGGAAAATTGTCTTACATTGGTTTGTGGATTCCAACAAACGGCTTTTTTATAATGAAGTTGTGGCTCATCGTTATCTAGAATATCCAGTTTTTGCTATTCCTCCTCAGATGAACTGTCAACTTCTCATTGCTAGCATTACTGAACCACGAATTCTGAAAAAAATGCAAGATGTTATTTGGTTGTACGGACATCAGAAGTTGAACGTCAAGGGCAACCAGAAACATAAAATAATGCAGGAAAGACTTTGTCTTGCTGAACACTGTGTGGAAAAAATTGAGACTATATATCATTTGTTTTTTGACTGTATTTATGTATCAGGTTTTTGGGATGCTTTGAGTGCTTTATTTATGGGGGAACGATTATTTTCTCATATGTGTTGTGATGTTTTGGTTTTGGGGCAGTTAGGTGTGGGGTGGACTAAATGGCATAGAAGTACAGTATGGGTAATCTTAGCATGTTTGAAATGGGTGATCTGGCATTCCAGATGTCTTAAGTTTTACAATCAAGGAAATTACTGTATGGGATATGTTATGTCAGGTACAACTGGAATTGGACAAAATTTATCAGTACGAATATAGTACTCTGGGGGTTGTTTTCTGTCGACACCTTTGGAAGGGTGTGGAATGGGTGGGATAGGTATTTTTATGTATTATATGGGACATGTGTTGCATGTTTTAGTTTTTCTTATTTCTCTGTTATTTTACTTGTTTTTTTTGTTTCTGATTATGTTTCCTGTTTTGTTGTATATGCTCTTTGTTTCTTTTTGGTTTTGTTTTCTAATATAAATGTCCCCTACTCTTTTTGATAAGTGCCATGGGATCTTTAACATCCACCCGAACTACCACCAATCCAGGCAGATGGGACTTCGGTTTAACGTCTCATCCGAGAGACGGCACCTCAGTGTCAGTACTGAGATATTAACCCAAGTGCCAGATGTGGGAACTGAACCCACAGCCCTCTGATCTCCCGGCCTCAGAAGGCAACTGTGCTACCTACTGAGCCACGGACACTGCTAAATATATTCACTGCTATATATATATTCATTCTGCATATTGTATTCTGTTATAAAATGGACTTCAAGATCCTTCAGAGTCCTAGCTAATTCACTGGTCTAAACACATGGCCTGACCATTCATTCTCTCATATACCAATAGTTCGTGATGAGCCTGCCTATCTACCTAGCAACAACATACCTAAATGAAAATAAAACCTTTTTCTATTAAAAAAAAAACTTTACACTGTTTGAACACAAAAATCCACAACAATGCATAGGGTTCTTCAAAATAAACACACTTCCCAGGGTCATTCAAAGGCCCTCGGCCTTTGTTACCAAACCACAAATTCTACCTAGCAACAACCGAACTTGAGGGAAATAAAAATAAAACCTTTTTCCATTAAAAACAAAAACGTTTTGAGGGGGCGCTGTGCAGCCCGAGCTAAGCAGCAGCAGTTTTTTGAGCTCTCGATAAAACATCTTTATTTTATTTATTTATTTGCTTTTGGTAACCGGGTAAGCACACTAGACAGCTGGTGCCTATTTTCAGGTGCGACCCGGAAGAGTTACAAGGTATACATGAGAGAAATACACAGTTACATGGTACACATGAGAAAATTACATAGTCACAGTACAAACCTGGAGCGGCATGCTCCAACACAGGAGTGAAACAACAATGGTTATTAAAGCAGTAGTACATAGTATAGAGATAAGCGTATATGCGACACTAGTGGGTCGGGTATCATAGGGTACATACAGGCCTAGGGGCAGCAAAGGTATAGGACCCCCCCCCAGGGTGATAGACAATACATAGCATATTATTAATAAGTATGTTCAAGAATGGCTTATTAAAGTACTGCATTGTGGCATTAAGTAACGCTCATTTTTGTGCCACTGACGATTAGAGCATCCTCGAAATAGGAGAAATGGGTAATCCCAAAAAGGAAAAATCGCAAAGTGGAGCGGACAGAAGTAAAGGACTAGGTGGGGCCTTGCGATCTCACTCAGTACAGCAGGCCGAAGGAGACATCGAATCCCAAGAAACCATCGCTTCTCTGGGGCTGAAGCTTCAGAGCTTAATTGCATAGGTCTCTACTCTAAAATCAAAAAGTGGATGATTTCAACACTCGAGTTTTGGTTGTTGAAAATGCAGTGGATGGCCTGAAAAGGGACTTTCAAGATGTCTGAAGGCAAAATCAGACACGAACACTACTACTAATGCCCTGATGGTGAAAGAGAACCAGCACATGTGTGCACGATTAGTGGCCTTGGAAAACCAAATTTGCTCAGGAAATATCCAAATTCTCGGTCTCCCAGAAGGTAGTGAGGGGGATCATCCTATTATGTATATTCAAGAATGGCTGACTGAAAAATCAGTACCAGAAGGAGACGATGTCTCATGGGACATTCAAAAAGTTTACAGAATCAACCCCAGAGGCCGACAGCAGAACACGGAGGAACCCTGTACACTTATGGCTGTCACTTTGGGGGTCGGGGTTCGCGACCATATCCTTAGATGCGCCAGAAGAGCGAACCCTATTATGCAAGAGGAAAAACCACATCTACTTCTTCCCAGATATTAGCTATTCCACCCGTCAGAGGCAAAAGCGTTTTGATGGCATATGACGGACTTTGAGAGATGCTGGGATCATACATACCATATTTCCAGCAAGGCTCCGGATCATGCATCAGGGGAAGGTCTTCCTATTTTCGGATCCTGTCGAAGCAGGGAAATGGGCTACACAGATAGCTGCGGGGTCTAGGAGCTTGAAGTTGCTGATAGCGACGACTCAGATGGGGACACTTAAGCAGGAGGCTCTCTTAAAAGATCACAAGTACACCTTTTCTGGCTGATCAGCTAAGCGACTTTGAATTTTGAACGTTCTCTACTGTCTACCTGTTGGTTTATGGGCATTGCCTAAAGACTGGGAGTTTTAACCCCACTTTATTGTTCCTTTACTGCTGAGGTTCATGATATTAACCTTACAATTTATTCCTGCTATTTTGTGCTCCGGGTACGCTGTAAGAGGGTGGCCTATTTGGGGCTCAATATCATACAGAGGAAATATGTTAAATTATTTAGATGGCTCTGTCAGGGGAAGGTTTAATTTTTGTATCTAAATATTTAAAGTGTAGTAAATGTTGAATTCTGCTGCATAAAATTTTATGGTTTAGTATTACTATCACATTTAGGTGATCACATGGCACCCTGAGTCCCTTAAGGGACTTGTTTCCTTTAATTAGGCTGGACAATCCTATAATTTTAAGAGACCCATGTTGCTCATGGGCTCACCTACACAGCAAACCTGGGACTTCTGTTTTGTGTTATTAAAAGGTACCCCAAATTGATGTAACTTTATATAGTGGATGCATAACTACGTATATCCTGTATTTCAGGGGATTATTTCTGTATTCCCAATGGTATCAAATTTATATATGGTCTAGTCACTATATGCAATATATATTGCAATGATATATGATAAATAATAAAAATAAAGTTAAAAAAAAAAGTTTTCCATTTTATAAGCACAGTAACTCACTCCAGGGCCGGGTGTTGTAGGGCATAGGTCAGAAAGCACAGGCAGACCAGGAGAACCTCTAAAATTTGGAAGTAGCATTTTAGTACAGTACTATGAATATCAATAAAATAAAAAATTAAAATTGTACAGGACAGCTCTTTATACAGGCAGTACAAAGAACGTCCTACATCTGAGGGTCTCCATCCGAGTTTAAATTTTAGTGTCTCTATTTCTCCCTAAACAAAACACTGTTCTCTTTTAATAAGATGCCTCTTCCTGGCAGGTTAAACTCTGCATCTTGATTGTAAGTTACATTTCCTGTTTCTCACAAAACGTACCAGAACTTTGTCAGTTTCTTTCCTGAGGCCAGCCTGAAGAACACATCTAGGCCCTGTCCATACTACACCAGAAAAATCCCTCTGTAACGTTACAGAGGGTCCAAACCATTACCATAATGGTTTGCGTTTACACTAGTAACGTTACAGAAAGCATTTTCAAAACTGTTGTTGAAAATCGATATTAGGTGTTTCCAAGAACTGTTTCTGTAATGGTTTTAAATCTATTTGGCCTATCCACACTACACAGTAAAATCCTGTAACGCTTCAAAACGTTTTCAGTAGGTGTAGATGCACTGTGACGCTTTCAGTCTGTAACGCTTTCAAATGTTATAGATTTTCAGTGCAGTGTGGACAGGGCCTTAGTCTTCATGGGTGCATCAAAGTAGACAATTCTGTCCCAGAGCTAGCTTGTGGAGGCCAAAATACATATCAAGGTCAACCCCATGTATTTCAGGTAATTTTTTTAACTAAACCCAAAATAGGTTTCTGCAATCATTTCAACAACGTAAGTATATACATTTGAAAACCAAGAAATCCTAGTTTCACATAAAATTAACATTTGTTTTTAACCACAGAGAAGCAAAGGGAGAAACAAAGACTAGAAACAGCAAAGTAAGAGGGAGATAACCAGGGGAAACTGTGGGATCATCATAGTGGCCAATTCCTAGGTGCTACAAGAAAAATTTGACTGCACAGTCAGACAGGCAAGTGCCAGAATACAAAAAGAAAAAATAAATCCTTGCTTTTAACGCTCTACGTAACAAGTGGGACAGGGTCTTACCCAACCCTGTTGCACCGGGTGTGTTGAAAATCACTTGTCCATTGGCCACGTGCCTTCCAGTTCACTAGGGGCATGCATTATTTCTGTAGAGATACATGCCCTGTTATGGGTTACTGCTTACAAACTCTGCAGCATTTGTTTTCAACATTTAAAGCTTGGGCCAGCTCCATCACCAAGCAAAGGGGTTAATTCAGTATGCTGGCAACCCGGGTTCATGCTCCGAGCCTGGGTACCAGGCGCGAGACTGGCAGGGAGGGGTTTCACAAGCATCCATTGGATGCTTCCTCCTCGGGGTGGCAAGAGCCTGGGCTCCTGTGGGTGGATAGGTGGATGAGTCTGGATAGCGCGGTCTCAACACGCCCTCCTGCATGTCCCCACCTCAGAATGCCATCGTTACAACCTACAGTGTGGGGAGGGACAAGAAAGCGGAAAATTGGGCTCCCTGTCACGGACGAGCTGCGCTTGGCCCACACCACCACGCAGCCCCAGATGAGCCTGGACCAACCCTGCAGCAGCTTCCTAGTATATGGTGTTCGCCTGACAGCACTTCCCCCGCGGAGGAGAGGGACCCTCCCAACATAGGGAAAGGTCGGGTTACCCGAAGAAAGGCTGCCAAGACAGGGTCGGGAGAATGGTGATGTGGGGCCGAAGTGGAGGTGTGGTGGGCGATGGCGCTCAAAGGAGTGGCTGGCAGGGGTGCCATGGGGAGGAGGATAAAATAAATAACACACAAAAAATATTTAAAGCTTATTATAAGTCTAATTAGTTTTTCAAGAGCCTAGCGAGGCTCCTGATTGGCTACTGGATCAGTCATTAACAACTTAGAAATGACTGATCCAGGTGCCAACTGATGCTAGGGCGGCACAGACGGCTCACACCACTCGGTTCAAACATGATTTAAGTTCAAAATAAATGGGGAAAAGAAAGTTGTTATTGCAATTAGACTTGGATGACACATAAGCATCCACTAAAGCCGGTCATTTCCTTGAATCAATGACCAGCTGAAGGGAGCCACCCCCAACCAGTCATTAATCCTTCAGAAATGCCCACCTTCTCGGTCATTAAAGCTTGAATTTTACATTCTTTCACAACAGCTGTTTTGTTTGGAAGTCCGATATTTAGATAACAACAGAATGACTGATGTAAAGACGACTTGGAAGCATCTCTCAACAGAATGAGAGTTTTCCCATCTACTACAGTGGTAGCCATTCTAATCCTCCACTTTACCAAAAAAAAAAAAAAGTTCACCACATAAGGGTACTGCAGTACAGCATATCCCCCTTACGGCAATATTATTCAAAGTACAAAATTAGCTCAAGTGTTCCTTACTGCGCTGACTAAGCACAATAGGTAAGACTTCAGCTAATGAGGCACTTTGAATATTAGTGCCATAAGGGAGAAGTGCTGCATTATAGTACTAACATACTAAAAAGCCAGCAGATTAAGCCCAATGGTCTCTCGAGTCTGCTCATGGATCAGTGCCCACCCAGGGCACTGTTACAGCCCCCCCTCCCCACAAGGTCCCTTCCCCCAAGCCCCGGTGAGGCTCTGGGATGCACCCTCCCCCTGTACCTATCCCAGCCTCTTTTGAGCCCCACAGCGACAACAGCCACCAGTTCCACAGGCAGCACATTCTAGGGCTCCACAACCCTGTCTGTGAAGTAGTGCCTCCTTGTCTCCCTCCTTACTCTCCCAGCGACCAGCCTCATCAAGTACCCCCTTAATATGCAGACCTTACCTTACTATGGTATGCTTTTGTGTGGTAAAGCAGACGATTAGGATGGCTGTCACTGTACATTGCATTTCTGTGCTTTTACCTTGCTGTTTCAGACGTTCCTATTTTTCAGTTTTAGCACCCTAAAAACTTACACGTAAGGAATTCTGCAACAGTGAAAATATTCATTTTCTGAACTGCGAAAAATACAGAAACTGGCATTAGTGCTGGCATGTGTGTGTCCAGTAACAGAGAACACAGAAGATAAAACACCAGAAATCTAGAAAATACAACTAAAACTAGGGAGAGAATTTTTTCCACAGAGCCTTCTTCTCCATGTCAAGTTCATCTTTCCAGGATATACCCTGTTTAGTCCAGACGACTCTGGTCTTCCGGTCCAGCACCTCACTGAATACCACCATGTCTTTCCCTCTGTAGCAGGGGCTCCAGGGGAAGGGCTGCCCACACCCCAGCGAGGCAGTCCACTATGTGACATGATCCAGCCTCATCAAGCATTAGGACCCAAGATGAATCCGTGGGGTCCAGACTATCATATACACGGACATGAGATTTGCCTTCCCTTTTGTTTCCTCCCACCTCCCTTGACACGAGCACAGCCTTCTGGGAGGCCTGGCGCACACACAGCATGTCTGCACTGCAGACACAAGCTCCTTGGCCCAGTCACAGGGGTTGCTGTAGTGCTGGAGCTCACCATCAACCCTCCTCAACTGAGGCACACAGCTGCACAGCAGCTTCCCCAGCCTAACCTCCCTCCAATCTCAACATGGCGACTCAAGTTTGCTTCCAAACCCAGATCACCTGAGCGGTAGCATGACACGCTGCTGCATGCCCATTGGAGCAGGAAATAAGGTTTTTTCTGGCTCACTGTGCCTCCCAGCACAACTCGGGAGGAAGAGGAGGGTGATGGGTCTGAAGGAGTACAAGGGTGAGAATGATGCAGAAATGGACACAAGTCCCTTACACGAGAAAGGGTCCTGAAGGAACTGGAAGTAATAAGAGTTGATAAAGCAATGGGGCCAGATGGGGTGCACCCCAGGGTCCTTAAAGAACTAAGAGAGGTGGTGGCTGAACCTCTGGCTATCCTGTTTAGCCGATCACTGGAAACAGGGGAGGTACCCAAAGACTGGAGGACAGCAGATGTAGTCCCCTTATACAAAAGTGGGAACAAAGAGGAAGCAGGGAACTACAGACCAGTCAGCCTCACCTCGGTAGTGGGGAAGATCATGGAAGCACTACTGAAGGAGAGATTGGTGGAACATCTGGTTGTCAATGGACTACAGGACCCAAGGCAGCATGGTTTCACCAGGGGGAGGTCATGTCAGACCAACCTCGTTTAATTTTTTGACTGGGTGACTAGGGAGGTGAATCAGAGGAAGGCAGTGGACATGGCTCATCTGGACTTCAGCAAGGCCTTGACACTGTGCCACACAGAAGACTATTACACAAACTGGGGAATACGGGGTGGGCAGGACAGTAGTGTGGTGGGTAGGTAACTGGCTGGGTGGCAGGACACAGAGGGTGGTGGTAAATGGCTGTCACTCCACAGAGGGAAGAGTGACCAGTGGGGTATCACAGGGATCAGTGCTGCGACCGATCCTATTCAACATCTTCATCAGTGACATTGCGCAGGACCTAGAAGGCAGAATTTCACTGTTCGCTGATGAGACAAAGCTCTGTAACAAAGTAGACACACCAGAGGGTGTAGACAGAATGAGAAGCGACCTGCAGAAACTTGAAGAATGGTCAGGGGTTTGGCAGTTGAAATTCAATGCAAAGAAGTGCAAGATAATGCATATGGGGCACAAAAACCCTGGCACAATATATCAGTTGGGGGGTGAGGATATAGCATGCACCAAGCAGGAAAGGGATCTTGGGGTTATCATCTCTGATGACCTCAAGGTAGGGGAACAGTGTGACAAGGCAGCAGGTAAAGCAAATAGGATGCTGGGATGTATAGGCAGGGGCATCACCAGCAGGAAAAGGGAGGTCATAATTCCGCTATACAAGACACTAGTGAGGCCCCACCTGGAGTACAATGTACAGTTCTGGAGACCATACTCACGTAAGGACATAGACAGGGTAGAAGGTTCAGAGGAGGGTAACAAAGATGGTGCATGGATTGCATCACAAGTCCTATGAAGACAAGTTGAAGGAACTGAACATGTACTCCCTGGAGGAGAGGAGGGAGAGAGGGGATATGATAGAGACATGCAAGTATCTTACAGGGAGGAACAGGGTGCAGGAAAACACTATTTTTAAGCGAAAAAGATGTTCCAGGACAAGAGGGCATGGGATGAAGTTGGAGGGAGGACGATTCAGAGGAAACATGAGAAAGAATTTCTTCACAGAACAGGTGGTGGACAAGGGAACACCCTGCCAGAGGAAGTGGTGGGGGCTGAAACAATCACGGGATTTAAGAATGCATGGGATAGACATAAAGGAATTCTGGATGTCAGGGGTAAGGGGAAACAGGCTTCTAGGAAAACAAACTGAACTTACAAGCTCAAATGGGCAGACTGGGTGGGCCATAGGCCCTTACCTGCCGACACTGTCTATGTATCTATGTAACTCTCCTTCAGGCACCTACATCACCACCTCTTCTCCTTCCAGACTCATAACTCCAGTTGTACCCCTTTGAGTCACTCTTAGTCCAGACCTCCGCATGTCTTCTGGGGCCGGCCTGCCCCTGCCAGAGGCTTCCTCTACCAGTCATTATGGAGAATGCACCTGAGAGCTCCTGTACTTCAGTCTCCGATGGCCGACATATCTCTACCAGAGTCTGCACCGCGGCCTAGTGGAGGAGTGAGCACGCGACATTCAGAGGGGGGCATGACTGTCGATTGCATTGTTGAGGAGGGTCCAAGTATTGTGAGGGGCTGAGTGTCCATCATCCAGTGTGTCGGCATGGCATGTTTCCCATTTCATGTCCTTAATACCCTCCACCCTGTCTGCTCGCAAGCATGAATGGCTAACTGGGAGATGGATGTGGTCACTACACCATAATCAGGACCGCCACCAGGAACTGCTAAAAGCTACACTATCAGCACCTCCCAGGTGGGGTGAAGAACCTGGGTTGCCAGCACGTCAAAGTGATTCCCCCATTGCTTGGCAACACAGAGCCAACTGTAACTATGTTTAGTTTTTAACATTTTCCACAACACTGCACAGGCTCTTTAACACAAGAAAATATAATACAAGTGACAATTTTAGTTTGCTAGTCTGAGGCTTAGTGCAAACTGCCCTGGGCTTCCAGCTCAGCGGAAAGATTTACCGCTGTGATGTGGGTGACACGGGTTTGGGAATGAACTCGGGATGCCCCAGGGCCAGCCAGGGCTGCGAGTGAATTGAGTGGCCATTGCATGCTCTTCCCCTCAAGAGGGGATGGAGGGTTGAGTGCCTCTAGTTCGGTGATCCCGGGTGACCACGGGATGCGCCAGTACTGGAGCACCCGAGAGCGTCGCTTCTTGAGGAGACGTGTCAGACACATGATGAGGCTGTGTCGCAGCGTCCGCTTTGACATGCCCCCATGAAAAACAAGAAAAACTAGCCTCCGACATGCCGCATGATGCCTCCCGTCCGTGGGATCCCGTGGTACGCCCAGCCCACCCATGATAGATTTCATCAGGGCTACTGAGGGGGCTCCAGGGGCACTGTGCTTGGGGAAGATCCCTGGTCTGGCGGCGTTGGTAGGGCGGCTGAAGGAGCCACTGGAAGGAAAAGCATAGTAAACAAACAAAAAAAAAAATTACCCTGGGCTATTGGCTACCCCATACGTTTCTGCTCTGGCTAGTGTGGAGAATTGCACCAAAGCTGCTGCTCCTCCTTTTAAGCAACAGTCATCTTTTCTGGAAATTCAAATGTGGTTGCACCTGCTGCTTAAGGTCTCACACTGCTGTGTACAGGAACAAGGGCACTCCTCTGCAGTTATTTTATTTACCATTTGTGACCCCAACTCTGGTCGGTGCCCCATCAACCTGCCTACCCAGCCCTGCCACCCACCATCCCCCAAAGCTTACCTTGCTCCAGCTACCCAGGGCATGTCACCATGGTGAAGCCACCGGGAAGGAAAGGGAAACCATTGCTCAGACCTTTTAGTTGAGCGATGTCCATCCTTTGTCAAAATCGTCACTCAAAAGTATAAAAAAAGCCTTCAAAAATCTCCTATTAAAGTCTCACGGAGCGCATCCCCACCCTGTTCATTTAACAATGTCATAACATGCTTGCATGAGGGCACGTCTCCTGTAAGGAACTAAGTCCATTTTGGCTGCCCGCTATTAAGAACAAAGTTACAAGCTTTTTATGGAAAAATACAGGGAGAAATGAATTGAACTTATTGTCTTAAATCCATTGCTGGGCAGGTAAGCTGTCGTATATGTTTTGGGGGAAGGGGGACTTAATAAGAAGCTGTTCTTGTCTTGTCTGGGTAGTTCACTCACGTCCAGCCAGACAGCAGAATTCAGCTAATCAGAGCAACAGCTGCACTCCTGTTGATCCTTCAGTCCCTACCACCAAACAGGAAAGGAAGAAAGTTCCCCCACCATGAGGGAAGGGCCCTCTCCAACTTCCATTCACAACCCACCTGTAGAAATTGGTCATTTTTCCCTTTGTGAATGTCTGCAAGATATAAGAGGAGTTGTATTTGTTTCACAGCTTCAAATGAACACTACCACCAAACTGAGATACACAATCCACGACAAATCGAGATGCAAAATTATGAAAGAAATAACTAGATGATCTGTTCCAGCAGCTCTTTTACTTCTAATATAGACCAATCTTTTGACATTTGTTTGTTTGCTTAAAATTACTCCAACTGGGATGACTCCATGAGATGCAGCATCTTGTTTTCATAGGAGTCCCAGGGAGGACAGCAATAGTCAAAGGGTTAACATAGTCCAGAAACACAGAAACACAGAATTTGACGGCAGATAAGGACCGCTTGGCCCACCCAGTCTGCCCATTTCCTACCTGATGGATAAGCTGCAGATCCTAGTTAACCAGCAGCCTACTTCTTCCTACCCCCCAGAATTGCCTTATGACTGTCCCATGCATGCTTGAATTTCACCACTGTTTTTGACTCCACAACCTCCTCTGGAAGGCTGTTCCATGCATCCACAACCCTCTCTGTGAAAAGATACTTCCTTAAATTACCTCCAGCCGGAACAGTTACATACAGGCAAAAACATACCGTACCAAGGCAAAAAAGCAAACTGTAATGCAAGTACACTCAAACAGTACAATACAGTATTAATAAAATGTCCTTTCTACATAAAAAACTGTCATTTTTAACTACTGCGCTTTCAAAACTGGAAGTCACTGAATTTTCTTTTTATTCTTTTTGGGAGACCAAATACTTCTGTCTTCTTTATTTTGGAAGTTTTTGCCTAATTTTTGGAAGCTATAGACTTCCTTCCAAACTGGAGCTGACAAAAGCTCCAAGTACAATATATGAATTAGCAAACTGTGCCAGACTTATAAACATCCTAGTGGGGCAGACAGGCCTAGCAACAGAGTCATCCAGGGCTCGTCAGTACAGGAGTATCTAACTCATTCATATGAAAGGCACCATCTAAATCACAATTCTGTTCTGTTCTTTCACAACAGGCAGCACTCAGCAGTTAAAGGACTTGTGAATTACCCTGAAAGAAATGCACTCCGCAGCGCCTGTCTGGGTCACCATCTTAAAATTCGATAGAACTAATACTATAATTTCTGTTTTTCACAAGCTTTGCTAGAGACCTGCTGTTCCAGAGTTAATAATCAAGCAGCCCGCAGTACTGTATGCCGGAAGGTGTGAAAAATCACTCCAGTCCTGTGGTTCTCTTCCGGACGGGCCAACAGTTCAAGAAGTCTGCACCTTGACTGGTGGGTTTTGTCCAAGATATTGGGATTTTTGTGTCTCAGGCATATCAGCCTCCCAGGGAACAATCCCAGAGCCTCTTAAAATGAAATAAAATCATGTCATGTGTCCCAGGTTCCATCCCAAGGGAAACCTCCAGGTTCAGCTTATTGCTTGCCTATTATCTTGCTTGAGAAACCCACTGGCTTTAATGGTCTGTTAGCAGTTGCTAAGAAGGAATGCGAACACCTGGGAGGGCCTCTTTGCTAGTGTGTGAACAGTCTGCATACAAAAATACCTGTGCTGTTCGTTCTTTCTTTCCTTTTTCCTTTTTTTATAACTGGTCATAATGGCCGTGTTAACTGTTCCATAACTCTAGCAATGTCAGGGTGAATATTTCTTCCCTAAGTATTTCCTGTCAGTATGTCACCTTCCACTAAATAAATGCACACATAAATATGTACTCATACTTCTGTTTAGCAGGCTGCCTGGGTCTATTTTTGCAGACCCTTTCATGATATTAAGAAACCGACTTGTAACTGTTTTACAGTGAGAACATCCCCTGAGTCCCCAACCTTTCTTCCTCACAGGTCGTGTTTAGTGCTGCACCTGTGACACCAAAGTCATGGATTCCATGAATTTTCCCCACTTTTATTGAAAACTCCACAATCTTTGCGCTTATGACAGCCCCTTGACAGTTGACATTTTCCATGAAATCACCTCAGTTTTGGTGTTTCCACATGACAGATCCATAATTTGGTGCTTAGCTGCCACAATGCGATTGGTCCCCAGTTCACCCCAGAGTGGGACTCTGGGCTTGCTCACAAGCCCTGGTGTCCCAGATGGGTTCACTAATGTGCTGTCTCCTGGTACTGGACCAGCCGAACAGCGAGTTTTATAAAACATTTAAATGTTTGCTGACATGCTTGTATAAAAATTTGTCAAAATATTTATAAATTGTTTAACAAACGATTGATTCATGACGTGTTATGACTTGTACTGGGATTTCCATGATTTCTGTCATTTTGACCATGACAGTACCAGGATTTTCTCCAAAACTTTCGATGACAAAGCGTTCAGTCGTAGTCATGGTCGCTGGTCTCCTATTTAGTTTCTGTTTTGCGCTTGTCGTCTAACCATATACAAACTGTAACCAACTGGATCCAACACAGATGCATTGACACCCCACGGAAGAGCTGGTCTGATACATTTATAGAAACATAGAATTTGACGGCAGATAAGGACCGCTTGGCCCACCCAGTCTGACCATTTCCCTACCTGATGGATAAGCTGCAGATCCTAGTTAACCAGCAGCCTACTTCTTCCTACCCCAACCCCCTAGAATTGCCTTATGACTATCCCATGCATGCTTAAATTCTACCACTGTTTTTGACTCCACAACCTCCTCTGGAAGGCCGTTCCACACATCCACAACCCTATTATTTAGGGTATCAAAACAACATAGCAAAGGAAACTAAATATGAAAGAAATAAAGTGTTCTGAGTTAAAGATGAGGCAGTATAGAGCAGTGGTTTAAGGCTCTGAGCTGGAGACCTGGGTTTGAATCAGACAGCCCCCACTTGCATACTGTGTGACCCTGAGCAAGTCACTTAACTTCCCTGTGCTCCCAGGTTGCACCTGTAAATACAGGTTACTCACCTGTAACAGGGTTCTAGGAATGGTATATGTTATTCATCCACACTTATTGGCAGGTTCCTTGCCGCTTTAACTCTTGCCGGAAGGTCTTCAAGCTGGCTCCTCCCACCCACCCGGGTGGTAAAACTCTCGGCTCTGCCCCATGACGCCAGATCTAGCCCGCTGGAAGCCAGGTTGTGCGTCAAAGCCGGGAGGTTGGGTGTGTGGATGAACAACATATACCATTCCTAGAACTCCTGTTACAGGTGAGTAACCTGTATTTAGGGACATGGATATGTTGTTCATCCACTTATTGGCAGACTCTAGCAGTTCTCCGGGAGGAGGAGGCAAGGCACACACCCAACTTAGGTAGAGAGACTGAGAATCTGAGGCCCCGACCAGCATCCCGGCGTGACCCAAGGTCGATGTGGAAGGGGAACGAAAGCCTGCTCGGGCGGAAGCCCTGCGGATATCCTGGACCGGAGTATCCTCGGAAGCAGCCACCAATGCAGCGGAAGGGTGGGTAAAATGAGCACTTATCCCTCTGGGAGGCTCCATGCCCGCACCTATAGCAGAGACCTATGCAGGGGTGACCCACCCGCTCGTCGTCCGCTTGGCTGCAGGTCTGCCAGATGCGGCTTCAGCGTAGATGACAAACAGCTGGCGAACCTCTCCCGAACTTCAGCCCTACGCTCGGTAGATGAGCGATAAATGGGGTCCCATGGAACCCATATACGGCCTCCGAGGTGTGAATGGGGATGAACCCCGGCAGAGGCAAAACCCCAATAGGGAAGACTCCGCCACCGCCCTCGGAAGGACTTCGGGTGGGGCGCAGGACAACCTTGTCCCTGTGGAAGACCAGATAAGGAGATTCAAGGAGCGCCTGGAACTCTTCCCCCCCTTCTGGATGGCAGGGTGGCCTCAAGGTGTTCTTCCACAACAGGTGGGGAACTCGCACCTGTGCAAAAGGTTCGAACGGCTTGCCCATGAGCTAAGCCCAACCAGCGAAGATCCCACAGAATGGGAATACTCTCCCCCAAAAGGGAGATGTGATCAAGGCCTAGAAAAGTGCCAGAGCACCTTTTCTGCGCCACCGACTGCCTAACCGCCCACGCCCAGAAGACAGGGGTGACCACAGAAGCACCCAGAGGGTCGTCGGCCGAAGCCCTATTTCAAAGAATGGACGCAAATGGTCCGAAACGCTCGCCTAGGGACGGGAGAGGGCCAGGCCCTATCTCATCATCCAATGGAGAACTCTTCCAATGAAGGCGAGCATTTTGGCAGACTCCTGGCAGGACGCCTCGAAACGACGAGGACCTTGCCGAAGGACCCTAGGCCTGGCCCCTAGCCACACAGGGACCGGGCCTACAGGTGTAGGGATTGAAGGTCCAGATGGAAAACCTTCCCCTGAAAAAGAAATCAGGACAGGGCGGACTAGAAGCCGCCTCGGGAGCCTGTGGCCGAGACTGAGGAGAGCTGGATACCAGAGTTGGCAATCCAGTCTGAGGCTACCAGCATCACCTGTGCCCAGTCCCTCCTCGCCTTTCCCGTAGGTCAAGAGAAATGGGGGAGAGGCACGGAGGGCCGGGGTCCGTGGCCCCGACGGCATCCCCTACAGCAGACCTTGCTGAGGGGCCGGGCATAAAACAGTCTTGGCCTCGTATTCTCCCTGGAGGGAGGAGGGAGAAGATCCTGTGCTACCTCCGGCAGGAAGACCACTCGTGAGGCGCAGCCCATGTTCGGCTTAGGGCAGTAGCCGGAGAATTGGAGGCTCCCACCATCAGAAGACTGGGAACCCACCTCCGACTGCGCGAAAAACCCAATGCGGAGAACCTCCTTACGCCGAGGCAAGGGTTCGAACTCAACCTGGCGGAGTAGGTAGCACATGGAGTTGTGGTGCTGTCCGCATGGACTAAACCACTAGACCCCGCACAAACGGAGCGAGCGGTGCAAGCTAAGCGGACTGCCTGGAGCTCCAGCGGGTAGAGAGGACATCGGGACTCCCGAGAGGACCAGAGGCGAAGCACTCTGTATTCCCCTAGATGGACACCCCCATCCATCTGAGAAGCATCGGATGGAGAAGACCGTTGACTCAGGGGGGACGAACAGGATGTTCTCCTGCAGGAGCTGGAACGGTCCGGAGGGGAGCGTTCCACTAACTCCTGGGCTGTAGTCACAAACTGGTCCGAGGAACGCAGCACTGTGACCACTGGCTGGCCTGTCCCACTAGGAGAACTCAGCTGCCATGAGCCCAGGAGGTGCAGGAGGCCCCGGAAGGGCACAATTACCCGGCCAACCTGACTGGGTAAGGGAGGAAGAACCTCAGCCCTGTCTGCCCGGAGCCAAGCTCGGACTCAAGAGTCAAGCCTAGTCCCGGAGAAGCCTCACTCGCTAAGGCACGAGTTCCAACGTGGCTCCGGTAAGGGAGACCAATGTAAGCCTGGAAGGTTTTAATCAGGCCGCCATCCGGTTGGGGTTACGCCTGGACCCTTCGAAGCCGCAGACACTGCGGAGCAGAGAACGAAGGGCCTGGCCAGGAACTCGTAAGGAGACCTCTCGCCTAGGAAAGGGAGGGGTCTCTCAAGAACAGACGGAACGAGGAGGAAGTACGACCTGGAGGCCCCGGAGGAAGCCGCACGCCTCGATCTCAGGATGGGAGATCGGCAGAGGGACCACCCGTCATGCTGAAGGATGGGCGCAAGCCCCCCGTCCGTTTGAGACCAGAAATACCTGGACACGAACCCAGGGTCAGAAGGAGGGCCCACCACCTTCCTGACCACCTCTAATTAGGGGGCCAGACAAGTCGGCTCAGCAGTCCGACGAAGAGTCTGTGGACCCAAGATCCCCGTGGGGTAGCGACTCAAAGGGGAAACCTGTTCGCAGCCCGCGACAGGGCTTTTCTTAGCACCACCCAAGAGGAAGAGGTGCGGAGCCATCCTCCCACGGGGAATACCCGGGCAGGGGCGACAGGGCTGGGGACAGCTCCTTTAGCCCGCCACTGAGCAGGCTTGGCGGAGGAAGAGGCCGAGGGGCTCGACTCTACTCCTGCTTCCTTGGAGGAAGACGCTGGTCTGGCAACAGGCCGCCCAGCGATGCCTGCTGGCCTCGAGCTGGGGCGGAGAGCCGCAGGGGTCAGGGGGCCAAGGGCTTACGCAAAGGCTGAGGGTTGCCCTGTCCTCCGGGCGGGACTGACCGAGTCCGGAGTGGCATCGACTCTCGGCCCCTGGATATGTCCCTCCACCCAGGGCCAAGAGGTCAGTCACCAAGAAGGGATGTCCGCCAACTCATGCTGGGTTTCCATGAAAAGGAGGATAACCTCAGCCACGCCCTGCGCGCATGCCACTGTGGCCGCCACCCCATCTGGCACACGGAGTCGCCCAGATCCAGAGCTGACTGAAGCTGCTGTTTCGCCACCGCCTTACCCTGGTCCCGAACCCACCGGACCGTGGTCACAGGTCGGCTGGGAGATGAGGAAGGACCTCGTCCAGGAGCCCAAAAGGGCGTGGGAACAGTGTGCCATCAGTGCCGCCGAGCTGGCCTGACGGAGGCCTAGGGAGGATGCGGCGAAACCTGCGCCTGACGTAGTCCATCCTTCTGGACTCTTTGTCAGGGGCCTATCCACGTCCTAGCATTTCCAAAACATTGAAAACATTGTCGTGACTACCCCTTCAGCCGAGGGGTGCTCCGAGAAACCAGGCAGAGAACCAACAGGGACAGGGTACTTCTGGCCACCCTGGCCGAAGGCGCAGGGCAGGAGCAGGCCGCCAGAGCTCCAAGGCTGGGCCCACGAGAGCCTCAGCCACCGGAAGGCTCGAGGAGAGCCCTTCGGTCCAGAATTTCCATAAGGGGTAAGGTGCCTGTTTGGAACGGGCTCGAGCTGCATTCGGTGAATTCGAGATGAGCGGAGCAGACCCAAAGAGAAAGATGGGCTGTCGTCCACAATGTTCTGGGAAGACCATGGGTCCTCCCTACAAGGAAACATAATGGAGCAGACGCAGGCTCCGAGTCGCGGTAAAGCTACCGAGGCCTGAGTCACTTTCATCCGCCAAGGGCGGGCGGGAGTGAGGGGGACCGAGTAACCTGCGAAACAGGTCATGGCCGCCCGGTTCTGCCGATTTCGGAGGGCAGCGAGGATCAGGCGAGCAACCGCCCTCGAAGAGGGCTCCATGATTGCCTGGAGCGGCTGGCGCGCTGGGCGATGCGGGCGGCGCTGCTTACTAGCCGGAGAATGAATCGGGGTCGATTGACTTCCGGACAACAGCATCTGCCGCCACATAAGTTCCTCGTAATGTCGACGCCAACGGCATCAAAGCCACTCCTCATCCGAGGAGGGGGACAAGGAAGAACGGCAAAGCCACTTGACTCGGTGCCCCGACTGAGAATGCCGAGGTCGGCGTGAGCGGCTAGACCGAGAGGAGGACCGAGACTGAGACCCGAATCCTCGGGGAAACCGAGGCGGGCTGGGAGGGAGCAGGAGCTCTGCCTCCTTCGCTCGGGAGAATTTGGCCAAGGACTGTCGACCCAAGGGTACTAGCAGAACCTCAGCCCCACCGGGAAACCGCGAAGGGATTGTAGCACTAGCAGGAGACGCCCAGATGACGGCCGAGGCTCGCCACGCCGACGGGGTCCTGGCCGGGCTGACCGACGGGACACCAAGAGGCCAGAGGCCTAAGACTATCCTCATCAAGCCGAAAGGCCGGCTCACGGGGAGTGGGGGACTTTTCTCAGCCCGCAGGGGCCGATGAAGGGACCCCGCCTGCACTTTGAATTGGGGCCGAGGAAGGTCCCAAGGGTCCCTCTCCCTTCAAGGAAAGGGACTGACGATGCTCCTTGAATGAAGCTGAATGAGTAGAACCCAAGGACAGCGGGAAAAGCGCCGCAACCGAGAAAGAGGGAAGTGGAGCCGCCCCCCAGCGGAATCGAGCTGCTCAGAAACAGCCGAAGCGGACACCCGATAATCTGAGGGGTTTTCTGAGCGGAAAACTACTCGATATCCGAGCCCTGAACGGGCCGCATGGTCCTCCAGAGAGCTGGCCGAAAGAGCACAACAAAACTTGAAAAAGCTGAGGATCATGATCCAGGTCAATGCAGTAAATGCATGTGGAGTGCGGGTCTCTCCTGGAGGAAAAAAACAGGCGCATCCCGGGGCCGGAAAGGGATTGAGCCATCGCCGCAGTGAGGAAGAAGATTTCAGAAAAATCCTCTAAAAGATTTCGAAGATTGAAATTTCCAGGAACCAGTCGAATGCAGAGCACTAAGGAGGGAACCTGAGCTTCCAAGCGGTAAGGAAGATCTGGCGTCATGGGGCGGAGCCGAGAGTTTTACCACCCGGGTGGGTGGGAGGAGCCAGCTTGAAGACCTTCCGGCAAGATTTAAAGCAGCAAGGAACCTGCCAATAAGTGTGGATGAACAACATATCCATGTCCCTAGAAACAAGCTTTCAGCTTAGTGTGTCTCACCTGGTTAAACAATTGGGGGGAAAAAAAAAAAGATGAAAAACCTCCTCCAGGTTCTCAAGACCCCATTATCATCTTAGTTTTCCACCCATTTATCTTGTTTGTGCTTCAACATGCCCATTTTTTTTTTCCAATTGTTTAACCAGGTGAGAAAATAAGTTGACTATTGTTATTCACCCAGCCTCTTCAAAAATATAAGTGGCAGGCCCATTCTGGGGAAGCTCTGCACTTTCACTTAAAGCATGTTTATAAATCGCCCTGGGCTCTGTTGTGAAAAGTTTTTTTTTTCAATTCTGCACCTATGGCAATACTCTACGTGACATCAAGGCCCATGGAATTCTGCAATTCCATGACCACATAATTTTCCACAGAATCTGCATCTTACCACAGAACTCATTTATCTTGGTGAATTTTCATTCAGACATAGTTTTTTTCATAGCACCTGGCTCTCTTCTCATCTAGTTGATCTTGCAACCCCTCCTCTTTGCTCTGCACATAATGTTATCGATGACATCACATATTTTAGCCACAAAAACGAGTGATTCATGCTGCAGACATATTTTAAAAAATACTGCTGCCGCAGAAGCCTAGGAGCCCTGCCGTAGAACT
Organism: Neoceratodus forsteri; assembly: GCA_016271365.2. Lineage (NCBI taxonomy): Eukaryota > Metazoa > Chordata > Ceratodontiformes > Ceratodontidae > Neoceratodus > Neoceratodus forsteri. The sequence goes on from CM057452.1 coordinate 74,457,769, forward strand.
CAAAACCGAGGTGCCACAGAGTGCTAGGGGCCCCCTGGCTCTGTGTACAAGGTATCATTGGCTTGCACTGCTTTTCCAATGTGCCCAATGAAGTGTGTTAGGTTACCTGTAGTACTTCTCAGCTAGCAGACAGCACATAAACATGCTGCTCCTTCAGAAGACTGAACATCTGAGTACCACGAGTGAAACCAGACTTCAAAAGCAAACCTTGTTACACAGGCAACCCTACTGATGTAAAGCACTCTCTGTGTACCTCGAGTCTCTACCCGACAGGCCTGTTTTAAACTGCAACTTTTCCAGTACCAAAGAGTACTGCACAAGTACAAAGCTATGCCTGAGGCTCAGTGGGGATGCAGGCGACATTCACACATCCCGACCGACAGCTGCATGAGCACGATGCACTACACATCCTTCGGACACTCACTGCTTTGCTCCAGCTTGGCGCTGTTTGCCTACCAACCTGATGCTCCTCCGTCCCTTCTGGTCTCTTTGTTTGCCTCTGGCCTCCTCTGTTCCATGCTGCCAGCTCAGGTCCTTTCCATGGCTAGCTGGCCCTTCCTAGGCACCCTGCTCTGTGCTCCTTGTGCTGTGGTGTCCGCTCTTTAACAATGCTGCTGACAAGTGGTGGTGGTGGTGGTTCCTGTGGCTGTCATGGTGTTGCTTCTGTTTACTGTTCCTGCTGTTCCTCGATGCCCTTGTCATTCCTGGGCCTTCTTGTTGCTCCTTGCAGGTTCCCCAGCCATGCCTACGGATGATTTTGCTCACTGTTCACGGACACCTTCTGTTCCTTGCCAACCACCTTATGTATCCTCTCCCATCTCTTTCAAACTGCTCCTTGTTTCCAGTGGCATCCTCTCCCATTCCCCATAAGCTCTCCCTGTTGTTCAGTGGAACCCTCTCTCCACATAAGTTTTCCCTGGTTTCCAGTGGCAACCCCCTTCCCCCCTCACCCATAAATTTTCCCTGGTGTCCAGTGGCACCCCTTCCCTCTCCCTTCCCTGCAAGTTCTCCCTGGTGTCCAGTGGCATCCCAACCTGCCCAGAGCACCTAAACCCCACCCTGATCACTGACAGCGGCCAGCACAAACCCTCTACTCACCTCCTAGGGTGGCCGCAATCTAATTCTTTCAACTAATGTAGAAAAAAAAAATCCTCCCCCACATATCCTGGCCCCACCACCCTCTGCACTCATGCCTCCTTAGTCAGCAACTCATTATAGTTCTAAAGTATGGCAAGCAAAATCCTTAACAAAGTGTGCTGCCAATGGTATCATACCAGTCTCACCGTTGGGCCTCGAATTTGGCAATCTCCAAGTAGTGCTTTTCAATATCACATGCAGGGAGACTGCTGCATCCACGCCCAGTGGTGTTAAGGTACTATTAGTGGACGTTTCATTTAGGATTTTAGTCACATGCTTTAGAACTTTGTGTGAGTTTTGACAAATGGGGAATGGGAGGGAGGGTGGGAACCTAGTGACCCACCAGACCTGGGTCTGAATCCCACGACTGCTACTAGCATGCTGTGTGACTCTGGGTGAGCCACCAACCTCCCTGTGTTTAATTCTTCCCAGTTCACACCTGGAAATTAGCTTCAACCTAGTGTGTCTTTCCCAGCAAATTCTAAATAAATACACAAAATTTAAATGCAATTTAATATTTCTTTTGTGTTTAAAAACATTCTTCTGATTTCAGCAAATGTCTACTACGGCGCCACGTCTACTGTTCAACTAGAAAAATATCATTTAACCATAGTTTTGGGTACTTCAAATATGGATGGCATAATTTTATAGAAAACAAGATCATAGCCAGCCCGCCAGCGCAGCGGCATGGTGTCTGTTTGCAACACCAATGTTGCAGGTTCAGAAACGGACCCGGGGAGTCGGAGGCCGGCTGGGAGAGAAGGACTGAGCATCCTAGGGATGGTTCTCCTTCTCTGGGGGAGGGCGGCTATGTGCCCGGCACAAGTTGGACCCCTAGCAGAAGCTGGGGGTCTTGCAGTGACTGGCACCTTGATTCCTTAGGACGCGTGCAGATGCTGGCATCATTGCACATCATGCATCCTCCTTCAGGGGAATAAATTAGCAGCCGCCATATATGACACCCCGCCAGCTTCCCTGGTCTGCTCTGGCAGTCCCAAACACACAACCTATCCCATCATCTGCTGTATCCAGCCGACTCCGCGCCCCAAGCCAGGAGGCAATGCTGGTGCTACCCCTGTTGGCACCCCTTCTCCCATCATCGCAGGGGTCGCTGGTCAGGGGTGGCCCTGCCCGGGGTAATCCAGGAGGTATCACCTGTAGGGCAAGTCACTGGGACAGGGTCCTGCGGCGGCAGAGTTACAAGGGTGGCAATAAAAAGCATACTATATTAAATAAAAAAAGAAGAAAAGAAAATCATGCAATGTGGCTCTCACAGTGACTATTCTGTAAGCCACCCACTTAATATACTTGTCTGCCAGGTCACGCTGTGGATGTGAGTGGTCTCACATGCATACGTATGGTATGAGAACTGCGAACATTAAGTGAGCATATCAGGTGACCTAAAGGTGGCCAGGCTGTGCGACAAGGCAGTTGAGAGGGCTAGTGGGATACGGAGGTGCATAAGGAGGGGTATCTCCAGCAGAAAGAATGAGGTGGCATTGCCACTGCATGGATCACTATTAGGACCCCACCTAGAGTACTATGTCTAGTTCAGGAGACAAGATCTCTGGAAGGATACAGACAGAGTGGAGGCAGTCCAGAGGACGGCAACTAAAATGCTGCAGGGTCTTCATCAGAAGTCCTATGAGGACAGACTTCAGGACCTAAATATGTACACCCTGGAAGGCAGGAGAGACAGGGGGATATGACAAGAGATTTTTAAATACCACACAGGGTAAGAAAAACACAAGAGGAAAGTATTTTTCAGAAAAAAAAGGCGGTCAAGGACAAGGGAGGATGATAAGAAGGTGGACGGTAGATTCAGGAGAGATGTATGAAAGTACTTTTTCACAGAAGGAGTGGTGGATTCCTGAAACAGTCTTCCAGAGGAGGTGGTGGGTTCAAGAATGCATGGGACAGGCATAAGAGAATCTTAGGAAAGGGGGTGCATGGGTGGGTGAATGGGACGGAGATCAAGTAATACTATTGGCAGGGGAAAATAGGCAGACTAGGTGGGACAACCAGTCCTTATCTGTCAGAAAAGCTTCTGCTACCCTAAGAAGGTAAGAGAGGTCTCCGTGGATGTGTTAATTTATTACTGACTGACGATTAAGAATATATTAAAAATCAAAAGTACCATGAACAAGTCCGTTTATGACACCTGCACATGAGTCACACTTTACATTACAAAGACTATCTCACACGCAGGGGAAAATAGTGCTCTGACTGGTCAGAAGTGCTCCCTTGATCAGTAATACTTGAACAAACAAACTGCCGGTCTGTCACCACTGTGTAGGTATACACCACTGGGGCACCTGCCTTTCTAAATGACCTCATAAATGATGGACTTTAGCCCGAGTGATTGCTGAGTGCTACCTGCAGTTAGTCATTCGACACAACAGAGATCTGCCAAACAAAGACAGTTGGACATGGTAGCCTACAGTATCCCACTGGTTGTACTGTATGGACAGATGGTATTGTATTAAGTGTACTGGTACTGTATGGCTGCAAAACATCACTCGTTCATACTGTAACTTTATATCTCACTGTTCTAGTTTCAGATTAAAATGAGAATGTATGTATGTATTATATAACTGCTAACTGTTGTCCTTTGTTGTATCGGACCCTAAAACCCTTGGAAAATAGGCACAGGCTAAAGGGTTTCATGGGTTTCAGGGTTGCCATCTCTGCAGCTATACAGCCACCTGGGAGACCACATGTGGCAGAGCAGTCAAAGTGGCACAGGGGATGGGGTATAGGCTGATGTCGCACTAAGCACGGTGACGTGTGTATCCATGCATACTAACATACTAAAATGTCAGCAGAATAGGCCTAACGGTCTTTCGTGTCTGCTCTGCTTGGTCAGCCCCACCCTGGGTGCTGACCTTGCTGTCCTCTTCCCTGGCTTCCTCCTTCCCAGTTCTGGATATTCTTGCTGATTGGATTTTGCTTCCAGAACCCTTCCCTGTACCTGTCCCACCCCTCTTGAACCCCTCCACTGTCTCTGCCTCCACCAGCCCCCTAGGCAGTGCATTCCATGGCTCCACCACCTCTCAGTGAAGTAGCACCTCCTCTTTTCTCCCTGAATCTTCCCTCCAGCTTCCACCCATGCCCTCTAGTGGCCCCTCCTCCTCCCTTCACACCCTGACTGTTCCTCCCCTATTTACCCTCTTCATGTACCTGAAGACCTCTATCATGTCCCCCCCAGTCCCTTCTCTCTTCCAATGTGTACATATTTAGCTCTTCGAGCCTCTCCTCATAGGTCCTGTCCCCCAAGCCCCAAATAATTTTGGTTGCCCTCCTCTGGACCCTCTCCAGGAGATTAATGTCTCTCTTTAAGTGTGGCCTCCAAAACTGCACGCAGTACTCAAGGTGCGGCCTCACCAAGCAGTTCTACAGAGGGAGTATCACTTCCCTCCTTCTGGAGGTGATCCCCCTAGCGATGCATCCCAGCATCCTGTTGGCCTTGGCTGCTGCCCTCCTACAAGTCTCAGAGTTGTTCATCTTGACATCCACCACCACCCCCAGGTCCCTCTCAGCCATCGAGACTTGTAGCATTGCCCCCCAGGGTGTACACTTGGCCTGGGTTTCTGGCCCCCAGGTGGAGTACCTTGCATTTCCCTGCATTGAACCTCAGCTTCCACTTTCTAGACCATCTTTCCAGAGCCTCCAGGTCCCCCTGTAGGGCCACCCTCCCTCCTCCCTATCCACCACCGCCCCAGTTTTGAGTCATCTGCAAGAGACTCATCTCACTCCTGATTCCTGTCCTTATGTCAGAGACGTAGGTTGAACAGAAGGGGCCCAAGGACTGATCCCTGTGGGATCCCACTAATGACCCTCCTTGGGGATGAGACTATCCCGCCAACTACGACCCGTCATGGAGCCAATTGCCTATCCATCTGATCATCTGGTTCCCAACCCCCATTTCTCCCAGCTTATCCAACAGGCCCACGTGAGGAACAGAGTCAAATGCCTTGCTGAAGTCTAGAAAGAGGACGTCCACTGGTCTACCCAGGTCCAAGGCACTAGTCACCCAGTCATAAAACTCCACCAGGTTTGTCTGACACGATTTCCCCGGGATGAATCCATGCTGTCTATCGTCCAGGCACCCTGACTTATCCAGGTTCCCCCCTAGCCTCTCCTTGACAATGCCTCCATCACCTTGCCCACCACCGATGTCAGGCTGACAGGTCTGTAGTTCCCTGCCACCTCCCTTGATCCCCCACCCTGTGGATAGGCACTATATGCGCCACCTTCCAGTCTTGGGGCACCCACCCTGTCCTCAGAGAGATGGTGAAAGCTCCACCAGGGTTTCGCCAGGACATCCGAAGTTCCTTCAGCACTCTGGGATGTAATTTATCCGTCCCGTGCTTTCTCCGCCTTAAGGGACCTGAGGGCTTCCTCACTCTCTCTGCTGTGTACCTCTTCTCCTGCTTAGCCCTTCCCCACCTGCCAGTGATGCCTCCCTCTCCCAGACCCCGATCGGTAAGGGCCCTCCTCAGTATCTCTGTCTCCTCCCATGTATGATGCAGCACCCCCATTTTCCTTGGTGAAACTGAGGTGAAGTACTCATTTAGTACCTCAGCCTGCTCCCCCGGGTCTTGTGCCCATCTCTCCCCTGATTTAATCCTGCTAATCTGCCCCTTCACCCTTCGTTTTTCCCCAATGTATGTAAAGAACCCCTTGTTCCCTCTCCTAATTTCCCTGGACTCGTGCCACCTGCATCCCAAGAAATGGGACCAGAAAAGCAGAAATGCCCTACCAAGGCAGGATGAATAGCAGCTCCCCGCAGGTCCCGCACTGGTGACATGGCTCTCCTCCAATCTGGGACCTGGTCTGTGCGGCACGAGGTCTAGACCACTGCCCCCTGTCGAAAATGATGACCAAACAGAGGCTGGAGTTGGAAGGTAAACCCAACAGAAACTGGACAACGGGGCTGAGGGAGCCATCATGAAGGAGGGCATGGCTGATGAAGGGTGGAGAGACACAACAGAGTCATTATAACTACAAATCTGGGCCCCAGCCAGTTAAACCCCAGTGACTCCACTTGATGGATTTCCCCACTCCCTTTGTGTCATGAAAATTCACCATTTTTAATCAAGTGGAAACAAATGCCAACTACAGCCCAAAGCCTCACTTCAAAGCCCCATTCACCTCAATGGCTGTGGACCAGTATTCCCACTGCAGCCATGTAACAGAGGGGTACTGATCCCTGAGGGACCCTGCTAATGACTCTCCTGGGAGATGAGACCTCCTCCCCAACAATCGCCTTCTGCACATGCCCACTCGCTCCCGAACCCGGTCGCCGGCATGGTGCGAGGTGTGGCGCCCAGCGCCTCAACTCTCAGCACTACTGGGCCAGCAACTGATGTCAGGCTAACCGGTCTATAGTTTCCTGGCTCCTCTCGTGAGCCACCCTTGTGTATAGACACGATATGGGCCATCCTCCAGTCTTGAGGCACCCACCCTGTCTGAAGGGAGCAGTTAAAAAGGTCCGCCAGGGGTACGGCCAGGGTATCAGCCAGTTCCTTAAGCATCCTGGAAAGGATCCCATCTGGGTCTGGTGCTTTTTCTGCTCTTAGGGCCTTGAGTGCTTCCCACACCCTCCCACTGAGGATTTCAACATCCATTGTCCACACTTCATCTACCATTTTGTCCTTCCCGCCCTGAGGAGAGCAGTCCCTGGGACGCTCGACCCTCCTCCCCCCAGCAGGCCCTCCGACTCCTCTGGTCCATTTTCAAACCAGAGATGTTAGCATCGCGAGCGGAGACCCATGGCTATGCCGGCAGTCCGGCCTTTTAGGCAGAATTTGCAGTGCGGGGAACCGGGGCTAGCAGGTACACCTGAGCACAGTGTAAGAGTGTAATAGGTGTCTGAAGATATACTGTAGGTGGTATGGACTTCTCTGAATTCAGTCAGGAGAGTGCCCTGGTTTAAGACACTTATATGAGAAGGCTGAGTGATTCTGCACATTGGTGCATCTAGGGAGCTGGAATTATCTTGACACTGGTGCTGTAAAGGCATATTGTGTTAGTGGCTCAATAGGCAGCACAGCACACTCACCTCTGGGGCCAGAAGATTGGACGTTGTGAGTTCTAGCCCCACATCGCAACTTGGGGTAATACCCATAACTGACACTATACTGCAGTATCGGGGGAAAAGGACTGGTGAAAGGGAAAGAGGAAACTGTTTAACTAGCAAAGGCACACTAAGCCAGAGTTGGTTTCAGGTGTGACGTGGAAGCACAAAGAAGTTTAGGGAGTTGTTCAGGGTCACACAATTTGGAAGTGGGGGCTGTGGAATTCAAACCCAGGTCTCCAGGTTTGCAGCTCATTGCCCTAAACCACTACGCTGTACTGCCATCCTTCGGATGAGACTTAAACCGAGGTCCCTTCTGCCCATCTCTGGTCACTATCCAGGGTGAAGCAAAAGATCCCATGGCACTTAGCAAAGAAAAGTAGAATTTTTTTTTTAAATAAGAAAATTAAACACCACAATGAACAAATACAGCACACAATAATGAATCAAACAACAAACACTTTAAATCATGTCATATCATTGAGATACATATTGCAGATATGAAACAGAACAAAAAAAGAATTGACAAAAAGAAAAGTAACTGAAAAGATCTTGTTTGAAAAGGGAAAGCAGACATATGAAAACTTTAAGACAAAGAACTGAGGCAATGGTTACCCAAAGGGCACTGGCTGGGAAGCCAAGTTTCAAAGAAATACAAAATCACACATACAGTAGCCCCACAATGCAAAGCACCATGGGCTGTATATGCAAATCACCACAGTATATTATGCTGGTTCAACTTTAAGCAGAAATGCATGGTACCAAAAGGTCTCTCACACAGTCTGCAAAGGGTGCCAACACTTTAGCCCAGCACACCCAAATACCACTGTCCTCTCACTCGAAAAAAAATCGATAAAGAGTGCCCATCCTAGTCAGGGGACACATGTCATTATCCAGCGCTTGATTACTATGTGTACACTGTCTTCATATCCGCCAAAACTGAGAAGCCAACTTTTTATGCCATAAACCAACCTTTCTGATGAAATCAAGTACCAGATACTATTTCTTTAGTGTCTACTATTTTTTGCTTACTGGTGAAAGCACACCTTGCTTGCCACAGAAAAAAATACACAGACTGTAACACTACATGCAAAATGCTTGCTATGTAATCCACTGTACAGGATACAGACCTAAAGCTATTATGTCATACGTAAGGTTAGCAAAGTTTGGGCCCTCCCACTCTGTAGCCAAAGCGTCCCAAAAGGCCACAGCCACTGGACAAAACAGCACATGTTCTAGGGTTTCTAGTGGTTGAGTACATGATTGGCAAGGATATAACCGTACTGCTTTATGTTTCATAACATTCTTAACAACCATTTTGCCACGACAGGCCAACCAAGTTACATCCCATGTTTGAGGAGGGATTCTTTTGTCATTAAGTTGGAAAAGGTTTCCTCCTCTTTACCAGATGGGCACAGTGCAAGCTGTGTGTGTGTGTGTGTGTGTGTGTGTGTATACATGTGTGTGGTTTTAGTATTAAAGATTCAAGTATTGGGGGGCGCTGTGGAGCCCTAGCAAGATGGCAGCTTCTCTTTAGGGCTCTCTACTCACAAGCAGACAGAATAATATAAAAAAGTGATTTCCAGATCGAGCAGATCAGCCCCAGAAAGTGCAAGGCGAAGATTAAGAACTACAGCATGCTATGGGAAATCCTCGTAAGGATAAAACCCAGAATGATGGTGCAAAAGCTAAAACTTTCGTAGGGCAGTCCGCCACGCGGTCCCAACAGGGCCGCAATACTGAAGAGACCTCTCATGCATCTTCTGAAGAGACTCTACAATCCCTGGGTTTAAAAATGAATAAGCTACTAGCCTCTGTGTCGGGTCTTTCGGACAAATATGACACTTTGTCAAACCAAATGGCTGGGATCGAAGTTACAATGGAGTCAGTCAGTACAAGAAGCATCGCTGGAGGCCATAAAAAGAGAGGACGCAGCTATGGGTGCAGTCACGGCAGTCCTAAAAGAGAATACACATCTAAAGACTTGCCTGGAAACTCTTGAAAACCCGGCAAGATCAGCAAACTTACTCGTATTAGGCTTGCCAGAGGGCTGTGAAAGCGACCATCCCCTCCTCTTCATGCAAGAGTGGCTTATACAGCAGCTGGGGGAAGAGGTCACAGAGCAAGTACAGTGGTTCCAAAAAGCCTACCAAGTAACTCCCAGAGGTATACCTGACAATCCAGAAGCAGCTAGAGCAGTAGTGGTAATGGCAGATGGGATGGGATCCAGAGATGCCTTTTTGGCACTAGCAAGACAGAAGTGCACCATCCTCTATGATGGAGGACAAATCCGGCTTTTCCCCAACATTGGCTATGCGACACGCCTGAGACTTAAGAAATTTGACAGGGTCAGAGCTCTGCTACTTGAGGCAAATATCCCTCATGGCATTGTTTTTCCTGCATGCCTGAGAATCGCATATCAGGGGGAAGGTATTTTTGTTCATGGAGCCAGCAGAGGCTTTGAGGTGGGCTAGAAGCAACGCAGAGGGTCGCCAGAGAGAAACAGAGAGTGAAGCCTCGTCTGAAAATGATGAAGCCCCATGAGGACATTAACATTTACATACTAACATACTAAAAGCCAGCAGAATAGGCCTGAGGGTCTTTCGTGTCTACTCGGTAGCCAGCCCCTATTGGTTGCTAGCTCCTCCTCCCTCCCTGGCCCCCGAGAGGGTTTCCCTTGGCTTCAGTACACCCATGCATCTGTCCCACCCCTCCTGAAGCCCTCTACAGTGCCTTGCTCAACTAGACTCCCAGGCAATGCATTCCATGGCTCCACCACCCTCTCAGTGAAGTAATGCCTTCTATGCTCTTCCCTGTATGTTCCTCCCTCCAGTTTCCATTCATGGAACCTGGTCATAGAAACATAGAATCTGACGGCAGATAAGGACCGCTTGGCCCACCCAGTCTGGCCATTTCCCCTACCTAATGGATAAGCTGCAGATCCTAGTTAACCAGCAGCCTACTTTTTCCTACCCCCACCCCCTAGAATTGCCATCTTGCTCCTCCTGGATGTTATTCCCCAGGCTATGCAGCCCAGTATCTTGTTTGCCTTTGCAGCCGCTCTTCTGCAGTTCTCACTGTTGTTCATTTTGGGGTGTACCACCACCCTGAGGTCCCTTTCACTCGAAGTGTCTTGCAATGCCCCGGTGTATACATGCCTTGGGTTTCCTGCCCCCAGATGCAACACCCTGCACTTCCCCTGATGAAACCACAGCCCCACCTCCTTGATCAACCCTCCAGGATATCCAGATCCCTCTGGACTGCCACCCTCGCTTCCTCCCCGTCGGTCAGTGCTCCCATTTACTTTCCTGATATTTTGTTGGGCTAAAAGGGTATTTAATTACTGCTGGAAAATGACACAATAGTGAGCTACTCAATACTGATTAAATATTTTGCTAAATAGAGATTTTTAGTATCTCAAAAGGACATTAGATAACTAGCTCCTATGTTAATTATATTTGGTTACCCTTATTACACCCGATTGCTCTGTTAGTTATAACGGGGCTGTTCTGCACCTGGGGAATCACTGTTGGTAAATTTTGATCTGCTTTCTGAATGTTTGAAGGTGTTGACATATTGAGAAGCTTTCTTTCAAGTAGATGATTTAGCATTTTAGGTGCTCAAGTTATGGTTTAGCATGGTAATTACCTCCTACCATGTTGGTGGAGGAATATTCTTGGAACATTCCTATGTGACTTTTAGTTCATTTTTAACCACACAGCTCATGGACTCCTTCGCAGCAATTCTGGATTGTAATTAATGGACTTTAATTTCAACTCTATATCCCCTCAAGGATGCATCTTAAGGCACGTGATAAATGTTATTTTCACTGCCAATAAGAGGAGTGGCACCTGCAGATAAATTATATATTAATGACGATTCCATGCTTCGTTATTAAAACTGTATGTCAGTTTGATTAATAATAAAATAAAGTATAGAAAAAAGAGGATTCATATGTTTCTGCCTAGAGAGTCTACGTAATTTGTGTGATTTTAACATGCCATCACCTTATTTTCTGTAGCAGGAAGCTAAAAGGTGGTATGCGTAATATTCCTGGAGTGCTAGGTAGCCTTGGTAGTGAGCTTCGGTCCCACTTGTTCTTCAGTGGGACAAGCCACGCCTCCTGCTACAGAAGTCCTATTTGTTTGTTTTGGGTCAAGATTAAGCCAACATTAAAATTACAAAAAAAAATACACATAAAAGGCAATGGGGTTGACCATTCTCACCCTCCTTTTCCATACTCCCGGTAAATAAATTCTCTTTTATAGGATTTAAACAACTCCCCATAAACTCTGAAAGAATCTGTTAACCTAACATCCAGTTGTATCAGTGGGGAAAACATGGACCAGGTGGTAAAAATACTGGCAGGATTAGTGTTTTAATTAGGAACATCTGTTTCTCTTGGCAACAGTGTATTTTTCCGAGAGGCTAGCTTTGCCATAGCAACTGACAAAGCCGATTCCCAATTTGCTGGGACAGCATTCACTTAACCAAGGGTTTGCTTGGCCAGCGTTTGAAGAACCAAAGGTACTACCTTAAATCTTAATAGGGGTGTCCGAAATAGGTATAGTAGCTATGGTCACGCATGCAGTGGGCAAGCTACCACAATGCACATGCCACGTGCTTTACTAAAGCTGATTTTGCTCCTGAAACCAAGGCTTAAAATTCAAATACATTTGAAATCACAACGGCAGACGCCTTGTCTTTTAAAAGCAGACCGATGTCATCTGCACGGGCCAAAATCTTTATCATAGGCAACGGAGGGGACATGGAAATGCCCTGAATGAACTGACATGTCTGAATTTTCCTAATTACAGGGTCAAGCACAAAAATATACAATAAAGGGCTGCGTGGTTAACCTTGTCTAACGCACCTACGAGGCCTGTAGGTCCCACCCCAGCCACCCATTCACAAAGGGGGTGATAACTGCCCACCCACATATGGTGAGAATGCATTTTATAAATCGATCCGGTATACTACAGTGGGTCAAAACTATAAACAGATATCCATGGGAAACTTTATCAAATGCTTTCGCTGGTCAAGTAGGGAATTTTGTTTTATTGAGAAACAATATCTACAACGATCATAAACACGTGAAGATATAAGCTAATCAAAACAAAAGCAAAACCAGAAGTTTACGGGGCGGGGTTCACAGCAGAGAACAACCTAACATTCTGAGAGAAAAAGGGGGGACTACATCATAAAAGGAGATAAATAACTGGAATATTAATTAAAAAAAAAACATTGTGATGAGCAGCTAAGTCACAGGCTTGCTTAATCCAAAAATCAATTTGTCCCCTGGCACCTTTCTAACAAACCAGAAACAGAGTACATCTTTGATTTAAAATAGAAAATTAACATTCCTTAGTTCAGGAAAAAAACATGTGAAGTAAGTCATGCCGAGACGCCACATTTTGCTGTAAGGAAAAATAGCATCTGTTTGGCTCAGGTCCCATTTAAAACAAGCAAACAGTACATCCAGAGAATGGTGATGCATTTGCTCCAACTTTGATTATGAAGACCATGGACTAGGATTGCATAATCCACTGTGAGGAACAGGGGCTCTGCCTACAAGTCAGCACCCAAGTCCCAGAACCCAAATACAGAGCAGTCAAAGAAGAGGTGTTGCACCGCCTCAGGTTGGTTACATACACACCCAGGTCTGGAGCATGTTCTGTTCTTCCAGTTCCTTATGTTGCTGGCTGCATTTGGCATTTAATTTGTCATGGCAGCTCAGCCAAACAGCATCCCACTTTTCTGTTTATTAGTTAACTGTCTCAGGAGGTAGGGGCTGTATTGCAGGCATCACATGACAAAGTCTAGGGTTCAAATAACTTGGTCTCCAATATGAGATTATATGATACTTGCCTGGGAGTGCTCCTTAAGTGAACGTAACTTATGTTCCAAATGTGAATTTTTGTAAAGGCATCCTTAAAACATGCCAGGACCACCCTAGAGGATCTTGTGCCATCCCCCCCCCATGCCCAGGCTTACCTCCCTGGGTAAGGCCGCCAGGTGGGCATCCCCTCCCCACAGTCCTTTGTAGCGTGCCCTGGCTTACCCCCCAGGGTGGGGCCATGGGAGCGGGACCCCACCCGGCAGACACTGTTGGCAGCGGGGACGGTGGCGGAACAGGGCATCATGCTCAGGGGCCAGAATTTTGGGACCTGTGGCAGTACCAAGGGGCAGGGACGTGTAATGATGTCCGGCATCTGCCCCGTCCACCTCAGGAGACAGTGATGGCATAGTGGATCCCCCCCAGCCTCCACCAGAGGTCTGTGGTGTGCCGGACACTCTCCCCCCCCCCCGGAGGACAGCAGTCTCTAGGACACTCAATCCTTCTCCCTCCAGCCAGCCCTTCGACGTCCCGAGTCCGTTTCTGAACCGGGGTCATCAATGTCACAGACGGACGCCCTACCTCTGCACAGACAGGCCAGCCTATCTCACTAGAGAATCTTATTAAGTTTACCGACTTCCCAGAACGTAAGCCATCCAGATACAAGCGAGTGTACCCAATGAGCCCAAACTTTAACTGAGGGTAGCAACAGATGTTTAAGGTTATAGTGAAGAAAATATACTATAAAAATACTATGGAGGTGAAGATGGCTGGTTTTAATGGGTAGTAGGCATTCCTTTTCACTGGGTTTAACCTACTTCCTAAAAAGGCCTGAAAATAAAATACTGAGAAGGGACGCTTCCAGAGAACTGGGGGTGAAAAACCTGACTCATGTAATGAAAGATACAAACTAAAAGGTCTTTATCAAATATATTCTGTTCTTTTACTCAGTAGCCACTTATCCGCTATCCCAGTGACCACCCTCTGTTTCCCAAGTTTCAGTTTATCTTCTCAGTTCAGTGTTGCTAGCTCCCAGGTCCAAGAGGACACCTACAATAGTCAGGGGCTCATTTGTAAGCCATATACGACCCACTGAGGGTGGATGTGGGGAACCAGCCCCAATACCCTTCTTACACATTTGTTAAAGTTCGGAATCCCACTAGAGAATAATCCATAGAGCTTAAACCATCTTAAGGATACCATGGCAGAGGGTTTGCCATGCACAGTACCCACAGCTGACTGTAAGAAAGAAATACCGTGATCCTGCTCAATTTTCTGCAATAACGGGTCCACACAAAGTATGTACAAGATGAGGCTTAAGGGGCACCCCTGACATACCCCTTTGTGTACTGAAAAAGCAGTACTGAGCCAGCCATTGCTTACTGGGGTGACCATAGCAGAATTATGAATGCATTATAACCAGGATATAAAGGAAGGCAGAAAACCATATTTCCCCAAAACAACCTATAGGAAATCATACGAGACCAGACAAAGCCTTGTGCTGGTCAAGGGATTTAAAAAAAAAAAAACTTTCCATATTATCAATATTCCCTCTCTCAACTATTTCATGTAATAAGATCAGGTGATCATGAATGGGCCGGCCTGGAACTGAGCAAGCCTGCAACTGCGTTACCAGATGCCCTATGACCTGCGTGAGCCAAAATGTAAGAATTTTTAAAGAATTTTCAAGTCTGAATTGAGGAGACAGATAGGTCCCCAACTGGTAAGATCATTTTTTCTCCAGTTCTATGTAAAAAATAAATAACAATTAAACTATCCTTCATGCTTGGAACTAGAGATCCACTAGTCAACATAAAAGAGCAGGAGCCACCAGTTTGTAAAACTCACTTGTGAGCACCCATGCTTTCCGGGGCCATCTCATGTTTCAAAAAATGTACTGTACAAGCAACCTCCGGAATGGAGCTACTGCCAGGCGGCAGGGGAAGAAAGTCAATAGGGATTTGGAAGAGATTAAGGTCAGAGAAAAAGACTTCTCTGCCGGAAGCGGTGGTAAACCCAGGCCCAAACAACTTCTTTGTATAAGCAGAGATAATGATTATCAAAATATTATTTATATCAGAATAAATAGTCCTGTCTTCTTCCTTAACCTTGGTCATAGTGTATCTAAAGGTTTCCTAAGGACAAATAACGGACAGCTTGCCTTGAGTCCCATACCACTGCTCTCGTGCCACTGTCCGAGACTTCTGTAAATGAATGAGATCTGGGTTTTAAAATCAAATCTGGTTTCTGCCATGAGAAAATGCTATTTCTGCAGATGGTCTCGATTAGTGAGGTATTTAATATATTCTGACCTTACACAGCTCCGGCCCCATTTTGGTAAAATTGTTTTTATCTCACCTTTGGTCTCTTCCCACCACAGTAATGGGGAGTCACAGAACACATGGACAGATTTCCAGGCCGAGATTAGCTTGCCCAAATCAGAATAGTTGGTTCCTTTAAAAAAGGCAGGGATTAAGTTTCCAGAGACCTGGCCCATGTGGCAGTGCGGAATTACTACCTTTATATTATGATCAGAAAATTCTAATTGTTTAGTAGTTGTGGATAATAGTGATATAGACGATGATGTGAAGAAAAAGGTTTATCCGGGTAGCGAAGGGACCTCTTAGGAAAGTACGAGATCTGGAACTCGTCACTTTGAAAAAGGAATCTGATAACCCAGCTGTATGCACCAAAGATGTTAAGAAAGACATGTCAAAAAATAATTGTTTTGTCGCTGTCTCTGCGTCACAGCCCAAAAGGCTAAGGCCACAATTAAAATCACCGCCAAGGAACACTGATGTTTGCAGTGAAAAGAAATGGCCATGCAATCTTAATATATTAGTCCCAGTGGCCTTTGCACTGTGGGGTATAGACATCTGTCTATAGCATAGCTCAGAACCTTAACATCTAACAGCAATAAATGACGGGCAAAAGTCTACAAGTTTGATAACCTCACAACATCAGGGCTGTGAAACAAAATGCTCACCCCAGAGTGGGGTCCAGGCTTTTCTTGCGTGACAGACTTCAGATAATGTATGCCGCCTGGTATCCTGTATAAGAGTCATATCACAGTAAGGCATATGACAAAAAGAGACGGCAATCTGTCTTCTGAATATTCTTAATACCGTCTACATTTCCTGTGGAGAATGAGAAATTATGATGGTAGACTTGGTCAAGTGCCAAGAGCAGCGGAACTTTAAAAGAATTATACATATGTAATAACTGGGAAATGTTTTTTTCTCATAGGAGAAGCGGGTTATTATTTGCCGTTATGCGAACACGCACCACTTCTCCTCTGCCCTTTTCACGCTCGCTTACTCACTCTAACAAATGCTGTCAAGCATCCATCACAGAAGTACTATGCTACATAACAGGGTGAGCACTACAACTGTGCACTCCTTTCTCTCGCACTGGGCCCACTCTATCCCAACTGTGACTCCTCCTTATTCTAACTGCTAGCCTTACAACTTGCTGCCTGGAGCGATGAATTCACACTGCACTTCTTCCTACTGACTGCAATGTTTAATACTGTATTGTAATACCTGTTTTTGGTATTGTTGTCTTACAATGTCCCTGTGTTCTGGTCACTTTATATTAACTCTTCACTACTATTTGCCTGATGAAATCTGATGCTTGTAAAGTCCCTGTTGTGCTAATTCTGTGTAATGTAATCCTCCACTTGTATTTGCCTGATGTTCATGTATGTACCTTGTAATGTACCTTGTAATCTCCTGGGTCGCACCTGAAAATAGGCACTTGGCTGTCTAGTTGCTTACCCGTTAACAAAAGCAAATAAATAAATAACAGTGCCACCAAAGCCTTCACAGAAATAACTAAAACAAAAGAACTTTATTCCGATGCTTTCTCACCAGGAGCCATCTGGCAGTTCAAGATCTACACACAACTATCACCCCAGCTTCTCCCTCTGCACGCTCGCACACAGTCAGCCGCGCTGAGATTCGTGGTATTTCCTGGACTCCGAGGGCAAAACTCCTTAAATCAAAACAAGCAGGAAACAAAGCTCTCAACTCTATTTACAATTCCTGCTTATTGTCAAAATATTTTTTCATGTCCGCTATGCTGGTTATCACAGAGATATGCAAATGAGCCACAGTCAACTCATTTGCATATAGCTGTGACAACTACCAACCAGAGCTAAACACAATTTTTAAAATATAAGCAAAAAACCTTGCCAGCAAAAGTGTTTCACAACATTTACCCCTCCTTGATTTCCTGTGTGTCAACTATTCTAAAACACACACACACACAAACAGACACAAGATTTTACTACAGAAACAGCATTTATTTTGCTCTGGTTGGAGAAAAGCAGCCCCAACGATTACATGTAGCAATGTATGGGGTGAATGCATAAATGAAATGTGCACCCTGGTGGGATGCTTTCATAAGTAGCATCTCACATCTCGGTGCACATCATTCTCAACATGCACTCACCCCCGCATACATTACTGTATATAATATAATAACTGGTTTCTATTTTTAACATAGGAAAAGCTGGTTATAATTCTGTGTTATAACCAGCTGGTTATAATGACATTCTCTTTTCTAAGTAAAACTAAGTTGCACAGGCAAAAAAAACCCAGAAATTATACAAAACAAAACATGGGTAGCCAGTTAAAACTCTGATTTTACATACATCCTCAGGGTGGGATGCCTTAATAAACCCTTCAAGCTTCACTCTCGGGGTTTATGTGGCATCCCACCCCCCGGGGGGGTGTAAAATCCTCATTATAACCAGCTACCCATCCATTATTCTCCATGTATTACAAATTATACATTCAGTCACCTAAGAAATGATCAAAAATAAAGCGCTGTAGAACACAACAGGTATAAATACGAATCATATCACATCACTTCATGTTGAAAAGAAAATAAACATACAAAGCCATATATCAATCATCCTAGGAGATAAAATATACCATACCATATTCTGTAAGGACAAACCAAGATATGACTTAACTACCAGGGGAATACTTTCCCTGAGAGCCCATTAAAAGAGACCAGAAATACAGAATAATTTGCAGCACTCCACATATAATTTTATTCCAACAGACATGCACCATAGAGATCCCATCCTGCAGATCATACTCGAGGTGGCAACAAGTCACATTTCTTCCACAGTGATCTAACAGCAGCGTCAGGAAATTTTTTTCATATTTATATACCTTCAACATTGACCGGAATACCATTTCCACCACTGATTCTGGGGTGAGGTATTTCTGGTGTACTATTAAAGAACGCCTCGCCCACCAGGAATAAAATCTGCAGCATGCAAAGCACAGTTGCAGGGTCGATTTACAGTAAGAACCCTATGGGGAATTAAACAGGCCTGATGCCACCACACCATACTCTACTGATTTAAAGAGCACCTTTCGCTCGATTTATTTAATTACCTGCAAACACATCAGGAGGCTCCCTTACCTGAATGGGAGTTCCTTTGTAGTTGTTGTAAACAATTTTCTTGAGTCCCCAAAGGAAGAGATCATATTTTGCCCCCAAGGGGCTAGCCGCTTGATCCCTTCCACTTCCTGATCGCCGATGCCGTCCCCGTGCTTCCTTGTTTTATGAAGTCATTATAGGACTAGTGTGGGGATGTGCTCCATTCATACTTATGGAGCGTGGTTCTAAAAGTTGCTTTTACGATGTTAATCCGACTTGTAGCACAAATCGGAGCCAGTATTCAAGTAGCAAGGCTCTTGTTATTTAAATACTAGATCTGATTTGTACTACAAGTCAGGTCACATCATAAAAATAACTTTTAAAGCCACGCGATAGGCTTTGAATGGAGCGCTGTCCCATGCTAGTCTTATAGTGACGTCATAAAACAAGAAGCACGGGACGAGGCATGCATCAGAAGTAAAAGGATTGATTGCTAGCCCTCGGGGCAAAAACCATCCCTCCTTCCTTTGGGGCTCAAGAAACAAATTTTACATCAACTACAGAGGAACTCCCCTTCAGGTAAAGAAGCCTCCTGATGTGTTTGCACTGCACCAAGAACAGTGCTCTTTAAAATGCGGGATCTTGCCACCTCTGACCTACCAAGTGCCAGGAGGTCTGCACATTTGGACACTCTATCAAAAAATGCGACTGGGTTTCCAAAATATCAGAACATTCCCTGAGACCACAATCATTCCTCTGTTCATTTCTGCTTCACAGTCTTGAATGATCTGTACCCCACTAGCACTGTCACCTACCTCAGCAGACTCTGGGCACTTTATTGCTTTCTCTCATGACTGCCCGCATATCACTGAATACTTCCATGCTGTTAATGTATTTGGTCACCACATGGAAACCTCATCTGCACTGCTGCCTTAGTAAACACTTTCCCATGTTTTTTTTAACTCTCTTCCCTCTGTTCAGTGTGCCTTTTCCGGTTACCAATTTTAAATAAAATAATAAATAAACTCATAGCTCCCCATGAATCCCTAGCCATGTAAAGTGCCACACAGACATGTGAATTCTTTTAGTTCAGAAACTGGCCAACTGCTTCACCTTCTTGTCCTGCTGGGCACAATTTCAGAACAAGAGTCAATATAGGTTCTATAAATCTGTTTTCTGAAAATTCCTGATACTAGTATCTCAACTGTTAAGTGCCAGCTCTTAATTTCTTTAAGATCATGAAGATGTAAACAGAGATAACATTCATATGGGCCTTAAGGTGAGTTACCCATCATCCTCTTTGCTTTGCCATTCCTCAGACCATGTCATAATCCATTCTGTCACTAGTTGGACCCAGCCTCTACCCTCCCATTTAAATGTCGGGAAGATGCTGTAAAACAAAAACACAGAACCCAGGAAAACAACGAAGTTTACTATATTCACCTCTCCCTCTGATATACTCATACAGGTAATACATACAGGTTACTCACCTGTAACAGGAGTTCTAGGAATGGTATATGTTGTTCATCCACACTTATTGGCAGGTCCCTTGCAGCTTTAAATCTTGCCGGAAGGTCTTCAAGCTGGCTCCCTCCCACCCACCTGGTGGTAAAACCTCGCCCGCCCCCATGACGCCAAGATCTAGCTCCGCTGGAAGTAGGTTGTGCGTCAAGCCGAGGCTGGACGGTAGGGATGAACAACATATACCATTCCTAGAACTCCTGTTACAGGTGAGTAACTGTATTTAGGGACATGGATATGTTGTTCATCCACACTTACTGGCAGATCATAGAAGTTCTCCGGGAGGAGGGAGGCAAGGCACACCCCTACTTAGGTAGAAAGACTGAGAACCGAGGCCCCAACCAGCACTCCTGGGCGCACCCAAGGTCAAGGGAAGGGAACGGTGAAGCCTGCTTCCGGGCAGAAGCTCCTGCGGATATCCCGACCAGAGAGTCCTTGGAAGCAGCCACCAATGCAGTGGAAGGACGTGGTTAAAAAGAGCCATCCCTCTGGGAGGCTCCATGCCCGCCGCCTAAAGTGGAGACCTTGCAGGGGTGACCCACCCGCTTGTCTTCCACTGGGCTGCAATCTGCCAGATGCGGCTTCAGCGAAGGTGATGAACAGCTAGTAACCTCTCCTAACTTTAGCTCTACGCCTCACGAGGTGAGCTGGTTCAGAGATCCACAGTGGAGGGTTTCAAGAGGGTGGACAGACACAGAAAGTGGATGTATCAGATGATGGCCTGTCCTGGGGTGGGGATGGATGATAAGGGTGGCTGGAGAACAAGGGATGGGAGGGTCTCAGCATCCAACTAAGGATCTAGGTTTGAGCAGACTCGATAGACCGTAAGGCCTAATCTGCTGGCAAATAGTATGTTAGTATGTAAAACGGTTCCCACGGAACCTGAATACGGCCTCCGAGGTGTGAATGGGGATAAACCCCGGCAGAGGCAAAAACCCCAAGGGAAGACTCCGCCACCGCCTCCGGAGGAACTTCGGGTGGGGCGCAGGACAACCTAGTCCCTGTGGAAGACCGGATAGGGAGGTTAAAGGAGCGCCTGGAACTCTCCCTGCCTCCTGGATGGCGGAGTGGCCCCAAGAAGGTGTTCTTCCACAACAGGTGGGGGAAATCGCACCTGTGCAAAGGTTCGGATGGCTTGCTCATGAGCTAAGCCCATACCAGCAAAAATCCCGCAGAAACGGGGATACTCTCCCAAAAGGGGAGGCGTGATCAAGGCCTAGAAGTGCTAGACCACCTTCTCCGTACCACCAGCTACCCTCCGGCCCACGCCCGGAAGACAGTGGTGACTCAAGAGAAGCACCTAGAGGGCTCGCCGATCAAGCCCTGGTCTAAGGATGGACCGCCAATGGTCTGGAATGCTTTTGCCTAGGGACGGGAAGGGCATGGCCCTATCCCATCATCGGAAGAAGGAGAACTTCTCCCAAAGGACAAGCAACTTGGCCAATCTTAGCAGGACGCCTCGTCGAGGACCTTGCCGAAGACCTAGGCCTGGCCCCTAGCCGACAGGGATGGCCTACGGTGCAGGGATTGAAGGTCCAGATGGATAACCTTCCCCTGAAAAGGAAAGACAGGACCGGTGGACTAGAGACCGTCTCGGGAGCCTGGGGCTGAGACTGAGGAGAGCTGGATACCAGCACTGGCAATCCAGTCTGGGGCTACCAGCATCACCTGCGCCAAGTCCCTCCTCGCCTTGCCCGTAGGTCAAGGGAAATGGGGGAGAGGCACGGAGGGGCCCGGGGTCCGTGGCCCCGATGGCATCCCCTACAGCAAGCCTTGCTAAGGGCGGCAAAAACAGTCTCGCCTGGTATTCTCCCCGGAGGGAAGAGGGAGAAGATCCTGTGCTACCCCCGGCAGGGAGATACATCATGAGGCAGCCTATGCCTGGCTCAGGGCCGCAGCTAGGGAATTGGGCCTGCCATGAAATGGCTAGGGAAGCCCGATCACTGCAACCACCCAATGCGGAGAACCTCCTGCACCGAGACAAGGGATAGACCGAACCTGGCGGAGTAGGTAGCATGGTCTTGGAATAGTCCAACTTGGACTTAGACCGTAGACCCCATACAAGCGGAGTGGAGCGTGCTGCTAATTGGACCTGCCTGTCTCAGCGAGCAGGAAGGACATCGGACTCGCAAGAGGACCAGAGGCAACGACTCTTATTCCCCAAGATGGGCACCCACCCATCTGAGAAGCATCAGTCGGAGAAGACCGGCAACTCAGGGCGAACAAGCAGGATAGTCTCCTGCCGGAGTTAGAACGGTCCATGGGAGCATTCTCCTAACTCCTGGGCTGTAAGTCACGAACTGGTCCACGGGACGCAGCGTTGTGACCTCTGGCTGGCCCCTCCCACTAAGGGAAGGCCGCCCTGAGGCCCAGGAGGAGCAGGAGGTCCTGGCAGGACGTAATTTCCCGGCCAACCCAACCGGCAAAGGAGGAAGAACCTCATCCTGTTCGCCCGGAGCTGAGCTCGGACTCAAAGTCGAGCTTAGTCCCGAAGAAGCTTCATCGCTAAGATACGAGTTCTCACCTGGTTCCCGAAAACAGGAGACCAGTCTGCCTTCAGGGTGGGGTGACATCCAGACCCTTCCATGCCGCAGAGACTGCTGAGCAAGGAAGTGCTAGGAACTCGTAAGCAGCTCCCCCGCAAGAAGGGGTGGAGCCTCCCCAAAAACGGACGGAACGAGGAGTAGGTACATCCTGGAGACCAGGAAACATCTACACGCCACGTTCTGAGGATGGGATGTCTGCAGAAGAGAGACCATCCAGGCATGCGGGAGGATGGGCGCAAGCCCCCGTCTGTAAGAGACCAGGAATACCTGGACGCAAACCCAGGGTTGAATGGGGGGGTCCACGGCCTTCCTGATCATCTCTAACTAGAGAGCCAGGCATGTCGGACGACCGACATGGGCAGTGGACTCAAAATCCCCGTGGGGCAACGGCTCAAAAGGGATCCGCTCGCAACTTGCGACAGGATCCACCCTAAATACCTCCAGAACGAGGTGCGGAGCCGTCCCCCCACGGGAAAACCCGGGCTGGGACGACGGAGCCGGGCCAATGCCCCTTGGCCCGTCACTGAGCAGGCTTAGAGGGGGAAGGAGCTGAGGAGCCCCTCAGTTTCCTGCCTCTCTGCTTCCTTTTGGAGGAAGACGCTGGTTTGGCAACAGGCCACCCGGCGCATGCCTGCTGGCCCTCATGCTGGGCCAGGGGGGCCCCAGGGCTCAGGGGGCAAAGGGGCTTATGCAAAGGCTGACGGATGCCCTTGACCCCGCGGGCGAGAGTGACCAAGTCTGGAGTGGCATCGGACTTCTCGGACCCATGGATGTATCCCTCCACTCCAGGGCCGAAAAGGTCAGTCCCCAAGAAGGGGATGTCCGCCAACTCGTGCTGGGTTTCCAAGGAGAAGGATGTTAACCTCAGCCACACCCTGCGGCGCATGGCCACTGCGGCCGCCACCAATCTGGCACAGGAGTTGCCTAGATCCAGAGCCGTCTGGAGCTGCTGCTTCGCTACCGCCCTACCCTGGTCCCGCACCTGTCGAACTGTGGTCCGCAGGTCACCTGGGAGATGAGGGAGAACCTCGTCCAGGGAGCCCAAAAGGGTGTGGGAGAAATGTGCCATCAGTGCAACCGAGCTGGCCTGACGGAGGCCTAGGGAGGGCCGTAGCGTAAACCTTAGCCCGACATAGTCCATCCTTCTGGACTCCTTGTTGGGGGGTCTGTCCAAATCCCCAGCGTTTCCAAGACATTGGAAAACGTCGTCGGTAATTACCCCTTCAGCCGAGGGGTGCTCCGAGAAACCGGGCAGAGAACCGACCGGGATAGGATACTTCCGAGCCACCCTGGCCGAAGGTGCAGGCCAAGAAGCAGGCCGCCGCCATAGCTCCAAGGCTGGGCCTACGATAGCCTCAGCCACTGGGAAGGCCTCCGTGGAAGAACCCCTTCGATCCAGAATCTCCATAAGGGGGTAAGGAGCCCGATCGGAGACGGGCTTAAGCTGCATTCCAGTAAACTCTGAGATGAGCTGAAGTAGACCCTTCGAAGATGATGGGCTGTCGTCTACTGGATGTTCCTGGGAAGACCGGGGTCCTCCCTGTCAGGAAACATGGCAGAGCCTGATCCAGGTCCGAAGGGTCTGCAAAAGCTGCCGCAGGTCTCGAGTACTCTTCGTTCACCGGGGCGGGCAGGAGTGAGGGGACCGAGTGACCTGAAGGACAGCCACGGTCCGCCTGGAACTCCGGGGCAGCTAGGGTCAGCGAGCAACCGTCCTGAGAAGGCTCTCGACCGATTTGAACAGCTGCCGACCAGCGGCGCCGCTGCTATCCAGAGAATGAATCGGGTCGATGAAACCAGACAACTGCTGTCGCCACATAAGTTCCTTGTAACACTGACGCTAACGGGTATCGAAACCGCTTCTCATCCGAGGAGGGGATGAGAAGAACGCAAAGCCATAACCCGTGCTCCGACCGAGAACGCCGAGATCGGCGTGGCGGCTAGACCGAGAGGTAGACCAAGACTGGGACCCAAATTCGGGTAACCGAGGCGGGTCTGGGAAGAAGCGGGAGCACCCGCCCTCCCTTGGCTTGGAAGAACGGACCGAGGGCCGTCGACCAGGTGAAGGACAGAGCCTCGACTTCCCGAAGGCGCGCGGAAGACTGTCTCAGCAGACCCCGAAGACGGGTGAGACTCGACAACGTCGATGGGGAATTTAACCCGACTGACCTGGCGGGGATACGTGAGGCCAGAGGCCGAAGCCGAATCCTCGACCGAAGTCGAGCATCGGCCGATGAGGGAGGGGGAAAAATCCCGCTCCCAACGAAGAGACCCCACTCGCGGCCCTTTAGCCATAGGCCGAGAGACAGGGCTCCAGGTTCCCTCTCCCTTAGAGGAGAGAGAATGACGAAGCTCCCTGAACGAAGCTGAATGAAAGGAATCCAAGGAGAGCGGGATAAGCTCCGCAACCGAAGGAGAGGGAAGGGGACACCCCGTCCCTTCCCCGGCAGGATCAGACCGCAGAGAAACAGTCGAAGCGGGCACCCGCCGGTCCAATGGAATCTCCAGAGCGGAAAAAACTACCGGAAGTCCGAGCCCCGAACAGGCCGCGCGGTCCTCCGGAGAGCTGACCGAAAGGGCAGAACAAAAGTTGCAAGCCCAAGGATCGTGATCCAAGTCCAGGCAAAAGAGCACATGGAGTGCGAGTCCTCCTGGAGGAACTAACCGTACGTCTCTCAGGGCCGGAAAAAGCCATCGCCGCAGCAAAGAAGAAAAGATCAAAGATTCAAGGACACTTCAATAAATTTGAAGACCGAACTTTTCAGGAACCAGTCAAAAACGCAGAGCGCTAAGGAGGGAACCTGAGCTTCCAAGCGGTAAGGAAGATCTGGCGTCATGGGGCGGAGCCGAGAGTTTTACCACCCGGGTGGGTGGGAGGAGCCAGCTTGAAGACCTTCCGGCAAGATTTAAAGCTGCAAGGGACCTGCCAATAAGTATGGATGAACAACATATCCATGTCCCTAGAACCCTTCTTACAGGGTTCAGCCTCCCCCAAAATCCCTGAAACAGCAGCTTGTACATCCTAGAAACATAGACTTTGACGGTAGGTAAGGACCGTTTGGCCCACCTAGTCTGCCCATTTCCCTACCTACAGGATAAGCTGCAGATCCTAGTTAACCAACAGCCTATTTCTTCCTACCCCCACAAGATTTGCCTTATGTCTGTCCCATGCATTCTTGAATTCTCCCACAGTTTTAGACCCCACAACCTCCTCAGGAAGGCTGTTCCATCGTCCAACACCCTCTCTGTGAAAAATACTTTCCACGTTGCCCCTGAGCTGTCCCCTCTATCTTCAAATGATGTCCCTTGTTCTTGCACATCTCTTTTTCTGAAAGATGCTACCCCTTGGACTTTGTTGATTCCACTTAGGTACTTAAAAGTTTCTATCATGTCCCCCCTCTCCCTCCTTTCCTCAAGGGTATACATGTTAAGCTCCTTTAGTCTCTCCTCGTATGGCTTCTCTTGCAGACCCTGCACCATTTTAGTTGCCCTACTCTGGACTGCCTCCATCCTGTCTATGTCCTTACGGAGATGGGGTCTCCAGAACTGGACGTAGTACTCCAGATGGGGTCTCATCAACTATCTGTACAGAGGGATAACAACTTCCTGTTTTCTAACATACTAAAAGCCAGCAGAATAGGCCTAACGGTCTTTTCGTGTCTGCTCGTTAGTCAGCCCCTATTGGCGCTCAGCTCCTCCCCTGCCCCGAGAGGGCCAACTTTGGCTTCAGTACACCCATGCATCTGTCCCACCCCTACTGAAGCCCTCCACTGTGCTCTGCTCGACTAGACTCCCAGGCAATGCATTCCATGGCTCCACCACCCTCTCAGTGAAGTGATGCCTTCTATGTTCTCCCCTGTAGGTTCCCCCCTCCAACTTCCATTCAGGTCCCTTTCTGCTGGTGATGCCTCTCCCTATACATGCCAGTATCCCCCCAGCCCTCCCTACTGCCTTCTCACATTGCTTGCTAACCTTAAGGTCATCTGATATGATTACCCCCATGTCCCTTTCCATTTCTGTTGTTGTTACTACCTCCCCCCCATTGTGTAATCTTCCCCTGGGTTTTTGTTTCCCAGGTGCATTATTTTACACTTTTCTGCATTGAATCCAAGTTGCCATACTTCTGACCATTCCTCCAACCTTGCTAAGTCCCTTCTCATCCTTTCCACGCGTCCTTGTGTATCAACACTGTTGCAGATCTTTGCGTCATCTGCCAAGAGGCATACTTTTCCTTTCAGTCCCTCTGCAATGTCACTTATAAAGACATTAAAAAGGACTGGACCCAGTACTGAACCATGCGGTACCCCATTAGTAACCCCTCTTTCTTCAAAGTGGACTCCATTTACAATTACCTTCTGTGTCCTGTTGTCCAGCCAATGTTTTACCCAGGCTACCACCCTGGGACTCACTCCCAGGCTGGTTAATTTGATTATTAATCTTTGTGTGGAACTGTGTCAAATGCCTTGCTAAAGTCTAGGTAGGCCATGTCCACAGCCCCTCCCTGGTCTACTACTTTGGTCACCCAGTCAAAGAAATCAATTAGATTCGTCTGACATGACCTTCCCGCTGTGAACCCATGCTGCCTTGGATCCTGTGGTCCACTGGCCTCTAGGTACTCAACAATTCTTTCCTTCAGAAGTGATTCCATCACTTTCCCAACCACAGAGGTCAAACTGACAGGTCTGTAGTTTCCTGCCTCTGTCTTGCTCCCACTTTTGTGAAGGGGAATCACATCCACCTTCCTCCAGTCGTCAGGCACCACACCATCCTCCCATGATTTGTTAGAAAGGGTAGTCAGTGGTGTCTCTAGTTCTCCCTTAATTCTTTTAGAATTCTGGGGTGAATTCCATCTGGCCCCATTGCTTTGTCCACCTTCAGTTTTAGGAGTTCTTTCAGAACCCTTTCTTCTGTGAAAGGACTGGGGATCAACCCCCATCCAGAGTGATTCTGTTAATTGGATTAGGCACCTCCCCCTCCTCCTCTTTTGTGAATACTGAGCAGAAGTATTCGTTCAGTATCCCTGCTTTTTCACTGTCCCTCTCTGCTCACCCACCGTTCATTCTATTCAACCTCACTATCCCTCCCTTTGTCTTTCTACACTCCCTGATGTACCCATAAAATGTTTTATCCCCCTTCTTAACCAAGTTGGCTATCTTTTCCTCAGTTTGGGCCTTTGCTATTCTGACTTCCCTCCCTGCTTCCTTCTGCCTTAACTGGTACAGTTCTCTGTCCTGCTCCTTCTGTGTTTCCTTATACTTCCTAAATGCTATCTTTTTCTCCCTAACCTTCCCGCCACCTCTTTTGAGAACCATAGTGGCTTTTTCTTTCATTTTGATTTGTTTATTTGCTTCACACAAAGGCTTGTTGCCTCTGTGATGGCAGTTTTGATGTTTCCCCATTGTTGCTCCACCCCTCCTTCTAGCCAGTTTGTTGGTGCTTTTCTAAGGCACTCTCCCATCTTGCCAAAGTCAGCCCTCCTGAAGCCCAGTACCCTCACTTCTGTATGGCTTGACCTGTAGCTGAGTTTATTGTTAACCACACTGTTTGGTGGTCACTTTTCCCAGATGGCTACCCACTTCTAGATCTAAGATCCTCTCACTGTCCCCATTTGAAGTACTGAGGTTTAAGATTGCTTCCTCCAAGGTGGTTTCCAAAACTAGCTGTCTGAGGCATGCCACCTGTAGGGCATTGAGAATGGCCCTGCTCTTGGATGTGGCTGCAGCAAGGTGCTCAGTTAACATCTGGCATATTCAGGTCATCAACAGTATTTTATTTATTATTTATTAAATTTTGTTAACCAGGTAAGCCCACTAGGCCCCGAGGGTCCCTTTTTCAGGGGCGACCCGGAGTTAGTTACACATAGTTTTGTACATACAAGTAGGTGATACAGTGTAGAACATGTCGTACAGGAATTACAAAGTCAGTATACAGTTTTAGTCGAGGAGGACAGGATGTACATTCCATTATTGGATACAACAGAACAGTGTGATACATACAATACAGGGTTGTAAGAACAGTGAATAACTTCTGTGAGGAGGGCAGTGGGTTGATTACAGAGTTCAGCAGTGGCGGCAGATGGATGTGTAGTGGTAAGTGCTATTAAAACGCACACAAGAGATTCCATGTAGGAATGGCGTACCAGGTCATGCAGCCCTCAGTCATTGCCCTTGTGGGGAGGGGGGGCAATTTTGTACTAACCCAGTTGACACCAGGTGAGGTAGGCTAGCCATTGGTGCAGGGGCAGGGATTAGGGTTGAGGAGGTGAGCACGCAATCCCTTTTGGAATTTGGCAAGGGTGGGTGCTTCCTGAAGGTGGCTGGGGAGGTTGTTCCAAGATACAGGTGCCAGGTGAGTAAAGGATTTGCTCCCGGCGATAGAGCAGGCCAAGGGAATTTCCTGTAGTTTTGTTTGAGGAGCAGACGGTCATCTAGTCCGCTTTGGGGCAAGTAGTCAATCAGCCCTGCCGGAGGTTGTGCGTCGAGGAGCTTGTAGGTCCAGCTTAGAAGGGGTACTGGAGCCTGTTATTCAGGGATGGCCAGTTGAGGGGTTGTGGTATATCACAGTGATGGGTCCTTGGGTGGGATTTGGAGGCAAAGCAGACTTTGTGATATAAGGTCTGTAATCTGCAGTAGTCTTGTTTAGCGATGCTGAGCAAAATGGGGGTTCAGCGTAAGTTAGGGTTGGGAGGAGGATGCTTTGTGCGTTGCCAGCCTGGTCTCTAGTATCATGTTGTGACTTAGACAATAGGAGGCCCAGCTTTTACGTGGATGTTTTTATTACCAAGTCCATGGGGCTTCATTGTGAGCCCCTGATCTAATGTGAGGCCAAGATATTTGACAGATTGTACTACCTCTATTTTGAGCCAGATATGGTAGTGAGTGGAAGAAGATGGGCCCAGGAGGGGTCCAGGAATTTTGGTCCGAGCAGCATCACCTTTGTCTTGGTGGGGTTAAGGACCAGACGATTCTCAATTAGCCAAGTCTCAGCCTTGGTGAAGTCTGCCTGTAGCATGGGTCCTAGGCTGGATGGGTGAAGCTCTGTTCGGTACAATACTGAATCATCAGCATACTGTACTACTGAGCTACCCCCGGAGTGGTCATGCAGGTCGTTTGTCAATAGGGAGAATAATAGCGGGCCCAAGATGGAGCCCTGTGGCACCCCTTCAGTTAGTGGTAGGGTTCTGAAGTCATCCTCTCCACTTGACCTGCTAAGAGCGGTCAGTAAGGTAGTATGGAACCAGTTGAGGGAATGTTGATCAAGTCCAAATTGGCTAAGTTTTGTTAATAGGAGTGGATGATCTACCAGGTCAAAGGCCTTGGATAGGTCGATAAACACGGCCCCAGTGGGGGCACCCTTATCCAAGCGGCCCTGACATCAGAGGTAAATTTAATGAGGGCCGTGTCCTGCTTTTGTCTGAAGCCATTGTGAGGGGCCAGAGCATGTTGGCTTATAGGTAGTCTCTTAGTTGGCAATATACTAGCTGTTCCTGAATTTTTGCCAGCTCACACAGGATGAAGATGGGTCTATAATGGCCTATCATTTCCCTGTCTCCTCCCTTATGGATTGGGACTACATGGGCCTGTTACCATATTAGTGGGACTGTTCCTTCCTGCAGGGATTTGTTTATTTACAGGGCTACCGGTAGGGTGATGGCTGGGGCAGCAGCCCTAAGTAGTCTAGGGTCCAATCCGTCAGGTCCTGGGGACCTATTGAGTTTTAAGGATTGCAGGAGGGGCAGCACCTCCTTGGCCCGAACTGTCCCAGGTGTAAGTGGGCAATCAGAGGGTCTTGGAATTCAGTATCTCCCCTTCCTCTGCCATGCTAAGGATGCTTTCTATCATATCCTTGTCCATTCCTCCCTCCCCTGACATAGGGGTCTGTATACAACCCCCAGCGGATTGTGGTGCCATTTCCAGTCTCTAAGGTGACCCACAGTGCCTCCTCTCCTCCCTGTTTACTCTTTGTTCCATTGCTTTTATCCCTTCCTTTACATAGAGAGCTACTCCCCCCACCTTCTCCCTGCCTGTCTCTCCTGTAGGTTATGTACCCTGGTATGTTAACATCCCATTCATGGTTCTCTGTGTACCATGTTTCTGTGACTGCTACGCTTATCCAGGCATCCCTCTTCCATCAAGGCCACCAGTTCAGGGAACTTGTTGCCATTGACTATAGGCATTGGTGCTCATTAACCCCCATTTCTTGATGGCCTTACCCTTTGCCCATCCTGTCCTTACTGCCTTTGTCATTTTCTCCATTAACCCCTGCCCTTCTCCCTATCAACATCTCTATCTTGGTGTTTACCTCACTTACTACCCTGATTTTTTTTTGGGGGGGGACTAGGATTTCCCTGCTCCTTTCCAGTGCCCCCCTTGGCTAGGAGTGGATAAACGATATTAACATACAAAAAACAAGGTAGCTGTAATGTACTGTTCGGAAACGCTCGTTTCTGTTGACAATGTTCTGTTCTTCCATGCCAACAGTTCTGCTCTCTGCCTTTGAGAGGCACTGGACCCAGTTATCCTTAAAGAGCAACTTTTGACCCAGTCCCAACAAGAAGCCCAAATAATCCTTACCTGCCCCTAAATCGAATTTCATTTTAATTTCTTCTGTGAAGTGCCCGATTTACGAAGGGAAGGGATCGTAATTTTGCTCCGTAGAGCTCCGTCTCGCTGATCCCTTCCACTTCCTTGTACCTCTGAACATTGCACTCCTCCCCAGTCCACCACCCATTTCGTTTTGTGACATAACTGTATGAGAGCCTTGAGAACGCGATCCATTGCATTGTATGTGGGACTGCACTCAAAAGTTGAAATGATGTCGTTTAGATGGCAAGTTGGAATAAATAATGGCTGCAGCAACTAACAAGGACCTTGTCTGGAACCGCGTCTTGTCTTACTCTTCTTTACTACTAAAGTCATAGGGAGTGCGTAATCACAGTTAGAATGCCCATCCCTGACCAATGAGGATATAGAGGATGCCTCTGAATCACCCTCTTCCTCTGTATCGCCCGCTGTTTAACAGATGACCGTGCAGAGTATTTATTTTCCATGGGGATGACTATAGGTTTGGCTGTTTGGAATTTTGCCTTTTCGCTGACCTGTATTTCAGGGAGGTAACAACTTCCATTTCAGCGTCCTGAGGCAGTTGTTGGTGGGGTGGGATAGAGGGGTGGGGAGGCATATCTGATTGCACTGCCTGCTGTTTACTGGAAGCATCAGGGACGGGCTGCGAAAAGTCCCAGGACGATCTGCACCTCTCCCTGAGACTCCGTAATTGGGGCCTCTAATGTTGGTTTCAGGGGTATAGTTACCATCTATCTCCATCTGTATCTGGGGTACTGGATTGGGGGGGTCATCAGGCTGCAGTGCAGGGGCCTTCCAACTGCTTGGCTGCTGTACAGTGTCTAGCTGTGGGATCACTGGTTCAGATTTGTGGACTCGCAAATCATTTGGCTGATGCTCATGCTGACCCTGAGCCCGGCCTTTGCTGAGCAATGATTTCTGAACAATACTCCATGAGGGCATGGGTGGAAGCTGGCGGGGGGAAGATTCAGGGGAGAAAGGAGGAGGTGCTACTTCACTGAGAGGATGGTGGAGCCATGGAATGCGCTGCCCAGGGGGCTGGTGGAGGCAGAGACGGTGGAGGGGTTCAAGAGGGGGTGGGACAGGTACAGGGGAAGGGTTCTGGAAGCAAAATCCAATGCAGTGAGAATATCCGGAACTGGGAAGGGAGAAGCCAGAGAAGGCAGGGGACAGCAAGGTCAGCTCCCAGGGTGGGGCTGACCAAATGAGCAGACACGAAAGACCGTTAGGCCTATTCTGCTGGCATTTTAGCATGTTAGTATATTTTATCAAATGAGGCCCAGGGACACTGCCAGTATAAGTGCCCCTCTTCCTTATACAAGCTGCATTTAAAGGGGTCTGGGCTTTTTAAACTGATGTGTCCATACTCATAACACAGACTGCAGGCGGGCTGCTGTCCCAAGTGCAAACAAGACCTTCAGACTCTGAGGCTGTCGTACTCGGCTTATGGGCTGCCGCCAATTCCTTCCCAGACACCTCCATGTTAGGTAGTGCTGGCTGAACAGACAGGGGGTTATTAACAGTATTTTGTGACCCAGTCTTAGCAATCCCTGCAACCATGCATTCACTGTGGAAAAGATCAGGAGCTACCCTTTCCCACCCACAACAGAAGCAGGACTTGCAGTGTGCAGAGTGTTTTTCCCATCAACATCCTCTGCATGCAGATTAAAATGCTCCGTATTTCAGGCAGCCAGGATGCGCTATCTGGAGCTCTGACTCACCCTGCTGCTTCTAATTCAACTGTTCCAACAGGTGAATGCCATGTCCACAGTGCAGGGCAGGTGCTGAAAACACATTAGGGCAGCCAACCCTCAGTAGCTACAAAGGAGTCCAGAAATGTGCAGCCCTCAGGACCCTAACCGCCCATGACAAATAACTCAGAGACCACAGTTTCATAAGAATTCCAAATGTTTAATGATGAACCGGTCCTCATAGTATACACTGGATACAGGTATCCACAGTTTGAGCTACGTAAGCTTTCTGCCTCAGAAAGGTACACAATGTATGCAGTGCGTATGATGCAGACCTGTCCATCATTTAACATTTGGAATTCTTGTGAAGCTTTGGTCCTCTGAGTGACTTGTCAGAGGCGGTTAGGTCCTGAGTGCTACACATTTCTGAACTTCTGTTTCTAATGCAGACTCAACGGACCAAGATGGAGCAGGAAACTGAGTAGTCAGCTTGCCTCTCTGTGCAGAGTGTCCACATCTTGGGACAAGCCAACGGCCTATTTTTGCCCTGCCGGATGCATTGGGCACTCTGCTGCTGTAAGCAGAAGGGAGTGCCCAGTCCATGATTATGGTGCCTTTCACTTGCTACCACTGCTTAACTGCATCAGGCGTCTTTTGCCGGGTGTGCTGTAGAATGCCGCTCTGTACATCCTCTGTCCTGAAGCCAGCCCCAGCCTGTTGCCGTGGAAGAATGGGCTGCAGTAACTTCTCCAAATCCACAGCGTCTTCTCCTGAGGCTGATCCAATTACTGTCTGTGTAGGGCATCTGGAGGAACTGCCTTGTATGTAACACAGTCAAGCCACAATTCCCATCAGTAGCAGTGTTCCCTGGCTACCACTCCCCAAGAACACTGGATGTTTTCTGGAGAGCCTGTGGTGTCACCAGTTCCTCCTGGGGCTACATCAGGGGCTGGCTCTGTAGATCTCATGGATAGCTTGTTAGACTTGACATCAGAACCGGGATTGCCAACTGGGAGTAGCGTGAGAGCTTTTCTGACAGGCGGCTCTTTTGGTGCTGCCACGTCAGCAGGGGAAGGAGACATCAACTGAGCTTGCATAACGGTGCTCTTCACCGATATTTCAACTTCTTTAGAGGGTCTGAGAAGGGATTCAGACTGACAGCCGCTTACATTTCTCCTGGAATTTATTTATTATTTATTTCAATTTTGTTAAAAGGGTGGGCCCGGAAGGTCCCTTTTTCAGGGGTGACCCGGAATTAGTTACATTCATTAACAACATTTTGCAAAGTACAATACAGAATACATAAGAGCATTAGCCTCCTCTTCAGCCATCAGACTAAACAGGAACATGTTCCACTCTTCCACCGTCTTATGTAAGCTCTCTTCCTCCTCCTGCAATCTGTGTTGAAAAGCTGTTTCTGCTAAGGACGCAGTCTCTACCATATCTCGCTCATCTATATCCATCGCTACATCATCAATCACCACACGCACTGCAGGAACATTCAGGACCTCCGGAGGAAGGTTGTAGGGGAGCAGGTCAGTTCCCCTACACCTGCAGCATCCTCACCACTGTCCTCCTGGTCAGCCATCTTGGCAGCTTGCCAGATGGCCAGAGGTTCCCCCTACTGGAAGAACAGGGGAGTTTACCTGGTGTCATGGCCAACATTTCCCATCAACAAAACATGTTCATGCAGCCCACCCACTCACCCCCGATGCATCTGAAAGCAAGCTATAATAGCTTGGTGTGCTTCCCGCGACAAAAATTACAAAATATGTCAGAACTATACCATTAGAAGAGAGTAATCTTTACTCTGTTATTACCTGCGGAATGCTGACTGCACATTAAACCAACTACTGTACTTGCACACGACCCAGCAAAGTAAAAAATCTTTTGCTTATAGCTTCTTTGAGACTAATTGCTGCAATCCTTAATTAATTGCACTTTTTTGTTTGTTTGAAAACGGAGTTACAATGGTTTTTATAATCATCAAGTCCTGGTACTGTTTTTTGTAATA
Organism: Neoceratodus forsteri; assembly: GCA_016271365.2. Lineage (NCBI taxonomy): Eukaryota > Metazoa > Chordata > Ceratodontiformes > Ceratodontidae > Neoceratodus > Neoceratodus forsteri. The sequence goes on from CM057452.1 coordinate 74,492,572, forward strand.
TTTTTATATTGAATATTATTTATGCACGTTTTGTATCTTGTGTTTTACAGCCTGGTCACCGTAAGTAAATAGGCAGCAGAGCTCATGGGATAACCAGCCTATTACACATACTGAATCAAATCAAAGTCAGTGTTTATGCTGATCAAAGACCAATTAAAAAATGAAAAGAAAGAATGTATGTACATGGGACAACCTGCTCAACCCCACCTAAACAAACAGGAAGCTATTTGTTCCAAACTTCAGTACACAGGGAAAGACATAACATCTGTTCCCAAAACAGAGGAAGAGAGAGGCGAGCTAGACTGTGCTCTCAAAGCAAAGTCTACCAACAAAAGCTTCCTGTAAGCTAGTGGCTAGGTAATTCTCCTTTGAAGTGTACCAGGAAAAACACTTTTGCTGTTCATCACCCTACACTAAAGACATACCTATGTACTCTAAAAACACGGAACACCTAAACTAGAAAGGGTGTCGATTTATACATTGAAAGGAAGGAATGTTGCCTCTAGCTATGTGAAAGTCAGATGCAGTAAGGGTTTTCTGATCCAAGGAAATAATTTCTACAGCATATATTAGAGAACAACACAGCTCACACAGCAGCAACTGAATTTAGAGCTAGAAATACCATTCCTTATATGTAATATTCATTTCTAAATCTCATCCAATACGGCCGTTAGGACACACCTGGGGAGTGGGCTAGTCCTACAGTACACAGTTTTCAGCATCTGGGAAAGAAAAGTAAGTAACCCAGTGATAAGGGAAGGGAGCATGCTTGGGGGAGTAAAACATTATTCTCAAACTAAGTAGTTTAGTGCCAACTGGAAACACATTTATGCAACAGAACATCTGTCCATAAACAAGACAATAAATTCTGTGTTAAAGACGGTCAACCTTCAGCCTCATACTGTATTCATTCGAGAATTGGATTATTGCCTCGTACAGCAATAACATTATCATATTATCGCCTCATGACTGCTTCAAATTGTACCACTGTGTCTTTCATCTCTAGAAGTGTAGAAAGGTGAGAAAGTCATGAGTGTCTCAAAAGTTCAGCTCCAACCTTGTAGCCTCAGCACCCCGGAGCCCGATCCTGTTAGCTCTGAAAAGCTAAGCAGAGTTGGGCCTGGTCAGTACTAGGATGGGAGACCTCCCCCCCCAGTGAAAACCAGGTGCTGCAGGAATTGGTGTTGATAACTCTACAGGGTGAAGTTCCTCCCACTTGGTTAAAAGCAACCACGCCAACACCCCAGCACGGTGTTTAGGGTGGGGTGGGGTAGGAGGCAGAATGCTGTTGGAGGTGCCGTATTCAGATAAGACATTAAACTGAGTTTCCTCTGCCTGTTCTGGTGGTTGCTCAGGTGAGTTTTCTTGGTGTTCTGGCCATTTCCCTCATTACTTAAAATATTATCAATAAGTTAACCAGGTTCAATGGCAGTCGGTTTACATTTGTATTTACCCCCACGGATGAGGCTGAAAACAGTAAGTACTTCCTAACCTCCTTTCCTGGTCAAATAAAACTAAAAAAACAGACAAACAAACAAACCCTTCTGCCACTGCATTATTTTATTTGGGACAGAGCAGTGCCTACATGGCTCAGTTGCTGTGGTGGGATTCAAACATGGGGGTCTCCAGTTTCACAGCTATGCTTTAATTACTGCAGCACTACATTCCACTAGCTCAAATTTAAAGCAGCAGTTCTTGTTACAGCACAAAAATTATACTCTACCCTTTTTGTTCCATTTTAGACTCCCCATCTGTCTCCTGTCCTAGAAGGGTGAGAGCCCACCACCCCATTTTGAGTCTGCTTCAGCATGTTTCTTAGATTTTAAATATTTAAAGGCGAGTTCCAGCAAATCTGGCTACTGCAGGTTTCATTAGCATTTGAGCTTCGTCTGCACACCCAGCACGTAAGCGTCATTTTTCTTGCAACTTTGTTGAACCAGCAGGCAACAGAATGTATTCCCAGACCTTATGGAACTCCAGCATAGCAGGACTAACTACTGGCCACAAAACTAAAGCTCTGACTTGCCGAGCATAAAATGAAATGCGATGCCACACAAATGGGTTTGGAAACAAAACTAAATTGCAAGAATCTACTTTGTGGGTTAAAATGAGCAAGTTATGTACTGCTAGCACATACATCATTTTTAAAGCAGCAGTGCAACAAAACTGGGCAAAAATGAACCTACCTTTTTCCACTGTAAAAGATTCCAGGCATCTTCTAATTTGGTAATAACATTTTTTTTTATCTCCATCAAAATTCAGTTTAGATATTTTATTGTAGTAGTTTTCAAAAAAAAAAAAAAACAAAAAGAAAAGAAAGATGGTTGGCACATTTGACTTAGAAATCCTCATCCCTCTCACACTGGACTCTCTATTTAATGCCTTTTGCCACTAATGCTACCCCCAATACACCACTGCTCCCTTTACTCTTCCCTCTCTCACTTATGCAGGCAGCATCACAGTATCACCCTCATCTCCAAATTCTGGTATGGATCCTCCCTCCTACCTCTTCTCCCCATCACCCCTCTTTTCCCAGCCGCTATGCTCCAGGGATTCCTATACCTTTCTCAACACACACACCTCACCCCCACCCTTTACCCAGTTTGGGGCAGGCTGCTTTCTCCTATTGTCTCCCTCCTCTGGAACTCACTTCCAAACTCCCTTGTCTAGCTCCATCTGCTTAAAACGGTATGTCCCAACCCCACCCCCCACCCCTGTGCTCCTTTCCTTGCCCCTCTTGACAGCGTGGTGGGGTGAGTCTCTTTACCCCCATTTAACTAGTCTCTTTACACACTATACCTTTTCCCCTCATGTCTGGATCCTACCACACACTACTATTTCCTTGCTCACTTTTCGAATATTTTTAACCCATTCCTATCCCTGTTAGTTATTGCTGCTTCTGACAGTTTATAGTTATACCTATTTCTGGCGTAATGCTCACGCATTATTCCGTTTCTTACTACTCCATATTGTACCACCAAGCACCTTATGTTTTGGGTTTTTTACTTGAATGTTCTCGTAAAATTGTAATCTGTATGTATATTTGCACTATCCTTCTTTCCCTCCCAGGTGGCACTGAAACTAGATTCGCTCAGTCTGCCTCTCCTAGTTACCAAAACATTAAATAATTAAACATCTTTCCCTCCAAATTTTACTTCACATCCTGGAATAAAATGATTCAGAATTTCATTTGGGGAAAAAAACGGCCTAGGTCTAGACTATCCGTACTTAAATTATCCCTCAAACAAGGCAGACTTAACCTCCCAGATTTTCTTCTATACGCCCAAGCGGCACTCTTAAGAACCCTAATATTATGGCTTATGTCCTCGTATACTTCCCCATGGAAGACCATAGAATTCCAACTTAATGACTTACACGACATAAAGATATTGTTCTCCACAGATGATAACTCCCTAAGCCCTTTTTCCTTAACAGCCATAACAGCACAAACCTCTAAGCAATGGAAACAACTAATAAAAGCGGGTCCCACCCAGCAAGTATTTGAGTTTTCTAAATTAATCTCTCAAGATGAAAAGTTTATTCCCAATCACATGAACCTAGCCTTTCTCAGATGGCGTGCACTAGGCCTAACACATATATATCAGTTCCTCTCCTCAGAGGGCATCATTCCTTTCGAAAAGCTCCAATCCCAATTTTCTCTAAGACCCTCTGAACTTTTTCGCTATTTTCAAGTTCGAAACCATCTCTTACGCAATAACATAATACCCCCCAAAATACCCTCTCCTATATCTAATTTACTGAAACTATTTATAGATGCAAATGTGGGGAGAATAGGAACTCATCTAATTGGCCGAATATACACAGAACTACGATCTGGTCTTCCTAATGCTACACTCTTGACTTTGTTGGAACAAGGAACTGCAATTACAAATCTCCCAGACACACGGATAAAAACAACACTAACGAAACAAGATTGACCTCATCTCTGTATTGGAGAGAATTTGCCTGGAAAAGCCGCTCCAGATATTTTAGAGCCCTCAATTCTAATAAAATACCTTCCAGACTCATGTGGAAGGTGCTGGAGAAATTGTGTGTTCCTAGCTACTCTCACACGTTTTCTGGACTTGCCCATACCTCATGCCTTTCTGGCTAACTATTCAAAACAAATTATCCACTCTATTCTCTGAGCCAGTTGCACTAACAGCTGAGCAGTTCCTCTTGGGGTGTACCTGGACGTGCTACCCCTGGGAGAAGGCCATATTACCTATATGTTTCGTGGCTGCCAAAAAGCAATCACAAGATGTTGGATGAGAACACAGATTCCCTCACTACAAAACTGGAGACAAATAAATGTCAGAAATCTACAAAACTGAGACATTTAACCTAGAACTAAGAGGAGGTTCCATCCTTCAATTAAGAAAGTGGAATCAGTGGATCCAACATATTACTACTCTAAACTTAGATTTTGCCCTTTTATCTTATATCCTCTAATTTGGACTCTCCAATTAGCTATTTACCCTGCTTCACAACTTTTTAAAATCATTAACCTGATCCCGGGCTTCAACTAAAAAGTCATCATTTTCACGTAAACTGACTAAGCATAACTGACTCTTCTTCCTGATATATTTTTTCCTGTACAAGGATGTTTACATTTTTGATATCAAACTGTATCTCAAACCTATCTACCTGTATCTAATAATGTCCATTGTGTAGTATGCAAAACACTTTTGAATAAAAAGAAATTAAAATAAATACATACATACATACATACATACATATCATTGTAGATCTGCTAAATGTTAGGATCAAGAAAAAAAAACACATAGTGCACAACATTATTTGACAAGCATGCTTGTACTGGACCCTATGCATAAAGGTGCAGAGTGGGTATGCGCCATAACCCCTGGCACCTAGCCCACTCTGCACCCAACCATGCTCACTGTGCCCCTGCAGCAGCATTCACCACTGGCAGCACACCTCCCCACGACTGTAACCCTGGCGGAGGACAGGCCTACACGGCGGGGTGGGGTGGAGGACAGGGCTCACCGTGCTGGGTGGACCAGAGGGAGGTACACAGGGCGTGTCAGCACTCTGCAAGATGCACAGCAGTGTGAATTGCCAAGCACAGGTGTCAGCGACTCCATCACACTGGGGCAGCCGTAAAGGCGGGGGGCCAGTTACACGGCCCCCCCGTGAGTTACAACCGTAGGTTGTGGCAGTGAGGCGGAAGCCCGGCATGTGGGGCACACTAGGAGGCCAGCAGGTGATCGACTGGGCACCCAACCCCCACACCGAATGTGGTGCTTTATGCACCAGCAACCAACCCAGTGCCCACAGGCACAAGTGATCCACTCTGGGATCTGGGTCAGGCAACTGATTGGCCACCCACCCATATCCGTAGCTCTGCACCTGACCTCCCGCACGGGCCTGCACCCTGGGGTGGGGTGGGGCTATGTACAGGGAGTTGTGCAGTGGCCACTGTTTGTGCACGTGGCCACCCGCGGATCTCCCGTGGGTTCGTAGCTGTGCGGGAGGGGTACACACCGCAGGCACGTATTACCTGCCCCTTTGAGCACAGGGGTCATTGTTATTAACTGTAGCTGAATCTAGCTGTTGGTGTAGTGGTAGAGCTACTGCTCATGATGATGGTGACCTAGGTTCAAGAACCAGCTCAGGCCACTGGAGTGCCAGCCGGGGGAGCAGGACTAAGCATTCCAGAGGACATTCTTCTTCTCTTGGGAGGAAGGGTCACTGCATTCGCTGCACTGCAGCCACCTGGCTGACCACAGTGGTAGGCAGCAAAAGGCAGACTAGGAGGGTCGATGTGGCTGGACTGCTTGCGGCTGGCCGTGCCATTGTATGCCACCCCCACCGAGCCCTCACACGTGCTGATGTCCAAAGTGTCAGGGGAACGCAGAAAATGGCCCCAGCATGGCAAAAATTGACCCTGGTACATCTGGGCCCTGCACCACTGCCAGCAGCGCCTCCTGACAGTACATTAGGAGACTCAGGGTAAATCCCCAATTCCCCATCACCCCTCAGGGGGTAGAGCCAAGGCTCAATAAGGGCGGCACTGGCAGGCAGGAGGTTGGAGGTTTGGTGTGCCTTGGAGGTTTGGTGTGCCTTGGGTGTTCCCATGGGATACAGGTGCTGGAGATCGAAGGGGCAAAGGTAGAAAGTAAACAAAAAGACACATGTGCTTCTGTCACACTGTGACATCCTGCATTCTGTGCTGCCTGTCTCCGTTGAGACAAGAAGACTAGCACAATCAACTTGTGCTCCTGTGTCAAAAGACTATTTCCTGCCTCTATGGAAACCTCAGTGAGAAGATCCCAGTGGTACGACAGCCCTGTGACCACCAACAGAGAGAGAAAGACAAACTTAGAGTCACACTATTAGCTAATTTGATGCCAGCAGAAATTCCTAAACATTTTTCTTTGAAAGCACAGGAATTCCAGGGATCAAAATGTGTAAGTTTTGCCAGTTTGTTGGAATAAAAACACAGTCGGAAGCACCAAAGTTTTAAATCTAGAAAATGGAAGTAAATTCCTTGCTAAAATTAAACTGCTGTGAACATGATCGTATCCCCCTACTTTTAGGATCTTTGTAAAGAACACTTTGTTGACTTCCCATTTTACATTAAGAGGGGTCAAAATTAAGTTTTGCATACACTGGCAAGTATGGCTAGTATTAACTAGGAGGGCTTGTGGTTACGAAAATCCACTGGTCCCTTCCAAAGGCATTCCACAACAGGTTTATTTATTGGAATGTTGCCTCCTCCAATACAAGCCATCACGGCTAGTTAAAGGAACATTTTACTTGCCCAATATGAAATCTAGTAGCATTTGATTGGCAGGACAGTGTCAACTTTAAACCCTGATGTATTGCTGCACCCAAAAAAGCTTGATAATGTTATAACCATTTCCAAAGCTAGGCCAAACAGTGCCCCAGGCCATGGGCTCGAGAGGGCAGAGAAGCCTCTCAGCAGCTAAAATGATCACCTTGCTTCTGAACTAACAGAGAATCCCCTTTCAGCTCATGTTGTTATGCAAAATTTCATGCTCTCCACATGTTACTCTAAAGCCGTGTTTACACGGCGGAGGCAAGGATGTAGTGTTCCATTCTGATCATCTGTCCTCTTCATGCACCAATCATGCAGCCGCATCCACACAGCTCCTCTCTGTGCTGATGCAAGCCACAGAGAGGGAGCAATGAGGTAGGGGGCAGACGTTATGCGACATTTACCTGCAACGCCTGCTGCGACACGAGTGGCGCTGCCTGTCCACATGGTAGCCTCACGCCACATGCATTGCAGTGTGTCCATAACTTGGTTGGGACTCCAGGAGCAGATCGGTTCTCATCTTACCATGAGCTGGACGTGTCCACAAGGTTGCCTTAGCACTGGAGCAACCCAAACCCTCGGACTATTCCTGTGCAAAGCAGCCGTAAACTGCCTTAAAGCAGCAGTACTACCAAATCAGGAAGTGATCAATCAAATTGCTTTTGGCTGTAAGCATGCGCCAAAGTTCCAGTTTCTATACCTAAACATTTTCTTTCAGCCACCTTTAGATTTTTAGATATTTGCAATTTATTTGAATTGTTGTGGCTACAATACATATGGCAGCTGACTAATTTTCAGCTGCCGCTTCCTTCGGGTCACATCACGTGTTTTGACTACAGATAGTGGGACCCTCTGCTGACCATCCGGAGGTCCCTGCAAATCATACAGATTTGCAGCTGGCAGCAGAGGGGTTCCAGTGCAACATGCTTGGTGGCAGGAATGTAAAAAAAGCAGAGGATAACTGAGCAAATTACTCGGTGACAGTACCATGCTGGCGGGAAAGAGTACCAGGTGTATGATCAGCAGAGCACAGGGAATTAACTGTCAAAAAAAGCGCAATTTTTTTTTTTTTTTTTGCATTATTTGTTTTTCCTCCCTCCTTGCTCAGATGCTGCCACTCCATCGGGCGTTCCTAGGACCCCTCCTGCCTCTGCTCTCCTCTCGAGTCCTGACCGCCTGCAGGTCCATATAGCCTACCTCGTGGTATCCCAGCGTTTCCCTTGGCCGGACGGGTCCCTCTCTCCGAGGGGGAATGCACCAGTGGAGGGGAGACACCAGCACTTCTTTTTCTATGCCACGGGGTGCTGTTGAGGCCTGCGGGGAGCGGCTCCCCGGAGGAGGCAGACGGGCAGAGGATCCGGAGGCCGTCATCCGGCAAACATCCAGCCATTTTCTTCCTTATGTTGTGGAGGGCAACATAGTGATGGCAAGGTGTAGGCCAGCGTCCGCTCCTCCCTCCTGTTGCAAGTTGCTCCATACGTCCTGCATTGCTCTCAGCCTCCGCTAGGGCTCAGCCCAGCGCCAGAGTTATCCCCGGAGAAGGAGAAGGAGAACTGTCCATAGGATGCCTACCCCCCGCCGGCCCTCCAGTGTCCCAGGCTCATTCCTGAACCCATGCTGGTGGCAATTTTTTTTTAGTACTGCTGCTTTAAAGATAATCCAGAAAAGGCCCAGCTTTATACTGTAACTCACCTGAAAATGAGCCAGGCAGTGACGAACCAATCAGGTCAGTATTTTAATGCTGCGTTTCTCCGTCTTTTATCTCTGTTCTTGAAATAATTTCTTGGTGTAAAGGGGTAGGTGCCAAAAATCCAAAATTAATCTAGGAAGTGTCTCCTCACATCACTGCTTCTATTCAAAACAAATGTTCCATTTACTGCCCTACCATCTGTTCTGCAAGCATATCTCCTGCACAGAAGGCTGGGTCCACTCAGAAATCTCACAGAGTTTATTTTTCTGTTGGTTAAAATGAAAAAAAATTGTACAGCTGTAAACAGAATCTCTCACATTCTCTGCTCTGTCTCGACAGTTTGGATCAATAACATGTAAGGAAACAAAGTGAGACACACACACGAAAACAAGTTCATCACTGACAAAACAGAAGACCAATGGCCTGGCACAGACGCAGAGAGGTGCGTGCCTACAAAGAAGGACCATCTCATTTCCAGTGTAGCAAGACAGAAAGAGTTCCTTATCTAGGCTGTCTTTTCTGGCCGACAGTAAAAGTATGTCTAAGATTGCCAATCGTCATCTAGGCAGAGTAAAAGAACCAGCACAGATGCAGTTGCCACCCAATCGTGAGTTTAGCCAAGTATGGTATATTATGGAGGGGTCGAAACTGGCACTGGCCCTTCAGCTAAATGCTGATAGATACTGTAGTGGGCTGATAAATATTCCCACTAGCCTTGCTGACTTGTACGGGAACAGGTAACTTTCAATACCTACATCAGCTGGGCCAGCAGAAAATTCTGTTCAGACAGCAGACTTTCTTGGTCACTAGCCCCGCTTGTTTGTGGCTGCAAAATGTTAGCTCTGGTTATACTTAGCATGCCGCACTGCTGTGAGAGGTGCAGACTTGCTGCTCCACTGCCAGGGAATAACTGTAAGGCCTGTTCACACAGCGGCATCTGCACCGCTGCATCCCATGTATTCGGGTAGCTGCAGTCTAAATGCGGGCACGTGGATACTTACCTGATCATGGAAAGTCAGTCCTTGCTCCTCGAGCCATTGCAGAGCTGAGGACATGTTCAAAAGTGGGCAGTGCAACCAGGCTGCACTGCTCACAGTGATGTGCCCAGCTGGCATCGCCAAGCTACAGACTGCGACCCCAAACTCATGGCCCCTCTCCAGCACAGCTTGCATCCGTGCTGAGAAGGGCTGTCTGAACACACAGTCGATCGCTGGAGGAGGTCTCACAGCACTGGAGTGGACCGCAGCTTGTGTCAAGGGACGGTCATGTGAACAGGTCTGTAGAGATGCCTGGGAGAGTTGTGAGCCGATCTATTCTGGCTCTGGTGAGATGCTGCAGTGTTGGAGAGCTGAGATGCTGCAGGAGTCTCAGTCCTTTTGTGGGTACTGTCCATGACCTGCAGTGTTGCATGCGCAGGGCTGGAATCCAGTGGGACGTAAATAAAAAATGGGGTGTCGGTAGTGCTATCGCCTCAGACACTGGTAACCTGGGTTTTGGAACGAGCCTGGGTCATTGGGGGCCGGCCTGGGGAGGTTTGAGCATCCCACAGGATGATCTGCTCCTCTGAAGGAGGGAAGGCTACTGCACCAGGTGGCATCACACTGCCTGTGTGGGAGGGAGGGACGCCAATACATGCTGACTGGGACGTGCATTCACTCGTCCACAGTCAGGACTTCGGTCCCCGTGCCGGCATCCCCAGGGACCACAACGGCAACTAAAGAACAAATCCAGCCCTGCTGTCGTGCAGTATGATCCCGGGGGCGACAGAGCCCCAGGTAGTCAGCACAGCTGCCACCGGGCCCCCACTAGCAGCAGAGAAAGAAATTTATTATTGAAAAAAAAAAAAGGCAGGAGGTGTGCCAGGCTGCCTGTATGTGGGCAAAGTGGAAAGGGCCACAGCAGTGCGCTTCACACCTAAGTGCTGTAGCAGTGCCAAAACCCAGTGTGTGTGTGTGTGTTATCACACCATCAATTTAAACCTCTGTAATCAGAACCAAATCAGCAGCTGAGAAGAACTGCACTAAATCAGTTAATAAATCGATTTTTATCTGCAGGTCTCTCTGTGCATCAGTGATACCGTTTCAATGCAGCATTCCAGGACAAGTCATATTGGGAAATAAAACCACTGAAACAACGGCTAATCTTTACTGGGAAATCATTAAAGAATCTTTGGCAACATATTTGTACCTCCAGGCACAGGCGGAATGCAGGCAGACTTGTGACCTGTAGTCTGCACCACTGCCTGCAAGCGCTGCAATGGAAGACCTGAGTCACAATAGTGCAGAAATACCTAGAAAGAATGAGTGGGGAAAAACGTGAAGCTTAGCATGAAGGATCATGCCCGATCCTGGCAGACCTGTGGCAACAGGTCACTGCCACGTTAAAAGACCTGTTCTCGACTGAAGCCCCACTCACTCTCCCACACACAGTCTCTTGGGCCTCCCCCTAGCTGGAGTGGAGGGCCTTGGCAAGATTTATTTGTGGCAGTGCCGTAAGACAGCAACTAAAGCAAACAAAATGCCGGGGTGCATCGCCAAAGGAATCACCTCAAGGAGGAAGGAAGGAAGGAAGTCATCTTGCCATTGTACAGGTCACTGGTGAGACCACATCTGGAGTACTGTGTGCAGTTCTGGTGCCCGTATTTAAAAAAGGACGTCAAGCTGCTGGAGGAGGTGCAGTGAAGGGCGAAGTACAGTTACGTAAGAACTTACCGTAACAGTAGATCTTTGAGAGAAGCTCTTGCAGCAAGCAGCACAGTTAGGACTGACGCCACCTGGCAGCAGCCTCCGGCAATTCTTTTCTCCAGCAGTACCGACATGGAAACGCCCCCCGCCGATGTCGTCTCCACCCCCGACGTCACCCTATATAAGGGAGGAGTTCCCCACGTGCTCCAGTTCTTGCGCGCCTCCCCCCCGTCAGGCAGAGAGCTGGTAACAAGCAATAGTCAGAAAGAAGAATCCAAAATTTTTCCTCACAATGAAGGAAAAAGCCAGCCTGGAAAAGGCCTGATCCCTGGGGGAAGGAGGGTGGAAAATACACCTGCTGCAAGAGCTTCTCTCGAAGATTTACTGTTATGGTAAGTTCTTACGTAACTGTACTATCTTACTTCAAGAGGAAGCTCTTGCAGCGTTTAACACAATTAGGACTGATTCCCAAGCAGTATAAATGTTTAACAACACCTGGGAGGGGGAAGGTATGTAAAGGAACAGTAGGAACAGAGAGGGTACCTCAGGAAACCAGGCCCTGCAGAACTGCGAGGCCAAAACCAGCTCTGCGTCTGGAAATGATGTCAAGGCTGTAATGCCTGACGAAGCCCCATGGAATCCAGCTGCTTCGACTCTCTGTCAGGTGGCTGGGTGCTCACCTGTTTGGGCCTCTGTGAACGACTGTGAGCTGCCGAAATCACCACTGAGTCCGCTGCGGGTGGTTCGGTCAAGAAGGGGTGGTTTTAAGGGGCCCGGTAGAGCCAATGAGCCTTCTTGGGCACGGCAGAGGAGGAGTGAGGACGCTTCCAGGTCACGAATGTGACGTCCTCAAAGGTGTTGACCATGGGAGGGATGACCACTGGCTTAGGGTCTTTTAGGCGGAGGTATTTAGCCAACCGTAGTCGCTTGGGTCCACGGCCTCAGTGTCCCAGCCCATGTTGGCCTGGATGTGTCTCATCACTCCATGAAGCTAGGGTCATCCGGAGGAGATTTGGGGTGTTTCTCCATGCCCCCTAAATCCAGGTCGATGTCAGAGTCCGTACGGGAAGTGTCAAAGTCCACATATGAATCTGAGGCCAAAGAAGATGGGGACCTATACCGTTTCCTCTTACGCCTCATGTCCAGAGATGGAGAGCGGAAGGAAATGCTGGACCTGGTCCTCCTGCATCTCTTGTCCTTCTGTTTCTTAGGTGGTGGCTCCTTCCCTTCCTCTTGGTCAGAAGGCTCCAAGGCATCCGGCACGGGCACCTGAGTGGGCGTGGGAGGAGGTGCCCCCGCGGGGAGGATCACGTTTTACCATGTCCCACCAGTGGGGGAAGAGCTCCTTCACCTGCAAAAGGTTCAATTTAGGGGAACCAGGTGCAGGGGCGGAGGAGCACCAGAGCCTGTACCGTGCCAGCCTCAGCCGCCTGGGGGTACCGGCATCGGATCTGGAACCCTTGTCGCCAGTGTCGATGGGCACCAGTGCAGGCTTAATGGGTGGTGTCGGGCGCCTGCTCCCCATCGTCCAGGCCTGGGGCGCCAGGTGGACCGGCAACTGTGGTGATAGGTCGGAACCCGGCGTCGGGAAGGCGCCATGGTGGCCGTGTCGGAGGACTTTGACTGGTGGCGGGACAGCCTTGCTCCTGTGGTGGCCGCGGAGTGGATGATGGTCCGTGTCCATTTGTCCTGAGCCAAACGGGCATCCCTCGGAGGCGTGAGCCTTAGGACATTCTGACTTATGTTTCGAGGATTTCTTGACTGAACATCGGTCAGCCGCCGAAGACGGGCGCCGGTTGGAGTCCTTCGATTTCGGTGGCAAGGATGAGGCCCAGCCGCCTGAAGACCCAGAGGCCTTAACCGACTCCCGAGAGTCGGCCTTGGAAGAGGAGGCCGAACGGGAGGAGTGCTTACCTGTGCCCGGCAAGAGAGCCTTCTCGGCGGGTGGATGCACCTTCTGAGGTTGGAGGGTGGTCCCTGAAGACTTGGCTGCGGAGGATTCCACGGGCGGTTTGAGGGTCGTGAGGTGGGAATCATACTCGACGCACCCGGACTTCGAGCCCGAGGACCTGGTCCTAGAGTGGAACCTCTTCTCCTGACGCTCCTAGTGCTTGTGGGTGGGAGGTTGATCAGAACCCCCGAGGACGAGGCCCATTCCATTGCGCCAATTTGACTCCGCTAAAAAGGCAGAAAGAGACTTCTGATGACTGATACGCTCAGGAGTTGAAGGCCTGACAATGGGGGCAGGCATCGTGTCGTGGTCGGCCCCGAGACAGAAGAGCCACGTGGAATGGCTGTCCTTCGAGGGTATCTTGTCACCCCAGGAGCACTTGTTGACGTGCTCCTTGGAAGAAGATGACACTGATGCTGAAAACAACGAAGAAAATCGGTGGAGAAGGAAGGAGAGCAATCAGTACTGCGAACTGAAGGCGAACTAACCCTGACCCGTGCAGCGGGATAGAACTGGAGCACGGGTACCTCCCTTATATAGGGTGACGCGGGGTGGAGCCGATGTCGTGAGGGGCATTCTCACCGCCAGTACTGCTGGAGAAAAAGATTTCATAGAGGCTGCCGCCAGGTGTCAGTCCTAATTGTGTTACCTGCTGCAAGAGCTCTCTCGAGTAAGATCCAAGATGATCCTATGTCTGGGGACAAACGCTATGAGGAGAGACTGAGGAGGTCAGCATGTATTCCCTGTATTCCTGGGAGATAGAAGGGAGAGGGGATGACTGAGACCTTCAAATACTTAAAAGGTATGAATAGGGTTAGTACGAAGGGCATCTTCAGCTTAAGGGGGATCACGAGGGACATAGTCTGAAACTGGAATGGGAAGATTCAATAGGGAATGAGGAGACACTATTTCACAGAAAGGGGTTAGCAAGGTGGAACCAACGGCAGAGGAAGACTGTAGTTTCAAGAGGGGCAGGGTCAAAGAAAAGGTCATGACATGGGGTGATAAATTGGGGGGACTGGAAATGGGGAGGGCAGCTGCAGTAATTTAACCTGTGAGCTGCACACTCGAGCAGACTCGACAGACCTTTAAGGCCTGTTTTTGCTGGCATTTTCATATGTTCATACATATTTAATATTTTAGTGACGTCATGGAAAAGGCCATAACCTAAAAATGGCTTAAGGAAGAGCCACCAACCTATCAAAAATGGTTAGACATAGTACAAGAAATACAAAATATGGAAGAACTAACCTACAAGATAAATCTAAGAACCCCCATTTTCGCGAGGAGATGGGCGCACTAATACATAGAGACTCTCCGCAGGTATCTAATCCCTAATTTCAAAGCAAGATGAGTACACGGGGAGAGACCTACTGAATCCTGACTGAGGCGCAGAAAGGTGAGGGAAAGCTCTTAAAGCAGCAGTACTACAAAATCAGGAAGTGACCTATCAAAATTCTGTTTTTCGGCTGTAAGCATGTGGCCAAAGTTCCAGTTTCCGTACCTGTAAATGTTTTTTTTCCAGTCATCTTTAGTTTTTTAGATATTTTCAATTTATTTGAAGTGTTGTAGCGCTACAGCAAATATGGCGGCTGACTAATTTTCAGCTGCGCTTTTCCTTCAGCTCGCATCACATCTTTTGACAACAGTAGAGGGACCCTCTGCTGACCATTCCCGATGTCCCTGCAAGTCATTCACATATGCAGTTGGCAGCAGAGGGGTTCCAGTGCAACATGCTGGGTGCAGACATGTAAACAAAAGCAGAGAATAACTGAGCAGATTACTCAAGCGATAGTACAATGCCGAGATAAAGATCACCAGATATATGATTAGCAGAGCACAGGAATAAACTGTCAAAAAGAGCGATTTTTTTTTTTTTTCGTAGTACTGCTGCTTTAATTAACTTTCTGCCTTACACCCTGTGATGTACATCTAAAAATTACTGGGCTGGCCCAGTGCTGTGCAGGGCTGAGACATCACTGCCTTACCTCTTGCCACGCCGGCAACCCGTGTTCATGGTGCGAGTGTGGTGGCCGGGGGTCAGGCGGGGAGGATCGAGCATCTGGAGGACAGATCTCCTCTCCCGAGGAGGGTCGAGACCGGAGACTGGTTCATGCCTGGCCCCTAGCGGTGGCTGGAGGCTGGCACACTTGCTCCAAAAAGAGAGGGGGTGGCGACCGAGCAGGTCCAGTGTGCCACATGCAGAAGCATGTGCGGCTGGCCATTAGGCGTCATTGTATGCCATGGCTCCACATTAGGGACAGGAAGAAACACGGAGGCTGAAAATTTCACCAACCAGCTAGGATGATCCTGGCTCCTGCAGGCGCCGGGTGCTGGGTGGAAGGGGGGCCACCAGGCAGAGGTAAAGAAATAAAGTTAAAAATAAAAAATACTGGGTTGTTTTAACAATTTAATTCTGTAAGACTTGCAAATTATTTACAGGTCTCAACATTGTGATGACTGCTGATCCTAACAAGACTTATTAAGTGAAGACTTATTAAGTGACATGAACTGTGTACACGTCGCTCAATAAAGGTGAATTAAAAAAAAAGCTCATCATGAAAGAAAAGTGGGTCCATCGGAACAGCTTTAAGGTAGTGTATGACACTACAATGCAGGCAACACAGGTCAAGAATTGAACCCGGGTGCTACCTGTTGCCAACTCCAGTATCAAGGGTATTGCTGATGGCCTTGCTGCCTGGTCCAGGGAGGAGGAGGTTCCACCTTCTACTCCCACGTAACGCTCTGTGACAGACCACTGAGGTCATCAAAGACTTGCATTTCGGCCTCCTCCGCAAGGTCACTTCAGAGACTGTGTGCCAGCCAGAGGCTAGAGGGAGGGAGAAGAAATCGGGGGTCCCAGCAGCTGTAATGCTGGTGGCTCCAAGAGTGCCAAACCTCACGCCATTGGAAAGCACCAGCTGTAACTGCCGTCAAAGAGCAGAGGTTACTCTGGGGATCTGAGGTGCAGCACCCACCAGAGGGAAGAAAAAAGGACAGATTTAAAAGAAAAAATGAATGAAGCAAAAGTCTAATGCATTCCAAGGCAGACAGAACTGCAGTACATAGAACAGAAACATAACTGCCAACAGAAAAAGGCTGTTTAGCCATATCATCCTACGGATCGAATGTGGAATGTGAACTCCCCAGTGACTCTTCACTCCCCCTCCCTTCTGACATGTGTATCTGTCGTCCCCCCCCCCAGTGTTTGAATGTTCCCACAGATTTTCTTTCGGTAGCTTAATCCACCACCATTTCCGAGAAAAATGACTTACTAGAATCTCTCTTAAATTCACACCCCTGGTGTTTGTGTTCCCACTCAGTTTGCAGACTCCACTTCACTTACCCCACAGAGGTATTAGTAGGTCTCAATCATGTCCCTTCTCTCCCTTTTCTCCTCCAGCGTGTACATATCTGAGTCCTTCAACCTCTCTTCACAAGTCCTTTCTTGCTGTCCCTAGATTGTCCTGGTTAACCTCCTTATCACCTCCACTCAGTCCCTGTTCTTCAAATGCAGTCTCCAGAACTGCACGGTATTCCAAGTGAGAACAAACCACTGATCCATGCAGTGGTAGAAGCACCTGTCTTCTCTGGCTGACTGTTTCCCTGCTTATGCACCCCAACACCCTAGTTGCCCTTCCCACTGTCCTAGTTCACTGCCCTGTTGTCTCCAGACTGTCAAAAAGTATTACCCCCCAATCGCTCTCATCTGTTGTGCTTTGACTACTACACTGCCAATTCTGCATCCACAGTTTGAATTTTTCACCACAAATGTGCATCACCTCGCACGTCTTGGCATTATGTTTTGACTGCAATACTTCTGACCACTTCTCTAATCTCCCCTGGTCCTCTTTCATAGTTCTGACTCCATCCTCACTGTCCACCCAGCCACAGATCTTAGTATCATCTGCGATGGGGTGCAACTTGCCCTGTATCCCTACGCTGATGTCACAGATGAATTATGTTAAGCAGGACCCGTCGCATGGTTGATCCCCGTGGCATACCACTAGTGATCCCCATGACCCCAAGAATTAACTATTAATCTTTACCCTCTTGGTTCTGCCCCTCAACCCTTTGTCCACCCATCTTAAGGCCCCCACCCCCAGTCGTGCATTCATTACCAACTGTCTGTACAGGATGGAGTCGGAGGCTTTACTGAAGTTGAGTACAGTATGTCCATCGCCTGCCCCGTGCCCACTACATTTGCCACCCAATCAAAAAACTGGTCAGATCTGTCTGACAGGACTACCAGCCCCCATAACCCATATTGCTTCTTGTCATGAAGTCCCATTTGCTTCCAGGAAGCTTACCATTCTCTTCCTTATTATGGATCTTGGCAGTGCACCCACTACAAAAACGTTACACTGACAGGTACATCCAGTACATCAAATGCCCTGTTCACACTGCTTACACCTGAACACACCTGCATGTCTGTGGGCTATGGTATAAAGTCAGCTCAGCTGTCATGGCAGAAGGGCCAGTTTTTCTGTTCCAATCTCAGCACTGGTACTTCTTTATCCACAAGGTACCAGCAGTATTCTGTCCTTAAAGTCTGTGGGTTGGTGTTAATGACTGAACTTGCTGTCTGCACACATGACTATTCATTAGTTACCATCCAGTCCAGCAGCAAACTGGATGGTGTCCACTGAGATGCACTTCCTCAAAGCCCACAGTTACCACGTCCCAATGCTGATGATACTCACTCGAATCCCACCACTGCTGCTGGCCCACTGTGAGGCCTTGAGCAAGTTATTGACTTCTGAGCTAAAATGGGACAGAAGTAAGACCCACTTATGAAGGAGATGTTACGTCCCATTAGGTCATCCTGTATAACTACACTGTTGCTTGAAACCCAGACTTATAAACTGAAAAGTTACGCTTCAGCCGCAAACAGTGACAGCAGGACTTTAGTGACTCTGATCTGGTTTAATATCTGCTACAGCCATGGACTCACCCTTTATGATCATGGGCAAGTCCCTGACCGCCTTGCGATTCTGCCTCCCAACTGCCCCATGCAGCTTGCTAGGTCCTTCCAACCTTGTGTCAAGAATTCAAGACTAAAGGACATTGCTTTCCATGAATGACATCTCCATGGTAACAAGGAAGCTTGGCTTGGGTTGTTGGAAGGAGGGATACCATCACCAATCATTTTCCCCATGTACCAAGAATGCAATAAAAAGGCCTCTAAAAATGCATTTACAAGTCTTCTCCATGTATTTAATTGGAGGCACAGCTGCCTTAAAGGGAACAGTCAGCACCATGGGCCCCACTCCACGTTTGGGGTTGGCCCCAACGTGCACTTTGTGTGCAAAAACACTTTAGATTACTTGCTGCTTACTGTAGTGTAGTCCGAACGGACTATGAGTAAAACAACTTCCCCGTCGATATCCCTGGTCACCCACTCAAAAAAAGGTAACAGGCTGGTTTGGCATGATCTGCCCTCATAATCCCATGCTCAGAGGTGATGAGAATCTTGGCACCTAATGGATTTCAGGACTTTGCCCCAGCACTGATGTCAGGTTGGCAATCTGCAGTTGCCTGGCTCCTACCTTACCCACTTCTTGAAGATGGGGACCATACTGACCATCGCACCTGTACAGATCGACCACCGCACCTGTACAGATCGAACACCTGTGCAGATCGACCACCACACCTGAGCAGACTAATCACTGCCTCTGTGCAGACCGACCACACCTGCACAATCCGACCACCACCACCACACCTGTACAGACCAACCACCGCACCTGTATAGACAGACCACTGCACCTGTAAAGACAGGCCACCACACCTGTACAGACGGACCACCACACTGATACAGACTGACCACCGCACCTGTACAGGAGCCACTGACCGCACCTGTACAGGGACCCACCACTGCACCTGTACACAGGACCCGGCTTCACTGCACCTGTACAGACCAACCACTGCACCTGTACAGGACCAACCACTGCACCTGTACAGGACCGACCACCGCACCTGTACAGGATCGACCACCGCACCTGTGCAGACCAACCGCCACAGCTGTACAGAGAGATCACTGCACCTGCACAGACCAACCATCACACTTGTGTAAACTAACTACCACACCTGTACAGACAGACCAGAGCACCTATATAGACCAACCACCACACATGTGCAGCCCAACCACCGCACCTGTGCAAATCAATCACTGCACCTGTACAGACCGACCACTGCACCTGTACAGACCGACCACTGCACCTGTACAGATCAACCACCGCACCTGTACGCACCTGTACAGATAGTATGAGTTCAGCAAACGGACCCACCAATGTCTTCTTTTTAGCTGCACTGTGATCCTGTAGTGTATCATGTCCAACTCCCGGGATTTACCTGCCTTGATCTGTTACATCATGGTTACTCTTGATGCCATGTGCTCCACCCACCCCGGAGGCCCACTGGTGAACACCAATGTGAAGTATTCAGTCAGCATTTCAGCCATCACACCTGGCTCTCTTACAGGTTCTTCCACCTCTTCCCATTTGTAAAGGACCCAACTTCTGCTTCCATTTATGTGCTGTGGTGCTCTCACAGCTTC
Organism: Neoceratodus forsteri; assembly: GCA_016271365.2. Taxonomy (NCBI): domain Eukaryota; kingdom Metazoa; phylum Chordata; order Ceratodontiformes; family Ceratodontidae; genus Neoceratodus; species Neoceratodus forsteri. The sequence goes on from CM057452.1 coordinate 74,512,255, forward strand.
AGATGTCAGTGTGATTTAGTTGGTAGCAATCCCCTCTGGGCCAGATGGTCGTGAGTTCTCATCCTACATGACTGGACTCATCACGTAAATGCTGGCACCCGAGTGCAGCATGGGGGGTGCTGTACTGTTGGGGTTGCCATCTTTTGAAAGAGACGTTAAACTGAGGTCCCTTCTACCCATCTCTGGTGTTTTCCTGGTGGGTGTCCCTGTGCAATTAGTAAAAGAACCCAAGGAACTTTTTCCAGAGTACAGAATTTTCCCCCCGTGTCTTGGCCAGCATTCCTCTTCCCATAAAACCAATTCATGCAACTGTCCAAGGCTGTGTGTGGGTGTTGATGTGCGATATGGCTGCCACTACACATTTAAAGTTACTTCACCACCAGTTTCTCATTACCTGTAAAGCACTTTGGGATACAATGTGTATGAAAAGTACTATATAAATGCTGATTATTCTTCTATTGCAATCCTGGTTTCAAGCCCTCCTGACTTCCTTACTGCTAGTCCTCAGAGTCCCTCAGGGCAACTTCTGTACTACTCTCTTGCCCTGCAGGCAACCGTGTCTCTTTCCAGCAGTTACAGACCTTTTTTTGTTTGCAGGATTAATTATTTCAGGTCACTGCTGAGCTAATTAACTAACTGATGAAACAAATTCATTAATTAACTCTGACCTTTACTATAGCCAGATTACACCGACTGTCAGAATTAAAGATGGAATAAAGTAGCTGATTAGATGTTGCGTAAACGGTACTTCAATGCTAGATACCCAATGCTGGTAACCCCAAACTCGTTGACCTTAACAACCTGTATTATACTGTAACTGTATACAGAATATAAGCAGGCCCAGACACTCCAGCTATAAACTCTATTGTGCTGTACCTGAAGCTGTCAAATCATAGGCCCATGTTTTCCTGCCATAAACTCTACCGGTATATACAAGGCCCACCCTCTACAACTGCAAATTGTATTGTACCTGTACTGCATATATTAAATGGAAGCAGGCCTAGCCCACAGTAACCCACTATAAATGATGCTGTACCAGGATACCATATGTAAAGGCTCACACATTCCAGTTAATCCCTAAGGATACCAGTTTGTAGCATAGACATCACCTTTTTGTGAGATTTTTTTTTTATCTTAAACAATCAGTAACCTCGCCTCCTCCTTCCCACATTCTACCACTTTGCTGTGAACTGCCCCTCACCTACCACTGCGCCCTTACTCCTCCTCTCGTTCCTTCCCTTAATCTCAGGCACCATGCACACTGCACCTCCTTCCTCACTACCTGTTTGACCTCCTTCAGCCAAGCTACCTTCTCTGCACAGTTTCCTAAGCTTTAGTCCTCTCTTCCTTGTCTATCCATTCAGTCTTTTCCTGCCCTCCTTCAAAGTCCCTTCTTTGAGACTTTGCTACCCTCCTACAGATGTACCCAACTACTACCTGCTCCTGGCCCCTCCGCTTTCTGTATACTCTGGTTGATGTCTACCACAGCTAGGTACGTTGTTTGTATTTGCACAGGTTACTATTGCACCCCACACAGTCTGGGGTTTGTTTATTTGCCCTGCACTGCTACTTGCACCAGAAACTGTACTGCACTTGCCCTTCCTGCATTGCCCTCGCACCGCCTTGCATTACAGGTCGCACTGGTTTTACCTGCCTAAATAATGTTGCTGCTCAACTGTAATGTATGTATTTTATTATTTTTATTTTATTTTTTGTCACTCTTGCATCTCACTGTATTATATTCTATATTCTCTTGCACCCATCGTATTATTTACACACACACACACACACACACACACACACACACACACACACACACCTCACTCACTCATGAATGCATTTGGAAACGAGCCATTACCAGCTCAGTTTGTCTTTCCTCACAACACTTTTGAAATAAACAAATGTGAATTAATACACTGCTAACAAGCGGTTTGTTCACGTGAATCAGCATATTGCACACCTTTATCAGAGCCAGTCTGACACAAATGCAAGCTCAATAGTTGACTTGCAGAATGTTTAGGATAAGACAGGGACATTATATTCACCAGTAATTCAGGTGTGTGTAGTCTCTACCAGTGGACAGCCACATGGAACAGGTTATCCTCCCCGGCTAGCTGGGACAGGTAGTCACGGTCCATGAGAAGTTTGGGGACATACCCCTTCCCAGACTCCCTCCGTTCAACTTTCTGCCCAAGTCCACAAAAAACACTGCTTAGAAGGTAATTTACCATAGTAAATAGCAACCAACAACAACATTGTAAAACTAAGACAGGAACTATACGCAATAGTGAACAGAAAAGATACTGGAAGAAACAGCACTGAAAACTGGGAGGGCCTGATTGCCAATGGACAGAGCTTACACACAACAGCAATTGCTGGTAAGGAAATATAACTTCTGTGTGTGTGTGTGTGTGTGCTCCTCTGGGCAGTCACATGGAATGGGACCGAACAAGCAGTCCTTCGATGGGGCAGTACTGTTTAGTGGATGTGTGAACAGACACCCACATAGCAGCCCTACATATGTCTTCTAGGCCGGCCAAAGCCCGTTCAGTATAGGAGGCTACCATGGCTCTAGTGGAATGTGCCTTGATCTGTAAGGGGCAGTCAGCCCCTGGGAGCACTATGCGAGTCTGATGGACCGAAAGAGCCATTTAACTAGCATTCATTTAGCTGGAGCTGGTCAGACCCAGGAAGACAAACAGTCTATCTATACTGCAGAATGACTTGGTGTGCCAAAGGTAAAATGTAAGGAAATTAATTTTCCTCCTGGAGCGCTGTGGAATAAACTTTTTCTATAGTCTAATAGCCTATTTGCTTGAACATTGAGTTTATTTCTCCCAGAGTAAGTGAGTTCTGTGACTTATGGCAAACTTGATATGGAAGCAGGTCACTAGGAACCCGTCCCTACATGAGTGGCTCTGGAACTGTGGAACTGGTAAAATGTAAGGACTTGCCTGGCATCTAGAGTAGAGTGCCCTTTTTCCTCCAGATTCAAGGGCGTGTGGGGAAAGTAGAGCAAAACCATCTTCTGGTTTCTGTGGAAAATTGAGACCACCTTAGAGAGAAGGCTGGCACCACTCTCAGGACCACCTTGTATTTAAAGAATACTAAGTAGGGCTCCTTGTGCGAAGGGCGAGTCAAGCAGATGGCTACAAGAAATAGGACCTTAGGAGACTGGTGCCAGAGGGACATCTCATGCAGAGGCTCAAGGGTGAAAGCCATTAGAGCCTCAAGGACCAGATTTAGCTTCCAGGGAGGATGAACTTGGGTAGTTCTCATTCATGTCTTTTAACAGGCTTTCAGGAAACAGATGTCTGGTTGGAACCCAAGAGACTGTGAACCCATGTGACCTATTACAGTTGACGGAGCTGCCATCTGCACCTAGATAGAACTACCTCTCAACCCTCTGTCTGGGCCCTGCTGCAGAAATTCCAAGATATTAGAGAGGCAGGTGAGAGCTTGACATGAAGAGGTGTGCACCACTATCTAAAAGTACCACAGACTCTTCTGTAGGCTCTGGTGGTAGAGACGTTTCTGGACCACATTAAAAATCCACATGACTCTTGTCAAGTATCCCGCTTTTACAAATCTCCTGCACTCAGGAGTCAGGCCATCAGCTGAAACTTATCCAAGCATGAATGAAGAATCTGAACCTAATGAATGAGGCCCAGGTGACTCAGCAGTGTGATTGGATTGCACAATGCCAGGCGAATCAGCTCCGAATTCCACAATCTCAGTCAATGAGGCACTACAAGAAGCAGTGTCAATGCCTCTCTTAACTTCCATATGACTTTTTGAATGATGGCCACTGGAATGTGTACAGTAGCACATCCAGTCATGCCAGGGAGACCAATCTATGCCTTAAAAAAGAAACACCATGAGGGATACCATGGCCTTTTACAGGTCTCACTGTGCTCCTAGATGCTGTATGCGCAGGTCAGTGCAGGGTGTTCTAGCTGTTTATTGTCTAGCCATGATACTGCATGGTTCTGATGACCTCCGACATTGCTTCCTGGGCTGTGCTCAGGGTCTGCGGCTGAATTAGCAAACTGTCCAAATATAGTGCTGCCCTTTGGAGAAGCTCTGAACGAAGGTCCATTCTGCCCATCTATGGAGTTGTCCAGGTAGAAGTAAAAATCCCATGACACTTTTCGTGAAGAGTCCTGAAATGACCCCAGTGTCACAGGTAAAACTGCCACTATCCATACATAGTTCCATGTCATCATATGGATCTCAAGAGCTTAGTGGCAGTAGTCAGTATTAACATGAAGCCTCAAGGCCCTGCACTACCAGTAACCAATTCATTGCTTTGTAAATCCTGTTGATTTGAGAGCAATGCATATGAAAAAGCACTACATAAAATGAAAAACCGTATTTGTTCAATAAAAAGGTATTCCTTCTCTCTCATTTTGCAGGTTAACAGGGTCTCCGTGGGGATTTCTCATGGTATAAGAGGCTCTGAGCGTGAAGCTTGGGCGAGAGGACCACAAAGCAAATCTGAGAGGTTCTGGCTGCCTGAACCTCAAAAGTGGAGTCTCTTATACCATAAGAGACAACTCATGGAGGCCCTATTTTTTGTTGTTGTTGTTGATTTCTTTTATTATGCCTTCCTCCTCGGCTGAGGTGGTCCCTAAGATCCCCCAATCAAGTCCACTGGTGGCTCCTGCACCGGGCGCCGTGCCCGAGCATTCAACCTCCTTCCATCTCCCTCTCTAAGACCACATCATGACGACGAGAAGACCAAGGGTCAGGGCCAGAGGGAACTCCTGGAGCGGCTCCAGTGCAGCCGCATGGATTTTCACAAGCGCTGGAGGATTCAGTGGGGAATGTTCCTTTAGTTTCTCCCCCATGTCGCAGGCATGCAGGGATGCCATGGATGTTGCAGCATGCATCTCGAAGCACCGCACGTCCGACGTCCACCGCGCCGCCTTCCATTGATCCACGGGAGCACTACTCCTAGCCGCCAGGAGCCAGCATCCCGCTAAAATCCCTCCCCACCCTCCCCGGAGAACAGTCCCCGGATGCTCAATCCTCCTGTCCCCAGCTGACCCCGACTGACCAGACTCCAGATCCGAACCGGGTCGCCAGCGTGACAGGTGTGGCATCCAGCGCCTCAACCTCAGAGCCACCAGGCCGGCCAACGGAGACCCAATCACGTATTATAGAAATCACCGTTAGCTACAGTGATTTAGAATAAGGTTTTTGTTAATTTCAAAAGTTAAACAAAGTCACTCTCCCCCGACTGCAAAATGGAATGCTCCACTCCTAATGTTTCTGCACGAGAGCTCGCTGTATGCAAGAAACGAGGTATGGTGACTATGCACTGATTGGCTGAAATCATGTGATTTATAACGCTATACATTTAGATCATTGTTCATAAATCAGCAATAGAATTGTGTCATTGCAGGAAAAATCTACATGTGATGTTTTTCTTCCTTGCAACTCATAGATAAAACCACCTTAAAACGTCCCTTCTGCATGAATGCGACTTTTAAGCACCCTTGTCCTTAAATCATTCCTCAACATGCTTACTAAAAACTTTGTTATACGCCAACATAATTTCTTCTAATGGATTGGAATGTCCATAAATGTATAAAGCGGAGTTTCTGCTCCTACCCAAGAGCCATTTATACAATGCTTGCAAAAAGAATTGATTAACTCTGAACGAGATGGACCCAGAACTACTGAGCTCAGCAAAGCGGCTTGCTATAATCGGATAAAATGCTATTAATCAAAAGGCAGATTGATATCTTATGTGCGGTTTAAAATCCTGGCTTTACTTAGTCTAATTAATGTGCTACAACATAGAGTCCACTGGCATGCAAAGTGGACTACTGCAAGTCAAGCATGATTACGAAATCTCCCTCCTTCCCCACCCCCAAATAAAACTATAACCTACAAGTCTCCAACCACCACACCAGATAACCAGATAAAATACATTTGTCAGAATGCTTCTTTTTTTGCTGCTTTTGCAACAAAGCACTTCAAAATTTGCCAGTTAAAAGATAAGTCAGCGTCAAGGAATGAGAGTTCTTTCAATAACCCTAAAATAAATCGCCTTAGGATCAATGAAAGGCAAGCCTAGACCAGTTTCTATAGGTCTAACCAAGAAAGGAATTTTACAGGGGAGTGCCACTTCAGTTCAGCTTTAGAAAGAAAAAGGAGACAGCAAGGCATACACTAGCACATTCTTCAGTTCCCTAGCTAAGTGAGTCATCATTTGAACTTCTGGACCTAACTGTATGGCACTTTGCAGTCCCAAGTTCCATCGTGGTCCCCCACAACCGTGTTCTATTAATACACCAACTGTTTTTCCTGCATCCAAGTCTGCAATTCATAAGTAGAAGCACTCTATCAAACTGTAAGAGGCCTGCTGCCTATGTTTGGGCATGACGTTTAAACTGTCAACCCCTTTTAGGCTTAAAAAGGCCCTTCATGTTCTGTTGGAAGCCTTTCCACAAGGTAAATTGACTCAGGTACAGAAATATCCGTTCTTTATTCTGGCTGCTGCAGGCAAAGAACATATTACTGGAATGTGGCTAAAACAATTCCTCTCAGCAGTGGAGGAACAGCAGGGCAGAGTAATTGTATTAGATGGAGAAGGGCCAAATTGCTGAAATGTTTGGTTGTATTTACTGATCTCCAGACCCATTTTGTTTTACTGCTGATCTTGTTCTCCCAAAGATATGTCTGTAACATTGCCATGCTTTGCTGTTGTATTGTACTATATCCACCCAGGTCGTGCCTGAAAATTGTCATGGTTATGGCTAGTGCACCTACCCGGTAAACAAAAACTAAATAAATAAATTCTGCTACTGCCGGATGCTTTAGATGTTAAATGGATACCATGCGAGACATTCATGTCCCAGCGATGACTCATTTTTGTTAAGAAAATACCTTGACACACAGAAGAAATCTGTAGAGACCTGCAGAGCTAGAGGAGACACCAGCACAGAAAGACTGAAAATAAGACCTGCAAGCCAGCCCAGTGGCGGGCTAAGCAACACCTGCCACACCGGCGACTCAGGTTCTACAATGGACCTGTGTTGCTCGGGCACCAGCCAGAGAAAAGAAGACTGAGTGCCCACGGACATGCCTCTTCTCCTGCTCTGGGGATGGTGCATGCTACTGCCACCTAGAAAGGTTAGGTCACAACAGTCGCCGCCTTCCAGAGCTGGCCGGGTGCAGACATGGAGGCGCGTGGTGTCCTTATGGCACACCATGTCACTGCATGCATGCTGACCTCGGTGAAGTAAAGATCCTTGACAGGTAGGATGAAGATGTCGACCCTGCAGGCTCCATACCACTGCCATGGCACCCACCCACCAACAGTGGTAAAGAAGGATGAGGGTAAGTCCCAGGACAGTGGGTGACTGGGCTAGGAGAACTGTCGTTAGGAGGGGCGGGAGGACAAAATGAAGATGAAAAAAATAAATAAATGAGCAGGCTAGGTGGCACCAAGCAGTGGGTCATGGCTCTGGCACACTAGGGATACAGGTTGGCACCCTGAGCACAGGACGTTAGGAAGCAGAGGTTGTGAGGACAGCTAGTGAGCCATTGGGTGGACGCTCACCTCTGGGTGGGGAGAGGCTTACGCAGCTCACTGAGCAACACCTGGGGCAGGGGTGGAAGCATGGGTGACCATGCACAGCTTGGCATCCCCACCCAGGGCAGATCGTGGATGCCCACACAATGCTGGGAGCAGGAAGTGGGCAGAATTAAAAAGAAGGAGAAAATAAGGATTTTATGACCCTCACATCAACGAGTCAGTTTAATTGGTTTGTATGAAACATCAATTTTTTTACATGGGACTTCAGCGCTGGTGCAGAAAATACGAGGGCATGCTACTGAAACAGGGCAGTAGGAGTTCAACCACCCCATCCCCCAAAAAAATCACTACTGTGCTAAGCAATGTTTCCATTCACACATCAGCGCAAGATAAACATTCCCAGTGTCAGCTCTTCCAGAGGAAATGCCTGGACGAGCTTAGTGACCCCACAGATGTTAAGGCCTTTACACCTCCCAAAGTGACAACTAACACTCTGCTCTTACATCTGTCATGAAATTAACTGGCCAGCCGGCAAACCTACTGATCTTCCTGCTGTACTGTTCGATCCAACACTTCCTCCAGCTGATGCCCTTCTATCTAACTTTTCCTTTATCAGCCGCACCTCCGTACTTAACCCAGATCTTGGCTGAATGCAAGACCCTAATCACAAACAACACATTAAAGCTTGGGGTTGTCGTGAAGCTAACATGGGGAAATAACTGTTTTTTTTTTTTTCTTCAGTTAAGGCCTATTAACACCCCCATGATGGTGGTCAACATTCAGGCTAATATGGGCATTAACCTTTCCTGTGGTCAGTTTGTGTGACCTTTGTTTGCTCAAGAAACTTAATTTTCAACTTCTGAAAGTAAAGAAAAGGAAACTGGGAAGAGATCTCCTTGCATTCTGTATTCCTCTGAATTAGGTAAAGCAACGTAATTATACTTCCATGGCACATCTATGGCACCCAATCCCAAAGGCTCTGGACACCTTAAATCAATAAAACAAGATAAACTAGTGTAAGAGTGTCTCACATGCAGAGAAAAGGGCGCTGGCTCGACTGGTAGGGAGTGCTGCTTGATCTAGAATTATGTTTATCAGTTTTTGCAGGCTCTACCCTACTTTACTGACTAAACTTATAATAATATACATGTTAAAATTATATTACGCTAACAGTCTTTATTTGCAATTCTCTTGCCTTTTTTTTTAAAGTATGTTTTCTGGGCGCGAGCTGATGCAGGCTCAGCTCCCCGTTCCCCACCTCTCCCTAGCACTACCTCTCGACAATCCTCTGACTTGCCCCAAGCGAGGATATCAAGCCGACATGGACCCTCACAGTGCTGGTACAAGGGTGCTGGCAAGAGCGCCATTGCTTTTGGTTTCCTGGCTTACCCCCAGGGCGAGGTGAAGAGCCAGGTCAGATCGGACAGATGATGGTACTAGGTCACCATCAGAGTGTCACAGCAGGCGACTGAGGCCAGAGGAGCCAGGTGTCATTAATGGCGACGCGATATTTTAGGACAAGATCCCATGGGGGCCGTGGCATGCAATGACTTGGGGCACCAAGCGCTGATATCCGCACACCTCCCACACTATCTTGGCCTTGGTAGCTGCTGATCCCGGCCTCTGCCAGGGTTCAGACATGCATCGAATGCTCGTCCACCCTCCCCACCCCCGGGAGAAGGAGGGCAGTCAGAGGGATGCTCAATTCCCCCGCCAGCCCTATGACTCTCAGGTCCGTCTCCCAAACCCGGGATGTCAGCATCACAAGTGGAAACCTTACCGCTGCGCTGGCAGATCAGCCCCCTGCAATTCTCTTGCTATGGAATCTCACCTCTGCACATCTTGAAGCACAGGTATACACAATAATGCCACACACGCATGCACGCACACACACGCGCCACACTTCTACTGCTTTTATATTATTTCAACTGTGGGCACACATGGTACCAGTACCAGAATGTCTCCCCTCCCACCACGTTCAGGGTATTAACTAGCCGGTATTACATCACAATATGCTATGTAAAACAGGGGGTAATGCTAACCACCTCCAGAAATGTGCAGTAGTAGACTGCTAACCATTTTTTGAGTGAGTCCATATGGCACAGAAGGCAACATGAATAAAATTATATTTTTAATTTTGCTAACCATTTGGTGCCAAGTGCTATGTATTTTCACAGCTGATTTGCACTTTCATGTGGGAAACTGCTAATCAATTTTTGCGGCTTATTTAATACCCTGATGTTATACGAATCCGTGAGTCATTATACAGCAATAATTATTTAACAGTAATGCAATAGTTCATGTTCGCCGCATAAAAATGGCACCATCTGTTTCCAATTCAGTAAGGGCGCGTCCTCTAGGATCCCTTACTGAATCAAGCTACTGTAACCTACATGTAACGCTGGCAAAATAGCATATTTTTACACTTACTTTTTTTTTTTTGGAACTGAGTAATTTTTTTTTTTTGGGGGTGGGGGCTGAGGAGAAGAGGCCCTGGCCCTCTCTCACTAAACCTACTGCATTAGACATCTGAACCAGACGCTGGTGCTGCATCACATACCTGACAAAGACATTCGAGGTGTGCCACAACCCGACCCATAATTACACCCTGTCATGTTGTACTGCTTACACACATAGTTCTACAAGCCTTTTAGAAGAATAAGAATTTGCATTTATATAGCACTTTTCATACATTGCACCCCAAAGTGCTTTTATACGTGTAGCAGCAGTTGACATTAAAGTTTTACAGCCACTAGCCAGCAGGGCTAATGACTGGGAAAATTCTCTAGCCCCACAAACTTTTCTACTGGCCCAGCTGGTGTACTTGCTGAAATCCAACCTGCTCCAGCACAAGAAAAAGCTAAAGCCAGTAACAAGATAGGCTCACTGGATGCTTGTTAGGCAGCTTAAATGGGCAGACTGCATGGGCCTAGTGGTCCTCATCTGCCGAAAGCATCTATATATCTATGTAAGCCCGCAGGGCTACTTCAAAAATGTGTTTGCTAGCCTGATACAAAATCTACCAGCATTTGGCTAGGGGCCAAACCAGTTTCACCCCTGGTACAGTGGTATTGAATCAATTGTAAACATGCGGTGGCAGCCATTCTGCTCATCCACTCCCACACACAGCCATGGACAACTGTCTGAACAGTTTTACTGGGAAGGATAATGCTGGCTAGACACCAGCAAAAATCACCTACTCTGTGCAAAAAGCCTTCCGTTCTTGTTTTTCCACCCGGACACCCATTAGGACAGCACCAGAGATGGACAGAATGGATCTCAGGTTAACGTCTCATCTGAAGGACACCACACCCCGGAAATACCGCATCCCTCTAGTACTACTCAGGACCAGTGTTTTGGGGTATGAGTACAAATCCTGGTGTGGGACTGGAATCCACGATCTTCCGGTCCAGAGGCAGATGTGCTACAAACTGTGCCCTGCGGACACAACACAGCAGCGCATTACAGTGCATTTATCAGGACTGCTCCCTTTTTCCCTGTAGAGTGGTTGATATCTGTGGGGGAAGAGTCATGCGGTTGGAGTGTGAGGGGGAAGTAATGGGGTTGAGGTGTGGGGATAAGCGCGGAGATAGGGTGCAGGGGCTGACTGGAGGGATGGGGAAGTTGCACCAAGAGGGAATAAAATAATAAATTAAAGCAAACAGAAAACAATACCTGGGAGGCTGATGTTAGGTAAGGAATACAAACAATGCGACGTAGTTTATGGGTTGATATGAGCACACCCCAGGTGTGTAGTGAGGCCCAATGCACTTGCACTGAGTGCCTTTAGCACCTGGAAGTGCTCTAATCAGCCATGAGCCACACCTCAGAGTGTCTCATTCTGCTTATAAACTGAGTCCCCGTTAACAAAAAAATCATTACAAATTCACAGATTCACATAAAAAGTGATTTAAAAGAGTAAAAATATATGTTGATAAAAAGTAGTCCTTGTTATTTAAAGAAAAGCCACTAGAAGGCGAGTAACGTCTGTCTGCCCCAACACCCACACCCTCGAGAATGTATTGGGTTTCATTTTGTTTTCAATATTTTTTTTTGTTTGTGCTGTCTTTTGGTTGCATAGTGAATGTGGGTTTTGGTGGGAGTGAGTGTGTCCCTTAGCAGCCCCCATAGTTATTGCTTTTCTCATAGCCCTTTCCCCAGCGCAGCATAGCAGGAGTGGGCGGCTGCCAGCGTTGTTTTACATTGGACCACTCGCTCTGAAATATAATTAAAGATGCCATCATTAATGTTCAAATCCTGGCATGTTAAAAACAATTACAACAGCCAGCAGAGTCACAGGTCTCAGCTCTCATCTGAGAGCTGCCTTCTTGAGGCATAGTGCTGTAATTTGTTGCATCGTGGTTGAAACTGGGGTGAGCAGAACAGGTTAGACTTCAATTTAAAAGTTTTCCACAGTGGTATTAATGCAATAACTGTGTTATGCAGGTGTTGAGGGGCTCCAGGTCGGCTACTAAAACAGAAAAAACGGCTGCCACTTCTACATTTCCAAATTTCATAGGGTGGCACAGTTATCTGTGTTGTGCCGAGTCCAGAGTGGCTGAAGAGGTACCGGTTGGCACACTACTGTCTCATAAGGACATTGGCCAGGGTACCTCTCAGCCAATCAGGATTCAGAAAAATCACTACCCATTTTATAATGTATTCTGTAACACTTTTGACCATTTTATCAATCAATCAATCAAAATCTTTATTTAACCAGGCGGGCACCGTTGAGCAGAGCCCATTTTCGAGGTGAACCTGGGGTAAGGGAAAACTACAGAAGGATTCAACAGAATTGCAACTGAGTATTGTAAGTGTAATAATCTACTCCAGGTGTCGCGACAATTCTGTAATAACCTGACTTCCTGGGTGGTTGAGGCCCTCACCTGCACCTCAGGCCTCACTGCCTACCCAGGTCATTCAGTTATTACAATACTGCTGCACACCCGCCGTGGATTATTCGGTTGCATATTGTACCAAGCAGTTGTGTTTTGCAAACAGGACACTAGGTTGTTATTTTCTGTTATACATGGGTGAGAAGTAACAACCATGTATAATGGAGCAGCAGCCTGGTATCACCTAGAGCTCACAGCACCAAGCAGCGAATTGGGAGTCCCAGCAGATCTGGGTTTGAAACTCACAACCACCACCTGACACTGTGTGACCCTGAGCAAGTCACTTAACTTCCCTGTGCTCCTATGCTGCATTGGGAAATGGCCTTCCGCTTAGTGTGCTTCTACTTGCCCAAATTTCTAAAACAAAAAAACAAAAACAATTGCAGCCTATCAACAGAAACCATCATCTTTGTCTCACTGACAGGTGGAAGAGCAGCAGTTAACTTTTTTTTTTTTTTTTTTTTTTTAAACACACCCTCAGTGTGTGATGGTGCCTACTTAAAACTACATGAGCCTTGTTCTCCTGGTGTAAAGTTGCAGTATACACCTTGGGTGTGGAATAGCACCAGCTGTCAGGGGCGTGGCCATATTGAAAGGCCACCTATGTACATCGCACTCCTAATAGCACTGTCATGCACAATATCGTACTGCGCCCATGCAAATGAGGGATCCCTCATGCACATGTGGCGCAGCACTATTTTGACAGTTTTCAGAAGCACTAAACGACTGCTTGCATAGCGTAGTTTAACATTTCTGAAAACCAGCCCTTAACGGCATGCAGAGGGCATGGGTGCTCCATACCCAGTCCATGCACTGGCAAGGGCTGGGTTCCCTGGTGGTCAGGCAGTCCCTCGCTAGCCTCGATTCCCTGTCACAATATATGACTGTACTCCCTGGTGGTCTAGTTCTCCCTCCCTATCCCTGATCCCCTGTCACACTATATGACTGTACTCCCCGGTGGTATAATGGTCCCCCTTCCCTAATTCCGACCTGCCTGTAGCATACATACATATATATATATGTCCCTGGTGGTCTAGTAGACTCCCCACCCCAACAGGAACTGTCCCACCACCCCTCCCCCCCAAGAGCCGGCGATTGGCACAGCCCTCCCACCACGGGACCAGCCGGAGACTGCGCTCTTGAGGAGCACATCCTGTACAATCAGTTGATCATACAGTATGCACTCTTGAGAGCTCAGTCTGTGGCTGATCATGCTGGTTAGTCACCGGCTCTCAGGAGCTGTGATGGGGAGGGAGTCGACGATGGGGCAGTACCTGCCAGGATTGGGGGCGCGTGGGGGTCTACTAAAGCACCAGGGACATATATATGTATGCTACATGCAGGTCAGGATTAAGGAGAGGAGACCGCTATATCACTAGGGAGTACTGTCATATATTGTGACAGAAGAGCTGGGCTAAGGAGGGACCACTAGACTACCTAGGAGTACTGTCATAATATTGTGACAGGGAACTGGGGCTAGGGAGGACCAACAGATCACCAGGGATTACTGTTATATACTGCAAACAGGGATCGGGGCTAGGGAGGGACTGCTAGACAACCAGGGAGTACTGTCATATACTGTGACAGAGGAGTGGAGCTAGGGAGGGACCGCTAGACCACCAGGAGTACTGTCATATATTGTGACAGAAGAGCGGGCTAAGGAGGGACCACTAGACTACCTAGGGAGTACTGTCATATATTGTGACAGGGGATCGGAGCTAGGGAGGGATTACTAGACCACCAGGAGTACTGTCATATATTGTGACAGGGAACTGGGGCTAGGGAGGGACCAACAGATCACCAGGGATTACTGTTACATATTGCAACAGGGATCGGGCTAGGGAGGGACTGCTAGACAACCAGGGAGTACTGTCATATACTGTGACAGAGGAGTGGAGCTAGGGAGGGACCGCTAGAACACCAGGGAGTACTGTCATATATTGTGACAGAGGATTGGGGCTAAGGAGGGACCACTAGACCACCAGGGAGTACTGTCATATATTGTGACAGAGGATTGGGGCTAGGGAGGGACCACTGGACCACCAGGGAGTACTGTCATATACTGTGACAGAAGATTGGGGCTAGGGAGGGACCGCTAGACCACTAGGGAGTACTGTCATATACTGTGACAGAGGATTGGGGCTAGGGAGGGACCGCTTGACCACCAGGGAGTACTTTCTCTACTGCATGAGAGGGATCAGGGTTTGGGAGGGAGACCCGGCCTGGTGCACTCAGCTGATGCACGACACACAGGTGAGCCCATAATGGGCATACAAATGGCCTGTTAGCGCTGTACATGCCCAATCTGCTCATCTGTATGTTTAGGCTGAATATCATCCATAGGGGCAACAGTGCTAACCAGTGTGGGCCACACTTTACCCCATGGGCGGTCTTCGGCCCAGTGCTCTGGTAGTGCGGCACACAGTGTGGTGACTGCCTGCTGTGTGCAACACTACCATGGCCTGATAGTCAGACAGATAGCGTGGTCAGTTTAGATCGCACTGTCTGTTTAAATATTGTGCCAGAGCTGGCTGGCCCTATTTTTTCACGTGGCGCAGCTGTGCGTGCATGCAGCCGGATGACTCTGAATATGGGGCCCTACATGTTTTATCCTAATGCTGTGCAGGAGCTGCTTCACTCCAGAGCTCAAAACATGAGGGAGAGGAAGTAAATGGGAACAAGCTACTGATAATGCTAAACCAAATTCCAAAAACTGTGTACTACAATAAGAAAAGGGATCATTTTAAGCGGCTGTTCATGTTGGCCATAACAAAAAAAAGTCTCTGTTTTCCGTTCAGTAAGGAAGCATCTTTGCTCACTTTCTGAATCAGGGTACTGTAGCTAACGATAACTTGTGCAGAAACTAGGGTTGCTTGGATTGTACAGAATCCATTCTATTTGCATCCATCGGATTATCTAAAACACTGATCCAAAATCCACATCGCTCACTGTGCTTAGGATCTCAGATTTTCAACCATGAATCCCAAAAATCCAAAATCCTAAAAACGGAAATGAATCTGAAGATCCTGAATTTAATATCTAAAATCCGAGCAACCCCCAACAGAAAACACCCAAAGGGATGCAGATGAAGGCCTAATGAATGACCTGTCTAGTCCACCGAGCTGGTCTAATTTTTGGACTTGTGCCTCTGTCAGTCCCTCACCCCACCCCCGTGGTAAACTTTGGTAATATGATTTCTATTTTTGTTATTTTTTCAGGATCCAGACTAAAAAGTCATCTCTGTCAGCAACCATTTGGTGTCGACAAGATTCATCTACTTGTGAGATCGTATCGAAGTATCATATCGAAGATGTTCTGAATGAAACCAATCTCGGTACCTTCAAATCAAAACGGTCTCTAACATCAAACAGCACATGTGACTGTGGGCTCGAATCTCTGTTCTCCTGTCTTTTAGCCAACCTTTCATTCATATATCTTACACTAACAGATCTCCTAGTCCTATTACCTCCTGCACCCATTTCTCTGTAAGCACTGTCACATCCTCTGACCCACATCCTGGTTTCACCCTATACTCTGTCCCCCCACACTTGGCCCTCCAGCTCCCCTTTCTCATTCTAACTCCCATCATGTTTTGGTCCTCCTCTTAGCCCTTACACCTTCCCCCTTCTCTTTCCATCTTGCCTCATGTTTTTGCACTCCTCATAGCCCTTACCTCCTCCCCATGGCTCCCTACTTTCCACTACATCTCTAACAGTACTACGCCATAGTTTGTAACCATAACTTAGGATCGCTATCCAATTTTGTTATATACACCACGGTCAAAAGTTTTAGAACACCTCATTTTCCAGTTTTTATTGAAATTTACGAGGTTAATGTCTCAATGTACTCTGAAATTAAAGCATAGAACAAACAAACAATTGGAGATAAAAAGAAATCATAGAATCATTTTGTTTAACAAAATTTAATCTAAATTTTTGACTCATCAAAGTAGACACCTTTTGCAGATATACTGTAACCACGAACACACTCGTGGCATTCTTCCTACAATGGACATCAAATATTGTTCGGAAGTTCTTCCAACACTGTTGCAGAAGTTCCACAAATGTGTTGCACTTGTAGGTTGCTTTGCTTTCACCCTTCTGTCCAGTTCATCCCAAACCAGCTTGATGGGGTTTAAGTCTGGAGACTGTGCTGGCCATTCCATGATTTGAAGCCTACCGTCTTGTTCTTTTCCTGGAAGGTAGTTCTGACATAGCCTGGAGGTATGTTTTGGGTCATTATCTTGCTGTAGGATGAACCCCTGACCAACTAGGCGTAGACCAGAGGGTATTGCATGGCGCTGCAAAATGCTGTGGTAGCCCTTTTGGTTCAGGGTGCCAGTCACTCTGTGCTGTTGTCCTGTGAGCCTCAAGCTGTTGACTCTCAGAAACTTGTCTTCTGATTCTGTTGTGGCTTTGGGGCTGCCAGACCTCTTCCTGTCTGAGTTTCCTCCAGTTTCCAAGTGCCTTTTGATGGTGTAGGAAACTGTACTCACTGACACCTTGGCTTTCTTTGCAATTTCTCTACAGCAGTTTTTGCTAACCTAAACTTTTTTTTTTAACCTCTAGCAGTTTACTGCTTACCTCTGTACCATTTCAGGTTATTCACTGGACTTGAATTGCTTAAATTTCAATAAAAACTGGAAAAATGGGGGTGTTCTAAAACTTTTGACCGGTAGTGTATGTAATGTTCTTATGATAAGAACTGTTTTAAACATTTTTGCTCCAATCTTTCTTGCTCATAATGACTCTTAACATTAGTTGATTCTCTTTGTACTTTTGTACTGTATTACTCTCCTTCCAGGTGTATTGTCAAATTATTCTGTATATTGTTTCCTTAATTGTTTAACGACATGGAACCTCAGTAAATGAGCCTCCAGCTCAAAGGTATTGTAATCCAAGAAATAAATAAGCAGAAGGGAATCTGTTCTAATCTAACGACCTCTGACCCAAGAAAATCAGCATAAAGCACATTCGGAGGTAACTAATGAAATTCAACATCTGGTCAAAATGTCAAAAAAAAAAAAAAACAGGTGATCTGTTTTATATGCTGGAAAATGATTTCTGATACAAGTGCTGTAAGAACTTATTCCACAGATATCAGGCATTATTTGTTTTACTTCATATCAAAAAATGGGCAATATTGACCAGAAGAAATACAAGAACAAAGAAACATAGACAATGACTGCAGGAAAAGACCAAAGGTTCATCTCGTCTGCCTTGAGTTCCTTATTTGCCCTGGGGCCTACTGTCCATAT
This sequence comes from Neoceratodus forsteri, assembly GCA_016271365.2. Classification (NCBI taxonomy): domain Eukaryota; kingdom Metazoa; phylum Chordata; order Ceratodontiformes; family Ceratodontidae; genus Neoceratodus; species Neoceratodus forsteri. Next base: position 74,529,956 of record CM057452.1, read on the forward strand.
AAGGTTGTGTCCTCCCAGTCCCCCGATTCCATCCCTATTGCTACTGACCTGAGCAACCACCAAACCCTTCACTGTAGCCCAGCCATGCTTGAAATCATTTATGGTCTTGGCACCACCATCTCTGCGGTAGACTATTCTATGGCTCCACAACCCTTTGCGTAAAACAGAACTTCAACACATCCCTCCTCACCCCCCCATTTCCACTCGTGACCTCGGTTCTTGCCGCTGTATTCCTGCTAAATAGTACCCAGCAGTTCACCTTGTTTATTCTCTTCAGGAAGCTGAAGGTTTATCATATCCCCCCACACACTTGCCTGGCCTCCAGTGAGTACAGTCCAGTGACTTGAGCAGATCTTCGTAGCTTCGTGTTAGCCCTGAAACATCTTGGTCACCCTGTGGTGCACCATCTCTGACCTGTCCCTTTCCTTCCTTAGGTGAGGACTCCAGAACAGAGCACAGCACAAGAAACGAGCTAACCATCCACTTTCTTGTAATTATTATTTACTGGCACTGAAAACATAATCCCTAAAAACTCTCCTAGTTAATTATTCACTTACATTGGCCCTCTTGGTTATCCATAAAATATGAAACCTCTGTCATTCATTAATCTTTAATTCAAGTCATAGATCAGGTTACAGAGAAGCCTGTGGGCTTGACTATCCAAGCAGGCCCCATTAAACAACGTTCATTTCAGCCCTGCTAGAAGAAAATATGATCTAAAGCCGACCTGTTGGAGCAGCAAGAAGGATGCCACTCACAATGTCAGTGATCCGGGTTCAAGAATGAGCCTGGGTCATCGAGGGCTGGACAGGGAAGGCAGTCTTAGCATCCAACAGGACACATTTTGGGTCGCATTTACAAAGTGACACTTATGTGATCGACAGTGGGGGTTCTGGGCTCAAAATGGCCTAGTTATGAGTAAACAGGAGTAAGTCCCGATATACGCACAATTACCGCATTTCGGGACTTAGTTGTTTTTAAGGTGTTTTTTTCTTCACTGGAGAGTGCATGCACGAGGTGGAGGGAGGGTTGTATCGGTCATCCAGCACTGGATTAGCATTTTAAAAGGTGGATCCCCGGGGCAGGTTGTCAGTATGGATGTTAAGTGATGGGGGTATTTTTTTTTTACCTGCATGAGGAGAAGGTGACATGGGTGCTTGTGGGTGGAAGGAGTCTGCTACAGGTCCGGCACGATGTGTGCGATGACACAGCTGCTTCAGTCCACTCACAACATCTGCTCCCAACATTACTTGCCTCCGTGCATCCTGAATTCACAGCCTACTCAGGGATTTATAATAGGCTGTGCAAGCATGTACTCATTTACAGAGATACTCCAGTCACTCTACTACCCAATCTGGTTCCCCGATGAGGAGAAATTTGTCCAGGCTTACTTTGGAAGCCTGTGGTCTTTATAGGGATAACAAGTTTGTGGCGGATTTGAACCTAGGTCTCCTGTTTCTCAAACCTGTGCACCAACCACTATGTCACACTGCCTCATAAATCTTGAATCCTCCTCCCCATCACTGCAATCTTGGTGAATGTGTCACTGGACTCAAGATGTACTGAGGTGGTTAGTGATAATAAATTTTATTGGGATTGTTATTAAGACTCCTTCAAAGAAGTTTTGCCTTCATAAATGTTTATATCTCTCCACAAGAGAAATTTCATAATTGTTGAAAATTCCTTCAAGTAATCTTTGAACTCGCTATCATAATACTGTAATCTGCATGGCCGGTGATATGAATACGGAGTGGAAGGAACTGGAGAATGCCCCCACTCTGGACAGCAGATGATACTACTGGGATACCAATAAAAGTTCAGTGGACACAGGACAAAACAAAAGAAGGCCTGTATTGATGAAATACTTAGATCAGTTCGATTTTAGAATATTAAAAGGTAGAATTAGAGGTGAACTCTGTAGAAAAATTAACCTTTCCATCACAGCGTGAAGGGAGTTTGTTAGATATGTAGCTGTGCGATATACATTCATTTCATAGGGTAAAACATTAGAAAGTACTGAAAATATGGGATAGTGATCATTTCCCCTTATGGTGTAAAACTGCATGTAAAGAAGAGGTCAAAAAGTAAACATGGAGGAAATGAACGATAGGAATAACAATCTGTCTATTATGCGCAACCGTAAGCTGCATGAAATTATGAATTCAGATGTTCCACTGAACTTTAAAAAAAACATGGAGAATAAAGATCCTTCCAGTAAACTTAATGATCCACAGGCCATATTGGAAGAATATTCAAAAATAACAGATTTTATTAGATCAAGTTTAACATCCAAAGATAAGTAAAAAAGAGCGGTTTGCATAGGTAAATCATACCCCCGGTTTGATAAGTCGTGTCAAAATTTAAAGAAAGGTTAAGTCACGATCAATTTAAAGAAGGTCTATTAAGAAGGTGGGTGATTATCCAAGAAAAAATAATATCCTAATTAAGAGAGGACTAAAATTCTGAAAATAGAATACAGATGCTTATTGCGTAATAAAAGAAAAATTAAAACATCCTTATGAGGAAAACTACAAGAAGCTATTAAACTGAAGGATAATTCTCATGTCTGGGCACTTGTGGCATATCGTCATCTGAAAGCAATAGAAACTATAAGCTGTCATGGTATAGAACAGCCAATGAATGGGAGTCTCATTTTAAAAATGTTTATATAAGTGTCTATCTCTAACATGAATAACAGTCAACGTTTTGAGATCTGGCCTCGATGCAATATAGGGAAACATGTAAACATGGAAGTACGGCCTCCTTTCACTAGAGATGAGGTGAGATCTGCAATTTTGGCACAACATAGGAATAAAGCAGTGGGTTCTGATTCCATACCTGCAGAGGTTTTCCTAGAAAATAATAGAGTTTTGGATAACAGTTTTTGTCCCCATATTTGCTATTACTGCGAATCAACTGATCTCACTTAAACAATGGAAAACAGGAGTGACTGTCCCTCTTTACAAATACAAATCATTTACAAATGATTTAGATCCTTCTTGTTACAGATCAATTACCTTACTACCCATTGGGCTAAAGATCTTTTCCAGAATAATTTTCGATACATTAGAAGACTGGGTAATGCAAAACAACCTCATCTCAAAATTTCAATGCGATTTCCGAACAGAATTTTCTACCATGGACTTGGTGTTTACCCTGAATTATAAACTGGAGAGGAGAAATCCCTGAAGCTGATTGGCTGAAGCAGACTTTGACCTGTGACGATATCTCACAATATCATCACGGTCCAAAACAGATTACCAAGATCAGCCATTTACAAACACTACAGGGCCATTTTATAATCGCAATAATACACTCCAGGGTGTGGTATATCATGGGATATCGCCCCTTCTCAGGTGCATGAGACACTCGGCCTATGGCCTCGCGCCTCTCAATGCACCCAAGGTGTGACGATATCTCATGATATACCACATCCTGTCATGTATTATTGCTTAATTATATCTTAGACAAACATGTGAAATATAATTCTATGAAGCTGTATGCCTGTTTTATTGCTATTAAGGCCATGCCTGATTCAATTAACAGAAACATTTGCTGGAAAAAAAACTTAAGGTTTACAACATTGAGGAGAGATTATTGGCAGTTTTTATGTTATTGCATGACGATACTCAAGCGGGAGTAAGACGTAGCAGAGATGGAGCATTAACTAACCCAATTCGTGCTGCAAGGGGGAGCAAAGAAGGGTTGCTTATTGGCTCCCTGTTTGTCTAGGTGAAATAAACACGTTTCCACCTAAAATGCCTAGTGAAGAGGTAACGATTTTAATGTACGCAGATGATGCGATTCTACTGTCGCAAACTCCTTTGGGTCTTATAAGACGTATTGCAGGTATTATGATACATCTTGTAGAGTTAGATCTAGAACTTAATGTCAGAAAGACAAAAATTATAGGTTTTGGAAATAGGACTAGAAAAAGAAGAGATTGGGTGGTCAAAGGCAAAACCTTTGAGGAAGTCTCGGAATATTTTTATCTTGTGGTAACCTCTGATAAAAATCCTAAACTGGAATCCACATATAAAAAAAGTGAGAGACACAGCAAGTAAAACATGCTCGAGTTTATATAACTTTGCCCAAAAGTTTGCAGATATGAGGCCAAGGTTATAAACCAAGTGTCCCATGGAAGTGAAGTACGGGGGATTTCCAATAAGCTACCTGATTTAGAAGTTATACAGAACTTTTTTTTATCAGAATCACACTTGGTCTACCAAGCGATACTCCTTCTGCATTCCTGCCACGTGGAATCAAATTTGTTAGCTCTGTATTAAATAAGCCAAAAAAACTGATTAGCAGTTTTACACGTGAACGCGTTAATCAGCTGTAAAAATGCATAGCACTCGGGACAGAATGATTAGTAACATTTTAAAATATATATAATTTTACTAATTATGTCTACTGTGCCAAAGATGCACTGAAAAAAAAAAAATGATTAGCAGTCTACTGCTACGCATTTTGGAAATGGTTACCATTACTTCCTGTTTTGTGTAGCATTTTGCTATGCTATACCAGCTGTTTAAAATCCTGGAGTTTAATGTAATGAAAGGGAGCAGTAAGGATGTTAAGGAGAATTTTTTTTTTTTAACAAGGAGAGATGAACCAAGCTGAAGCTTGTTTACAGGTGCAACCTCGGAGCACAAGGAAGTTAAGTGATTTGCACAGGGTCACACAGTATGCAAGTAGGGGCTGAGGGATTCAAACCCACGTCTCCAGGTTTGCAGCTCAGAGCCTTAAACCACTGCGCTGTTCTTGGATTATTAGCATGGATGACTCTAGGTTGCCTAAACTATGCTGGGCTGATTCCCGAACAAGGATGTTTACTAATTGGTTTAACGTTTTAAATAATATTTTAATAAAATATGGGTTGTGTAATATATGACTTAATTCAACTCAATAGCAAATTCAAATTATATAAAGGAAGTGTTACAGAAAATTAGAGATGTTGTGGGTCAGAAAGATCTTGAGAGGAATCATAATTGTATAATAATAATAATAATTCTATTATAAGTCTATAATAATTCTATAATAGAGGATTCATCACCTGATGCCCTACAGTACTTATAACCCCCGCCCACTAGCCTGCCCCCTTTTCCCACCTCTCTCCTTCCTGCTCCCACCCCTAAGCCTACCCCACCCCCTTTTCCTCCTGGCTTGCCGTTTTGATGTTATGAACAGTGATTGTTTTCCTATTTTAATTTTTATTATAGCAACTGTTTTTTCTCACATGTACTTGGAATTGGACAATGCACCTGTATACCATTACTGCTTGTGTGTTGCACCGTCTGTATTTTGGCTATGCTTATGTATAAACCAATATAGCATTACCCGTCTACCATGTCTGCACACTGTCACTGCAGTACCACTGTTCTCTCTCTCTCTCTTGCCACCCTTGCCGCCAGCTGTTGGGCATGCACGTATTGCATCTTGTAACTGACTGACTGTACCTGTATCTATATTTTGCCACCTTGTGGCCTGGGTCATGACTGAAAACGGTCCTCTGGGTCAGTGCACCCACCCGGTCACCAAAGACATAAATGAATATAAAAAAATTAATATAGGCAGTTTAGGAGTATACTAGAATATAAAAGATCAGTTTGGAAGTACAAACTATTTAAATATCTGTGAGAGGAAGGAACATAGAAAAATGTGTGTAAACTGGAAATACTTTTAGGTTATTTACCCAATATAAAACTTTTCCATCATGTCAGTAAATGTGTAATGATGCTCAGTTAATTTCTGTGGAACATCTCCGTTTGGACTGTTCAGCCTTTACCGAAGAAAGCAAAAGTGGATAGTTCCTATACTCAATAAGAAGTATTTTGCCTCCAATGTAAAGAAATATCAGAGGACATCCCATCCTCTGATTATCGCAGGGGGCCTGGCGGTAAACCAATGGCCGAGAGCAGGTGGGAGGGGGCAGGGCAGTACCAACATAAAAGCCTGCACCGCACTACGGCTCACCATCCCATCCTCTTATTATCCCGCTGCTGGAGTGTACCTGCCCCGTGGGGAGAGACTGTGTAGGAGCCCCAGGGTGAAGACTGCACTTTGCTTTTGCTGCTGGCACTGTTTTAGTGCATTACCACCAACGACAGTTTTCTCAGCAGGTGAGGGGGCTCAGGCGCGAGCCAACAGCTGAGAGCAGCTGGGAGGGGCACACCACATAAAAGCCCACACTGCACCTCTCGCTCACCATACCGGACAGAGCATTTACTTGTCTTTGTTCATAAAGGATGGTTGGCAAGCTTCCTTTATATATAACTTCTCATTTTGTGAGCAGGAAAAAGCTGTATATTTAAGATCTCTGACAGTGATTAATCTAATATTACCCATGTGTAATCTGGATGCGGGTCGCCCAATGGTGTATTATAGAGGTGCACTAAGTGGAATAAAATGTCATTTAATCTTATAAATTAAGTGGGAATAAAAACTTGGAAAATAATCAAAACGTGGGTGAACTACATTTAGTAAACCAAGACAATGTCGTTATAACGGAAGCTTAGCCACTGGGTAATGTTAATGATCCTGAATTACAAGAAAATTATGGGGTGGTGCTCAAGAAATTGTTGTGTATAAAAGAACAATAATTACTGGGTAGTGCTTTTTCCCATAGGGAAACCCGGTTATAATTTGCCGTTATAACGGCAAATTATAACCGGTTTTCCACCACGCGATGTGCCACTCATCCTTCAGTGTGCGCGAGGGTTAAAATATGCCTGCTGCACTGGGACGCTTGAATTATTAAAATTAAAAAAAATCTCTTCCTCTAGTCACTGGCAGGGAAAACCAAACAGAAAATATTTAAACATACATCTGGTTTTGGTTTCCCTGCCAGCACGCGAGAGCTAGCGGATCTGTCCACCTCTTTGTACCGGAAGCATTCCACAGCTCAGCAACTGCTGTTCGCCGGTAAGTTTAAAAAAAAAAAAAAAATAGTATACTTGTGACTTTCAAAATTAGCTGCTCACTCTAAATTGTCAGACCACGGACCACAACAGCACAGAATCCTGAGTAGTCTGTGACTACCTGACCGCCAGCCTACTGCCTGATTTTTTACAATTGCTGAGGCGAAAAGCGCACGCCAGCAATTATAAGTAATAAAATGAGGTAGTGTGTTAAACTTGATTTACACACACTATAGGGATGCTATAAACCCTGAGGCGAAGGGGTTTATGTAGTATCCCACAACGAGGGTGTGTGTAAAATCTCGCTACACACACCCATATATATATTCTCTATGTAATATGATTTTTTGCTACCTTTCACTTTATATTTATTACCTATGTGATATAAATCTTGTATTGACTTGTAATATGATTTGTAACAATGCACTTTATGTATGTAGAGGACATTGCTGTAAATGATTTTTTTTTTTTTTTTTTTTAATTTTCTATTTATGCTCCCCCCGCCTTCTAGACTCCGCCACCTGGAGTCACCAATTGTGTATGCCCAGCTCACCTCACCTGTCACGAGTATTCCCTCCATGTAGAATCAGATTGCTCTCGAGGGAACAGAGATGGGGTGCTACACCCCCGAACTATGTCCATTCGTCAGGGCACCAGACCAGGACAGGCAGGTGAACTTGCAAGGTCTGCGCTAGGGTGCTCCGTCTTCCAGGAGCCTAGAGGGCGATTTTCCAGTGTTCTGTGCTTGGCGTGCGTCCTCGACGTCAAGGCGCTCTCGCTGATGTCCGCTGTGCAGTTCCCACTCACTGTAGGACAAGCTGCGTGCTGTACCTCATGTCTCCGCCAGAGGGCAGTCAAGCTCCAAGCCATGGGTTCCCCTCCCTCCCGGGAGAGGAGAGCTGTCCTCCAGATGCTTGATCCTCTACCTCCCCTGTCGATTCCCGGAGGCCCGGGCTCGTTCCTAAACCTGGATCACTGGCGCAGTGCGAGGTGTGGCGTCCAGCGCCTCAACCCTCAGCACCACCAGGCCGGTGTAAATGAGTTTTTAACTCAATCGAGTTTTATCCCGATTCATACAATTTTTTATAAATAAATATTTTTACTACTACATCCCATCCTCTGATCATCCCACTACTGGGGTGTACTTTCCCTGTGGGGATAGACTGTGAAGGAGCCCCAGGGTGAAGACTGCACTTTGCTTTTGCTACTGGCACTGTTTCAATGCATTTACCACCATGGACAGTTTTCTCAGCAGGTGAGGGGGCTCGGCAGCGAGCCAACAGCTGAGAGCAGCTGGGAGGCGGCAGAGCAGTACTGATAAAACCTGCGCCCGCACTCCAGCGTGACCGTGAGTGTTGCAAGCGCCACTTGGAAAAGAAAATTCTAAGCCAACAGTAATGTTCATGGACTTTTAGAATATCAGATATCTTCATTTCATAGTTTTTTTTTTATTACCTATAGCACCTCGCCCAGTGTTTCTACTTAAAGAGCAGGTGTTTACTTCCAACAAATACACAACTGATTATTTTATTTATTGCGTTTTGGTGTGTTACTAGTTACTTTATTCTTTTATAATAAAATGTTTCTTCTGGTAGTGAAACAAGTGGGGTTTTACCTTTTATGTTCACACTTCTAGTAAAAAAGAATTCAGTGGAATCTTGGTATTGTGATGTCAGAAACTGCCAGCTACTTAGGAGCCCAGTGTATTTCAATGAGAAATTAAATATATTTTTTCTATCTTTTCCAAAAAGACATAAATTTCTTCGAGCAACACACTGACTTTCATATGTCTGCAATACTGTACTTCATTTGTATGATTTTACAATGTTTAAAACAATAACTGGCTTCACCTTTTTCTCCCCAAGTAAAAACTGGTTATGAAGAAAATGTCACATGATATATTATAACAAAAGATCACAGGTTATCAAAAATCACATATTTCTATTAAATATATAATATGTTGCAGTAGAAAGTGTTATTTCTCTATAAAAATCTGAAAAACAGGTATGCAGTTTCCCACTGAAATGCACGGCCAGCCTTGCCAGTAAGTATTTTCTGACATCACAATACAAGAATTCCATTGCATTCTTTTTTGCTAGTAGTTGGCAAAATGCAAATAAAATGATGAATATGTAATGTAAAGAAACAAATGACAGCAAGCAAAAGGATTACAGAGGTAGCTAAAGGCCCCAAACCTTCCTTCTTTAAGATATACATCCTAACTAAGCACCTGCTCTTTAATGGTATATGTTAGAGTAAGTGTGGAGGAAGACTGGGCTCCAATTGTCTTTTTGGGTATTTCCACAGCCCCTCTGTACTTGGACAGAGTATTCATAGGTATGTTTTAGGTTGATTTACCGTAGGAAACTTTTACATTGGCAAATTCTTCACAATATTTTCTCAGTTATAAGAGAACCTGTCACGTATTCTAGATTATACTCACATAAGTCATATTTATGCTTTGTTACTTTTTTCAGAGTATATTTATTTATTTATTTTTTTAACCTTGATTTTTATGCTCCTGTGCCGAGGCCGCTGCCTCAGGAGAGCCCCCAGCCCCAGCCCCGCATCCACCATCCAGCATTGACCTTACTCCCAGGGCTTACACCCCGGTGGGGCCGGGGTGGGATTCCCCAACCCCACCAGAGACCAGATCCAGATGTAGCAGTGCACGTGGCTAGCCGGGGAGCAGGGTCTCACGCAGTGCCCTCCGTTACTCGCCGCGGCACTCCTTTCCTCCATTATCTCATATAAGGAGGCGAGACGTCTGGCAGGACGCCCACGGAGAGAGCGCAAATGTGTCCACACATGCTCCTCCAAGTGTCTGCCCTATCGCCTCCCCTTTCTGCAGCATTGACGTACTGCCCCCCAGCCGCCGCAAAGGGCCAGACGCCGACCACTGGCGACCTCCCTCCCTGGAGAAGGAGAGCAGTCCATCAGATGCTCGATCTTTCTCCTCCCCTGCCGATCCCCGGCAGCCCATGCTCATTCCCGAACACATGTCGCCGACATAGCTCGAGGTAAGGTGTCCAGCACCTCAGCGCCACCAGGCCAGCTTTTCAGAGATATTTGATTTTATTATTATTTTTAATATCAGGTTCAGTTCATCCTAATCCTGGCCCTATTACAAGTGCCACCTCAGCTGGTACCCTTCCCAGGCATTCAATTAATATTGTACATTTAAACATGCAAAGTTTGTTGGCAAAATGGGATAACTTTACTGCCTGGACTTTCCATCAACATTTTGAAATCTAGATTTAGTACTTGCCGTATTGGTCCTTGCAAGAATAGATCCAGAAGCAAATGATTTGATACCTTTTAATGGACCAACACAAATGTAACAAGAACAAGTGGTAGACTGGACCAACCAGTCCCTTCTTCAGAAGCTCATGGCCATGAAGAAGGACTGAATGGTCCGAAAGCTAGAGCACTTTGTTCTTGTTGTTACATCTATGTTGGTCCATTAAAAGGTATCAAATCATTTGCTTCTGGATCATCAACATTTTGACATAATTGCGTTGTCTGAGACATGGCTAATATATAAAATACCAAATGAGATGATTAAGTTGGAGGGATTTAACATCTTTCAGTGTGATAGAGAGGTTCGTAGAGGGGGAGGCTGTATGTTTTACGTTAGGAATCATTTGACTGTAACACAGGACAAAACAGTTAATTCGTCCTCATGTGAATTCATGACTCTATCTTTGATACTGAGATATACAAAAATTCCATCTTTGGCAGTCATCTATGCCCCTCCCAGCCATCAGGAAGAGGGTCTAAATCTGGTACAGGCTCATTAGGGGGACTATCCCACCTAACCGGGAGTTGACTGTCCTGGGAGATCTAAATGCGAATTGGCTGGGGAAAGACGGACAGAAGTTTAGAGAAACATTAACTGTCCTTGGACTTGCACAAATTATAGAAGTTTCAACCAGGGTCACTGCAAAACAGGGTTTTCTTCAGTGCTGGACTGGATAATGGTCTCCGACACCACATAAATGTTACAATCTGGTGTAATAACAGATAGTGTTAGTGACCACAATCCAGTGTACTGTTCCTGGAGCGCTAAAAATGAAATCTGTACCTCTGGTTCATATTTATTCACGGAATATTGAGAAATTGGACACAGAAAAATTTAGGAAAACCGTGTCCTCTGTTGATTGGTCCTTTCTGAAACAAGCAACATATTTAAATGTTGTGCTACAGGCCTTTTTGTGATTGCTTTAATACTGTTTGTAATAACTTTGTCCCCTTAAATAGGTTAAGAATTTGGGGTAATAAACAGCAGTGGATTACTCCAGAATTATTAGATCAAAGGAGAGACAGGGATAAAAAATGGAAGGCTTACAGGAAATATCAGGATGTAATAACCTTAACACAGTAGCATATAAGGCTGCCCGTAATAAGTGCAAATCTACAGCAAGAACCTTAAAGTGTTAATTTTTCATTGGAAAACAGAAGCAATTCAAGGGAAGAATTACTGTGGCCACCTGGGATTTAATTAATGATCTTATGGGTAAAGAAATCTAACTCTGCACCTCAAAGTTTAAATAATCCATCAGGATAATTGAATGACCCTCTTTGCATAGCTTAGGAGTTTAAATTTTTTTTTTTTTTTTTTTTTTTTTTTTACAGATTTTTCAAAATATACGCCACATGAGACATTTGACATCAGTTATAGTTTCTTTGAAATTCCTGAGACTGACTTAGGGCTGGCTTATCCAAAGTTCTATTTTTCGTTACTCACCCCTGGTGAGGTCCTGACCTATCTCTTGAAATTTGACCCCCGAGGTACTGTAGGCACAGACGGTGTTGACTTTAGACTAGTGAGGATCACTTCGGATATTGTTTGTCAACCTTTAACCATAATATTTAATTTGTCACTTTGTTGTTCACTATTCCCTGATATTTGGAAAGGTGCTGTTGTCGTTCCAATTCTTAAGTCTGGAGACTCAGCGAATGTCCAAAACTACTGGCCTATTTCATTGTTGGCTATGTCAAAAATATTAGAACGGATAGTTTTTGATCAAATGATCGAGTATCATCTGCTCAGGTATGATGTGCTGACGCCCATGTAACATGGATTTCGGCCGGCACATAGTACGTCAACTGTCTTGGTGGGGTTCACAAACGCAGTCCATGAAGCCCTTGAAAATGGTCTCTTTACAGCAGCTGTATTTGTGGATCTCGCCAAGGCCTTTGACCTTGTCAGTCATACATTTCTTTTGTCATCTCTCATTAGACTTGGTATGTCCTGGGATATTGTCAGCTGGTGTCAGAACAATCTGCTGGTCAAACTCAATCTATAAAATTAATGGTTCTCCCCAACACTTTTCTCACTGGTGTTCCACAAGGTTCTGTCTTGGATCCCGATTTGTTTAGTCTTGTTTTGAACACTTTACCTACTACATATTGTAACACACAAATGTTTCTCTACACAGATGACGCAGTGATCTTCACGAGTGGTGCCAGTTTTTTTTAATGATGTACAAGAAGAAAATCTGCCCACAGATTTCACAGAAATCCAAAACTGGTTTCTTACAAATAAATTGGTCTTAAGTGAAAAGAAGACTAAATCCATGGTCTTTTATAACCACAGAAAGAAACTGCTAGCTGAACCTGTTCTTTCACACTATACTCTTAGGGGGGTGGAGAAAGACCAGGTCAGGACCTTTAAATATCTTGGCCTTATTCTGGAGGATGGCATGACTTATGAACAATACATCATTCAAATGGTTAGAGTAGTTCACCAAAGGTTAGGTGCATTATATACATTAACTCCTTTACTAATACAATCTACTAGGTTGCTACTGTCACAAAGTTTTCTTTTACCAGTTATTGACTACGGCTTATTATTTTATCACTCTGCTTGGGCGGGGTTCCTAACTAGAGTAAACACTTTATTGAACCAGATAACCCGATTTGCTTCTCAGTTGCCTTACTGGACTCATCATCGTGACTTGTTAAAACATGTTGTGTGGCTTCCACTCAACCTGGGTACCAATTTCATTTAGGGATTCTTGCAAAAAAGTAATTTCAAACAAGGTACCTACTTTTTTCACTCCATCTTTAAAAGACACACTCAGTCTCATCCCGTTTATCTAACATACTAAAATGCCAGCAGAGGAGGCCCATTGGTCTTTCGTGTATGCTCGATAGTCAGCACCCACACTGGGTGCAGATTTTGCTGCCCGCCCTCCCCGGGTTTCTCTGTCCCTAGTCCAAGATGCTCTCCTTGTACTGGACTTCGTCAGCTTCACCTTCCCTCTATACCTGTCCCAGCCTCTCTTAAACCCGTCCACAGTCTCTGCCTCTACCAGTCCCTTGGGCAGTGCATTCCATGGTTTCACTATCCTCTCCATGAAGAAACACCTCTGAGTCTCCCCCCTCCAGCTTCCACCCATGCCCTCTAGTTGCCCCCCTCTTTCCTTTGCAGCACTTTGACTGAGCCTCCTTTATTGATCCCCTTCATATACTTGAAGACCTCTATCATGTCCCCCTGTCCCTCCTCTCCTCCAGGATGTACGTGTTGAGCTCCTCAAGCCTCTCCCCGTAGGTCCTTTCCCCCAGGCCCCAGATCATTCTGGTTGCCCTCCTCTGTACCCTCTCCAGAGGTGCAATGTACCTCTTTAAGTGTAGTCTCCAAAACTGCACACAGTACTCAAGGTGCAACCTAACCAAGTAGTAATACAGAGGAAGGATCACTTCTGCCCTTCTAGAGATAACCCGCCTAGCGATGCAACCCAGCATCCTATTTGCTTTTGCCGTAGCCCTCCTACAGTTCTCAGAGTTGTTTATTCTGATATCCATTACCACCCCCAGATCCCTCTCGCCTTTGACCTGTAGTGTGTCACCCCCCCCCCCCAGGGTATACCCTTGGCTCGGATTTCTGGCCCCCAGGTGCAGAATCCTACGTTGAACCTCAGTTTCCACTTACTCGACCACCTATCCAGAGTCTCCAGGTCCTCCTGCAGGGCCACTCTCCCCTCCGTCCCATCCACTACCGCACCCAGCTTTGAGTCATCCACAAAGAGACTCATTTCCCTCCTGATACCCTTCCTTATGTCAGAGACATATGTGATAAACAAGAGGGACCCTAGTACAATCCCTGGGGAATCCCACTAATGACCCTCCTTGGGGAGGAGACTAGCCCCCCAACCACTACCCTCTGTGTACGGTCCGTTAGCCAATTTCCTGTCTATCTGATCATCTGCGTCCCCATACCCATTTCCCCCAGCTTAGCCAGCAGACCACCATGGGGCACCGAATCAAACATCTTGCTGAAATCTAGAAAGAGGACGTCCACCGGCCTATCCTGATCCAGGGCACTCGTCACCTAGTCACAGAACTCCACAAGGTTGGTCTGACATGATCTTCCCATGATGATTCCATGTTGTCTATCATCCAGGTACCCCATTTTCCCCAGTACCCCCCCAGCCTTTCCTTGACAATACCCTCCATCACCTTGCCCACCACCGAGTTCACGCTATCAGGCCTGTAGCTCCCTGCCTCCTCTCTTGATCCTCCCCTGTGGACAGGCACGATATGGGCCACCCTCCAGTCATGTGGTATCCACCTCGTCCTCAGAGAGATGTTAAAAAGCTCTGCCAGGGGGACCACCAAGACATCCACCTGTTCCCTCAGTACTCTGGGATGCATTCCATCCAGCCCTGGTGCTTTTTCTGTCAGACGGGACCTGAGGGCTTCCTTCACTCTCTCTACCGGGATTTCAACCTCCACTTTATTTGTCCATCAATTTTTTGTGATTCCAAGAATGAAAACATCATCTGGTCAAAAAATGATGTTTTATAATTTACCGGTATTTTTCAGTTCCCTTTTCGATTGTTATTAACTGTGTTAGTGCTTCTGCTTATAGTTTTAGACCTGTTTTGAAAAAATATTTAATTTTCCAGATGGTCAATGTAATGTTTTACTTAGTACTGTGTTTATGTTCTTTTACTAACATCAGTTGTAAATTGGTTGTTCTGTTTTTATTTATCAGTCTGTTTATACGAATGTACTTTTTGTAGCACATTGTGTTGGTCACCCATGAAAATGGGTCTCTGGCCCATGGATTAACTAGATTTTAAATAAACCTAACAAACCAACTAGAAAACGTGTTTATATTCCATAGCATTTATGCAGTTGCTCAGTTTGACTACAGAGTTATGTACAGACTATTGAAAGTCCAATGATTTTACATAATACGGTTTACCCAGATTAGCTATTTATATGAGTTTTTATGCTTACATGTAATATACTTAAAGCTTAGTGAATTGCGAGAATAACAAGCCTAGGAGAATAATGTGTACAATGTGTATCGTATAGCCGGCTTGTAAAGTGGCTAAAATTGCCAACAAAGTATTTATCATAGTATATGTATAATTTGTAATGCAGCTGTTTTTAATATGTAATTAAAAATTGTATTCATTTTTATGCATGTTATAAATTGTGCGTTTCATACATGTTTGCAATCAATAAAAATCTGAATCCCCCACCATCACTATGTTCACACAAAATTGAACAGTCAGCCGTTTGCTCAGTTGCAATCTTCGCTACACATAAATCTCTGCACTGGTTTATCTGTACCAGCTTCCCTGGTATTTCAGATATTTCTCCTTATTCTCCTTGCTGTGAACAGCAGACATTCACCACTCCCACCTCAATCAATCCACAGAGTTTTCAAAGGAAAACAGATGTCCCACTTCAACCTTATCACATAGCTGGACCAGATTAGGTCTCCTCCTACCTTAACCCTATCACACTGCTGGACGGATTGGGTCTCATCTGAACGTAACCCTATTACATTGCTGGACTGATTCCATCGCATCCTAAAGTAACTCTCTTACACTATCTAGCTACAACTGATCAAATCAATGCGAAGCTGGGGCAGTTTCATCAAACTGTAATACTGGATGCAGCAAAATAACCTAGCCTTGAATAAAACCCAAACCAAAGGTTATATGGTATGGGGCATCATCTAGACTACATGGGGAGGACTTTCACTTAGCAATTTTTGCCACTGATTAACAGGAACTTGAGTGAAATAACTGGGCATGCATTTAGGTTCTCCTTTTAACTTTACGTATCATTTGAAGGCTCCTCCCCACTAAGTCCTTACCCTCCCTGCTTCAACCATGCATCATAGGTCCACTGCCTCTGTATACACAGACATACATATATATACACACACACACATATACATACATATTTACATATACTGTGTGTAAATTGCCTGTACAATATCTAACCTTACCACTGCTGTTATTCCCTGAATATTTTGTTCTTTACTTAGCCACTTTGCCTTATGTTACGGTATTTATATTTCTCTTTTATACTGTTTTGTATGCTTTAACTTGATTGTCCCATACACCAGGGACACACCTGGAAACGAGCCCCAGCTCAGTGTGCCTTTCCTGGTTACCAACTTTTAAATAAAATAAATACATAACAATGCAACATCAAAACTACATTCTAACTTTAGGCAACTATAAGTTTGTTCATTTATTTATTTATATATTTATATAAATCTGGAGACCTGGGTTTGAATCCCACAGCCCCCCCTAGGTGCATACTGTGTGACCCTGAGCAAGTCACTTAACTTCCTCGTGCTCCCAGGTTGCACCTGCAAACAACCTTTCAGCTTAGTGTGTCTCACCTGGTAAAATAATTGGTAAAAATAAAAAAATTACTTATTTAAAATTGGTAACTGGGAAAAGCACACCGAGTCAAGGCTCATTTCAGGTGTGACCCCGGAGGGGAACAATTAAGCAAATATAACAGAGCTGATGTGTAACATACAACTACGGTCCAAACAAATGTAGAGCAACACGCCAAACGTGCAAAGTCACAAAAGCGGTGACAGAAATAAAATACACTCTACATCCTGAAATACAATCTAACAACTGGCTGAAACATATCAGTGCAATGAGGTTAGGAAAAGTAAAACTGACCACTGGGGGGGGAGGCATGGACTGGGGAAGCGAGAACACAGGGCAGGTCGGGTAGGAAGCTGACAGGAGCAGAAGGGGTGAGGGACAGATAGGGGAGGCGGTTCAGGAATGAGGGGAAGTGATAGGAGAAGGCTGACTGTCCAGTGCAGAAGCGAGCGTGGGGGGGTGTGAGGATCCCTGGAGTGGAGGGGGTACAAGGCAGCTGGAACAGGACAGCTGAGTGTGGATCTGTATGGGGATACTGCCTCACTCAAACCAGTATTTAGGGATAAAAGATGCACAGTGGTGTAGGCACTGGGAGGGAAGAGGGAGGATAGAAAGGCAGGCGTAAAGTGTGCAATGTTGAGTGTGAAGGGGTGAGTTAGTGGCAAAACGTTACAAGGCATTACAGGGGTTAAAAGATTATTTGCCGTCTGATATAAGACTTGCTACTTAACAAAATGTATTGCCTATTTTAAATTATTGAGGGAATGTGGTCGATAAGGGGCATCACACTGGTCATGTCCAAAAAAAGGG
Organism: Neoceratodus forsteri; assembly: GCA_016271365.2. Lineage (NCBI taxonomy): Eukaryota > Metazoa > Chordata > Ceratodontiformes > Ceratodontidae > Neoceratodus > Neoceratodus forsteri. The sequence continues at coordinate 74,547,345 of CM057452.1, forward strand.
TACTTTTAAAAAAATATTGCTTAATTCGCACAATTACCATCATCTTGGTCTCGCTAGTGTCAGAATTTTAATAAAATGCATTGCTTGTCACACAAGTTAAAAATCTTTGCAGCTTAGTTTACTGAGTAAAGTCTTGTACACAGAATCTATTTCATTTTCCAGAGATTTTGAGTTTTTTTCCTTCTCCCACAAAGACGATTGAGACAAGACAACAGAATTAGAATGAGAACATTTAGGTACATTTGGTCTTTAAACAAAGGAATGCAAAAAATACAGCGAAAACTAAAACTGGAATAAGTAAACACAGTCAGATACACACAGGAACAGACCAAATAACTGTGCCCAACAGGGAGCCTGTTAGTTGTCAGCAACACGAGGGGGTTAGCGCATAGAAGTGTTGGAGAGACTGGTTGGGGGGTTGAGCCCCAAGTGCAGGGTGTCTAAGAGAGAGAGAGAGAGAGAGATCTGTTTGGCAGAAAGGCAGATGATAGGAGATACCTTTGCTAGGTGCCAGCGATGGCAGACACTTTGAGATTCCTGTATTAAATGTTTCTTTAGGCTCTTTTTGAAGGTTCACAGAGTGGGCAGGCTAATGTTCTTACAGAGGGAGTTGAACCACAACGGTGTCTGATAGGCAAAGGACCTTTGTCCTTGAGATGTCCGACATTTTGGAGTCAGGAAGGATGGTGGGCCTGGAATTAGTGCTGGGAACTAGGAGTTGTTGGACCCCAGTCGGGAGCTGACCAAGGCAGATCTTTTTGGCCAGGAGGCAAGATTGATATTTTAAGTGACCAAAGAGTGTTAGCCAGTGAGCCTTTGCATAGAGATCGCAGGTGTGGGTTAGTCGGTGTGCCCCTAAGGTGAGCCTACAGGCATTGTTAAGGGCAGTTTTTATATGTCGGAGGGTAGTATCTGTGGCAGAGCCATATACCGGCAGTCCGTAGTCCACTAGGGAACCCACTGAACTGTGCACCGCTCTGCTGAGGGCTTCAGGGGTCAGGCTCTGCCTATGGTGATAACGTAGCCCTAAGCGTTTGTTGATTGCTTTAGCTGTGATGTCTATGTGGAGGGCGAAGGAGAGCGAGCTATGATTCCGAGATATCTGAAGTGATGAACACGTTCAAGAGGAACACCACCCCTACCACATGTTGATAGCGGGTAGTTTTTGTGCTCGTTCTTAAGGCTGGTGAACAACATGGTTTTTGTTTTTTTGTAGTTCATTATCAATTTATGATTTTTGAACCACAACTTAACACTGGAGAAGTCACGTTGTAGCTGTTGCTCAAGAGCAGTGGGGTCAGAGCCATTAGAAAAGATAACCGCATTATCCGCATAGAGAAGGATACGGCACTGACTGGCTAGGGGGAGGCAATTCAGAAATAGGCTAAAGAGGAGGGGGCCCAGTATTGACCCCTGTGGGACATTGGAGCACACAGGCTTGGTGTCAGACAGAAAGGTATCTATCCCAACTTGCTGTGAACGGCAGTGTAGGTAGCTGTGGACAGCTTTGTATGTACTTTACTATGTAGTCAGTCAGTGAGTCTTGATGTAACCTCATCCGTTTACATACTGTACACTGTACCCTTTACATCCATGCCTAATTAGGTATGTGCATGTAACCTTCCTGTGACCCCGGCCCCCAAGATCGCAACTGGAAATGAGCCTTCAGGGCTCTGTTTGTTTATCAGGTAAAATATGTTTTAAATTAAATAAACTAAAATTCTCACCCCATAATATAGGGATGCAGCAAAATTTTATTTCATCAGCGAAATTCCAGCAAAATAGTGAAATATCCTGCAAAATTCTCACATTCTGCAAAATATTTCACAGATGCAAAATTTCACCCTACGAAATGTAGGATTTAGCCTATAAATAGAATTTTGCCCACAACTGGTGAAATTACACATTTACATTGGAATTTCACATTTTCTTGGTGAAATTCGTATTTCATGGTGAAGTTTCACATTTCGCACCATGAAATATTTAGTGAAATTCTGCAGTTTCGCACAACACTACCCCTATAGCTATATCCTCTATATGCATGCTGAAGAGTAGCATCCCCTGAACAGACCCCTGAGGAAGACCACTAGTTACTTCCCTGACATCAGACATCTTAACGTTAAGGACCACTCTCTGAGCTCTGTCCATCAACCAATTCCCAGTCCAGCTAGTTACAGCACATCTCCTAGTCCTTGGTCACCTGCCGTCTTCACTAGTCTCCTATGTGGCACGAAATAACCGCTGCCCTTATGCCTCACTCATCTCTCCCATTCCATCTGCCTCCGACTCCCTCTGTTCCAGGGCTCTCTTCACACCTTCACCCTCCCCCAACCTCAGTCCTCTGCTAAGCAGTAAGCCTTCTCCTGTTGCCTTCCATCCCTCCCTCCTCCCCTCCTCCATCCGTCTCTCACCCTCCCTCACTTCCTTTAGGCACCAGCTTAAACTTCTGCCCTCCTCCTCCTCCTGCCAGCCCCCTACCTGACCTGCCCCTGGTTTTCCCTCCCCAGTTTTGGTCCCCTTCTGGTGTCGGTTTTATGATTCCTGTTTCATGCACTGATGTGTTCAACCTGTTCCTGCTATTTACACTGAGCTGTCGTGTCTTGCTACTCAGAGCTCCAACTACTGCATCCTAGTATCATTATTAGCACTTACACCATGTCGCATGATCACTGTTTTGCATTTTATTTTTGTGTAATGCTTCTGTGCGCTTGTATTTATTAATCACTTCCCCTCCTCCAGTTCACATCTGGAAATAAGCCTTCACTTACTGTGTCTTTTCCAGTTACCGATTTTCAAGTAATAAATAAATAAATTCCAAGGCTATACTGAAATCCAGGAACAAGATGTTAACTGCCTGGCCTTTATCAACCTTCTGTGTCAATGAACTGAAAAAAATATCAATCTGGTTCATTTGACACAACCTGCCTCTCATGAACCCCTCCTGATCCCTATCCATAAGCCTGATTTCATTCAGAAATTCAACTGTTAAGTTCTTTTTTAACTGCCTCTAGTAATGAGACAGGCTGGTGGTGAGCCGCCAGGCACCGTACAATCTGCCACACTGGCGACTTGGGGTCAGGAATGAGCACAAGTTGCTCAAGGGCTGGCAGGGGGAGGGAGGACTGAACAGCCCAGGGACAGCTCTCCCCTCAGGAAGGGGGAAATGTGCATCTTGCTAGGCGGCTGCAACGTGGAGGATTGGGGTGGCACTGCACCAGGATGCCAGGGAAAGAGTTCCACCCACTTGACGTGGGGGCGGGGTGTCTCTGTGGAGGCAAGGCTCACACAGTGCATCACTGCACATTCTGTGAGCCCGAGCAGAACAAAGGAGGAAACCTCCTGACTGTGGCAGTCTGAAGGCCCATTCCCCACAGGCCCGGCACCATTAACTGGGCTCTCCACGTCCTCTGGGGAAGGACAGATGGAAAGCGGTGAGTTCCAGGGAAGGCGGTGATGGGGATGGGGGAGAAAGGTCCGCGAGGCGGCAGTTCAGCAGATAAGTAGCCAAAAGTATTAATTAAAAAAACTGATAATTGCCATTAGTAGCTTGTCTACTATATCTGTCAGGCTCACTAGCCTTTCATGGGCTCTCCCTCTACCTATTCCACTTTTGTGCTGAGGGACCACGCCTGTCATCCTCCAGTGCATCAGTACTTCGCCATTACTAGTGACTCGTTAAGTAGTTCTGCCAAAGGTGCTGCCAGGGCCTGTCTCATCTCCCTCAGCACACCTGGGTGCATCCCATCTGGCTTGGGTGATGTGTTTACCTTTAATCCTAAAGATCTGTTCCATTCTTTTACTAGAACCATTTTGGGTAGATTTACTACTGCAACACTATGCCCCCGCCATGGATCACCACTCTAGTGAAATTCATGTCCAGAGGACTGATCTCTCCCCTCGGAGCGGGGTTGGGGGTGGGGGAGTGTGTCTCACTACGTAACTGCCACTTGGAGGAGGCTAGGTAGCAGCATCAGCAGGAGCAGATGGATGTGGGTAGATGCTGGCAGACAGGCTGTGCCACTGCACACTGAGGTCCCACAGCAAAAATCTACAGGAAAAAGCCCCTGGCTGCTTAGCTACCCCAAAGGACCAACACACAGCCTTAGGTGGCGGCTACTGTCTGGGTGGATAACTGTAAGGTTACCAGACGGGTTAGTGACGGACATGGGGAGGGCTAGTCTGATGGATGCAAGGTCGGAAAGTATGAATGAGAAAAAAAAAAAAAATTGATTCCAGCCCAGATTTCCTGGTTTGCAGTTCTGTGCTCTTAACACTAGGCAATGCTGGCCGTTGGTTTGCAAGCTTTTTTAGTTAGACGGAAAACTGATCCCAGACCAGATTGGCAGAGAAAAAAAGGAACAAGAAATCGTTCTCCTAGCAGGTCTTGTGGGCCAAAGCATAACGTATCTGGAAGTTTGGAACCTTTCATTCATCTGCTGTCTTGTGTTTTATTTTTTTATAATACAATACAACCATTGTTTGGCACAGAGTCTTTTATACATGTCATCTACCCAAACACTTCCTGTTCTTTATCCCAACAGATATTACCGCTTACTTTGGATCTTGTTCCAACAACATCCTTACAAAACAGATTGGTTAACGAAAATACTCTGATAAAAGGAAAGGTCACATTTGTAATAATAATAATAATAATAAAAAAAATGATGCATCCTTAACCCCCAATTTCTAAACTCTTTATTTAACTATTTAAATCCAAGAGCTCTGTTGGACGTTGTGAACAGTTTTCCACTACATTTTATACTAACATACTAAAATGCCAGCAGAATAAGCCTAACGGTCTTTCGTGTCTGCTCGTTTGGTCAGCCCCCACCCTGGGTGCTGACCTTGCTGTCCCCCTCGCCTTCTCTGGCTTCTCCCTTCCCAGTTCCGGATATTCTTGCTGCATTGGATTTTGCTTCCTGAACCCTTCCCCTGTACCTGTCCCACCCCTCTTGAACCCCTCCACTGTCTCTGCCTCCACCAGCCCCCTAGGTAGTGCATTCCATGGCTCCACCACCCTCTCAGTGAAGTAGCACCTCCTTTCTCCCTGAATCTTCCCCTCCAGCTTCCACCCATGCCTCTAGTGGCCCCTTCCTCCTTCCTTCAAGCAACCTGACTGTTCCTCCCCTATTTACCCTCTTCATGTACCTGAAGACCTCTATCATGTCCCCCCGTCCCTCTCTTCCAATGTGTACATATTTAGCTCTTCGAGCCTCTCTTCATAGGTCCTGTCCCCCAAGCCCCAAATCATTTTGGTTGCCCTCCTCTGGACCCTCTCCAGAAGGTTAATGTCCCTCTTTAAGTGTGGCCTCCCAAACTGCACGCAGTACTCCAGGTGCGGCCTCACCAAGCAGTTATACAGAGGGAGTATCACTTCCCTCCTTCTGGAGCTGATCCTCTAGCTATGCATCCCAGCACCCTGTTGGCCTTGCTGCTGCCCTCCCACAAGTCTCAGAGTTGTTCATCTTGACATCCACCACCACCCCAGGTCCCTCTCAGCCATTGAGACTTGTATTATTTCCCCAGGGTGTACACTTGGCCTGGGTTTCCCAGCCAGGTGGAGTACCTTGCATTTCCTGCATTGAACCTCAGCTTCCACTTTCTAGACCATCTTTCCAGAGCCTCCAGGTCCCCTGCAGGGCCACCCTCCTCCTCCCCATCCACCACCGCCCCCAGTTTCGAGTCATCCGCAAAGAGACTCATTTCACTCCTGATTTTATGTGGACTGCAAATCGTGTGGCAACCGCATGTACTACGGAGACTGCTCCTTCAAGTATTGTTTATTTATTTATTTATCAAGAGTACCAGATTACAACCTTTGAGTCAAGGACTCATTTCCAAAGGCTCCATGTCAGGTACAATACACAACAGATATTCAACACACAGTAATACAGTGATAGTACAGAAGGAGACTACAGACATGGAACTGGCAATACATTAAGTTAACAGTATAACAGTGAGGACGTAGCTAAGATAGCAACAGGGGTAAGAGCAGTGCTGCTAGCTCTATACAGTAGGGAAGCCATACAAGTCTTGAGTGGGGGCTGCGACTGTAAGTGAGCAGACCAAACAGCAAAAATGGTGTGGTCTGCATGCTAGTAGGTAGTGTATGCAGCTGGGAAAACAACTTTGTCATCAACACACAAAAGCAGCAGGGCAAGGAGTATATATAATAACCCGGCATATCATCGTCCGTAGGCAGGTTCATTTACTTACAGGGGACAGTGACGGGGTGAGATTATGTGGTTTTTGAGGGCTGTTTTGAAAGGTCCTAATCTGGGAATCGATGTGATGGCCCGGGGTAGCTCACTGTACCAGGATGGTGCTCTGTGGGAGAAGGACCGCTGTGCGAGGGTGGTTGTGACCCTAGGGACAGCCCATGTAAGCTTATCTGCCTGTGTGGTGTTTGCTGAGGGTATGGGAGCGGAGGGAGCAGAGACTCAGAGGGAGTGAGGGGCCTAGTTGGATTTTTTTGTAAAGAGACATGTTTGCAGCGTTCTCTTTCGCCTAGGGGTGAGGATTTTAGTTAGCTCCTACAGGTGGTACAGCTGTGGGTACGCCTATCCACTCCAGCAAGGAGTCTGCAGGTTTTATTAATGGCTAGGTGGATTTTATTTAGTGCAGTGTGGTCTGCGGCCAAGTAGATACGTAGCCTGTAGTCTACAAAGGGAGAGGATAGAGGAGGTGATGGCAAGGTGTAGGGCCTCTAGCGGTAGGCAGGCTTTGTGCCGGTACAAAAGACCTGTACGCATATTTATGGCAGAGGAAAGGTTACTAATGTGGGTATGGAATGATAGATTAGGATCAAAGGTAATGCCTAGATATTTATATGTGTGTGGACCTGTTCCAGTGGGAGCTGGGTTTTGGAAACGATTGTTAGCTTGGCATTACAGTCCTTATATTGGCGATGGGAGAAGAGCATTGTTTTTGTCTTTTTTATGTTGACGACGAGTCTGTGGTCAGTGAACCAGTTTTCAGCATGGTTGAAGGCAAGTTGTAAGGTGGCTTGAAGATTTGTTGGGTCCTGGTGGGAGGCATACATTACCACATCATCTGCATATAGCAGAAGGTTACGTGGACAGGATATCGGCAGTATTAAGGAAGATGCTGAAAAGCAGTGGACCAAGGATGGAGACCTGTGGGACCCCTGAGCGGACAGGTAGGGAGGGTGAGAGGGTGCTATTTATCTTCACACATTGGTACCTATCTGTGAGGTAGCTAGTGAACCACGCTAAGGGTCCAGGGGACAGGCCGGAGTGGCATAGAGTATTTAGGAGCAGGGGGTGGGAGACAGTGTCGAACACTTTTGACAGGTCTATGAATACAGCTCCCGTTAGCATCTTCTTATCGAGTGCATTGTGTAGCGAGCTGGAGAACTCTACGAGGGCAGTAGTTGTGCTGTGACCGGTTCTAAAGCCATGTTGTTCCTTACATAGGATGTCGTGCTCAGACAGGTAGTCTGTGAGTTGTGTGGCAACGATTTTTTCCAGGGCTTTTGAAAGGGGATGGAGTATGGAGATCGGTCTGTAATTATTAGGCAAAGTGGGGTCCCCACTCTTTAGTATTGGTGTGATGGTGGCTACCTTCCAGACGGTTGGAAATTGCCCTAGGCAAAGGGAGAGGTTAAGGAGATCAGTCAGCGGGGGGAGCATATAGTCCAGTACCAAGTTCAGGATTTTCATATCAAAGGAGTCTTTGCAGTAGTTTGAACCCCCTAAGGCTTTTTTAAGGTAAGATTTTGCTTCGCTCATAGTAATAACCCTGAGGTAGAAGGGGGGGGGTTGGTATTGCTGGGTTCAGCAGTCATAGGTGTGGGGTCGACGAAGCTGTTAGGGAGAACTCTGCTCATGTCAGAAAAGGCTTCATTTAGACCTCTGGCTATCATGAGTGGGTCCGAGGTGATGTGATTTTTGATCGTTAGTTGGGAAGGGGGAGGCATCCTGGATTTTCCATTCAGCTGCTTTAGGTTGTCCCAAAACAACCTAGCATTCCCCCCCAGGATGAGGCCAGGGTGGATCTGTAGTAGCTTGATTTGGCAATTCTGATAGCCCAGGTACACTTGTTTTGAGCCGCTTTATAGGCTATCCTATCCGCCTCGCACACTAGAGGCAACAGCTTTGTACCAGAGGTTGTCAATGGTTCTTAATTTGTTGGATCAATGCAGGTGAATCTAGGGGCATTTCTTTTGTTTTTGTTTGGACCTTTGTGAGTGGGGCAAATGCATCACAAGCTTTGCTGAAGGCGGTGAAGTACTCAAAGGGCTACATGTAATGAAGTGCGTGGCTCTTATGGGGACCAGTCACACTGGGCCAGGTATCCCTAAGTTTACAGAGGCCACCTGGTTGAAACGGCGCCACAAAGCTAGCTGGTTGGGGTAGTTGCCGTTGGCATGGACCAGTGGAAGAGGATGGGGAGTGATCGCTTAGTGAGTCTGGGAGTACAGTTAGGCCTGAGATTCTGTTAGGACGATTGGTGAGTAGCAGGTCTAGTAGGGTACCAGCACAGTTTCTGGGGTTGACTCTGGTAGGCTGGTTAACTAGCTGGGCTAGGTCTAGTGCTGGGAGTCTGTCTTTTAGCGGGGAGGCAGAGGTTGATAGCCAGTTCACGTTAAAGTCCCCCAGGATAATGTGCTCTGATTTGAGTGGGAAGCTGGAGATGTAGTTGGTCAGGGGTTGCAGAGCTGAGGCTTGATTACGTGGTGGGATGTACACCACCGTAACGTATACAGGGGCTCTGGTAGGGTCTGGTATGCACTTTAGTGTCATAGCCTGGGCCTCCTTGTCCAGGGAGGATGTTGGTAGGCTTTGGCAAAGTAGCGAGTCTCATACGTAGAGCGCACTCCCCCACTCCCCATTTGCCATGTCTGTCAGCTCTATAGGGGGTGAGGCCAGGAAGTGCAACAGCAGAGTCTGGGATTTTGTTTGACAGCCAGGTCTCAGTAAGGGCTAGTACATCCAGCATTGTAGCTGAGCTATTTTTTTCGGTAGGCTACAGATATTCATGGCAGCTATGATTAGCCCATGGCCTGAGGTGCCAGGATTGGCTGTAAGGGGGCCCAGGTTAGGGTGAACGTTGCCTGACATAAGTAGTAGTAAGGCGATAATTCTGAATAGGGCCAGTGCTCTAAGTTTGCAGATGCTCGTATGACCTTTTTTTTTTTAATTTTATTTATACTCCCCTCTCCTCGCACCTCTCCCACTCTTCGGGAAACACCTACGGCCTTTTTAGCCCTCGCTCACCTACCTGGTGACCGGAGCAGTCCACCCCCCATGGAGCCATGGTTGTACCCCCCAGGCGGGTACGGGGCAGGGGCTTCACACCCCAAGACATCTATATTCGTCGGGACGCCGTCTCCGGGCCTGGTAGGGGCACTGAAGGTCGGGGCCTGGTGCTCCGTCTACCGGGAGGCTGCGAGGCATTTTCCAATTTTTTCTCTCAATGTGCCATGTTCCCTGGCATCCAAGGTGCAGGCGCCGGCGTCTGACATCCGCCCCTCCATTAGGCATCGGACTTGCTGTACCTTGGGTCTCCACTCGGGGCCAGACAAGAGCCGAGCTCTGGCCTCCCCCGGAGGAGGGGCCAGGCGGTCCCTAGGGCAGCTCAAGTCCTCTCCCGGCAGCCCCTCCAGCTCCCGGGCTCCTTTCAACCCGGTCGCTGGCATCGCAAGCTGAAATCTAACCGCGCCGGGCGGGCCAGCTCATATGATTTTTAGTTAGGTGCTGCGGAGCATGGGATGGCCATGGAGATGAGGGTGGGGTAGAAGAGGGATGCATAGGGATAAGGGATGTGGCATTGAGAGGAGATTGGTGGATGAAGAGAGGGGAGGGGTGCAGTGGGGTAACAGTGACAGGGAGAGTCGGTGGGAGGCGGTGTTGGTTGTATGTCATAGAGGCGCCAGGGGTGTGGGTTACAGATGAGGGGCTGGGATATCCCTGGATGAGGAAGAACAAGGTGAGAAAAAGGATACTCATTCTGGTGATGTGGCGCTTCTGCTGGGGGAGTTGTCTGGGAGCGGGACAGTGGGAGAGAGACAGAAGGAGCAGAGAAAGTCGAACGATGCTGCCTCAAGTGGTGAGGTGCTATAAGCTGCTAATGGGAAAGTGGGCTGAACCCTATTGGTTTAGAATCAGCCTGAACCCTATTGGCTATTGGTTCCCCCCTCTCTCTGAAATGAGACTGCCGACCAAGGGGTGTGGTGGGGAGCCGGCCATTATCGTCAGCAGGGGCAAACAGCAGTTCAGAAGTCGCCACTGTCCTGAGGCTGGCTGTACTGGCTACCGAGGTCCGTACTCGTGTCTCAGATTCGGGGGGTAGGGGAGGGCGCCTACAACCTGGCCCTCGCGCCCCTCGCTGGGATCCTCGATGTGTGCCCGTGGAGAAGCAGGTAAGAGAACAGGGCTTTAAATGGTGATGCAGGGGGAGGAGTTCAGCAACCATGCTCATACCAGACTCCCCCTCCCCCCAAAAATATTTTTTGTTATGGAGGAATCTCATGTTCTACAGTGACACATAGATAACAGCCAAGCAGATCAGACTGAATTAGACACAGACAGTGTCCCTATGTTCCTGGAAGCAGTGCCCCCCGCCCCAAAAAAAAAGAAAAAAAATCACTTTTGAACCCCTGCTTAACCGTGAGCAAGTCAAATGACCTCCTGTGCTTTTGTCATCCCAGCTGTTACATTGATAGGGAGCAGGACTCCAGTGTAAATGAGATGCTGCTTCTCAGTTACGTCACCCAGGGTACACAAATTGTAAAATGAATAGTTTCCGAAGGACCCCGTTGGGCCAGCGGCAGCGCATTACACAACTATGCAGGTGATCCAGATTTGGGAATAGAGGCTTGAGAAGCTGCCGTGCAGCAGTGAGCTCTGCCTGGGGAGGGCTGGCAGTGGGTTCCAGCATCAAAGCGACACCTGTGTCGACCAGTCAGGACAGTGGTTGTGCTACTGCTCATGACGCTGTCGACTCAAGTTCAGAAGTCAGCTCAGGTCAATAGGGTCCAGCCAGGGACTGAGTGTGCTAGAGAACGCTCTCCTCCTCCGGAGTGGGTGGGATACTGTTCTCACTGTAGTACTGCCACCTGGTTAACTACAGGTGGCACTGCAGTCAAGGATGCCGTGGGAGGGTGAGACGCAAGCCAAGGTCTGGAGTGGCAGCACGTAGTAGCATGCATACGCTCCTTGGACCTCCCGTGCGTGCCTGCGTCTCGGGGGAGAGGAAGGAACGAGCAAAAACCCAACTGCTAATGTTGGCGACAGCCCTGGTGGCCCGAACACAGACCGTGCCTTGAAGGAAACCCTCAAGTGTCTGCCTGACAAGGACAACGTTCAGGTAGGAGGTGGCCTTGCCTCCCTTCCCACGGAAGATGCATGGAGGCTAGGCGCTTAGGGATCTGGGCATAAACACAGAATTTTTTTTTTTTTTTTTAAAGTGACATCTGCAGGAAGACCAGGAAGCATGCTGTTCCCGTAGTGCACTGTGATCACAAAGCGCTGAACGGCTATTGCCCATGCTATGAGGTGACGGGAGGGACGGGGAGAAATGCACGGGAGGAGGGGTGCAGCCAGTCATCTTGAGCACGACTGTGTCACCCTGGTACAAGGTATACCCTGTAAGAAAGGCAGCTAGTTGGGGGGATCTAAATAGCCAAAATATAATTCCTTCATCCACTGTGGTAGTCATCCTACACCTGTAGTAAAACACCATGAATATCAAACAAGTTGGCCTGAAATCATTACTTTTAACTTGCCGCTACAAAGACTCAGATACACGCATCTGTAGTTGGGGTCCTGAACTCATTCCTAGAAACCCTTCAAAAGGGAAGCATAGACACTGAAATACCATACCATACCATACCATACCATACCAATCCTCTGGAACTCACTGCCTGGGCACCTGAGGGATGCCCCCTCCCTAGAAATATCGAAAAGAAAACTGAAGTCATTTCTTTTTCAACAAGCCTTTGGGGACTAAGTAAAGATAAGTAGTAGTGTTGTTTTACAATGTAGGGTATATGTTATTTATTAGACTTTATTTTATATTTGTTTAATATGGGATGTAAGATTATATCGTCATTGGTCAGGCCCCACCTAGAGTACTGCATGCAGTACTGGTGCCCATTCCTGAAGAAGGACATCAGACTGCTGGAGGAGGGGTGCAGCGAAGAGCCACAAAGATGATCCAGAGATTAGAGAACAAGCCCTGCAAGGACAGGCTGGGAGAGCAGAATATGTATTCACTGGAGGAGCAGAGGGATATGATCGAGACCGTCAAGTATCTAAAGAAGGTAACAAGAAAGACCAACACATAAGGGATTTTCCAGAAGAGAAAGGGGAGGGACAAGAGAGGGCACAGACCGAGACTGGAGGGGTCGAAGATTCAGGAGGGCGATGAGGAGACATTTTTTCACTGAAAGAGTGGTGGACAAATTTATTTATTTATTATTTATTTAGCTTTTGTTGACCGGGTAAGTGCACTAGACAAATCCTGCCTATTTTCAGGCACGAACCGGGGAGGGGATACAGATGAATGCCAACTGACCTTGAACCAGATTAAGCTGTTGGTGGTATTTTTAGTGAATGGAATGGAACACCTTACCAGACAAGAAGTGTCCTGTAAGACGGTGGGCAGTTTCAAGAGGGGTTGGAACAGGGTAAGGATAAGGGATACTGGGAAGAGGGGGCAGGAGGGGCAGCTGCGAGATGAGGTGCTAGCTGCACACTCGAGCAGACTCGATAGACCATGAGGCCTGTTTCTGCTGGCAATTCTGAATGTTCATATGTTCGTATTTACATTCTGTAAAGGTGCCCCAAGCCTTCGGAGAAGAGTGCCTCAAAGAAATAAAATCTACTACTACTACTGCAGAGACAACCCCCTGCAGACCATGATCTGATTATTTAAAGAGCACCTCTGCACTTCAGCATGCGCTTTAATAAGTAAGATGTTTCAGCTAGTACAGTTTGCTAGAGAATACATTTTTTTTTTCATTTTCAATGTTCCTTTCCAAGATTTACAGTACATCTTGGTAATCCATCTAAAAAGCCTGTATAGAAAACATCTGAAAACATTTGCCTCTCTCCTGTTAACCTCACGGCGCCTTTGTTTATGACATCATAGTTCTCACCATGGCAGCCGACTGTGATGTCACAAACAGCAATTATGTGGTTAGCAGGGGAAGAGTCCAATTCATTTTGAAAGACTAAGTGAAATAACTGCTGCTTTATTTACAGTACTAAGTAGACCAGCAGCAGGGGAAGTAAAATAATAACAAATAACTAGAAAACAGTAACGTTACAACATGATTGATGTACACCTAGTGTTTTTAAGCTTTTTATTAGAATACAGAGTTGCTCTTTAAAAATGCAATGAGGAGTGCCAAAAGAAAGGGGGGGGGGAGGAAAGAAGGAAGTAAAAGAAAGAGAGGCGAGAATGAAGGTGGGGGAACGGAGAAGTTCTGCCCATATAGATTACACATAAAAAAAGCACAGTTCAACGCTTGACTTTGCTTTTTGGAGGGAGGCTGCATAGCCTAGAGATTACAGTGTGGCACTGGAAACCTGAAGACTCAGGCTTCAGTGCCACTGCTGCCACTTATCCACTGTATGACCCTGTGCTCAAGATCCCCCCCCCCCGTATACCTACCCCACTCCCAAGTTTTTCTTTCATATTCACGTTATCCTCCTGCCCTCCACATCATCAACATTCTGCTGGAGACCCCCAGCCTGTCACCCCACCTCCAGGACTTACCCCATTTACTTCTTACCTCATTAGGTGTGTGGTGCCGTATCTGGTTGGTGAGAGTCCTTGATGGACATTCAATTCTCGCTCCTCTGGCTGGCCTTTGAGCTAGTCTGGTCTATTCCCAAACCCAGGTCACCGGTATGGCCACAGGTGAGGTGCCAGCCCCTCAGCCCTTAGCACCACTAAGCTGGCCCTTGCAGCCTTTTCTTAACACCCCCACCCCGTGTATGCAGTAAGATATACCAGGGCGTATAAATGTGGATCAATGATCGCAAGCCTGAAGTGTGTTATTTGACACAAGGTGCTAACACCAAGCGAGGTAGCTCCACCCCTCATTGGATCCAGAGCCCGACTACGAGTTGTTGGCAACAAGGAGAGGAGTGAATCAGGCTGCCCGGTACAGAATCTGAGTGTGTGGGAGATCAAAGACGGTACCAGACACTTTTGGAAATACTGCAGCAGGAAAGAACAAAAACTGCACTTACACATAAAACATTACCTTTAAGTTAATTTTTTGGGGCGGGATGTGACTTGTGGTTGAAATTAGGGGAACTCAGTTCCAGGAGTGAAATTAAAAGTCTGACTCAGTTCCAGGAGTAAAACGTGGGAGGAATGCTTCTGTGTACAATGTAACCCCCCCCAAGTTCCCAGACACTGTCAGGTACGTTTGATATGAAGTAAAAAGGTGGTGGGTTCGCCCAGTAATTTTTTTAATTTCCAACAAAACACAGCTACATTCTATTAACTATCAAAATAATATGTTGTAGCAGCCAAATGACAAACCTCATTAATGCAGATATAACAAGAAAAAAAAAACTAAACTTCATTAAACCCAAAGGAAGCAAGGGAGTAAAAGTTTTAGTTTGCATTACTGTTATCCATGTACCAATTTGAGTTTCGGGAACATGCTAATGGGATTTTACAGAAAGTGGCTCTCTCAGTTTACTAACATTTCTCAGTCGCTGATTGAATTTCTCACCATCTCTGTGCTCCAGCTGTCAGCGACATTTTCATTATCTTCACCACAACACAGGAAAACAAAAGGCTAGAGGGATTAGGGAAGGAAATACTTGGAGGCAGACTGGAGATTACTGAAATTCAGATCCTGGGAAAAAAGGCGAACCAGAGCTTCTCCATATCAATCTGTGTACTTAGCAAACTTTGCAGACGCAAACTGACACCTTGTTCTGACTGGATGTTCCACGGCACCTCAGTGTCCCCCGCGAAAGAATATCTGGTCTCATGGAGTGCACCGCTGTGTACCAAGTGGTTAAACACTCTAGTGAGACCCATTTCTGACAGAAGCCTGCTTTCACCACAGCCACAGAACGTGAGACACCATTTGAAAAACGGGTCCCACTGACAAAAGGGAAGGAACAGAAAAGGAGGTCCAGTCTGATCAGAGTAGATCTGTGGGCATGCTTTTCAGTACAACGGAGTGATGCGGAGCCGCACTGTAACCCGAGATACACTGTGCAGAACCTGCCATATTCCCTGATTGCAGTATTTGCAAAATTAAAATAAGGCTGCAGTGCTTAAAATAATGTTATTTACTTTTAAAAAGCCTAATCAGAGGGATAAGGCTTTAGGGAGTGTGGAGTTTCCAAAAAAATACAGTTTTCCTTTAATACAACTACAGCGTTCTGTGCAGCAGCAGGAACTTTTAATTTATTTACTTGTTTTTTTTGTTACAGGATAATGTACACTAAATCAATGCCCATTTACAGGTACGACCTGGGAGTGTACAAAAGGCATGAAGCAAGCCCAGTTACAAGTCACATGACAAGATGAACCTGGAGAACTAAGCAAACAGTACGACTATGTTTACAACACAAAATAAGGTAGAAAAGCAATAAAAACACAGAAACAGTACAGAAACAGGTTACAGAGAGTGGATACAATATCAAGGTAAATACAGGAGGCAGTGTAGCACAGTGGTTTAAGGCTCTGAGCTGGAGACCTGAGTTTGAATCCCACAGCCCCCCACTTGCATACTGTGTGACCCTGAGCAAGTCACTTAACTTCCTTGTGCTCCCAGGTTGCACCTGGAAACAAGCCTCAGCTTACCGTGTCTCTCCTGGTTAAAAAAAACAAACAAACAAACAAACAATAATAATCCCAGGAAAAAGCTAGAGCCACAGCAAGGTATTAAATTGTTCTGCCATTTAAAAAGGAATACTGTGCCAGATAAGGTAAAAAAAAAAAAAGACCAGCTGAATAAATATAACATGCAGTGTACACTAACTGATGTCAACTAAAAGTGGTTACAGTTCAACCCTTTTAAAAGAATAAACAGATAAAGCAGCAGTCCAGTTACAGGAATATGGTTACTACCAGCAGCAGTACTAGTTGGCCGGCACAAAAATGTCATCCTAACTTTTGACAGCATTAATCTATTCTTGATAATCTTAGACTCTTCATTCAGGTATTTTAAATTTAGTTATTTTTAAGACCGTGTTTCATCACAGCTTTTGTACTTTGCATGGATCTACAATAAAGATGGCAACCTCCAGCAACTCTCAAAAATCGTCTCCCCAGAGATCACACACTAAACAGCACCGACTGTATTTATACTGCAGAAATGACTGGGTGTTGCCAGCACGTTTCTGATGGCCAACAGCACACCACTACCCTGATCTGCTTACATCTATGACAGTGGACCAGGCAAAAGACTAGTCAGCCAGGGGGATCGTCGGGAAGAAGTAAGTCCCGGGGGAGAGGTGGGGAACCGGGGAGCGCAAGGGCTGAGCTTTCGGCAGATCACAACACAAAAGAATACTAAATGAAAATCCTCCATCTTGCCACAGGGAATGAAATAAAGCCGAAAAAATTAGATACTGGTTGTCAGTTCGGACTAACCAAAACATCTATATATTTTTTTTTTTTTGAGAGCTGCATTGTAACTGTTGATGCCAGTAACGAGATATGTATTGAAACAGCAATGCTAATTAACTAGTACTGCTGTTTCAACACATCTCCCCTGTTCCTGGCATCAACAGTTACAATGCAGCTCTCAGTTCTAAACGGGGACCCTAACCAGCTCCACAATTTGAAGGAAAGTGCCACCAGTAGTTAGCTTTCTCACTGCGCAGACAGGATTTTTACCGCCTAGTCTGGAATTGAGTTCACGCTTTACAACAGTTTCTTCACTCATTTGCAGTGCCTGTTAAAGGTTACTGCAGCAGGTGTATTCTTTGTACAGAAAAGGGGGATTTTGTTTTGAGTCGACAGCTAGACAGTAATCAGATTTTCATTTAAAGTAACTATTTGTGGAACATACTGGTCAGGAATCCATAACGACGATCAGCGTCTGACTGTACAGATGAAAAACTCGGCAGTGGCTTGAGCAGACTGTCTTAGAGGGGTTACCAGGTTATGTTCCTGTCATACTTCTCAACTGCTATGAATTTTGCATAGCACTATGATTTTTACTCTCTGGTTTACCCTTGCTCTGAAAAGGTTTAGTGATGTTCTTTGTAATGCTAGAGCTATTTCTGGACACACAAACTGTTAAATCATTGAACTAACCTGACAGAAACATTCCTTAACACTAAATACATAGAGAGCACTATTTGTAGATATATTATTCTTTAAAGTAAGAAAGTTCTACACATTCTGGTCATTTGCTAGGACTTTTGAAGGCCAGTGCTATGATTTTTAATGCTGAGAGGTTGAGAGGTATGGTTCCTGTTTAAAGACTGTCTGGTCTCCCTTCCTAGTCTGAAATCCAAACGTGTGGTAAACCCTGGAAGAAACTGTCATTATACTTGCGAAGTTACCAATTTCATGTTCATGCAATTTTTGCAGAACTGCACCGAAAGCTGGCACAATTTTACCAGTGCTTTTATTTCATCTTTTTACAAACAGCATTAATTTTCCTCCAAATGGCAGAGCTGGTAGGGTAATTAGCATATTAGCATGAGATGGTCACAGGTGGATCTGCCAAAAGTATAGTCGTCGTGGTTCTTTTCAGAAATAAAAATATAAAAATACATGTCGGAGATATTTAATTTTTAGTATTACTAAAAGTCGAATCGGACATTTCTACAACAACTGCTGCAGTTTCAGGTATAACCACAGTTTTCCTTTTAGGACGATCTCCTTTACTAATATGAAACCCAAACGTGTGGTAAGTGCTGGATGAAACAGATATTACACTTGCAAAGTTACAAATTTCACGTTCAAGCAAATTTGCAGTAAAAAATGGCATAATTTTGCCAGCGCTGTGTTATTCAAATAGTGTATTTGTCCTCCAAATTCCACATCTTTATAAATTCAAGTTCTCTAAAAAAGGCACAATTTTAAAGCAGTAGTGCAAGATAAAATAAATCTGCGCTTTTTCAAGTGTTTATTCCCTGTGATCTGTTGAGCATTTACCTGGTAATGTTTCCCACTGGCATTATACTATCACCCCGTAATCTGCTCGTTTTCCCTTTGTTTTTGTTTACATTTCTGCCACCTGCCATGTTGAAAGCAGCAGTACTAGACAGGCAGCCGCCATATTTACTGTAGCGCTACAAAACCGAAAATGGATCACTTCCTGATTAAGTAGTACTGCTGTTTTAACCAAAAATACATTTACAATCAGCACACCAAAACACATCGGAAAAATAAAACTCTAGGGCCAGATCCATTTCAGTTGGTGGAGAGCACAAATTCATTGCCACTGAAAATCTGTCATAAAATCGGGCCAATTGAGTCGCTGGGGAAAGGAGTCTCCTTGGTGACCAAGTTGCAAAGCAAATCGTTTGGCCAGATTTTAGTGGGCGTAAATGTAGTTTGTATCCAACGACAAGCTGGCCCGCAAAAAAAACACATAATTCTACCCATGGCACAGCGACAATCGCATTGCGCTAAGCCATGGGCTGTACATGCAGGGAATGCTGCCGCCGCCATAATGTTACCCATGGGTGTTGGAACCATAGGACTAGGGCCTCGTTCAATAATGTATACTTGTGCCCTTTAAGCCTTTCAAGCAATAAGTGCTCTCTCAAAGTCTAGCCCACCATTATCAGTGCCCTTTTCAAACTGCAGCCCCCATTTTTGCAATGTTCTGACACCCTTGGTGTTCCCTCCATTCTCTGGACCTTCACTTTTAGGCCCCTTTCTAAGTCAATGATATTTTGATTTTTCTATTTGGTATCCGGATGTCTATGGTGGTCTAGTGGCTGCCCGCCCACTCCTTAAGCCTTCCTTTGTCCCTGGTGCCCAGAGGAACCCTCCTTAGTCCATTTAGCCATCGTCAGTCTGCAAATACACAGTCCCACAACAGTCTTGGTCCTTCACCGTTACCTCTGGTAATGGTCACAGGCAGGGTGTGTCACAAAACTCTACAACTGCCTGTGTTTGGCTTGCCATACTTCACAAACAGCCCTGCAGGCCACTTTCATGGTGACCCCACTTCTTTATATGCATGGTTGCAAAGGAATTAGGTTTACCACCTGTCCCACTTTCGCAGGACAGTCCTGATTTGGGCAGCTGTGTCCTGCAAAAAAACATGAAAAATACTACAAGTCCTGACATTACAGTAGAAAAAATGTTTTGGGACTTTCCTCTAAATGTTATAAACAACTATAATACCTTAACTAAAATACCTTAATATGATAACATAAACTAGAAACAACTGAAAACTACAACTCTTAGTCTTAATTCTGATTGTTTAGAGAAAACAAGTCTGTTGCATTGAGTCGCGTTACACATTGTCCTCACGAAAATCAGGTTTCAATAAGAAATGTCCACTTTGGGCTTCATAAAAGGTGGTAACCCTAAAGGAATTATAGAACATGCAGTCAAAGGCTAGGGACCCCACTGTGCACAGCAAAACAAGGCACAAGACAAAGTGTGATACAATGTACTATACAGCAGTAAACAGTAAGCAAAAAAAAAAAGTATTTGCACATAATGTGCAAGTTGGGACAAGCCCCACACTTGGGTGTAGGGTTCTTAGTGATGACTGTTCCCCTTACATTAATAAATTAGTATTCTCTCTGACCATTCCCCTCTAATTTACAACTGATGTCGTGGCCCGGTGGCGCTGAGGGTTGAGGCGCTGGACGCCACACCTCGCACTGCCCCAGCGGGACCAGGTCGGCAGGGGTGGGGTGGGAGGAGGAGCTGGATTAACAGCTTTACAGAAGCTCTCCTCTCCTGTGGAGGGTTGGCACTGATCCGCATAGCAGACGGTGTCAGGAGGGAAAGTGCTGTTAGGCTCTTGGCATCTTGGCAGAAGCCATGTCTGCACAGCTTCCTGCCTGGATTTTGGTCCTTCACACCAGCGCCCTGTTGGGGGGGGTTTAAGGATCACGGCAGTCACGCACAGTAACCACCTCAAATCCCAACCCCATCGCCGAGCAGCATTATCCCTGGAACAGGGGGACGGGCGCTGTGGCCCAGCAAGTATGCCACCAATAAGCCCAGGCCAGCAGCTGGGCAAACAATATGATATTACATATATATATATATATGTAATGTCGCTGTCAGCTTTGTGGTGCTGAGCAGGGAGGGACCACTTGAGCACACTGGAGACTCAGGTTTGTGCCTTGAACTTAGGACATCAAGAGTGGAGGCAGGCAGGGAGCGTGAAACACTCTCCTTCCGGGGGAGAGAAGAGATGTGCACTGCTTAGAAAGTGGTACCTGGAGGTAAAGTGGGGTATCACCAGTGTAAGGATGGTGATGTGTGCACACTCCAGATAGGTGGGGGAATGCGGGTGGAAGGAGAACATGGAGAAAAAAAAAAAACTGGCTGGGCACTCTGTGAGACGGCCTCCATGTGTCTCCTCCTCCCCCCATGCTACCAGACACTCACCGGGGGCACACCCACTACCCAGCTTCTGGTGCCTGGTAACGGCTTTGCAGCATGCTTCTGCCCCTCTTACTAAGCCCTGGGTCGGAGGAAGAGCAGGGGACCCCTGGGGGAGGGACAGAACTGGCCCAGACACCGAAAGACACCTCTGGGAGACAGATGACAGAAATGACAGCTAAAGTGAGCCTGGCCACAGAGCTTTCCTGTAAAAGCAAACAGAGCTGAAGCCTGTTTACAAGTGCAACCTGGGGAGGAAGGGGGAATATAAGGGATACAAAAATAAAATACAACGCAGAGGAGTGCAGTAATACAGTGATAATGCAAAGAAACAGGCAAGCAAACACTTTGCAGCAGAAAAATGGCTTATTGACAAGTGCAACAATACACTGCAAGATAAAAAGGAAATGTAATGCAGTAATGAAAATAAACATCTAAATGGGGGAAAAGCTCCGTAACGGCTACTTTGCTGGATTACTGCAATGTAAAGTTATATCATTCATATAATAAGCAAAGGAATTGAGAGTTACCAGATTTGCATTTACATGGCAATATTGTTTAACTGCAGAAGTATATACAGTACTAGATTCTTAAAAGGCAGCGTGCACGCTGCCTTTCCTAAAACTGATTTCTGGAAGCAATTTGTATGCCTGTTAAATAGAGATGTTGTATTCCGCTAATTGGTTAACCTGTGTGTATCTGAATAAGGCTTTTATTGTGAAACATACCAGAGACACCCCGAGCTGAGCTGTAACTTGTTTCAAGGTCAACCAGTCGAGAATGCCAGTGCCAGTCTAATTAGGGTACCCCTGCCAATTGCAACTTCTATACCAGGCTTCTAAGACAGATGAAGCTATGTAACTAGGACACCGCAGTCGCCACAGACCTTGTTTGGAGGACTTGACTAATTCACCTGTTTATGGACCCAGACGATAAACTTTTTGTGTCTGAAAGGTAACAGTCGACCACACACACACAGCACAGTCAGTGGAGTTCTGGTTCTTTTACTGCCTCGCTGGTTCAGTGAACTGAATGGGGCAAGAGGACTGATTTCACTACAAAGCAAGCTACTGTACGCAGCAGTTTCCCAAAGGCAGCTAATAAAGGCAGAACTACATGAGACTGGACACTTGTGAAAATGGGCAGTTATGCTCACATGCCTTTCCAGTATAATCAATAAAAATGAAATTAAATTAAATTAAATGAAGACTATATTCTACATAACAGAACACTCCCTTTATTTTTCAATTTTTGCCTGGTAGCTCAGGGAAGTGATGTGACTTGCGGTCACACAGTACATAAGTGGTGGTTGTAGGTTTTAAACTTGGGTCCTCTGGGTCTTCAGGCTCACAGTTTGGTACTTTAACTCTCTAGGCTCTACCTGTATGACCGCCACGCTTCTGATTTTTAAACGGACTGCATATAAATAATTTAGGTTATCTGCCTGTCCAAACTGCTGCTTCAATTTGCTATGTAATGGCTTCCCTTATTTGTGATAAATGTGTTAGTTTGTAAATCTAATTAATTGAAGATGCCCATTAATTTTAGACATTGTACACTATTTGGTCCATCCTACACAGCTCAGTCCCAACCACAGTGAATTAACTACTGTTAAAAATGGACAGTTAGCACAAAGAGTGTGGGGCTAGTCCCAGTTTCACTTAATGAGCGAAAAACATTTTTTTTACCTGTTTACTGCAGTATAGTAGATTGTACAAGACTAATTCTGTTGACTTGCAAGCTGACATTTCTGCAACTACAAATCCCAGAATCCCCTGCAGTTGACATCAGAGGAGAGCTGCAGAAGTGGGAGATTCAACTGCCTACAGTGCATGCTGAGAGACTTTACAAGCTCTGATCTTTTGCTTGTTGGTCCTGCTGTTCTCTCTAGGCTAAGTACTGTTACAGAGGACTTTACTTAGCGCAGGGAGAACAGCTGGACTGGTAAACATCTGATCAGAGCTTGCAAAAGCTGCAACATGCACTGCAGGCTATCGAATCTCCCACTACTGCAGCCCTCAGAGTACGAGAGCCACAAACCAAAGGTAAGCAGTTCTGTTAGCCTAAACATGTAAATGAGACCACTCTTACTACTATAAGAGTGGGCTCAGCGGTGGTATTACTATATTATTGATCAAGCTCAATCAATATTACATTAATTTAAAAAAAAAAAAAAAAACTTAACCGAACATGCCTGTTTCCACGGCAGCTACGCAAGACACTTTCACAGAATAAGAGTGTTTCACACACAGAGGAAAGGAACACTCAATTGGTCGGGAATGCTCCCTTGATCCATAATGCCAGCCGCAGGGGATTCTGGGATTCGTAGTTGCAGAAAAATGTCTCCCTAGAAGTCGGCAGAATCAGTCTGATACATTCTACTAAACTGCAATAAGTAAAAAAGAAAAAAAAGATTTTGCACACAAAGTACAAATGGGACCAGTCCCACACTTTCGTGTGGGAGTCTTAGTGCGGACTGTTCATTTTTAAAGTACACCACTTTACCAGGGACAGGCAAAAAGAAGAACAGTTTCTAGGAACATGGGTGCCACACCCATGTAGGGCACAACTAGCCTGTAGTTCACCTCCTTCGATACAAGAGCAGAATGTGTAAACCTCTCGCTGCTTCTTATTAAAATGACTGTGATGGTGGGCAATTAGAGCAGCAGCAGATGTGTCTCCCACAATGCCGACGATACAGGTTCCAGAACAAGCCTGGATTGCCGGGGGTAGGCCAGATATGGGAGGGCTGAGAGCTCTCCTCCTTCAGTGGGGGATGCAGGTTCTGTTGCTAGACTACCATCTGTGGGGGCACAGATGACAATGTAGCTGAAGCAACAAACGGAAGGGAAGATACTGGCCAAAGTGATGTATGGGCACACACCAGCGTGCACCTCCACACTATGTGCCCATACCCTGGCAGAGGTGGGATGCGTCAGAGAGGGGAAAAAACAATATAAAAAAATGAGTGTGTTATCAAAATCCGTGGCAGTGGCTCAGCAGGTAGTCACCTACCACTGGGGCCAAAATATCAGAAGATTGTGAGTTCTAGCCCCACACCAAGTACTTGGAGTAATACCCACAACTGATATAGTACTGCAGTACTGGGGGAGGAGGGCACCACTGAGGTGCCATCCTTCGAATGAGACTTTAAACCAGTGTCCCTTCTGCCAAATACTGGTCACTGTCCGTGTGGAAGTTAAAAATCCCAAGGCACTTATCGAAGAAGAGTAAGGAATTCCACTGATGTCATGGCCAGCGTTCCCGATCAATAAAACAGGTCTATGTACCCCACCCATAGAACACACCTGGATATTAGGTGTCACAGTTTAGTGATCCTTTCCTCTTCAAAAATCACAAACAAATATACTTGGGGTGGGTAAACCTAATAACAGCATTGAAAAAGCAGGTTGAAATCCCCAAATGGTCAAACATCCATTCCTGGTTCTTGGAACAAAGCTCCGTCAGGATGGATACAATAGTGACTGGGTGCCAGCAATGTATGCATTCCAACACTATCTAAATCTGTGTGGAGCGGATTAACTCATCTGTTTTCCCACAGCTGTTTGGACAGCTTCAGACAAGCAGGACACTATCTACAGAATCAGTGTTGACTTATAAATGGTCAGAAAGAATGCGATTATTCTATAAAAGAACGCTAAAGCCCCACCCCCAAATGAAAAGAATGGCGTTTAGGGCCTTTAAAAAAAAATGTATATACTGTAAGCCAAAAGCAAACACACTTGGATTGTTAAACATTCCAAGACGAAATCTTGAAAATATTCTGCCTAGCAACCTGTATTTTATAATTCTGACATAGTAAAAACATTGCCGTGCCTTTCATACATCCTGGGCCTGTAGCCACGAAAGATCTGTCATTCTTTTCACCTGGCATCCACCCAGAAGAATGCTTTGACTTTCTCACTCTGCACTTCGCAAGGCTTTGCCAACTTCCAGCTTTTTGGGCTGCCTCTTTACAGAAGAAAAGAAAAATACTGCCCCAGTGCAACGAACAGGTGCCATCTTGCACGGTGAAATCCGGTTGCTGCGCAACAAAATAAGCCGAAAATGCCACGTAAAAGAAAGAGGGCAAAAATGCCTCACAACTGTAGCCTTGTTCTTGTATGCGTATGCAGTCCTTCCCTAACACCGCCTCCACCATGGTCATAACTGGAAATGAGCCTCAGTGCTCTGCTTGCCTACCTGATAAAATATGTCCTAACTAAATCAATACATAAATGAATCAATCAATAAGCACAGGACTAAGGGTTCGATCCACGACACGGGTAATGACATGCACAGTTTATGCGTATGTTGGCCACACCTGCTCTGCCCCTCATATCCTGCCCATATGGGACCCCTGCCAGTAAGTGCAGTTTCACAGCGGGGCAATGGACAAAGCTGTGCTGCACACTGGGCATCCAGCTGGATGCTTAAGCTGGCACTGCTGTGAATCTCCTGTCCTGGAGAGAGAGAGCGGGGGAACATGGGATATAGCACTTCTCCAAAGACTGCCATACCTCATGAGAGGCGCCATGGTATTGCAAAATACATGGACTGATCCAGACTGTCTCCAACGCCCTTATCAGCTCAGAGAACTGGGGGCAGATGGAGGGGAAACCGCCTGGGCCTCCTGCAACTTCATGCAACTGCTGGGGACATAATCAAGGTGGTAGGGTCCTGCCTCATGAAGTCGGGCACCACCTCTGCTGGCACTCCACTGTGGGGTTTCATTCTAAAATCGGGCACTTGCATGACCTGGTCCTCTTGCCTGTGACTCAAATATATCACCATACATGGTTCGATCCCACATTTTCAGTAGTGAGCAAAGATCGACTTCTACAGCAAACACAATGCTTTCAGTCTTGTTTGCAAAATAAGAAATGAGCACCCAGGCTGTGGGAAAACAAACCTCCAGACACTTTGTGGATTTCTATCTCATTTAACGATGCGTGGCACTGAATATCTAGGGTTCAAATCCACCACCGCAAGGTGACTTCTGTTTACTGTAACACTGTCTCATGGATCAAACTGTAGGTCATTTACTTGGACACAGGTATTCCAAAACAGCCCCACCATTCCCAAAAATATCACATCTTCTACAACCATTTCATTATCATCAAGATTTCAGGCTGTGCAGGGTATGCAAAAGAAAATTTTAAGTATAATTAAATGCCTAAAAGAGCGTCTCATTAGACCCGCAGCCAGTTTAGGTTTCTCAATTGTTTGTTCATTACTATAGAGGCTTCCCAACTGAAAAAAATTGAATAGGATGTCAGGGTATCACAATTTCCGGGTATATCACAGTATCATGATTCACAGTACTGATACCATGGGTAATTTCCAATACTGCAATAACCACGGTTCACAGTATACCTTATCAGGCCTTTCAACTAATTTTGGGGTATTTTTGGAATGACTGTCCCTTATGCGTCAACTGTTCCCCACACAAGATTTTGAGGCAAAGTCTTTTTGGTGCAAAAAATGACTACTTCTGTAATATCATATTATGATAACCATGGTATGACACGGGACAGTTATGATATGGTCAAAATTTCATACTGCGACATCCCTATTCTCAATTCACTCTTCCTGGCTGCAGACTGACTGTTTGTCGGTTTTTGAGCCTCACTTCATTCTTCGTGAACCTTCCACGAGCATTGTAGGAGCTTCCCATCAATTTCTTCTTTTCGTGGTACTAACTAGCCAGCACAAAAACCTCAGCATCGCTGATCAAAGCCAAATCAAATGCAAAAGCCACTAGTGGTCAGCCCTTCCACATGAAGACCCTGGATGATGCCTTCATTAAAACCGTGTCAGAGTTTTCTTGTCCGGGGTCTCCATGTTAATGGCTGACCACCTGTGTACCAGGTGACTGAACACGTTTCATTTGCATCTTAAAATTGTGAATGAAGTCCATTTTTTTTCTATCTTTTTTTTTCTCCATATTCTGTTTATACTCCTGTCTCCCGTGCCCCCTTCAGACCGACCCTCCCAGCCCCGACTTCCCGGAATTACCAGGGCTTATCTTTCTGCCCGTCCCAGGAGCGGAGCCTACGGAGAGTTGTGCTTCATCCTGCGGCCAGGGGATTTCATTTTCTCCATGATCCCTGTTGCTGGGACGCACACGCCAGATGTGCGTGCGTGGAGGCACACACACATCCGCGGAAGTCCTGCAGCACCCACCCCTTCTGTGTGCCCTACAGACCCGCACTTCCCTCAGGCTCCACCTGGAGGCAGTCATTTGGTGGGGCACAGCCCTCCCTCCCAGTAGGGGGCTGTCCTCAGACGCTCAATCCTCTCTCTCCCCGCTGACCCCAATTCGTTCCCGAACCTGGGTCGCCGGCGTAGTGCAAGGTTTGGCGTCCAGCGCCTCAACCCTCAGCGCCACTGGGCCGACTTGAATGAACTCATTTTTGATGGTATGTATTTTGCTTTTGGATGGGGATTGTCCTGTTTTTTGTGCTAGCATGTTCAGTCTTTTTTTTTTTTTAACCACTTTGTTTCTCACCCCCAGCTCTCGAACTCTCTCAGGCCACTTCACTCGCCTGGCCTGCTCTACCACCTGCTGTGTTCCCTGCTTTCTTCCAAGGACATTACAATTCCTCCTTGGGTCCAGAGCGGCTACAGCCTGGGGAGACCAAAGGGGCAGAGGCAGGGAACTAGCGTTGGGCATGAGGCGGTGGCACTGGAAGGGCCATCACCTATGTAGGCTGGAGGGGCATTTCTTGTTATGTCCCCGAGACCCCCTCCCAATCCCTCAGTGTGTGTGTGGTGCACTCCTGACGCTGCGGCACACGGCAACCCTGCCTGCGTCAACCACACTGCTTGCATGCATTTAAGTGCTCTGCAGTGTCCCTGGTCTCCACTGGGGGGGAGGGTCACTGGAGCACCAGCCAACCCCATGCCCTCCCCCTGGGAGAGGAGAGCAGCCCAGCGGGCACTCAATCCTTTCCCTCCCCTGCCAACCCCCGGCGCCCGAGCTTGCTCCCAAACTCGGGTTGCCGGCGTGGCGCGAGGTGTAGCATCCAGCGCCTCAACCCTCAGCGCCACCGGGCCGGCTATGTTCAGTCTTCTATACTAGCACATCACACAGTGGGGCAGCCCTTGCTGTTTTGGGAATGGCACTATCTACCCAGCACTTTACCATTTGTTTTCTAGAAGTCACTGATCTTTTTAACTTCAAGTAATTTCCAAGCACTAGCATCACATTACAGGATGACCTGAAGGAGAGAGTAAATGCCAACGAAACTCTACATCACTTGGTATGACGCTTTTTTTTTTTTTTTTTTTAACACGCCATTAGCAAACTAAGTTTTGTTTTGTCTTGTAACCCTAACTAGTTGCTCAGTCTTTTTTATTTAGGCTTGAATGTAGAGTTTGCAAAACGTAAGGTACAAACGGCATCCTTTCATAGGGCACTGCAATTCACTGCTGCTGTGTTGCCAAGCTCCCCCTGCAAATAAAGTTTTACACCTTTCTTCTGTCCTCTGATAAACGCTCATTCAACTGATGCACTGTATCTGCTGCTATAATGTGCCCTAGGGCTGCTTTTTCTGCTATACACACGTTGTATCTGCTCACATGTCTTTTGCACTACTGAACTGTTTGACTTCTACTGTAGATTTCTTTATAACTGTGCTTTCGTACTCTTGAAACACTGTGATACTGTTTGTAATTGTGCCTCTCCCAGGTCATGCCTGACCACAGGCTATGCATTTTCTAATGCACCTACCTGGTACACAAAAAAACAGGTAAATAAATGAATTTAGCTCAGTGGTTACATTTCAGGATTTGAATAGGCCAAGTAAAGTTACGAAAAGCAGAACACTGGTTCTGCACAATTCCACCAAAAAGGTTTCTTCTTCAAGGGACTTTAAACTGGGCTGTAGTTTCAAAAGATTATGGCCACAGGCACCTAACAGGAAAGAAACCTTTTTAAAAATAAGGCAACAGGGCCCGGTGGCGCTGAGGGTTGAGGCGCTGGACGCCACACCTCGCGCCACGCCGGCGACCCAGGTTTGGGAACGGACTCGGGTCGTCGGGGGTCGGACAGGGGGAGGGAGGATTGAGCGTCCCAACGGATGCTCTCCTCCCTCAGTGGGGATTTCCAACCCCAAGAATGTCGTGGGGCACCGGTAGCTCGGGGGTTGTGGCTCCGTAACCAGGGAGTCCGGGAGGGGACGTTGTTAGGTGATTGAGGAGGCGCGCCAGCACGTTGTCCTCTAGGACGACGCCCCAGTGCCCGCGCCCAGGGGCGGGGGAAGGGGAGAACAGCGAAAATGGCAGTCCTCGGTGTCCTAGATGAAGACTGCCCATCTCGAGACCCACCTAAGGACAGACCCGCTGTGCTATGGAGGAGAAAGGAAGTGAAGCACTCTGAGGCAGATCCCGGTCTCGCGGGATTGTGCAGTCGGAAGGAGGGGGACATTGGGGACAAGGAGGGAGTATAAAGAGATAAAACAACAAAAAAAAAAAAAAAATAAGGCAACAGGAAATCGGCTCAATTGCACAGAGTGTTGGGTGATCAGCCTGGCATGTTGGGAGACCCAGATTCAAGCCCCAAGCACTGGGCAACAGGAGCAGAGGCCAGAAGGGAGTGACGAGGCGATGCAGCACCATTCCTCCAATAGCACCTAGGCACAGCTTGGTGCTGGTGCATCTGAAGTTGCGCGTCACCCTGTGACATCTGGCAACCCCCTCCCAAAGTAGCTGTGGGCACGTGCAGTACAGCAGGGAGCAGGGTCGAAACTAAACAGGAGCAAAGTCCCCACCACTGTGCACAGTGATGGTGGAGTGCCAATGACTGCCCGTGACCCAAGGATGCACAGATGTGGCATTCCTTCCCCACTCTCCATGGTGCCACTGAATCCATGACCCTCTCACTCTCCGAAGATGAAGCAGCTATGCGGAAAGGGTAAGGAGAAACCCCACCTTAGGGAAAGGGTGGGGCAAGCTGAGGGTGTTAGGCAGTGTGAATGGTGGTATCTGGCTCAGCAGAAGTGTTCCTGGGCAGGAAGCATCTAAAGGCATAGAGGGCCGGAGTGATTCCCAGACTATGTGCAAATGGCAGCTTGATGCATCAAGGTGGCAGCATGCTTAAATTGTGCGTGCGTGTGTGGGGGGGCAGCAGCCAACCACATATTTCTTCAGCAATCCTGACTGTAGGTAAACTGTGAACTCTTTGAATTAATGGGTGGAAGTGGAATAAGTCTCGGAAATGCATGAGAGAGACAACCTGGAGTTCTCTAGAGCAGATCAGGCACCAAGGACTGTGGCTGTTCCCATGGTTAAGTCCTCACCCCAGGCCTACAGCAGCATGGGCACCATGGAAAATGTAACAATTTCTCAGTAAAACCATAGAAGAAATATCCTGAAGCAGCAGTCACTGTCTGAAGCAGCTTAGGTAGACAGGTCAGAGCCCATAGCAAACATAGTAAGTGCGTATGTTCCCGCCCCCCAAGGAAAACAGAGATCGTTGGTTTAACAAGAGTCCGTGGAGCAGCAATAGGTAAATTAAACTATAAAAATTAGCATTTGCATGCTATATGTACTTAGCAATTTTTTCAGCAATCCTGCTATGGGCCATAATTAATGACAACCTCTCTTCTCCTCTCCCAGATGTCAGCAACTCACCCACCCCCAGCCCCACCTCCCACTGTGCCAAAGGCAATCCATGGATTATCTTTAAAAGTAAGCCCTATCTTGCCCCCTTTCATCTGTTCACCTCTGGCCCGTGACTGGATTAGAGTTACTGCAGCAGGTAGGTTCAACTTTACCCTCCCACAAGGATCATAAAATACGGAGCACAGCATGGCAGATTTAATCTAGCTTGCCCTGCATTCGATTGACCAGTAAAGGTCAGAAAATTGTTCAACTTCCTATCCCTGAACCCCCTTTTTTTTTTTTTTTGTAATTTCATCTTTATTAGGACAAACATTTTTCAGTTTAAAGAACGTACAGTGGAAAGTGAGAAATAACATTAACGGTACATTGCAGGAACTATACGTTCCTTAGGTTGGTTACATGATAAACTGGACACAGCTGCAGTTTACAGAACCTGAAAGACTGAGCTAGTTTTTAAAGTACATTTTCTGGAACAAACACTGTTATCTGTGTCTAATCTATACAGAGTCCATTTTCGCCAAGTTGCTTCGAAAACAGGCAGATGGTTGAGGTAATAATAGGTTTGTTTTTCCAAGTGATAGAGACTCAGTGAATGCTATCCATCGTTGGATTTGGGGGAGTGAGGCTTTAGCCAATGTCTTGTTACCATCTTTTTAGCCCCAGCCACTAACATTGGTAATAGTTTCAGTGGACTGCCTCATATGCGAATCCCCTGGGGATGTCCATCGGGAACCAGGGTGAAGGAAGAGGGTCTGGAATGACAAATAGGGCTCCCAAGTCTTTGGAGATTCCTGACTAATACTGCGTGAGAATAGGACAGCCCCAGAATATGTGGGCATGATCTGCGTTAGTCTCCACACAGTTTCTCCAACTGTGCCCCGCCTGGGTTCCCACATATTTGCTGAGAACCATGGGTGTTCAGAAGTTGCGAATTCTGTACTTACAGATGAATTTCTTCCAAGGGGCCATGCAATGCTTGTAGTTGGGAATGAAGTATTTACGTCACTGTTAAGTGAGAAGCTGGTTTGAAGTTCCATTTGTGTAACACTGAAAGTGTAGAGTCTGGTGAGTGGTCCCGCAGGACTGCATATTTTTGTCCTATCATGTGTGTGCCCACCCCCCTCCCACTGATGTTGCTGCAACAAAATAAGAGCTGGGGGAGGGGCACACGGGAAGCTTGCACAGGGGCTTTGGTAGTATGTTAACATATGCCTCAAATTGGAGGTATCTAAAACAGTCTGTGGATGGGCGTTGGTAAGTATACCTCAGCACATGGAGGGTAAGCATTCTCCTAACATCTAGAAACTGATGATAGAGGAGGCCGTGTTTGGCTCAGCGATGAAGGGGTCAGCTGCGTTCAGCAGGTTGTCTCGGCTTGGGGCCTGCGAAAGAGGGTCATGACCCTGAAGTAAATCCTGCTGGGGGAGGGCATGCCAGGTCTTGAGTACCATGGCCGTGTGAGGGCCATATCATGTGACAGGTAGATATCCCAGGGGAGAGGCATACAAGATTCCATCTGTGGCATGCAGAACATTCAGGACAAAATGCAATGCTTTTCCAATTGGGCCACGAATGCTGAGGAGGTCCAAAGGCATATCAACCATAGCCGGGTTGCCTGAGCATAGATTAACATACTAACATACTAAAAGCCAGCAGAATAGGTCCAACGGGCTGTCCTGCTTGCTCGATAGCCAGCAACCTAGTGGGTGCTTGTCTTCCCGCCCCCAGCCCTCGAGGGTCTTCTTTGATTTCAGTTTCCCTTGGCCCTGTCCCACCCCTTCCTGAAGCCCTCCACTATGCCCTTCTCCACCAGCCTCCCGGGCAGTGCATTCCACGTTCCACCACCCTCTCAGTGAAATAATGCCGCCACACCCCTATAATTCCCCCTCCAGTTTCCACTCATGCCCCCTGGTTGTTGCCCCCTTCTTTAGCCTAAACAGCTCCTTGGTTCCGCTCTCGGTTATTCCTTTTACATACTGGAAGGTCCATATCATGTCTTCCCTGTCCCTCCTCCAGTGAGTAAAGCCCAAGCTCTTCCAGTCTCTCTTCATAAGGCCTCCGCTCCATGCCCTGAATCATCCTGGTCGCACTTCTCTGGACTCTCTCCAGCAGCGCTATGTCCTTCTTCAGATGAGGTCTCCAGAACTGTGCACAATACTCGAATTGCAGCCTGACCAAGGCATTATATAGAGGGAGGATCACCTCCCTCCTCCTGGACGTATTTCCCCTAGCTATGCAGCCCACTATCCTGTTTGCTTTGGCTGCGACTCTTCTACAATTTTCAGAGTTATTCATTTTGACGTCTACCACCACCACCCCTAGATCCCGCTCTCCCAATGTGGTTTGCAATGTGACCCCCCCCGGGGTGTAAACATGGCCCGGGTTTTTGACCCCCAAATGAAGTACCTTACATTTCCCAGCATTAAATTTCAGTCCCCACCTCCTTGACCACTAGATTAGGGAAATTAACCCCTTCCCCCCAGTTCAGTACAGAGAGTTGAAGAAGGGTGAGGCATGCCCGTGGCCTGGCCCCAATCCAAAGCAATCTAGTCAGCAGTATATCCCAGTCCTGAAAGTAGCCGCGGTCGGGCAGAATGGGGAGGGTCTGAAAGTAATATAGTACTGAGGTAGTATATTCAATCGAATACTGTAGTCTCACTTTTGTATAAAAAGCTAAGGTGGAGCAATGCCCAAACTTATAAATATTCGGCCATGGCTTGGGAAACAGGTTCATAATTAAAGCTAGCCAAATGATCCAGGTTTTTGGTGAGTTGAACACCTAGATATCTAAGGGTGGCCCTATTCCACTTGATATTGTCGCCTTTTTCTGGCAACAGACGAAGTGTAGTTAAAGTAAGGACCTGTTTTGGATGTATTTAAGTGAAATCCAGGTATGTTGAAACCAGAGCAAAACTTTAACGCTCTTTGGGACATTTTGGTTTTTGGGATAATGCTAGAAGTTTTATTAATTTTCGTAATATGCGTTACTTTATGTGAAAATGGTGCATTTCTTGTTTCCCAGGAACCCTTTTAAAAGCCACCTGTCTCAAGAGCATGTTTCCTGGTATAATTAAACCCAAATTAAAGAATAGTTTAGGTACACTGAGGTCACACCTTGATAAAAACATAGCTGATTCTGCAAACAAAGTTTTATGCATTTAGCTTATAGCTCTGTACATCAGAAGTTACTCTGTCTGGGAAGAAAAACATTTCTAGCAGGCAGGAGGAATGCATATGCCATTTTTGGGCATGGCGGGGTGCAGGAGTTTACCACCCCCAGGCTTTCATGAACTAATGCTTTGTCCTCTTATCTTGCACAAATATGACCTCGCACAGGGCTATCTCCAGCAAATGAACCCTGAAGGCCAAAGGCTGCCACTCAAATCATTTACCCGATCTTTCCAAATGGCATAAAGGATGCAATCCCATACTTGGCTACCATCATGGAGACTGAACACATGATGCTACATTCCACATTCACCCTGCTTTTAGCCAAAATGCTGAGCACCTTTTACTCATGTGCACAAGTGTAACCATAGACATACATCAGGGGAAACAAATATTTCAGCCAGCCTTGCAATTCATTAGAGAAAACTCTTGGGTCAAGTCATGTGGCATGCACATGTACGTGGAAACAGAAAATATCACAATTTAACAAATGCCCATCTGTCTACCTGTCGCAAATAAATCCGGAACAGAAAAAGAAGAAAAACGGTTCTTTTCTTAAATGCAGTGCATTAGACTGGCAACCATTTGTAATGGCTGGGTAATTACTGGCTCCTAGGATTCCAATTAGATAGAACTAGGTTTTCGATTCCTGCCTCCCGGAGTAATTAGGTTCAATATATTGAGAGTCACTGATGTCTTGCAATAATTAAAATGTAACCTTCCCCAATGCCTTATGTATTTACTGTGGTTCTGAAATATTTTCTCTTCAGTTTGGCAGCAGAGAAATTGACCTCATTTGGTGCACGTTTTGCTGGGTAAACTTCTACAGTGATGTTTACACCTAATTGGGCACAAAACTGCATCGCTGCAAATCTCTGAAGCTGTGTTCTTGCCTTCTAGCCAATCTGACCATCATTAGAATTCAGTCCAAGTCACACTAATCCTTGCTGTATGTTGTCACTATTATAAACCCTTCACTAGTTTGCAGTCGCCTAAAGTTCAAATTAGGGCTATCAGTGTGATATGGCTTTTCAGCCCTTATAGGAGAACATTCAGCACTAACAGCCCTGCATCCATGTGTGAGGCTGGTCCCAATCTGCACGTTGTGTGTGAAAATGTTTTCCTACTAATTGTTTACTGCAGTGTGGTAGAGTGTTTCAGACCGATTCTGTTGACTTCCAAGCTGACATTTGCTGTAACCAGAAATCCCAGAATCCACTGCAGATGATGTTTGAGCAGAGCTGCAGCAGTGGGAGATTCCATTGCTTATAGTGCATGTTAAGAGTTTTTATAAGTTCTGATCTTTTTATTTGCTGGTTCCGTTGTCCTCCCTGGGATGAGTACAATCCCAGAAGACTGTACTTAGCCCCAGGAGAACAGCGAGACTGGCAAAGGCATGACTGGAGCTTATAAAAGCTCTTAACATGCACAGAAGGCTACTGACTCTCCCACTGCTGCATCCCTCCTCTGATGTCAGCTGCATGGGATTCTGGGATTTGTAGTTACAGAAAATGGCTCCTTGCAAGGCAGCAGAATCAGTCCGATACCATCTACCATACTGCAGTAAACAGTAAGTAAAAAAGATGTTCTTGCACACAAAGTGCAAACTGGAAACAGCCCCACACAGTGATGTGGGTCCCTTAGTACTAACTGATCCCCTTTAAACTGGCTATCCCCAGTAATCCTTACAATATTACAATACAAACTTATTGTTAACCGACAAATAAGCAGAGACAAAGTGTTCACACACCTTCAACGCAGTTCTCGACTTCTTCAAGGTTCCTCAAGGTAATCCTCATCAGACTGGAGTTCAGCATCAGCTCATTTTTGTGCGCAGGCCACATGAACCGAGGGGCAGGGTTGAGAAAGAAAATCCGCGTGTCCCCTGTGGAAACCTGGTTGTCACAGACCGAGGGATCACCAAAGCCACCAATCATCACCTTATTCCCACCTTCAACAAGATTCTCGCTTCTCACCACGTCTTTGCCTTTTAGATATCTCCAAACTCGCACCTGCAAACAAACAAACAAAAAAGGCACATTAATGGTTGCACGAAGCACTTGTGCTAAACGTAAGATTTCTCACGGACAAACTCAACTAAAATCCCAGAGTGCTCACTTGTCATGTCAGTTGGTGGAATGCTACAAGTCATTGATGGCTCTATGTCCGAACACGGGTCCAGATCACTTTGGGAAGCAAGAGGAATTTTACTTGCCATTCTTAATCTACATGCGTAACAGTTATTTTGGGGGCGTAAAACAAAAGCACTTCGGACTAAGAGTGGAAAGAGAGAACCACCTGGGGAAAGCTAAAGCAGATGTCGGTCTGAAAAGGCTGCACCTTTTTTTTTTTTTTTTAAACCGCCGGTCCGTCTCAGGGCTTCTAGGGGTTCCATGTTATAATAGCAAATCGCAAAACAGTGATCGCTATTATGGCGAGTGTATATCGCCAAAAAGCAAATTGTCGATATACACTTTAAGGCAACCCAACTTACGGACGTAAAAAAAAAAAAAGTGTTCTTTGCTTCCCGCACCCCCCTAAATTAGGATTCTCAACTCCGGCGGGATGTCGGGAAGGGGGCAAAATCCAGATCTCACAAGAAAATTAAGTGCCGCAGCTGTGGGAAAATGTAACCCGCTCCCGGTCTTGAACCCAGAACCTGTTCTGCCAGAGATAGCCTCGCACACCACCATGCCACACGGCTAGCTCGGTGGCAGCAGGTACACCAGTGCCTGAAAACCCCTTCCCCTCGCTATTCCTCCCTTCCGTTCGCCCTTCCTCCTGGTCACTATCCCATACTCTCACTATTTTGCTGGGTAGCCCACAATAAAAACGCCCAAAATGAGTCGCTATATTTCTTGTCACTCATTTTGGGTCACTCTTATGATGCGATACTGCTTCGGGGCAGCCCCAACCTCATCTCCTCCACCATCTCTTAGGGCTTACCTGTAGGCTTAGGTTGGGTGAACAGTATACGCAGCTGCTTGGCTGCCACATAGTGGAGTGTAGGTGGCACAGCATGCGGTGCTTCTTGGAGGACTGGGCGGAGGTGTACAAGTATGTACAGCATCCTCAGGCCACATGTCCTTGCACAAGCGCTGACCTCTGGAAGTGGAGGAAACCAAGGTGGAAAAACACCGCCCCAAGACCAACAAGATTACTCCATCCACCCACAGGCCCCACAACCCGAAGACTCAAGCACCACCACTGACACGATCTGTGCCCTGGGAGAGAACCACTGACCCCACGGGGTGGGGGGAGAACAAGTGTGGTGAGGTGAGGCCTGGGAGTTGTTGGGGTGACAGGACTGGAGCAGCTGGTGCAACAGAGGTTGGCAAGGAGAAGGGAAAGTGTACAGCTCTATAGAAAAAAAATTGTTACCTTTAAAAAGTCATGCTGCAATGGAATTTTATTTTTTTATTATTTTTTTTTTTTAGCTTTTTGGTCCCCATCGCCTCCTCCTGCCAACTGGCGATGGGGACACTTATATATATTTTTGGTTTTTCTCCCTGACCCCCCAGGCCCGGCACCGCGGCCGGTACAAGCGTGTGGAGGCACGCCACACCCATGGCGCCTAGCTCAGCCCCCTTCCACCTCCCTGACATTTCTTCCACTCCTGCTTGTTTATGCTACCCACCGGCCTCCACCCAGTGGGAGCGGAACTACGGGGGGGGGGCCTTCAGCACTGTTTTTATTTATTTGTTTGAATCTAGGATTACAAGTACCTTTGAGCCAAGACTCTTTTACAAAGGTTTCACGTCGGATGAGGTACAATTCAAACAACACATTGAATAACAGTACAACAGTGGGTTACAGGCAGTTACATACAGTTTTATGTTACATTCAATACAGTGGCAAAAAATGGCAGGAGGAGGTCTGGTAACAGGGTTAACACGGTACGGAAGAGAGACACACTAGTGGGGTGTGGCCATAGGCACTTGTCAAATATCAATTAAAGTGCTACGATGGGTAGGGAAGGAGGGTGAGAGGAGGGGAGGATGAGTGGGTGTATGGGAGAGGGAGTTGAGGGGGGAGAGGGTTAAGTGTTTGGTGGAAAGTGGAGAGGGGAGGACAATTAGGAAGGTCAGTCACAGGAGCTAGATGCAGACAGGATGTGATGAAGACTGGATCTGAATGGACCAAGCTTTGGCATTGTGCCATACGGGAGGCTAATGAAGAAACTTAGCAACCTGGGAGTTGGGAAGAAGGTGCTCAAGTGAATATCAAATTGGTTGAAGGACAGGAGACAGAGGGTGGTGGTAAATGACAGTCACTCAGGGGATGGGAGAGTAACCAATCGAGTACAACAGGGATCAGTACTAGGTGTTGCCCTCTTCAATGTCTTCATAGGTGACACTGCCGAGGAACTGGAGGGGAAGGTGTGTCTCTTTGCTGATGACTCAAAAAGTCCAAGAGGGTAGCATCTTTCAGAAAAAAAGTCCAAGAGGGTAGCATCTTTCAGAAAAAGAGATGTGCAAGAACAATGGGACACAATTTGAAGATAGAGTGGGGATGGCTCAGAGGCAATGTGAGGGAGTATTTTTTTCACAGAGAGGGTGGTGGACGCATGGAACAGCCTTCCTGAGGAGGTTGTGGGGTCTAAAACTGTGGGGGAAATCAAGAATGCATGGGACAGACATAAGGCAATTCTAGTGGGGGGTAGGAAGAAAAAGGATGTTGGTTAACTAGGATCTGCAGCTTATCCTGTAGGTAGAGAAATGGGCTGACTAAGTGGACCAAGCAGTCCTTATCTGCCGTCAAAGTCTATGTTTCTATGTTAAATGTGCAACAGGGTGGAAACCCAGGAAGGGGTGGAGAAAATGCAACGGGATCTGGTCAAACACGAGGAGTGGTCTAGGGTGTCGTAACTAGGTTTCAATGCCAAAAAGGGCAAAGTCATGCACCTGGGAGGGGAAACCTGGGGGCTGTGTATAAGATGGAGGGGTACTTATAGTCACCAAGCAAGACACGGACCTTGGGGTAATCATGTCTGATGATCTCATGATGGCAGGGCAGTGCAACAAGGCAGTAGGCAAGGCTAGCCAGATGCTAGGTTGCACGGGGAGGGGGATTTCCAGCAGAAAGGAGGTAGTATGTTGCCACTATATCACTTGCTAGTGAGACCCCATCTAGAGTACTGTGTTCAGTTCTGGAGGTCTGCATCTCCACAAGGACAGCAACAGGGTAGAAGTGGTCCAGAGGAGGGCTACCAAAATGGTGTGGGGTGGTTGAATGAGAAACAGTACGGGGAGAGGCTGCGGGAGCTCAACATGTACTCAGTGGAGGAGAAGAGAGGAGAGCGAGATGGGACATGATTGAGACCTATCTGTACCTCACAGGGGTGAACAAAGTGCAGGGAGGAAGTGTTTTTCAGTTAAGAAGGAGTAAAAGAACATGTTAAAGTTTAGCTCAGATAAGTTTATTTCCTGGGATGGGCATAAGGTAAGCCCTGGTAATTCCGGGATGTCGGGGCGGGTGGGGGGCCTGGTCAGGCCAAAGGAGCAGCCAGACAGGCGATAAATAATCATATTAAAAAAGGCAATAGTCACAGGGTTTTAAATAATTGATTAGCGTTTTTTTTCTTGGGACTATACTAACTGTACAGAAAGTATTTATATAGATTTTCTAGAAGTGCTGTGTTTGTGAAACACAGTGAGGCAAAAGCTATGCATTTTCACAAAGATTTATCATTTTTATGAGCAAAACGCTAATCAATTTTTAGAGTTAAATAAATCCCTGAGTTGGGAAAGTACACATTT
Source organism: Neoceratodus forsteri (assembly GCA_016271365.2). Taxonomy (NCBI): domain Eukaryota; kingdom Metazoa; phylum Chordata; order Ceratodontiformes; family Ceratodontidae; genus Neoceratodus; species Neoceratodus forsteri. Next base: position 74,586,440 of record CM057452.1, read on the forward strand.
TTCACTCATATGTAGTGACTCACGATTTCTGTGATTTCCTTTGTGGTTCTCAGCCTAGCACTTACCAGCTGCATAGGTACATAGTGCATCTGTATAGCAAACACTGACCTGCTGCTAGCCGGCCCCACTCTGCTGCCTATATGCAGAGGGGTGTGTTGTGACTGGTTAATGGACTTGCACGACCGCTACTACAAGGACACAGGGCACACAGTCACAGATGGACAGCCTGTCACTATCACTGCCTATCGTGACCCTTGTTCGCCTTGCAGCTCCTCATAATGCTTGTGCTTCAGACAGAGGCATGGACCACAACACTGCTGGCTGCAGTTCTGTCACTCTCCGATCAGCGGCATGGCTGCTGCGATGATCAGAGTACTGGCAGTGTCTACACACAGCGTACTACCGATCCCTGTGTCGTCTTGTACGTGAGCATTACATACCCAATGACAAGATGAAGGCAACAGTGTGTGGTCTTACCAGGTGGGGTTGCTCACTGCCGCAGGATGGCAGGGGGAACACCTCTCTCTCTCTCTCTCTCTCTCTCTCTCCGTGCACAGCTCCAGGGTACAGGCACCACAGACAACACACCAGCCTACACCGAGGGACTGCTGAATCGCCAGCAACACAACCAGTTCCAACAGCAGTGGAGACCACCTCTTTCCTTGTGACACCACACAAACAGGGAGAACGCCAGCAGATATTGTGCGTTTCTTCGGGGCGGTGCTATATGATGTACAACTGCTTCAGCTAATGACAGCGCCTGGGACATCTCAGAGCGGACATTCTCTCCCTTAGGGAGGCAGTTCAGGTGGCAGAAGCTGGAATTCCATTCAGAAGGTGAGGGGGTTGCCTTGGCCCACAGACTATGGTTCATACTGTCATCGGCTGGTTCCCCGTCACATAACTTGACAGATAATAGCGGTCACTGTCACAGACCAGGATCGGGAACACAGCCATATGGCACAGACAGACACCGCCATTGTAGTGAAGACTGACATGCAGTCTGCTCTCACGTTTCCGTGTTTCCATGGCATGCCCTTACTTGGGTCGCTCCCTCTACTGATCTCGGGTTTGGTGTCATGGTGTGCAGGGGAAGGGGGATCTCTTGCACCTGCCTCTATCCACAGAACGAATGCTGGTGTACCCAATCTCCATGCACTCAGTGGCGGACACAGTCACAGATAGAGGGAGACACAGAGACAGTACAGTGCATTGCTTCCGAATTCTATGTCCCGCCCACTGTCGCTATGTGTCTGTCTCTCTTTGTCTCCCTGTCTGCGGTACTATCGCTGTACTAGGATGATTAGGACCCGGAACATGGCTTGTGGAACACATTGTGATCAACTCAGATAGATGCTAGCACTATATTACGGCTACTACACAGTATGTTTTGACGTGCACCTGTCTCGCTTTCCCACATCCTCTAATGGCTGCCGACCTGCTTTGACTTTCTTAGCTAAGAAACGAGCACCGACAGTGCTTCTCCTCAGTCCCTCCATGGGACTGTACATTCAAAAGGGAGTTTAACGCATGGCTACTCAGAGGGGTTCCTCCAATCAAATTACATGCTTACAGGTACCCATGTTATAAATAAACAAATACGTCAATGTTAAGATTCTAACAGCACAGTGTAGCAGAATTATCAACCAGCTGTTCTATGAAACTTCCAAGGTTTGTTTGCAGTTTTAGGGATTCTTGAACTACAGTTCAAAAATTTAAAAGGGACTGCATCACTTCCATGTCCCGGGATGCTGGCAGACAAGGGAAAGAGAGCAGAGCTAACCAGGTGGCCATAGACTAAATTAACTGGACTACCTCTTTTTTTTTGCCATTGCTAAGTTAATCTTCATCAGATGCATCCACCACTGAATGCATAGAAACATAGAATTTGACGGCAGATAAGGACCGCTTGGCCCACCTAGTCTGCCCATTTTCCCACCTAACAGATAAGCTGCAGATCCTAGTTAACCAACAGCTTACTTCCTCTTACCCCCCACTAGGACTGTCTTATGCCTGTCCCATGTATTCTTGAAGTCCCCCACTGTACTTGACTCCACGACCTCTTCAGGGAGGCTGTTCCATACATCCACAACCCTCTCAGTGAAAAAATACTTCCTCACATTACCCCAGAGCCGTCCACCCTCTATCTTCAAATTATGCCCCCTTGTTCTTGCACATCTCTTTTTCTGGAAGATGCTACCCTCTTGGACTTTGTTAATTCCCTTGAGGTACTTGAAAATTTCTATCATGTCCCCTCTCTCCCTCCCTTCTTTCCTCAAGAGTATACATATTAAGCTCCTTTAGTCTTTCTTCGTATGTCTTCTGGTGCAGACCCTGCACCATTTTGGTTGCCCTCCTCTGGACAGCCTTCACTCTGGCTATGTCTTTGCGGAGATGGGGTCTCCAGAACTGCACACAGTACTCCAGATGGGGTCTCACCAACTGTCTGTAGAGAGGGATAACAACTTCTTGTTTTCTACTATTGATGCCTCTTCCTATGCATCCCAGTATCCCCCCAGCCTTCCTTACTGCCTTCTCACATTGCTTGCCCACCTTTAGGTCATCTGATATAATTACCCCCAGGTCCCTTTCTGTTTTTACTGTTGTCAGTATCTCACACCCCATTGTGTACGCTTCCCCTGGGTTTTTGTTTCCCATGTGCATTGCCTTGCACTTCTTTGCATTGAATCTGAGCTGCCATACATTTGACCATTCCTCCAACCTTGCCAAGTCCCTTCTCATCCTTTCCACTCCATCTTGTGTATCAACCCTGTTGCAGATCTTTGTATGGTCTGCAAGAGACATACTTTTCCTTCAGTTCCTCTGCAATGTCACTTATAAAGACATTAAAGGACCGGTCCCAATACTGAACCCAGCGGTGCCTTTAGTAACCCTCCTTTCTTCACTGTGTACTCCATTTACTACTACCTTTGTGTCCTGTTGTCTAGCCAATTTTTATCAGGTTACCACCTTGGGACCCACTCAAGGCTGGCTATCTTGTGTATTAATCTTTTGTGTGGGACTGTATCAAATGCCTTGCTAAAATCTAGGTAGGCCATGTCCACAGCCTCCCTGGTCTACTACTTTGGTCACCCAGTCAAAGAAATCTATTAGATTCGTCTGACACGACCTTCCCATCGTGAATCCATGCTGCCTTGGGTCCTGTGCCCCACTGGCCTCTAGGTACTCAACAATTCTTTCCTTCAGAAGTGATTCCATCATTTTCCTTACCACTGAGGTCAAACTAACTGGTCTGTAGTTTCCTGCCTCTATCCTGCTCCTACTTTTATGAAGAGGAATCACATCTGCCTTCCTCCAGTCCTCGGGTACCACCCTATCCTCCCATGATTTGTTAAAGAGAGTAGTCAGCGGTGTCATTAGTTCTACCCTTAGTTCTTTTAGAATTCTTGGGTGAATCCCATCAGGCCCCATTGCTTTGTGCACCTTCAATTTTATTAGTTCTTTCAGAACCTTTTCTTCTGTGAATGGACTGGTTTCGACCCCTGTCTTCAGAGTGTTTCTCTTGTTTGGTTTAGGTAACTCCCCCTCCTCTTCCTTTGTGAATATTGAGCAGAAATATTTGTTCAGTATCCCTGCTTTTTCACTGTCACCCTCTACCCACATTCCCTCCATTTATTAAGCTTCAGTATCCCTCCTTTGGTCTTTCTTCGCTAACTAATATACCTATAAAAGGTCTTATCCCCTTTCTTAACAGAGTTGGCTATCTTTTCCTCGGTTTGGGCCTTTGCTATTCTGACTGCCTTCCCAGCCCCTTTCTGCTTTAACTGATAAAGTTCTCTGTCCTGCTCCTTCTGTGTTTCCTTATATTTCCTGAATGCTGTCCTTTTCTCCTTAACCTTCCCTGCCACCTCTTTTGAGAACCATAGCGTTTTTTTCCTTCATTGTGTTTTATTGATTTGCTTTACACAAAGGCTTGTTGCCTCTGTGATGGCTGTTTGATTACTCCCCATTGTTCCTCCACCCTCCTTCTTGCCTGTTTGCTAGTGCTTTTCTGAGGCACTCTCTCATTTCCCAAAGTCAGCCCTCCTAAAGTTTGATACTCTTGCTTTTGTATGTAGCTTGACTGTATGGCTGTGTTTATCGTGAACCACACTGTTTGATGGTCGCTTGTTCCCAGATGGCTACCCACTTCTAAATCTGAGATTCTTTCTCCATCCCATTTGAAGTACCAGGTCTAAGACTGCTCCCTCCCAGTGGGTTCGATACTAGCTGTCTGAGGCATGCCCCTGTAGGGCATCAAGAATGACCCTGCTCTTGGATGTGCCTGCAGCAAAGGTGCTCCAGTTAACATCCGCATATTCAGGTCCCCATCAACAATATCTCCCTTTTTCTGCCATTCTAAGAAGCCTTCTATCATTTCCTTGTCCATTCCCTCCCCTGAGATGGGGATCTGTATACAACCCCATGCGGATTGTGGTGCCATTTCCTGTCTCCAGGGTGACCCAAAGTGCCTCATCTCCTCCCTGTTTACTCTTTAGTTCTGTTGCTTTGATCCCTTCCTTTACATAGAGAGCTACTCTTCCTCCTCTTTTACCCTCCCTGTCCCTCCTGTAGATTGTGTATCTTGGTATGTTGACATCCCAGTCATGGTTCTCTGTGTACCATGTTTCTGTGACTGCCACAATATCCAGGCAACCCTCTTCCATCAAGGCCACTAGTTCAGGCAGCTTGTTACACAGACTACGGGCATTGGTACTCATCACCCTCCACTTTTTGATAGCCTTACCCCTTTTAGCCCCATTTCTGTCCTTACTGCCTTTGCCTTTTTTTACATTTAAATCTGTTCTGCTCCCTAATAACTTCTGTACCTTGGTGTTTACCTCACTAATCCACCATGTTTTGTGGGGAGGCTCGGATTTCCTGCTTCTTTCAGCGCCCCCTTGGCTGGTTTAAATGCTTGCCAATGAAGCATTTAAACCTCTCACCTAGGATCCTGGTTCCCCCCAGACAGATGCAGTCCATTGCACCAGTATAGGTCTGCATCCCTCCAGGTGGCTCCCCAGTCCCCAATGAAGCCAAAACCCTGAGCTCCACACCAGTTTTTCAACCACTCATTGAATTCCCTGGTGAGAAGTGCCCTAGCATCTCCCCTGCCATAGACAGGCAGCACCTCCGAGAAGGTTACCGTATGCGCTACTTGTCTAAGGCCCCTTCCCAACTCTACAAACTCCTCTTGCACTGCTCCAATCCCATTCCTAGCCAGGTCATTTGTCCCTAATTGGACAATGACCTCCAGCTCCCTCCCTTGTGCAGCTCCTCCCACGATCCTGAGGATTCGCTTCCTGTCCCTTCAAGCCATGGCGCCAGGAAGGTACCTCACCTCCCTCTCCCCTTCCTCCCCTATTTCTACCCCTCTAATAATTGAGTCCCCCACCAGGAGTTGTTTCCTTCCCCGTGGGGTCCCATGCCACCCTCCCGTGGGTCTCCTTTGTGAAGGTTCCCAGCATCCTCCTTGGTCTCCACTGCAGGTGCCTCCATAGAGGAACCACTATCCACCAGAAGAGCGAATGAATTGTGGAGAGGTACAGCTGGAGGGATGCAACTCTGTTCCACCACCCTCTCCCTCCTTGAGCCCACCCTGGTCCAGCTTCTCCTCTTTCTTGGCAACCTCTGAGGTAGTGGCATTGGCCCTGGTGGTCCCTGGGTGGGGGAGGAGGTTTCACGAATCCTAGCCAGGTCAGCCTGGAGACGGGCAACCTCCTCTCTCAGACCAGAGAGGTGCCTGCAAATAGGGCAGCATTGCAGCCTCCAGAATGTCTCCCGGAACACTGCCGCCCCACAGCCATTGCAGTGCACCATTCCGATCATGTCTTATTTTGTGTCCTCTCTACCGTTTCTCTGGATGCTTATTCTCTCCTCTCCTTACAACTCTCACCCCTTCCTGTTCTGGGACAGCAACTTCCTATCTTCTTCAGTAGCCTCCTTCTTCCTTGCTCAATATCAGACCACCAGCAGCTGGGGGGGAGAGTGAGCTATTTTTTTTACTTTACGGTTGACAAAACCAATGTTTCTCTATGATCCTTTCCTTCCTACTGCCAAACAGGAAATTCCTGTTGACAGTCAAATCCAGTGGCTATAAAAGTAGAACTGGCTTTGGGTGGGTGGGATGGAGGGCAATTAGTAAGAAAAAAGGCTAGCACAAGGAAGTTGTAATTTGACTCGCCTGCTTTTATAGTGTCTAAACCACACCCCCAGGTAAGCTCTCTTTCCTCCTACTGGTTTAGCAAAGTCAGCTGATACAGTACCCTTCACTGCACAGAACACACACCGACTTTCTTTCTTTTTTTTTTAACCCTAAATAAGACCCCTTCTACTTCTAATAAAATTATCTGTCTACTTAATCTTAACAGACACTGACTCCTGCTGAGAAATACATTTTAAATTAATAAGAAAATGTAGCTTCTTTTAGTTAGCTGCTTTCTGCTCTACAAGCAAGGCTAGCAACAGACAACCCAGGTTTTTGCATGCTGTCAAAACCACGTCTGAGGTGTCACAAACTGGATGTGGTTTCAAAAATAGCACCAACCGTGTCCAAGAAGATGGTGGACACAATGGACGCGGTTTTGAAAATCTGACCCAGCATGTCTCAGGAAAATTACGTCAAAAGGACATTGAAAGCGCTGCTTCCATTTTCCACCAGCGCTACTCTGAAAGTAGTGTGCTTCCAAGTTTAGACATTTCCCAAGTGATTTGGAGAATAGCACTACTCATTAAAACATATTTTAGAAAAGTATTTCCTTAAAAACGGTGTGTAAAGTAGGAAAATACACGTCACCTGGTGCACCGAGTCCAGGTGATACTGTTTGGCAAGAACCTCCTTCAGATAGCCATTAGATCCGCAGCATTCGTAGACTACAAAATGACTACTGCAAAGGATGCCGATGACTTGGTCACAGAAGCGGACTCCTTTATATGGATTTTTTAAAACCAAAATGAAAAATTCAAGAAAAGGTGGATTTATGCACAGATAGCTGCAGTCAGCTAAGACTTGAAATGTCTTTTCTAAAGACCGAACACTGCCAGCTGTGTCAGACTGAAATGATTCAGCAGTGATTTGTGGCAAGCAACACAGTTTTTTGCCACTAGCCAGGATATTACTGCTTTCTTGTTTGGGAATGAGGAATTGACTGCAAAAGAATCACCCAGCTGTGGAAGACGTGATTTTTTTTTGGGTGGGGTGGTTGGGGTCAACAGCTTGTGCAAGGTGCTGGATTGAAGAGCATTCAGTCCTTGGCCTATCTTGCGACAAGAACAATTAGCAGGGGTGCTGGTTATCATGTCTGTATTTTTGATAATGTAGACATTGAAGGGAGCTCTCTGCAGCTAATTTCACGTGCATAACAGCCATCAGAAAAGTCTAATGACAATCCTATCCACAAAGGGGGGTCTAGGGAGGAGATGGGAAATTAAAGGCCTGTCAGCCTAACGTCAGTGGTAGGCAAACTAATGGAGGGCTTCCCAAGGAGAAGCTAGGGAGGCAACTGGAAAGGTTGGGGCACATGGATGACAAACAGTATAGTTTTGTCCCGGGGATATCATGCCAGACCAACCTCATAGATTTTTACAACTGGGTGACAGGGACCCTGGACCGATAAAGACTGGTGGATGACCTACATCTGGACTTCAGTAAGACGTTCGACTCGATACCCCACATCTTGTTGTTGACAAAGTTGGGGGGACAGGGTTGGGAGGACAGTTGCTGAGATGGGTAGAAAAATTGGCTAACGGAAAGAACACAGAGGGTAGTGGTTGATGGGATAGTCTCCTCCCCTAGGAAGGTCTTAAGTGGGGTTCCCCAAGGTTCGGTACTGGGGCCACTCCTGTTCAATACCTATGTCTCCGATATAGGAGGGGGTTAGGTAGGAGATGTTTCTTTATGGATGACTCAAAACAGGAGCACTGCAGACAGGAGGAAGGAAGAAACAGTCCAGAGGGATCTGGATACCCTGGAGGGTTGGTCAAGAAGGTGCGGACTGAGGTTTAATCCAGGAAAGTGAAGGGTGCTGCATCTGGGGGTCAGAAACCCAGATCATGTATACACCCTTGAAGGGGTCTCACTGCAAGCCACAATGAGTGAAAGGGACCTGGGGGTGATGGTAGACACTAAAATGAATAATACTGAAAACTGCAGAAGATCTGTGGCAAAGGCAAACAAGATTCTGGGCTGTATAGCCCTGGGAATTATGTCCAGGAGGAGGGAGGTGATCCTCCCTCTGTATAATGCCTTGGTCAGGCAGCATCTTGAGTACTGCGTGCAGTTCTGGAGACCTCACCTTAGGAAGGACATAGCATTGCTGGAGATGGTTCAGAGGAGGCCAACCAGGATGATCCGGGGCATGAGTGAAAGGACCTATGAGGAAAGGCTGGAAGTCCTTGGGCTGTACTCACTGGAAGAGAGGAGAGACTGGGGGGACATGATTGAGGTCTTCAAATATTTGAAAGGGATTAACAGAGGCAGAGCCAATGAAATGTTCAGGCTAAAGAAAGGGGCACAACCAGGGGCAGTAGTGGAAGTTGGGGGGATGCAGGGGACAGTGTAGAAGGCATTACTTCACAGAGGGGGTGGTGGGGTCATGGAATGCACTGCCTGGGAGTCTAGTGGAGAAGGGCACAGTGAAAGGCTTTAAGAGGGGGTGGGACAGGTGCATGGGTATACTGAAGCGGAAGTTGACCCTCTCTGGGGCTGGGGTTGGGATGGAGGAGCTAGCGCCCAACTGGGGCTGGCTACCGAGCATTCTGCTGTTCTGCTGGCTTTTATTATGTTAGTATGTTAGCACAATGGGAACAGAGTTTGTATCCGTATCCATAGAGGCTCATCTGAGACCAGCCATTTTTTAGTAAAAAGTTAAAATCAAAATGTCGTAATATGGCGATGGCCACTGGTGTAGTGGTAGGGCTTCCACTCACAATGCTGGCAACCCAGGTCCAGGAACAAGCCAGGGTTGTCATGGGCTGACCAGAGAGGAGGATCGAGCATCCCAGAGGGCTCTCTCTCCTTCTCCGTGGTGGGAGAAGGGAGGGAGGGAGATAGTTGCTGCCATGCAAATGCTACCAGGGTGACCACAAGTGAAACTACGGACAGTGCTACTAGAAGGAGGGGGGACATCAGCTGGGGATGCCCGCTAAGCAGGCATGCATGCTCACGCATATGCACCTTTGCCACTGAAGTTCCTGAGGAATGAAGGGTGAAGCTGACCTCCCACAGGCCTCGCATTACTGACCTAGGCACCTCCTCTTCCAGACTGATTTTTCCAAAGGGGCTTGGGGGAACCACAATGGCCTCACCATGGGATGGGTGTAATCCATGGAGGACAGAGGTGGGATATGTCTGAGAGAAGTCAGCTGATGGGGCTGGGGCCAGAAGTCAGTGAAGGGTAGCATGAAGAAATTATTATTATTTTTTTTTTTTTAATTGTAATATGGAGCTGCCCGATGCGCAAACCATAAGCAAGCTTGTTTACCATTCTGCTGATCTGGGTTGGCATCTCAGTCCCAGGGTACTGAACACTGGGCATAACAGTTACATGCCCTCTTTATTACAGTAGATAGGTAGCACAGATGGAGGGAAGATACAAACACACAGAAACACCTACTGCACAGTTCCACCCTGCAACTGTCATGTCTACCACATTTTTGGATAGGGGCAGACGTAACGGCCCCAGCACCTGAGAGCTGCAGCCACCACCACGAGGCACTTGGTGAAGACCTGTGGTGCCGAGAAAAGGCAGAAGGGCAAGGCTTGGAATTGGTAATGTTCACCTTGAAAGGAGAACTGCAGGAACCTCCTGTGGGCTGGAAGTACCAAGATTTGGAGGTAAGCATCCTGCATATCGAGGGAACAGAGGCAGTCTCTTTGATGGAGCATGGGGAGGAGGAGGCCCTGCAGGGTTACCATCCTGAACCTCCTGTATTTGATGTAATTGTTCATGAGTCTTAGGTCTAGGATGGGACGAAGATCCCCTGTCTTCTTGGGGACCAAGAAGAAGTGGGAATAGAACCCTTTCCCGTGTTGGGACGAGGGAACGGGCTCTATGGCCTGCTTGTCCAGAAGGGTCCACATCTCCTCTAGAATGAGGATGGCGTGGGATGGGGAGTAGGAAGAAGGGATCAGGGGATTGTCTGGAGGAATCTGCACAAATTCCAGAGTGTGACCCCTTACTATCAACTGGAGGACCTGGGTGTCGGACATTACTTTGGTCCACCCCTCTAGATAGAGGGAGAACCGACCCCCTACCACTTCCCCCAAGGATTCTGCTGGGAAGGGGAGTCGGGCAGGGAGTCAAGACAGAGGCTCTGGGAGTGGGCAAGGAGACCTGGGAGGCTTTTGCGTTCCGAGGTCTTGAGGCACCAAAAGGCTGAGGGGGTCTTGCACTTAAAGGGCCCTCTTGCTTGTTGTCTTTTGGATCTCTGGTCAGTAGGGCGACAAAAAGGCTTCTGTCATGCCAGATGCGGGTCTGACTCGTACATCTGGTATACAGATTGGACAGCTTTGCCCGAATCCTGAAGGCCCGTAATTATTTTCTCGGAGTCCTCTCCGAATAAAACAGACCCGTGGAAAGGGGCATCCATGATAGCATCCTGGAGATCCTGCCTAAATCTTGAGACCCTGAGCCAAGAGTATCTTCTGAAGCAGACCCCGGGTGGCTGCTGCTCTAGCTGCTGTGTCTGCCAAGACATAAGAAGCCCTCAAGACGTGTTTTCCCACGTCAAGGCCAGACTGGAGAACATCCAAGAGCTCTGGTTTCTGTGGAGAGTCAGGCTGCTTCTGAGCCAACGCCAGGGCTTTCTGCCACAAAGATTTTTGATACTGCACCATATGTGCTAATAAATTTAGTCAACGTATAGTGCAGGTGGCCCAGGAATACATTTTTCCCATGTCCACGCCTTTTTGGGTGGAGGCCATGGTCTCCTGGGTGGTGGAATCAGAGACCTCGGACGCCCCTGTAGGACATTCAAGGGTGTTAGGTTTAGCGACGGGGTCGGGGGCTCCTTGGGAAGGATGTCCCTTTTAATCGTGTTCCACCACAACGTAAACGGGGTTCCCACACCGGCTAGTGATACTAGGGGAGGCTCTGGAACATCTGGCGCCGGAGGAGGAACGTTGGGAATATATGGCATTGGTCCTGAAGGCACAGAGGGCCTGGCCATTAGGTCTGGGGATGCTGGCGTCTCTGGCGGTGGTCCCTCAGATGGCAGGGAGGGTGACGCCTGGTCATCCATTTGATCAGGAGACATCAGGATGTCGGGCACTCATTGGTCTGGCGTCAGAGATAAGGGCACCATTTTGTCTGGTGGCAGGACCCCAGATGATGGCTTAAGGGAAGCCGACGGAGGCGGCATCACTTGTTTTGACCCCAGGGAGGCAGTGGAAGATGACGTTGGGATCTGACGACAGGTGTCTGTCGTCTTGGGCTTAGGGGAGTTTACTCCAGCCTGGAGTTCCTGTTCCTGACGTCTCTTCCGATTGTCGAACCCAGACAAATGGCCCTAAGGTGGTGGACACTCCAACCGGGCGGACGACAGGCTCCTGTCTGCCATCTGACGAGGAGCCGGCGGGACCCCTGGCTTAGAACTGGGCGGATGCTGGAATGGTTTAAGACTTAAGGGTGGGACCAAAGGCCCGTGTCTGACATCTGGATGAGGGTGGGGGGCTTCATATGCGTCAGCCTGGAGGGAAGAGAGCTGCTGGAGGGGACGAGTCTGCTCTCCGGTTAGAGTGGGGACTCAAAGAGGTCACCTTGCGATGCGAAGACCTGGAGCAGGAGACTGATCTGTGTTGCTTTTTCCTTGTGGTGGTGCTTCCTGCTGGCCTTCTTGTGGCAAGAGGTCGAGGACCCAGGGACCGAGGAAGAAGAGCTGTGGCTAGAGGAGGTCCTCTGCATGGCGACCAGGTGTTGCTCAAGGAGACAGGTCAACAGAGCCTTCAGACGATGAATGCTAGTGCACCGATTGAAATTACGACAGTGTGGGCAGGCCTCAGAGTCGTGCGACAGGCAGAGACAAATCAGGCAGGCCAAATGGCCATCTTTCGCCGGAATCCATTTCCCGCAGGCACACTTTGATTTTCACCACTCTGTGGAGGATGAAGAAGACATGCATGGGTAGAAATTCAAAAAGAATTTGGAAAGAAACACAGGCGAAACGCGCAAAAAAAAAAGGCGGTCAACAAGTAGCAGGAGGCATCCATGGAGCCGAAGCGTACGAGTCGAGGGCAGGAAAAGAATGGAGGTAGGGCTGGGGACCGATCCCTTTATATCACTGGTTGACATTGGAGGCAATCCAACATCGGGGGCGGCCCCCACAGTGGATTGCTAGCTAGAAGTTTTCCGTGGGGTCCTAGTGCCTGGCGGCATAGTCCTTATTGTGTAGTCTGCTGCAAGAGCTCCAACTCAAAGTAAGGTCACCTACTTCACAGTTTCACCCTGCTACTGACATGTCTACCACACTCCTGGTATCATGACAAAAAGGCATGAAGATGGTTAGTGTGCCAGACTCTTCCAAGAGACAGAGAATTTCCTAGGTGTCCTCTCTCCGCTCCCCTGAAGCGAGTGGCCCTAGGTTATACCCAGGCCTGGGTTTCTAGCTCTGCAGTGTGGCCGACGACCTCCAGGTCACAACTGCCTACTCCCACATTTAAATACTTTAATTTAACCTGTTCCTAACATAACATATTAACATACTAAAATGCCAGCAGAATACACCCAAAGGTCTCTCGAGTCTGCTCGATTTTCAGCACCTGCACTGAGGGACGATTCTGGTGTCCCCCTTGGGTTATACTGTCCCCAGTCCCAGATGTTCCACCTGTATTGGGCCTTGTCAGATTTATCCTCCCCCTGAACCTGTCCCATCCCCTCTTAAACCCGTCCACAGTCTCCACCTCTATCAGCTACAGGGACTGGCCCCATAAGGGCATCGGAGCTACTGGAGGACAGGATGGCACTCCAGTTGCAGTGAGGAGCAACAAGGCCCCAAAAAGTGGAGTGTCTGGGATGGGGTAGAAGCTAGTGCAGAAATTACAAGCAAAAGAAACATACAAGGGCAAGAAACTCATTTACTGAAATTACTCTCATCAGCTGCTTGCAGCTGAAAGTGTGGGATCCTGTCAAGCCACAAAATGTTACATCCCAGAACATGGAACACTAAACTGAAGCACAGTGAGGTCAAGGGGTTTTGTTCGAGGTCCTACAGGGAACCAGACATACTGCACATAGTCACTGTTCTACGGTACCTAACCACTGGTATGCAAAGGGCTCTGAACCTCCTGGAGTGTGACTGGCACTGCAGCCAAGATTTTCCAACTTTTAGAGGGGGCTGCTTCAGCCCGATATTACAGATGAGAAGCATGTAGCACAAGAAGGTTAAGTGATTTACTCAAGGTCACGCAGTGAGGCTTTGGCAAAGGTGGGACTCAAACCTCAAACCTTGTGCATGGTTTCACTATTTCAGAACACCACTTCAGCCCACTAATGTCTATGTTTTTTTTTTTAGCCTGTTACCTTGGCCTGGTCACATCCTGGGGCACTCTTCCCCCAGCCCTGCCCCTGACCTTCACTTGGAAGGCTGGCATTTACCTCATTCTCCAGTTTTTTTATACACCGGGATGCCAGCAGGCAATGACGTAGCCACGCATGCGTGCATGATGGGTGTCCGGAAGCAACTCCACCCCCTTCATGTTCTCCCAACAATGCTGCCAACTGGTCTCCATCAGGCAGCCGTCATGTTGCAGAAGCAGCATTCCCCTTCCCCGAGGGAGGAGAGCAGTTATTGGGGTGCTCGATTCTTCCTCCCTGGCAGGCCCTCGATGGCAGTGCTTGTTCCTGAACATGGGTCACCGGCATCCCGAGAGGTAGCGCTGACACTAAGCCAATGGGCTGGCTATTATGCCAGCTTTCCAACTGAACTGCTAACTCAGAATTGGATGCCATGGTCCACCATCATATAATAGATGGTTTTACTGGTTTTATTACTGGTTTTACTGAGGTATTTTCTAAAAGCTGTTCTTCACAAAAAAGTCATGAAGAAGAACTTAGAACATGAAGAAAAAGTTGGAATGCTGAGAACAAGCAGCTCACTGTATGATCAAATGTTGTAAAACTTAAAAGCCCTCCATTATAAAAATTACCAAACCCCAACTCTGAAGAACAAGCTGCCACAGACACCTCCTGGGAACAGAACACTGTGCAGAGCACTCAAACTTTGCTCTTCTGCTACATGACATCACACTACCCAGGGCAGCCCCTAGCCAGCACAGCTAGTGACAGGGAAAATCCAATAGCCCCACAGACTCTTCTACTGGCCCAGATGGTCTATTTATTGAAATGTTACCTTCTTTAGTACAAGCCTGTAGGATTACTTTAAGGAAACTCTTATTAGCCCAATACAATGTGTACCAGCATTTGACAGGTGGGTCAGTGGCAATTTCGACCCCCGAGTACTCACTCCATGTATGAATCAGTTTGTTCTTCAGAGCCAGGGGTTAATTATTCTGTGTATGATACTTCTACCATTGTGCAGAACATTGGTTCATCCTCGCCTGGAATACTGTGCGCAGCCTTGGAGACCGCATTTGAAGGAGGACAGGGACAGAACGGATGCAGTGCAGAGCAGAGTAACCAAGATGGTCCAGGGACAGCAGAGAAGGACTTTTGAGGACAGACTGACAGACCTAAACATGCACACACTGGAAGCGAGAATGGAGAGTGGGGACATGACAGAGACATACAAATACCTCCACAAGGTAAGCAAGGTAGACAGTGGTGAATTGTTTAAAGAGGGTAGGAACTCAAACACCAGGGTAACGCCCATAAAGCAGGGGCAAATTTAGGAAGGATATCAGAAATCGAAATTTAAATACCTGTACATTTTCTTTCTCCGACGGCTGGTCTCCAGGCTTCCTTACTCATGGGCTGTACCTCCTAATGCTGATAGGAAAGCAGGAATAAGACCTATGCAGCAGGAGACATCCAGCCCTCCACTTCCTGTCTGCCTCAGTTCTTCCTAAAGCAGCCCAAATGTTAAGGCATATATTACCCAGAGACCAGCCATCGGAGAAAGAAATTTTTACAAATATTTAAATTTCGATTTCTTTCTCCTAAGCTGGTCTCTGGGCTTCCTTACTCATGGGATATACAAAAGCAGTACATCCCCAGATGTCCTGGGTGTGAAGAATGTCAAGTGCCGTTAAGGGTCCACCACCGCCTGAAGCATTCGGCGGCCAAAGAATGCCTCCGCCGAGGACATCCCATCCAGCTTATAACATTTTGTAAATGTGTAAATGGATGACCAAGTGGCCACTCCGCATAAGTCTGTTGGAGATGCTTCTCTGAAGTATGCCCATGAAGGGGCCATAGCTCTGCTGGGAAGGGCTCTCACTAGGCCAGGCAAAGTCACTCCAGCCTGATCATAAGCTGTGGAGGTGACGGATAGACTCCATTTGGTTTGGCTATAGAGCCTTTTGAATCCTCGTTACCAATAATTTTGGCTCGTAGTTGAAATGAAAAAACTTGAAGTTTTCCGAATAGCTTCCATTCTCTTAATATATATTTTCATCACTCTTCTCGGGTATAATAGATGAAATTTACTTCCCTTAGTGCTTTTAGGGAGTGGGCAGAAGGAAGGAACAATGGACTCTTGATTGTAATGGAAGGGAGAAATAACTTTTGGCAAAAAACTTGGATCTGTTCAACAGAGTACCACAGAGCCTGATGAAAGACAGTATACGGCTCTTGGATGAACAATGTTCCTAGTTTGCTGATTCTCCTGGCTGAAGTAATAGTTATGAGAAAAAAGGTGACCCTCAGTTTGAGATGCATGAGGGATGTCTCCTTGAGAGGCTCTAAGGGAGCCGCAGTTACAGCCTTGAGAACCAGATTAAGATGCAGAGAAAGAACTGGAAGGGGACAGGATTCGTTGTGTTCCAGGACAGTAGCTGCTGCTTGTTGTTTCCACAGGGTTCTTGTGGATTTTACTTGGTAGAAGGTTAGTTCTTTTCTTTCTTACTTCTGAGGGGCTAGCAGGGTATTGTTTTGGGGGTTGCTGGAAGTTTGAAAACTGGTTTGGTGGCTGTAAGTGGGCTCATTTGTGGATGTTTCACTGTGTAACAGGCTGCGCTGGTGGAGGCCTATTTCTTCTGATTTAAACCCTTTTGGTGGATTTGCTTGGGCCTGGTTCTTTGGCTGCTGAGCTTGGAGGAGACACAGGGCTGATACACTCTCTCGAGTCAGGCGCCTGCCTGACCTGCCTCCCCCACCCTCCCTCCCCAGAATTCTGCTAATTTATCGAGGAACACCTGCTCTGCAATTGGAGGAAAAGGCTGCAGGTGCAGCTCATGTAGTTCTAGCCACTGGGGGTTGGATTTAAATGCTGGGAGAGAGGAGCTTAGGGAGTTGTTCATTTCCCTTATAAGTTTAATGTGTTGTACTGCACCTAGTAACAGGGTTACTGCTGTACAGTGGGACTGTCTCTAAGATTAGTGGGTGACCTGATTAGGCAGTAGGGTGTATCTTGGACTAGGGGGAAACCTGGTGGCTCACCCAAGGAAACCTATTTGGAAGGGATGGAACCACACGTCATTAGGGCTGCATCTTTGGGAGGTGGTGGGGTGCACAGGGTGTGGAGCAGCCATGATACTGGACTGGGCTTGGAAGTTTGGTGGTTGCCCAGTGTGCTACCAGCTGGCACAGCTTAGGGAGGAGGTTGTGGGGATTAGGAGAAAGCTGGGGAAGGGGGCGGTATGGTTGGGGAAGGGGGCTGGGGATCTCCCACGGGGTTGCACCAAGCACTGGGGGCAGGGGCATACGGAAAGGAGTGCAGGAGAATACTCAGGGGTCACATAGGGACCCTGGCAGAGGGGGTCCAAAAGGACACTACCAAGGAAGCAGGCAGGTAACTGGGGACCCTCACAAAGGGGGGACGGAGGGACAACATTCTCAGGGAAGTAGGCAGATGGCCAGGGCTGGACAGAAGGAAGCAAGGCGGGAGGTGGATCAGACCTACATATCAGTAACTGCTTCAAATCTCTTCTTCTGCTCGAGGATGAGGGGGTGATGGTAGCCACGACAGGGGTGGTTAGAGACGGAAAGGAGTGGGGGGCGAGGCAGGGCCAGATAGCAGGAAGAATGGGGGACCTGGAATGCAGGAAAATGGGGAGCAGTGAATCAAAGCAGAGGGCAGGGAAAGAGGAGGAAAGGCGCAAGGAGAAGGACCAGTTGGGAGGAAGGTAAGGAGAAGGACCAGAAGTACAAGGAGGATTCAGTAAAGGGAGCTGAGGGTTTAGGCCAGGGGAGCACGACGAGCAAGGAGGAACTAAATGGAGACAGGAAGGAAGGGAGGACGAGCCAGACTAGTTTAGCAGATGGGGGAGAAGGAACAGTCGCGAGCAGTGAGGGTGGAATTATCAAGGTACAGAAGGATACTCAGGAGGAGGAGAGGCATAGGATGGGAGGGAAGGGGGTGGCCATGGTAAATAAGGAGGGTGGCATGTGGCACCCAGATAGGGAGGAACAAGTGAGCCAGCTGGGTGGAGGGGCCAGTAGAAAGGATAAGGGACATGAAGGGGGAATGAGGAAAGGAGCGGTCAGAGTGCTCCTGTTGGGGATTCTATGATCAGGGGTATCAAATGGGATAGGAGGGAGAAGCTCGATGAGTTAGAACAAGATGCTTCCTGACCAACGGTACAGGACTAAGTAGGAGGTGTATCAGCTGGCAAAGGATTGTGGGGGTTCCCGACATACTGGTCCACCTGGGTACAAATGACATTGAGGGAAATAAAGCTAGAGATACAGGCAAGATTCAGGAGCTCGCCAGGGTCTGTCATGACATAGGATGCACAGTTTCCTTCTCAGAAATCCTGCCGTGCCAAGGGCTAGTGGGGAGCACAAAAGGAAGATTAGGAGATAAACCAGTGGCTCAGGGAGTGGTGGAGGCCAGAGGGTATGGGGTTGATGGGGATTGGGGAGACCTGGGAGGATAAGGAGCTGATGCTAGAGATAGACTCCATTTCAATTTGGAGGAGGAATCCTTAAGTTGAAAATAGAGGTTCATTGGTGAAAAGTGGGGTTTAAACTTGTGAGGGGAGGATGGAGAAAAGGCTGTCAAGGGGTGCCGATAAGGAGGGACTGTCTCCACCCCTGGGGAGCTGGAGGATTGCGGAAAAGGCCGACTGGCAAAGTGCAGACCAGGGGAAAACAGAATCCCCATGGGAACACGAGCGGGAAATGGAACCATAGGGAAAGGTGGAAGGTAGTCTGCTAAATGCCAGGAGCTTGGGCAATAAAATGCCTGAGCTCCAGGCGATGCTAACTGAGGGAGCAGGGATGTGGCAGCGGTCACTGAGACTTTGGCCACTGCAGGACACGACTGGGATCTGAACCTGAGGGTTACACTATGTTCAGGAAGGACAGGGGAGGAAAGGAGGAGGGTAGCAATGATAGTCAAAAACTGCATTGGCGTAGGGGAGTAGAGGAGGCAGAGGGAACCGTGGAGGCGATTTGGGTCACCTTGATAACAAGGGGGCAAGAGAGTAAAATAGGGTGGTGTATAGACCCCTGTCCTGGCGGAGGAGCTGAAGGACAATCTGGTGGCAGATGTTGGAGACACTGCAGACTGGGCAGAGGAACGTGTGGTGGTGTTGGGGACTTAAACATGCCAGGAACAGACTGGGAGACTATGACATCCTCTGTGACCAGGAACAGAGGTTGTTGGATGTCTTTCAAGATGCATTCCTAACTCAGCAGGTGAGGGAACTGACCAGGAGGCGCTGGTACTGGATGTAGTCCTGGCAGACAGTGACCAGATTGGGGGCCTGGAGGTAGGGACCCACTGGCGGGAGTGACCATGCCACGGTCTGGTTCTGCCTGGACCTAGGAGGGGTAGAAGGCTGCACAAAGACAGAGTAACCAACTTCAGGGGGTGGATTTTAAGGAAATGGAAAGGATCCTTAAGGAGCATTTGGATGGGATTGGGTCAGACATGGACGCTGATAGTAGGTGGGAAATCATCAGGAGAGGGGTGCAGGATGCTACCAGCACCTGTGCAAGAGTAAGACGAAAATGCGGTAGGGCCCAAAAACCCTGCTGGTGGACCAGGGAGGTCCAGGAGGTGGTGCGGGAAAGAAGGCAGCCTATAAGCAATTCAAGTGCTCAAGGAGTGAAAGGATCGAGGGAGTACAGGCTGATGGCTTGAAGGCCACTAGGGTGGTGAGGGCTAAGGCAAAGGAAGGAGCAGAACCTGGCAGGAAATTAGGAGAGGGAACAAGGGTTCTTTAGATACATTGGGGAAAAACGAAGGGTGAAGGGCAGATTAGCAGGATTAAATCAGGGGAGAGATGGGCACAAGACCCGGGGAGCAGGCTGAGGTACTAAATGAGTACTTCACCCAGTTTTCACTAAGGAAAATGGGGGTGCTGCACATACATGGGAGGAGACAGAGATACTGAGAAGGGGGACCCCACCGATCAGCGGGTCTGGGGAGAGGGAGGCATCACTGGCAGGAGGGGGAGGCTGCTAGGGAGAAGAGAGGTACCGAAGTGGAAATCACGGCAGAGAGAGTGAGGGAAGCCCCTCAGCCCTTTAAGACGGAGAAAGCACCAGGGCTGGATAAATTACATCCCAGAGTGCTGAAGGAACTTATGGATGTCCTGTGAAACCCCTGATGGAGCTTTCACCATCTCTGAGGACAGGTGGGTGCCCCAGGATTGGAAGGTGGCGCATATAGTGCCTATCCACAAGGGGATCAAAGGGAGCTGGCAGGGACTACAGGCCTGTCAGCCTGACATCGGTGGTGGGAAGGTGATGGAGGGCATTGTCAAGGAGAGGCTGGGGACCTGGATAAGTCAGGGTGCCTGGACGATGGGCAGCATGGATTCATCCTGGGAAATCGTGTCAGACAAACCTGGTGGAGTTCTATGACTGGGTGATGAGTGCCTTGGACCTGGGTAGACCAGTGGACGTCCTCTTCTAGACTTCAGCAAGGCATTTGACCTGTTCCTCACGTGGGCCTGTTGGATAGCTGGGAGAAATGGGGTGGGGAACCAGATGATCAGATGGATAGGCAACTGGCTCCAGGACCGACCCAGAGGGTCGAGTTGGCGAGATAGTCTCATCCCAAGAAGGATCATTAGTGGGTCCCACAGGACTGAAGTCCTTGGGCCCTTCTGTTCAACGCCGCCCTCTGACATAAGGACAGGAATCAGGAGTGAGATGAGTCTGTTTCGGATGACTCGAAACTGGGGGCGTGGTGGATGGGGAGGAGGAGGAGGTGGCCCTACAGGGGACCTGGAGGCTCTGGAAAGATGGTCTAGAATGTGAGCTGAGGTTTAATGCAGGAAATGCAAGGTACTCCACCTGGGGGCCAGAAACCCAGGCCAAGTGTACTCCTGGGAGTGGGAAATGCTATATGTCTCGATGGCTGAGAGGGACCTGGGGTGGTGGTGGATGTCAAGATGAACAACTCTGAGACTTGTAGGAGGGCAGCAGCCAGGCCAACAGGATGCTGGGATGCATCGCTAGGGGATCACCTCCAGAAGGAGGAAGTGATACTCCTCTGTATAACTGCTTGGTGAGGGCGCACCTGGAGTACTCGTGCAGATTTGGAGGCCACACTTAAAGAGGACATTAACCTTCTGGAAGGGTCCAGAGGAGGGCAACCAAAATGATTTGGGGCTTGGGGACAGGACCTGAGGAGAGGCTCGAGAGCTAAATATGTACACACTGGAAGAGAGAAGGGACCGGGGACATGACAGAGGTCTTCAGGTACATGAAGAGGGTAAGTAGGGAGGAACAGTGAGGGTGCTTTGAAGGAAGGAGAGGGGCCACTAGAGGGCATGGGTGGAAGCTGGAGGGGAAGATTCAGGGAGAAAGGAGGAGGTGCTACTCACGAGGGTGGTGGGAGCCATGGAATGCGCCTGCCTAGGGGCTGGTGGAGGCAGAGACAGTGGAGGGGTTCAAGAGGTGGGACAGGTACAGGGGAAGGGTACTGGAAGCAAAATCCAATGCAGCAAGAATATCCGGAACTGGGAAGGGAGAAGCCAAAGAAGGCGAGGGGTGCAGCAAGGTCAGCACCCAGGGTGGGGGCTGACCAAACGAGCAGACCGAAAGACCATTAGGCCTATTCTGCTGGCATTTTAATATGTAATATGCAAAGGTGGTACTGTGGGTTGACTGGAGGGTGTTTTAATGTTGCTGCCTTTAGAAACTTCCAGACATGGGGATGCGAACCCAACGATTCCCCTGAATCCATCAGCAAGAGTGCCCCCAGCATGGAAACCTGAACTCTTAAGGTGGCTGGTTGCAGTCCTTTTTCCAACCCATCTTGAAGGAACTGCAGTAATCCAGGTGATTATATTGGATAGTTCTGTATGTGTGTTTGGAATGAAGCCAGAACCGGAATTTTCTCCAGATTCTAAAATACACTGTAGAGGAAGAAGGGCAACATGAGTTCCCCATCATTTCAATAACAGGAGCTGTGTAGTCTAGCTCCTTGAAAGTTTTCCCACTCAATTTCTAGGCCTAGAGATACACGTTGTTCAAACTGTAATGCAGAACTGGACCTTGACGGAGAAGGTCCGGGCTGAACTTGAAGGCTAGAGGTGGTTGCCTTGACAGATGAATGAGAAGCGGGAACCATGGGCAGAAAGGCCATAAGGGACAGACTAGAAGCATGTCTGCCCTGTCCAGAACCACTTTGTGGAGGACTCTTGATAGATGCGGTATTGGAGGAAGGCACACAGGAGACCGAACTGGCCCCGGTCTAGGGGAAAGGTGACCTGAGCCACCACTGGTGTGTCCTTAGCCAGGGAGCAGAATTGCTTTATCGTGGAGTTCCGCCAGCAGGCGAAAAGATCTATCTGAGGATTGCCCCACTGTTCTGTTAGGATGTGGGAGACACTGTCCTTCAGCTTCCATTCCCGTGGTAGAACAACCTTGCGACTGAGCCAGTCTACTGTGACAATTTCCTGTCCCTGAATATACATCGCTCAGTGGTGCTCAGCCCACCAAAAGAGAAGGACTCCCTTAGCATTTTTGAACTTCTTGTGCCACCCTGATGGTTGATGTATGCCAGCGTTGTCAGACTGTCCGTTGGAATCGGTCCAACCTGTTTCAGAAATTGCTGTTGTGTGCGCAGGGCAAGACTTACTGCGCTCAACTCAAGAGTGTTTATGCTGTACCTTGTTTCTAACAGCGACCACCTGCCCTATGCTGACAGCTGATGCAGGTGAGCCCTCCCATCTCCTGAGGCTTGCATCGGTCATGATTCAGATTTGGTGTGGATGGCCCAACTTGAGACCCTTCATGACCTCTGTCCTCCAAGACCATCGCTGGAGGGAGGGTTTAATCTGTCTCAATTAGCTGCATGAAAAAAGAAGAAGGCAGCTGAGGAGCTATGTGAAACTCCTTGATGAGCTTTAGCAAATCCCTAAATTTAGTTTCTGGGGAAAATACCTTGTTGGCTTGTGACATGTCTGCCCCCAGGAGGATTTAGGTCTGGCTTGGAGTTACATAACTCTTTCCCCAATTGATGAGAAATCCGTGTGCCGACGGGCACCAGACTACCTCTGCCCCTGCTTGTACTGCTTGGATGAGCTGTGAGGCCTTTATGTGGGCTATGACCACTACTGGCATCTTTAATAATGTCCATGGCAGAGTTCTGAATTGGAGAACTGCTCCCCGACCTTGAACCTGATATAGTGCCTGTGTAGTTCCTGAATGGGAATATGCAGATAGGCATCTTGCAGATTGATGGATGCCTGAAAATCCCCCTTTTTGCAACTCCCTGATGATTGATAAGATTTCCACCTTGAAGGGTCTGCTGCGGACAAAACATACTAACATACTAAAATGCCAGCAGAATAGGCCTAATGGTCTTTCATGTCTGCTCGTTTGGTCAGCCCCCACCCTGGGTGCTGACCGCGCTGTCCCCCGCGCCTTCTCTGGCTTCTCCCTTCCCAGTTCCGGATATTCTTGCTGCATTGGATTTTGCTTCCTGAACCCTTCCCTGTACCTGTCCCACCCCTCTTGAACCCTCCACTGTCTCTGCCTCCACCAGCCCCTAGGTAGTGCATTCCATGGCTCACCACCCTCTCAGTGAAGTAGCACCTCCTCCTTTCTCCCTGAATCTTCCCCTCCAGCTTCCACCCATGCCCTCTAGTGGCCCCTTCCTTCAAGCACCCTCACTGTTCCTCCCCTATTTACCCTCTTCATGTACCTGAAGACCTCTATCATGTCCCCCGGTCCCTTCTCTCTCCAAAGTGTACATATTTAGCTCTTCGAGCCTCTCCTCATAGGTCCTGTCCCCAAGCCCCAAATCATTTTGGTTTGCCTCCTCTGGACCCTCTCCAGGAGGTTAATGTCCCTCTTTAAGTGTGGCCTCAAAACTGCACGCAGTACTCCAGGGGCCTCACCAAGTAGTTATACAGAGGAGTGACCACTTCCTCCTTCTGGAGGTGATCCCCAGCGAGGCATCCCAGCATCCTGTTGGCCTGGCTGCCCTCCTACAAGTCTCAGAGTTGTTCATCTTGACATCCACCACCACCCCAGGTCCCTCTCAGCCATTGAGACTTGTAGTATTCCCCCAGGGTGTACATTGGCCTGGGTTTCTGGCCCCAGGTGGAGTACCTTGCATTTCCCTGCATTAAACCTTAGCTTCCACTTTCTAGACCATCTTTCCAGAGCCTCCAGGTCCCCTGCAGGCCACCCTCCCTCCTCCCCATCCACCACTGCCCCCAGTTTCGAGTCATCTGCAAAGACATCATCTCCCCTGATTCTGTCCTTATGTCAGATAATGAGGCGCTGGAACAGAAGGGGCCCATGGACTGATCCCTGTGGGAATCCACTAATGACCCTCCTTGGGAAGAGATTATCCCACCAACTACGACCCTCTGGGTCCAGTCCTGAGCCAATTGCCTCATCCATCAGATCATCTGGTTTCCACCCCATTTCTCCTAGTTTATCCAACAGGCCCATGTGAGGAACAGAGTCAAATGCCTTGCTGAAGTCCAGAAAGAGGACATCCACTGGTCTACCCAGGTCCAAGGCACTTGTCACCCAGTCATAGAACTCCACCCAGGTTTGTCTGACACGATTTCCGGATGAATCCATGCTGTCTATCGTCCAGGCACCCTGACTTATCCAGGGCCCCCTAGCCTCCTTGACAATGCCTCCATCACCTTGCCCACCACTGATGTCGGCTGACAGGCCTGTAGTTCCCTGCCAGCTCCTTGATCCCCCTTGTGGATAGTACTCACGTGCGCCACCTTCCAGTCTTGGGGCACCCACCCTGTCCTCAGAGATGGTGAAAAGCTCTGCCAGGGTTTCGCCAGACATCTGCAAGTTCCTTCAGCACTCTAGGATGTAATTTATCCGCCCCGGTGCTTTCTCCGTCTTTAAGGGAGCTGAGGGCTTCCTCGCCTCTGCTGTGATTTACTCCAGTACCTCTTCTCCTGCTTAGCTCTCCCACCTGCAGTGATGCCCCCCAGACCTGCCTGATTGGTAGGCGGCCCCTCTCCTCATTATCTCTGTCTCCTCCCATGTATGATGCAGCATCCCCATTTTCCTGGTGAAAACTGAGGTGAAGTACCATTTAGTACCTCAGCCTGCTCCTCTGGGTCTTGTGCCCATCTCTCCCTGATTTAATCCTGCTAATCTGCCCCTTCACCTTCGCCTTTCCCCAATGTATCTAAAGAACCCTTTTCCCTCTCCTCATTTCCTGGCCAGGTTCTGCTCCTTCCTTGCCTTAGCCGCCTCACCACTCTAGTGGCCCTTCTAGCCAGCAGCTCATACTCCCCGATCCCTTTCACTCCTTGAGCACTTGAATTTCTTATAGGCTGCTTTCTTTCCCGACCACCTCCTGGACCTCCCTGGTCCACCAACAGGTTTTGGGCCCTCACCGCATTTCGTCTTACTCTTGCACAGGTGCTGGTAGCATCCTGCACCCTCTCCTGATGATTTCCCACCTACTATCAGCGTCCATGTCTGACCCAATCCCATCCAAATGCTCCTTAAGGATCCTTCCCATTTCCTTAAAATCCACCCCTGAAGTCGGTTACTTCTGTCTTTGTGCAGCCTTCACCCTCCTAGGTCCAGGCAGAACCAGACCGTGGCATGGTCACTCCCGCCTAATGGGTCCCTTACCTCCAGGCTCCCAATCTGGTCACTGTCTGCCAGGACCACATCCAGTACCAGTGCCTCCCTGGTCGGTTCCCTCACCTGCTGAGTTAGGGAACGCTGCCTTGAAAGACATCCAACAACCTCTGTTCCTGGTCACAGAGGATGTCATAGTGTCCCAGTCTGTTCCTGGCATGTTTAAGTCCCTCAACACCACCACCTTTCCTCTGCCCAGTCTGCAGTGTCTCCTAACATCTGCCACCAGACTGTCCTCCAGCTCCTCCGCCAGGGCAGGGGGTCTATACATCACTCCTATTTTCACTCTCTTGCCCCCCCTTGTTATCAAGGTGACCCAAATCGCCTCCACGGTTCCCTCCGCCTCCTCTACTCCCCCTATGCCAATGCAGTTTTTTACTATCATTGCTACCCTCCTCCCTTCCCTCCCTGTCCTTCCTGAACATAGTGTAACCCTCCAGGTTCAGGTCCCAGTCATGTCTGGCAGTGGCCCAAGTCTCAGTGACCGCTGCCACATCCACTGCTCCCTCAGTTAACACGCCTGGAGCTCAGGCATTTTATTGCCCAAGCCCTGGCATTTAGCAGACTACCTTCCACCCTTTCCTATAGTTTCATTTCCCTGCTTGTGTTCCCTTGGGGATTCTGTTTTCTCTGATCTGCACTTTGCCAGTTGGTCTTTCCTGCAATCCTCCTGGTCCCCAGGGGTGGAGACAGAGTCCTCCTTTATCGGCATCCCCTGACTGCCTTTTCTCCCATCCCACCCCCTTCACAAGTTTAAACCCCACTTTTCACCAATGAACCTCCATTTTCAACTTAAGGATTCCCTCCCTCCAAATTGAGATGTAGTTCTATCTCAGCATACAGCTCCTTATCCTCCCAGGTCTCCCAATCCCCCATCAACCCATACCCTCTGGCCTCACACCACTCCCTGAGCAACTGGTTTATCTCCCTAATTTTTCTTTTGTGTTCCCCACTAGCCCTTGGCACTGGCAGGATTTCTGAGAAGGAAACTGTGCATCTTATGTCATGACAGACCCTGGCGAGCTCCCTGAATCTTGCCTGTATCTCCAGCTCGCTATTTCCCTCAATGTCATTTGTGCCCAGGTGGACCAGTATGTCTGGGGAACCCCCACAGTCCTTTGCCAGCTGATATACCTCGTGCTTAGCCCTGTGCACCGTTAGTCCAGGGAAGCATCTTGTTCTAACTGGCCAGGCTTCTCCCTCCCTATCCCATTTGATACCCCTGATCATAGAATCCCCCAGCAGGAGCACTCTGACCACCCCTTTTCCTCCATTTCCCCCCCTTCCATGTCCCTCATCCTTTCTACCGGCCCCTCCACCCAGCTGGCCCTTGTTCCTCCTCTATCTGGGTGCCACATGCCACCTGGCTCCTTATTTACCATGGCCACTTCCTCCCTCCAATCCTATGCCTCCTCCTCCTCCTGAGTATCCTTCTGTACCTTGTTAATTCCCCTCACTGCTCGCGAACTGGTCCTTCTCCCCATCTGCTAAACTAGCCTGGCTCATCCTCCTTCCTTCCTGTCTCCATTTAGTTCCTCCTTGCTCATCGTGCTCCCCTGGCCTAACCCTCAGCTCTCTTTACTGAATCATCCTTGTACTTCTGGTCCTTCTTTACCTTCCTCCCAACTGGTCCTTCTCCTTGCGCTTTCCTCCTCTTCCCTGTCGATTTACTGCTCCCCATTCTCCTGCATTCCAGGTCCCCCGTTCTTCTGCAATCTGGCCTCCTCCTGCCCCACTCCCACACCCTTTCTGTCTCTAACCACCTCTGCCGTGGCTACATCCCCCATCCTTGAGCAGAAGAAGAGAATGAAGCGGTTACCAAGTATAAGGTCTGATCCACCTCCCTGCCTTGCTTCCTTCTGTCCAGCACTGGCTATCCGCCTACTTCCCTGAGAATGTTGTCCCTCCGTCCCCCTTGTGAGGGTCCCCAGTTACCTGCCTGCTTCCTTGGTAGTGTCCTTTGGGTCTCTGCAGGGTCCCTATGTGACCCCTGAGCATTCTCCTGCACCCTTTCCCTATGCCCCGCCCCAGTGCTTGGTGCAACCCTGTGGGAGATTTCAGCCCCTTCCCCACCCATACCACCCCCCTCCCCAGCTTTCTCCTCATCCCATGACCTCCTCCTAAGCTGTGCCAGTTGGTAGCACACTGGGCAACCACCAAACTTCCAAGCCCAGTCCAGTATCATGGCTGCTCCACACCCTGTGTACCCCACCACCCTCCCAAAGATGCCTGCCCTAATGATGTGTGGTTCCATCCCCTTTCAAATAGTTTTCCTTGGGTGAGCCACCAGGTTCCCCCTATTCCAAGATACCCCTACTGCCTAATCAGGTCACCCACTAATCCTAGAGACAGTCCCACTGTACACCAGTAACTCTGTTACTAGGTGCAGTACAACTCATTATACGTGTAAGGAAAATGAACAACTCCCTAAGCTCCTCTCTCCCGGCCTTTAAATCCAACCCCAGTGGCTAGAACTACATGAGCTGCACCAGCAGCCTTTTCCTCCAATTGCAGGGCAGGTCTTCCCTATAAATTTGCAGACTTCTGGGGAGGAGGGTGGGGAGGCGGGTTTTGGGCAGACACCTGACAAGAGAGAGTGTATCAGCCTGTGTCTCCCTCCAAGCCCTGCAGCTAAAGAACCATCTCCAAGCAAATCCCACCAAACAGGTTTTAACTCAGAAGAAATAGGCCTCTACCAGTGCAGCCTGTTACAAAGTGAAACATCCACAAAAAGAGCCCCACTTACAGCCACTAAATCAGTTTACAAACATCCAGGATCCCCCAGAACAATACTTCTGCTAGCCCCTTAGAAGCAAGAAAGAAAAGAACTAACCTACCAAGTAATATCCACAAGAACCCTGTGAAAACAGCAGCAGCTACTGTCCTGGAACACAACTGATCCTGCCCCCTTCCAGTTCTTTCTGGACTATTCAGGAATTTGAGATGTAGGCCTGGCTTGAATCCCCCTGTGCGTTCTGGCATGATGAAGAATAGGACGTTAACCCAACTGATCTTTGTGGGGGGAAACTTGCTCAATAGCCCCTGCTTGCAGAAGGTTTGCAATGGCCTGTAACATCTCCTGTCTTTGGGATGGGTTGCCAGAGATAGTGGAGGGCACCACACAAGGTAGTGGGGGGCTTGCTGGTAATGTCTAAGCCCACTCAGTCCGACTTGGTTTGGTCCCATTCCTTGAGAAAATTTGAAAGTCTGCCCTCTTCTCCAGGATAGACCCAGATAGCCAGTGACTTCTTGTTGCTATTCCTGGTGTCTCTGATACCACCAGTGCCCCAGATTTTCCCTTGAGGTTATGCTGGCTACATGAGGAGAACCCTACTTCCCGAGAAGTAAGAGAGTTCTGACCCTGTAACTTCGGTTATGAAATTGCGTGTCTGGGGCCTGAGGGCCGTGATTTGCCCCTGCTCCTTGGCTGGAGCATGTGCACCTTAATCGTCTCCCCAGAATCCTTCACCGCCTCCTTCAGGGCTGAACCAAACAGGAGAGTACCCTCCTAGGGTGTGTTTACCGAATGACTCTTCAAAGAGGCGTCTGCGTGCCCAGCCCAAAGCCATAGGTTGTGGCGAGCTGAGGTTTGATAAAACATGGTCCGAGCGGTGCACCTGACTGCCTCCTCTGACATGTCTGCTGCATAAGCCGAAGCCAAACCCATTAACTGCAGCTGATGTATATAGGTGTGTTCTTCTCATGCTCCTCAGGGAATTGAAAGGCTAAGTCCGAGGCCTGGGACAGGGCAGCTCTGGCCGAAAAAAGGTTGACAGTTGCCACCTTGAGAGACACTGCTGATGCCTGGAAGGCCTTCTTGAGCAAGGCATCCATCCACTTTCCTGTCCAATTACCCTCTTTTTGGTTAGATTTGAAATTAGAGGTTCACTTCTGGGGCAGTTTAACGTCTTTTCAGATTGCTTCTTGTCAGACCGGGGAGCTTAGAGATCTGCCGGGGCACTGGATAGGTGCGTTCTGGACCTTGCCATTTCTCCTTTAGCAAGTCCCCTTATGGCAGGCGGGATAGGAAAAGCTGTTGCTAGTCTGGATGTAGATGGCAGGCTAAAAGCCTGTTTTGGCTGGGTGGGAGCCACAGAGGGAGATCCAAAGGAACCTCAGCTATGACCTTTTTTATGAAAAACTCTAGGTCCTCCCGGTCAGAGTTTCACCCACTAGCCTCCCCTTCTGGAAGCAGATGAACAGGAGTCTGATGAGTCTGAGGAAACGCTCCCTGCAACACTCTCCCTTAAGAGTGCCTCTAGATTTACTTCTAGAACTAGATCCTTTCTTTCTCCTCTGAGGATCTGTTCCTGTGTTGATTTTGTTGTTTTATCGTAGTGATGTGAGGATAACTGCCCCTCTTTGGGTGAGGATGTGGATGGGGTCCTCTCTGTTTGGTCTACTTGTGACAGCTCATGTCAGGAGACCCCGGAGTTGTCATTGGAAGCATGGCAGGTCCAGAGCAAGGCCCTATTTAATTTTTCTTTGAGGTCTAGTACCAGAGAGGAGGCTGCAGACTGCTGGGTCTCTCTGGTGTGTGCTGCTTATTCAGACCTGTCTGTTGGCAATCAGTCTGAGCCGAGGAGAGGTCTGCCTGCGTCGCACCCTCCCTATTCAGAGACGCTGCCCTCTCACATTTTAGGCCGAGCAACCCAGCAAAGGTGATTAGTAGCGGGGGACTTGCAGTGCTGGCAATTTCTGCCCCTGGAAGGTTTGTGTGAGGCCATGACACCAAAAAAGGCCCTACTCCTCTTCGATTCAGTGTACACCCCCCCCACCCCGGTTTCCTGCTGCGATGCTGCCAAGGTTGCATGAATTGTGCTGACCCTTTAAGGACAAATTACTGAGCTGCTCCCTTTGTTCCTTTCTGTAATCAGTAATTGTATTACAGTCTTTAGAGACTATCCAGGAATCCCTCTAGGTGTCACTTCTTGCTGGTTGGGGGGGGGGGGCTTCACAGCACTGAGCAATGCTCCAAATTGGTGCTCCTCATGCAGACGAGTGGCTAAGGCGATCAGAAGGCCAGCCGTTGACGGGTTGCTCCAGATTAGGGCTCCTAATGTCCCGCAAGGCTCATCGATAAGAGTTTCCTGGATGTCGATGAGCTGCTGTATTAGTGCTGCTGGCCCGCCGTCGACAAGCTGCTGAGGCAATAGGAATGCCGGCTGTCGATGGGAATTACAAGGAGCTGCTGTTGGTGAGGGGACATAACCTTCCTAAGCACTCTGGTGCTGTTTTTATTCCCCAAATTGGACAAACGACACAACAGAAACACCATTCCCCTGGTAGATTCCATGGTTTGCAGGTGGAGCCCAAAAAAATTGTGGGAAAAAACACTGTGGTGAAGTGGGGCCAGTCTGTGCAGCTTGCAAGGCTGAGACTGGAACTCACACAGGAGTGCTGAAACACAGTTATGAATCCTCCAAAATAAAAATAAATTGTTTGACTTACTGTATAGTCTGCTGTCTTCAGCTTTGCCACATGGTGACAGAGCTCTGCTTGCAGAGCACCTGCCCATCTGAAGGCAGGAAACAAACTGAGGGAGACAGGAAGTGGAGGGCTAGCTGTCCCCTGTGCAGAGGTCTGATTCCTGCCTTCCTATCAGCATCAGAAGGTACAGCTCATGTGTAAGGAAGCCCTGAGTCCAGCTTAGGAGAGAACATTTTCTCTTTTTTTATCTACGAAAGGGTGATGGATGGGTGGAACAGGCTGCCAAAAGAGGTGACAACCAACACTCCTAGTAGCGAGTGTGCTCAGCGTCGGCTGGGGTCTGGTGCTTGGTGTGGGGTAGCTAACCCCAGACAGACAATACAATTCCAAGACAGACAGGCACTCGTGGATGTAGTCCTAGACTAGATAATAATCACACATACTGTACAAAAGAAGATTTCAAACAGAATTGTTTTTCAATCCAGCAAAAGATTCAGTCTGAACAAAGAAGTGAGACAGATGTCAGCCATACAGACACCCCAGGGCTTCGACCAAGGTCTTCATCACAAGGTCAAAAGAGGCGGTCTGTGCAGAAACAATGGAGGGTGGGGATTACAAACACGAGTGGGAAAGTATCCCATGATATAGGAGAAGCAATTTACAGAGATTCACCAAACTAACGTTATGCACCACATAGTGTAGTGCCTTACCTCTGCGGCATCCCATCTGGCTATTTTAAATAAAAAAATTCTTCAGTATTTAAGAGTGGAAGGGATCATAAATTTCTGCTCAGCCAATCCCTTCCACTTCCCGGTCCTGGAAGCCGAGTAAAGACCCGCCCCTGCACTCAGGCACATAATAACGTGTGCCCAGGGAGAGCGCAGGACCTTGTTAGTCACCCAGTGTCCTTGGTTAATGATAAAATGGCCATTATGATATAGAAAAATATTTTAAAAGTTGCCCCCATAGACTATAATGGAGTGCACCCTGGGTCTCCCTAGGTCTTTACTCAGCTCTCAGGACCGGGAGGTGGAAGGGATCGACTGAGCAGAAATTTACAGTCCCTTCAACTCTTAAATACTGAAGAATTTTTTTTTTTTTTTTTTATCTAAACTAGCCAGTCGGGGTGCCGCAGAGATAAGGCACTACACCATGTGGTGCACATCTGATTCAAATTAACTTGGTGAATCTCTTCAAGTGAGTCAATTTGGGCAAAGTCAAAACAGCGAGTGTAAAATGGGCTATAAGCACTTAACAGTACATAGTATGTACAGCGACATTGTGTCTGTAGGGAGTAGTAGTTATATGCAGTATAGAGGGGTATGTTCACTGGGCTAGTCCTGAGCCAGCCATCTGGTGTAATGGTTAGAGTCACTATCTCTGTGTCTGGCGGACCCGGGTTTGGGATTGGCTGTAGGATTATTCCCTTTTTTTTTGTTTGGGTGGTAATTTAAGTAATTTTTGTGTTTTTTTAAAGTCTCGTTCCGTCCGCCCTCCCAACAGTGTTCCCTCCCGCCTACAGGTTGCACCCCCAATGTTCTCCCCCTGCTGACTGCTGTCCCCTGTGATTTAGCCCCCCCCGAGTTTCCCCTCTCCCCCATTATCAGACCCCATCTGGATTTGATTATAATAGAAAGGGGATGCGGGAAGCCAAGCCCTCCTGCCAAGGGGGGGGGGGTGCACAGGCATAGCCCCCAAATGAAATGTAAGTTCACATCATCCCCCATACAGTATGTAAGCACCGGTAGCCAACTGTGGTACTAGGTGTAGTGTGCATCGCTGCTTTTGCCGTTCGGAGTTTTGTAGTCGTTCTTTTGTTCGTGCCTTTTTTTTCATGCACTATTATGACATGTGTAACCCCCCTGAAAATGGGGGTTCCCAAAAGTCTTCCAGGAGCTTGCCTGAATGCTCCAAGCCTGGGTGGTGTTCAGCGTCTGAGCTGCTTAACTGTGGTTGCAAGTGAGTGCTATTTGAGCCTCCACGTACGGTCTCTTTAAGAACTGTCTGCTTGCAGACTTAGTTAGTTTGTATGAGGGGACTGTGTATTTAATCCTCGAATCCCGCCCGAGCGGCGGAGTATTCGCTCCATTTTGCAGTCGCTGTAGCTGCAAAGGGAGCCCATCTGAAAGCTGTAACTGTTTGCCTGTAATCATTTAAAGCATTAGCAAAACTGTAGTTTGTCTAACCTGCCTTTATTGCAGCTGGGACTCTGGGTGTGTTACTTCTCCATTTTGGACCTAAACTGGGCCAATTGGGTTAAGGAAGCCTTAAAATGGAGCCTGTGGACGAATCAGAACTTGGACTCTTAATCTGAGCCAGCCACAAAGGGATTGTATGGGCAGTGACTCTGGGAAATGTAGTTTTGACCTTGGCACCTTTTTCTACCAACAGAGGGAGTCTTATTGTGAGCGACAGCTGAATCAGCCAACAGAATAGTGCAGAGCTAAAGGAAATGCCCTGCTCTGTGACTGGAAAGATCAGATCAGTTGTGGCAGTGAAGAGAGAAGGAGCTGTGTGCTTCTGCGGTGTATAGTTGCGCGCGGGAAAGGCGAGTGTGAGGCCCTGAGTTTGGCCTGCCTGGCCTTTGAGTGCCAGTTTAGAGCTGAATCAGGAGTTGTGAGGAGAAAGAAGCACTAGAAGTGTGGAAACCAGGCTCACCCTGTAGAAGACTGGAGAAACTGCTGAATCACGCTCGGTCTGTCAGGAACTGAAGCTGCTGTGTGTGCTCCCGGATATTTTGCAGTAATTGCGATCAGGATCGAGGAGCAGCCTGCCTGGTATAGTAGTTTCCTTTTACATATAAATGTGCATAGTGCTTGTGGGGATTCGCTATTTCAAATCCCCTGTACAGTGAATTGTGTGCTGAAGCTGGAAGTAAACCCCAGCTTAATTCGGACTACATCCGTTTGCTATCAACTACAGTTGGGTCCAGTCACAAGGACCTTGTCCTCATGCCCTGCTCTTCTCGCAATCCAGAGGGACATTCTCCATCCGATCCTCAGCTTGGGTGTTGTGAGTACAAATCAGGGTATTCCCCTGCTGCTTGTTTTTCAATCACAAGCGTGTCATCTAATTCTTGTTGTTTCACTGTTTCATGGACTGAACCCTCTGGCTCCGGATTACAATTGGGTGTTGTGCATATATTTTCTTCTACAGGGCCCTATCCATCTGCACCTGCCGGCCAACCCTGGGCAACGGACCTGGCTAGCCCCCCCCCCAACCTGGGTACCCAGAGTGCGACTTCTCAGACCCTGTATTTGTGCACAGTACTGTGATTTAATACCACCAATTAACCTGATTTCTCCCTCTCGTGTTACTGCCCCCTAAATAAATCAGATTTGTTGCTGTTATACCATATACTGTCTGTGGTGTTGGTACTTACGGAAACAGTATTGTGTTTTGCTGTGTGGGTCCTCAGAGACGTGCTGCAGAATCAGTCTCGAGGGTAAGTGGTATCTATATGAGTGAAAAGTGTGTATACGTGGGGTATTGGGGCTGTAACTCCGGTGTACAGTGTGAGCCACTAGAGGGAATAAAAGGAGGTCTCAGTGTCCCAGAGGGCTGTGACCAAGCTAGTCTAACCACTACAAACCCTGACCTCTGGGTGGAGGTACCCGCCATAGGACCCAGGCCCCTTAACCTCTCCATAGTCAAACAGGCTGGGGTAGTAGCCCTTGGGATAGTGCCACCTAGGGGGTTACACATGGAGCCGGCAGGAAAGATGCATGGGTTACATATGTATGGTATCAAAAAGAGAGGGGGACAGGAGGTGTGAAAAGCCACCAAGGCTCGTACATTCGACCTCAGATAGGACTGAGCAGACACTGCGCGCCAAGTAGCCTTTTACTGCTGGTAAATTCTGTGTTCTTATGCTTCTATTTTTCCATCTGTCATCCTGGGTAAATAAACAATTGGTGGAAAAATGAGAGACAACAACTAAGCTAGTTCTTGAAGAACATCTCTTATGTGGTTTCTTAGTAAGACCTGGTTCACTTGCAAGGGCAGAGAAATCGTCAAATTTCATATCACAGCAATTCTCACGCTTCCAATTTGCTCCGCAGGGGGACAGAACAGTTGGTTTCCCCTCGCTGGAGCCAATTTAACAGTAGCTTTAATTACTTTCACCTCAGAAATGTATCTTTCCAGAAAGCAACAGTTTCATATTATGAAGGGAAATTGGCCTACGAGGATTACATCATCTGCTCAGCTGACACAGTTGGGTGCCTTTCGGAAACTGAACGTGACCTTTGTACTTTTGTGTAAGGCCGTGAGAAATTAAATATGGGAAGGAGAGGTTTTACCCAGCATCTGAATTTTTTCACGTCCTCTCTGCCAAGCT
The DNA here is from genome assembly GCA_016271365.2 of Neoceratodus forsteri. Lineage (NCBI taxonomy): Eukaryota > Metazoa > Chordata > Ceratodontiformes > Ceratodontidae > Neoceratodus > Neoceratodus forsteri. The sequence goes on from CM057452.1 coordinate 74,621,366, forward strand.
GTTTCCAAAAAAATCTAATTCTCACATTTACCATTATCCTGTTTATTCTTATGATGCAATTTTTTTAATACTGCAGTTTAAAGCCCAGATGTACTTATATTTCTATAGATCTGTTGTTATTTGTCGTTGTTTGATTTGGAACATACATCAGAATGCAGTCACAGAAATAAAAGCTCCGGCCAGACCACTAACACAGTGGAAAGGTTTGCAATCACAATGCTGATGATGCGGGTTCGAAAGTGAGCCCTGGCCATTGAAGGCTGGCCTGGGGAAGGAGGACTAAGTATCCCAGAGGACGCACTCCTCCTCCTCCTTCAGGGAGGGAGGGTCACTGCCACCACAACCCTGCCCCCTGGGTGACCACAGGTGGCAGTGCAGTAGAGGGACAGTGAGAGGGAGGGAGGACACTGGCTGGACTCTGTGGATGCACTTACTGCACTAGATGCACATGCCTGGGAGTCCACAGCGTGGTGGCACTCTGGGTCTGCGGAAACAGGACAAAGGAAAAGAACCAGCCAGTGCATTACATAATGACCAAAGGAGACTCTCTGGCTCCAACCCAGTGACTGGCCTCCAAACGTCGGGGGGTCTCTCTGCAGGGAGAGAAAACATCCTGAAGAGCTCTTCTCCCAAGCCTGGCTGGCCGAGCCATGCAAGGTTAAGCCATGGGGATGCTAGGGTACATGCCAGAGAAGCTGGGAACAGGGCCAGGAGGTTGCTCTCGGGGGGGTGGTGGTAGTACGGTTCCATATCAAAAGGGTGAACCAATAAAGGCGACCCATCACAATGGCGCCGAACCCACAGGGCAAACACTTTTCAGAAAGTGTTTCAGATTCCTACACGGGGGGGGTGGGGTGCAACTTGGGGATGGGAGAAAAATACAGGTTACTCACCTGTAACAGGAGTTCTAGGAATGGTATATGTTGTTCATCCACACTCATTGGCAGGTATCCTTGCCGCTTTAAATCTTGCCGGAAGGTCTTCAAGCTTGCTCCTCCCACCCACCCGGGTGGTATAACTCTCGGCTCCGTCCCATGACGTCAGATCTGGCCCGCTGGAAGCTCAGGTTGTGCGTCGAAGCCGGGGAGGTCGGGTGGAGTCGTGTGGATGAACAACATATACCATTCCTAGAACTCCTGTTACAGGTGAGTAACCTGTATTTCTAGGGACATGGATATGTTGTTCATCCACACTCATTGGCAGACTCCTAGCAGTTCTCGGGAGGAGGAGGAGCAAGAGCACACCCCAATACTTACTTGGGAAAGAGACTGGAGAACGAGGCCCCAAAACCAGCATCCGGCGTGACTCAAGGCCGATGTGGTAATGGGTAATGAAGGTGTTTGCTGACTTCCAGGTAGCAGCCTGCAGATTTCCTGGATAGGGGCGTCCCTGGAAGCAGCCACCGTTGCAGCAGTATGGCGGGTAGAATGAGCTCTTATCCCTCTGGGAGGCTCCATGCCCGCCAACTTCTACAGAGATCTATGGGAAGTGACCCACCTGCTTATCGTCCAGCAGCTGCAGGTCTGCCAGATGCGGCTTCAGCGTGAGTGACAAACAGCTTTGTGAACCTCTCCCAATTTCAGCCGTGGCTCCTTATAATAAGCGGCGCCCTTCTAGGGTCCAGAGTATGGAGCCTATTCGACCTCGAGGTGTGATTGGGGTAGAACACCGCAGAGTCAGCACCTGGTTAGGTGAAACTCCGACACCACCTTCGGAAGGAATTTCGGGGTGGAGAGACAACCTTGTCCCTGTGGAAGACCAGGTAAGGAGACTCTATGGAAAGTGCCTGGAGCTCTCCCATCCTTCTGGCTGACGTGATAGCCACCAAGAAGGCGGTCTTCCACGACAGGTGAGAGAGACACACCTGTGCATAGGTTGAATGGCTTGCCCATGAGCTTTGCCAGTACCAGCAGTAGATCCGCAGGTGGGGTTCCGCACTGGAGGAAATGTGATCAAGGCCTTTGAAAAGCCAGACCACCTTCTCCTGCGCCACCGACTGCTTTCCGCCGCCCGCGCCTAAGCAGAGATGGCTGCCAGGTGCACCTTTAGGTCGCTCGACCTAAGCCCTTGACTAGAAAGGGACCATAAATAGTCCAAGATGCTTGCCAAGGAACAGGAGGAAGGGTCCAAGCCCTTGCCCTGACACCAAATGGAAAACCTTTTCCATTTGAAGGCATAGCATTTTCTGGTCGACTCCTTACGGGACGCCTCAACAACATTGAGGACCTCGTCGGAAAGACCCAAGGCCTGGAACTCTGGCAGCTCAGGAACCAGGCCGTCAGGTGCGAGGGATTGAAGGTCCGGATGGAACACCTTCCCTGATTGACTGAGAGCAGGTCCGGGCGAGCTGGAAGCTGCCGTGAGTCCTGGAGCTGAGACTGAGGAGATCTGGGTACCAGAACTGCGAGGCCAGTCTGGGGCTATCAGAATCACCTGCGCCTTGTCCTCCTCGCCTTGAGAAACACCTTGTGGATCAGGGAAATGGGGAAAAGGCGTAAAGAGGCCGGGGTCCACTGCCTCGAAGGCATCCCCTGCAGCGAGCCCTGCTGAGGGGGGCGGGCATGGAACAGACTCAGCTTCGCGTTCTCCCTGGAGGCAAACAGGTCCACCTGAGGTGTGCCCCAATGGGAGAACAGATGCTGTACTACCTCCGGCAGGAGAGACCACTCGTGGGATGCAGCCCCTATCCGGCTCAGGGCATCGGCCAGGGTGTTGGAGGCTCCTGCCACGTGAATGGCTAGGAGATCCGCCTCCAGGCTGCGCACGAGTGACCAAATGCAGAGAGCTTCCTTGCATAGAAGCATGGGCCGCGTCCCGCCCTGGCGGTTTAGATAGTACATGGTCGTGGTATTGTCCGTCTGGACTCGGACCACTTGACCCCGGAGGAACGGAGCAAAGGCGGTGAGAGCTAGGCGGACGCCCGGGCTCCAGCAGGTTGATGTGGCATCGGGACTCCGCGGGGACCAGAGGCCATGAGCCCGTGTTCCCCCAGATGGGCACCCCAACCCATCAGAGAGGCATCGGTCGACAGAGAGACCGTCGGCTCGGGGCGGACGAACGGGATGCCCTCCTGCAAATGATCTGGAACGGTCCACCACTGGAGAGCGTTCCACATCCCCTGTGTCACCGACACAAGCTGGTCCAAAGGATCGCAGCGTTATGACCACTGGCTGGCCAGTCCCCACTGAAGGGGACGCATGTTCCAGCGGGCCCAACGGACCACGCTGGTGCAGGCCGCCATGAGACCCAGGAGGCGCAGGAAGTCCCGGGCAGGGCGCAATTGCCCAACCAGAAATGATCGGGCAAAGGAGGAAAGAACCTCGGCCCTGTCCGCCGGGAGCCGCGCTCTGGCTCGAAGAGAGTCGAGCTGCGCCCCGATGAATAGAATCACCTGCTTCGGCTCGAGTTCCGACTTGGCCTCGTTGATAAGGAGGCCCAGTTGAGAGCAGACCTGGAGGGCCAGATCTCTGGACCACTCCGCCTCCTTCCTGGAGGGAGCTGCTATCAGCCAGTCGTCCAGGTAAGGGTACACCCGGACCCCTCGGCGCCGCAGGAATGCTGTCACCACTGCCATGCATTTGGTGAAGACCCTGGGAGCTGGAGACAAGCCGAAGGGCATGGCTTGGAACTCGAAGAGGGATCCTTCCACTCGGAAGCGAAGGAATCTCTGGTGAGACGGACGGATAGGGACGTGAAAAAACGCGTCCTGCAAGTCCAGAGAGCAGAACCACACGCCGCGTTCCAAGGATGGTATTATCTGAGCCAGAGTGACCATCCTGAAGGTTCGAGACCTTAGGAACTTGTTTAGGTCGTGTAGGTCGAGAATGGGGCGCCAGCCCCCCGTCCGCTTCGGAACCAGGAAGTACCTGGACACAAACCCTGGGTCTGAAGGAGGGTCCACCACCTCTTTATCACCTTTCTGGAGGAGGAGGCGATGTCGGCTCGACGAGCCGCCAGTGAGGCTGGGGATCCCGAAGCCCCCCGAGGGGCGACGGCTCTGAAGGGTGGTGCCTGCTCGAATTCCAGAGGCAGGCCTCTTCCCACCACCTCCAAGACCCACCTGTCCATGGTAACAGCGGACCAGGCGGAACGGAAGTGCGGGCCGTCCCCCCACGGGGGGACCCAGGGGTAAGGTGACGGGAATGGGGGCGACACCCCTCAGCCCGTCACTGGGCAGGCTTGGAGGAGGGACCGGCGAGGGACCTCCTGGGCCTTTCTCCCTGCCTCCTGTTAGAGGAAGCGCGGCTTGGGTTTGGGATGCCAAGGCGAGCCTGCTGGCCCTGACGCTGTTAGCCGGGGCGCCCGGGGCACAGAAGGACGAAAGGGCTTAGGCTGTGGTTTGCGGCCTTGTCCTTCTGAGCGGAAGAGACCGAGTCCAAGGTAGCATTGGACTTCTCGATCCTCTGCAGGTGACCTTCCACCCCAGGGCCGAAGAGGTCAGTCCCAAAAGGGAACATCCACCAACTTGTGCTGGGTATCCAGTAAAGGTGGATATCCTCAGCCAAGCCGCCAACGCATAGCCACTCGGCGCCACCCGATCTGGCACATGAGTCCCCTATATCCAAAGCAGTCTGGAGCTGCTGTTTGGCCACTGCCCTGCCCTGGTCCCGCACCTGCTTAACCGTAGTCTGCAGATCGGGCGAAGATGAGGGATGACCTCATCTAGGGAGCCCAACAGGGCATGAGAAAATGTGCCATGAGGGCGTCGAACTGGCCTGATGAAGGCCGAGAGGACGGCATAGAGACTTTTGCCCGACATAGTCCAATTTCTTGGACTCCTTGTCAGGAGGTTTGTCCACATCCCTGGCTGCCGGGCCCGAAACACGCTGTCGGTAACCAACCCCTCAGCAGAGGGATGTTCCGAAAAACCGGACAAGGAACCGGTAGGGACCGCATACTTCCTGGCCATCCTGGCCGAAGGCGCAGGGCAGGAAGCAGGGCGCTGCCAAAGCTCCAGTGCCGGACCCACTATGGCCTCGGCCACGGGAAAGGCCTCCGTCGGAGAATCCCCTCGGTCCAGAATCTCCGTGAGGGGATACCTGGCCCGTTTAGAAACGGGTTCGAGCTCCATCCCGGTGGACTCCGAGATGAGCCGAAGCAGTCCTAGGAAGGACGATGGGCTATCGTCCATTGACTGACCTCCTGAAGACTCCAAGTCCAGTCGCTTGGAGAAAAAGGAGGAATCATCTTCGGACTCGGAAGAGTCCTCGAAGAGCTGCCTCTGGCCTGAGCCACCCTTCACCTGCCAAGGTCGGTCGGGAGTGAGGGTAACTGACAGCCGATGGGGTAGACCCTTAGCCGACCGAGAATCCTTGGTCGGAGCCCCAGTTGGTGGCTGTGGAGGCGGAGGTTCCACCGGAATCGGTGGAGCAGCTGGTTTTGGCCGAACAACCGGCCTGGGTATAGGCTCCTCGGATAAGTCGAGGGGTTGTGTCGGCCGCTCCGGTGACAGCCACTTAATGGCCGGGGAAGGCGACGGGTTCGGCTTACTCCCGGCCAAGAGGAGCTGTTGCAACATAAGGTCCTCGTCGGCGTAATTTACGCGAAGCCTCCCTCGTCCGAGGAGGAGGGCGAGGGACGACGGCGACGCCGCTGCCATGATGCCGAGACCGAGACCACCTATGACGGTGGGATCGGCTGGACCTCGAAGAGGTCCGAGACCGAGAGTCCCGGAATTTCCGAGGTCGGTGCAGGGAGGTGTCGGCCGGAACCGGCACTCCCTTCGGCTCGGATGGTCCATCCGAGGGCTCCGGAACCGGAGGCACAGGCGAGCCCACGGGATCCTCAACTCCTCCCGGGGGAACCGGGGAGAGGGGAATCTCGGCTGCTAAGGGCGACAGCCCGTCCAACGGGTCGAGAAAAATCTCGACTTCATCGGTGGGAGTCTCGGTCAACTGACCTGACGGGGACAACGTGAGGCCAGTGGCCGAAGCCGAGCGGTCGACGGAAGCCGACGGTCGACGACCCGGGGAGAGGGACCTTTCCGCTCCCAAGAGCGTCGACGGAGGGACTTACCTGTCCCACTTTTGGACAGAGAATAAGGTCCCGAGCGTAGAGCCCTTCTCCTTTGTGGAGAGGACAGACAAAGCTCCTAAAAGAAGCCGTGTAAGAAGAGCCCAGAGAGAGCGGGATAAATGCCGCGGCCGAGGAAGATACGGCCCGCGCCGCCTCCTCTTCGAGGGCGACCATCCGCTCGAGCTGATCCGCTGAGCCTGCCGCCGCGGACACCGCCAACCGGGCCTCCTTGGACTTCACCGGAGGGAAACGCTTCTCGGGACGGCCCAGTTGCAATCGGGCAGCACGGTCTTCGAGGACGTAGGCCGAGAAAGATGAGCACAGGTCGCAAGCCTGCGGGTCGTGCTCAAGGCCTAAGCAGTAGACACACGTGGAGTGTGGATCCGTCCGAGACATCTTCTGCCCGCATGGGCATCTCCGAAATCTGGGAGTCGATTTGTCCATCGCAGCCGCGAGGGATAGAAGACTGAAGTCTTTTTCGCAAAATTTATTTTAAATCCGCAAACGGAGAAATAGGAACCAGTCTCAAACGTAGAGCGTTAAAGAGGGAACCTGAGCTTCCAAGCGGTAAGGAAGATCTGGCGTCATGGGGCGGAGCCGAGAGTTATACCACCCGGGTGGGTGGGATGAGCAAGTTTGAAGACCTTCCGGCAAGATTTAAAGCGGCAAGGATACCTGCCAATGAGTGTGGATGAACAACATATCCATGTCCCTAGAAACCAAGGTCGCTCTAATGTGTTGGAGCCATTGTTCCTTCGCCCTTTCGACAGTTCGATGTTCTTGGTTCGCCCTTTTGATGTGCTACTGGGCAGTGCCAATGAGTGGGCACATAAAAATCATGAGTTTTTGTTATGCACAACATTTGAAGAGGCAGGTCTTTGTAAAATAAATAAGTTTTCCTAACAATAAAAGGACTCAGAAGACATGGCACGTGGAAAAACAATAGGGCCAGACTATTGGCACTCACCATGCTGGAGACATAGGTTTGCATCCCAAGACCGGGACTGCTGCACTGGATCAGCAGGAGGTTGGAAATGCTCCCTGGACAGGGGATGTTAGTTAGCATGTGACTGACCTCTGGTTGCCTAGGACAGGATGTATAACGCAATCAAGAGCAAGGTTAGGGGAGCCAGAAGCTCGGCACTGGCAGCTCCTGTGAAGTGTATACCACTGTGAGCGAGCACTGGGGAGTGGAGTGCAGAAAATGGAGGGCAGGGTTAAAGCAGTAGTGAAAGATAACTGAGTGGGGCCAGCCCGCTGACGCATCAGTAGAGCTACTGCTTGCCGACGCCGACAACCCAGGTTTGAGAATAAGCCTAGGTCATCGGAGGGCCGGCCTGGGGGAGAAGAAGGATTGAGCGTCCCTGGGACATTCTCCTCCTCCAGGGAGGGCAGCCATTCCTGCTGCGATACCGCCACCTGGGTGCACATGGGTGGAGGTACAGCCAGAAGCACCAAGAGGGAGAGGAGGACGTTGGCCAGGGTCCAGAGCAGTGGCACGTCTCAGTGTGCGCATGCTCCTTGGATCCCCTCATTGGTCACCATCCTCGGGGACACGGCGCAAAAAAATGGAAAATGGACCCAGTACTAGCTCCTGGCGATGGGCCCTAGTGCCGAGCTGATGGACCAACCCTGGAGACCCGGAATGGACAGCATGATGTGATCTGTGTAGGTAGGGAGGAAGCCAGGACTCCATCCTTCCCCGCCCGGGGGGCAAACAGCAGCTAGATGGGGCTGGTCCTTTCAGGTATGGCCCAGCCACATGGACACCTTGAGAGGCCCTGACAGAAAGGAGCGGTGCAGCAAGGAAGAGGGTTTAAAAACAAAGAAAGATAAAAGAGTGTATATTTCAGACAAATATTTCACATACCCAGTAATAGTGGGAACTTGCTCTGGGGGAGCAAGCCATAGGAAATGCAGTGAAGGGGGAGGGTTTGCAAAGGAAGTGCCAATACTGACGTAGTTCAGAAGAAAGGCCTATGTGGACAAAAAAGAATTATAACATTGGAGCAGGAAATGCAGCCTTGCACTTGGCTTGACCTATGTAAATATCACGTGGTATCCACATGGAGCGAGTACACCCTGTCATGGTGGGATGCAGGGTTGTACACACTGGAACCATCTAAGGCTGATTTTTTTCTTGTTTTTTTTTTTTTATTACAGTATTGGACTTTAAAATACCATCAAAATCCATTACCCAGAGAGGTTCTGGGTCTCCCTGCCTCAGTTAAGTCAACATGGACATAAAGTTTGTTTGCTGGACCTTTGTGGGCCTAAAGCCTTCTGGAGAGGACTGTAATCATTGAAGCCATCAGGTCTTATAGTTTAAATGCTTTAACTTAGCTCCGTTTTGTTCCTCATAGGAGACCGTAAGGAAAATACGCCCTGCTCGAGTGTGTAATTAATAATAATTATGTTTACATGACAGATATAAGGTTACAATTTCATTTAATTTTCTAGCATTTTTACAGCCAAATGCATGTATCCTGCATCACTAAAATGTTTGGGGAATATCTTCGGAGAGAGGTCATACCAGTTGGACTAGCCGTTTTCTTCTTTATGACTGGACTCATCATAGCTGGACTGACCTCTATACTCTTGTAAGGTGTAGCATCTGGAACTGAATTTATTTAGTCATTATTTTTACTGGTATACCCATCATCTCCGTGACCTATGTGTTAAACTATGGGATTCTCTACCATTGGATGGATCTGCTGTTAGATGTGATGTCTGACATATGCGAATGTAATGTTTCTTATGTTTTTAAGAAATATAACAAAAATAAAGTACAACAAAAAAAATCCATTACCCCAGGGTGCCCAACAGCCCAGTTAAAGTGCTATGCACTTCAGTGCTATCAAGTAAGTTGGGAGTAAACTTGGGAGCTGGGACAGATGCCGGGGGGCTAGGGTGGCAGCTCTCCCAGTCAAGGGAGGAGATGCCCGCTTCCTGCACCATAGTGACCCCCTTCAGTGGGCTTGGAGAGCTTGTCTCTCCTGTGAGGGATGTCGCTTATGTGCTTCTGAGAGGCGTGCATGGGAAGGCACCTTCTATGCCACCCAGTGGGGGGGGGTGGGGGGGGAGAAAAGCAGGAAAGATCATATGTCTCTGCTGCCATGCATGACGGATGCTGGTTCTCTCTGCCTCCACTCCGTGTGAATCCCTACAGATTTCGACGGTGGGGGAAAGGTAGATGGGGCTGGGAGGTTGCCAGGTCAGAGCAACTCCAGAGGGTGTGTTACCAACCTGTAATACATCCCCAAACCACACAAGCCAAGGGTAGGATTACATCACAGTAATTGACTCTCATCATAACTCACTGCTGCATGGCAAAACATGAAACCACCATTACCTTTTAGCTATTCTGCTAGCAGCTGCGAAAAAAGCTATCACTAGATTACGGTTGTCCCCTAAGACCCCGACCGTGCAGGACTGGTGGGCCATAACCAAACAAACCTACCAGTTAGAAAGAATAATATATAGTTTGAATGATATAGATGAAAGATTTAGATCACGTTGGAATAGATGGCTTCTGTACTATATGCTTAAGGACACAACTTTTGTACCATAAGGTAGTAAAATCTGCCCCCATCATTTCCTTCTTTTTGTTCCCTCTCCTCCCCCAACATTTATAGCAGCAGACTGGTCTGCGTGGGTCCCGGGGGACATCCCTTGGTCTTCCAGGTTTGGGTGGCCTGAACTGATTAGAAATAATAGTACACTTGTGGTTTGCTTATATTTTTGAACTTCCATTACTCTGTTTGACACCCAGGACTTTCTTGAATAGCTCTTAAGAAGTGAAGTAATTTTGAAGTTGGGGTCCCTCTGAACCTACTGGCCCCTTCATGAACAATGGACTCTAGTCACACTGGTATTAATCCTTATCAATTCTCCTATGAGCATTCAGGGTAACATAGAAACATAGATTTTGACGGCAGATAAGGACCACTTGACCCACCCAGTCTGCCCATTTCCCTACCTACTGGATAAGCTGCAGATTCTAGTTAACCAACAGCCTACTTCCTGCAACCCCCCACTATAATTGCCTTATGTCTGTCCCATGCATGTTTGAATTCCCCCACTGTTTTAGACCCAACGACCTCCTCAGGAAGGTGGTTCCATGTATCCACCACTCTCTCCGTGGAAAAATTTTTCCTCACATTACCCCAGAGCCGCCCATATCTTTAAATTCTGCCCCTTGTTCTTACATCTCTTTTTCTGAAAGATGCTACCCTCCCGGACTTTGTTGATTCCTTGAGGTACCTGAAAGTTTCTATCATGTACCCCGTCCCTCCTTTCATCAAGAGTATACATATTAAGCTCTCTCAGTCTCTCTTCATATGGTTTCTGCTGCAGACCCTGCACCATTTTAGTTGCCCTCCTCTGGACTGCTTCCATTCTGTCTATGTCCTTGCGTAGATAAGGTCTCCAAAACTGCAGGCAGTACTCCAGATGGGGTCTCACCAACTGTCTGTATAGAGGGATAACCGCTTCCCTTTTTCTACTTGTGATGCCCCTTCATATGCATCCCAGTATCCCCCTGGCCCTCCTTACCGACTTTTCACATTGCTTACCCACCTTTAAGGTCATCTGATATGACTACCCCCAGGTCCCTTTCCATTTCTGTTGTTGTTAGTACTTCACCTGGGTTTTTGTTTCCCAGGTGCATTACTTTGCACTTCTTTGCACTGAATCTAAGTTGCCATATGTCTGACCATTCCTCCAACCTTGCCAAGTCCCTGCTCATCTTTTCTACCCCCTCTTGTGTATCAACTCTGTTACAGATGTTTGTGTCATCTGCAAAGAGGCATACCTTTCCCTCCAGAGAAAGATGTTAAAGAGGACTGGACCTAGTACTGAGGCCTGAGGTACTCCACTAGTAACCCACTTTCTTCGGAATGTGTTCCATTCACTATTACCTTCTGTGTCCTGTTGTGCAGCCAGTTTGCTACCCAGGCTACAACTCTGGGACCCACTCCCAGGCTGGCTAACTTGATTATTAATCTATTGTGCGGGACTGTGTCAAATGCCTTGCTAAAGTCTAGGTAGGCCATATCCACAGCCCCCTCCCTGGTCTATTACTTTGGTCACCCAGTCAAAGAAATCAATTAGATTCGTCTGACATGACCTTCCTGCTGTAAATCCATGCTGCTTTGGGTCCTGTGCCCCGCTGGCCTCTAGGTACTCAACAATTCTTTCTTTCAGAAGCGATTCCATCATTTTCCCTACCACTGAGGTCAAACTTGCAGGTCTGTAGTTTCCTGCTTCTGCCTTGCTCCCACTTTTGTGAAGGGGAATCACATCTGCCCTCCTCCAGTCCTCAGGTACCACCCCATCCTGCCATGAATTGTTAAAAAGCATGGTCAGTGGTGTCATTAGGTCTCCTTAGTTCTTTTTAGGATTCTGGGATGAATTCCGTCAGGCCCCATTGCTTTGTCCACCTTGAATTTTAGGAGTTCTTTCAGGACTCTTTCTTCTGTGAATGATCTTGTGTCAACCCCCCTACCCAGCGTGCTCCTACTGTCTGGTTTAGGTAACTCCTCCTCATCTTCTTTTGTGAATACTGAGCAAAAGTATTAATTCAGTATCTCTGCCTTTTCACTGTCTCCCTCTGCCCACCTCCCCTCTCCTTTATTAATCTTCACTGTCCCTCCCTTAACCTTTCTATGCTCCCTAATGTACCTATAAAAGGTTTTATCCCCTTTTAACTGAGTTGGCTATTTTTCCTCGGTTTGGGCCTTTGCTATTTTGACTGCCTTCCCACTTCTTTCTGCTTTAATTGATACAGTTCCCTGTCGTGCTCCTTCTGTGATTTCTTATACTTTTTGAATGCAGCCTTTTTCTCCTTAACCTTCCCTGCCACCTCTTTTGAGAACCATAATGGTTTTTTACTCCGCTTTGTTTTCTTTATTTCACACAAAGGCTTGTTGCCTCTATGATGGCAGTTTTGATTTTTCTCCATTGTTCTTCCACCCCTCCTTTTTGGCCACTTGCTAGTGAATTCTTCAGGTATTCACTCATTTTGCCAAAGTCAGCCCTTCTAAAGTCCAGTATCCTTGTTTTTGTATGGCTTATCTCCATGGTTGTGCTTATTGTGAAGCACACTGTGCAGTGGTCACTTGTTCCCAGATGTCTACTGACTTCTAAATTTGTGATCCTCTCTCCATTTGAGAGTACCAGGTCTAGTACTACTCCCTCCCGAGTACTGTGAGCTATGAGAATTCCGTAAGTACCTTTTCTTGATCCTTTTGCTCCTATTGCTTGGACACAATCGATTGTAAGTAAAAATAAAATAAAGATGAAATAAAAAAAAAAAAAAAAAAAAAACATGAAACCAACTGCTAAGTATTTACAATTTCAAAAACAGCAATCGGGGGTGGGGGGTATTTGGCTACATAAGCACACAGACATTTGCAAAGTTGTTATTATCAATGCAATTAACCCTGGCTTTATCCCCATAAAGTAAAGAAGTAGTTTCTGTGTTTGTTTATAAAATACACAATTGAACAACAAAGTTAGAATCCACTACTAGCGGTGTGGTGTACATCAAGTAACAGCAATACTTATTTATGAAAACTGATTTTGTTTCGTTTCACCGGCCCCGTGGCTCTGAGGGTTGGGGTGCTGGATGCCACACCTCGCACAATGCCGGCGACCCGGGTTTGGGAACAAGCCCGGTCGTCGAGGGGTCAGCACAGGAGGGATAAGGAGCGAGCATCCATTATGACTGCTCTCTGTCCTGGGGTGGGTGAAGGGACTCCACCAGCGCTGTGGCGGCTCATGGCGGCTGACCAGGTGGCACTGTCAGGCGCTGGTGCATATGGGGAGTACAGCAGATGTTGTACGTTGTACCCCAAACTTCACTGCATGTCCACGCACTCCAGTGGGCGGTGGGTAAGGCTACAGGCTACCCAACAGCAGCTTGATGGCCGCGCTGGCCCGCCTAGAGGTCTGTCGTGGAATGCCGCGACGGGGGTTGGTCTCGCCCGGCATGGGTAGGCAGGAGGAGCCTCTCAGCGGATCGAGAACAGCTGTACCAACCCCCCAGTGGCTGAGGGAGCCTGCTGCCCTCCAGGCGGGACAAGCCGGCGGCTGGATGCCACTACCATTCGTTCCGCAGCAAGGTGGAAAAATCATTCGATGATAAAAAAAAAAAAAAAAAAATGATTTTGTTTCCATCCCAACCAAATTTTAAGCCATTATACACAATTTCATATACAAAAAAGTCCTAACAGGTACCTTGCAAACTTTTTAATCACAAAGATGACAAACTCTTGTTTAAAGCAGCAGTGCAACACAGAAACATTAAGAATTTGTGGACCACTTGGCCCACCCAGTCTGCCCATTTTGTCCCTGCCTATACTGTCAGTGCAGACCCTGGCTAATGTCCAGCTACTCCACCCCCTTCCCATCAAAAGTCTTCTGTGCCAATCCCATGCATGCCTGAAGCCCACCACTGTTCTCTCTCTCTCTCTCTCCCCCGCCCCCCTTCGCTGGAAGACTGTTCCAGCCATCCACTACTCTCTCAGAAGTACTTCTGCACATCCTTCCTAAATTTCCCTCCTTCCAGCTTCACTGCATGCCCCCTTGTTCTTGTGCACCTTCTCTTCTGAAAAATACTCCCTTTCTGTACCTCATTCACCACCGTCAGGTGTTTATCTCCTTTCTCATTTCCTGGGCGTACAGAGTGAGATCCCTCAGTCTATCCTCACAGGGCTTATGATGCAGCCCTGTACCATTTAAGTTTCGCTCCTCCAGATAGCCACTACCCGTCTATGTACTTTCTGACATCCAGTCTCCAGAACTGGACAAAGTACTCCAGGTGGGGTCTCGCCAATGATCAATACAGTGGTAACACCACCCCTCTCTTTCTGCTGGTGATACCCTCCCTGTGCACCTCAGTATTCGCTGGCCCTGCCCACTGCCTCACTACCTTGAGGTCATCAGATATAACATCAAGGTTCCTTTCCTGTTTAATGACTGTCAATATCTCTCCCCCCCATTTTATACAGTGCCTCTGGGTTTCTTTGCCCTAGGTGCACCATTTTGCACTTCTTCACACTGAAACCCAGCTGCCATACCCTTGGCCACTTTGAGTTCTCTCAGGTCCCATTCTCTCTACCCCCTCCAGAGTGTCTCCCTGACTGCAGATTTCAGTGTCCATCTGCAAAGAGGACTGACCCCAGTACTGAGCTCTGAGGTGGCCCACTGATCACTCCCCTTCTTCCAAGTGAGTGTCATTTACCACCACCCTCATGTAGCCCATCAACCAATTTCATACTCAGTTTACCACCTGGGGTCCCACCCCCAAATTGCCCAGTTTCCTTATGTGGTACGGTGTCAAAGGCATTGCTGAAGTCTAAGTAAGCCACGTTCACCTTCCCACTCTGATCTATTTCCCTGGTCCTGGTCAGTGGTCACCCAGTCAAAGAAATCGACCAGGTTCATCTGACAGGACCCCCACCCCCACCCCCACCCCATGGAATCCATGCTGTCTCAAGTCTTGTAACCCATGAGATTCAGATTCAATGAACTTTTTTTTTTTTTTCCAAAAAAGCCAGTTTAAGCTACAATTATTAAAAACATTTGAATACTTGTCAAACCTACTTTTCTCGGTACCTCTTATGCTGTGCATCACACGTTTTTTTATTTTCTCAATCCTAATCCTTCCCAGGTCAACGATGCAATTTCTAAGCCAAATGTGGCAGCCATCTTTTTTGTTTGTGTTGAGGTAAAAAAACTGAATTAAAATATTTAGAAACCACTCAAATTTTGGTGAAACTAGAAAACGCTGCCACTAAATAAATACTGGAAGATGCCTGGGATCCTTTATAGTCAAACAAATTTCAAGCCGCTCCGTCTCTTCTGCCTTATTTAAGTCTCCATTTCACGACTTTTCTACTCCCATCTGTAACTGTCCATGACCCTCTACCTCTTGACACACACCCCCGACACTCGTGCTCATGGTCATTTTGCTCTTCCCCAGCTATGCCTGTACAAGTGATTTTCCCCCACCTAGCAAAGCCCAGTTTTATCTACTGCATGTACCTACTGTACTGATTTTTTTTTTTTTTTAACTGTGTTCATCTCTTCACTCATGGTGGGGACATTCCCCATGTCTGCCCTTTCTCCCTCAAACCCCCCCCTAACCCTGGCATCCCCCCAGTCCTCCACACTCAGACAGACACGTAACTTACTCCTCATGGCGGAGCTCGCGGGGGGGGGGGCGCTGGCAAAAGAGATCGATTTTCAACCACTGATCCCCTGACGAGCTGGACTGGGCATCATTTGGGGAGATGGACTACAGTGGCTTTCTGGCATCACTCCGCACACTTGTGAAGGATTTTCCTCTCTTTCTGTTGCAAACCCTGGTGGAAGCAGATATGCAGCGAAGTCAGTGCACGGCGGGGATGCTTCCCCCCCACCCCCGATGTGCAGCTGTCTGGCGCTCCACTAATCCCATATCGCAGCGATGATCTAAGGTGCGTAGATGTCAACACAGTGCCAGTACCCTCCCCTCCCCAAAGGACAGCAGTCCTTGGGATGCTCATCCTCCCCTCGGCTGGCCATCCAACAGCTTTGGGTTAGCTCCCGAACCCAGGTCGCTGGTGCCGCAGTGGTAGTGCTACTGCTGTACTGGCAGGCCGGACCTATTGTCCTGATTCGCCTTAACGTGTTTATGATTATGCCCCTTTGATGTACTATATTGCTGTATTATGACTACTGTTTTTGTAATGCTGTTTATTACTATTTTTTTTTTCTCCTCTTGAACTATCTTCCATACCCCTCCCCCAGGACAAATCTGGAAATGAGCTGTTATTAGCTCAGTATGTCTCTCCTGGTAAAACTTTTGAAATAAATAAAGTAAGATAGGTTGACTTTTTCTTTTTTGCCCAATTTCACTGCACTGTTGCTCCAAGTTGGACAAGAGAGAAACATTTTCACACCCTAAAGCACAGTGTTACACTTGGGCAGTGGATCCCATTTCTCTTGGCAGTGCACTCTAGCTCGCATGGTAGTAATTTGTTTCAGAATGCTGCAGAAACTCGGACACCTAAATAAGATATTTTTAATCGCTCGTGTAACCTGTAATGCACCACCTTTCCAGAAAGGCAGTTCACAATGCAGTAGACGTGACTCAGAGGAAACCCTGTCTGCGGAGCCATGGTCTCCTTCTTGGAGTGGTGAGCACATGCATACCTAGCAGCTGCCTGCCAGTACAGACTTGCTGACCATAGAGACACCCCATGGTTTCACTGGAACTGTTGGAGAGGGCTAATGTAGGACCTGCGTAGGTAAAATGTGGGATGGTTCTGACTTAGTCAAAGGTGCATTTGTATTCCATCCCCCACCCCACCCCAGAAAGCTGTGTGTATTTTTCTCAGAAAATGTTAAAATCTTAGCCTATAAAGAAAAACAAAAACATGAATGCATAACTTCCACAATGTGTAAACTGTGACTAGACACACACACTGCATTTTGCTATTCATGTCTGCATTCAGCTGCAAATAGCATCTATCTTGTAGCCAGAATATTACTTCCACAGGCTGCCAATCAAGATTCAATGATTTTGCTAAGGTTTGCTTAAGACTTTTGTCATTTGGCTCAAATGTTTAGGTGCCAATCAACCAAAATGCTCTATAACACCGAATGGCTTCAGAATTTAGCAGTTTCAGGAACGCTGTAACCCACACCTCACAGCCTTTTGTCAAAATGACATGGGAGAGACACTGATGGCCAACAATTTGGGAAACCTCATTAAATCACGAAGGCACCAGCTCTGATCATCATGAAAATTATGACCCATTTCTCCAGTTTCATTTTGATTCAACATAACAGAATGTTATCACTTGTGAAAATGGGCATTATTTTGTCTACCATGCTTACCACTATAAAATCAATGAAACAAAAACACAATATTTTGAATTTCTTTTTTTTTTTTAATTGCAGCTCTGTTTCTCCACTGCTGCAGCGCCTTTACCAGCAGGGGCATCCAACCACTGGCCCTGCCCACGGGACAGTAGGCAGCAGGCTCCACTCGCATGATGGGGGAATGGCACAGCCGTGAGCCAATCCACAGGAGGGCTCCCCGTTCCCACCAGCCGGAGAGGCACCACCCCTCCCCAAGCACCGATTCCACGACAGTCCTCCCCACATGGCAGGCGCGGCCATCAAGCTGCTCGGTCGCGCCCAGCCTTTCCGTTTTCTCCCCAATGGGAGCACAGGCGTGCAATGATGTCCATGCACCAGCGTGCAGACATCCAATCACCTCCCCTTCCAGACACCCAAGCGTCCGCGAGTACCACTGGGCGTCCCCAGGGACCACTAGAGCGCGGTGAGTTTCCCACCCTTTTCCCCCACAACTGGGAGAGCAGTCGTCGAACGCTCGATCCCAGTCCTCCCCTGCTGACCCCTGATGGCCTGGGCTCGTTCCTGAACCCGGATCGCTGGTGTGCAGCGAGGTGTAGCGTCCAGCGTCTCAACCCTCAGTGCCATCAGGCTGGGCAATATTTTGAATTTCTGCTTTAAAAAGTCTGAGTTTACAATGTGAAATGTAATTCCTTGGGTTTTTCTGAGTGACTATTTCTACTCCCTCATCAGACCACTGGACCCTTTTAGCAGCAGCCCCAAAGATCCAGCACTCGCCTATCCAGGGTTTGCCTCTTCCTTTCTGAAGCTGCAGCTCTTTTGTGTAGGCAGTAAACGGACAGCATCTTGATTTGAAAGAAAAATCCTGGTTACCTCTGAAGTCCTGATTTCAACCCATACAAGTTTTAGAAACATAGAATTTGACGGCAGATAAGGACCACTTGGCCCACCCAGTCTGCCCATTTCCCTACCTGATGGATAAGCTGCAGATTCTAGTTAATCAACAGCTTACTTCTTCCTAACCCCCACTAGAATTGCCTTATGCCTCTCCCATGCATTCTTGAATTCTCCCACTGTTCCTGACTCTACAACCTTCTCAGGAAGGCTGTTCCATGTATCCACAACTCTCTCTGTGAAAAAATACTTTCTAATATTACCTCTGAGCCGTCCCCCCTCTATCTTCAAATTGTGCCCCCTTGTTCTTGCACATCTTTTCCTCTGAAAGATGCTACTCTCTTGTACTTTGTTAATTCCCTTGAGATACTTAGAAGTTTCTATCATGTCCCTCCTCCCTCCTTCCCTCAAGGGTATACATATTAAGCTGCTTTAGACTCTCCTCGTATGTCTTCTGGTGCAGACCTTGCACCATTTTGGTTGTCCTCTTCTGAACAGCCTCCACTGTCTATGTCTTTGCGGAGATGGGGTCTCCAGAATTGCACGCAGTACTCCAGATGGGGTCTCACTAACTGTCTGTTCAGAGAGATAACAACTTCCTGTTTTCTACTGTTGATGCCTCTCCCTATGCATCCCAGTGTCCCTCCAGCCCTCCTTACTGCCTTTTCACATTGCTTGCCCACCTTTAGGTCATCTGATATAATTACTCTTAGGTCTCTTTCGATTTTTGTTGTTGTTATTAACTCACTCCCCATTGTGTACTCTTCCCCTGGGTTTTTGTTTCCCGATATTTTTGGTCATGATTCTAAGCACTGCTAAAGTTCACTGTGCTTTGTTTAATCGTGGTACTGCAAATTCTCTGTATTTATTCTGTTACTGTAACACACTGCTCGTCTGTCTGTTCAGATGTTGTTTTGGTATAGCCTACTGCTGTTTTCTTCCATCTCCCCCTTCCACGGGTCGCACCTGAAAACAAGCCTTGGCTCAGTGTGCCTTTCCCGCTGGTTCAGTGTGCCTTTCCCATTTACCAAATTTTTAAATAAAAGAAAATATCCAGTGTCATCAGTGACATCACATGGCAGCCAATGGCTGAACAAGAATCCACCACAGAAAGGAAGAATTCATGCCACGTGGAGAAAGCAAGAATGCCGTAGAAGATGATCAAGAGCCTTGCTGGTCTTGGAGTGAAGCGCAACGGTGAACCAAGGCCGCTGCACAAGCATATTACAGAGATGTAGGGTTACAAACAAAAGGTTAAAAAATACAGGTTACTCACCTGTAACAGGAGTTCTAGGAATGGTATATGTTGTTCATCCACACTCATTGGCAGGTATCCTTGCCGCTTTAAATCTTGCCGGAAGGTCTTCAAGCTTGCTCCTCCCACCCACCCGGGTGGTATAACTCTCGGCTCCGCCCCATGGCGCCAGATCTGGCCGCTGGAAGCTCAGGTTGTGCGTGAGCCGGAGGACGGGTGGTCGTGGATGAACAACACATACCATTCCTAGAACTCCTGTTACAGGTGAGTAACCTGTATTTCTAGGGACATGGATATGTTGTTCATCCACACTCATTGGCAGACTCCTAGCAGTTCTCCGGGAGGAGGGAGGCAAGACGCACACCCCAATACTTACTTGGGAAAGAGACTGAGAACCGAGGCCCCAAAACCAGCATCCCGCGTGACTCAAGGTCGATGTGGTAATGGGTAATAAAGGTGTTTGCTGACTTCCAGGTAGCAGCCCTGCAGATTTCCTGGATAGGGGACGTCCCTGGAAGCAGCCACCGTTGCAGCAGTATGGCGGGTAGAATGAGCTCTTATCCCTCTGGGAGGCTCCATGCCGCCAACTTATAGCAGAGATCTATGCAGGAGGTTACCCACCTGCTTATCGTCCGCTTGGCTGCAGGTCTGCCAGATGCGGCTTCAGCGTAGGTGACAAACAGCTGGCGAACCTCCCGAATTTCAGCCGTCGCTCATATAATAAGCAGCGCCCTTCCAAGGTCAGAGTATGGAGCCTATATCCGACCTCGAGGTGTGATTGGGGTAGAACACCGGCAGAGTCAACACCTGGTTAAGGTGAAACTCCGACACCACCGGAAGGAATTTCGGTGAAGGCAGCGGACAACCTTGTCCCTGTGGAAGACCAGGTAAGGAGACTCGATGGAAAGTGCCTGAGCTCTCCCATCCTTCTGGCTGGCGGATAGCCACCAGAAGGCGTCTTCCACGACAGGTGAGAGAGACACACCTGTGCATAGGTTCGAATAGCTTGCCCATGAGCTTTGCCAGTACCAGCAGTAGATCCCACGGAGGTGGGGTTCCCGCACTGGAGGGAAATGTGATCAAGGCCTTTGAAAAGCGCCAGACCACCTCTCCTGCGCCATCGACTGCTTCCCGGCCCGCTACCGGTAGCAGAGATGGCTGCCAGGTGCACCCTTAGGGTCGTCGCCGACCTAAGCCCTTGACTAGAAAGGGACCATAAATAGTCCAAGATGCTTGCCAAGGAACAGGAGGAAGGTCCAAGCCCTTGCCCTGACACCAAATGGAAAACCTTTTCCATTTGAAGGCATAACATTTTCTAGGCCGACTCATACGGGACGCCTCAACTACATTGAGGACCTCGTCGGAAAGACCAAGGCCTGGAACTCTAGCCGCTCAGGAACCAGGCCGTCAGGTCAGGGATTGAAGGTCCGGATGGAACACCTTCCCTGATTGACTGAGAGCAGGTCAGGCGAGCTGGAAGCTGCCGCTGAGTCCTGGAGCTGAGACTGAGGAGATCTGGTACCAGAACTGCACGAGGCCAGTCTGGGGCTATCAGAATCACCTGCGCCTTGTCCTCCTCGCCTTGAGAAGCACTTGTGGATCAAGGAAATGGGAAAAGGCGTAAAAGAGCCCGGGTCCACTGCCGAGAAGGCATCCCCTGCAGCGAGCCCTGCTGAGGGCGGGCATGGAACAGACTCAGCAGCGTTCTCCTGGAGGCAAACAGGTCCACCTGAGGTGTGCCCAATGGGAGAACAGATGCTGTACTACCTCGGCAGGAGAGACCACTCGTGGGATGCAGCCCTATCCGGCTCAGGGCATCGGCCAGGGTGTTGGAGGCTCCTGCCACGTGAATGGCTAGAGATCCGCTCCAGGCTGCGCGCACGAGTGACCAATGCGAGAGCTTCCTTGCATAGAAGCATGGAGCGCCCCGCCTGGCGGTTTAGATAGTACATGGTCGTGGTATTGTCCGTCTGGACTCGGACCACTTGACCCGGAGGAACGGAGCAAAGGCGGTGAGAGCTAGGCGGACGCCAGAGCTCCAGCAGGTTGATGTGGCATCGGGACTCCCGCGGGGACCAGAGGCCATGAGCCCGGTGTTCCCCCAGATGGGCACCCCAACCCATCAGAGAGGCATCGGTCGATAGAGAGACCGTCGGCTCGGGGCGGACGAACGGGATGCCCTCCTGCAAATGATCTGGAACGGTCCACCACTGGAGAGCGTTCCACATCCCTTGTGTCACCGACACAAGCTGGTCCAAAGGATCGCAGCGTTGTGACCACTGGCTGGCCAGTCCCCACTGAAGGGGACGCATGTTCCAGCGGGCCCAACGGACCACGCTGGTGCAGGCCGCCATGAGACCCAGGAGGCGCAGGAAGTCCCGGGCAGGCGCAATTGCCCAACCAGAAATGATCGGGCAAAGGAGGAAAGAACCTCGGCCCTGTCCGCGAGCAGCTCTGGCTCGAAGAGATCGAGCTGCGCCCGATGAATAGAATCACCTGCTTCGCTCGAGTTCCGACTTGGCCTCGTTGATAAGGAGGCCCAGTTGAGAGCAGACCTGGAGGGCCAGATTTCTGGACCACTGCCTCCTTCCTGGAGGGAGCTGCTATCAGCCAGTCGTCCAGGTAAGGGTACACCGGACCCTCGGGCCGCCGCAGGAATGCTGTCACCACTGCCATGCATTTGGTGAAGACCCTGGGAGCTGGAGACAAGCCGAGAGGGCATGGCTTGGAACTCGAAGAGGGATCCTTCCGCTCGAAGCCGAAGGAATCTCTGGTGAGATGGACGGATAGGGACGGAAAAGCAGTCCTGCAAGTCCAGAGAGCAGAACCACACGCCTGCGTCCAAGGATGGTATTATCTGAGCCAGAGTGACCATCCTGAAGGTTCGAGACCTTAGGAACTTGTTTAGGTCGTGTGATCGAGAATGGGCGCCAGCCCCGTCCGCTCGGAACCAGGAAGTACCTGGACACAAACCCTGGGTCTGAAGGAGGGTCCACCACCTCTTTATCACCTCCTTCTGGAGGAGAAAGCGATGTCGGCTCGGCAGGCCGCCAGTGAGCTGGGATCCCGAAGAAGCCCCGGAGCCACGGCTCTGGAAGGGTGGTGCCTGCTCGAATTCCAGAGGCAGGCCTCCTCTCCACCACCTCTCAAGACCCACCTGTCCGTGAAACAGCGGACCAGGCGGAACGGAAGTGCAGGAGCCGTCCCCAGGGGGACCTAGGGATAAGGTGGCGGGAATGGGCGACACCCTCAGCCCATCACTGGGCAGGCTTGGAGGAGGACCGGCGAGGGACCTCCTGGGCCTTTCTCCTGCCTCCTGTTAAAGGAAGCCGGCGGCTTGGGTTTGGGATGCCAAGGCCGAGCCTGCTGGCCCTGACGTTGCTGGGCGGCGCGCCCGGGGGCACAGAAGGACGAAAGGGCTATAGGCTGTGGTTTGCGGCCTTTGTCCTTCTGAGCGGAAGAGCCGAGTCCAAGGTAGCATTGACTTCTCGATCCTCTGCAGGTGACCTTCCACCCAGGGCCAAGAGGTCAGTCCCCAAAAGGGACATCCGCCAACTTGTGCTGGGTATCTGAAGTAAAGGTGGATATCCTCAGCCAAGCCCGCCGACGCATAGCCACCGCGCCGCCACCGATCTGGCACATGAGTCCCTATATCCAAAGCAGTCTGGAGCTGCTGTTTGGCCACTGCCCTGCCCTGGTCCCGCACCTGCTTAACCGTAGTCTGCAGATCGGCGGGAAGATGAGGGATGACCTCATCCAGGGAGCCCAACAGGGCATGAGAAAAATGTGCCATGAGGACGGCCGAACTGGCCTGACGAAGGCCGAGAGAGGACGCAGCGTAGACTTTTCGCCCGACATAGTCCAATTTCTTGGACTCCTTGTCAGGAGGTTTGTCCACATCCCTGGCGTTGCCGGCGCGCCTGAAAACGCTGTCGGTAACCAACCCCTCAGCAGAGGGGTGTTCCGAAAAACCGGACAAGGAACCAGTAGGGACCGTGACACTTCCTGGCCATCCTGGCCGGCGAGGGCAGGAAGCAGGGCGCTGCCAAAGCTCCAGTGCCGGACCCACTATGGCCTCGCCACCGGAAAGGCCTCCGTCAGAATCCCTCGGTCCAGAATCTCCGTGAGGGATACCTGGCCCGCTTGGAAACGGTTCGAGCTCCATCCCGTGGACTCGAGATGAGCTGAAGTAGTCCTAGGAAGGACGACGGGCTATCGTCCATTGACTGACCTCCTGAAGACCCAAGTCCAGTCGCTTGGAGAAAAAGGAGAATCATCTTCGGACTCGGAAGAGTCCTCGAAGAGCTGCCTCTGGCCTGAGCCACCCTTCACCTGCCGAGGTCGATCGGGAGTGAGGGTAACTGACAGCCGATGGGTAGACCCCTAATCGACCGAGAATCCTTGGTCGGAGCCCCAATTGGTGGCTGTGGAGGCGGAGGTTCCACCGGAATCGGTGGAGCAGCTGGTTTTGGCCGAACAACCGGCCTGGGTATAGGCTCCTCGGACAAGTCGAGGGGTTGTGTCGGCCGTTCCGGTGACAGCCACTTAATGGCCGGGGAAGGCGCCGGAGTCGGCTTATTCCCGGCCAGGAGGAGCTGTTGCAACATAAGGTCCTAGTACCGTCGACGTAATTTACGCCGAAGCCTCCCCTCATCCGAGGAGGAGCGAGGGCAATGACGACGCCCATACGCTGATGCCGACCGGAGACCGCCTATGACGGTGGGATCGGCTGGACCGCGAAGAGGTCCGAGACAGAGACCGAGAGTCCCGGAATTTCCGAGGTCGGTGCGGGGAGGTGTCGGCCGGAACCGGCACTCCCTTCGGCTCGGATGGTGCATCCGAGGGCTCCGGAACCGGAGGCACAGGCGAGCCCACGGGATCCTCAACTCCTCCCGGGGGAACCGGGGAGGAATCTCGGCTGCTAAAGCGACAAGCCCGACAATGGGTCGAGAAAATCTCGACTTCATCGGTGGGAGTCTCGGTCAACTGACCTGGCGGGACTGCGTGAGGCCAGTGTGACAGTGATCGACCCGAAGCCGGCGGTCGGCGGCCGAGAGGACCTTCCCGCTCCCAGCGTCGACGGAGGGACTTACCCTTGTCCCTCTTTTGGACCGAGAATAAGGTCCCGCAACGTAGGCCCTTCTCCTTTAGTGGAGGGACAGACAAAGCTCCTTAAAGCCGTGTAGAAGAGCCCAGAAGGCGGGATAAATGCCGCGGCCGAGGAAGATCGACCCGCGCGCCTCCTCTTGAGGCGACCATCCGCTCGAGCTGATCCGCCGGCCGAAATTACTGACACCGCCCAACCGGCCTCTTTGGACTTCACCGAGGGAAACGCCTCCGACGGCCCAGTTGTAATCGGGCAGCACGGGTCTTCGTGACGAGGTCGAGAAAGATGAGCACAGTCAAGCCCGCGGGTCGCTCAAGGCCTAAGCAGTAGACACACGGGAGTGTGGATCCATCCGAGACATCTTCTGCCCGCATGGGCATCTCCGAAATCCGGGAGTCGATTTGTCCATCGCAGCCGCGAGGGATAGAAGACTGAAGTCTTTTTCGCAAAATTTATTTTTAAATCCGCAAACGGAGAAATAGGAACCAGTCTCAAACGCAGAGCGTTAAGGAGGGAACCTGAGCTTCCAAGCGGTAAGGAAGATCTGGCGTCATGGGGCGGAGCCGAGAGTTATACCACCCGGGTGGGTGGGAGGAGCAAGCTTGAAGACCTTCCGGCAAGATTTAAAGCGGCAAGGATACCTGCCAATGAGTGTGGATGAACAACATATCCATGTCCCTAGAATATATATTTCAGCAGTAAGTTCTCTATGAAACCCATGAGAACTTCGATTCAGTGGTTTGCCATGCCTAATGGAAGTAGTGCATCTATGTAACAACAAAAAAAAAAATGTTCTCGTGGTTCTATGGGGGGGGGGGATCACTGGTGTCGGATCACTAAGATTACCCTACGTAATGTATAAACTTGCATCAGGTGACAAACATTTGTCTTGCTGAATTCCAAGATTTTTCTTTCAAATCCAGATGCTGTCAGTTTACGACCTACACAAAAGAACTGTGGTTATTTATACTGTTGAAGTGTGTTGTCGCTGGCTGGAATAAATATTATCAGGTAATTTGTAATTTCCAGCGCTGCCTGGATAATTTTATGTACACAAATGTGTACGCTTTGTGCTGTCAGCAGCAACAATGAGCATGCTGCTTGAACCTCAGTGGGATATTATTTTTTGTGCCTTTGACGGTGAACTTAAAAAGGACAATGAGTTTAAGAAAAAAAAAAATATTAGAAAACGACATTAGCACTGGTCGGTTGTTCACACGGACCAGGTTTTATGGTGGTGGTGGTGGAAGAGGGGAGTCAGGAGTCATATTTAAAGATAAAAGTTCTTTACGACGTATCACTGTATTATCTGACACAAAGTCAAATAGCGTTTTGCTAAGCATTTCCGTATTTGGCAACAAACAGTATTGTTTAGGCAGTCAGACTGCTACTGCTATTCCACAGGCAGCACATCAAAATTCAGTGAAGTTTTTTTTTTTTAATTTGCTTAAGAGTTTTGAAAGTTGTCTAAACCACTGAGGTGACAATTAGACAAAATGATAATGTAGACACTTTTAGCTCTGTACCACAGATGATAGTAAAAAGCAGTCCAGAACAGCTCCATCCCTTCCCCCTTGAGATGTTTACCCTCTCTAGCATCTCTGTATCTTCCGGCTGTCGCTGTTTCCAGCTCTGCCCAGTCCTGTCCACCACTAAGCAGTCCCCCCAACCCCCAGTTCCTTGCTCCGTGGCAAGGGTGTCAGGGGGTAGGCAGTCTTCCACCGGTTCAAATCCAGATCCAGTTTACGTACAGGAGTGCGCAGTCTGGGTCCTGGACATATTGATAGCCATCTTCCTCGGTGGAAACTGGGATTTTCTTCCCACCTTTTCTCACAGAATCTTCTCTCCTGACCTTGGAGTGGGTGCACCCTGTTAAAGGGAAAGTTCCCCTCAGCCTTTTATTCCGTTTCCCTGCGTAGTTTGTAGGCATGCACGACTGCCTCCACTGCACCCTCCTAATTTCATCAGGATTTAAATGTAAATGAAGATACTTAAGTCTGGCGTAAAAACCTGATTGATTCCATTGCAAAGGTCATGACCTGACTCATGTAAGGCATCCTGGAATTTAGTGACATTCTGGTGCTAAAGCCTATAGCAGTTACACTGTGTACGTCAGTGCTGTTGCTGTCCTCTGCAGTCCCTATATTCATGTCTTACGCTGGCCAGGAAACTTTTCACGGCATAGTAAGTGCCTTGCTGTTTGCTGCAGTTTAAAGTGTATCTGCGTTAGAAAAAATGCTTTTAGAGAGTACAGGGACTTCATAAGACATGTAACAGAACTGAATGAAGGTATAACTTCTGCTGGTTTGTGCATGTCTGTCTGTATTTGTAAGCTGTGTTTGTATTGTATTTATTGTACTTGTTGCTTGTGAAAATGGGCGTTTTGTTCATCAGCTAACAAGTATATAAAAAAAAAAAAACATTAAAATGAAATGTGCGCATTATCAAATCCCATGATACCTTGCATGTGCTGGGTCATGACCTTTAAAATGGAGACAAAACAAGTTTCCACACCAGGGCAAAACAGAGTGAAGCAACCTCACTTATACGTAAATTAAGATGAAATTAGGGGGAAGCAAGAGAGGGACTCATTGTTCACGCCTGCAAACTACACAGGTACACAGAAACAGGATGCAGGGACTTTCCCTTTAATGACCTTGCACAGGCACAGGGTGTACCTGAGGAAGGAGCAAGCTCTTTGGTCCCATCCTCAAGGGGAAGGGGTGCCTGCGGTGCCGGAGCCCACCTCGGCCAAGGCAAAGCAATTTTATTAATTAAGCACCTAATCCCAATGGCTCAGGGTGCTTCATAGAAAGAAGATTAAAGTAGCTGCAATTGTTAGTCATCATGTTACTGTTTTCTTTTTTGACAGCATTTATGTATTTCTGGCAAAAACATCACAATACTAGAGATGTTGTGAAGCTTCACTTTGCCAGCAAAATGGTGAAATGCACCTTCACAAATCACTTCCCAAATTTTGCACTTCACAAGTAGCGTACCTGGTGAGGTAACACTTTTTTCAGGCGAAGTAACCGCAAAGTGGCAACTTCGCTGGTGAATCTGCATGTCTTTGCATGCTGAAAACTTTGTGAGGCTGGCACTTTGCACTTCTCAAAGTTGGGAAACTTTGCAAATTAATTCACAAAGATTTTTCTTTCCATTGTCTCTCATTCCTGAACTGAAATCTGGGATTTTTGACATGTTTTGAAAGTTTTTGCTCACTTGTAATGCCCACCATGAAAAAAACTTTAGCATCTTGGTGAGGCAGAGTGCCACTGTACTTGTCGCTGGCCTCTGTTTTTTACTGAGGCCGCTGTCTAACTGCCACACACTGGCCTGCACTGTACAGCACCTGCCTTTGTGGGGCATCACTGTAACTACTGTACACTGTTAATTCCATTTGCACCAATGTTTTGCTTGGCCCCCAACTGTTGTAAATATCCTGAACCACATTTCCTGTATAGACTATACTCTGTATCTCTTGTACGGTGTGATCTTTTCTTGCACCATTGTTTACACCTTGTAATGTCTAACAATGTCTTACTACTGTATTCTATGACGTGGAGCCTTTGTAAAGAAGTCTCTGACTCAAGTGTATTAATTCCGATATGTTTCAATAAATACATAAAATAAATGAATAACTGTATCATCAGAAACATGTGCTAGCGCCATCAAATACACACACAGTATAAAGCAAGCATTTAAAGTCAGACGGTACCCTCAACAATATATACCCCCCCCCCAAAAAAAAAAAAAACTATTTATGCACCCTGCGGCCCGGGCATCTTTCCAGGATACTCTTACGGCACAGTTCAAGTTCAAGTTTATTGCAGGAAAGAGTCCGTTGAGCAAGCTCATTCACAAGGAGGTCCTGAGGCACATACACATACAGTTCGCAATTACATAGACAGGAGATATAAAATGTAGAACAAAGAAAAAATATATAATACAAGAGGTATACACAATAGAAGTCCTTATGCTATACAGTATATATGCAGTACATTCCAGAGGCCTCTACTCCCTGCCTGAACCCCCCACTACCTGCTCCCCCCAGGGCCTACCTGGACGTCGGGTCAGCCTGGGAGTCCCCTAGTGCGCTAGGCCGGTAGTGGGATGTGGGCCTTGCCCCTAAAGTGCCCTTCATCTCCACAGCGCCACAGAGGGATTTTCCTGTGTTGTTTCTCCCTCAGAGTGCAGGTTGCAATGACACCTGCGCTCAGCTGCCCTGCTAGCGTCTGCCGCACTCCACCACTTACGTTGGCTGGTGCACCTGCAATACCCCCGATTTCCATCAGGGGTCATCAGGACACTGAGCATCCCTGGATCCTTCCCCAAGGAGAAGAGTGCTCCCCAGGGAGAGGAGAGCTGTCCTCCAGATGCTCCGTCCTCTCCCTCCCCTGCCGACCCCCAGCTACCCGAGATCATCACCGAACCCAGGTCGCTGGCGTGACGCAAGATGTGGTGTCCAGCACCTCAACCCTCAGCACCACCGGGCTGGGGATAAGGATATATATATTTTTAGCTGTATTTTCTACTTCCTTGCATGCCTGTATCATATTCCGACTGTTCCATAAATAAAGTAAATATTTGCCATGTTTAATGCTGTCTTCGGATGAGACGTTAAACCGAGGTCCCATCTGCCTGGATTGGTGGTAGTTCAGGTGGACGTTAAAGATCCCATGGCACTTATCGAAAAGAGTAGGGGAATTTTTTATTGAAAATCCAATACATCACAACAACCAATGACAGGAAAAACAAGAAAAATTACCAAAACCATCAGAATATAGCATGAAAGATACAACACAACAAAACATAGAACCCCCCCTTTTTTTAAAAATAAGAAACATGAACTGTCACAAAATCAGTATTAGAAACATTACCATACTAAACAGAAAGAAAAACTGTGCAATCACGGTTGAAAAAACAGAGAAAATAACAGTTTTAGAGCCAGAAAATATGTTTCCAAAAAAGCCAAAACTTAGGTAAAGCAAGTAATGTTCGTTCAGAGTCCTTTTGTGTCCGGACTGTGTTCTCAATCTGTGAAATAACAGTCAGAGTCGGTACATTTAAATGTTGCAAAGAAAACTGACATCGAGCCTGCCAAGAAAATATTTAACACAAGCAAAAAGTAAATTCAGAGTACTGGGATGGTAGTGAGAAAAATCTCTGGTGTAATCCCCCCACATCAAAGTTTCATAATTAACCACTGATGCCAAGCCCCAATGCCATTTAGAAGCTAGTTCTTTCCAAAACAGTCGAGCATATGAACATGTAAAAAAAAAAATGTTCTACAGTTTCCTCAAGACCCGCACATTCCAACCGGATACACTGTCTTTCCAATAATGGCCTATGTTTTAAATGACCTTAACCCCTAGTCTACCATGACAGCAAAGCCATAGTATATCCCACATATGTACTGGAACCCGTTTATCTGTTAAGGGATGTAAAGCATAAGTTACTTTCGTAGGAACACATCTAGGGAAATCTACCTGACCTGCAGAGTTTCTCCCCATTATATCTCTATATAAACACTTACGAGAGAGAGTCAAAACATTTTCCTTCTTAATTCCCCATTGATTAAGTTTTGGAACAGCAGGAACCACAAAATCCGGCACTTCTAAAGTGGCACACAGTCCAGGTACAGTGTCCCCCCATTTCAGCACAAACTCTTCAAGGAGTAAGTCTGTCCGACCATCCCACTGGTGTTTATTGCCCTCAGTTTTAGGAAGCACGGTGGGGGGAAAAAAAAGAGGAGAAAATGCCACGGGGTGTATCATTCTGAGACCCCCTTTACTGATGGGCAAATAGGTAAATTCTCTGCTCACCGGATTAAGATGACTTCCACCAAAACATCTGAAAAAATATACTATACAATCTTGTTTCTAGGGAAATAGGAAGTGGAAAAGAACCACATATATATAAAAATAAAGGAAGAAGGAATTTTTTAATAATCAAGACTCTCTTTAGCTTTGACAGAGACCAAGATTTCCAGAGTTGCACCTTATATTCCCCAATTTTAATTCGATCCACCCAATTCAGAAAGGCAACATCCCCTGGGCCAAAAAAAAAAAAAACACACCCAAGAATTTTAATCGGCTCCTGGAAAATCAAGATTTGCCCAATGTTTGATATGGGAACCCCATCACCCACATATACCCCCTTACTCTTAAAGAGTAATTAATCACTGCTCCTGAAATAGAAGCATATTTATCTAAAACCCGGATAGCTGCCTCCCCCGATGTAATGTCAGGAACAATTATACTGTAACTATATCATCAGCATAAACTGCCAATTTTTGAGGTTCCAGAAAAGGGGAGGGCATTAAGCCCTGAATAGTAGTGTCATGGAAAATTTCCCGAATTACTGGATCCCAAACAAATGTGTACAACAGGGGACTAAGGGGGCATCCCTGTCTGACTCCTCTATGTAGAGATAAAGGTTCTCCCAATTCCCCATTAAGTGTAGGAAAAATTTTAGCCCCCACATAACAGAGACTAATCCAAGTCCGAAAGTGACTTGGGATATAGTGTTCCAGAACCTCCCAGAGAAACTTATGAGACACCCTATCAAACGCTTCAGTTTGATCCAGGGCCAGCAGAAAACCTGAAAGGTGTCGTTGCTTCCCAAACTCACAAATGTTTCATAAGAACGTCAAATTATGTTGTATATTCCACCCTGGAATGGAACAAGTTTGTACTGGATGTATTAAATAGGATGCTACTGTCGTTTGTAATCTATGACAAAGAATTGCCGAAAAAATGTTATAGTCAGTATTAAGTATACTAATAGGTCTCCAATTTTCAATGTCCGTCTTGTCACCCTTTTTAAATAAATATAATAGTATTACGTCTGAAAAATCTTGAGGCAGTATCCCTGTGTTCAGAATTTCATTATATAAGACCTGTAATACCTCACAAAAATCTTCTAAGAAAAACTTATAAAATTCATTTGTCAGGCCATCTACCCTTGGGGAAATTCCTAATGTCAACCTTTAAATCTCCTGTCGAACTTCATCTATTGTAATAGGTTTTTCTAAAGGCTCAGTATCGAGTTTTGAGGGGCTAGGTGGTATGCAGGAAAAAACATCCTTCCATCGGACCCCAGTAACATAATTAGTTCCCCGAAGTGCACAGACAGAATTTCTAATTACTTGAAACATTTCAATCGAAGAATGTAATACCACTCCTTCAGTATTCCTAAGCCCTTCCATTAAAGTGTTTCCTAAATGGGTTTTGCAGGCAGCAAAAGGGTCAGCAGAAGGCGACTTCACAGTACCATATTGCATCTCTGCTTGTAAAGAAACTGCATGGTCATATTGTTAGGTCCTCATATGCTGTTTAATACCATCTATTTGTGATTTAATTCTAACATCGGCAACATTAGGCAAAGAGGTTAAACGGTAAAACTGCTGTCGAAAAGTTAGATATTGTAAATATTTTTTATTTTGTGCATATTGTCCCTGAGATAAAAGGAAATCTTTGAAATCCCGTTTAGTATCTGTCCACCATGGTGCCATAGAGTCATAAAAAAACTAACTGAATTTCTAGCTACTAGAAGTGATCTTAATTTAACCTGTAGACCTTGATCTTGCAATACTGAAGAATTCAGTTTCCATCTATGGTTTTCAGGAACTACTCAAACTAACATCTCAAACTATTAACATGAATGAAGCCATCCTCCCTCAGTGATGTGAACCTAAACTGGCTGGGTCCTTCTCACAATGCCCTCGCATCACTAGTCCATGGCTTTAACTTCTACCAGCTTATAACAGAGAACACTAGAACGGTAACCACTCAGTCTGGTACACTTATCGACTGGATTCTCACAAATAGACCTGAACATGTGACCAAGGCAGGTGTCCTGGCCGATGCAATAACCGACTACTCTCACATTTTTTGTCAATGGCACTCGGGTCCTCCACCTTCTCCTCCACCCCGCATGGTCACCTTTACCAACTTTGCCCATATGGACATGGACATAAACGCCTTCCTCCTTGCCGTATCCAATATTGACTGGTCTGAAATCCACCATGCAGAAAAAGTCGAAGATGCCTTAAAAGTGTTCCTGACAATGTTCAGTGAAGTGCAGAATAGGCATGCACCTAAAGTGAAAAGAAGAGTCCGGGGAAAGCAAACTAGATGGCTCCAAAAAGATTTACTCCTGCAGCTACGGCTCAGGGATAAACTATGGAAGCACTACAAAAGCACTGGCCTACCCTGAGACCACTCAATATACAGACAACACAGAAATTCCTGCAAAAAGCAGATAAGGCTTGCAAAAAGTAGGTACTGCCAGAACCTACTAACTAGCTCAGCCCATGACCCCCGAAAATTTTGGGGCCATATTAAGACCTTCCTTGGTACCCCACAATCTGTAACCCCTCGGAGATGGTCCTCGGCGGCACCCACTGTAATGACTCCTTCACCATAGCAAATGCATTCAACAATATGTTCTCGGATCTCTCATCCTACACCTCTACACTGCCACTGGCTCCAATCACATCTCAGCCCTCTGCTGATAGTGAACTAGCTGACCTCTCAGCCTCTCAAACCGGGGCTCAAACAACCCAGTATTTCTACTTCAAAGCTATAGCCAGCTCTCAAGTTTTAAATCTACCAAGAACTATCTCTGACAACACCAGCCCTGGATCTGACTCTCTGGAACCTCGCCTGTTAAAAACTGCTGCACATCTCATTTCCGAATCACTGGCTAAGATTTTCACACTGTCCCTTTCCAGTGGTACAGTCCCTGATCTCTGGAAAACTGCCAGAATTACTCCCATTTTCAAGAAACGGAACAGAAACGAGATCACAAACTACAGGCCGATAGCTAATCTCTCAGTCCTAAGTAAAATCTTAGAAAAGCTTGTAGCCACCCAGACCCTCGACTACTTAGAATCTACAAATCTGCTCTGTGACGCTCAACATGGTTTCAGGAAGAACCATAGCACTACGACAGCACTAGCCAAACTCACCTCAGATACCCTCTCTAACATGGATGATGGTCGGCTAACAGGAGCTGTCTTCATTGACCTTACCAAGGCCTTCGACCTTGTGGATCACTCCTTGCTCCTGTCTACCCTTCAATCAATAGGTTTCTCCTCTCCCGTTATCAACTGGTTCAGGAGCTATTTAACCGATAGGACCCAAGCTGTAAAATTCAATTCTGCAATTTCTGACAGCACCATAATCAATATTGGTGTACCCCAAGGCTCAATACTTGGCCCTCTTCTCTTTTCCCTATTCATAAACAACTTACCAAGCAATATTTCATCCTGCTCCTCTCTTCTCTATGCTGATGACCTGGTCATCTAAGCCAGCTCGCATAATATTGACTACCTAAACTGGTTTCTGACCACAGTCTACAACAATATACAAAACTGGCTAAGCTCTCATCGACTTATCCTTAACTCAAGCAAAACAAAAGCTATGCTCCTGGGCACCGCCCACAAACTTAGATCCTGCACCTCCCCCTTGAAAATACTAGATCTAAATGGGATCTCTCTTGAGGTCGTCACCACATTTCGCTATCTTGGAATCTTACTCAGGGATTTATTTAACTCTAAAAATTGATCAGCGTTTTGTTCATAAAAGTGCTAAATCTTTGTGAAAATGCATAGCTCTTGCCTCACTGTGTTTAACAAACACAGCACTTCTAGAAAATCTATATAAATACTTTCTGTACATTTAGTATAGTCCCAAGAAAAAAAACTGCTAATCAATTATTTAAAACCTGTTACTTGACCAATCTCTGGACCTTAACCTTCACATTCAAACAACCTGTAAAACTGTAAATTGTAAGCTGGGGGCTGCCTACAGAACCAGCTATATGTTAACGCCATCAGCCAAGCTGGCCATTGCCAGGGGGATCCTTTTACTAACCCTAACCTACTGTGCTCCCATCCTGACTACTGCCCATAAATCAGCCTTGCAAAAATGGGACGTCACCTATAACAACGTATGTCGGTATGCTTCCAAGGCCCCGCAGCTCAAACATCATTGTCAACTGTATAGTGACCTTGGCTGGCTCTTCCCCACTGCCACCAGGCGATACTATCTTGGCTGTCTATGTGACTCTATTATCAGACTAGACAAGCCTGCATCACTAGCTGAGCTACTTCTTCCCACTACCTCAATCCGTGAATTGAGATCGTCAGACAAATCACTATTGAGAGTTCCCCATTGTCACACCTCCAAAGGCACTGGGGCTTTCGGGCATGCTGCCCCTCAGATGTGGAACATGCTGCCACAGGATCTTAGGCAAACCTCATTGCACTACCTCTTCAAACGAGGGCTACGACACTACCTAGCTACCTCTGACCAATGTGCCTGTTTTGACCCTACCTGACAGTACCTATGAAAGCCTGTCCTACAATCTTCCCATTCCCTACCTTCTCGGCCTTCCCCCTTCCCTCTTGCTCTCCCGCTTTCCTTATGCCTTCTCTCCCCTGCCTCTTTGTACACCTTATCTACCTGTTGATCTTTAAATTACCCTCTTTTCCCCTAACTATAACTGCTCGGTTTGTTGCATACTGTTCTATACAAGCCGTATTAATGATCTGTCCAGTACCATCTTATGCAGAATAAGCCCTCACTGTTATATGTAAATGCTATTCTATATGTAAATGCTATTCTACATGCTGTATACTGACTGAACTATGCTGTTTTTTGCTCTACCCATCGTTGTCTTAACTTGTATATGCCCTCACTGTTTTCTACAGCCAGTCAGATGTGATAGCCGAGTATTGGCACAACCAGGGTCTTCGCCTCTTTTCCTGCCCCCCTAGCGTATTGCTCCCCCCTGGATACCCGTGGACTGGGACTGCACGCCGCTCTCATGTCCGGCAACAGAACCATGAGCCCGGCTGCTTGTCCCTACTTTCAGCCGCTAAAGCTGTAAAGTTGCTGAAAATCCCTCAAAACCCTGTCGGAATGTAGAGCGCTCCTCCCGGCACCCAGCACCGACGTGAACCCACCTAGATAGTCTCAGGGGCCCGCCTCAAGCACCGCTTACCAAGTAGTCACCAGAATTGCCCCTCCTTTGCATCCTGACTGCAGGGTTCGCCAGCCGTGAACACGCCCATAAACAGAACCAGGTGCCTGGTCACTCGAGGGTACCCTGTGCCGCCAAAGCCGTAGTCGCCATAAAGTCCCCTTAATCCCACTTTAGGCTTCGGATTCACTCCTCCTTTTCCTCAGTGCTGCTGAGGTACCACCGTAGCCTAAGGGACCCGTATTTAAATTGATTGCCCAAATGACCAACAGCGTTGGACCGCGCCTTACTCCCCTCGGGAAGTCTGCTATCAGAGGCTGCCGGCCGTGATCGCGCCCAGGAAGCAGTACCATGGGCCCGGCCGCTTGTTAGTACCCTGAACCGCTAAAGCCGTATTTCACGGTGAGGTCCTTACATGCTCATCGGATCATCAGACCATCCCTCCACTCCTTCTACCTTCCCCCTCTCTCTGCTTTGAACTACGTCTGCCTGGGGAACAATGAATAACTCTGTCCTTGTACCAGTACCCGCTCTGCCTGTTATATTCTATACAAAACAATGTTGTATTCGTTTTACTTAGACTAGTGTCCTCACTGTTATCTTAGCCTCATAGCTTCAGCTCCTCTGTCTATACATTGTACTGCCACACTAATTGTACTGTATATGTTAAACACCCTCAGTATGTATTTTGTCTTGTACTCTCCCGGGTCGTGCCTGAAAATAGTCACCTGCTGGCTAGTGCACTTACCTGGTTAACAAAAACTAAATAAATAAATAAATAAAATAAATCTATTTGGTACCCTTGGAAATCTTGGAGGGAACTGAGACATACTTAATGTACAGCATAAAACTAAGTGATCTGAAAATTCACACAAGCGAAGAAAAAAAGAAATGGGAAATAAAAACAGATAAAAAGAAAAAAATCAATTCTAGTGCGAAATGCACTGCGTCTATAGGTAGCTCCATCATCAGTATGGTGCAGACGGTATGCATCTTTTAGAGAAGCAGTCTGCAAAATTTTCAAAAGAGCATGCAAAGCATAATAAACTTTCGTCTGAATTAAATCTTTCATTTCAACATCCAGACCACAATTCATGTCTCCACCCCAAATAATCTGCTACCTAGTAAATAGGTAGGGCAAAATAGTGTTAAATAAAGATATCCGTGAAGTCTTAACTTGGGGCTCATAAGTATTAATTAGACGCAAAGAAAAACCCTTATAAACACAATCTAAAAGCAAAGCCCTCCCAGGATGTATATCCACAAGTCTAGAGACATGGACAGCGGTATGACTGAACAGAGTACCAAGGCCAGCAGCAGCATCTTCTCCATATGACCAAAACGTAGGCCCTGTAGCCCAGAGTCTAGATGCCTGACTAATACCAGCAAGGCAGTTAAACCTAGTTTCTTGCAAAAAAAAAAAAATAATGTCAGCCTGTAGTAAAAGACAAAAATGGAGACAGGGCATTCTTTTTTTAAATTCTTAATACTGCAAATATTTAAAGAAAGAAGTTTAATGCTTGCCATAAATCAAGGAAAAGCAACGTACAACAAAACAGGGATTGGGAGCATCTTTCTTTTCTTCCCTTTCGTTTTCTGTCCCTCCACCAGACCCCCACCCCCATCTCCCTCACAATCCATATCAGAAACAATGCCAGATTGGATGGAGACATCTGACTCCAGCCCTCCTTCATGGGCCTGAAGGTGCTGAAAAGGGTTATCAGTAGGAATTATAGAGGGTAAAATCAAAATCCGACTGGAAGCTCTGGTCACTCGTTTAGGAGGGGGAATCTGAAACTCAGAAGTGGAGGGAGGTATAGGCTGCTCACCTTGTGTATGAAGTAGATCCTCAGAAAGGGAGGCCTCGAGTACCTCAGCCTGGGGTTGGTTCTCATGGCTTATAGGGTTAGAATCCATAGCGGGAACAGCAGTACAGGGTCGCGAAATCTGGGGGGGCCTTGAGACAGAAGTCCCAGTATCAGAAGGGGTAGAGGCAGTGCCTTCAGGAGCAGAGGCAGGGCCTGGATCAGAAGCTGGAGTTGTACCAGGATTTGGATCTGGCCTCTCTCTAAATCTAAA
This sequence comes from Neoceratodus forsteri, assembly GCA_016271365.2. NCBI lineage: Eukaryota > Metazoa > Chordata > Ceratodontiformes > Ceratodontidae > Neoceratodus > Neoceratodus forsteri. The sequence continues at coordinate 74,658,577 of CM057452.1, forward strand.
CCTGTCTTGTGCATTGTTTATCAAATCTTCCTTATTCACCCCTCCTTGCTTATTTTGACCAGCCCAAAGACACTGGTGACAAGCATGTCCTTGTTCGTCGCAAAGATTGCAACGAAAGACATTCCTTCAAGTACCACTATCGTGGTCAAAATCCCCACATAAAGCACACTTAATTTTATCACATGCACTACTAAGGTGCCGCCTGCTACTGCAGTTATAAGAAGCTTTGGGCTGTCCGGGATAGAAACATACCCCCCTATCTTTACCTAAAAAGAAACTATTGGGGATATGTGCTACCTCATTTCCTATAATATGCAGTTTCACTCTGAATTTCCAACTGCCAGTCCAAATTCCTTCCCCATCAATCACTGCTTCTGGTGGCCCTAAAACAGTACATTTATGTTCCATCCAAAAAAGAATATCACCCACATTAACCCCTTCATTTCTGAACATAACATGCACCACCGTATAGAGGGGTTTAGTAATAGGGATAGCCCAAAAGGGCAACCATAAAGGTTGGGTTTTACAATTCTCATAGCAAGACCAAAATTTATCAAGGCCTGAAAATGTCCTAAAGCTAACATCGAAGGTATCTTCCCCTCGAACATTAATTAGAGCAAAAATATCAGTAGTTTGAAAATTCATGGAGTCTTAAACAATTTTCTGGCCACATAGAGTCTGTCAGGATGTTCTTCCAAACCTCCACGATAACGGAGATGAACAGCGTTTCGTCTGGGTGCCTGTTCCAACCTATTGTTTTTAAAAAGGTCAGAAAAATGGGCCCCTGGGTGGCGTTGAGAACGGGGGGACAGGAGGAGAACGTTGAGCAGCACCCTCAAGAATATCTGAAGTAGTGGATGCCCATTCCCCCACAAAAACTGGAACCTCAGGTAAAACAAAAGGCTGACCTGGTGATGAAACATCAGGACATTCCGAAGTGCATTGTACAGGCTCCTAAGTGAAAGATTCTCATTGTGAATCAGGCATCCACTTGCCATTCACTAAAGTCCAGCCCGCATCAGCCAGGGCAGTCTCTTTCGACCAGTCTCCGTTTGGAAAGGACATCTTCCTCATAGTCTGCTTCCGCATTCCCGGGTCAGAAGTGTCATCCGGGTGAGTCATGCCGACAGAATCTGTCAAAGTGAGCAGAGTAGTACAGTCCTCTGCAGGAAATACGAGTGTAGGCGCTGCTTCAAGGGCAGCACTATTTTCCATCAAAACAGGAGCTGCACACTCATTATTCTGTAATGTAGGTAACACGGAGGTCACTAATTTCGCAGGAATAAATACATGAGACTCAGTAACTGAAATAAAGTCTCCCGATGCATGGGTCTCACCATGCCCCACTGCAGCGACCTCCATAGGGATACCTGATGAATTCACTCCATCTAATGTACGATTCTCCATCTGTGTAGGCTGCACAAGACAAGCAGCGTCAGAGACATGTTGCTCCTGCAAAGGTCCAGAGCCATCTGCAATGTTCACACAGCAGCCGGTCCCCCTACTGGCAGAGTAGGGGAGTTTCTCCAGTGTCCTGGCCAAATTTCCCTCATTCACTAAAAATACCACCAACAGCTTAATCTGGTTCAAGGTCAGTTGGCATTCATCTGTATCCCCTTCCCCCAGGTTGTGCCTGAAAATAGGCAGGATTTGTCTAGTGCACTTACCCGGTCAACAAAAACTAACTAGATAAATAAATAAACATGCCAGTACAAATTACTGATGCATGTTTATGCTTGTACTAGCCTCGGTGTGTGTGTGTGTGTATATATACACACATATATATATATATATATATATATATATATATATATATATATATATATATATATATATATATACACACACACACACACACACACTCTCACATGCCCCATAATGCAAAGCATCATGGGCTGCATATACAAATCACCACAGAATATTATGCTGGTTCAACTTTAAGCAGAATTGCATGGTGCCGGAAGGCCTCTCACACACTTTGCAAAGGGTGCCAACAGAAGACACAGACACGTGTTTCGTCCTACCAGGACTCATCAGTGTGCCTTGTCTGTTTGACACTCCAGTGGAATGAACCAGCTACCCTAAGATGGTCTATCTGGGTTATGTTGTGGTGACCCCAATTAAAACAAAACTATACATATTTGCCAGTTTCTTCCTCTGTCTATATCTGTATTCCTATACCACTCCCACCACCTCGGGCTGCACCTGGAAATGAGCCTTGGCTCAGTGTGACTTTTCCAGTTAGCAAAATTTCCAATAAATAAGTAAATAAAGAAATAAGTAAAGATTTTCAAATATTGCTTCTGGCGACCACCTCTAATGACTTTAGTAATAAGAGACAATTTTTTTTTAATATCTAAGGAAATTAAAAAGTTATCGATTGTGAATCTAAGGATTTAAAAAAAAACAACTATATCACGAAAATTTTTGTCAACTAAAAAAATGCAGCTGCTTTAACAATAGATAATGAAACAGAGATACAATTACTAAAGAAATGTACAAACAATATAACACTAACTGAGCTACAGGCTCTTATATCAGTCATCAGTACAAAAGCCAACATAAAAAGATTACACTTTAGCTCCTTCTTAAATGCCTCCGCACAGATGGCACAGCTAGGAGTTCCAGATGGATGGGGCCACCACCAAGAATGTCCTCTCACCAGAGTGTTTAGACAAGACCGCGGGACAGCCAGTAACAGTTCCTCAGTGGAGCAGAGTGAGCCACTCGGGGTATACTAAGACCCCCATCTGGCCTGCCTTCTGATGCAAGCGACCACTCACGAGCCCAGGTCACCAATAAGGCAGTGGGCTTGGCCGTCAGGGTGACCCTTGTAAGCAGAAGCAGCATGCGCTGTTCAAACTGTATTTTCAGAACATTTTATAAATATTAACCACTGAATCAATTACTTCTACAATGCGCAAAGGAAGGAAATGCCCAGTGGAGGAGAATCAAAATACACTTTAAGAAAAGTACGTCGCTCGTAAGTGATTCAGCTTTTATCGGCTTAGACAACAGTGCCAAGAAATGAACATTAGAGAGGGAGCAGGGCCAGCAGCTGAGCGGGAAGGATGCACATCACTCCATCTCTGCTACACAAAATAGAGAAAAGTTGTTTAGAAATATTTAAAACTGAGAACCTCTGGTGTCGAGCACACTGTTGGAGTACCCAGTATTGCCAATGGAAGCAATTAGGACCTTTTTCTGCCAAGGTCAGTCCAAGGGGAGCTGGTAAAACCAATCCTGCCACTGGGACTACAGGACCTCCAACACAACCTGTGGGCCAACTCTAGACACAGAGCTATGTGAAGGGATTTAATGCAGAATCCCTGCAGAAAGCCATTAACATGCTGACACAAGCAATAACAAAAACAGGACAAAAACCTGGATCAGCAAAGTGACTAGCTGATCCTGGTGGAGCAACGTGTGGCGGCAGTGGCGGGATCTGCTGACAACCACAGTCGGATGGCTGAGAAGGCACTCACAGTAATGGTCATTAAGGAGGAGACCATAGTCCGCTGCAGAATTGAGCAGCTCGACTCATCTGGCCCAACAGGTCAACGTGTGGTTTCCTGGTATACTGGAGTGGACTGGGAGGGACCTTTCCACCTTTCTCAAGTGCTGGCTACCTAAAGCCACAGGACTTGACTTTGCAGTCCTGATCATCAAGCATACCACATGAACTTGTATGGAGCACTTAACATGGAGGATCCAAGAACTGTTTTAGTGACAGTGACCACTTCCATGTTCAGGAACCAGATGCTGAGGGCAGCAAACGAGGCTTCACCAGTGATGACAGGAGAGGCAAAGGTACTGTATTTTTGCAGACTATTAATCTGCCACCAGACAAAGGTGCAAAGCTTTTGAGGGGGGTGCCAAAAAAAAAGAAAACTGCAAAGACTGTGTACAGGTTATCATCGTTCCTGGCCTGTCTGCAATTTACCACTCTTGAGTATGGCCAGGGACTTTGTGACAAAGTTACCTTCTCGCAACTTGGTGACAGTAACAACAGAGACTCTTGAGGATGAAAGTCAAAGCTAATTAGGCACATTTAAAAAAAAATGGGTAATTTGGACTTGTTCTACGATTTCCTTTCTAGCCCACTTCCCTTTCAGGATGGCTCTCATTCATGGAATAGCTTGGCAGAAGACACCAGGAGAAAGGACTGCTGTGTGACTGAACTTCTCTGCTGGGACTATATTGCCCTCCTTCCCTCCCCTCCACCGCCCCCAGCCAAAGCTAGTTCTATTTTAATAGGCACAGGATTTGACTGACAACAGGCACTTCCTGTTTGGGAGCAGGAAGTGAGTGATCACAGAACCACCAAAGACCCACCATCCTAGAAGGGTAAGAGTAGCTGTCCGGCCCCCTCTAGCTGTTGGAGGTCTGCCTCTGAGCAAGTAACTGGTCTACTGAGAAATATAGGATATTCTTGTCTCAGAACAGGACAATCAGGAGCTTAAAGGGCACACAAGCAGAAAGTAAAGAGAGAGAAAAAAAAACAGAGGAAAGAGTAAGGATTGCAAACAGTTAAGGGGCCAGAAATAAGACATGATTGGAGTGGTGCAGTGCAGTGGCTGTGGAGCAGCAGTCTTCCGGGAGACGTTCTGGAGGATGCGGTGTTGTCCCATCTGCAGGCACCTCTCTGGGCTGAGGGAGGAGGTTGCTCATCTACAGGCTGAGTTGGCCAGGATTTGTGGGACCTCCTCTTCCATCCAGGGACCACCAGTGCCTCTGCCGTTGCCTCAGAGGTTGCCAAGAAAGAGGAGTGGTTGGACCACAGTGGGCTCCAGGAAGGGTGAGGTTGTGGAACAGGCGCATCCCTCAGTTGTACCTCTCCACAATTCCCTGCCATTCTGGCAAAGTGTGGTTCCTCTATGGAGGCACCCACAGTGGAGACCAAGGAGGATGCTGGGAACCTCCACAAAGGAGACCCACAGAAGGGTGGCAGGGACCCTGCAGGGGAAACAACTCCTGGTGGGGGACTCCATTGTTAGGAAGGTAGAACTGGGGAGGAAGGGAGAGGGAGGTGAGGTGCCTGCCTGGCCCATGGCTTGGAGGGACAGGGCGAATCCTCAGGATTGCCGAGCAGCTGCACAGGAGGAAGCTGGATGTCATTGTCCACCTAGGGACAAATGACCTGGCTAAGAGAGGATTAGAGAAGTGCAGGAAGAGTTTATGGAATTGGGGAGGGCCTTAGTCAAGTAGCACGACGGTAACCTTCTTGGAGGTGCTGCCCATCTATGGCAGAGGAGAGGCTAGGTGTTCCGCACCATGGGATTCAATCAGTGGTTGAAAACTGGTGTGGAGCTCAGGGATTTGGCTTCACTGGGGACTGGGGTCCACCTGGAGTGATGCAAGCCTATACTGGCATGATGGGCTGCACCTGTCGGGAGGGAATCAGGATCCTAGGTGATAGGTTTAAATGCTTCATTGGCAGCTTTTAAAACTAGCCAAGGGGAGGCACTGGAAAGAGCAGGAAATCCTAGCCCCCTCAAATAATCACACGGTAGTAAAAGGGCAAACACCAACACAGAGGTGTCGAGTAGAGAAGGGCAGGGTAAATGGAGAAAGTGACAAAGGCAAGAAGGACAGGGATGGGCAAAGGGAGTAAGGCCACCAGGAAGTGGAGAGTAATGAGTACCAATGCCCATAGTCTGGGTAACAAGCCCCTGAGCTGGTGGCCTTGATGGAAGAGGGATGCCTGGATATCGAGCAGTCACAGAAACATGGCACAGAGAACCATGACTGGGATGTTAACATACCAGGGTACATAACCTACAGGAGAGACAGGCAGGGAGAAGAGGGGAGGAGTAGCTCTCTATGTAAAGGAAGGGATAAAAGCAACTGAACAAAAAAGAGTAAACAGGAGGAGAGGAGGCACTGTGGGTCACCTTGGAGACTGGAAAGGGCACTACAATCCACACAGGGCTGTGTACAGACCCCCATGTCAGGGAGGAATGGACAAGGATATGATAGAAGCATTCTTAGAATGGCAGAGAAAGGGAGATACTGTTGATGGGAGACCTGAATATGCAGATGTTAACTGGAGCACATTTGTTGCAGCCACATCCAAGAGCAGGGCCATTCTTGATGCCCTACAGGTGGCAGGCATTAGACAGCTAGTTTCAGAACCCACTCGTGAGGAGCAATCTTAGACCTCGTGACTCTCAAGCACGGGGCAGTGAGAGGATCTCTGATCTAGAAGTGGGTTGCCATCTGGGGACAAGTGACCATCAAACAGTGTGGTTCACATTAAACTCAGCTACAGAGTCAAGCCATACAAAAGTGAGGGTACTGGACTTTAGGAGGGCTGACTTTGGCAAGATGGGAGGTGCCTCAGAAAAGCACTAGCAAACAGGCTAGAAGGAGGTGTGGAGCAACAATGGGAATCATCAAACTGCCATCACAGAGGCAACAAGCCTTTGTGTGAAGCAAATAAACAAATCAAAATGAAAGAAAAAGCCACTATGGTTCTCAAAAGAGGTGGCTGTGAAAGTCAGGAAGAAAAAGATAGCATTCCGAAGTATAAGGAAACACAGAAGGAGCAGGACAGAGGCTGTACCAGTTAAGGCAGAAGGAAGCAGGGAGGAAGTCAGAATAGCAAAGGCCCAAACTGAGGAAAAGATCGCCAACTCAGTTAAGAAGGGGATAAAACCTTTTATAGGTACATCAGCGACATGAAAGACAAAGGAGGGATAGTGAGGCTGAATAGAATGAACGGTGGGTGGGCAGAGGGGACAGTGAAAAAGCAGGGATACTGAATGAATATTTCTGCTCAGTATTCACAAAAGAGGAGGGGAAGTGCCTAATCCAATTAACAGAAGCACTCTTGATAGGGGTGATCCCAGTCCTTTCACAGAAGAAAGGGTTCTGCAAGAACTCCTAAAATGAAGGTGGACAAAGCAATGGGTCCTGATGGAATTCACCCCAGAATTCTAAAAGAATTAAGGAGGAACTAGTGAAACCACTGGCTACTCTTTTAATAAATCATGGGAGGATGGTGTGGTACCCGAGGACTGGAGGAAGGCGGATGTGATTCCCTTCACAAAAGTGGGACCAAGACAGAGGCAGGAAACTACAGACCTGTCAGTCTGACCTCTGTGGTAGGGGAAAGTGATGAGTCACTTCTGAAGGAAAGAATAGTTGAGTACCTAGAGGCCAGTGGAGCACAGGACCCAAGGCAGCATGGGTTCACAGCCGGGAAGGTCATGTCAGGCAATCTAACAGATTTCTTTGACTGGGTGACCAAAGTAGTAGACCAGGGAGGGCTGTGGACATGGCCTACCTAGACTTTAGCAAGGCATTTGACACAGTCCCACAGAAGATTAATAGTCAAATTAACCAGCCTGGGAGTGGGTCCCAGGGTGGTAGCCTGGGTAAAACATTGGCTGCACAACAGGACACAGAAAGTAATTGTAAATGGAGTCCACTCTGAAGAAAGAGGGTTACTAGTGGGGTACCGAGGTTCAGTATTGGGTCCAGTCCTTTTAATGTCTTCATCAGTGACATTGCAGAGGGACTGGAAGGAAAAGTATGCCTTTTGCAGATGACACAAGATCTGCAACAGGGTTGTACACAAGGAGGCGTGGAAAGGATGAAAAGGGACTTGGCAAGGTTGGAGGAATGGTCAGAAGTATGGCAGCTAGGATTCAATGCAAAGAAGTGCAAAATAATGCACCTGGAAAACAAGAACGGGGAAGAATACACAATGGGTGGGGAGGTAGTAACAACAACAAAAAGGAAAGGGACCTGGGGTAATCATATCAGATGACCTTAAGGTTAGCAATCAATGTGAGAAGGCAGTAGGGAGGCTGGGGGTATACTGGGATGTATAGGGAGGCATCAGCAGCAGAAACAGGAAGTTGTTATCCTCTGTACAGACAATTGGTGAGACCCCATCTGAGTATTGTGTCCAGTTCTGGAGACCTCATCTCGCAAGGACATAGACAGGATAGAGGTAGTCCAGAGGAGGGCAACTAAAATGCTGCAGGGTCTGCAAGAGAAGCCATGAGGAGAGACTAAAGGAGCTTAATATGTATACCCTTGAGGAAAGAAGGAGAGGGGACATGATAGAAACTTTTAAGTACCTCAGTGGAATCAACAAAGTCCAAGAGGATAGCATCTTTCAGAAAAAGAGACTTACAAGAACAAGGGGACACAATTTAAAGATAGAAGGGGGCGGTTCAGGGGCAATGTGAGGAAGTATTATTTCACAGAGAGGGTAGTGGATGCATGAAACAGCCTTCCTGAGGAGGTTGTGGGGTCTAAAACTGTGGGAGAATTCAAGAATGGATGGGACAGACATAAGGCAATTCTTGTGGGGGGTAGGAAGAAATAGGCTGTTGGTTAACTAGGATCTGCGACGTATCCTGTAGGTAGGGAAATGGGCAGACTAGATGGGCCTAGCGGTCCTTATCTGCCGTCAAAGTCTATGTTTCTAAAAAGGACTGCGCAGCACCTGCCCCTACTTGATCTCTTCACGTTGTGTCTGCTGCGCAATAAGTACATGTATTTTGTAACTGTGTGGACAGATTATTGGGACTTGTAGGCTAAGGTTTCCTGATTGGGGCAGTGGGAACAGCTTGAAAAATGTTTAAAGCTGCACAAGGTTTTCATTTGCTAATGAAGCAACTGCATGTTTGTAGAGTGATTTAGGCCACCCCTTTCAGCGAGTGATTCTGTATTCTTGGTGGAGGTCAGCAGGAGGTATGTTGGGCGGACAGCATCGGAAATCTGACTGAATCTGCCTTGTGGTGGTACAAGATGACAGATTTGCCATCATGTTGCAGTTTCGAGCAGACAGAAATGCTGGCACGAACGCGACACCTCTTCTACCACAGTACATGAGATGTACATTTGCATTGACCAGTTCCCCATGCTCAGCAGACTCTGGCTACCAGAATCATCCTGCAGACAATGCATTAGCCTTTAGTTTCTCCAGGTATGCTGTTAAACCTTTTTATTTTATTTATTGATTTTTTTTTTATTATTCTTTTTATCTCCCTATGTGCGCCTGAGCTGCCTCTCCTTCAGGCTTCCAAGGTCCACAGACATTCCCTACTATCCCCCCTTCCACCATCTTACCTCACAATTGCAGCTGTCCACAGAGTAGCCCTGGTGTGACCCTTCACCGGGTGGGTCCCCGCTCCTCCGAGGGGGAAGGCACCAGCACACTATTTCTTTGCAGTCCCGGGAGCTGCTGAGGCAATCTGTGGCTTCTCAGGGAGTCTTCGGGGATGCCTGGGGCCGACAGCCGTCATCCGGCTAGACTTCCAGCATGGATTTTCCAATTTTCTTGGTTCCCCCTAGTGCACTGCTTCTGTAGTGCCCCTGGTCTCCACTGGGGGCCACTACACGAGCGAGGCAATCCGTAACCCTCCCCAGGATAGGAGAGCAGTCCGTTGGACGCTCAATCCTATCCTCCCCATGCCGACCCAAGTCCATTCCCGAACCCGGGTAGCCGGCGTGGGAAGAGGTGTTAAACCTTTAAATAAATAGCTAGTTTACATAGAAATTCTCAGTTATTTTTCTGATCTATAAAGTTCAAAGTATAACTTCACAGTGTGCTAATAATTTACTTTTCAAATAGTTTAAGAGTTTGAGTGAAGTGCTAGTTACACATTATCTACTATTGTGTTTTAGAGGAATGTACTTTTTTTAAATCCTTGGAGCTAATGACAAACAAAGAGCATATTTCTACATGAGCACTAGCAGCAGTTATGGCCACAGACTGTGCTGTTTTTCCCCAATGGTATGCTTCGAAGTGATTGCCCTCACTGCAGTTAAGGGAGTGCCAGTCAAAATTTGCAAAAACATACATTGTATGGAGTGGAGTGTTTTGATTTGTGTGTGTAGTCCTGGCATGTTCTTCCCTTGGTTTGCTATTAAGAGTTTTTTTCTAAATTAGCCTCCTAGTTATATGGTAGTTTTATGCACCCCCGGGAATCTCCATCTTAGCAAAGGTTACTGCTCTTTTTTTTCTACAATGCCTCCTGTCTCATGTGACAGTGATGCGTCCGTCCGGCACCTCTGATTCAGCGAGTACCAGAGATAGGAGCTTGATGTTCTGGCCTCCATTAAATAGCTCTAATTCAAGTCGGCTCGGTGGCGCTGAGGGCTAAGGCGCTGGATGCCTTACTCTGCGGCATGCCGGCAACCCGTGTTCGGGAACGAGCATGGGTCACTGGGGGTTGGCAAGGTAGGAGAGGGATTCAGCATCCGCTGGACTGCTCTCCTTCTCCTGGGAGGAGGGTTCACTACAGTCGGCATACGGTTGCCTCCTAGCGGAGGCTGGGGGACCACTGTGTTCTGCTGTGCATGGGGGGAGTACTGTAGGCAGACTTCTGGAGGGGGGGCGCATGCGGACATGTGCGCACTCCCCTCCACCCGACGTCATTGCACGTCCTCAGCCCAGGGGAACAAAACACCGGAAAAGGAGGATGGCGCCTGATGCGAGTGGCTTGATGGCCGTCCACAGTTTCACCGTGCGGCACCCATCTGGATCCGTGTTCAGTGGGGAGTGGGAGCTCCCTGCAGCCCTGCTGCGGGGGGGGGGGGCCGCAGGAGTCAGGGTGTCCAGTGGGTAGAGGCAGTCAGCGGGTTGATGTCCCCAGAGAGGATGCGAGGACAAAGTAGGGGAGCAGGTCAGGTGGCCAAATAATGACTATAAAATAGTAACTATTAAAAAAAAAAATATATATATATATATAGCTCTAATTCAATATTTTCGTTTTCTATGTGCGTGTCCGTTCTAGCCAGCAGAAATAAATGTTTTGCTTTTAAAACTTTTCATTTCTTCAAACTACTCGCAGCCATAAAATGCACATAAATCACCCTATGTTATCAATGCTATAATTAGGAAACACTCCAGGTCTATGGGGAGGTGGGGGAGACTAGAAAAGGGAGGGAATGGTCGTCCATTGGGGCTGGGAGAAGGGAGGGGGGGCGGTATATGTTGTTGTAAGGCTTAGATTAATCTCCACTTTATTGGTATTAAACCAGAAGCAGATGATACTCTGGGGTTAGTACAGACGTCTACGATATATTGGATGCTTGAACTTCTTAGAAGGACTATCATTAATGGAAAATACTTGTCATAGACTATTATGTATGCAGATTCGAAACTTTCAATAAACTTGAATTTAAAAAAACAAACAAAAAAACACTCTAGCTGTTTTCTTACAGAAATTTGCTAAACTTTAAATGTCGCCATTAGTGCTTACTGGATAAGGAAAGTTATTTAATATCACAGCTCTGCTGTTGTAAAATTGACTAACTGATGCTGGCTGTATCCATGGTCCCGGATACATCACTGTCACGTGGGGCAGGAGGCATTGTAGGAACAAGAAGAGCAAGCCAAGACTGAGATCTCCAAGGGGCCATAAAATTACCACAGAACTAGCATGCTAATTTAGAAAAAAAGTCGTAATAACAGACTAAGCGAAAGACAGAACACTAGGACTACACATACAAAACACACTGCACAACATACACTGCTGAAAATTCTGACTATAGTAATTCTTTAAACTAGAAACTATAGTCATGTTGTACTGTATTGCTTCCAAGTGTCTTGTATCGATTGGTGTGATACCGTTTCATGAAGGCATCAATGGTGTTTGCTATTATATGCAATGAAAAATAAAAAACATTAGAGAGGAGAAAGCTAGCCTGGGCTGCCAATGTAGCTACCGCTGTCATCATATGAGAGTGACAAGAAAACAGACGTACTAAAGGCAAACAAATGGTTCATGCTTATTATGATAAGTTCCACGGGCCTTTTACTACAGTAATACATCTGCGCTGCTACCACTTGAAAGCTGTCTCAGTAATAACAAGTGCTGAAGTCAATTTAATGTCTATTTTTTAAGACTCTGTCGTCATTTTTGATGGCATCAACCTCCTGACATATCATACGTCGGTCAATCTCGGCATCTCATAAGCTTCACTACTGCTTTATAGGATGGCATTTGATTCTGGGGCATTTACATTACAGCCCTCATGAAAACTGAAAACCACACAATACTGCTGGACCCAGGTTACCTGCCTGGATTTTTATTAAATTATATATTTTTCCAATTATTAAATTATATATTTTTCCAATTCAAAGCAAGTTATTTCTCATCTGTGACACATTACGCTGCCACCAATCAATACTACATGCATCCAGCATTCTGCAGTGCCGCTGCTGTTACCAAACAACATTAATCACTCACAAACACCACGGCTTCTTTTTAATGCTCTCCAATTCAAATGCCACACTGCTATGCAAAGAAATGCGAAACTTCCCCTGCAACGCACCCCGAGAAAACATACACCCACCACTTTGTAAAAATCTTTCCAACTCCACCAAAACTTAAGTCTCAAGAAGGTGTGCCATCCAGGTGGTCAAAATTAAGTCTAGTAGTCTGGAAAATCTACATGCCATAGAGACTTCTCCACTGTCCCACTTACTGAAAGGTTTCCTTCTCCAATACAAACCAGCAGGGCTAGTTTAAGGAAAATGTTACTGACTCACAGGCAGTTTAGCGCAGTGGTTTAAGGCTCTGAACTGCAAACTGGGAGACCTGGGTTTGACTCCCACAGCCCCCACTTGCATACTGTGTGACCCTGCGTAAGTCACTTAACTTCCTGTGCTCCCAGGTCGCAACAAACTTCGGCTTAATGCACTTCTCCTGGTTAAACAATTTCCCCTTTCCCTTTTTTTCGGGTGGAGGGGCGTATTTTGTAAACCTGAACATACAATACACAATAATGTAAACGTGTTGATAGCACCTGTACATTCTAACTGTATGGATGGATGCACAAGGCTTTCATTTAGAAGACGGCCAGTAAATCCGATTTGATACTGTCGTGCAAGCTTGCTACATGCATAGCCTATAGTGCCATTAAAAATAAACGATCAACCCTTTAGGCGTTATATTGTTTCTACAGTAGTTTAAACAACACAGTTTATAACTGCTCAGCTTCTGTAGAATTTGTCAATTTAACAAGTAGTTCTACACAACAGTGAATACATTTATCACTCCAAGGGGAATCTGGGCACAGACCAAAGGTGCCCACCCAAGCACACTGAGACCAATTGCTTAATTTCATTTATTTATTTTTTTTCACTCGTTTTCGTAACAAGGACAGTAAAGTCATAGATGTGCAGAAGATATAGAAATCACATAAATAACAGGTGGTAATAAACAGAAACGTGTTTAAAAAAAAATTAGCTCATAGTGTAAGTAAATCAAGTGTCTGTGGTAGACTGGATAAGACAGTGGCAAAAGACAGGTCGGCAATGTCAGTGGTTCCCCTGTTTCAGATGCTCTCCTATGTCTCAGCTCTTGAAATTTGACAATAAAAACTGAGAATCTGACAGCAGATAAGGACTGCTTGGCCAACCTAGTCTGCCCATTTCTCTACCTACAGGATAAGCTGCAGAGCCTAGTTAACCAACAGCCTACTTCCTCCTACTCCCCACTAGAATTGTCTTTATGTCTGTCCCATGCATTCTTGAATTCCTCCACTGTTTTTGAATCCACTACCTCCTCAGAAAGGCTGTTCCATGTATCCACAACCCTCTCCGTGAAAAAATGCTTCCTCACATTACCTTTGAGCCGTCCCCCTTCTATCTTCAAATTGTGCCCCCTTGTTCTTGCACATCTCTTTTTCTGAAAGATGCTACCATCTTGGACTCTGTTGATTCCCTTGATGTACTTGAAAGTTTCTGTCATGTGCCCCCCCTCGAGTGACAATTTCGACATTATGTCCCATACATGGAATTGAGGACTTAGCTCCACTATTCACAATAAGGGATGCACACTGGAACTTTTTTTTTTTTTTTTTTAGAGATTCAAGATTCCCTGCTAAACTCTACGAGTTAAGCATCCATTAAATTTGGAGGTGATGGCCCAATGCCGTGGAGGGTTGACGCGCCATGCGCCTCACCTCCTGCCATGCCGGCGACCTAGGTTCAGAAATGGATGTGAATCACTCAGAGGCTGGCCGGGTGGGGGAGGACTGTGTGTCCATAGGGCTGTTCTCCTTCCTCGGGGAGGAGGGGGTTGCTGTGGCTCACTTTCAGACTGCTGCCCAGCAGTAGCTGGATAACCACATGCAACTCCACCAGGAATGGGAAGTGAATTCACATTTTAGGTGCTGGAGGTGTCTCCTCAGAGGCAGAGCTCACATGTTATGCCCAGTGCACATCCATGTGCCCAAAGAGAAAAATTGGTGGACCCCCCCAGCCACAGGATAATGACCGACCCTTTGCAGGCCCTGCACTGGTGACTGGGTAGCCCTTAAGTCCTGTGACAGATGATGACAGTGGGAAAGTAAGTGAAGGAGAAGCCAGTTGACAGGGCTGGGGAGGGGTTGACAGGAAGGGGCAGCTCAGGAGATACAGATAATGAAAAAAAAAAATAGAAATCTGGAGGTTTTTTTTTTTTTGTTTTTTTTTTATTTAAATTAAGCCGTTTTTCTATTCCTTGGGGTGAGCTCACCTCAGCCCCAACCCACAACCCACCATCAACTGTCCCCCCCAGAACTAACCTCTGAGATCCCCCATGGATTTTCCCTATGTCAGGGTCAGGAGAAAGAGAGTTCCATCACCCCACCACCACCACATGCAAATCCAGAAGTGGTGGCAGTCCTGGACAACAACATGGGTCAGGCAGCATGCTCGGGCCCCGGCTTTTCCTTTTTCTGGTTCCCCCACCATCCAGTGGCATGCAGTGATACAAGTACCCATTCATATAGAGGCACACATCCACCTGATACTGGATGTTCCCCCCCAATGAGCTGCACCAACTGCCCTGCCACCATGCTTCTACGTGGTGGACGTCTAGGAACAGCACAGCCTGACACCCCCACCCCACCCCCAAGAGAGGAGAGCAATCCTTTGGATGCTCAGTCCTCTCCAACCCCAGCTGACCGCCATGGCCGACCTCGCTCCCAAACTCAGTTCACTAGCATAGCAGGAGGTAAGGTATCCAGCATGTCAGCTCTGCATGCCACCAGGTTGGCTCCTATTCTGGAGGTTCTTTATCTACACAACATTTACGGGATGAATGACAGTGCCCTCCTTAAATAAGCAAGGAAGACTCTCATTTGCCACCATCTATTAGCGGTCAACCATAAACACTGATTGCGGCCCAGTGGCTGATGGAGGGCTGAGGCATCCGTACCTTACACTCCTGCCATGCAGTGACCCCATGTTCATGAATGCAGGCCGGGCCCACCAGGGAGTCAGCTGGGGAGGAGAGGGACTGAGTGTCGAAGGTACTGCTCTCTCTCCCAGGGAGGAGGATTAGCACTCCCATCCACGACTGCCCTGGGTGGAGGCCCGAGAGCAGCGGGTCTGCAGGGTACCAAGGAAGGGAGGGTGCTGTGGGACTTCCGCAGACGTGCATGTGACTCTACGTACGCACATCTGGTGTGTGCACCTCAGCAATAGGAAGGAGAAAAAGAGAAAAAGAACGACCGACCCTCCACAGCCTCTGCACCCGGTGACCAGGCAAGAACTCTGGGTAAGTCCCGGCGAGACCATGGTGATGAGGCTGGGGGATCAGAAGGGGGCAGCAAGGGACGTGAGGCATTAAACACCCATTAAAAAAAAAAAAAAAAACTGAACACTGATTTACTTACACTGTGAGCCAATTTTTAACAAGCTTCTGTCTGCCGATTACCGTCTGCTGTTTATGTGATTGTAGCATCTTTTGCATATCTGTGACTTTAATGTTCCTGCTGCTACAAAAACAAATGCAAAAAAAAATTTGATGTTGAGCTACTGGTCTCACAGTGCTGGACTACACCGAGCAGATGACTTTGGTTAGTGCCCAAATTCCCCTTGGCTTTGAGTGTTCCACACATACACAAAGCATACTTTATTATTCCTGATAGGGTGATAATATTCTCTCACTGGAGCTAGTGTCACCAGAACCCTTCATGAGCAACAATATATGTAGCACTCCTTAAAAGAAAAGGAAAGGAAAAGTCCCCCCCAAACTATTTGCTGTACACCTGTGTAGTCTGTAGGCATGAACAATTAAGTCCCTCTCTTGCATGTCCTTAATTTGAGCCTAACTTAAATATAAATGAGATTGCTTCACTCAGTTTTGCCCTGGTATGAAAACCTGCTTGGCTACACTGTAAAGGCCTCATCACAGCACTACTTCAGCACTGGCCAAAGTCTCCAATGATTGGCTAACTTCCTTGGACACGAAAAAACATGTCTGTGCTTTGTTCTTAGACTTGAGCAAAGTGGTCGACAGTCGACCATGCACTGCTTCCAACTGTTCTCAGAAACTCTGGGTGTGACCGCTCGGCCGTGACTTGGTTTACAAGTTATCTCACGGATCGTCATCAGAGCGACAAGGCTGGTGGGGAACTTCTCCCTTAAAAATCCCTGCTAAGGGGGGTCCCGCAAGGGTCAATTTTAGGCCCACTGTTGTTCAAGATTTATATAAACACTGACACAGGGATCAAATCGGCCAGAATACATCTCTTTGCAGATGACACGGTTTTGTACCTAGAAAGGCCAACCCGAGCTAGGATATGTGGACCAGCAAGAAGACTGCTGGTGGACCAGGGAGGTTCAGGAGGTGGTGAGGGGAAAGACGGTGGCCTATAGGCAATTCAAGTGCTCAAGGAGTGAAAGGGATCGAGGGGAGTATGAACTGATGGCCAGAAGGGCCACTAGGGTGGTGAGGGCAGATAAGGCAAGGAAGGAGCAGAACCTGGCCAGGGAAATTAGGAAAGGGAACAAGGAGTTCTTTAGATACATTGGGGAAAAATGAAGGATGAAGGGAAAGATTAGCAGGATTAAAACAGGGAAGGGATGGGCACAAGACCTGGGGGAGCAGGCTGAGGTACTAAATGAGTACTTCGCCTTAGTTTTCACCAAGGAGAATGGGGGGCTGCATCATACATGGGAGGAAACGGTGAAACTAAGGGGGGACCTTACTGATCAGTGGGTCTGGGGGCATCACTGGCAGGTGGGGAAGGCAAAGCAGTGAGAGGAGGTAGCAGGTGGAAATCATGGCAGAGAGAGTGAGGGAAGCCCTCAGGTCCCTTAAGAAAGAGAAAGCACCGGAGCCGGATAAATTACATCCCAGAGTGCTGAAGGAACTGGCGGATGTCCTGGTGAAACCCTTGGCGGAGCTCATCAGCGTCTCTCTGAAGACAGGGTGGGTGCCCCAGGACTAGAAGGTGGTGCATATAGTCTATCCACAAGGGGGGATCAAGGGAGGTGGCAGGGAACTACAGGCCCATCAGCCTGACATCCGTGGTGGGCAAGGTGATGGAGGGCATTGTCAAGGAGAAACTGGGGGGGGGGACCTGGAAAGGTTGGGGTGCCTGGACAATAGACAGCATGGATTCATCCCAGGAAAATCGTGTCAGATAAACGTTGTGGAGTTCTATGACTGGGTGACGAGTGCCTTGGACCTGGGTAGACCAGTGGACGTCCTATTTCTTGACTTCAGCAAGGCATTTGACTCTGTTCCTCACGAGGGCCTGTTGGATAACATGGGAGAAATGGGGCTGGGGAACCAGATGATCAGATGGATAGGCAACTGGCTCCAGGACCGGACCCAGAGGGTTGTGGTTGTCGGGATAGTCTCATCCCCAAGGAGGGTCATTAGTGGGGTACCTCAGGGATCAGTCCTTGGATCCCTGCTGTTCAACACCTACATCTCTGACATAACGAAGGGTATCAGGATTGAGATGAGTCTCTTTGCGGATGACTCAAAACTGGGGGCGGTGGTGGATGGGGAGGAGGGGAGGGTGGCCCTACAGGGGGACCTGGAGGCTCTGGAAAGGTGGTCTAGAAAGTGGAAGCTGAGGTTCAATGCAGGGAAATCCAAGGTACTGCACCTGGGAGCCAGAAACCTGGGCCAAGTGTACACCTTGGTGGGGGGGGGGGATACTACAAGTCTCGATGGTTGAGAGGGACCTGGGGGTGGTGGTGGATGTCAAGATGAACAACTTGGAGACTTGTAGGAGGGCAGCGGCAAAGGTCAACAGGATGCTTGGATGCATCGCTAGGGGGATCACCTCCAGAAGGAGGGAAGTGATACTTCCACTGTATAACTGCTTGGTGAGGCTGCACCTCGAGTACTGCTTGGTGAGGCTGCACCTCGAGTACTGCGTGCAGTTTTGGAGGCCGCATTTAAAGAGGGACATTGAACTCCTGGAGAGGGTCCAGAGGAGGGAAACCAAAATTGTTTGGGGCTTGGGGGATAGGACCTATGGGGAGAGACTCGAAGAGCTAAATATGTACACATTGGAAGAGAGAAGGGACCAGGGGGATATGATAGGTGTCTTCAGGTACATGAAGGGGATAAATAGGGGAGGAGCAGTCAGGGTGCTCCGAAGGAAGGGGGGCAACTAGAGGGCATGGGTGGAAGCTGGAGGGGGGGGATTCAGCGGAGAAAGGAGGAGATGCTACTTCACTGAGAGTGTGGTGGAGCCATGGAATGTGCTGCCCAGGGGGCTGGTGGAGGCAGAGATGGTGGAGGGGTTCAAGAGGGGGTGGGACAGGTACAGGGGAAGGGTCCTGGAAGCAACATCCAGTGCAGCGAGATTATCTGGGACTGGGAAGAGAGAAGCCAGAGAGGGAGAGGGGGGCAGCAAGTTCAGCTCCCAGGGTGGGGGCTGACCAAACGAGCAGACATGAAAGACTGTTAGGCCCATTCTGCTGGCATTTTAGTATGTTAGTAAGACTTCAACATCTTGCAGAAAAATCTTCTGTATCTAAAGTTATTACTTAATGCCAAAAACACCAAGGCAATGTTATTTTCACCCTCAGCCACTGGACCCAAAACATGCAACTCCATAATGGCCCCTCAAGTCTCCACCCTTCTAGGGGAGTCCCTTGAATCTGTGACAAAATGCAAGTACCTTGGTCTGTGGATTGACCACAAACTTTCTTTTGTCGACCATGTGCAAGAAACTTGCAAAGAAACTGAAACAGAGGCTTGGCCTCTTCTTCATAGAAACATGGAAACATAGAAGTTGTCGGCAGATAAGGACCGCAAGGCCCATCCAGTCTGCCCATTTCTTTTTCTACCTTATAAATGTGCCATCGGCCTTTGCTCTGTCAGTGGCCTATCTATCCATAGTCATTTGTATTGCTCCCTTATGCCTATCCCATGCCTGTCTGAAGTCCTGCACTGTACTCATAGCCACCACTTCTTGTGGTAAGCCATTCCATGCATCCACCACCCTTTCTGTGAAAAATAATTTCCTCACATTCCCCCTTAATCGGCCCCCCTCTAATCTCATGCTGTGTCCTTTTGTCCTGCTATTTTTCTTATATTTAAACATGTTAGACTCTTTCACCTTGTTAATGCCCTTAAGATGTTTGAATGCCTCGATCATATCACCTCTCTCCCTCCTTTGCTCAAGGGTATACATATTGAGCTCTGTTAATCTGTCCTCATATGTCTTCTGATGCAGTCCCTGCACCATTTGGTTGCCCTTCTCTGGACTGCCTCAATTTGGTTAATGTCCTTGTGAAGGTGTGGCCTCCAATACTGCACGCAACTCCAGATGGGGCCTAACCAGTGTCTTGTAAAGAGGGATTATTACCTCCCTCTTACGACTTGTGATACCCCCACTAATACACCCTAACACCCCCCTAGCCTTACCTACTACTTTAGAGGTCTGCTTGGATGATTTCAGGTCATCAGTGATGATGATGCCCAAGAACTTGCTTACACAATCAGCAAAAGGTTAGGCTAGTCCAAACTACTTTCATGCCCCCTTTTGGACTATGCCAATTTCATCTATGGGCAAGGTCCTAGTCATGCCCTGTCTAAACTAGACACACTATATCATCAGGTGATCAGATTTATTACAGGAGCACCCATCACTGCACACTCTACACCAGGGTTGGTTGGTCCTCTCTCAGCTTCAGATGCCGGAGGAATGCAGTCCTATAAACCTATAGGGCTGTAATCAGCAAACTGCCCCAATATATTTCTGACTCTCTGCCTGTCTCCTCCGCTGGCTGCTACGCACTGAGAAGCCTTTCCCTGATTGTTCCTAAGGTCAGGACGTGCTTTGGTGCAGCAGCTATTAGCCATGCCCTTCCCGTACTATGGAATAACCTGTAAAAGACTTTAAAGCTTGTAGAGCCAGTAAGCATGGCCTTCCTTAAGGCACTGTTTCATCGTAAGTTCAGTGAATCCTGTGAGTGTTATGTCTTTCCTGTGAACCCGATTTACTCTACCCTAGCTTGGTCATCCCAAGTGCTTCTCTTGCCCATCCCTCCCTATCCCCGTGTGCTCCCCGGAACCATCCTTGTCCCCTCTCTGTGTCCTTCCCTGTAGCCTTCCTTGTGCCCGCCCCTCCTTAGTCACCTTTTATCCCCTTACCCCTCCCCGCGACTCCTTCCACATCTACCCTCCCCTTGCCTAACCCCTACATACTATACTGGGTATGCATAGTATCCTCTGTAGTAATTGATATGTAATAACTTGTTATCATTTGATGTACAGTGTATCTACTGTATTTACTGATAGGCATTTTGTAATTATCTCCCATACAAGAATCAGAGGTTTTACTGTATTGTCTTCCTTGTGGATTGCTATGTATTATTCATGCTTACTTGCTTTGTACTGCTCTGCTTGTTGTATTATTGTCTGTAAAACTTCAATTTGTGAATCTGTTCTGACCTACCTAGGTCCACCTTGTAAATGAGCATGCCTCAATGGTGTTTCGCCTAGTAAAATAAAGATGATATGCTTAGGTGGGACAGGGAGAAGGGATGGGGGGATAGCACTGATAGTCAAAAATGGCATTGGTATAGATGGGGTGGAAGAGGCAGATGGGACCATGGAGGCGATTTGGGTCACCCTGATAACAAGGGGGGCAGGAGAGTAAAATAAGGCGTGGTGTACAGACCCCCTGCACTGGCGAAGGAGCTGGAGGAGGGTCTGGTGGCAGATGTTAGGGGACATTGTAGACTGGGCAAAGGAAGGGTGGTGGTGATGGGTGATCTAAACATGCCAGGGATGTACTGGGAGACTATGACGTCCTCGGTGGTCAGGGAACAGAGGTTGCTGGATGTCTTCCAGGACGCGTTCCTAACCCAGCAGGTGGGGGAACCGACTAGGGAGACACAGATACTGGATGTGGTCCTGGTGGACAGTGATCAGATTGGGGGCCTGGAAGCAAGGGACCCACTAGCAGGGAGTGACCATGCCACGGTCTGGTTCTGCCTGGACCTAGAAGGGGAGGAAGGCCACACAAAGACAGCAGTAACTGACTTCAGGGGGCGGATTTCAAGGAAATGGGAAGGATCCTTAAGGAACATTTGGACGGGATAAGGCCGGACATGGACACTGACAGTAGGTGGGAAATCATCAGGAGCGGGGTGCAGGAGGCTACCAGGACCTGTGCAAGAGTGAGACGTAAAAGCGGTACGGCCCAAAAACCCTGTTGGTGGACCAGGGAGGTTCAGGAGGCAGTGAGGGAAAAGAAGACTGCCTATAGGAGTTTCAGGTGCTCAAGGAGCGAATGGGATCGAGGGGTGTATGAGCTGACGGCCGGAAGGGCCACTAGGGTGGTGAGGTCAACTAAGGCAAGGAAGGAGCAGAACCTGGCCAGGGAAATCAGGAGAGGGAACAAGAGGTTCTTTAAATACATTTGGGGAAAAAAGGGGGGTGAAGGGGCAGATTAACTGGATTAGAACAGGGGAGAGATGGGCACAAGACCCGGGGGAGCAGGATGAGGTACTAAATGAGTACTTTGCCCAGTTTTTACCAAGGAAAATGGGGGGCTGCACCATGCATGGGAGGAGACGGTGAAATTGAAGAGGGGGAGAGACCGTTACTGATTGGCGGCTCTAGGGAGAGGGGGGAGCCATCACTGGCAGGACGGGGGAAGGCAAAACAGGGGGCTGATGAAGCGGAGGTGGAAATCACAGTAGAGAGAGTGAGAGAAGCCCTCAGGTCCCTTAGGATGAAGAAAGCACAAGGGCTGGATGAATTACATCCCAGGGTACTGAGGGAACTGGCGGATGTCCTAGCGAAATCCCTGGCGGAGCTTTCAGCATCGCTCCGATGACGTGGTGGGTGCCCCAGGACTGGAGGGTGGGGCATATCGTGCCTATCCACAAGGGAGGATAAACAGAAGAATCAGGGAACTACAGGCCAGTCAGCCTGACATCGGTGGTGAGCAAGGTGATGGAGGGTATTGTCAAAGAGGAGCTGGGGGGGTACTGGAAAAGTTGGGGTACCTGGATGATGGACAGCATGACTTTGTCCCGGGGAAATCGTGTCAGACAAACTTTGTGGAGTTCTAAGATTGGGTGGCGAGTGCCCTGTATCTGGGAAGGCTGGTGGACATTCTCTTTCTTGACTTCAGCAAGGAGTTTGACTCGGTTCCTCACAGGGGCCTGTTGGATAAGCTGGGAAAAATGGGGTTGGGGAAACAGATAATCAGATGGATAGGAAACTAGCTCTCGGAGCGGACCCACAGGGTCATGGTTGGGGGGGAATAGTCTCATCCTTAAGGCGGATCATTAGTGGGATCCCTCAGGGATCGGTCCATGGGCCCCTCCTGTTCAGTGCCTATGTCTCTGACATAAGGAAGGGTATCAAGAGTGAAATGAGTCTCTTTAAACATAAAAAACATAGGAACATAGAATTTGATGGCAGATAAGGACTGCTTGGCCCACCTAGTCTGCCCATTTCCCTACCTAACGGATAAGCTGCAGATCCTAGTTAACCAACAGCCTACTTCCTCCTACCCCCCACTAGAATTGCCTTATGTCTGTCCCATGCATTCTTGAACACCCCCACTGTTTTTGACTCTACGACCTCTTCAGGATGGCCTGTGGACGACTCAAAGCTGGGAGCAGTGGTGGATGGGGAGGAGGGAAGGGTGGCCCTACAGGGGGACCTAGATGCACTGGAGAGATGGTCAATGAAGCGAGGACTGAGGTTCAATGCAGGAAAATGCAGGGTACTGCACCTGGGCGTCAGGAACCCAGGCCAAGTGTATACCCTGGTGGGGGGAATGCTACAAGTCTTGATAGCCGAGAGGTATCTGGGGTGGTGGTGGATGTCAAGATGAACAACTCTGAGACTTGCAGGAGGGCAGCAGCCAAGGTAAACAGGATGCTGGGATGCATCACTAGGGGGATCACCTCCAAAAGGAAGGAAGTGATACTCCCTCTGTATAACTGCTTGGTGAGGCTGCATCTCGAGTACTGTGTGCAGTTTTGGAGGCCACACTTAAAAAGGGACATTGCACTCCTGGAAAGGGTCCAGAGGAGGGCAACCAAAATGATCTGGGGCTTGGGGGAAAGGACCTATGGGGAGAGGCTCGAGGAGCTAAGTATGTACACATTGGAAGAGAGAAGGGACAGGGGGAACTATGATAGAGGTCTTCAAGTACATGAAGGGGGTAAACAGGGAGGCTCAGTCAGGGTGCTCATAAGGAAGGAAGGGGGCAACTAGAGGGCATGGGTGGAAGCTGGAGGGGAGACTCAGGGAGGAGGGAGGAGGTGCTACTTCACTGAGAGGTGGTAGAACCATGGACTGCGGTGCCCGGGAGCTAGTGGAGGCAGAGACTGTGGAGGGGTTCAAGAGGGGGTGGGACAGGTACAGGGGGAAGGGTTCTGCAGGCAAAGTCCAATGCAAGTAAAATACCCAGGGCTGGAAATGGAGAAGCCCGAGAGGGCAAGGGGGACAGTAAGGGCAGCTCCCAGGGTGGGGGCTGACCAAACGAGCAGACACAAAAGACCATTAGGCCTACTCTACTGGCATTTTAGTATGTTAGTATGATTGATTGATTGAAAGGTTATGATCCCCACTCGTGCAAGGTATCGTGGGAGTTGATGATGCATACGTGCACAAGCCAGCATTCAGTTCTGTTACATATCTTGTGAAGTCCTGGTATTCTCTAAAATCATTTTTTTCTAACTCAGATAAACTTTAAACTACAGTAGACAGCAGGGCATTTATATGCCTTGAAAGGTTTCATGGTCACTGTAAGACAAGAACATAGTGACTGCAGAGAACAGCAACACCACCGACTGATGCAATGTAGATACTGAAGGCTTTACATAGATACATACTGTAGATACTGTTGACAGATAAGGGCCTATGACCCACCCAGTCTGCCCATTTGAGCTCGTAAGATCACTTTAAGTTTTTCTAGAAGTCTGTGGCCCCCTACCACTGACCTCCAGGACTCCCTCATGTCTATCCCATGCGTTCTTAAATCCCGTGATTGTTTCAGCCCCCACTAAAACATCATAAAATTCCAGGATGCCTTACATGAGTTGGGTCATGATGACCTCTGCAATGGAGTCAGGCTAGGCAGGTTTTCACAACAGACTTTAGTACCTTCATTTATCATTTACATTTCAATCCTGCTGACATTTGAAGGGTACAATACAGGCAATCATTGTTCATGTCTATACACTATACAGCTAAACAAAATAAAAGGCTGACGGGATATTTCCTTTAAGAGTAGATAGCTCCTCCCCCTGCTGCTGGTAGGCAGGACCAAGGCTTCTGACTGACATATGGCTTTCTCAAAGCCAATACAACATCCATAGGTTGTAACCATCTCCCATTCGGGCGATGGAGGGCAAGATGCAGATCTAATTTGTGTAATATCACTGAAACTAATAAAGCTGTGTCTCAAAAAATGATTGTCTCACCAGAGAACGACTATTACTTGTCCTGCCTCATGGCATGTTAGTCAGCACTGACCGCTGCAGTTTGTTTTTGTTTCCTTCTCTGCTGCCTTTTTCTCAGGCCACATTCTCCTGCAGACAGACATGGACTAGCAGTTCAGCAGGACCTGAAGGGCCTGACCACATGGGAGTGACATACTAGTCCTCCTATAAGTTTGTTTTCATTGGGACACAGACATGCTTCTAGTATCATGCACAACTCACTGCTTCAGTGGTAGACAGTCAACACTATGTGTGGCTAGCATTGACCAGTACGAGTAATCCAGGGATTTACATCACAACTACTTTGACAGTTGGAAGAATTTGGGGGGAGGGGCAGATGAGGATGATGATGCAGTCAGTGAGTATGATCATGATGTGGAGAATCCAATTATAAAACCGGAACATACCTCTCTTCAGCCTGATTAGATTCAGATCCTCAGCAAGGCCTACTCTAAAACTGTAAAGCCTTCAGCGAGAAATTTCTTAGATCACTTGGGTGGATGGGAGCTGTGGAGGCTCAAAGGCAGGTGAAGAGTGGCTTGTGAGATGGGGCAGTGGCAACCCTACAGCAGAGGGCAAGTGAAGGATAAGGAAGGACCACGCAACAAGATGACGGGGAGACTTCCGATAGGGGAATAAATAACAGTGTAAAGTGGAGGGTACATCCTTTTAAAGACTCGCACGTGGGTGGGGGCTGAAATTACCTGAACAAGCCTGCAGTCTTCACCAACGTACTGACAGTGCCGGAGCCTGCAAGAGGACTGTTTCCTTTAGCTTTGTCCCTTATGTCCCTTCCCCACCCAGTAATCAGGGTCGCCATGGCTGCACTGTGCAGGAGGGCAGCTGAAGAGCTGTCTACACGGTCAATGCCACTTCTTGATTGGCCAACATGTTTTGCAGGAATGCCAGGTGGTCCATGCCCTCCCTCCCTCCATGGGAGCCCAGTTCCACTCCTCTAGAATGTTCTCAGCCCTTGCTGACCACAGTGCAAGATTCCAGGGATTGCCTAGAAACCCCAACCTCCCAACTGGTAACATATCCATGCCATGGGGGCAGTTGTGTCTCATATTCACGTCACAGGGACAGACACACCTGGACAATCTCCCAGGTGGAAACATATCCATGCCATGCCATGGGGACAATCACGTCTCCATTACTTTCAAACCCCGGTCTTCCAGCTGCAACATATCCATGCCACGAGGACAGTCATGTCTCTGTGACCTTCAAACCTTGGTCACCTAGCTGCAACGTATCCATGCCTCAGGGACAGTCATGTCTCAATGACCTTCAAACTCTGGTCTCCCAGCTGCAACATATCCATGCCTCAGGGACAGTCACATCTTGATGACCATCAACCCCTGATCTCCCTGCTGGAAAAACGTCCATGCCACAGGGACAGGCACATCTCAGTGACCTTCTCAATCAAAGCCAACACAACTACCCACAGGTTAGTATGACAATCATGTCTCAAATCCATGCCACATGGACAGTCATGTCTCAAAGACAGCAGCACTACAGGGAGGAAAGCAACCCTCCCGCCCTAGAGTAAAGCAAGCACAGGTTTTTATTAACCAGGAACTGAAATTCGACACAATAACAAGTGAAGATCAGACAAACAGATGAAACTGCATTACTCTGCTCCTAATGGACAAAACTGTATTATTCTGTTCCTTAGACAGTATTTTTCTGTTTGCACAACTGTTTTTCATTTATCGTACGTCTGCACCTCATTTTATTGCCTACTCTCCCGCAACCCTTCCCCCCCAGGACGCATCTGGAAAACGAACTGTTAAAAGCTCAGTATGTCTTTCCTGGTAAAACTTTCGAAATGAATAAATAATTATCTACTTGTGACACCAGAATAACTTCCATGGAAACAGGTCGTGAGGTTATAAATGGAGGATTATGACTTCACAGCAGGAATAAGCAGCATGAACAGAAGAAGACTGCTGGGAAAAGATCCTGTTTCTATGAAAACGCATTTAAGTAATGAAAAAAAAGAGGAAGGGAAGGTCCAGAGGTTCACATGTTGAGGAAATTTTGTGTAACTAAGTTCAGGGTTTTAAATAATTAGTTTTTTTCTTGGGACAATGCTAACTGTACAGAAAGTATTTATATAGGTTTTCTACAAGTGCTATGTTTGTTAAACACAGTGAAGCAAGTGCTATGCATTTTCACAATGTTTTAGCACTTTTATGAGCAAAACGCTAAGCAATTTTTGGAGTTAAATAAATCCCTGAAGTTCTTCTGATGACAACTGGGATTGAATTGATGGAAACCAGAAACTCCCTTTCATAGCAGCCGGAGGCTTGGAGCTTGATTCTCAAAGGCTTTTAAATGCCGCAAGTGGCGAATAGCGCAACGCATGAGGCTTGCGATGTATTCCACGCTGGCACCAGGATTCTCAATCACCTCTGTGTTATTGATGTGGCGAGTTAGACCAGCTTTTGATGGTCTAACTACGCAGACCTTTTTATGGAGGTTGTGCCAAATATTTGACACAAGTCACCGAAAAAGGGTAAAGTGTCCCAAATGCACGCAACCTGTTACAATCGGGTGCAGGGTGCACCAATGCAGTCGGCACAGTGCAGGGCTTTTGTAACCCCTGCGTCAACCTATGAGAATCGAGCCCTTGGAGTTAAAATCCCTGAGTCAGCTTGGAAATTGAAGGAATAGGAAGAACTTTGCCATTAAGCGGATAAGACTGCCACAGGACTACACATCCTTCCTCACCAGTTGTTCTCTCAAAGTTTACTTTGGTGCTATTTCTAGCTACCAGTATTATGAAAGGTCCGAGCAATATAGTTACAGACAAAAAGTATCTGGCAGCCAAACAGAAAAAGTAAAATACTGATCTTTATACCTTTCTAATATTTTATAATTTTAACAACTTTTAAGTGACTTTTGCTCTATGCCCGAGTACTAAACATGACATACTGTTTACAAAACAAAGTGATTTACCAGTTTTCTGCTCAAATACTGTTGACATCTGCAACTCAGATTTCATAAAATCCCCCAAAAACTGAATTTCAGGACACTCCATCTATTATTACTGTGCTACAAATATTTGCATGAGACCAAACCAATTAGCCTATATGAAACCAACCAGCTAATTCCCCACCTATACGCCTCACTCCTGGTCAATCTTTTCAATACTTTTTTCATTGGACTGTGTCCCTTTAAAGGGACAGTGTCGGCTCTTAGGCTGACATTTTTTTATATGCCATGTAAAAACAATATCTGCAGTGATGTGTTTTAGTAGCCTTCTTTTAGAAATGTACAGCCTGAGCATTTAATGTGATTTTGGCGATATTTTTATTTACCTGAGTGCATCCCAAGCAGACTGCTGCTCCTGGCCATGCACACCTCAACATGGCGCAGAAGTGCCTGTAAACTTCTGTATGTACAAATTTGATTTTTGTAAGCCACAGTAGCTAAAGTAACTGCCAATACATGGCAAGTGGGTAAATAGGGGAAGAGCAGTCAGGGTGCTTCAAAGGAAGGAGGAGGGGGCAACTAGATGGCATGGGTGGAAGCTGGAGGGGAGAAGATTCAGGGGGAGAAAGGAGGAGGTGCTATTTCACTGAGAAGGTGGTGGAGCCATGGAATGCACTGCCCAGGGGGCTGGTGGAGGCAGAGACGGTGGAGGGGTTCAAGAGGGGGTGGAACAGGTACAGGCGAAGGGTTCTGGAAGCAAAATCCAATGCAGTGAGAATATCCACAACTCGGAAGGGAGAAGCCAGAGAAGGCGAGGGGGGCAGCAAGGTCAGCTCCCAGGGTGGGGGCTGACCAAATGAGCAGACGCGAAAGACCATTAGGCCTATTCTGCTGGCATTTTAGTATGTTAGTAAGTGTCCTGAGCGCTAGAAATTAAGTGAAATGTGAAACCGAGCATTCTAAGATGAATATTTCTGTGTCTGAAAAATACAGCCGGGGTTCTGGACATGTTCAGTAGCAATGGTCACTTAAAAGTTGTCAATTTTAGGCCGGCCCAGTGGCATGGAGGGCTGAGGTGCTCAGCCCCTTACCTCCTGCCATAACAGTGACACGAGTTTGGGAACGGACGCAAGTTTGGTGGCTGACCAGGAGAGGAAGCACTGAGCATCCACATGACTGCTCTCCACCCTCAGGGAAGGGGTTTAGTGACCCTACTTGTCTGCCACCTGGAGGCGGCCGGTGGCAGCACAGTCTGGGCACACTAGTAGCAGTCAATCTCAGGTGTCTGAGGACGTCTCCGCGGAGGCAGAGCTTGTCTGCCACATCACTGCATGTGTGTGGTTAGGAGAGCACCAATGTGGAAAACCCCTCTGGTCACAGGATGAAGTCTGGGCCTTCACAGGCCCTGCACTGGCCACCGGGCACCTCACGGTCAGTCCTGCAAGCAGAGGACACCAGCATGAAGGAAAGTCCCATGAAAGTTATGTGACAGGGCTGGGGGGACCAGATGGAAGGGGGCAACTGGAGGTGACAAGGGCAGGGTACGAAACTGGCACCAGCCCACCGGCCAAATGCAAATAGATTTTGTATCGGGCTAGTAAAATTTTCCTTTAATTAGCTCCGCTGGCTAGTAGTGGAGGCAGTAACAATCCAATGTGTACATCACCTGGGCTAGTGTAATGTCTGTGGGGCCACTGGATTTTAGTCATTAGCCCTGCTGTATGCCTGAAGAACTTAATTTTGACCCTACAAGAGGGATAAAATTTAGATGACAGAAAAAAAAGTTATCAGTTTTATAAAATATTATAAAGCTAAAACATAAAGATCAGTATTTTACTTTAAAACTTTATAGATGTTTTACAATTTCTGTTGCTCATTGCATTTAATGAGCACTACCTTCCAAAAAGTACTGTAAACATTTTTATACATCATACGCTTATGTTGTTGCATGTAGCCAAGCAAAACAGGAAAACAATAAGAATATTACACTGCACGAAACAGGGAGAGGTACTGGAGTTTACTCAAGCAAGCTAGTGGCACCACTGCAGTCTGCTGTGTTGCAACCCATGGACCTCACACACAGCTGCAGTTTAGTGGGCCAAAGCAGTCATAACGACTGCTCTGTGCTATACAGTGCCCCTTAAAAGCATTGCAAGCCTTTCCCTGTGCTAATGCAATGGTCATTGTTGACCATAAATAGGGAACTCGGGCAAACTGGATGGACCACTTGTCTTTTTCTGCCACCACTATCTGTGTTTCTATGTCATCTGTCTTTCGGATGAGACATTAAACCAAGTTCCTGTCTGCCTGTTCTAGTGGACGTGAAAGATCCCATGGCACTTCTTGAAAAGAGTAGGGATATTTTTATTAAAACCAAAGAAAAAAGCCAGCCCAGTAGTGCAGAGGACTGAGGCGTATTGTGCCTTACTTCTCGCCACGCTGGACGACCTGGGTTCAGGAACGAGCTGAGCTCACCAGAGGCTGGCCAGGGAGGGAGAGGATCGAGCGTTCGATGGACTGATCTCCTCTTCGGGGGTTGCCGACCCAGCCCTTGCCGGCAGCCCAAGCGACACACTAAGAGAGGGCCATGGTTCCTGGGCATGGGCACGCCTCCACATGTGCATGGTTCTGTGCCCCCGTGATGAGGGAATCTAGGGGAGAAAAGAGGAAAATGGACTGTTACAGGCTACATGAAGCCCTGCCCACCCACCTCAGCCCCACACCATCTGTGGTCTGCCCGGCCCAGATCTGGACGGTGTTCCCTGTTGACGGAAGGACGGCCCTCCCCATCCTGGCACCCGGGGGTCTGCAGTGGACTGAGGAGATGACTGCTAGGCAAGAGGGGGTGGGGACAGGCTTGCAATGCCCTGCCGGGAATAAAGCTATATAGAGAAAAAAAAAATCAGAGAGAAAAATACAGAGAATATTGTACATATTTCAAGGAAAATAAATAGTACGTGTCACGGCAATCAACTGAAACTGCTAGTCCTGTGACAATGACAATGTTACAAACAAAAGTGAGACACTAGCTATTATTGGTCTTCCCTCAACAAAGTCCTTCTTGGCACCGCACCTTACTACCATTATATCTCCTAGTGGCCAAAAAAGTCATAACTCGTAAATGGATGTCTGCCACTATACCTACAGTTTTAGACTGGCACCAAACAATACTGGAAATTTACAAATTAGAAGGATTGACAGCAGATATTCATAATAAGCAAACAGCATTCAGAGAGAAATGGCAAAGGTGGATCCCCTACATGACCCTGTTAGATCAAGGGTTTGTACTATAGAGGATACTGAGGGTTCCCTTCATTTTCTGAGGGAATTGGGAGGAAATTTCTGTAACAAACAATCACTGCCCTTGTTCTGGGATCGCCACTTATGTAGTGGGTTACACCATGATGAAACCATGCTATTAGAACAGATTTCGACCTTCTGTGAGACTAGTTTACAATTAACAGAAAAAAGAAAAAAAAGCAATGATGTCAGGGGTATCTATCGTATATAGTAAGGATCACATCTCTTCTTTTGCATCCTCATCTGATCTAAAGTACATTTGCATGATGTTATAAACACATTGGAAGTAAGGAATGATGTGATGTATGTCTGTTTAGTGCTTCTCTTAATAAAAATGAAATAAAAAAAAAAAAGGAGACAGAAGCTAGGCAACACCACCCAAAGAATAAATACAATCAGCTTGGCCAGCCCGGTGGCCCTGAGGGCTAAGGAGCTGGACGCCTCATCTCACACCACACCGATGACTTGGGTTCGGGAACGAGCATGGGGCATCGGAGGTCGGCAAGGGGGGGGAGGGGCAGAGCTGGATGGAGTTGCCAGAAGGCAGCCCTCCTCTCCAGGGAGGGAAGGTGGCATCCCTCGGCTATTGTTTGCCTCCTGGTTGCAGATGGAAGGGAAGATAGGGTCGTTACTGGGGCTGTAGTTCACATGCGCCTCCACGTGCATGCGTCTATTCCTAGGGCCCCCTGGGTGAAAAATGGAGGAGAAAAACATTCCGGCAGGCAGGATGACACCAACTCCCCACAGGCACCGCTCCCGGGCCAGGCATAAGGTAAGCCCCGGTAATTCCGGGTGACGGAGCTGGGGGAAGCAGGCTGAAGGGAGCAAGCCGGGACAAGGCACATAAATACTGTAAGTAATAATAAAAATAAAAAAAATACAATCAGCATCACCGAAAAGTACATACTCCAAAGGATAACGAGAACCGAGTCACACCACCTTTCTTTTTTTCCAGCAGGTTTAGTCCAAAATTAATTTAACAAACCTCTGGTACGGCCCCAAAATATTGGGACTGGCCTGTAGAAAGCTTAATGCTTTCCCTGCACTAAAGTTCAGAATCATATTAATCACTACTCTACCACCACGTTAGGCAGGTACTTTTTGAGTAGTAAGGGTACGTCTGGCTCGCCAAAGGAAATATTTACAAGCTGCAAAACAAATCCAGAATGTGCTTTCATGGTATTTTAAAACTGTTAGTGGTTTTAAGCACGGCTGGGACAGAAGGAAGGTATAGTGGTTGCTCAGAGCATCAGAATCGGGGAGGAGAATGGGGGGTGAGATCTGGGACCATGGAAGAGCAATAAGCCCCAGGGCTAAATAGGAACTCGGGTAGACTGGATGGACCTTTAGTCTTCTCTGCTGCTGTCATAGTTTATGTTTCTATTTTGACCATCCCCAACAAAAAATTCCCAGTGTCAATGCACTGTACAGTGGAACCAGGGTTTATTCCATTCCCGACTTAGCAAGTTCCAGAATTGTATTGCAAAGGACAGTCTACCAAGAAATGGATTTATTTATTTAAAATGGTCGACAGGAGAGGCACATTGAGCCAAGGCTCATTTCCAGGTGCGATTCGAAGGAAAGGAACAGAGGAGGCAAACATGTAGTACAGACGAGTACACAGTTAACTGCAATTACACTGCATTGACACAGCTCACAGTTACAGTACAGTGGAACAGAATACGTGACTGAAACAGGAATAAATACAGTAAAATCAAAAACCAAAAATCAGGCATTTCGGCCAATCCTACATCGGGGCAGTAAGCAAATTTAAGGGGAACTGGTAGGGGAAAAACAGGAGTGGGGAAGGGAAGGAGTTTCAGCTGGTACCTGAGGGAAAAAGAGGAGATAGTGAAACGGAAGGAGCATGGGAGTAGGTCCAGGAGTGATGTGATGTGATATGATGAGAAAATGTAAATCTTTTTAGGTAAAGAAATGTATTGGTGTTTCTGACACTCCTATACAAAAGGGACATGGATGTGTCCTTTCGTCAGCACTTTTGTGCTTCATTGCAGCCTTCACCCTCATTTTCCCGGGCTGCCCAGTCACACAATATACCGCATGTGCTTTGGACGTCTCTCATCAGTCATTTGATTTGCAACAGTCCCTTCTAACCCTAAGAAGGGGATAAAACCTTTCATAGGTACATTAGGGAGCAAAGAAAGACGAAGGCAGGGATACTGAGGCTGAATAAAGAGGAAGGTGGTTGGGCAGACAGCAACAGTGAAAAAGCAGGGATACTGAACGAATGCTTCTGCTCAGTATTCAAAATGGAAAAGCTACCTAATCCAGTGAGATACCTAATCCAAGTCAATAGAAGCACTCTGGATGGGGGGTTGATATTAGTCCTTTCACAGAAGAAAGGGTTCTGAAAGAACTCTTAAAACTGAAGGTGGACAAAGCAATAGGGCCTGCTGGAATTCACCCCAGAATTCTAAAAGAACTAAGGGAAGAACTAGTAAAACCACTGACTACCCTTTTTAACAAATCATGGGAGGATGGTGTGGTACCTGAGGACTGGAGGAGGGCAGATGTGATTCCCCTACACAAAAGTGGGAGCAAGACAGAGGCAGGAAACTACAGACCAGTCAGTTTGACCTCAGTGGTAGGGAAAATGATAGAATCACTTCTGAAGGAAAGAATCTGTTGAGTACCTAGAGGTCAGTGGGGCACAGGACCCAAGGCAGCATGGATTCAAAGCAGGAAGGTCATGTCACACGAATCTAATTGATTTCTTTGACTGGGTGACCTAAGTAGTAGACCAGGGAGAGGCTGTGGACATGGCCTACCTAGACTTTAGCAAGGCATCTGACACAGTCCCGCACAAAAGATTAATAAACAAATTAGCCATCCTGGAAGTGTGTCCCAGGGTGGTAGCCTGGGTAAAACATTGACTGGACAACAGGACACAGAGGGTAATAGTAAATGGAGTCCACAGTGAAAAAAGGGGGTTACTAGTGGGGTACCACAGGGTTCAGTACTGGGGTCTGTCCTCTTTAATGTCTTTATAAGTGACACTGTAGAGGGACTGGAAGGGAAAGTATGTCTCTTTGCAGATGACACAAAGATCTGCAACAGGGTTGATACGCAAGATGGGGTGGAAAGAATGAAAAGGGACTTGGCAAGGTTGGAGGAATGGTCAAATGTATGGCAGCTTAGATTCAACGCAAAGAAATGCACTTGGGAAACAAAAACCCAGGGGAAGAGTACACAATGGAGGGTGAGATACTGACAACAACAAAAATGGAAAGGGACCTGGGGGTAGTCATATCAGACGACCTAAAGGTGGGCCAGCAATGTGAGAAGGCAGTAAGGAGGGCTGGGGGGATACTGGGATGCACAAGGAGAGACATCACCAGTAGAAAACAGAAAGTTGTTGGCCCTCCATACAGACAGTTGGTAAGACCACATCTGGTGTACTGTGTACAGTTCTGGAGACCCCATCTCCGCAAAGACATAGGGTGGAGGCTCTCCAGAGGAGGGCAACCAAAATGGTGCAGGGTCTACACCAGAAGACATACGAAGAAAGACTAAAGGAGCTTAAGAGTATAGCCTCGAGGAAAGGAGGGACATGATAGAAACTTTCAAATACCTCAAGGGAATTGACAAAGTTCAAGAAGGTAGCATCTTTCAAACAAAGAGATGTGCAAGAACAAGGGGGCACAATTTGAAGATAGAGGGGGGACGGCTCAGAGGTAATCTGAGGAAGTATTTCTTCACAGAAAGGGTTGTAGATGTATGGAACGGCCTTACTGAGGAGATCGTAGAGTCAAAAACAGTGAGGAATGCAAGAATGCATGGGACAGACATAAGGCAATTCTAGTGGGGGGTAGGTGGAAGTAGGCTGTTGGTTTACTAGGATCTGCAGCTTATCCATTAGGTAGGGAAATGGGCAGACTAGGTGGGCCAAGCGGTCCTTATCTGCCAAAAAATTCTATGTTTCTATGGGACAGTTTGAAGTCCACAGGTTGTGAAAAATTCTGTGGCTGGATTTATTCATTTTTTGATTACTGGGTAAGTGCACTAGACAATAATATGCATATTGTTTTCTGAAGGTCACAGGCTTAGAGGCACCCACCCTCCCTCACCCACCCACCCCAGGCGTGTCATTTCCTTTATATCCGAGGTTCTCGCATCACTTTCCCAAGAGGGTAAGGGGCATACATCTGTCATATACTTAACAATCCAGCACAGCTTATAAAGGGTAAGCACACATACACAGGGAAAAAAAAAAAAATGTTTTTTATATATATTAAGCAGGAAGGAAGAGAGACATGTGGGGAGTGGTGCAATGCACTGGATGTGGGGTGGCAGTTTTCTTTGAGATATTATGGAGGCTGCGTTGCTGCCCTATTTGTAGGCAGCTGTCTGCTCTGAGAGAGGAGGTTGCCCATCTCCATGCCGAAGTGGCAAGGAGTAGGGAAGCCTCCCCCAACCAGAGAACACCAGTACTACCACCGCTGCCTCAGAGGTTGCGAAGAAAAAGGAGTAGTTGGACCACAGTGGGCTCAGGAAGGGTGAGGGTGGTGGAACAGAGGTGCATCCCTCCAGCTGTAACTCTCCACAATTCATAAGCCATTCTGGCACAGCATGGTCCCTCTATGGAAGCACCCACAGTGGAGACCAAGGAGGATGCTGGGAACCTCCACAAGGGAGACCCACAGAAGGGTGACAAGGGACACCACGGGGGAAGGAAACAGCTTCTGGTGGGGGACTTAATTGTTGGGGGGAGTAGAACTAGGGAAGGGGAGAGGGAGAGGGAGGCAAGGTGCCTGCCTGGTGCCATGGCTTGGAGGAACAGGAAACGAATCCTCAGGATTGTGGGAGCAGTGTCACGGGAGGAAGCTAGACATAATTGTCCACCTTGGGACAAATGACCTAGCTGGGCATGGGATCAGGGCAGTGCAGGAGGAGTTTGTGGAGTTGGGGAGGGGACTTAAGACAGGTAGCATGCATGGTAACCTTCTCAGAGGTGCTGCCTGTCTATGGCATGGGTGAGTATAGGGTACTCCGCACTATGCAGTTCAATGAATGGTTGAAAGACTGGTGTGGAGCACAGGGTTTTTGGCTTCACTGGGGACTGGGGGTCCACCTGGAGGGATGTCAGCCTATACTGGTGCGGTGGTCTGCATCTGTCCAGGAGGGAAACCAGGCTCCTAGGTGATAGGTTTAAATGCTTCACTGGCGAGCTTTTAAACCAGCCAAGGGTGAGGCGCTGATATGAAGCAGGAATTCCAAGCCTACACCACAAAACAAGGTAGTAGTCAGGAGGTAATCACCAAGGTACAAAGGTCAGTAGGGAGCAGGACAGGGGTAAATGGAGAACTAACCGAAGGCAGTAAGGGCAGGATAGGGCAGAAAGGGTTAAGGCCATCATAAAATGGAGGGCAATGAGTACCAATGCCTGTAGTCTGGGTAACAAGCTTCCTGAGCTAGTGGCCCTGATGGAAGAGGGACACCTGGATGTCGTGGCAGTCACAAGAATATGGTACACGGAAAACCATGACTGCGATGTCAACATACCAGGGTACATAATCTACAGGAGGGACAGGGAGGGTAGAAGAGGAGGAGAAGAAGCTCTCTACATAAGGGAAGGGATAAAAGCAACAGAACTAAAGGGTAAATGGGGGGGGAGGAGAGGAGGCACTGTGGGTCACCTTGGTGACAGGTAGTGGCAATACAATCCACAGAGAGGTTGTATACAAACCCCTATCTCAGGGTAGGAAATGGACAAGGAAATGATAGAAGGCATCCTCAGAATGGTAGAAAAAGGGGAGATATTGTTGATGGGGGACCTGAAAATGCCAGATGTTAACTGGAGCACATTTACTGCAGCCACATCCGAGAGAGGTCATGCTCGATGCCTTACAGGGGGCATGCCTCAGACACCTAGTGTAGGAACCCACTCGGAGGGAGCAATCTCGGACCTGGTGCTCTCAAGCGGGGATGGAGAGGACCACAGATTCAGAAGTGGGTAGCCATCTGCAAACAAGCGATCACCACACAGTGTAGTTCACGATAAACACAACCGTGGAGTCAAGCAATACAAAAGTGAGGGCACTGGACTTTAGAAGGGCTGACTTTGGCAAAATGGGGGAGTGCCTAAGGAATGCACTAGCAAATGGGCAGGAAGAAGGGGTGGAAGAACAATGGGTAAAAATCCAAATTGCCATCATAGAGGCAACAAGCCTTTGTGTGAAGTGAATAAAGAAAACAAAACAAAGTACAAAATCGCTATGGTTCTCAAAAGAGGTGGTTTGGAAGGTTAGGGAGAAAAAGATAGCATTCAGGAAGAATAAGAAATCGCAAAAGGAGCAGGACAGAGAACTGTATCAGATAAAGCAGAAAGAAGTGGGGAAGGCAGTCAGAATAGCGAAGGCCCAAACCAAGGAAAAGATAGCCAACTCAGTTAATAAGGGGAATAAAACCTTTTATAGGTACATCAGGGAGTGAAGGAAGACCAAGGGAGGGATAGTGAGGCTTAATAAAGGGAGGGAGGTGGGCAGAGGTAACAGCGAAAAGGCAAGACACTGAAATACTTTGCTTAGTATTCACAAAAGACAAAGAGGAGAGATACCTAAACCAAACAACAGAAGCACTCTGGGCGGGGGGGCTCGATACTAGTCCATTTATAGAAGAAAAGAGTTCTGAATGAACTCCTAAAACTCAAGGCGGACAAAGCAATGGCGCCTGACGGGATTCACCCCAGAATTCTAAAGAACTAGTGACACCACTGCTTACCCTTTTTAACAAATCATGAGGAGGATGGTGTGGTACCAGAGGACTGGAGGAGGGCGGATGTGATTCCCCTTCACAAAAGTGGGAGCAAGGCAGAGGCAGGAAACTACAGACCTGTTAGTTTGACCTCAGTTGTAGGGAAAATGATGGAATCACTTCTGAAAGAAAGAATTGTTGAGTACCTAGAGGCCAGTGGGGCAAAGGACCTAAGGCAGCATGGATTCACAGCGGGAAGGTCATGTCAGACAAATCTAATAGACTCCTTTGGCAGGGTGACTAAAGTAGTAGACCAGGGAGAGGCTGTGGACATGGCCTACCTAGACTTTATATGATTGCTATTTACTGCAAGTAACTTCATCCTGTAAACCACCGTTATACTGTGTTCTTGTTGTTATCTGTACTGCACCTGTATGTTACCACTGTTGTATCTCACACTGTAACCATGTCTACCCTCCCTGCGACAAGGTACCTTTGTAAATGAGCCCATGACTCAAAGATTGTAAATCTGACTTTCAAAAATAAGTCAATAAAATAAATGAATAAGACTTTATCAAGGCATCTGACACAGTCCCACACAAAGATTAACAAACAAGTCAGCCAGCCTGGGAATGGGTCCCAGGGTGGTAGCCTGGGTAACAAATTGGTCGGACAACAGGACGAGAGAGTAATAGTAAACGGAGTCCACTCTGAAATGGTGGTTATTAGTGGGGTACCGCAGGGTTCAGTACTGGGACTGGTCCTCTTTAATGTCTTTATAGGAGACACTGCAGAGGGGCTGGAAGGAAAAGTATGCCTGTTTACAGATGACACAAGAGCTGCAAAGGGTTGATATACAAGGGCGGGGTGGAAATGATGAGAAGGGACTTGGCAAGGTTGGAGGAATGGTCAAAAATATGACAGCTTAGATTCAATGCAAAGAAGTGCAACGTAATGTACCTGGAAAACAAAAACCCAGGGGAAGAGTACACAATTGGGGAGGGAGGTACTGACAACAACAAGAATGGAAAGGAACCTGGGGTAGTCATATCAGATGACCTTAAGGTAGGCAAGTGATGTGAGAAGGCGGTAGGGAGGGCTGGGGAGATGCTGGGATGTATAGGGAGAGGTATCACCAGTAGAAAACAGCAAGTTGTTATCCCTCTGTACAGACAGTTGGTGAGACCCCATCTGGAGTACTGCGTGCAGTTCTGGAGACCCCATCTCCACAAGGACATAGACAGGATGGAGGCAGTCCAGAAAAGGGCAACTAAAATGATGCAAGGTCTGCAACAGAAGCCACAAGAAGAGAAACTAAAAGAGCTTAATATGTATACCCTCGAGGGAAGGAGAGAGAGGGGACATACTAACATACTAAAATGCCAGCAGAATAGGCCTGACGGTCTTTCGTGTCTGCTCGTTTGGTCAGCCCCCACCCTGGGTGCTGACCTTGCTGCCCCCCTCGCCTTCTCTGGCTTCTCCCTTCCCAGTTCCGGATATTCTTGCTGCATTGGATTTTGCTTCCAGAACCCTTCCCCTGTACCTGTCCCACCCCTCTTGAACCCCTCCACTGTCTCTGCCTCCACCAGCCCCTAGGTAGTGCATTCCATGGCTCCACCACCCTCTCAGTGAAGTAGCACCTCCTCCTTTCTCCCTGAATCTTCCCCTCCAGCTTCCACCCATGCCCTCTAGTGGCCTCCTCCTCCTTCCTTGAAGCACCCTGACTGTTCCTCCCCATTTACCCTCTTCATGTACCTAAAGACCTCTATCATGTCCCCCCGGTCCCTTCTCTCTTCCAATGTGTACATATTTAGCTCTTCGAGCCTCTCCTCATAGGTCCTGTCCCCCAAGCCCCAAATCATTTTGGTTGCCCTCCTCTGGACCCTCTCCAGGAGTTTAATGTCCCTCTTTAAGTGTGGCCTCCAAAACTGCACGCAGTACTCAAGGTGCGGCCTCACCAAGCAGTTATATAGAGGGAGTATCACTTCCCTCCTTCTGGAGGTGATCCCCCTAGCGATGCATCCCAGCATCCTGTTGGCCTTGGCTGCTGCCCTCCTACAAGTCTCAGAGTTGTTCATCTTGACATCCACCACCACCCCCAGGTCCCTCTCAGCCATTGAGACTTGTAGCATCCCCCCAGGGTGTACACTTGGCCCGGGTTTCTGGCCCCCAGGTGGAGTACCTTGCATTTCCCTGCATTGAACCTCAGCTTCCACTTTCTAGACCATCTTTCCAGAGCCTCTAGATCCCCCTGTAGGGCCACCCTCCCCTCGTCCCCATCCACCACCGCCCCCAGTTTTGAGTCATCCGCAAAGAGACTCATCTCACTCCTGATTCCTGTCCTTATGTCAGAGACGTAGGCGTTGAACAGGAGGGGCACAAGGACTGATCCTTGTGGGACCCCACAATGACCTCCTTGGGGATGAGACTATCCGCCAACCACAACCCTCTGGGTCCGGTCCTGTAGCCAATTGCCTATCCATCTGATCATCTGGTTCCCCACCCCCATTTCTCCCAGCTTATCCAACAGGCCCACATGAGGAACAGAGTCAAATGCCTTGCTGAAGTCTAGAAAGAGGACGTCCACTGGTCTACCCAGTCACAGAACTCCACAAGGTTTGCCTGACACGATTTCCCCGGGATGAATCCATGCTGTCTATCGTCCAGGCACCCTGACTTTTCCAGGTCCCCCCCTAGCCTCTCCTTGACAATGCCCTCCATCACCTTGCCCACCACCGAAACTTTCAAGAACCTCAAGGGAATAAACAAAGTCCAAGAGGGGAGCAGCTTTCAGAAAAAAAGATGTTCATGAACAAGGGGACACAATCTGAAGATGGGGGGGAGACGGCTCAGGGGCAACGTGAGGAAGTATTTTTTCACGGAGAGGGTGGTGGACGCATGGAATCGCCTTTCTGAGGAGGTCATAGGGTCAAAAACAGTGGGGGAATTCAAGAATGCATAGGACAGACATAAGGCAATTATAGTGGGGGTAGGAGGAAGTAGGCTGTTGGTTAACTAGGATCTGCAGCTTATCCAATAGGTAGGGAAATGGGCAGACGAGGTGGGCCAAACGGTCATTATCTGCTGTCAAAGTCTACGATTCTGTGTTTCTATATTTTAAGTCACAACCTGGGAGTGTACAGTTACAAGCATAATGGAATATAAATGCAGAGAAGAAATAATGGTATTAGAAATACTATAGTTTCACAGTACAGTACGTGAGCAGAAACATTACGCTACAGAGGTTAAAAGGAAATAGTACACTGCAAAAAACATAACTGGAGCATAACGTGCATCAGAAATAGCAAGAAAATGAAACAAATCTGTCAGCCACTTTCTAGCACGAGTAACACTGACTGAACGTAGGTATTTGGTTACACGACTGCCTCCCAGGGCTATTTCTTTCTTGCAAGGTGGTCAGTGTCCACTTTTTACCTTTGCAGAGGGCAATTTTCAAATAATTCTGGTAGGAAACAACTGTTTTATGTCTTCAGAATGGTTAACCTCCCCATTTCCCATGCCTGATACAAGGGAGTTTCATTCTTCTATGCTCCCAGCTCATGCATGTTCTGAAAAAAGTAGGTGAATTTCTTCCGTGTCCTGGCCAAGTTTCCTCCAGTCACTAAAAAGACCACCACTAACTTAAGCTGATTCAATATGTCAGTCTGCTTCTATACCCCCCACCCGCCCGGGATGAGGCTGAAAATAGAATTGCATAGCCCTCCTTTCCCCATCAACAAAAATGGGGAATGGGGTAAGGACTGCCAGAATGTAAATAAGCTGGTGATACCGAGATGGCCAGCCCCGCGCAGCTTGCCACAGCGCAGTGCCACTATTTCCTTTGAACACTGTGAAGCAGTTCTAAGGGTTGGAGGCACAGGTGTGCAGCAGTACTGGAAAATAATAATAATCATTGGACCGAGACGGGACCCTATTTAGAATGTCAGATGCGAGGGAATGGGGCTATGGGGGGGTCCCTGGACACCAAGGAGAACAACTGGGTTTGAGTTGAGGAGGTGGCCCCAAGGCCACCACGAGAGACTGGCAAGGAACCAGAACAAATACTGAACACAGCCAAAAAGTAAGCTTAAGAGTACAGATTAAAGGGGTCGGGGAATAGGGTAACATCAAGGCCAAGAAGGTTCATAAATGGAGCTCTGTACCCGACGACTGTGCATCAGGTTCCAGGAACCCAAGGTGGACTCCTGTTTTCAGGTTGTGAGCCAGAAGAGGCAGAGAAAAAAAATTCCTGCTCTCCAAAACCCTAACTTCAGAGAAACAGAGAGAGGGAGAGGGAGAGAGTGTGCGAGTGTGTATTTAATATTTATTTTATGATCTGCAAGAATACTACATTAAAGCAGCAGTGCATGATAGCACTGCACATTCTGACCTATGTTTTTTTTCTATTTTAGATTGCCCCTTGTCACCTCACTGGTATGACACCTTTCTTACCCCATTGTGAGTCTGCTTTAGTACTTTTTTTCACATTTTAAATAAAAGTGAGTGCTCCTCTAAATATGGCTAGAACCAGATTTTCCTCAGTATTCTCAGTTATTTTTGTACACCTGTTGGCCCATAAGGTGAGGGAGCAGTGTCTGCCGCATGCTAGTTCATTTTGGTCACAACAGAAGTGATGTTAAATGACAGGTGTTCAAAAATGGCAGAATACTGATGAAAACTTGGTCTTAGCCATATTAAAAGCAGTGCTCCTTTTATTATTTCAAATGCAAAAAAATGTGGTAAAGCAGACTCAAAATTTGGAAAAAAAAAAAGAGTATCACGGAGGTGGCAGGCCTATTGGAGCTACAGTAGTGCTACTGCTCGCGACACCAGCATCTCATGCTCGGGAAGGAGCTCAGGTTGTCAGGGGATGGCCAGGGGGAGGAGGTTTGAGCATCCCACAGGATGCTCTCCTCCTCCAGGGAGGAGGGGTGTCACACCACCCCGTTCCTGCCGCTGATGGATGCATGGGTGGCAGCTCGAGCCCAGCGGTGTATGGGAAGGGACGGATGCCATTAGGCGCTTGGCTGAGATGTGCTTCAGCATGCTACAGCCTGGACTTCCATCCCCTTGTGTAGCCTCCTCAGGGTAGGTCTTCCGGGGGTAACATAACCCAGGCGGCCTGGTAGCACAGAGGGCTGAGGCGCTGGATGCCTTACCTCATGCTACGTCGGTGACCTGGGTTCAGGAATGACCCTGGGTCGTCGGGGCGCTGTCACGAGGGGGGGGGAGCAGGATCGAGCAACCTTTCAGCAGCTCTCCTCTCCTGGAGAAAGTGGTCACCCTCCCAAAGTCCCTCTGCCACCGGGTGGAGGTCCACTGTCGGTGCAGGTGGAGGGGGGGGGGCGACACGAAGTGAGGGTGTCTCGATGCACGGCTTGCGCTGCCTCCACACACACACACACACACACACACACACACACCACACACAGAGACAGGGTGGAGAAAATAGGGGTGAAAAGCATACAAAAATCTATATTAAAAAAAAAAAAAAAAGATCAAACACCCCACTGCCATGCACTATGATCCCCAATAGGGCTGAGTACAGGTGGTTGGTACAATCGCCACTGAGTCTCGCCAGCAGTGGGTGATAAAGTAAAAAAATAAATAAATAATAAATATGGAGCACCACAGAGGTCAGAAAATAAGGAACAATCTAAAATACAGTAAAAAGGTATAGGACAGCACTGCTGCTTTAATGTATATGTTAGGATTATAGCACAAAGTGAAAATAGGGAAATAGACAAGCTGCTCCGACTGCACTGCCACCTGTGGTCCCCCAGCTGGCAATACCACAGAACGGCCCGCTACCCTCCCTCCCTACTCAGGGGAGAGATTCCTCTGGGAAGCTCAGTCCTCCTCCCCTGGCCAGCCCTGACATCCCGAGCTCATTCCTGATCCAAGGTCACTGGAGCCACAAGTGATAGCCCTGCCACTGCACCAACGAGCCGGCACTGCGCTATCTTTTTTTCAGCCAGTGTGTGCATTAGGCAATTCGAGGCAGAAGACGAGCGGACAAACTCTATCCAAAGGGGCTGCTGGGTACCAACCACTGGTACCAGTATGTGTTTTTATATACAATTTAACTGGAGCGGTGCTGTCTGAATCATCTTCCTCCACTCCGATCGCACCGCTGGCCTTGTCTCTTCACACGCTGCAGCTGTGCAGCATTCCCAGTGACCTTCCCATGTTTTGGGGGCATTTAAAGCAGATGGGTTTGAGAGCAGCAGTAGCACCGGTGCAAGCGAAGCAAATTTTTTTTTTTTTAAACACACTTGCAAAAAACACCTCCACCAGTGCACACTGGTCCACATTCCCAACAAACCAGAGAACGCCCTGCACCGCAACAGAGCAGTCTGCAATGCACCAGTAGCTCTTTACACTGTCCGATCTGCATCGATGCAACTCATCTGCACTGTTAGCAATGGTGCAGATCCAGTGGTGTGAAAGCCCCTAATGTGAACCTTGCAGCACATCTAGGAGGAAGCACCAGCATCAGCTGCAAAGGCATGCACTTCCGTCCCAACACCCTCCAACCGACCGCTGGATGAAGGACGGGGGCACTAGAAGTGATCTCCAAGAAGGT
This sequence comes from Neoceratodus forsteri, assembly GCA_016271365.2. Classification (NCBI taxonomy): domain Eukaryota; kingdom Metazoa; phylum Chordata; order Ceratodontiformes; family Ceratodontidae; genus Neoceratodus; species Neoceratodus forsteri. Next base: position 74,702,799 of record CM057452.1, read on the forward strand.
TATTTTTTGGGGGGGTTATTAGGTAAGTATACTGGACCAGAGATCCTTTTATAGACATGATCCAGGCTGAATAATGGCAACAGATTAAAGTAACAAAATTATGCCACATTAGTAAGAGATTATATACAACTATATCAAGGATTCACATACTGCATTAACAGGTGCTGAACTATGTAGATGCATAGACACGTTAGCCAGATAAGGGCCTATGGCCCACCCAGTCTGCCCATTTGAGTTTGTAAGTTCCCTTTACGTTATATCACAGCCAACAATCAAGAATTACATTGACATGAAGGACAGAAGTATTTTCCTGTTGCTCCCTGTATGCATATTAGGGGTGCTGACGCATCCCATCTTATTATGACATGTTCACTAAGTTATTACAAGAGCAGAAAAGGCATTGCCCCATAATAGCTCCTTAGGACAGTGTGTAGTGGCTCATATTTCCGGTTGATGTGATATATTTAACCAGATTAATCTTAAAGTTTTATTTTCTGATACTAGAGATTATATCGAAAGGAAGTCTGTTCCAGAGGTTAACTGTTCTCAGTGTATAAAAATATTTTCTATTATTGGTTTTAAACCTTTCAAGTTTAATCTGCAATGGGTATCCCCTGGTGTCTAATATTTCATCTTTATTTTCGATATTTAAATCCACCATTTATTTATTAGCTTTTAAATATTAGCAGGCCCATCGACTCAGCGGTTGGATTCTTCGTGACAAGCCATCATGGAGTTGACAGTAGACTCGAGTCGCTGGAGGGCGGGCCAGGGAAGAAGGCGTGAACGTCTCAGGACTGCTCTACCTTCTGTGGGGAAGGGAGGGGAATACAGACCGGTAGCTTGCCCGACACCAGGCGGAGACCCGAGGTACAGCAAGTCCTGCAGTAGTGGGGGGGGAGGGGCGAGGGAGCTGTGTGGTGGACGTCTGCACCTAGTGCCTTGAAATCAGGGCCCAACACCATGCAGGAAAGATCCGGAGGAAAAACACCAACGCAGCAACGGGTAGACGGAACACCAGTGCTGACCCTGATTGCAACTGCCTGCCTGACCACCAGGGGACCAGACGAAAAATTCAGAAACATTGGGGTGGGGCCCGCCCGTGTGCCACCTGGGGAGTATAAACATGAGCTCTCTGGGGGAACTTCCGGGGATTCAGGTAAGGCTGAATCACGGGGGTAGCTCCAGGTGTCTCCCAAAGAAGCGGAGCTCCGGCGTGGGAGGAGGATAAATAGAAAGTTTAAAATAAATAAATAAATCTACCATTAATAGTGAGTCATTTAGAATGTCATAGTGAAAAAGAATATCTCCTGTCTTCTGACTTCCAGGCTATGAAGTCCCAATTTGGCTACCCTCTCTTTGTAAGACAGAGACTATTAAAAGAGACTATTAATTTAGTATGTATTTGTTGGATCTATTTTTCTTGTGTGTCTCTCTAAATTTTTTAATAAAAATATATACAAAAAAAAAATTACACTGACAAAGAACTGGAAGGGGACAGGATCAGTTGTGTTCCAGGACAGTAGCTGCTGCTGTTGTTTTCACAGGGTTCTTGTGGATTTTACTTGGTAGGTTAGTTCTTTTCTTTCTTACTTCTAAGGGGCTAGCAGGGTATTGTTTTGGGTGCTGCTGGATGTTTGTAAACTGATTTGTTGGCTGTAAGTGGGGCTCGTTTTGTGGATGTTTCACTGTGTAACAGGCTGCGCTGGTAGAGGCCTATTTTTTCTGATTTAAAACCTATTTGGTGGGATTTGCTTGGGCCTGGTTCTTTGGCTGCTGGGCTTGGAGGGGAGACACAGGGCTGATACACTCTCTCTCGAGTCAGGTGTCTGCCCAGGACCCTCCCTCCCAGAAGTCTGAATTTATAGGGAACACCTGCCCTGCAATTGGAGGAAAAGGCTGCAGGTGCAGCTCATGTAGCTCTAGCCACTGGGGTTGGATTTAAAGGCTGGGAGAGAGGAGCTTAGGAGTTGTTCATTTCCTTATAAGTTTAATGTGTTGTACTGCACCTAGTAACAGGGTTACTGGTGTACAGTGGGACTGTCTCTAAGATTAGTGGGTGACCTGATTAGGCAGTAGGGGTATCTTGGACTAGGGGGGAACCTGGTGGCTCACCCAAGGAAACCTATTTGGAAGGGGATGGAACCACACATCATTAGGGCCGGCATCTTTGGGAGGGTGGTGGGGTGCACAGAATGTGGAGCAGCCATGATACTGGACTGGGCTTGGAAGTTCGGTGGTTGCCCAGTGTGCTACCAGCTAGCACAGCTTAGGGAGGAGGTTGCGGGGATTAGGAGAAAGCTGGGGGAAGGGGAGTGGTATGGTTGGGGAAGGGGGCTGGGAATCTTCCACAGGGTTGCACCAAGCACTGGGGGTGGGGGCATAGGGAAAGGAGTGCAGGAGAATACTCAGGGGTCACATAGGGACCCTGGCAGAGGGGGTCCAAAAGGACACTACCAAGGAAGCAGGCAGGTAACTGGGGACCCTCACAAAGGGGGGGACGGAGGGACATTCTCAGGGAAGTAGGCAGATGGCCAGGGCTGGACAGAAGGAAGCAAGGCGGGGAGGTGGATCAGACCTTACATTCAGTAACCGCTTCAATTCTCTTCTTCTGCTCAAGGATGAGGGGGTGATGTAGCTACGACAGGGGTGGTTAGAGACGGAAAGGGAGTGGGAGGCAGGAGGCAGGGGCCAGATAGCAGGAAGAACAGGGGGGGACCTGGAATGCAGGAGAATGGGGGGAGCAGTGAATCAGAGCAGGAGGGGCAGGGGGAAGAGGGAAGAAAGCGCAAGGACAAGGACCAGTTGGGAGGAAAGGTAAAGGAGAAGGACCAGAAGTACAAGGAGGATTCAGTAAAGGGAGCTGAGGGTTTAGGCCAGGGGAGCACGACGAGCAAGGAGGAACTAAATGGAGACAGGAAGAAAGGGAGGATGAGCCAGGCTAGTTTAGTAGATGGGGAGAAGGACCAGTTGCGAGCAGTGAGGGGGAATTAGCAAGGTACAGAAGGATACTCAGGAGGAGGAGAGGCATAGGATTGGAGGAGGAGTGGCCATGGTAAATAAGGAGGGGTGGCATGTGGCACCCAGATAGGGGAGGAACAAGGAGCCAGCTGGGTGGAGGGCCTGTAGAAAGGATGAGGGACATGGAAGGGGGGAATGGAGGAAAGGAGTGGTCAGAGTGCTCCTGCTGGGGATTCTATGATCAGGGTATCAAATGGGATAGGGAGGAGAAGCCTGGCCAGTTAGAACAAGATGCTTCCATGGACTAACGGTGCACAGGGCTAAGCACGAGGTATATCAGCTGGCAAAGGATTGTGGGGGTTCCCCAGACATACTGGTCCACCTGGGTACAAATGACATTGAGGGAAATAGCGAGCTAGAGATACAGGCAAGATTCAGGGAGCTTGCCAGGGTCTGTCATGACATAGGATGCAGTTTCCTTCTCAGAAATCCTGCCAGTGCCAAGGGCTAGTGGGGAACACAAAAGGAAAATTAGGGAGATAAACCAGTGGCTCAGGGAGTGGTGTGAGGCCAGAGGGTATGGGTTGATGGGGGATTGGGGGGAGACCTGGGAGGATAAGGAGCTGTATACGAGATAGACTACATCTCAATTTGGAGGGAGGAATCCTTAAGTTGAAAATAGAGGGTTCATTGGTGAAAGTGGGGTTTAAACTTGTGAAGGGGGTGGGATGGGAGAAAAGGCTGTCAAGGGGTGCCGATAAAGGAGGATCTGTCTCCACCCCTGGAGACCAGGAGGATTGCAGGAAAAGGCCAACTGGCAAAGTGCAGACCAGGGGAAAACAGAATCCCCATGGGAACACGAGCAGGGGAAATGGAACTATAGGGAAAGGGTGGAAGGTAGTCCTGCTAAATGCCAGGAGCTTGGGCAATAAAATACCTGAGCTCCAGGCGATGCTAACTGAGGAGCAGTGGATGTGGCAGGGTCACTGAGACTTGGGCCACTGCAAGACATGACTGGGACCTGAACCTGGAGGGTTACACTATGTTCAGGAAGGACAGGGGGGAGGGAAGGGGAGGAGGGGTAGCAATGATAGTCAAAAACTGCATTGGCATAGGGGGAGTAGAGGAGGCGGAGGGAACCGTGGAGGCGATTTGGGTCACCTTGATAACAAGGGGGGGCAAGAGAGTAAAAATAGGAGTGGTGTATAGACCCCCTGCCCTGGCGGAGGAGCTGGAGGACAGTCTGGTGGCAGATGTTAGGAGACACTGCAGACTGGGCAGAGGAACGGTGGTGGTGTTGGGGGACTTAAACATGCCAGGAACAGACTGGGAGACTATGACATCCTCTGTGACCAGGGAACAGAGGTTGTTGGATGTCTTTCAAGACGCGTTCCTAACTCAGCAGGTGAGGGAACCCGACCAGGAGGCACGGGTACTGGATGTGTTCCTGGCAGACAGTGACCAGATTGGGGCTTGGAGGTAAGGGACCCATTGGCGGGAGGACCATGCCACGGTCTGGTTCTGCCTGGACCTAGGAGGGGTAGAAGGCTGCACAAAGACGGAAGTAACCGACTTCAGGGGGCGGATTTTAAGGAAATGGGAAGGATCCTTAAGGAGCATTTGGATGGGATTGGGTCAGACATGGACGCTGATAGTAGGTGGGAAATCATCAGGACAGGGGTGCAGGATGCTACCAGCACCTGTGCAAGAGTAAGACGAAAATGCGGTAGGGCCCAAAAACCCTGTTGGTGGACCAGGGAGGTCCAGGAGGTGGTGCGGGGAAAGAAAGCAGCCTATAAGCAATTCAAGTGCTCAACGAGTGAAAGGGATCGAGGGGAGTACGAGCTGATGGCTAGAAGGACCACTAGAGTGGTGAGGGCGGCTAATGCAAGGAAGGAGCAGAACCTGGCCAGGGAAATTAGGAGAGGGAACAAGGGGTTCTTTAGGTACATTGGGGAAAAACGAAGGGTGAAGGGGCAGATTAGCAGGATTAAATCAGGGGAGAGATGGGCACAAGACCCGGGGGAGCAGGCTGAGGTACTAAATGAGTACTTCACCTCAGTTTTCACCAGGGAAAATGGGGGTGCTGCATCATACATGGGAGGAGACAGAGATACTGAGGAGGGGGGGACCCTTACCGATCGGCAGGTCTGGGGAGAGGGGGAGGCATCACTGGCAGGTGGGGGGAGGGCTAAGTAGGGAGAAGAGGTACCGGAAGTGGAAATCACAGCAGAGAGAGTGAGGGAAGCCCTCAGCTCCCTTAAGACGGAGAAAGCACCGGGGCCGGATAAATTACATCCCAGAGTGCTGAAGGAACTTGCAGATGTCCTGGCGAAACTCCTGGCAGAGCTTTTCACCATCTTTCTGAGGACAGGGTGGGTGCCCCAAGACTGGAAGGTGGCGCATATAGTGCCTATCCACAAGGGGGGATCAAGGGAGGTGGCAGGGAACTACAGGCCTGTCAGCCTAACATCGGTGGTGGGCAAGGTGATGGAGGGCATTGTCAAGGAGAGGCTGGGGGACCTGGATAAGTCAGGGTGCCTGGACGATAGACAGCATGGATTCATCCCAGGGAAATCATGTCAGACAAACCTGGCGGAGTTCTATGATTGGGTGACAAGTGCCTTGGACCTGGGTAGACCAGTGGATGTCCTCTTTCTAGACTTCAGCAAGGCATTTGACTCTGTTCCTCACATGGGCCTGCTGGATAAGCTGGGAGAAATGGGGGTGGGGAACCAGATGATCAGATGGATAGGCAATTGGCTCCAGGACCGGACCCAGAGGGTCGTAGTTGGTGGGATAGTCTCATCCCCAAGGAGGGTCATTAGTGGGGTCCCACAGGGATCAGTCCTTGGGCCCTTGTTTCAACGCCTACGTATCTGACATAAGGACAGGAATCAGGAGGAGATGAGTCTCTTTGCAGATGACTCGAAACTGGGGGAGGTGGTGGATGGGGAGGAGGAGGGTGACCTACAGGGGACCTGGAGGCTCTGGAAAGATGGTCTAGAAAGTGGAAGCTGAGGTTCAATGCAGGAAATGCAACGCACTCCACCTGGGGCCAGAAACCCAGGCCAAGTGTACACCCTGGGGGAATGCTATAAGTCTCGATGGCTGAGAGGGACCTGGGGTGGTGGTGGATGTCAAGATGAACAACTCTGAGACTTGTAGGAGGGCAGCAGCCAAGGCCAACAGGATGCTGGGATGCATCGCTGGGGATCACCTCCAGAAGGAGGAAGTGATACTTCCTCTGTATAACTGTTGGTGAGGCCGCACCTTGAGTACTGCGTGCAGTTTGGAGGCCACACTTAAAGAGGGACATTAACCTCCTGGAGAGGTCCAGAGGAGGCAACCAAAATGATTTGGGGCTTGGGGACAGGACTTATGAGGAGACGCTCGAAGAGCTAAATATGTACACATTGGAAGAGAGAAGGGACCAGGGGGACATGATAGAGGTCTTCAGGTACATGAAGAGGGTAAATAGGGGAGGAACAGTCAGGGTGCTTCAAAGGAAGGAGGAAGGGGCCACTAGAGGGCATGGGTGGAAGCTGGAGGGGAAGATTCAGGGAGAAAGGAGGAGGTGCTACTCACTGAGAGGGTGGTGGAGCCATGGAATGCACTGCCTAGGGGCTGGTGGAGGCAGAGACAGTGGAGGGGTTCAAGAGGGGTGGGACAGGTACAGGGAAGGGTTCTGGAAGCAAAATCCAATGCAGCAAGAATATCCGGAACTGGGAAGGGAGAAGCCAGAGAAGGCGAGGGGGACAGCAAGGTCAGCACCCAGGGTGGGGGCTGACCAAACGAGCAGACACGAAAGACCATTAGGCCTATTCTGCTGGCATTTTAGTATGTTAGTATGACATTTAAAATTACCCACCAACTAGTCACGCTGACATCTTGTAAATAAGGTAGGACTGGGTGTAGCCCGCAAGGAGCAGGGAAAACTATTCCACACCCGAGGAGCGGAATAAGAGAAGGACTTTTGACCTGTAGAGCTCCGGAAGCAAGAGAAAATATTGATTAGTAGGTCCCAGGAACTTAACACAATTCTTAAATGAAAAAAACGCCAGCAAAGGAGTTACTTGAGTTGCAGGGAGTCTGTGAATCAAGCAGCCTGAAAATAAAACCTTTGACATCTGGGGGAAACCATAAACGTTGTTTTTCTGTTCAGAGTGCTATTATACCTGACAAAGAGACCTGTGAGTGCAGCCCCAAAAGCTTACATACTAAAACACGTTTGTACAATACGTGTTACTCCAATGAAAGATGTTAAAATACACAGCAACCGCAATGTCTGTGATAGCTATCACGGGTTTTGTGGCAGGGAGGTCTTGTAAGACTAACTAACTGGGTAACAAAGGCAGTGAATAAGGGCCACGCTGTGGATTTACTCGACTTCAAGTTTCAGCAAGGCTTTCAAACTCGGTATCACATGGAAGACTGCTGAAGAACCTGGGTGCGGCTAGGAACATAGTTAAATGGGTAAGCTAGTTGATGGAGAGACAGCAGAGCGTGGTGGGAAACGGGGGCATATCGGAAGACAGGGAGGTCATGGCTGGGGTGCCATAGGATCTGTCCTGGGTCCTGCCATATTCAATATGTTAATTAGCAGCACTGGAGAGGGCATCCAAGTTGCGTCTCTTCACAGATGATGCAAAGCTCTCTGGTATGATAGCAAATGATATTCAAAGCCAAAAAATGCAAGATTATGCATCTGGGGGAAAAAAAACACCATACCAGGACAGAGTACTGAATGGGAGGGGTTAAACTTGAGCACTACTGCAGAGGAAATGGGCCAGGGAGTCATTATAAGTAACTCCTTCAAATAATCAAGCCAGTGTACCAAAGCCTATACAATGTAAAAAAAAAAATCTGTGCTTTTTCAACATTTTATTCCCCATGCTCTGCTGAGCACTTCCCTGGTACTCTTTCCCACCGGCAGTGTACTATCTCAGAGTAATTTGTTCAGTTTTCCTTTGTTTTCATTTACATTTCTGCCACCCGGCATGCTGTACTGGAATCCCCTCTGCTACCAACTGCAGATGTGTATGACTGGCAATATTACATAGGGACATCGGGACAGTTTAGTACAAGGTCCCACTGCAGTAACCAAACGACAGGATGTGACCTGAAGGGGGAGTGCAGCTGAAAATTAGCCGCGATATTTACTGTGGCGCCACAATTCAAATAAATTGCAAATATCTAAAAAAAAAAAAAAAAAAACTAAAGATGGCCGAAAAAAAATATTTACAGATATGGAAACTGGAACTATGGCCACATGCTTCCAGCCAAAAAGCAGAATTTTGATAAATCACTTCCTGATTATCTAGTACTGCTGCTTTAAAGGATGCTATGGTGTATCAGAAGGTGTACTGACAGCAGCAAAACAACTCTAGGTCACTGGTGAGGCTGCCCCTGGATTACTGTGCTCAAGTTGTGGAGTCCGCACCTAAAGAAAGGACAGGGACTGACTGGAGACGGTGCAGTGCAGGGTAATCCAGATGATTCCGGGCCAAGAGAGCAGAACTTTCTACAATCGTCTCACGACACTGAACATGTACTCACTGGAGACCAAGTGAGAAAGGAGGGATATGTTAGAGACCTTCAAGTTCCTGAAGGGAATAAACAAGGGGAATTACGGGGAACTATTTGGCAGGAGTAGACAGTCAAGAACCTAAGGTCACAAGTGGATACTGTTGGGGGAAGGTTTAAGATGGATGTGAGGAAGCTCTATTTTACGGAAAGGGTGGTGAAGCCATGGAACAGTCTGCCAAGGGAGGTGGTGGGTGCCAAGACAGTAAATCTTTTCAAGCATGGCTGGGATAGAATGGAGGGTTTGGTGGTTGCTCAGGTCAGTAGCAGTTGGGAGAAGAGGGGAGGAGGTGGACCAGGAGGGATAAAACACTGTATGGACAATAGGTCCCGGGGGCAGACAGGGAATTCCAGTCAGACTAGATGGACCTCTGGTCTGTTTCTACCATCACTGTCTATATTTCTGTGTTGCAAAGATAATTAGCATGCCTTAATTAGTGCCCCCTCCCAGTGCATTATCAATACCACCGACATTCCCTGCACACACCAAAACAATATGATGGACAGTTTTATAACCGTTTTGCCCGCTGATCTTATAACCCATATTCATAGCAATGTACCCCCATAAACATGAATGTAGTAATGCAGGATTCCATCCCCACCCCCCCAAAAAATGTGAGTTTCTGGTAGACAATACTGGAAAAGTTTTACCATTATCGTTAAAGTTTAGTACCAGACAAGTTAGTTTTGCTCGGATTAGCCATGCCCTTTCTCTTTCCCTCCTTGTCTGACTGTAAGCCTTAAAACCGTAGCCTGGAGGGGTTTATTCAAAGATCAACAATGGTGCGTGTTGTAACACTAAACGGGTTTGGTTTGAATGGGATGCATCTGGAGTAGAGCACAACAGAAAGTTTCTAAACGGCAGAAAAGCGGTTTTATTTTTTTAAAGTAAAAACTTGGAGAAATGGTTAACTTGAGCAAAAAAAAAATGTAACATATGTTCCAAACTGCTCTTTAACTATGAAAAAAAACGTGGCTGTGTCCTTTTTTGAGTGCTCCATAAAAGCTAGACATTAGAACATGCGCGGGTAGTTTCCTTGAGACTTTTGAAAGGAGAATCCCCACAAGTTTAGATGTCGCGGTGAAATATAAAGTCCCGATTCTAACCCCACCTCCCTCCCGTTTTGCAGGAAAAAAATGTTCAACAGCAGGTTAGCCGCAGCGATCCCTCCCTGCACTACAGGGGACCTGCTCGAACCCTGGGTCGGCCCGGAAAGCGTTAATCATTGGCAAGCGAGATCAAGCCAGGCTTGGGCTGCATGAACCCAGCAGTCTGAATCGAACTTGGCGGTTAACAAAGTGACTGAAGTCGATCTGCAAACATGCCCCAGCAGCACAACCTGCAGCTCACTCACTGCTTGGCAACAAGTGGGCTGCATTCCTTTCTCTAGGGAGAGGTGCTAGACAGAGATGGGGTTGGGGGGCAGCATTGTGCGCAGAGTGGCAGCTCGGCGCTACCTGCAGCTTCTCTCATGGGCAGAGAAAGCTGAAAGTTCGGAAGCAAAAGTGCCGTGCCGAGAAGCGCAGCACAAAACTACAGTGATGTGCACATAGTTTCAATAACGCCCCCCCACACACACACACACACAGCACCAAACAAAGAGGGTAAGGAACAGTAATCCCCGATTTCGGAATTAATTTAACGATCAAACATAAACATGATCTGCCTGGGTTCAGGTTGTACTTTCATAGAAAAGACCATTTACTGAGATGGCTAGCTTTGTCCCCGGTCCCGCCGCGCCATCCCTCTCCGCTCCTGGTGGGACTCGATCTCTCAGAAGTTGCAAGCTCGCCCCCACCCCTCCTTTGCCAATCCCATGCTTTACCTTACAGGAGTAGGTATGGTGCACTGGGTCCATGTTCATGATCTCCTCCACCGTGCCCGTTAACACCACATTAGCTGCCTCCTCCCTCCTTTCCAACTCTTTCTCGGGACAGCTCGCCCTGCACGCTTGAGCCCAAACTGCGATCACTAGAGTAAAAGTCCAACAACACCGAGGAGGGTTCGCGACCGCCCTCCGCCACCGGCTCCCCATGCTCGGTAGGTTCCTTCCTGGTATAGCGGCAGAGAAAATCCGGGCACGATCGGCCAGATGGAGCTAAAACAAGACGAGCAGGTCACTGAACGTTGCCGGGTTGCTCCCTGCGCCTAAGGTGCTCCACGCAGCAGCTCCAGAGCCGGGTGAGAGACAGCCAGGGGAGGCAGCGGGGCGCTGGGCTGTAGGAATGTGAGGCGCCACCGGGAATATGCTGCTCCGCTCTCCCTTTCACTCTCAGCAGCAGCAGCTCGCTGATTTGCATGCAATCTGAATTGCTGATAAGACTGCATAGAAAAGCCCTGATCTGCGTCTTTTTTTTCCCTCACTCTCTCTCCATGTTGCAGAGAGGCGAGAAACGCCACCCCCAGGAAATGCAGCTCAAATCAGGTTAATAGATAATGGGAGCCACAACGTGATCCGACTTTTAAAGGTGAAGGAGGAAGGAAGGAAAAGTGCTGCCCAAACACATTCAGAACCTCCTGGTCTCCTGCAATCCACTGCCACTGGGTTTGGGGAAAGCAGACAGACAGTTTGATCTTGTCCTGTCAGTCTTGGGTCAATATAGGGGCACACATTCCTCAGATTTCTGCTCTTTCACAAACACCTTCCTTATTTATTCTGTGAACTTTCTGAAAATAAGTTTCCAGTAAAAGTGAGAGGTTTTCCATTTGGAATGTAAGGGTGTAAGGTAACTGCTAGTATGCTGGAATTCTCCACAACCTAAACTGAGATCCCCAGGAGGCCACGAGGATACTGGTTTGGACTGGGATTCAATTATTTTTGAAAATTCTGTCTCAGCAGAATGTTTCAGAATATCACCTTGGAAACAGGGTGATTGCAGGTTCAAACCTTACAGGAGACGGGATGCTCTAGACCTAAAGAGCGGCGGTGGAGGTGAGAGAACAAGGAGTGATTTAATGAAAAATAGATTTTAGGAGGGCTTCAGCCCCCCCTCATGCCGTCCCACATACACTTGAAGCACCCTAGCCAAAAACTCTCTGCGTGATCATGGGTCAAGGGTCATTTATCCTCTCAGTGCTCCCATTCCACCCAGCTGCAAAAATTGGTGTAAGTCTGCAGGACCCCACAGGAAACAAGATGTTCTATCTCAGCTGAATTATCCTGTGTAAATAAATGGTAATATAAACATGTTCAGCAGCATTTATATTCACTTATAAACTTACTTTTTTTTATTTACTGGGTAAGATCCCTTAGGCAACTAAATGGCTATTTACAGGTACGAGTTGGGAGAGTACAAATGTCGTGTTAACAAGAGGAAACTTGAGGACCAGGCAAGCACTATGAATAAGTCCACAAATACAAATTGTGGTAAAAATTGATGGAACCACAAAAGCAGTACATCAACCTGACTACAGAGAGCGAATACTTTATACAGTGATAAGCCCAAGCAAGGGGAGGAGAAACAAACTCATAGCTAGGGAAACAAACTGGCATTGGTATTGGAGATTGTCTTGCACTTGTAGTCAAACATACCTCTGAGCCTTTTGTCCCTGAAATCTGGGACACGGACACTTCTCATATACTGTAACACAGTAACCGAGACAAAAGGAACACGGTATCATGCTTCCCCACAAATCTAGCTTGCTGGGTCATTGATTCCCTGGATTCAAAATGAAGCCAATAGTAAAACTCAGCTACATGTTTGTGCATCTCGTATAGCTGGATCTGGGTTCAAAATTAAGCCAATGGTTAAAGCAGCAGTACTACGAAAAACAAAATTTGCGCTTTTTTGACAGTTTGTTCCCTGTGCGCTGCTGATCATATACCTGGGACTCTTTCCCGCCGGCATCATACTATCACCGAGTAATTTGCTCAGTTATCCTCTGCCTTTTTTTACATTTCTGCCACCAAGCATGTTGCACTGGAACCCTCTCTGCCGCCAACTGCAAATCTGTATGACTTGCAGGGACCTCGGGAATGGTCAGCAGAGGGTCCCACTGCTGTTGTCAAAAAACATGATGCGACCTGAAGGAAAAGCACAGCTGAAAATTAGTCAGCTGCCATATATATTGTAGCACCACAGCAATTCAAATAAATTGCAAATATCTAAAAATCTAAAGATGGCTGAAAAAAATATTTACAGGTATGAAAACTAGAACTTTGGCCGCATGCTTACAGCCAAAAAGCAGAATTTTGATAGATCACTTCCTGATTTGGTAGTACTGCTGCTTTGAGGTTGGTGCTATTGTTGCTCAGAATCCGCTGAATGGAATCAGATTTATTGCATTCTGACCCTTTTTTTAAATTTAGGATTCTCAGATCTGCACTCTGAAAATCCTAAACTGAATCCTAAAATCTATGTTACACAGATTTCAAATCCGAATCCAATATCTGATTTCTAGGTCCCCCTAGGATTTAAAATGAAATTGAAACAGGATTTGGAAGTTCCTAAAATTCTAAGTCCTAAAATAGGACCAGAATTAGTTGCTTCCAAGCATCAATACTCTGTGTCAGGACAAGGCCCTTCCAAGAGATGAGTGCTAAAGGTTAGGTTATGCTTGTGTGCGCGGGTACATTTCACTGTATATCTCACTGTACCTGTGCCTGCTTATCTTTGGCCTGAGCTATGCCTGAAACTGGTCTCTGGAGTCCATGCACCCACCTGGTTAACAAATTAAATAAATAAGATGCTGACCCACCGGCGCAATGGCAGCTTGTCCAGCTGCGATGCTGACGACCCAGGATCAGGAATGGACTCAGGACGTCGGAGGGTCGGCCAGGGGAGAAGGATCAGGTATCCTAGGGACTGCTCTCTAGGGTGTGGGGGGGGTTGCATGTGCGGTACGCTATGGACCCCTGGCAGAGGCTGTGGGAGCTGCAGTGCAGGCACCATATCATTGGGGGGAAGGGCGGATGCTAGTCATTATTGCATGTCCCCAATACAGCCTATAAAATGCAGGCCCCACATGTGAAGCTCTACCCCACCGCCTCCACTGCCTACTGTGTCCACTGGGTGGCGCCCCAGTCCCGTGGCCCCACCCTGGGGGTAAACTACCATTGACCTGCAGAGGGGGTGTCCACCCAGTGGCCTCGCCCATGGGGATAAGCCTGGGCATAGGGAGATGGCGGGGAAGGGGCTGAGAAGATCCCTATGGAGGTTAAGGGAGCAGCCATAAAACATTTTTTTAAAAATTAAATAAATAAGGTCTTTGCCCTTGGAGGTGCTTTGTCATGTTGCTAAGTTCAACCACTGGATTCATTTTGAACCCTGATAGAAATACAGAAACATAGAAGCACAGACTTTGACGGCAGATAAGGATTGCTTGGCCCACCTAGTCTGCCCATTTCCCTACCTAGAGGATAAGCTGCAGATCCTATTTAACCAACAGCCTATTTTTTCCTACCCCCCACAAAAATTGCCTTATGTCTGTCCCATGCATTCTTGAATTCTCCCACAGTTTTAGACCCCACAACCTCCTCAAGAAGACTGTTCCATGCGTCCACCACCCTCTCTATGAAAAAATACTTCCTCATATTGCCCCTGAGCTGTCCCCCCTCTATCTTCAGATTGAGTCACCTTGTTCTTGCACATCTTTTTTCTGAAAGATGCTACACTCTTGGACTTTGTTGATTCCACTGAGGTACTTAAATGTTTCGATCATGTCCACCCTCTCCCTCCTTTCCTCAAGGGTATACACATTAAGCTCCTTTAGTCTATCCTTGTATGGCTTCTCTTGCAGACCCTGCACATTTTAGTTGCCCTCCTCTGAACTGACTCCATCCTGTCTATGTCTTTGTGAAGATGGGGTCTCCAGAACTGGACGCAGTACTCCAGATGGTGTCTCACCAACTGTCTGTACAGGGGGATAACAACTTCCTGTTTTCTGCTGGTGATACCTCTCCCTATACATCCCAGTATCCCCCCAGCCCTCCCTACTGCCTTCTCACATTACTTGCCAACCTTAAGGTCATCTAATATGATTACCACAGGTCCCTTTCCGTTTTGGTTGTTGTTACTACCTCCTCCCCCCCATTGTGTAATCTTCCCCTGGGTTTTTGTTTCCCAGGTGCATTACTTTGCACTTCTTTGCATTGAATCCAAGCTGCCATACTTCTGACCATTCCTCCAACCTTGCCAAGTCCCTTCTCATCCTTTCCATGCCTCCTTGTGTATCAACCCTGTTGCAGATCTTTGTGTCATCTGCAAAGAGGCATACTTTTCCTTCCAGTCCCTCTGCAATGTCACTTATAAAGACATTAAAAAGGACTGGATCCAGTACTGAACCTTGCAGTACCCCACTAGTAACCCCTATTTCTTCAGCATGGACTCCATTTACAATTACCTTCTGTGTCCTGTTGTTCAGCCAATGTTTTACCCAGGCTACCACCCTGGGACCCACTCCCAGGCTGGTTAATTTGACTACTAATCTTTTGTGTGGGACTGTGTCAAATGCCTTGCTAAAATCTAGGAAGGCCTTGTCCACAGCCCCTCCCTGGTCTACTACTTTAGTCACCCAGTCAAATCAATTAGATTTGTCTGACATGACCTTCCCGCTGTGAACCCATGCTGCCTTGGGTCCTGTGCCCCACTGGCCTCTAGGTACTCAACAATTCTTTCTTTCAGAAGTGATTCTATCACTTTTCCTACCACAGAGGTCAAACTGACAGGTCTGTAGTTTCTTGCCTCTGTCTTGGTCCCACTTTTGTGATGGGGAATCACATCCGTCTTCTTCCAGTCCTCAACTACCACGCCATCCTCCCATGATTTGTTAAAAAAGGGTAGTCAGTGGTATCACTAGTTCTCTGCTTAATTCTTTAAGAATTCTGGGGTGAATTCCATCTGGCCCGATTGCTTTGTCCACCTTCAGTTTTAGGAGTTCTTTTAGAACCCTTTCTTCTGTGAAAGGACTGGGATCAACCCCCCCTCTCCAGAGTGCTTCTGTTAATTGGATTAGGCACCTCCCCCACTTCCTCTTTTGTGAATACTGAACAGAAGTATTCATTCAGTATCCCTGCTTTTTTCACTGTCACTCTCTGCCCACCCACCATCCATTCTATTCAGCCTCACTATCCCTCCCTTTGTCTTTCTACGCTCCCTGATATACCTATAAGAGGTTTTATCCCCCTTCTTAACCGAGTTAGCTATCTTTTCCTCAGTTTGGGCCTTTGCTATGCTGACTTCTCTCCCTGCTTGCTTCTGCCTTAACTGGTACAGTTCTCTGTCCTGCTCCTTCTGTGTTTCCTTATACTTCCTAAATGCTATCTTTTTCTCCCTAACCTTCACTGCCACCTCTTTTGAGAACCATAGTGGCTTTTTCTTTCATTTTGATTCATTTATTTGTTTCACACAATGGCTTGTTGCCTCTGTGATGGCAGTTTTGATGTTTCCCCATTGTTGCTCCACCCCTCCTTCTAGCCTGTTTACTAGTGCTTTTCTAAGGCACTCTCCCATCTTGCCAAAGTCAGCCCTCCTGAAGTTCAGAACCCTCACTTTTGTATGACTTGACTCTGTAGCTGAGTTTATCGTGAACCACGCTGTTTGGTGGTCACTTGTTCCCAAATGGCTACCCACTTCTAGATCTGAGATCCTCTCACTGTACCCATTTGAGAGTACAAGGTCTAAGATTGCTCCATCACGAGTGGGTTCCAAAACTAGCTATTTGAGGCATGCCACCTGAAGGGCATCAAGAATGACCCGGCTTTTGGATGTGGCTGCCTCAAAGGTGCTCCAGTTAACATCTGGCATATTAAGGTCCCCCATCAACAGTATCTCCCCTTTCTCTGCCATCCTAAGGCTGCCTTCTCTCATATGCTTGTCCATTCCTTCCCCCTGACATGGGGGTCTATATACAACCCCTGTGCGGATTGTGGTGCCATTTCCAGTCTCTAAGGTGACCCACAGTGCCTCCTCTCCTCCCTGTTTACTCTTTTGTTCAGTTGCTTTTATCCCTTCCCTTACATGGAGAGCTACCCCCCCTTCTGCCCTCCCTGTCTCTCCTGTAGTTTGTGTACCCTGGTATGTTAACATCCCAGTCATGGTTCTCTGTGTACCATGTTTCTGTGACTGCTACGATATCCAGGCATCCCTCTTCCATCAAGGCCACCAGTTCGGGGAGCTTGTTGCCCATACTACGGGCATTGGTACTCATTACCCTCCATTTCTTGATGGCCTTACCCCTTTTTGCCCCATCCCTGTCCTTATTGGACAGCTTATTGATCCAGTTGTATCAGAGGCATCGACGTGCCGCTGAGCTTTACCATCTGTTTTATTTATTTTACTTTCGGTGTATCTCCCTCAGCCGGCCGCAGTCCGTCTCAGAACCCCAGGCAGCCCCAACACCATCAGCCCCGCCATCTAACAGGACTTACTCTTCTCTAGGAATGTAGCCCCATGACATCCCCTCCCAGTGGTGGAGGTCCTCAGACTGCATCGCTTCCTTCAGATAGGCTTCATTGGTGCTCCCAGGGTGAGCCTGGGTCAGTGGGGGTGTGGGGTCTGCAGGCTGCCATGAGCCATCATAATGCATGGTTACATTTTCTTAGTCCCCACCCCCCGAGATGCTGGCTGACAGATATGCTCACACAGGCATGTACAGACAGCCAATCCACTGCCCCAACCCCAAGACTGCACTCTCGCCTGCACCGTCCCTTGTGGTCAACTAGATGGTAGTCATGCAGCGACAGTGATACCCCCTCCCTCCCCAGAGGAGTAGCGCATCCTGTCAGATGCTCAGTCCTCTTCCCTCAGCTGGCTCTCTGATGACACAGGTTCATTCCCAAACCTGGGTTGTCGGTGTCATGAGGGGTAGCACTATCGCTGCACCAACGGGCCGGTTCCATCAATTTTATTTTGACTCCATGGGGACTCCAAGTCTCCCGAAATAGCTTAGCAACCTACGTAGTAACATAGTAGTTTAGGGTCAGAAGGGACTCTACAGTATGTCCTTAGGGAGGGCTGGGGGGATACTGGGATGCATAGGGAGAGGCATCAGCAGCAGAAAACAGGAAGTTGTTATCCCTCTGTACAGACAGTTGGTGAGACCCCATCTGAAGTACTGTGTCCAGTTCTGGAGACCCCATCTCAGCAAAGACATAGACAGGATGGAGGCAGTTCAGAGGAGGGCAACTAAAATGGTGCAGGGTCTGCAAGAGAAGCCATACGAGGAGAGGCTAAAGGAGCTTAATATGTATACCCTTGAGGAAAGGAGGGAGAGGGGGACGTGATAGAAACTTTAAGTACCTCAGTGGAATCAACAAAGTCCAAGAGGGTAGCATCTTTCAGAAAAGAGATGTGCAAGAACAAGGGGATACAATTTAAAGATGGGGGGGGGGGAGGTTCAGGGGCAATGTGAGGAAGTATTATTTCACAGATAGGGCAGTGGATGCATGGAACAGCCTTTCTGAGGAGGTTGTGGGGTCTAAAACTTTGGGAGAATTCAAGAATACATGGGACAGACATAAGGTAATTCTTGTGGGGGGTAGGAAGAAATAGGCTGTTGGTTAACTAGGATCTGCAGCCTGTCCTGTAGGTAGGGAAATGGGCAGACTAGATGGGCCAAGCGGTCCTTATCTGCCATCAAAGTCTATGTTTCTGTGTTTCCTCACCCCTTTTTGCCCCATCCCTGTCCTTATTGGACAGCTTATTGATCCAGCCCATCAGCCCACAATAATAAACAGGTTATAATACGGATGCTGTGGAAACGTAGTAATTTAGGGATTCCTAACTCACTCTACTACCCAGAGTACATTGAGATTCCCTTGGAAAACAGAAATCTGTCCAGACTTATGCTGAATGCCTGTCTCTTCATTTAACAGGTACCCCACTAGGAGAAGAAGTGCCTTTTACTGTACAGGGAAACGTACACAGTGGACCCGCAAAAATGTGGGACACTTCATCAAACATTTCAGGTTGAAGCTCAGAATATGAGAAAGCTGGTTCCTTCATTTGCCCAAGGTTTAATTTTGATTTTCCTTCAAAGTATTAGGAATTTCTGCTTCGAAATCTGGTTTAACAGTAACTTCTGTAAGTGGATGGTGCCTTTTCCATGTGGCTCAGAGCAATTCCAAGGGGTAAAATAAGGGACATCCCTCCTAGTATGGGATCTTTGAGAGGTGTGCTTTCAAATTCCACAAAATGCATAGATAGACAGAAAAAGATACACAGATATGGGCAACGCAGTCTTTGGGAGGGCTCAACAAGTAGGGAACCACTTTATCGATGATTGACACAAAACAGGATGCTTGGGGTCCCCAACACCTAAACATTTATTTATTTATTTGGAAAATGTTTCGCCAGAAAAGACAACATGAGCTGTAAACAGCTCGTTTCCAGAAGGGTGTGTGTGTGTGTGTGTGTGTGGGGGGGATAAGAATTGGGAGAACAGGCAAACACATAGCAATAACAGAGCAATACAAGTACAATTACTAAAACAAAACAGTGTAGTACAATTACAGAGCAGAAATAACCCAGACCAACCGGCCAGGGAAAACAAAGCCATGTTTGTATATAACGTACATTGCAACAACCAAGAGCAGATGATCCAGTAGGGTAAAGGTTAGAGGATGGATAACACATTTGAAGTGCTGGAAGTAGTAGGCTGAGCACAAGATTCGAAGTGCTACTGTATGCCCAAGGGGGGGCAGTTATAAGACAAGTGGGGAAGTGGACAGGCGAGGGGTAGAAGGTGAGGAATGGAAGAGGGAGTGAGAGGGACAGCCAAGATCTAACCCCTTCTGGATGCTGAGAACCCTGCAAGGGGGACAGGACCAGGCAGAAAGGGAGGGGGGAGAAAGGGAGCGGGGAGGTAGAGAAGAGAGCGGTGGAGGAACAGGAGGGGGATAGGGAAGTAGGGAGGTGGCAGGCAATGGATTTGAAAGTGGGGAAGAGGGAGAGAGAGGGGAAGAGAGAGAGACAATCTATATGCCTTCAGGATGCAGAGAACCCTGCAAGGGGTCAGGATTAGAAATTGGGGGTAAGGAAGAGGGGTAGAAGATCTATATCCCTTGAGGATGACAGAGAACCCTGCAAGGGGGACAGGACCAGGCAGAAAATAAGGAGAGAGAGAAGGGGGCGAGGGAGGAGGAGGAATGTAGCAGGTGACCGGAGGGGAGGAGAGGATAAAGACTAGGAGGCTAAAGAAAATAGGGTAAACTAGGAAAGGAAAAGGGACGCATCAGCTGGAGGGGGGAGAGGGGAGTAGTGGGGGGGAAGGACAGCACTAGAGTGTCGAAATAGCACAGTAGGTTGTGGATGGTAGTAGAGAGTCAAAATGGCACAGTAGGTTGTGGTAGGGGGTGGGAGGAGGGGGTATAATAGGTGGTAGGATGTGAGGAAGTAATCAGAGGAAGGGTTCAGTTAGAAGACAAGTGGTAAGTTAGGGATAGAAGAGTAGGGGATAGTGCGCAAGGGTGGGGAGGGTTGCAAAGGTGTTCTAGTAACAAGTATAGTTAGGAGAATAGAAATAAAGTAGAGCTAAGGGATGATGCGCCAGGGTTGGGAGGGTTGAAGGGGGGGCTAAGAACAAGAGCAGTTAAGGGAATAGAAATTATGAAGGGCTAAGGAGATTGAAAATGGGGGACAGGAAAGTCTGATAGGAGGTGGCAGTGAGTTCCAAAGATTTGGGCAGCAGTAGGAGAAAGCTTCCTGGCCTGTGGAGGTAGAGTGACAAGGAATAACTAGAGTGCATGTGTCACTGGATCTGAGAGAACGGGAGGAGGGAGGTGGAGCAGAGAGTGAGGAAGAGAGATAAGAGGGGAGAGTCCCAAACCAGAATTTAGAAGTGAACTTGGCACAGTGAGAGAGACGCCTGCACGCAAGGGAGGGGAAGCTAGAGAACGATACAAGGTACAGTGATGTGTGTGGGAGGGGGAATCAAGAGCAAAGTGACAGAAAGCACTGAAGAGGGTATACAGCCTGGTAAGGGAAGACTTAGGAGCAGCACTGTAGACTGTGTCTCAATAATCAAAAATAGGGAGTATCATTTTCTGAACAAGATTACGCCTAACCGGTAGTGGTAAGGAACTACGATTCCTGTAAAGGACGTTGAGTTTGGGGCACAGTTTTTTCGGGATGGCATTGATATGTACAGAAAAGTTAAGGTGTTGTTCAAGTCAGACACCCAGGTATTTGAAAGAGGTGTTGTCCTCTAGCGTTGCTCCGTCAAGGGTGTGGAAGGAAGGAAGGGAGGGCAGCCTAGACATAAACATCCCATGTCATCCTTATTATTAATAGTATTATTATTTTCTCCTTTTCTGTTTCTGCAGTGTTTAATAGAAATAAGTGCTTGATATATATAATGACAGATCATCAATTTTTCATATTTCAGGGAGCTACATCATAAAGAGGCACTGTCAAATAAAAAAAAATCTCTTATTTTTGACTAAGGTTATCTGTGTAGGTGACCACACTCCATGGATTTGAAAGTACACCCATTTCTCCAAATCTTATTTTTTTTTAAATGAGGTCAGGTTGCCTTGGATGAAAAGATGGTAGGCAAAATTCTAGAGGGAATCTGAAAATTGTACGAAAATAGAATAATAGATTGACAACAGTTAATAGCAAGGCTGTGTTCCCATGGAGGGGACCTAGTGACATCATAAACCACAAGACTGAAGTTCGAGTGGTGTATGATGTGTCGCAATGTTTCCCAAGATGAGAAATCAGCCTCATTGTGCTTCGTTTGACCATTTGTTATAATTTTTTTAACAGCATAGGGCTGGTCACTTGATCTAAAAACAGAGTGGTACCAACCAGTGAGGCAGGGTGTGGCATCTGTCTTGGATGCCTTCTTCCTTGCGGGGAGGGTGCCTGTTTCCACTGCATGACTGTCACCTGGTGGCACAGGAGTGGTATACCATGTAAGAACACTGGTCTCGTTGGTGCGCATGCCCTATGCCAGCACATACAGCATCTGTTCACCTGGTGAGTGACGTGGAAGCAACACACGCCCAGAGCAGAGCCAGCAGGGGAGTTCTGAAGGAAGGGTGGGACCCATGGTGGGGACCATCCTCCTTCTCACAACAACAGTCAGCAGCTGGATTGATCATTCCTCAGGATCACACCCTAGGAGGGGGATAAGGGGAGGGATTACAGGGAAAAACACAGCAGCCCCAGGCAAATAAAACTGCCCCACCCTCATGCCACAGTCGGGCCCTGCTGACTCCTGTGGCTCCTCACTGATTCCTCCTCCTGGTCCTCGACCAGCAAATGAGTGTGCTCCCCAGGTGTGGGGAATGGGGCCAATCCATGGGGAAAAGCTGTGGGTTACGGTTGGAGGTTCCGAAGAAGGCTATTTAGCAGAATTTGTCAGCAGTCTGGAATCTTGGAGGATTTCTACAGTGGGCAAAAGGGCTTAGGCAGGTGGGAGGAGGACTGATGGCAAGTGAGGAGAAAGAATGGGGGACAAAAATAGAAAGTTAAAAAAAAAAAACAAAGTGCACGTTTTTATGTCTGTTTCATGGGCAACTTATAAAAACCAAAAATGCAGCTCAAAGGGAATACTGCAGCACATGGACAAAAATGAGAATTACTCATTGCAGAACAGCCCTAGCTCACAAAAAAGCTGTAATTAGACTACAGTCCACACCAAACTGCAGTGTAAATTATTTTTACTTCATAACACAGATACAAATATTGTGGCATATACAGTGGAAAAAAAATCAACATTTTGCAACAATGAAGTGCTTTGTCAAGAGGAGACAAAGCACTTTATTGTTGCGAAATGTTGAGTATATAACACTGTATTTTTGTATGTATTGTGAAATAAAATAATTTGCACTACAGTTCGGTATGGACTGTAGTCTAATTATGTTTTTTTTATGAGCTAGGGGCTGTTTTGCAGTAAATGTTTCAAGGGGAGCCCCCGAACCAGATGTTGAGCAGTCTCAATTCCCTCTCAGCTGCTGCTGTCTCAGTTTTTCCTCTCAGCTTATGGCCAACACCATATGATAACCCTCTCCTGGTGTCAGTGGGCTGGGCATAGCCCAGAGATACCCTCCATGTCGAGGGGTAAGGTGACATTGCTTGTTGGAAGGTTCCTCCCCCCCCACACTGAGAACGTCACATTCCAGTCTCGCACTCCCAGGTGTACTCTGCCTTTACGCTTTCTGCCAGAACAGAAGTAAGCTAATCTGCAAAGTGTTTAGTTGTTGCCATTTTTACAGAACTATTACGGTTTGACACATGGAAACACAGTCCCAGACAGCTTTCCTGGTTAGCACTGTAAGACAGGTTCGATCCTGACCCCAGACATGAGTCGGAACCCTAGGGTCTTTTTCTTTCAGGTTGTACCCTCTATCCTCTGGAGCCACCTGACTCTTCTCATTCCTTGCATATCACCAGTAGGTGACGTTATACCTCTGGACAAAGCCTTTCCTGCTCTGTTCTGAATTTACAAGATCTCCCATCTTGCTATGAGCTTTGGGTTCACATATATCACACATACTACATGACGCATCAGCGGCTAGTCAGCTGGTGTCCAGGAGGCAGCACCCCTGTATGGACTTTCACTCAGGCATGCCTGGCTGATGGCCACCCCAGCTCTAGGAGCTTCACATCAACCAGCTCCTTACTCTCACCAGACTTTGTGCTGGGCACTAACATGGCAGAGTGTACCTCAGCCTGCCCTCTGGCAATGGCTGGAAGTTGCCCCAAATCTCCTGCCAGAGGCTGTAGCTCCAATGTCCATCCTAATGTTGGACTTCCCATACACAAAAATATCAAAACATAGAAACATAGAATTTGTCAGAAATGGACTGCTTGGCCCACCCAGCCCACCCAAATGTTCCCTGTCTAGTCCTTGTCCACAGACCCTAACTGGTCTCCAGCAACCCTCTCTTCTCCCTGCGTATTTACTGATATAGAAACAAAGTAAAGTGGAGGGATGGCCATTAGGGCCAGTGCAGCGTATTTAGGTAGGGTGAGCAGACTTGATGGGCTTACAGGCTTTTGTGTTGCTTGCACGCATGTGCAAGAAACACATTGTTTCAACAGTTAGGGAGCATGCCACAATGCATCAGGAAATTTGGCCATGTCACCATGCAATCAGCTGTTTTGGTGCATTACAAGTTATCAAAACTTCTGTTCAACGCCTACCTATCTGACATAAGGACAGTAATCAGGAGTGAGATGAGTCTCTTTGCAGATGACTCGAAACTGGGGGTGGTGGTGGATGGGGAGGAGGGAAGGGTGGCCCTGCAAAGGGACCTGGAGGCTCTGGAAAGATGGTCTAGAAAGTGGAAGCTGAGGTTCAATGCAGGGAAATGCAAGGTACTCCACCTGGGGGCCAGAAACCCAGGCCAAGTGTACACCCTGGGGGGGGAAATACTACAAGTCTCAATGGCTGAGAGGGACATGGGGGTGGTGGTGGATGT
The DNA here is from genome assembly GCA_016271365.2 of Neoceratodus forsteri. Lineage (NCBI taxonomy): Eukaryota > Metazoa > Chordata > Ceratodontiformes > Ceratodontidae > Neoceratodus > Neoceratodus forsteri. Next base: position 74,726,717 of record CM057452.1, read on the forward strand.
CAAGATGAACAACTCTGAGACTTGTAGGAGGGCAGCAGCCAAGGCCAACAGGATGCTGGGATGCATCGCTAGGGGGATCGCCTCCAGAAGAAGGGAAGTGATACTCCCTCTGTATAACTGCTTGATGAGGCCGCACCTGGAGTACTGCATGCAGTTTTGGAGGCCACACTTAAAGAGGGACATTAACCTCCTGGAGAGGGTCCAGAGGAGGGCAACCAAAATGATTTGGGGCTTGGGGGACAGGACCTATGAGGAGAGGCTCGAAGAGCTAAATATGTACACATTGGAAGAGAGAAGGGACCGGGGGGACATGATAGAGGTCTTCAGGTACATGAAGAGGGTAAATGGGGGAGGAACAGTCAGGGTGCTTCGAAGGAAGGAGGAAGGGGCCACTAGAGGGCATGGGTGGAAGCTGGAGGGGGGAAGATTCAGGGGAGAAAGGAGGAGGTGCTACTTCACTGAGAGGGTGGTGGAGCCATGGAATGCACTACCTAGGGGGCTGGTGGAGGCAGAGACAGTGGAGGGGTTCAAGAGGGGGTGGGACAGGTACAGGGGAAGGGTTCTGGAAGCATAATCCAATGCAGCAAGAATATCCGGAACTGGGAAGGGAGAAGCCAGAGAAGGCGAGGGGGACAGCAAGGTCAGCACCCAGGGTGGGGGCTGACCAAACGAGCAGACACGAAAGACCGTTAGGCTTATTCTGATGGCATTTTAGTATGTTAGTATGTTAGTAAAACAGCTGATTGCATGGTGTCCCCATGGCGACAGCTTCTCTGTTGGCCTCTCACAGTCCCCAGGAAGCCAACAGAAAGCCGCCACCCGCTGTTCAGTGTGCCTTCCTGGCGAAACATTTCAATAAATAAAGAAAAAGAAGCCGACAGGGTGCCCAGTTCCCGTCGGCACAATGCACCCCCCCATGGCTCATGCGTCCCCCCCACCACACTGTAAGGCCGACGGGGGTGCCCAATCTCCTGCTGGCTCCACTGCCCCCCAAACAACTGAAAGATCTGCCATGCTGGGAGCCCACCCCAGCATGGCAAGTCTCATGCAACGGGGCCCAACTCTGCCGACTTCACTGCTCCCCAAACAAACTGCCTGGTGCCACACTGGGAGCCCACCCCAGCGTGGCAAAAGTCCCCATCATCTTCAAAAATTAAAAAAAAAGACCTAGAAGAAACAAGCATTTGTCAACGCCGAATGTTTGCTTGCTGGTATTAGCATTGGAAATGCAGGAGTTAGAGAGATGCAGAATAAGAATGGCAGTGACGTACTGAACTTCACGCCAACCCCATCTCCACCTGCAGAGATGGACAGGCATTGGGGTATGCATTTGGGTTGTCGCCCATAATGTTCATACCATTTCACTTCACCCTATCCTGCAGACACCGACATGTGTTGAGGTGTGCCTTGGGGTGTTTGACTTTACAGTCACCCCATTCCATAAGGACATACGCTGAAATGGGTGCAGTATAGGAGAATGGGATGAACTCTGGGCCAAAGAGTCCAAGGCACACCTTGATGCCTGTTACTGGCTGCAGGGTGGTGGGTTGGGGGTGGAATGGCATAAGCAGTACAGTCAGCAATCCAAAGGTACAGCTCTGATGCCTGTCAGTCTGTAAAGGGTGGGAGGTTATGGTTAGAAATGCTAACACCCCGGGCGTTTGTTGGTATTTGCACTTACAAATTTTCAACATGGCCTTTTTGTGACCCCCACCTCATGAAAGCATTTGGGACCTCTTCTCACGAAAAGTGGCACTATGATTTTGTTAACGTGACCTGAACTTTGAGTTCCCACAGTGACCGTACCATTCTGCGCTAGATGTACGAAAACACAGATCAGGCAGGATGTGAAGAATGACAGCTGTACAATTCATAGGGAGGTGTCAAGAGATGGCAATGTTGAAAATCTGTAGTGAAAATATTAAAAATACTCGAACTTCTGGACGTATGTGGAAATTGCGCAACGTATGTGCGTAACACAGTCATTTAGCGGAATTTTTTCACCAAATTTTCAACATAGGCATTTTGTGACCTCTGCTCATGAATAGTGTCATTATGATTTTCCTAATCTGTCCCAAATATTGATTTCCCACAGCGACCGTGCAATTCTGCGCCAGATGTGTAAATGCATATTTCAGGCAGGATATGAAAAATGACAGCTATACTGTTCATAAGGAGGTGTAAAAAAATGGCAGTGTTGAAAATCTGGAGTGAAAATATTACAAATGCACGAAATTACGAGGGTGCGTGGAAATTGCGCAACGTACGCTCGTAACACAGTCATTTCATGGACTTTGTCACTAAATTTTCAACACAGGCATTTTAACACCTCTGCTCGTGAACAGTGTCACTGTGATTTTTTTAATCTGTCCCAAGACTGACTTCCCACAGCCGACCGCTTATTCTGGCGCTGGAAGTGTGAAACACATTTTGGTCAGGATGTGAAAATGACAGCTGTACTTTTCATAAGGAGGTGTGGAAAATGCCAATGTTAAAATCTGGAGTGAAAATATTACAAATTTGCGAAGTTATGAGCATCGTGTAAACTGTGCAGCATGCTTGTAACAGTCATTTTATGGACTTTCCCACACAAATTTTCAACATAGGCATTTTAGGACCTCTGCTCGTGAACAGTGTCACTGTGATTTTCTTAATGTGTCCCAAACACTGATTTCCCACAGTGACCGCGCTATTCTGCTGGAAGTGCAAACACATTTCAGTCGGATGTGAAAATGACAGCTGTACTTTTTATATGGAGGTGTGGAAAATGCCAATGTTGAAAATCTGGGTGAAAATATTACAATTTATGATTCTGGCGTGCGTGGAAAATTCATAGCACACTCGATAAAACAGTCATTTTTAATTTTTTCACCAAATTTGCAACATAGACTTTTTGAGAGCCCACCTCATGAACACTGGCACTGTCATTTCATTAATCGGTCCTGAAAGGTGATTCCACGCAGTGACCGCAAAATCACCTTCCAGGACCGAATAACGCAATGACAGTGGCTGAATTCATAAGGAGGGGTCCCAGTAACACCATATTGAAAATTTGGTGCCAAAATTCCCCAAAATGCCTGAGATATGCACCAAAGTTGCAAAAAACCCTATTTATGCCATTATACAGCTTACCGGCATTTCTTCAGTTTGCGGTCGGCTTTGAAGAGGGCAGACGTGTTCCCGGTCCACCGAAGATCGTCGCACCAGGCTCCGGAGGTAAGTATGGGGTGAGGGGGTGTGAGGAGGTAGGGTGCGCAGTGGGTGGGTGCGGGTTGGGGGATGGGACGGTGACCGGCATGGGACTGTTTCCTTTCTTTCAAGGAGGAAAAAAACCCAAAAAGACACCGCAGGAAGGTTTTTTTTTTTCAGGCTTGCTTTCAGCACACTGGGGTAAGCTCCCAGTGTGCCACCTACCTTCTTTGGGGTGGGGGGACTTATGCTGACGTGGATTGGGCTCCCTGTCGGCAAAGAACAACTGTTTGGGGAGGGCATAATGCTGAGGGGGATTGGGCACCACCTCAGCACAAAACAAATGGGGGAGGGGGTTACATTATACCTATGGGGAGTGGGCTCCCCCATCGGCAAATGAACTGGGTCAGGGGCATGCCGATAGGGGGATTAGCCACCCCCCGTTGGCTTTCATGGGGCTGTGAAGCGGCAGCAAGCCACCATGTTTACAAAAAATGTTACACTAGGCAAGGTACTGCCCTGCAATGACGGGTCACTCCCTCACTGCAGCGGAATGGCTGATGCTGCAATGACGAGGCGGCCCCTCATTGCAGCGGCAAAATCGTTTCAACTTGGTGCCATTTTTGGAAACCAATGTCATCAGCACAGTGTGCCTGCATTGGTTCACCAGTGCCAAGTCCCCAAATACAGTGCCACTGTTGGCTGCCACAGTGCTGCACCTCCACAACCCACTTCTCTCCTAAGCTGCAGCATAATGTTTCTTGCGCATACGCGCAAGCAAACATAAAAAATGTTCCCTCGTTGATTCTCTTGCCCTCTCCCCAACCCGCGCCCACCCTCTGTGTACCCCACCTCTCCACATCCCCACCTCACCCCATACTTACTCCGGAGCCCAGTGCGACAATCTTCAGTGGACCGGGAACACGTCTGCACTCTTCAAAGCTGACCACAAACTGAAGAAGTGCTGATAAACTGTACAATGGCATAAATGTTTTTTTTTTCAACTTTGATGCATATATCGGCCATTTTTGGGGAATTTGTTTCACTAAATTTTCAACATGGGGTTCTTGGGACCCCACCTTATGAACTCAGTCACTGTCATTTTGTTATTCGGTCCCAAAAGGTGATTTCATGGTCACTGCACAGAACCACCTTTTGGGACTGATTAAAGAAACAACAGTGTCACAGTTCATGAGATAGGCCCCCAAAAACCCTATGTTGAAAATTTGATGAAAAAATTCCCAAAAATGACTGTTTTACGAGCGTGCGTTGAGCAGTTCCTATGTACGCGCTTAACTTCGAGCATTTTTAATATTTTCACTCCAGATTTTCAACATTGCCATTTTACCACACATTCTTATGAACAGTACAGCTGTCATTTTTCACATGTTGTCTGAAATGTGTTTTCGCACATGTAGTGCACAATGGTGCGGTCGGTGTGCTAAATCAATGTTCAGGACAGATTAAGATTGTCACAGTGACACTGTTCATGAGGTAGTCCCCCAAAAACCCTATGTTGAAAATTTAGTGAAAAAATTCCCCAAAATGACTTTTACGAGGGTGTGTTGCGCAGTTCCTATGCACGCTCATAACTTCGAGCATTTTTAATATTTTCACTCCAGATTTTCAGCATTGCCATTTTACCATACCTCCTTATGAACAGTATAACTGTCATTTTTCACATCTCACCCAAAATGTGTTTTTGCACATGTAGCGCACAGTGGCGTGGTCGGTGTGTGAAATCAATCTTCGGGACAGATTAAGAAAATCAGTGACAATGTTCATGAGCAGAGATCTTAAACTGGCAATGTTGAAAATTTGGTGACAAAAGTCCATAAAATGACTGTGTTATGAGCGTGCATTGTGCAATTTCCACGCACCCTCGTAAGTTCACAAATTCGTGATCGTTTCAGTCCAGATTTTCAACATTGGCATTTTTTCACACCTCCTTATGAACAGTACAGCTGTCATTTTTCATACCCTGGCTAAAATGTGTTTTCACACTTCTGGCACAGAATAGCACAGTCACTGTGGGAAATCAGTATCCGGGATAGATTAAGAAAATAACAATGACATTGTTCATGAGCGGAGGTCCCAAAATGCCTATGTTGAAAATCTGCTGTAAAAAATCCCAAAACTAATTACATTGTGGGTGTGCGTTGCACAGTTTCTACGCACACTCGTGACTTCACCAGTTTTTTTATATTTTCACTCCAGATTTTCAACATTGCCATTTTTTTACATCGCCTCATGAACAGTACAGCTGTCATTTTTCACATCCTTTTCGAAATGTGTTTTTGCACCTGTGACACCAAATGGTGTAGTCGCTGTGCAAAATCTCCTTTTGGCTAACGAACTGATAGCGTCACTGTGCATGTGGTGGGATCACAAAAAGTCCATGTTGAAAACTTGGAGTAAAAATACCAAGAAATGCCCAGGGTGTTAGGGTTTTCGACCATAGCGCCCTACCCTGTAGGGACTGACAGGCGTCAGGTGTGTGACTAGGGATTGTCGACAGTAATGCTCATGCCATTCCACCCCCACCCTGCAGTAAGTGGCAGGCATCAATGTGCGCCTTGGACCCTTTGGCCCCAGAGTTCACCCCATTCTCCTATACTGCTTTTTCAGCACCAATCCTGTGGAACTCTCTACCTCGTTGGTTGAGAGAATGCCCAACTGTCGATAAATTCAAAATGGAGTTAAAGACGTATTTATTTAGTTTAGCTTTTCCTAGCTACGGATGATTTGTTTTAATGTCTGTTTTATAATTTTATCTTTATGTATATGGTTTTTATATAGAACGCCTTGGTTTTGAAAGGCGCTATAAAAATAAAGATGATTTGATTTGATTTACTGCGCCCATTTTAGTGTATTTCTTTATGGAATGAGGTGAGTGTATAGCCCGAGCACTTCGAAGCACACCTCGACACTTGTAAGTGTAGGGTGAGGTGAAATGTCATGACCGTTATGGGCGATGACTGAAAAGCACACCCCAATGCCTGTCCATCTTTGCAGGGTGGGGGTGGAGTTGGTGTCAGTTCAGTACTTCACAGCCATTCCTATACTGCATCTGTCTAACTCCTGCACTTCCACTGCTAATGATATCAAGAAACCATTCGGCATTGACAAATGCTTGTTTCCTGCTGTCAGTGTCTATATACCTATGTAAATAGTAGATCCATCTCCTACCTGAATCAGCAGCCCAATCTCTCTCACCTGGCCTCTCACAATCTTCACAGCTGGGAACGTATCTCAGGAACAGCACTGAAATCGCCCTTCGAACAAGGTGAAGAACCAACTTTGGTGAGATCCTCTGCGCGCTGCAAGGTTCTTAGGAACTTCCCTTGAGGGGCAGACCCATAGGATAGTCACACCCTCCTCTTTCACTCCCACCAGAATTAATGGTGATCTAGCTACATTAAATGGCCTTCAGACTCCAAGCCCTGGGAGTCATCCCTGCTGCCCTGGTATCTGTCCCTAGAGATTACCTGATGAATGATGACTAGTCAATGAATTAAACAGGTGCTACAAGTGATGGGGTCTTGCCTTGTCAGGCAGTCTGGCAAGTGACCTGAGGCAAAGGTGCCCGGAAGGCACACCATTACCCTCCGATCACTTGGCGATCTGGACATTTATCATGCCATCGCCCAACTGGCATTCTAATGTCCACCCACTGGCTCTCAGAGGCTTTACCAATCAGCAGGTTCAGTGCTGTAGCAGTCTACACAGTCCCTCTCCCTCTGCTGGCAGAAGAGGGTAGGTACATTAACAAAGTGTTTCTTTAGAACATTTTCACAACTTAGAGCTGAACTGGGGGCGTGGCCAAGCCGAGAACCGACGTGGCTGCTTAGTCTTGCAGCTCTACACCTGTCCACTCAATTTCATTATCTTCCTGCTATCCCCTGGCTTATTTTATACCAAAATTGCTCCAAGAAGAATTTAACTGGCCTTTTTTATAAAAAATGTTGAAAAAACAATCTCAACTCAGCTTTAATCAACAGCAGACTCATCGAAGTATTCAGGGCCTGACACACCAGCCAAATGGGCTGCTACCCATGCAGGGATGGAAGACAGACGTGCAGTTGGAAGACTGATGTGCAGGTACCTTGCCACTGGACCACAGTACTGAGCAGTCCAGATTTGAAAATGTTTCTGCCCAATTGAACCACTTGCAGCAAACAATCAACTCTATTAGTGACACAGTTGAACAGCATGGTAGCAGAATTACAACGCTGGAAGCACGGGTGAGCACTCAAGAAGATTCCATGACTCGTGTGTATTCCTCCTTACAGACAGCCTTGAAAGAAATCGAACAGCTCAAATCTATTTTGGACGAAAAGAAAAACAGAGAGAGACGCTGCAGCATCTGAATAGTTGGCCTACTGGAGGGGACGGAGTACAGCAACTGCACCGAGTTTATGAAAAATTGTCTGATGAAACACCTTCAGTTGCTGGCCTTGGCTACCTTGGAGATCCAGAGAGTTCACTGGTCCCAGGGCTGCAGACTGGGTAAGGGAATGACCTCGCCACATAATTGTAAAATTTATGCGGTACCAAGACCATCAAGTCATCCTGGAGGCGGCCTGGAACATAAGTCCAATAATGATGCAACATAGTCAGGTGAGTATTTTCCCTGACTACTCTAGAAGATTGTAGAATGAAAAGCAAACTTTCCTGGATGATAAAAAGAAATTGCACAAGCTTAAGTGGCCCTTTGCATTGATTTGCTCATCCGCTGCCAAGGCATAGGGACTAAGACCTTCACCAATCCTTTTTTAATTTTTGCAGTCCAGCCCCCCCCCTCCCTGAAGGGAGCTCTGCCCCGTCCACACGCCGCCCCCCCCATGCCCAGGCTTACCCACCTCGGTGGTGCTGCTGGGCAGGCACCCCCTCCCCATGGTCCTTGGTATCATGCCCTGGCTCACCCCCTAGGGTGGTGCCACAGGAGTGAGACCCCCGTGGACACTGTTGGCAGCGGGGGTGGCGGCAGAACTGGGCATCATGCTCAGGGCCAGAATTTTGTAACTTTACAGCAGTACCTGCGGGTGGGGACATGCAATGATGTCCCATGTCTGCCCCCTGCAGGTAATGGCGCCAACACAATGGGTCCATCCAGCCTCCACCAGAGGTCCGTGGTGTGTTGGACATTCTACCCCCCCAAGAGAAGGAGAGAACTCTCTAGGATGCTCAATCCTTCTCCCCCCGACCAGCCCTCCTTGTTCCGAGTCTGTTTCCGAACCCAGGTCATCGGCATCACAGATGGATGTGCTGCCTTTGCACCGGTTGGCCGGCAGCCTTCACCAGTCCTTATGCTGCCATGGAGTATATCAGGCAGGAGGAAGCCATGATACAGTCCGCCTCATCCGACCACAACAGTGACCTGGCTACTTGAATATCTCTAGCTTACAAGGTACTGTAAACACAACAATTTGGTTGGGGTGGCGGGGGTCAGGGTGAGTGAGGGGGCTTTAGTTTGCTGTGATCTGTAACACTTTGTCGGCCTATCAGGACTGGGTCGTGGTGCCTCCATCCCGGGCATCAGGCCCTGTCTTAACCCTGGAAGAACAGTGTTCTTGCTTTTGGACGAAGTCCGTGCCAGCTAATTGGGACACAATGCTTTGGCCAGTAATGTTTGGAACATTAATAAAACATGTTGAAGGAGTTGGAATCTCTACTGCATGATTTTGGATCTCTGCAGTTGATCTCAGCCATCGGTTATGGATTTAAGGGGGTAAAGTCTCTTTGGATTACACTGGCTCCAATTATTTTTACAGGGCAGTTGCTCTTTGTCTCAGCATTCTTTTCCCTTTTGCTGGTTAAACTTTAGACTATTATAGTGTATGGTGGAATGCGGTTGTGTATGGTAAGCCATATATCGCAAACAGTTGTTCTGCTGCAGTGGTGATGTTCTCACTAATGCAGAACAACTTTACGTTCTGCATTAATGAGGATGTCATAATACAAGGGACTCCAGCAGACGTTGTTATTTGTCCCATGCTGTGTGAGAGTCACGCGGGAGTGTGCTGGCCAGCGGCAGTTGTTAATCAAGGGTAGCCAGCAGAGATGATCTAAAGCAGGGAAAAGTGAGTGTTTTTTTATTTTACAGTCACCATACACTACATAGAACAGTATATGGGTAAACATACATTACTCGGCTATTCTTTCACCTAGTCGATACAATGCCGACCTAGGGACCTCTCGAACTTCGCTCTCAAGGTCATCAGTTGGCATTGTATCCACTTGGTGGAAAAATAGCCTTGTATCGTCTGGTTACCCACACACTATCCTGTACATATCTGACACCACGGAGACACTTGGCTGTAGTTAGTTGTACTTAAAATGCTAAACTCTGCTTGATAATGTTGTCCCTTTTAATTACCCTTGCTCTGCTAAAAGAGTCCTTAGTAACCACGAGCGCTTCTACTGACAAGAAGGGCATGTACTGAGTTAAATTTGCATAATATATTTGAATTATGACCAAACTTTGAGCACTGGAACAATTTCAGTTGTGTATTTTGAGTGCAGAAGAGAGAATACTTCTCAATTTATTAATGTTACACAATTACGAAACTATTTGTTTTCTAGTCTACAGGTTACAATGGGGGATAAGAAAGACCACCTTGGTTGAGGGGTCATGGCATATCTTGATAGATGCTGTATGGGGATGGGGGGGGGGCAATTGCTTTGACACTCCCACCTGTTTTTTCCTGTCTAGAGACAGAAAAATCTTTAACATCATTTGTCCAATATTACATCTTGTACTGGGTGAGGAATTGGTGCTCAATATTTGGGATGTCTGAGCTATTAGGAGCAAACTGCAACACACCTATAGGGAGGGTATGGGCCACTCAGAACATCGGTCTTGAGTGTCCTATCGGGGTTCCTTTCCCCTTCCACACCTACAAGAATCCCAGAACAGAGTACTACCTGAGTGGAGTCTGAGTATCTGCATCAGAGGAGGAGAAGAACCTGGGAGTGATGATCACTAGTGACCGAATCACTCCACGCAGTGCAAGAAAGCAGCAGCAAATGCAAGCAAGATGCTGGGATGCATACCTAGGGGGATGGATCAGTAGTAGGAGAGAGGAGGTTATACTGCCCTTGTACAGGTCCCTGGTAAGGCTGCATCTAGAGTATGGAGTTCAGTGCTGGTGCCCACACCTCAAAAAGGACATTAACCTGCTGGAGAATGTCCAGAAGAGGGCTACAAAGATGATAGCAGGTCAGCAGAGTAAGGCATACGAGGAGAGGTTGAGGGCACTGAACATGTACTCCCTGGAAGACAAGGGAGAGAGAGAGAGGGGACATGATTAGGACCTTCCAGTACTTGAAAGGGATAAATAAGGTTGATAAGGAGAATCTCTTTAAGCTGAGTGGCAACCATAACACGGGGCACAGTCTTGAGCTGGAGGGTGGGAGGTTTATGAGGGAGGTCAGGAAGCACTTCTTCACAGACAGGGTTGTGGACACTTAGAATGCACTGCTGTAATAGGTCATCTCATTGAAGACATTGGGCAGCTTTAAGAGAGGCTGAGATAGGCATAGGGGGAAAGTAAGGATCGTGGGTAGTGATAATATGAGGAGTGGGGAGGGAGGGCAAGGACAGTAGCTCAAGCTGTGGATCCTGCAATACGAGCAGACTTGATAGACCAAATGGCCTTCTTCTGCTGGCTTCTTCAAATGTTCGTATGTACCCCGGCCCACTTAGTTTCCACCTTGTTGGGAGCAATCTGGTTGTCTGGATACAGATGGAATTGCTGGTGGGGGCTTTCTTTTCAGGGCTCTCCTTCAATATTTGGAGGGGGGACTCCTGCATCTCATTAAGGATGGGCTCCTCCGGTGGGGCGCTGCGGAGCCCGAGCAATATGGATGTGGGTCTTTAGAGCTCTGAAATACAGCTCCAAAAATACAATTTATCGAATATTATTGACAGTCAAATTTCGGTTTGAACAGAGAAATACTGTTTCGGAAGTTTTGAATAATTAAAATGCCGCATCCTCGGAGAGAGAAAGGACATGGGGAAGGAGCAATTACTAAAAATGTAGCAGGAGCTCCCACCACGCGGGCAGCACAGGCCCGAGACCAAGAGCAAACTGAGGAGACTCCAACGGAAACGCTGCAAACCTTAGGGGCTAAATTGAATGTACTAATTGAATCAGTTACCGGTTTGTCAAACAAATTTGATGCCCTTACTCACAGGGTTACTGCTGTGGAGACCCAGATTGATACGGTTGCTACCACATCTTTAGAGGATAAAAAAGACAGCGGAAGCCGCAATGGGAACAGCAGTCAAGACAATAAAAGAAAATTCTCATCTACGGTCTCGATTAGAGACCTTGGAAAACCAAGCAAGATCCCACAATTTGTGCCTCATCGGATTCCCGGAAGGCTGCAAGGGAGATCATCTTCTGATGTTCCTAAGAGACTGGTTTATGCAGCAATTAGGAGAGAAGGTGCTTCTTGAAGTACAACGCTTCCAAAAAGCTTATCGCATCACTCCGAGGGGTTGATCTGAAAATTCTGAAGCCCCGAGGACAGTAGTGGTGGTTACGGATGGAGTGGGCTCGAGAGATTGTTTGTTAGCCCTGGCAAGAGTCAAGAGATCCTTACTGCAGGATGGCCTACAGATCAAGATGTTCCCCAATTTAAGTTATACCACGTGGCAGAGGCATAAGGGCTTTGATGGGGTCCGAGCAATACTGAGAGAGGCTGGAGTCTCACACGGCCTAATCTTTCCAGCGAGGCTATGTATTGCCCATCAGGGGAAGGTTTTTGTATTCACAGATGTTACAGATGCCATGAAATGGGCCCAGAGGAACACCCAAGATCGTATTCGTAGGCATCAGGACGATTAATCGGGATCTGAAGAGGGTGATCCAACATGAAGTACCTCTGTAAATGTGCTGAGATGAGTCAGGTACTTTTAAGGACAGAGTTTTACCCCGATTGAACTCTTTTGTTAAAATTCCCTTGTTCCACCGAACAATTTAAAACAGACTGCCTGAAATTTTCAGAGTGTTGGATGTTTGTATTAAATTTAAAATTAATACTAATTGTAGCCTGTTGCTGCACATAGGAGGTAAGAGGGCACTTTTACTGCTCGATAGTTAAAATTTTGTTATGTTTAAAGATTTCTCTGCTTGTGCTACTACGGATGATATTTTGTTGGGGGATGAGGCTGGTTAGGTTGGGGCCTGTAAGACCTACGGAGATCAAGTAAGAGCAACAGCTCTAAGGGGAACACCATTTTGGTGTACTAACTAGGAATTTCATGGTGAATACAAGTATTCGTACCCTCTGGTAGGGTTAGGAACTGGAGACTTTGCGAACAATATAGCTTTAAAGTATCACCGTGCTGCGCATGGGTTCTGTAACAGCTTTTTGCTATACAATGTTTTCTCTCTTTTTTAGAATTACTCCCCATTGACGTATCTCATAACTTTCAATGCTCACATCGATTGTATTAAGAAAAGTGGCGCACTCATGCTTATTAATCTGAATGCTACATTGATTGTTAGGAAAATAACTGTGTTATTAATAATTGTTAATAAGTTGTGAAAACAATAAATATAAAGTTTAAAAAAAAAAGGGTGGGCTCCTCCCACTCCCCTACCCAACCCCTCCCCCCTCTCCGAGAATATTCAGAGTAAATATGACCTAGCGAGTATAAGGTTTGGGTGAGGGCGGATGGCGCCATCCACGAAGTAGCAGGTGTACTTGTTCTTCTCTCGAGGGGAAGTGACAGTAGGGGGATTTTAAAGTACTTCAAGTTCAAGTTAAAGAACTTTGTTGAGCAACACCTGTTGTGTTGCCTAATGTTAGTTTGGAGGGCTGCAGTATGTAGGAAGGGGTGGCGGAGGGAGGGGCAGTTTTGTGAGGGAGGAGGGTGGGGATGTGTTTTAGGGTTTATTTTGCTTGAAAACAGTTAAATTGTCCTCAAAAAGTACTAGGACCTGTAGAAAGAATGTGAACTTTAATATATACAGTAGTTGGGTGGTGTAAAAAAATCTTTTCAGTGAAGTATTATGGCACCGTTGAAGTTTTTCACATGGAATGTCGATGGCCTAAAAACGGTAACCAAGAGAAAAAGGGTATGGTCTTACATACGGAAAGAAAAGGGGGATATAATATTCCTTCAGGAGTTATAGCTTACTTAACCTGAATCTGATAAGTTGGCAGGATCTTGGGGAGGTACTTTATTGGTGGCACCATTTACTTCCCGAGCTCGAGGTGCGGCCATCTGGTTTATACCCTCGCTGAGAGTTAGAATCAACTCCTCTATTTCAGACCCTCGAGGAAGATATGTCTTAGCAGACATTACTGTGGAAAAGGTAAGGTATACTCTAGTGTCGCTATATGGACCTAATATAGATAGCCCCAACTTCTTCCACCACCTGGCTATGGTTTTGGTGCCTTACCCTGACAATATAGTAATTGGTGGGGACTTCAGTACATTTTGGGACCCTGTACTTGACCATTCAGGTACCCGAACTCATCCCCCTCCTATAAGTGTGGCGGCGGTTCAGCATTTAGCTAAAGAAAGAGCTTTGATTGAGGTCTGGAGGCACCTCAACCCAAACAAGCATGAATACTCCTTTTACTCACATGTTCACTGTCTATACACCCGAATTGACTACATTCTGATGTCCTTCAAGTTGCTTGGGGGAGAGGTAGTGGCAGTGTATGATCCCATTACCATCTCGGACCATGCCCCCCTGAGTGTCTCCTTGGCCGTGGGTGCAGGCGTGTCCTTTATTAGACAATGGAGGCCGGACCCTAGCCTTTTACTGGGTAAGTAATTTATCACTTGGTTGTCTCAATCTCTACACCTCTACACCGGCCCGGTGGTGTTGAGGGTTGAGGCGCCGGACGCTACTTCTCACGCCACACCGGCAACCCGGGTTCGGGTGCAGACTCGGGTCATCAGGGGTCGGCCAGAGGGAGGAGGATTGAGCATCCCCAAGACTGCTGTCCTCTGGGAAGGTGGGAGGGACTCCCATGAAGGTGCTGGTTCTGGCGGTGGCAGGGTTAGTGCAACCGGGTGGGCACATTAGGGTCGACGTGGGTAGACGTCCAATGTGCGGCATGCGGGAGCACATGCTGTAGCATCCTTGGTGTCCTTGCATGCCTGTGCCATGGAGGGGGAGAACTCAGGGGACAAAATCAGCCAAATCCTCCGGCACTCATGAGGGTCTGCCTGCGGTGCTGCACCGGACGCTCCAGAAGCTCCCTCTGGCCCTGACCCCTTGGTCTTCCGCAATGGGGGAGAAGGTAAGGAGGTTGAATCTCGGGCATGGTGCCCGATACAGAAGCTGCCAGTGGACCAGAATGGTGAACCATAGGGCCACCCCAGCTGAGGAGGTAGGGGCCTAAACAAAGAAAAAAAAAACAAAAAAACAGGAAAAACAAAAGATGTGTCAATCTCTAAAAGAATTTTTGAGTACAAATAAAATAAAGAGGACATGTCCCCTACCAACACTTGGGAGACTCTAAAGGCCTATATCCAGGGAGGCAGCATACCCTACGCAGCTTACAAAAGGAGACGGGAACTTCAGGAAGAGGATTTAGAAAATAGGGTTAAGGACTTGGAGGGCCACCTTGTGATGGGGGACATGGGGGTTAATGTGAATGATCTGAAAGGGCTGAAGGGTACCCTTAACCAATTAGTCTTGAAGAGGATAGAGAGGAACCTCCTGATAACAAAAGCTGGTGCTTATTTTAAGGGTGATAGGGCAGGGAAATGGTTGGCGTGGCAGATGAAAAGAAAGCGGACAGACAGAGTGATCTTGGAACTGAAGACACCGACAGGTCACATTTCCTCTGACCAGTCCCAAATTAATGAGTCCTTACGGAATTTCTATGAGACTTTGTATACCTCACTGGTTCCCCCAGATGCCTCGCAAGGGTTTTTTCTAAAGAATATCTCCCACCTAACACAGTCCCCCTCTTTGGTTGAAAAATTAGACCTTGCAAGAAATCAAACATGCAATCTGGACCTCTAGTTCCTCGCCGGGCCCGGATGGGATCCCCATAGCGTTTTATAAAGCTTTTTGGGAGGAACTGTCCCAGCTAATGTACTCTATGATACGGGAGCGATTAGAGACTGGCCATCTCCCACCAGCCTAGACATTGGCAATTATAATGGTGTTGCCCAAGCCCAGGAAGGACCCTACTAAATGTGGCTTGTATTGGCCTATTTTTCTGCTTAATGCAGACTACAAGATAGTAGCAAAGATTCTGGCTAGCTAGACTCAACCCTCAGCGCCACTGGGCCAGCTACTGTCCCAGCTTTTATATGTGTTAACTATTGAGGCCCTGGCCACCGCCATCCGAAACCACCCCAATATTCAGGGTTTTGATTATAAGGGGAAGGAACACGTTATCTCCCTGTTAGTGGATGACGTGCTGCTTTTCCTGTCTAATCCTGATAAGGTCTTTCATGTCTTTACTAATCTTTTTAATATCTATGGCCCTATATCAGGCCACAAGATTAACTAGGCAAAATGCGAGTGGTTGCCTTTACAAGAAAGGAAAACTTATATTCAGATAGCAGATACAACTATCCTCCCAGTTAAAGTTCTTCAGTACTTAGGGATCTGACTTCCCAGCAAACTTTTTAGGCTAGTGGAACTAAATTTATTTATTTAGTTTTTGTTGACCGGGTAAGTGGACTAGACAAATCCTGCCTATTTTCAGGCACGACCCAGCGGGGAAGGGGGATACAGATGAATGCCAACTGACCTTGAACCAGATTAAGCTGTTGGTGGTATTTTTAGTGACCACTCATCAATAAAATCTGGGAAGACTGTAATAGATGGGTCTCTCTCCCCTTAACACTTATAGGTAGGGTCAATATGTTGCTCCTAGGTTCTGAAACTCCCTCCCTCCACATGTTAAGAACTCCTCTTCCCACCTTTCTTTTAAGCATTCGCTGTTTGCCCACCTCCATGCTCAAGGTAATTGTGACTGCACGTAACAATGGAGCCGTACCAGTGGTATCAAGTTATTAGGTGTAAATGTCTAACTGATATTACTTGCCTGCTTGTGTTTTTCCTTTTGCTTTTCTCCCCAGATTGGCTAGATGACTGGTCTTAGCACGTTACTCCTAAGTGTATCCTACACTATATTGTGGTTATTATTGTCACTATTATCTGTGCATTTATATCTATTTCTGTATGTTCTACTGCGTATTTATTGTAGCTCTGACTGTAAGTTTAGCTCTGACTGTATTCACTGTTTGCTAAGTGTCTGTTCGGCGCCGTTGTCATTACTGTTTTTCTCAAGTGTGTACTCTCCCGAGTCGTGCCTGAAAATAGGCAGGTTTGTTGCCTAGCGCACTTATCTGGTTACCAAAAGCTAATAAATAATTCAATAAACCTAATCAAAATGTGTATTATGTCAATGCCTGTATTTATTTCAGACACTTCCGGTACATGTCCTGATCAAATACTTTAAAGCACTAAGGGGTTGTGTCACTTCCCTTTTATGGAAAAATGAGAGGCCCAGAATTAAGATGGAGATGCTTTGGCAACCGGTGGAAAAAGGAGGCCTGGACCTGCCTAATTTCCATATGTACTGTTTAGCAGCTCAGCTAGCTTTTTTGGTGGATCTCAACTCCGACTCTCATTCTAGGAGGGCCTGGGTAGAGCTGGAAGAGATAGACAGTACCTTACCTTTATGTACTGTAGCTCAGTGTTTACACCAGCCTTGGCAAGGAAAACCGTAAAATTTGCCAGGAATCCTTTCACTAGGTCCACCTTGAGAGCATGGCTTGCTGCCCACAGACTTCGGAACTATCCCCGATCCCTATTGCTGGAGGCCTCGATAGAATATGTCCTG
The DNA here is from genome assembly GCA_016271365.2 of Neoceratodus forsteri. Taxonomy (NCBI): domain Eukaryota; kingdom Metazoa; phylum Chordata; order Ceratodontiformes; family Ceratodontidae; genus Neoceratodus; species Neoceratodus forsteri. Next base: position 74,743,745 of record CM057452.1, read on the forward strand.
TGGGAAATCAACCAGGTGCCAGGACCAGTGCGACATAACTTAGACATGTGGCGTAAAAAAGGGGTGTCTCTATTATTGCATCTATAGCGGGGTGGGTGGGAACACTCTTGACCTATCAGCAACTGGCTAAACAATATGGCTTGCACGCCTTCCATTTCTTTACTTACCTTCAGATAACGTGTCACGGCTGGTTGTAATGGGAGGGGGGGCAGATGGTCCCCCCACCCCACCCTTGGCTGCTCCCCATTAGAGGAAATTTTTATGGCGGGGGCCTGACGAGAACAATCTCTAAACTGCTAACTAAATGCTATAAGTTACTCTTGGGCTCGGTTCTGAACCCCTTTATTCGGTTAAAGGAGAGCTGGGAGGAGGACCTTGAACCCACAGGGCTAACTGGTGGAGACTGGGAAGTGATCTTTATGAAAGGTATGCAGTGCTTAGTGAATAATAGGTTGAGAGCAGTACATTATGATGTTTTGCCTAGGATGTACTTCACGCCAGTAGAAGCTCATAAAATTGATCCATCAAAACTTGATGATTGTCCCAAATGTAAAGCCCAACCTGGAACCTTCTTTTATATGATTTGGTCTTGCCCTAACGTGCTTCCCTTTTGGCAGGAGATCACCTCATTACTTTCTAGGGCTCTGGGCAGCACATAGTTCCTAGATGCAATAGATATACTCCTCAGTCTCCCCAGGGGAGATCAGGTTGGGGGGCCCGTAGAGTCTCCTCTATGGCGGCTAGGGATAATAGTGGGAAAATTGGTGTTGGCCCAGCATTGGTAGCTCGAATCTGTACTGACCATTGCTCAGTGGGTGAAATCTCTTCTTCACTGTATGAAATTGGAGCATAAGGGAAGCAGGGAAGGCAGTAAGGCAGGCAAAGGCCCAAACTGAGGAAACACTAGCACAGACAGTAAAAGAAGGTGACAAGACTTTCTATAGATACATTAGTGAAAGGAGAAAGTCCAGAAGGGGGCATTGCTAAGATCAAAGGAGATAAGGGGGCGTGTGAGGAGGAGGAGGACCATGTAAAAGCACCTATCCTAAATAGATACTTCTTCTCAGTATTTACTGAAGAGAAGGTAGGGCAGGGCCCACAGCTCAGCACCATGGACACAGAGGGGAGGGAGGTGAGCACTAGTCCCTTCACAAAAGAAAGGGTCCTACAAGAGCTCGATAAGCTCAGGGTGGACAAGGCAATGGGACCTCATTGCATACATCCCAGGGTACTAAAGGAGCTAAGGGTGGAACTAGTAGAGCCATTATCAGAACTGTTTAGTGAGTCTCTGAGCACAGGAGAGGTCCCAGAAAACTGGAGAAGGGCTCTTGTGATCCCACTCCACAAGAGTGGTAGAAGGGAGGAGGCAGGGAACTACAGACTAGTCAGTCTTACCTCAGTAGTGGGCAAGATTATGGAGTCACTCCTTAAGGAAAGGATAGTGCAACACCTGGAATCCATAGGAACACAGGATCCAAGACAGCATGGGTTTACAAAAGGAAGGTCCTGTCAAACTAGTCTCATAGATTTCTTTGACTGGGTAACCAGAGTGGTGGACCAAGGGGGAGCAGTTGATGTCGCCTACCTTGACTTCAGCAAAGCTTTCGATACTGTTCCACATAGAAGATTGATTAATAAGCTGGGTAGCTGGCCCAGTGGCGCAGAGGGTTGAGGTGCGGATGCCTTACCTCAAACCACGCCGGGCGACCTGGGTTCGGGAACGGACTTGGGTCCCTGGGGGTCGGCAGGGGACGGGAGAGGATCGAGCATCCTAGGGACTGCTCTCCTCCTCGGGGGTGGGTTAGGGACATGCCTCGCTCTGTAGCGGCCCCCGGTGGAGACCAGGGGCACTACAAGAAGCGGCGCAGGGGAAAAACCAGAAAAGTGGAAAATGGCGTCTGAGCGACTGGATGACGGCCGCCTGGATCCCCCCGCCTCCATGGAACACCCGAAGAGCCAGGGGAATCCCCATCCCAGCAGCATCAGGGCCGAAAGCAAGAATGCTTGAAGGCAATTTCCTTCCGGAAGGAGGGGACCTGTCTGACGAAGGGTTACGTTAGGCTACCCTGGTCGGCTGCAATCTGGGATCAGGGAGAAGCTGGCATCGGGATGGGTTCGGAATGGAGTAAAAAAAGAAGGGGTAATCCTTGGCAGAAGGCTGAAGGGTGGCAGTTGGATGCAGGGGCAATAAAACAGATAATAAAAAACAATAAAGCTGGGTGAGCTCGGGTGGGTCAGAAGTTGGTCAACTGGGTAGCAAACTGGTTGATGGGCAGAAAACAGAGAGTGGTGGTAAATGCTATACAGTCAGGAGAGATGCAAGTCACAAGTGGGGTACCTTAGGGATCAGTCCTGGGGTCAGTCCTCTTTAATATCTTCATCAGTGACACTGCAGATGGACTGGAGGGTAAGGCTTGTCTGTTTGCAGATGACACCAAGAGCTGCAACAGAGTAGATGATCCAGATGGGGTGGGCAGAATGAGAAGAGATCTGGATAAACTAGCAAAATGATCGGAAGAGCGGCAACTGGGGTTTAATGCAAAGAAGTGCAAGCTCATGCACATAGGGAAGAGAAATCCTGAAGCCACCTATAGGCTGGGAGGGGAGTTGCTGGCAGTCATAAGGGAAGAAAGAGACTTAGGCATCATCATCACCGATGACCTGAAATCATCCAAGCAGACCACTAAAGCAGTAGGTAAGGCTAGGGGGATGTTACGGTGTATTAGTAGGGGTATCACAAGTCGGAAGAGGGAGGTAATAATCCCTCTTTACAAGACACTGGTTAGGCTCCCATCTGGAGTACTGTGCAGTACTGGAGGCCACACCTTCACAAGGACATTAACCAAATTGAGGAAGTACAGAGAAGGGCAACCAAAATGGTGCAGGGACTGCATCAGAAAACATATGAGGACAGATTAACCGAGCTCAGTATGTATACCCTAGATCAAAGGAGGGAGAGAGGTGACATGATCGAAACATTCAAACACCTGTAACCCCCCCTACAAATGGGGGTTCCTAAAAGCTGTCTAGGAGCTGCCTAAGTGTCCCCCCTGGTGTTGGCGTTCGGCGCTTAAGCCGTTTGAGTGGCTCTGTGAGTGCTTGTAGAGCCTCCACGTACTATCTCTTTAAGAGCTGTCTGCTTGCAGACACCATTATTGCTCATGAGGGGGACTGTGTGTTTCCCTGCTCGAATCCCGCTCGAGCTGTAATGTAATTGTCCCTCTTTGCTGTCTTTGAGAGCACAAGGGGAGCTCACTTGAAAGATGTAACTATTTGCCTGCAGTCATTTAGAGTAATAGTGAAAATGCAGTTGTTTAACCTGCCTTTGTTGCAGCTGGGACTCTGTGTGCTGTGCCCCTCCATTTTGGACCAGGACTGTCTGAGGGGTCCAATAGGAGCAAGGGGTATCTAAAATGGAGTAAATAGCGACCAACCAGAATCAGGACTCTAAGTGGAGCCGGCTGACCAATGGGGACACAGCTAGTAATTCTGGGAAGTGAAGTCTGGACTATGGCGCCTTTTTGCACCAATGAGGGCAGCAGTAAGTAACTGGCATCTGTATCCCACCAATGGGATCGGGCGGCGCCCGCACTAGATGCTCTGCCAAAACTGCCCAAAGACAGAGTCGTTGGTGATTGTGAAGGGAGAAGGAGCTCTGGCTCCTGCGCTGTGGAAGTCTTTGCGTGGGAAGCGCGTGTGGCAGGCCAAGAAGTCAGGCGAAAGCAACGCCAGAAGGAGCGGACAAGATCCGTGTAGGAATGCAGGCGGAGGAGGCTGTACGATTACAGCTACCTACCAGGCTCACTCTGTAGAGGACTGGAGAATCTGCTTCAATCACGCTCGGTCTGTCAGGACAAGTGAAGCTGCGTCGTTTGGCCCGATGTGTACAGTGAAAGCGATCGGAAGTATACAGCAGCTGCCTGGTATGGTACCCCTCTGCTCTTCATATAAATGTGTGGAGAAGTGTTTGAATTCCAGGCTCGGTCCTGTGAGTGGTGTGAGAGCGATCTTTCTACTGGAGTTGTGAGTACTAAATCAGGGTAGCTCCCTGTCAGATGTTCATAGTGAAGGCAAGATTTGTCTGGCTGCTTTACTGGCTACACGACCTGAGCCTGCTGGCTGTACTTAATCCTCTTAGGAATCAAATGCTTGTTTTCTGCGTCAGGGCCCCAACCAGCTGCATCGAGAGGCTAGTCTTCTATTGCCTGGGTACCCGGAGACAGTGACTTATAGGTTAGGCCTGTGCACAGTGCCCTAGGTATATATATATATTAGAGTGGTAAGCTAATTAACCTGATTGCCCCCAGTCCTTGTTATCTCCCCCTAAATAAATCAGATTGGTTGTTTTGCAAAGGTATGCTGACTGAACTGTGTGTCTATGTTGAATTACTGTACCGTGGTTATTGTACAACTGCATCTTACTTTACAAGGGGTCCCCAGAGCCAAGCTGATTGAACCAAAGCTGGGGGTAAGTGTATATGGCAGAGGTACTGTGGGTGATTTGTGTGGGGCCACTAGTGGGGAGAAAGGGGGGTTGCAGTGACCCAGAGGGCTGTAACCAAGTCATATTAGACTGCTCCAACCCCGACCTCTGGGTGGAGGCACCCGCCATTGGATCCAGGCCCCTCAACCTGTTAACGTCAGAGCAGGCAGGGGTAGTAGCCCTTGGGATAGAGCCCCCTAGGGGTTACACACCTTAAGGGCATTAACAAGGTTAAAGAGTCTAACATGTTCCAATATAAGAAAAATAACAGGAAAAGAGGACACAGCATGAGATTAGAGGGAGGCCGATTAAGGGGTAATGTGAGGAAGTTATTTTTCACAGAAAGGGTGGTGGATGCATGGAACGGCCTACCTCAGGAAGTGGTGGATATAAATACAGTGCAGGGCTTCAAACAGGCATGGGATAGGCATAAGGGAGCAATACAGATGAGTATGAATAGATAGGACATTGACAGAGCAAAGGCCGATGGCACATTTATAAGGCAGAACAAGAAATGGGCAGACTGGATGGGCCTTGCAGTCCTTATCTGCCGTCAGCTTCTATGTTTCTATGTTTCTATACACAATACTCAGCTACTGATCAGCAGGAGAAATACCACCAGTTGTGGGGCCCTTTGGAAACTGCTCTAAGTTCTTCATGATTCCCCACTTTTTAGTGTGTTGGGGTCAGGACACCAATGTGGGCCCACTGCATCCCACTCTATTACCTGATCTATACTGCTATCAGTGTGTTTATGGCTTTACATAACACCAACTAATTGTTAAAGGCAATCACTTAGGAAAACCTTCCTCTGTAATCTATGAGTCAATGTATGTTGCTAACAAACTTTACCTGTACTGGATTGCTGACTTTTTTTTTCCATATAGATGTTTTTCCTCAGTGAGCCCTGGCAGGGGGCTGTGGTCCTCCTCACGGAGGAACTCACTTCTCCGGTCCCATGCGTCCCCACTCTTGCTGACTCTGGAAATTCCCCCCTACAGATTGCCCCCCGTGGCGGGGCCAGGGAGGAGGGCGCCGGCTTCTTCCCCTTCCCCAGAGACCCAATCCATACACTGGTGTCAACCCTCGGGGACACGAGGCCATGATGGAACCCTGCCAGGCTGTTTTTCCATTTTCTCCTGTCCCCCCACCAATGTAGTGATGTCGGTATGTGCCTCCCTGCCTGTATTGCCCTCTAGCTGCCAGAGGGCAATCAACAATCGGAACAACAGTTCTCCCTCCCACGAAAGAGGAGAGCTGTTCTCTGGATGCTCGATCCTCTCTCCCCGGGCCGGACCTTGGATTGCTGACTTTTAAATAAAGTTTACAAAAAAAAAACAACAACTTAGAGCTGAGTTTAATGTGTTGTGCCATTGATTGGACATCAAAACAATAGTGAACAACATCCTGACATCAATGTGGTGGAAAAACAAGGCTGTGATGTCGTCATTTCTCTATGGAAAAAATGACAGGCCAAGCTAGAAACTACACACACATGATTATGTATGCAAGGTTAGAATCTTTATTTGGTTTTCCTACCAGCAGGATCTCAGGCAGACAGCCAGATAGCTTCCCATGTGCAGATACATTTTGAAGAAAACACATTGGACAGCCCTTCCATAACGTCATTATTATGCAGCATGGAATTTTAGTGTGTTCAGTCAGCTACACAGTCACTTACCGTACGTCATTCCTTACAGAAGTTCTTTGGAAGGTAAAACAGCACTAGGTTTAGTGATTCATCTGCTCTTTGAAAACCTTCATTCTGGGGACATCATAGTAAGAGCAAAGAGACTGAGAAACCTCCACATCACTGCAGTTTCTTTAGGGCTCCCTGTTTAGTTTAATAAGGAGATTTTGTACTAGATGATTTTGCATGTCTCCTGAATTAGAATTTTTAAGCCTTTTCTCAACAACAGCTACTAAGAGCTGTGTACTGATTGGTCACACCAGCATGCATTTTTGGCTTGTGAATGCCCAGACAATGCTCCAATAACAGCATTATGTTGGTTACCATGGTCACGACAGAGAACCCACCAACAACTAAAACAGTTTTAGCAATTTTAGATAATTTAGAAATAAAAAAGCTTATAATAGTTATAAGTACTGCGTCCATTTACCACTGCAGGAGGAGAAGGTCCATTGGGAGGTTATGGCCAAACACTTACCTCTACCACCAGACATTATCCTCCATGAAATACCCTCGAATTTGAACCTAATCATTAAAAAATGCACAAATTGTCCAGTCCTCCCTGTCCTTCCCCATCACATTTTAAGGCTCCAATTAGCATTTGAAGCAAAATATTAATTTTGTTTGGGGGGGGGCGCTGCTGACCAGCCAAACAGAAAGCAGTTCTTCACTTTGAGCTCCCGTGAGAAATCTTTAAATATTAAGTTTTTTTTTAACTTTCTTTATGCACTATATTTGAGCATCCTTCTGGGACTCATTGGCGTGGCCTCTACTCCCTGCCTGAACCCCTGCTGCAACCTCCTCTCCCAAACACTCAGGCAGATCCAGCCCCTGGATCACCCCCGAGGCAGGCCCACCTTCCCTTGGTGGCCTTTCACAGAGTAGAGGGCCTGCCTGGGCGTTGGGTGACCATAGGTCCAGTAGCACGCTGGGCCGGCATTGGGATGTGGGCCTGCCCCTGGAGTCCCCTTCATCTTTGCGGTGCCACAGAGGGATTTTCTGTGGTGTTTCTCCCCTTGGAGTGTAGTGTGCAGTGATGCCTACGCACAGCTGCCCTGCTGGCATCTGCTGCACTCTGTCCCCTACGCTGGCTGGTGTGCCTGCAGCACCCCCGATCTCCATCGGGGGCTGCCAGGACACCGAGCAACCCTGGATCCCTCTCCGTGGTGAGGAGAGCTTTCCTCCGGACACTTCATCTTCTCCCTCCCCTGCTGACCCCTGGCAACCTGAGTTCGTCACCGAACCTGGGTTGCTGGCATGGCTCGAGGTGTGGCATCCAGCGCCTCAACCCTCAGCACCACCGGGCTGGCACTTTAATATTTAAACTTTTTAGGGATCATGTAACAACCTAAACTTGTTAGTCTGGTTGGAGAAAGGTGCAGAGTGGAAGATGGGCAAGCCAAAGGGAGCCGCAGCAGCCTCTGCAAACTTTTTCAACCAAAAGGGTGTCAGCATGAGGGGAGGCCTGTGCAGCAGTTCAAAATAGGGACCTCAGATGAAATGGCAGAAGGAGAGGTGACGCTGGCTACCATTAACACCACTTTGGGACAATTGATTAAAACTACAGGCACTAGACAAACATTTGAATCTCTGCTCCCGAAGGTATCTTTATTAGAAACTGAAAGGGAAGTTATGGAACAAACTGTGGGACAAGCAGAGACTGCCATTATCAGAAACACAGACGTTGCTACAAAGCTCATTAAGGAGAATGCCACCCTATGCCAAAGGCTCGAGACAGTTGAAAATCAATCTCAAGAAAGAAATCTCAGAGTGATCAGCTTGCCAGAAGGGGCAGAAGAAGACAGCCTGGAATTTGCTAGGATGATGCCACGCTTCTGGGATATCCAGAGTCTGACCCAACTTTGTCCCTAGAAAAAGGGAAAGGAAAGGGGAAATTGTTTAACCAGGTAAGGCACACTAAGCCAGACAGGGTCGGACTGGGGTACAGAGGGCCCACCTGGAAAGAGGATACAAGGGCCCACCTGGAAAATCAGTAGAGGAGGGCTCAGGGTGACATAGTCAGATCAATATTCCACTTCAATCTGATACACTAGCTCTGTCTTTGCATCTTACATTTATCAACAGTGTCCAAGATACCCCATTTAATTAGAAAAAAGATGGCAAATGCAAAAGTTTTCAGAGTTCAGATGGTAACCACTTACCCAACGGAGGAGGCCCACCTGGAAATTTCCAGGTATCCAGGTGGGCCAGTCCAACCCTGAAGCCAGAGCTTGTTTCCAGGTGCGACCTGGGAGCACAAGGAAGTTAAGTGACTTGCTCAAGGTCACACAGTATGCAAGCGGAAGCAGTGGGATTCAGACCCAGGTCTGGTCTGCTGGATGTCACCAGATTTGCAGCTCAGAGCCTTAGACCACTACGCTATACTGCCTCCAACAAAAAGAATACAGAATAACACCGCAATGGGCAGCAGCCACACTGGTGATCCCTAGAACTTTTATTATTATCTGCACTGGTGTGGGAGACAGAAACTGGGTGCTTACAACAGTGAAGCAATGCTGAGGATTGCACTGTGGAGAGGTGGACATTTCCTTGTTTCCTGTCCTATCCTATAGCACCTGACAACGTAGGAAACTGTTTGATGGGGTCAGGAGCCATTTACAGCAACTTAAACTTCAGCATCAATTGCTACTGCTGGTGAAGCTGCGCTTTGTATGGAATGGGCAAACCTTCCTCTTTAACGAGCCAAAAGATGCAGAGACGATGGCGAGCAGAACTGAGCAGGAGATGGTACAGGACGACAGAGAGAAGGACGTGTTGGAAGGGGATTGACATGGAGTATTGTGAACTCTGCCTTTGTGAGTAATATGGGACAAGCCACATCATGACTTATATTTTAATACTGGCACTGTTCAGAGATAATTTAGTTGCCTTCAAATTATGGGAGAAAACCTTTCTATTTTATGTTTCTGGGGGACAGTGCTATATTAAGTTATAATCACCCACCTAGAAGATGGCAGATTCCCGCCATACTACTTTTGTCATGCCTCACCAACTGAACATTTTTATGTATATTGCACATGTACAGACTTGAGTCATGACTTTTCTGTTCAATGATTTGTCCGGGACTCTCAGGCAGCACAGCCCTAAATGTAAGCCCGGCTATACGTAGTTGGATCTTAGTTAAAATGAATGCTTTGTCATACTCGTGTTACTTTTGCCTTTTCCAATGGCTGTATGTTACACTACGTTGTTGTACCACTTTCCGTCCTTTTGAAAGTAATATTTATTTATTTTATTTATTTAAACATTTGTTGACCAGGATAGGCACACTGGGCCGAGGCTAGTTTCCTGGTGCGACCCGGAGGAGGGGGGATAGGAGATTACATACAATTTCACAAAAAATACATCATTTATATCAGTGATTTGAAAACAAACAGATCCAGTAGAGACTGAACATAACAAGACGTTGTGACAAACTGACAATAGTTACAGCAATAATTCAAATGATAACAGAAAATGTTAAAATTGAAAACATTTCCGGACATGAGACAACTGTGAGAGCAAGAAACACAAAAGTAAGTGCACACAGCACGGTCTAGGCTTGTAAGTACTATGGGGTGAAGATAGATTACCTGGGACAGTGGCAGGGAGGAGCTGGTAGGAGGTGGAGTTGTGCCTTGCAAGCGAAGTAAGAGGAGGAGCTTCTGATAGAGGGAGCAAGCTTGTTCCACAAATTGGGAAGCTGGTAGGAGAGTGCAGCCCTGCCAGTTGATGAGGATGGGCGAGGAATATGAAAAGATCTATCATTTCTGTGCCTCAGTAGATAAGGGGTGTCAGATGCCAGGGAGAGACAAGTTTCCAGGTAAGGGGGTAGTATGTTGAACTAATATTTTGATATAAAGTTGAGGGAGTGAATATAGCGCCTGTGGGATAGTGGGGTTATTCCTAGTAGGGAGTAAAGATCACAATGATGGGTTCTAAGGGGTGAGTTGGTAGTGAAGTGGCAAAAAGAGTTTAGGAGAATGTCTAGCTTGGACAGGGTGGTTCCTGGGGCAGGACTAAAAAGTACATCTGCATGATCAAAAGCGGGGAGAATCATTTTAGTTATACTTTGACGTGTTGTCTTGCTTGATTTAACGTGCCTACTAAATGCTCCACTATAGAAGATGGTATTAATTCTCTCTGGGGGGCTGGGGAGAAAACAATGAATAAGCTAATTTTTCTGCTGCATTATTGGGGCTTATGAAGACCGTTCTGGTCCATATGGTAATATTTTGGAATCTTTTTTATTAACTCCTTTACTCTAATCCCTGCAGATTTCCTGGGCTGTATGCATATGTTAAATATATAGTGTATTAATTTCATTTGGATAACCCCCTATGAAATACCTGTTGGGGTAGTGTCCAACAAATATCCTTTGTAAGGGGCTGTGTTATTTGATAAAATGGCATGTGATACGTACCTGTGCATTGTGTTGTAAGAATGTTCTTGCAAAACCTTATAAATAAAATTTACAAAAAAAAATGTAAATTTTGTTGTAAATAGCTAGCCTATTGGCATAGTGGTTGGGCTGCTGCTCGTGACTCTGGCAATCTTGGGTCAGAAACATTCCTGGTTTCCTGGCGGCTGGCCAGGGAAGAAGTCTTGAGCATCTGAGGGGATGTTCTCTAAGGAGGGAGGATGAGCAGTGCAACAGGAGTTTGTGGATTTGGGGAAGGGCCTTAGACAAGTAGCACACAAGCTAACTTTCTCGGAAGTGCTACCTGTCTATGGCATAGATGAGGCTAGGGCACTCTGCACCATAGGATCCAATGACTGGTTGAAAATCAGGTGCAGAGCTCAGGGATTTGGCTTCATTGGGGACTGGGGCTCCACCTGGATGGATGCAGGCCTATACAGGTGCGATGGTCTGCATCTATCCTGGAGGAGAACCAGGATCCTAGGTGATAGGTCTAAATACTTCAATGGCAAGCATTTAAACTAGCCGAGGGGGGAGGCACTGAAGAGGAGAAGGGAAATCCTAGCCCCCCCCACAAAAATCAGGGTAATTAGTGAGGTAAACACCAAGATAGAGCAGTCGATAGGGAGAAGGGCAAGGGTAAATGGAGAAAAAGACAAAGGCAGTAGGGACAGGGATGGGGCAAAAAGAAATAAAGCCATAAAAAAATGGAAGGTAATGAGTACCAATGCCCTTAGCCTAGGTAAAAAGCTCCCTGAAATGGTGGCTTTGATTTATTTTATTTATTTAGTTAAACATCAGTTTAGAAACCTTTGAGCCAGAGGCTCATTTACAAAGGTACCTCATCACAAAGAGGACATCAGAACAGTAGTACAAGGGACACAGTACTTACAAACAAAAAAGATACAATTCAATTACAATTTTGTTACAATAGAATACAATCTCCAACGAAGCAAAAGATAACAAAAGGTGCAAAACTTATGGTCGGGGAGAGCTGGTGGGGGGGTAGAAGGAGGGAGATAGGGAGGAGAATTAGTAGGGAAAGGAAGTGGGGAGCCGCTCAGTGAGCATCGTCAAACAGAGTATATATATATATATTTTTTTTACACTAGGCTAGTGGCAGTTGCATTTTGTAGAGCTAAGCAGGAAGTTTCTGAGCCTGGGCTTAAAGCAAGCTAAGGTTAGTGAGTTTGAGACACTGGCAGGAGGGAGTTATACCAGTGGGGGCGCACGGTGAGGGAATGCCCTCTGACCCTTGAGAGGTCCTGGCTCTCGGAATAACTAGAGTAGCTCTTGGCGAGCTGCAGCGTGATCAGGGTCGGTGCAGTACGGCTGAATGGAGTTGGATAGGCCCATGGGGACAGGGCCACGAGGGTTTTTAAAGGTGAGCTGGCATGTCTGATACATGAGTCGCTCTTCCAGGTTGAGTAGGGTAGCCAGGGTGTACAGCTCACATGTGTGAGTGAGTCTGGGAGCACTAGTGATAAGTCTGCAGGCCTTATTAACTGTGAGGCGAACCTTGTTGAGGGCAGTCTGATCTGCTGAGCCATAGACCGGAAGGCCATAGTCAATGAGAGACATGACAGAGGAGGTGACAGCCAGTAGGAGGCATCAGGAGGGAGGCATTTCTTGTGCCGGTAAAGAATGCCTAGCCATGAGTTGGTGACAGAATTTAGGGCAGATATATGTCCATGGAATGAAAGTGCAGGGTCAAAGGTTATACCAAGATATTTCTAGGACTGCACCTGGTCAATGACGAGATTGGGTGTGGAGTGGACAGCTAAGGGAAACTTGCTGTACTTATTTTGGGGGTGGGAGAAGAGCATTGATGGAAGAGGGATGCCTGTATATTGTGGCAGTCACAGAAACATGGTACATGGAGAGCCATGACTGAGATGTCAACATACCAGGGTACACAATCTACAGGAGGGACAGGGAGGGAAGAAGAGGAGGAGGAGTAGCTCTCTATGTAAGGGAAGGGATCAAAGCAACAGAGCTAAAGGGTAAACAGGGAGGAAAGGAGAGGAGGCACTGTAGGTCACCCTGGAGATTGGAAATGGCTCCACAATCCACACAGGGGTTGTATACAGACCCCATCTCAGGAGGAGGAAATGGACGAGGAAATGATAGAAGGCGTCCTTGGGATGGCAGAAAAAGGGGAGATATTGCTGATGGGAGACCTGAATATGCCAGATGTTGACTGGAGCACCTTTGCTGCAGCCACATCCAAGAGCAGGGCCATTCTCGATGCCCTACAGGGGGCATGCCTCAGACAGCTAGTTTTGGAACCCACTCGGGAGAGAGCAATCTTAGACCTGGTACTCTCAAAGGGGACGGAGAGAGGATCTCTAAACTTGAAGTGGGTAGCCATCTGGGAACAAGCGACCACCAAACAGTGTGGTTCACGATAAACTTAACTGTAGAGTCAAGCCACATAAAAGTGAAGGTACTGGACTTCAGGAGGGCTGATTTTGTCAAAATGGGAGAGTGCCTCAGATAGGCACTAGCAAACAGGTAAGAAGGTGGGGTGGAGCAACAACGGGGAAACATCAAAACGCCATCACAGAGGCAACAAGCCTTTGTGTGAAGCAAATAAACAAATCAAAATGAAAGAAAAAAACACAATGGTTCTCAAAAGAAGTGGCGGGGAAGGTAAGGGAGAAAAAGATAGCATTCAGGAAGTATAAGAAAACACAGAAGGACCAGGACAGAGAACTGTACCAGTTAAAACAGAAGGAAGCCGGTAAGGCAGTCAAAATAGCAAAGGCCCAAACCAAGGAAAAGATAGCCAACTCAGTTAAGAAGGGGGATAAAACCTTTTATAGATACATTAGGGAGCAAAGAAAGACTAAGGCAGGGATACTGAGGCTGAACAAAGAGGAAGGTGGTTGGGCAGAGAGTGACAGTGAAAAAGCAGGGATACTGAACGAATACTTCTGCTCAGTATTCACAACAGAAAAGCAGGGGGAAATACCTAATCCAGTCAATAGAAGCACTCTGGATAGGGGGGTTGATATTAGTCCTTTCACAGAAGAAAGGGTTCTGAAAGAACTCTTAAAACTGAAGGTGGATAAAGCAATGGGGCCTGATGGGATTCATCCCAGAATTCTAAAAGAACTAAGGGAAGAACTAGTAACACCACTGCCTACCCTTTTTAATAAATCATGGGAGGATGGTGTGGTACCTGAGAACTAGAGGAGGGCGGATGTGATTCCTCTTCACAAAAGTGAGAGCAAGACAGAGGCAGGAAACTACAGACCTGTCAGTTTGACCTCAGTGGTAGGGAAAATGATGGACTCACTTCTGAAGGAAAGAATTGTTGAGTACCTAGAGGCCAGTGGGGCGCAGGACCCAAGGCAGCATGGATTCACAGCGGGAAGGTCATGTCAGACAAATCTAATTGATTTCCTTGACTGGGTGACCAAAGCAGTAGACCAGGGAGGGACTATGGACATGGCCTACCTAGACTTTAGAAAGGCATTTGACACAGTCCAGCACAAAAGATTAATAAACCAATTAGCCAGCCTGGGAGTGGGTCCCAGGGTGGTAGCCTGGGTAAAACACTAGTTGGACAACAGGACACAGTGGGTAATAGTAAATGGAGTCCACAGTGAAGAAAGGAGGGTTTCTAGTGGGGTACCGCAGGGTTTAGTACTGGGGCCGGTCCTTTTTAATGTCTTTATAAGTGACATTGCAGAGGGACTGGAAGGGAAAGTATGTCTCTTTGCAGATGACACAAAGATCTGCATCAGGGCTGATACACAAGGTGGGGTGGAAAGGATGAAAAGGGACTTGGCAAGGTTGGAGGAATGGTCAAATGTATGGCAGCTTAGATTCAATGCAAAGAAATGCAAAGTAATGCACCTGGGAAACAAAAACCCAGGGGAAGAGTACACAATGGGGGAGATACTGACAACAACAAAAATGTAAAGGACATGGGGTAGTCACATCAGATGACCTAAAGGTGGTCCAGCAATGTGAGAAGGCAGTAGGGAGGGCTGGGGGATACTGGGATGCATAGGGAGGACATCACAAGTAGAAAACAGGAAGTTGTTGGCCCTCTGTACAGACAATTGGTAGGAACACATCTGGAGTACTGTGTACAGTTCTGGAGACCCCATCTCCATAAAGACATAGACAGGGTGGAGGCTGTCCAGAGGAGGGCAACAAAATGATGCAGGGTCTGCATCAGAAGACATATGAAGAAAGACTAAAGGAACTAAAGATGTATAGCCTCGAGGAAAGGAGGAGAGAGGGACATGATAGAAACTTCAAATACCTCAAGGAATCAACAAAGTCCAAGAGGGTAGCATCTTTCAGAAAAGAGATGTTCAAAAACAAGGGGCACAATTTAAAGATAGAGGGGATGGCTCAGAGGAAATGTGAGGAAGTATTTCTTCACAGAGAGGGTTGTGGATACATGAAACAGCCTTCCTGAGGAGGTCGTAGAGTCAAAAACAGTGGGGGAATTCAAGAATGCATGGACAGACATAAGGCAATTCTAGTGGGGGGGTAGGAGGAAGTAGGCCGTTGGTTAACTAGGATCTGCAGCTTATCCATTAGGTAGGGAAATGGGCAGACTAGGTGGGCCAAGTGGTCCTTATCTTCCATCAAATTCTATGTTTCTGTGAGCGACTATGCCACAGCAGTGCCACCTGCATGGCAACGGCTTGCTCTACAGGTAGGGATACCTTTGGGAGTGAGATGCATGCTGATGTCATGCAGCAACATGCTTAGCGTACATGGTCATGCTTGCGCATCCTCGCTGTCAGCGTCTCATGGGAGGATAAGCCAAGAAATCTGGAAGACACCCTGTCCTGACAGAATGAAGCCAGAAGTTCACAGGCCTGCACTACCAATTCAGCTTCTTCCACCACTGGAATTTGGACCTTGGAGGCATTTGGGGGACCTCGACAACCCTACCATGGGAATTCATCAATGGAGGAAGAAGGGTGGGTAATCCTGAGACAGGGTTGGTGACGGGAATGGAATCAGCAGGCAGAAGGGGGCCTAGGGAGGAGAACACCAAGGGGGCATGAACAGTAACTGTGCAATATGCACAGGGGTGATATACAGGCCTCTAGGACAAGGGAGGAACTGGACAGTGAGCTACTGGAGGAGATACACGAGATGGCAATGATAGGTGAAATTCTACTGATGGGGGATTTCAATATGCCAGACGTGGATTGGAACTCCAGTGTAGCTGCTTCAGCCAGAAGCAGAGGCATCCTTGATTCATTCCAGGAGGCTGGACTCAGGCAGCTTGTGCTTGATCCCACCAGAGACAGGGCAATTCTAGATCTAGTAATCACAAACGGGGATCGAATCGCAGATTTCCAGGTAGAAAGGCAACTGGGATCCAGAGATCACAATACTGTGTGGTTCAGCATAGGGAAAGAGACTCACTCAAGTCATACTAGGACAAAGGTTTTGGATTTCAAAAATGCTGACTTTGCTGAAATGGGGAAGGGTATCAAAAGAGCCCTGGACTCAGAGAACGGGGGCTGGAGGGGGAGTGGAAAAACAGTGGAAGCGTCTAAAGGAAGCCTTACTGGAAGTAACAAACCAATGCATCAGATTGGTATTCAAAGGCACGAGAAGGAGAAAGCCACTGTGGTTCTCGAGAGAGGTGGCAGTAAAGGTCAGGGCAAAAAGGAAAGGGTTCATGAAATATAAGGAGACCCAAAGGGAGGAGGGAAAGGAGGAGTACCTAGAGTGTCTAAAGGAAGCGGGAAGGCAGTAAGGAGAGCAAAAGCACAGACTGAGGAAGGTTTAGCACCGTTAGTTAAGAAAGGGGACAAGGCATTCTTTTTTTTTTATACTTTATTTTTATTAGTTTTAAAAAGATTTGACACTTTTACAGTTCACCATATTCAAGACCAATCGGTACATTACAGTAAGGATATTCCTTCCGGAGGGACTAATCCTCTCCTTAATTTAAGGATATACAAGCATCCTGAATATTTTGATACCTCATTGGGGGTAGTACAAATTATAACTTCCCAGATATATATTAACAATATAAAGAAACTGTGGTGTGAGCCCATGAGCAGTGTGATTAATTTCGTATTGCTAAAGTCCTGTAGAATAATGTCCAACACATAGTATTAACTCCACAAAGTGGAGTAGAAGGCATCACACTTGAAATCTAAAGTTAACTGTAAACTTTAATTTTAAACCCCAGTACCAGGAACAAAAAAAAAGGAAAATAGAGAAGAGGCCCCGATAGCTCTTTATGTATTATTTTCAAACTGTATTTATATTAAGTTTAATTAATATTATGCCCCAGGAACTTGGTTAAGCTTTGCAAATAGAAAACTTAAATTTTAACTAGTCCAAAGCCCTTCATCCTACTCCGGTATAGATCTGAAGCATCCAAGGTAACTATACAGGCCTACAATCGGTTCAGCCAGCACTCATCTCTCCGGTTCCCTCATCTTCGGAATCAGACTCTCTAACACGTCGAGTCGCATCAGAAACGAAGTGCATGGCCCGTTTCCTGGCCTCGTTGGGATCTGAAAATAACCACACTTTCCCCTGGTGCACAATGCGCAATCTGGCTGGGAAAATTATTGAATGGGGAATGGAGGCTTCTCGCAGCAAACGCCGGGTGCCATCAAACTTCTTGCGGTGCATTCTGGTAGCATAGCTTATGTCCGGGAAGAAAAGGACGGTATGCTCGTCCTGCACAATAGGGCTCAACTGCCTGGCCAGCCTCAAAATACGGTCTCTCGTCCCCACTCCGTCTGTCACTACCAGCAAAGTGCGAGGCATTTCCGACTCCTCTCTGCGACCCCTGGGAGTTATTCGATAGACTGTCTGGACATTAAAAGAGAATGGATGATCCCTTAAAGTAAGTTTCCCCTCTAACCACTCCTTAATATTCAGCAGAGGGTGATCCCCCTCCACCCCTTCAGGCAAGCCTAGAATACGCACATTCGAGGAGCGAGTTTGATTTCCTAAAGTCTCCATACGCACCCTAAGGTGAGCGTTTTCTTTAATAATCGTGGCTGTTGCCGCTGTATAGGATTCCGCCGCTTTTTTAACATAGTGGAATTCAGTTTTAAGGCCTTTGACATCTGCTTCCACTGTTGTAATCCTTGTGGCAAAGGTATCCATTTTGTTGTTTAATTTGGCTATTGAAGTGATGATTCTTTTCAGCTTCAGGCTTATAGAGGCCATCGTTTCCTCTGGCTCTAGATTAGGTTCGGGCTGGCATTCACCACGAGACTTAGGTATATTAGGAACTTCGGTCGTTTTCCCTCCTGCTCCACCTCTGTCTTTTTTCGGGTTACCCATCCCAGGGTTTGCAAAGTTTCTCTTTCCAGTGACACTAATGATTTTTCCCGAAAACAGGTGGAAAATACAATATTTTAATAAGGTCTATCAAAATGTTCAGAGCTACGTTCTCCTGCTGCTGTTAAGCTCGGGATCCACAGTGCCCCACCGGGACAAGGCATTCTTCAGGTACATCAGCGAAAGGAGGTAAAACAAGGGGGGATTGCAAGGCTCAATGGAGAGGGAGGGGAATGCAAGGAGGGTAACATGGAAAAGGCAGCAATATTGAATAAATATTTCTGTTCAGTATTCACAGAAGAGGGGAAGGGGCAGGGACCACAGCAGTACAGCAGTTGCCAAGTGGGTGAAGAGGTGGCTAACAGTCCATTCACAGGGGAAAGAGTCCTGCAGGAGCTCACTAAATTGAGGGTGGACAAAGCGATGGGACCAGATAGTATACACCCAAGGATATTAAGAGAACTGCGAAGGGAGATAGCATACCCTCTGGCAGCCATGTTCACTGAGTCATTTAACACAGGGGTGGTACCAGAGGACTGAAGGAGGGTACATGTGGTCCCTCTACACAAATCTGGCAGCAGGGAGGATGTGGAGAACTATAGGCTGGTCAGCCTCACCTTAGTAGTGGGGAAGATCATGGAGACATTGCTTAAAAAAGGATAGTGAGGCATCTAGAAGCCACCGGAGCCCAGCACCATAGGCAACATGGATTCACAGTGGGGCGGTCATGTCAGACAAATCTGGTTGATTTCTTCGACTGGGTGACAAAGGAGGTAAATCAGGGTGGGGCAGTGGATGTCGCTTACCTTGATTTCAGCAAAGTCTTTGACACCGTCCCACATAGGAGGCTGATAAACTAGCTGGGTAGGCTGGGCATGGGGGAAAGGGTGGTAAACTGGGTTAGAAACTGGCTAACAGACAGGAGGCAGAGAGTGGTGGTAAATGGGGTGCAGTCTGGGGAGGGGGGTGACCGTGGGGTGCCTCAGGTCCTGGGGCTAGTTCTGTTCAATTTCTTCATTAGTGACATTGCAGAAGGGCTGAAGAGAAAGGTCTGCCTGTTTGCAGATGACACCAAGATCTGTAACAGAGTGGATACCCCCGAGGGGGTGGAGAAAATGAGGAGGGACCTGGGGAAGCTTGGAAAATGGTCTGAGGACTGGCAACTGACGTTTAATTCAAAAAAGTGCAAAATTATGCACCTAGGACTCAGAAACCCTGGAGAAAGCTACAGGATGGGTGGGGAGAGTTGCTGACAGTCACAAAGGAGGAAAGGGACCTGGGGTTCTTATTTCAGACAACCTGAAAATGTCAAAGCAGAGTGGTAAGGCAGCTGGGAGGGCCAGTGGCATGCTGGGGTTCATAGGCAGGGGTATCGCCAGCAGAAGGAGGGAGGTAGTGATGCCATTATATAAAACCATGGTCAGGCTTCACATGGAGTACTGTGTGCAGTTCTGGAGGCCACACCTTCATAAGGATATTACCAGGCTGGAGATGGTCCAGAGAAGGACGACTAAGATGGTACAGGGCTTGCAACACAAGACTTATGAGCCGAGATTAAGGGACCTCAATATGTACTCGCTGGAAGAGAGGAGGGAAAGAGGGGACATGATAGAAACATTCAAGTACCTCAAGGGCATAAACCAAGTGCAGGGGGAGACATTTTCCAGTACAGGAGGAGCACACGAACGAGGGGGCATGACATGAAATTGAAAGGTGGGAGGTAAAGATGGAATATGAGGAAGTTCAGGGTTTTAAATAATTGATTAGCAGTTTTTTTCTTGGGACAATACTAACTGTACAGAAAGCATTTATATAGGTTTTTTGTAACTGTTATGTTTGTTAAGCACAGTGGGACAAGTGCTATGCATTTTCACAATGTTTTAGAACTTTTATGAGCAAAACGCTAATCAATTTTTAGAGTTAAATAAAACCCTGAAGTTCTTCTTCACAGAGAGGGTGGTGGACGCATGGAATGGTCTGCCTCAGGAGATAGTGGGAGTGAACACTGTGGATGGATTCAAGCATGCTTGGGACAGGCATAAGGGAACCATAGAGGTACAGCAGTGGGTGGGTCGGAAGCAGTAATCCAGTACAAGGTCTTACGGGCAGACTAGATGGGCCTGGCAGTCCTTATCTGCCAACAATTTCTATGTTTTTATATAACAAAAAAATGTGTTTTAAATACCTTATATAGTTTTTATCGTTATTCAGTCTGTCTTTAGCTTCCAGTTCAAAAGACTGATGCAAGCAAGGGGAAGCCGCACACATCTCACAGCCAAGAAATTAAAGGAGAGGTAGCCCCGAAATAAAAATTATTGGATCAAAAGATTTTTTATTATTATATGACCTGATTAATGACATAGAATTAATGAATGAATTAGATCTAGAATCAAAAATGGAATACAAGCTAAATGGGAGAAAAAAAAGCATTAACATTTTAGGACAGAGGTTCTTTTACTCCCTGAGATGACTAGGATTATGTAACAAACCGCCACATGAGATTGTGGACAGTAATACAAAACTAAACTTCAAAAAAATATTGATAAATATACATATTAGTTGGTGGTCAGATGCATCTATGTCAGAGAGAACTGGGGAGCAGTTTGAATGGTCTGTACGGCCATTTTCTGCTCCCATGACCTCGGTATGAATCTCAGTATGAAAAGGAATTTGGGTATGAGAAACCAATAAACAAATCTGAAGCACCTTTTTCCAATTGCTATATAATTTAGGATGTCCTTGAAGCATATCATATAAATTGGGTCCTGACTATGGTACATGAAAAACTTCCTGCACCCACACACGAATAAATTACATAAGGTGTGCAAACGCAATCCCTGTAGTTTGTACAAGATTGGAAGGCTATCTATATGTTTTAGCATTAATATACACCACCAGTAATTTTAACTAACCAACAATGCTAGTATTCATATGCTAAAAATTATGTGTACAATTGATTTGAGACTGACTTAACTGACACCCTTTTATGGGAATTATAACTGGTGTACTGTTGTACAACGCCCCTGCGCAAAATTAGAATAATAACCTGCGAACTATATAGCCATGTAAATCCACAAGCATACAGAGAATGGCTAGGTACCATATAGTTAAACAATATATTTTTAAATATCACTTTCAAGGAAGATCTATACTCAGTAGCTGAGGTTCTACAAATTACTTTTTAAGTAAGAAAGTATACTCATTAAAGTGGTACCATGTTAGGAGATGAGGGGCTCCC
The DNA here is from genome assembly GCA_016271365.2 of Neoceratodus forsteri. Lineage (NCBI taxonomy): Eukaryota > Metazoa > Chordata > Ceratodontiformes > Ceratodontidae > Neoceratodus > Neoceratodus forsteri. Next base: position 74,764,872 of record CM057452.1, read on the forward strand.
TGGCCATATGAATAACGGGTTGTCTACCTGGAAAGAAAATGGGAGCGAGCTCCGGTAAATGATAGAAACTACCTTTCGGTGAATTGACTTGCCCCTCAGTTTCAAGCCATAAATTGTGTCACGGCAGCCATCTTAGCCAAAAGCATAATTGTAATTGCGCCATGAGGAAGCTTCAGGGTCAGTGTTAACTGAGAAAGATGCCAAAGTGGCCATGTTAGCCAGCGAAAGTCCCAAATTACAATGTGCAGTTACTGTATTTCAGTAAAAACTGCACTCACTATCCTATTGCTATAATTCTTCCTCTTGGACCCACCAGCCAAAAAGCTTGATTGGGCCACTCCTGAACTTGCAACTTCACCAGTCCTCCGACCGACTGTTCCACCAGGCTTGACAGACTTCCTGCTAACAGCTCCTGAGCTTACTCCATCTTGCAGGGGCCCCATGGGCTGGGGATCACCCAGAGGGAACCAGCACCCACTGGTGCTAGAGGGGAGATGCAAAGCAGCAGGATTTGAATACAGAGCAGAGGGCCAGCTGCCACGTACAGCAAGGCAGGGGATTTGTCCAGTAGTTTTTAACCCTTCCCACCTTCCAGTGATGACCAGTGACATCTGTCACATGCTCCTGCCAGCCAGCTGGGGGAAGTCGACATCATGTGGTCATCAAAGTCCAGTCTTGATGGTTTCCACCCTAAGTTACTACATCTCTCAGCTCCTGCTATTCCAGCTCCCCCTTACTCACCTGCTTAACCTTTCCTTCACTCTCTGCACTGTTCCCCAGTCTTGGAAGATGGCCAGAGTTATTAATCTTGCTAACGGGGGTGACCCATCTTCTCCTGGTGTAACTCCCCTACAAATGGGGGTTCCTGAAAAGTCTTCCTCGAGCTTGCCTAAATGCTCACTGCCAGGCTGGTGTCCTGCATTTTAGCAGTTTAAATGTGATTGCCAGAGAGTGCCTGTATAGCCTCTGTGCACTGTCTCTTTAAGAGCTGCCTGGATTGCAGTCATAAGTAATCTGAGAGGGAGCTCTGTTGAAAGATGTAACTATTTGCTAAAAATCATTTAGAGTGATAATGATAATGTAGTTTGTCTAACCTGCCTTCTTTGCAGCAAGGACTGTTTTGTTTATCTCCACTATCTTCGCCCTGGATTGAGAATTGGACCAATCAGTACTGGTGGGACCTAAAATGGAGCTGGACTACAGGAGCTGTCTGGAATCAAAATCTGTAGGAATTGTAGTTTTGGGCAGTTTGCGCCATGTTGCACCTGAAGGGGGAGCCTTTGATGTGACTGACAGGAGGATCAGCCAACTGAACCTTTTGGATCTTGGGGAATTTCCCAGGCTGCTGAAGCTAGTTTCAGTTTTGAGCTGAGAAGTGAACAAATAACAGCTCAAGTGATTTTTGAGCAGAAGTTCTGTGTAGTTTTGCATGGGAGAACTGTGAAAAGGGCTGAGTTTTGGCCTGCCTGCTGTCCCTGAGAGGGAAAATAGAGTTTATTCGGACTGAATCCGAGTTGTGAGGACTATTTAAGCCACTGGACTGTGACCAGGCTTTAACCTGAAGAAGACCGAAGAGTTGCTGAATGCGATTGGCCTGTCAGGATTTCCAGCTGCTTTTGAATTCCCGGTTTGTGCAGAGACGTTGCGATCGTGACCGGACAGCGGTTTGCCTGGTACAGTAGAATTTCCTTACATGTAAATGTGCTGTGTATTGAAAGTGGGTCGTGATTTGGTTCCCCACTGTGTGAACTGTGTTGTGCTTGCTGGAAGCTTTATCCAGCCTAATTGGACTGAACCAGCGTTCATCTCCATTCGGCTTGGGCCATGCCACGCTGGCCCTGCCAGACTAGTCCACTGCACAGAAAAAGCCACCGACGAGAGACCTGCCTAGGGATCAGCCCCCTGCTCCATGCTTGAACAGGAATGATGCCTCGGTGAATCATGTGGGCCCTGCTTCTCCTGGCACTCCAGATTAACCACCTGCTGTCTCGATTTTCGTCCAACCTGTGTCCAGTCTTGGGTATTGTGAGTAATCATCAGGGTAGCTCCCTGCAACAACAGCCTAATCTAAAAAATGTGTCATCTGATTGTCTTGTTGTTTTCTTTTCACGAACTGAGCCCTAACCAGCTGCACGTTCCTGGCTAGCCCACCATTCTCCATCTGGGTTCCCAGAGTGTGTGACTGTTTATGGACCCTGAAGTGCATGCATGACTGTTTGATTGATAGAGCCTTTAAGCAAATTAACCTGATTATGCCCCTCCCTTATTCAAGCCCCTTAAATAAATCAGATCTAACTCTTTTTTGCATTTACCCTGACTGTGATTCCAGTTTGTGCAAGAATACTGTACTGCTGTTATTTGCTGTGTATAACCTTGTTTTACTGGGGGTTCCCAGGGCCAGGCCAGAGGAAAGCACTGGTGGTAACTAAGTGCAAACAGTGTGGGTACTTGTGTGGTGTATCAGGGGTATTGTGAAAGTGATTATTGTGTATTGTTCCGGCCACTGGTAAGGAAAGAGGGGGGTTACAGTGTCCCAGAGGACTGTGCCCAGGTTAGCTTGACCACTACCAACCCTGACCTCTGGGTGGAGGCACCCGTTTCAGAACTCAGGCCCCTTAACCTGCTACTAGCCAAGCAGGCAGGGGTAGTAGCCCTTGAGATACCACCACCTAAGGGTTACATAACTATCATCCCATCTCCCTCCTCCCCTGCCTCTCCAAACTGCAAAAGAAACTGGTCCATAGAAACATAGAAGTTGTCGACAGATAAGGACCACCAGGCACATCTAGTCTGCCTGTAAACCCTACATTTGTTTGCGGCCTCTAACCGTACCTGGTCAACGGCTTTTCAGCACTCCTTCCCACCTCTAAGGTTCCCTTATGCCTGTCCCAGGCATGTTTAAATTCCTCCACTGTTGTTGCTCCAACAACCTCCTGTGGCAGATTATTCCATGTGTCCACCACCCTCTCCGTGAAGAAAAACTTCCTCACATTTCCCCTTATCCTGCCACCTTCCAATTTCATGTCATGTCCCCTCATTCTCGTACTCCTCCTATATTGGAAGGTGTTGCACCCTGCACCTTCTTTATGCCCTTCAGGTACTTGAATGTTTCTGTCATGTCCTCCAGTGAGTACATATTGAGGTCCTTTAATCTCTCCTCATATGTTTTCTGGTGCAAGCCCTGTACCATCTTTGTCGCCCTTCTCTGGGCGACTTCCACCCTGTCAATGTCCTTACGAAGGTGTGTGTAACGCCCCCCCCCCATTTGGGGGGTTAACTATAATGCTTTCTGGTGTCCTCCCACTGCCTCCCAGCGTCTGCCCGTTCTTCACGGCATTTTGCCATTTCCCCGAGTGTTCCCTTAGGTAATTGAGCCCTGCAGGGCTTGCAAAATCCATTTGTGAGTGGTCAGCATGTTTTTAGGGCTGCTGATTGCACTACCAAGAAGGATGCATTTTGGCATCGACTGCCATTGCGGTCAAAAGTCGAGAGTTGTTTCTCTGGTTCCTGGTGCCGGATTAAGTTAAAAGAGGCAACGGGAGCACAATAAAAGCAGGGAAAAGTATTTTTAAATAAATACACAGGCAGACGACTTAAGCGCTGCCTCTGGGGCACAGAAAGCTAAAGGGCAAAGGTCACAGCGTGAAGCCCAAATGAATATTCATTAGCCTCCTGTAGTGTTTCTAAGGGCAGTGTGTTACGGGAGCCGCAACTCCCTAAGGGTACAGTTTACTAAATTAAAAGTGGACTTTCTTAAGAGAGAACTGTTGGGGCTACAAAATAGGGAGGACATTATTAAGTAAAAGTTAAACTGCTGGTTGCACCAGGACGATATACTTGAGGACAATGAATTAGACTGCAATAGGAACTGCATGCAGCCACCATCTTTGTGCCTATAAGCCAATCGGAAGCCAGGATTTAAGAAAGAGACTTCTGGGGAATTATCTGGGACAAAATCTAGGCGCCAAAAGGAAAGCCAGTTATCAAAGGGAAACTGTTCAGGACAGCTTTGGCAACCAATAGGATCTGTGGAACTCAGCCACATATAAAAGGGGGCAACTGCTCAGGTTAGATTTAGAGATTTGCCCAGGAGTTCAATGTGTAAGCCTCAGGGGAGCCTGCCAGCTTTAGTCCGAGGGTCCTAGTTGTCCAGTTGGCCCACGCTGGGAACACAGCAGCAGGAGACTGGTGCAGCAATCAAGCTGAAAAGTGAGGTTCAGGCTGAAAGCTAGCTGGAAGGACCAGAAAAGGACCAGCCTTACATATAAATGTGCTTAGTTTGCCAAAGTGTTTGCGCCACTGGCTAGTTCGAGTCTTCCGGTTTTCGTGTTTCAGCCAGTGTTTGAACTACTCCTGCATCCCAAAGACCAGCATTTCAATGAGGACCACGAAGGAAACTTTCCTCATGCTTCACAAAATCTCTGCATAGGTCTCATGTCGTCGGATCATCCTCCTGGTCTGGGTAGTATGAGTACAAACAGGGTAGCTCCATAAGCCACAATCATTGTGTGTCATCTGAATTTGTTTGTTTGTGTTTAATCCAATGGACTGGGCCATCCGGCTCTGGATTACAAATATTTGGGTTTGAGTGCATGCTAATTGTTTTCTTTCCTAAGGGCCCCAACAACAGCTGCAATGCCGGCCTACCCTGGGCATTGCTTCAGGCTAGCCTGTCTTCCATACTGGGTACCCAGGGTTGTGAGACTGTGTTAAAGGGACTCACTCTGCATGCTTTATCAACCTGAATTTTAATCAGAACTGCAAATCACTTGCTAGATTTATGCCCCACCCTTGTTCACATCCCCCCCAAAAAAAATCAGATTGTTGGTTTTTACGTTTAACCTGGCTAGTGTGTACCTTCTTGGTGGGGATATAGTACTACTAATGTATTGTTGCATCATTGGTCTTATTTTCCAGGGGGACTCCAGGGCAGTTGCAGAAGATCCAACCCTGGTGGTAAGTGCAAGGAGTGTGAGCATATCATTACTGTCATATGGTACATGTGAATGTTCTGTTGTTAAACTATTTAGGTCACTAGAGGTGTTGGTGGGGGGTTATAGCATCGCGGAGGGCTATACCAACAGCAGCTACGCTACCCCAAGACTATACCTCTGGGTGGAGGCATCCGTTCACCGAGCTCAGGCCCCTCAACCTGTGCATATTCACACAGGCAGGGGTAATAGACCATGAGATTGCACCACCTAGGGGTTACATCTTTGGAGGCACTGTTAGGATTAACGCCCCCTAGTGGCCGAAACCAAAACGTGCATATAGAATTTTTATGGGTACTGCTGACAAAATGGCTGTACACCAGTTAGTCAGTTGGTGTATGGGGCATGAAATTGACCCCCAGAATGCCTTGCTTATACTTGATATACCCCTGGGCACTAGTAAAGACACTATAGATGAGGCACTTTCAAAAACTGAGTGTTTGGGAAAAACTATAGTGGTAAGCCGACAAGCTGATTTGACTGCACAGGTTTTAATGGCTTTATTGGAGTGTGGTAACTCAGTAGACAGCACTCAGGTGCCCAAAACTATTATCGTTGATGGGTCCCCGGACATTTGGAGGGTGGTAACTAAAGATAGTGAGGACCCCTCAGAAAATAAGCTCCCACCCTTAACTGAAGGTTTTGAGAAAAGCTCGCCAAATTGTTGCTAGAGGAGGGCAAAACAATTGAGGACTTCAAAGCGTTATTCATACTGCTTGGGGGCGTTCCTTCACCAACACCCATGCCAGCTCCAGTACCTGCCCCTTCACCAGCTCCTGTGCCCGTACCAGAGCTGGCACCCACACCTGTGCCCACAGTTAGTCACGACTCTTACCACAGGCTAAGGATGTTTTTGGGCACTTTCCCCACTCCTTGGGGGAAGATGATTGGGAGATAGGGATAAACTATATTGCTCCCTTAGTACCCAAATGGCAGTGTTCTGAGGCGGAGAAGAGAAAAAGGTTGAGTGAAAGTCTCCGAGGTCCTGCTCTGGCTACTATTCGTGCCAAGCGGGCTAATAACCCAGAAGCAACTGCCCAGGACTATTTGGCTGCTTTAGAGAATGTGTATGGGGGGCCCAGACTCAGATCTGTGGTGGAGGGTGAGAACCACTCAGCAATATCAAGGGGAGCCCGTATCCGTGTATGTACCTCGACTTGATAAAGCGCTACAGGAATGCCTCAGGAAGGGTAGCGTGGCCCCAGACAAGTTAGATCGAACTAGGTTGGACCAGGTACTTAAGTCTGCCCCTTTTTTATGTTGTCTTGTGCGCGCAGCGCAGACAACATATTGTTGTTGCTTCAGTGGAGAAGCGGGTTTCAGAGGTGTGGTCCTGCTGCAGCCAATGGTGCCACTGGTTTTTGTGGCCGGGCTCTGTGGCACCAGTGGCATAGCACGCTGTCTATGACAGCAGTTCAGAAAACGTGCCACCACCTTGAAAGAAATTAGCCGCTGCAATCAGGGAGCACCACGGGGGCGGTCCCTGATTGCAGCAGCCAATTACTGCATGCCTCGTCTGGTGTCCCCATCAAGCAACATGGCGGCTTCCCCATCAACTTCTCATAGTCCCCACAGAAGCAGAGGGACAGCCAGCGCCTTTCACAGTCCCTTTGCAAGCTGACGGGGGTGCCCAATCCCCCTGTCAGCATGCCCCCTCCTAATTTAACTTGCCGACGGGAGTGCCCAATCCCGTAGGCATAATGTACCCCCCTATTTCTTGTGTGCTGAAGGGGTGCTCAATGCCCATCAGCTATAGACCCCCTCCCATCAAACACACAGGTGGCATGCTGGCAGCCCACCTCAGCATGCCAAATGTCCCTGAAAAAAAAAAAGTTCCGCGATGTTGTTTTTTTTTTTGTTTTAACCCTGTAAAACAGAAAACGGTCCTTCGTTGAGTCCATGGCCACTCCTCCAACCCGTGCCCACTGTGCGCGTCCGGGGCATTAGGGTTTCTAATCATATCGTCCCGCCCTGTACAGACTGACAGGCATCAGGGGTGTGTCTTTCCATTGCTGGCTGTTATGCTCATGGCATACCATCCCCCCCACCCTCAAGTCACTGACAGGCACTGAGGTGTGCCTTGGACTCTTGGGCCCCACAGTTCACCCCATTTTCCTATGCTGCACCCATTTCAATGTATGTCCTTATGAAATAGGGTCACTGTAAAGCCAAACATCCCAAGGCACACCTCAGCACTTGTTGGTGTCTGCAGGATAGGGTGAGGTAAAATGCCATGAGCGTTATGGCCGAATGAGGTGAGCGTAACGCACGAGGACCCCAAGGCACAATGCGATATTTGTCGCACTGCAGGGTAGGGTGAGCTGAAATGCCATGAACATTGTGGCCGATGCCCAAAGGCACAAGTGCCTGTCAATCTCTGTAGGGTGATGTGGGGTTCGACATTACTTTCATACTTCACTGCCATTACTATTATGCATCTGTTCAATTTCTGTGCTACCGATGCCAATGTCAGCAAGACAACATTCAGCATTGACAAATGCTTGCCTGAATGATTGCTGCTTAAGTTACACCTTGCAACCCGGCTGGATTTTCCTTCCTCCTATGACGAACTAATGAAAGAAATTTGGGATGGTCGAACAGAGGAGGCCACTCTGGGGGCCCACCTCACATATCGGCTGCTGCTGTTGCCCAGGTAAAAGAGGGTGATCATGCGAGTGAAGTCCAAGAGCAGAATATAGCACCAGACAAGCACTCAGAGACTGCTAAGGATACCCCACCATGGGCAGAGTTGCTGAGAGAAGTCAGAGAAATGAAAGCTGGTGCCCCTATTAAGGCCTCTTCCACAGATAATGGCCACGACCCCCTTCAGAGCGTGTCTGCTATGGGAGTGGGGGTGCATGCTCAGGCATCCTCTGCTGATGGCAGTTCGAAAACTGAAATAAGTGAATTGACTGCTACAATAAAAGAATTACTGAGACGTATTGCACTGCCTTCAACACCGCAGATGGAGGGTGAACCAAGACTTTCTGTTGGTAGTGTTCCAGCTCCGGCACCAAATGTGTATACCCCTTCCAACCCCCTAGTTGTGAATGGAGACCAGCTCCTAATGTAATGTTTCAGCCACAACAGACCAAAGAAATTGTAATTTGCCACAGTTGTGGAAAGGAAGGACATAGGAAGAAAGAATGCTGGTCTCAAAAGGATCTAGAAATGGTGATAAACAAACTCCAAGGGGAGCTCTGAAAAGCAAAACAATTGCAGAGGGGTGCAGGAAACTATCACAGTGGAAGTTCAGGCAATTTCAAATCCAATTTCTTTGTGGCAAAATCTTCCATTCAAGTTCCTACTAATGTCCCTCCAGATTAGTCCAAATTGGTGGGCCCTTCCATGGATACTACTGTACACATAGACGGGATTCCAGCTCGAGCAGTTTTAGACAGCGGGTCTCAAGTCACAATAATTTCCCAAGACTAGTATGAGCAGCACTTATCTGACCACCCACTCCAACCTTTTGATGGACTGCATGTGTGGGGATTAAGTGAAATGTCGTATTCATATCTTGGCTATTTAAAGGTATGGCTTCCTTTTCCATCCTCTGTGGCTGGTGTAGGAGAATCTGTGGAGATGCTAGCCCTGGCCTACCCTTCTACTGGACTTTATGATGGTATTCCTGTACTGATTCACACCAATGCACACATGTTTGGATGCCTGGCCCAGCTACAGTATGTGAAGAAAGGCAGAAGAAAAAGACAGGAAAAGCCCTGCATGTTCACGCCCTGATCCAAAAGGCCTATGACAAACAAATGCACCCTGAGGAGAGTACATAGATACATAGATACATAGACAGTGTCGGCAGATAAGGGCCTATGGCCCACCCAGTCTGCCCATTTAAGCTTGTAAGTTCAGTTTATGTTTTCCTAGAAGTCTATTGTCCTTTACCCCGACCTCCAGAATTCCTTTATGTCTATCCCATGCATTCTTAAATCCCGTGATTGTTTCAGCCCCCACCACTTCCTCTGGCAGGGTGTTCCACTTGTCCACCACCTGTTCTGTGAAGAAATTCTTCCTCATGTTTCCTCTGAATCGTCCTCCTCCAACTTCATCCCATGCCTCTAGTCCTGGAACATCTTTTTCGCTTAAAATAGTGTATTCCTGCACCCTGTTCCTCCCTGTGAGATACTTGTATGTCTCTATCATATCCCCTATCTCCTCCTCTCCTCAGGGAGTACATGTTCAGTTCCTTCAACCTGTCTTCATAGGACTTGTGATGCAATCCATGCACCATCTTTGTTGCCCTCCTCTGAACCTTCTCTACCCTATCTATGTCCTTACGTAGGTATGGTCTCCAGAACTGTACACTGTACTCCAGGTGGGGCCTCACTAGTGTCTTGTATAGCGGAATTATGACCTCCCTTTTCCTGCTGGTGATGCCCCTGCCTATACATCCCAGCATCCAGCTTGCTTTACCTGCTGCCTTATCACACTGTTTCCCTACCTTGAGGTCATCAGAGATGATAACCCCAAGATCCCTTTCCTGCTTGGTGCATGCTATATCTTCACCCCCCAACTGATATATTGTGCCAGGGTTTTTGTGCCCCATATGCATTATCTTGCACTTCTTTGCATTGAATTTCAACTGCCAAACCCCTGACCATTCTTCAAGTTTCTGCAGGTCCCTTCTCATTCTGTCTACACCCTCTGGTGTGTCTACTCTGTTACAGAGCTTTGTGTCATCAGCGAACAGTGAAATTCTGCCTTCTAGGTCCTGTGCAATGTCACTGATGAAGATGTTGAATAGAACCGGTCCCAGCACTGATCCCTGTGGTACCCCACTTGTCACTCTTCCCTCTGTGGAGTGACAGCCATTTACCACCACCCTCTGTGTCCTGCCACCCAGCCAGTTACCTACCCACCACACTACTGTCCTGCCCACACCCATATTCCCAGTTTGTGTAATAATCTTCTATGTGGCACAGTGTCAAAGGCCTTGCTGAAGTCCAGATAGGCCATGTCCACTGCCCTCCCCTGATCCACCTCCCTAGTCACCCAGTCAAAAAATTCAACGAGGTTGGTCTGACATGACCTCCGCCTGGTGAAACCATGCTGCCTTGGGTCCTGTAGTCCATTGACAACCAGATGTTCCACCAACCTCTCCTTCAGTAGTGCTTCCATGATCTTCCCCACTACCGAGGTGAGGCTGACTGGTCTGTAGTTCCCTGCTTCCTCTTTGTTCCGCTTTTGTATAGAGGGACTACATCCGCTAGTCCTCAGTCTTTGGGAACCTCCCTGTTTCCAGTGATCGGCTAAACAGGATAGCCAGAGGTTCAGCCACCACCTCTCTTAGTTCTTTAAGGACCCTGGGTGCACCCCATCTGGCCCCATTGCTTTATCAACTCTTATTACTTCCAGTTCCTTCAGGACCCTTTCTTGTAAAGAGACTTGTGTCCATTTCTGCACCATTCTCACCCTTGTACTCCCTTCAGACCCATTACCCTCCTCTTCCTCAGTAAAGACTGAGCAGAAATACCTGTTCAATATGTCAGCTTTACTGTTGTCATCCTCCACGCGGCCCCATCCTCCCCTTCAGTCTCACTATCCCTCCCTTTGTCTTTCTTTTTCACTTATATACCTGTAAAAGGTTTTGTCCCCTCTACCCACTGATTTTGCAATGTGTTCTTCTGTCTGAGCTTTGGCTTCCCTTACTGACCTCCTGCCTCCTTTGCTTCTCCTGGTACTTCTCCCTATCTCCTTCTGCCTGTGTCTTTTGTATTGCCTGAATGCAATCTTTTTGGCTTTCACTTTCTTTGCTACCTCTTTGGAAAACCATAATGGTCTCCTCTTCCTTTCCTTTTGCTAACCTGCTTAATGCATAATTCTGTTGTTCTTGTAATCCCCATTTTAAATACTGCCCACTGTTCCTCAACCCCTGATTCCTGTCCCATTCCCTTAATGCCTCTTTCAAGTATCTCCCATTTTCCCAAAGTCTGCCCCCTAAATCCAGGGTACGTGTTTTGTGTGGTTTGGTTCTGCTCTTTCTGTGATTTCAAACCACAATGACTGGTGGTCACTGTTCCCCAGGTGCTCCCCACTGTTACCCCATCACACTGTCCCTGTTTGTGAGCACAAGGTCCAGTATTGCCTTCTGCGAGTTGGTTCCATGACCAGTTGCTTGAGGAAGGCACCCTGAAGGGAGTCCAAGATAAATCTGCTCCTAGTTGATGCTGCTGCTGGGATGCTCCAGTCCACGTCTGGAATATTGAAGTCTCCAACCAGTACTACCTCACCCTTGTCTACCATCCTTTGGATGGCTAGCATCAGCTCCCTATCTGTTTCTTCCTCCTGGGCTGGTGGTCTATAGAGTGACAAAGATGAGCCTGTTGGGATGGTTTGGAAGAAGGATCCTGCTACTATCATGTTACCTCCAAATGCAGAATACAGTATCAGAGGTGAAGTGCGTCTGCGAAGAGATGTGACCAACCAAATTTTGATGCTGGATGCGCCAGACAAGGGAAAATTTCCCAAAGGACTGCTGATTAAGATTAAACCCAGTGTGCTTCTGGCCCGGACTCATGCTTACACCTGATGAGTGGTGATACGAATACAAAATGCTACAGACCGAGAGATCATGGTACACAAAGGATGCACCCTGGCTAAAGTCTATTGTGCCGACACTGCTGTGCTCTCATCCAAGTACAAAACTGAAAAAAGATGTGAGGAATCACCTGACATGTTTGATTTGGGAGATTCACCTATCCCAAACAGCTGGAGAACCAGGATCAGTAACAAGCTGGCTCAGAGAACCAAGGTATTCTCCCTCAAGGAATGGGATGTTGGTTGTGTTTTGGGTGCTGAACACCACATTCGTGTGCACAGTGACAGACCCTTTAGGGAGAGGTCTAGATGCCTAGCTCCTGCTGACACCGATGATGTCAGATGTCACCTATAAAAGATGTTAGCGGCTGGAATCATACAAGAGTCACACAGCCCATACACCTCTCCAATTGTTGTGGTACAGAAAAAGAATGGCACTGTCTGCATGTGTGTTGATTACAGGACCCTTAACAAAAGAACTGTGCCTGATCAATATACAGTGCCACGCATACAGGATTCCCTGAATTGTCTAAACGGGAGTAAATGGTTCTCCATCCTTGACCTCTGAAGCAGATACTATAAAATCCCAATGGCTTCTGAGGACAGGGAGAAAACTGCATTATGTGTCCCTTGGGCTTCTATGAGTTCCTTCGAAACCCCCAAGGCATTTCGGGTGCACTAGCAACTTTTCAAAGCTTAATGGAGTGTGCAGTGGGAGAGATGAATCTCTTGGAATGTCTCATCTACCTTGATGACGTCATAGTCTTTGGCAAAACTCTCGAGTAGCATGAAGCTTGTTTATTCAAAGTGCTGGACAGACTTGAGGAGTTTGGTCTTAAGTTATTCATTGACAAATGCCAGTTTTTCCAGGGCTCTGTCAAATATGTGGGTCACATTGTGTCATCAGAAGGCATACAAACTGACTCCAGTAAGGTGGAAGCATTAACCAGCTGGCCAAAGTCCAAAAACTTAAAAGAACTTCAAAGGTTTCTTGGATTCTGTGGCTATTACCACCAATTTGTCAAGGACTATACCAAGGTGATCTGCCCCTTACTAAACTTAAATCAATGGTATCCACCTACTCACAAGAAGTTTAAGAAAGGTTCTGACAGAGACACTGAAAAAACTATTTCAGACCCAATGAGCTGTTTGGACAGAGGTGGACTCTCGATTGTGACACTGTCTTGGAAGAAATAATGTACAGATTAACTCACGCTCCTATACTTGCTTTTGTTGATCCAGCAAAGCCCTATGTATTATATACAGATGCCAGCTTGAGTGGCCTTGGAGCAGTACTCTATTGAGAATACCTGGAAGGACTGCGTCCCGTAGCCTTTGCAAGCAGAAATCTGATACCTTCAGAGAAAAACTATCCAGTGCATAAATTAGAATTTCTCACTCTGAAGTGGGACATAGTTGATCAAGTTCACGAATACTTGTATGGTGCTAAAATCTTGGTCAAAACTGATGACAATCCATTAACATGTGCTCAAACAACAGCCAAACTAGATGCTACTGGACACAGATGGCCTTCCGCTCTAGCAACCTATGATTATGCGGTGGAGTACTGACCAGGCTTAAATCACGTCGATGCTGATGCTCTTTCACGAAGACCTGTTTCTGACCAACAGTGGGTACATATTCCTGAGCAATCTGTAAAAGCCCTATGCCACAAGTTCGACCAGGAAGAAACCCTGTCCTCCGAAGCTGTGAACTGTCTTGCAGATTGCTTTGGACCTCCAGAGACTTGTATTCCAGTTGCCTACTGTAATTTTGCAGCCTTAGATTTAAGTTCTTTACCACAGCTAACTCCAGCTGACATCTGCAAAGAACAATGGGTGTTTACTCACCTGGTAAAGGTGCTTGTGTTGGTTGACATCCATGGCACTCCAGACGTTACCTCATGGGTTTTAGCCCACCTGATAGGCTAGTGATGCACATGACTCTAGGATCAGATTTCTACTATATCCAGGTCCCAGAAACCCCTGCTCTCCAGTTCGAATCTTCCAAAGCTGAAAGTAAGGTTAGTGACAGGCTATACCAAGAAGAAGAAAAAACACAAAACACACAGTGTCCATCAGGAACAAATAAAGCAGAGCGAAGCGTCTGTCAATTCGGGCCATGGGCCCCTACTTTTATTTCCCTGATAGTACAATCTAGACTCGACCCCTAATGAGTCAACGGTGGACATCCTGGATGTCTGTTGATAAGGCAAGGAGACAGTCAGTTCAGATCAATGTTGTCTACTAGTTCCTGGTCGCCTCTCGACCACTGTGTCTGGTGGGTCGTGGAGTGCCATGGATGTCAACCAACACAATCACCTGTACCAGGTGAGTAAACACCCATTGTGATTGGTTGATCATCCATGGCACTCCAGACATTACCTCATGGGTAGATAAGAAGCAGTACTGTACCCACGGGAGGGAGACAGAGTGGTCTAGGAGCGAAAGGAAGTGTTGGTGGCCGCAGAGAGGACCTGTGTTGCAAAGGTTGGTTGCAGTTGGTACAGATGTTCTAAACAATAATGTCTGGCAAAGGTGTGGAGGGAAGTCCATGTAGCTGCCTTGCAGATGTTCTCCGCTGACACATTGGCCCTCTCTGCCCAGGAGGTAGCTACCGCCCTAGTGGAGTGCGCCTTGATCCCCAGAGGTGTGTCCTTTGTTCTGCTTTGTAGGCCTCCTGAATAGTTCTCTGTAACCAACCTGCAATGGTGGTCTTGGAGGCGGCATTTCCCTGTCTCTGGCCCCTCATGACTATGAACAACCTCTCTGTCTTCCGCAGAGGTTGTGTCCTAGTTATGTATGTAGATAGGGTGGTGCCTACATCCAGGTACTGAGGGACGGCTATGTCTCCTGGTTGAGAATTTCCCGTGAATGTGGGTAACTTGATTGTTTGCTCCCTGTGAAAAGGGGAAGAGACCTTTGGTTGAAAGGCTGGGACAGTGCGTAGACATACCCCGCACGGTGTGAACACTGTGTAGGGTTCCCTGCAGGACAGTGTGCCTAACTCCCCGATCTTGCGGGCTGAGCATATCGCCATGAGGAAACAGGTCTTCAGACTTACCCAGAACAAGTCCACATTCTGTAGTGATTCGAATGGGGCCAAACTGAGGGAGTCTAGTACAAGAGGGAGGTCCCAAGGAGCGACGGATGGGCAGACTCGAGGTCGTAGAATCTCAGCTGCCCTTAAAAAGGGCAGGGCATCCGGGTGGGCACCAGGGCTGTGGCCCCCTACGGGCCCAATAGCTGCTCCGATGGCCGACAGCTGTACTCTGAGGGATGAGTGGGACAATCCCTTATCCAGACCTTGCTGAAGAAATAACAGGATGGTAGCCATGTCAGCGAGTTCCGGATCCGTACCTCGATCTCGGCACCACCTGGTGAATACCGACCATTGTCTGCCGTAGGTAGAAGTGGTTGAGGAATGTCTGGACTGCAGCATTGTTGCAATGACTGAGTCGTGATAACCCGCGGTCCTTAGTCTTCTCCTTTCAGGAGCCAGGCTGTGAGCTTCAGGGTCCTGGGAGCCGGGTGTAGTACCGGGCCCTGGGTCAACATATCAGGTCGGTAGGGTATTCTGAGAATGGCCAATGTCATTGCTAGGATCGTGGCAAACCACGCTGTCCACGGCCAGTAGGGAGCCACTAGGATGATAGTCCGTCCCGAGGAATGGATCTTGGCGAGGACTTGTGATAGCAAGGGAATGGATGGAAAGATGTAGGAGTGGTCCCGGAGCCAAGGTTGTGACAGAGCATTGGTTCCCTGTGACTGACTCTCCCTGTACCTTGAGAAATAGTCTCTGGCCTGTGCGTTTTGTGCCGTGGCCATTAGGTCCATGGAAATGGGTCCCCAGTTCTCCTGGATCAGCTGGAAGAGACTGGGGTGGAGATGCCACTCCCCTGGGTGGATTTGCTGCTGGCTGAGCCAGTCTGCACGAATGTTGAGCTTTCCGGCGAGATGAACTGCGCTGAGGTGGGAGAGGTGATGTTGTGCCCAGTTGAGGACCCTTGCCGCCTCTCTCAGCATTGCCCTGCTTCTGGTGCCTCCCTGTTTGCCAATATATGCCACTGTCACTTGGTTGTTGGAGCGACTCAGCACCGATTGTCCCGAGATAGCGGACTTGAAGGCTGTTAGGGCATGGTAGACTGCCCACATCTCCAGGACATTGATGGACAGCTGGGTTTCTGTAGGGGTCCATCGGCCCTGTGCTGTCCTGTTGGCCATGCAAGCACCCCAACCCCAAAGACTCATGTCTGTCTCGATGAAAACCTGAAATGGAGCCTCCACTGGGATTCCTCTGGTCAGGTTGGCGTGAACTGTCCACCAAGTTAGTGATTTTCTCACCGATAGTGGTAACGGGAGTGTCACATTCAGGTTGTGTTCATTCAGAGATCCCCATGTGAGCACGTACGTCTGTAGTGGACGCATGTGCCACCTGGCCCAGGGGACCAGGTTGATACAGGATGCCATGCACCCTAATAGTTGGCCTAGTCTTGCCACGGAGGCCTGATGGCTGGTGCGCACTCTGCATGCCAGGCTGATCAGGTTGAGGACCCTCGCCTCGGATGGTTTCGCCCATCCCTTTGCTGTGTCTAAGCTTGCACCTAGGTGCTCTATCTGTTGCGTGGGCACCAGATGGCTCTTGTCTAGGTTTACTACCCAGCCGTGCTCCTCGAGAGCCTTTAGGGCGAGGGTGGTGTGTTGGCGAGAGAGCTCCTTGGATCACGCCCGGATCAGCCAGTCATCGAGGTAGGGGATGATATCGAGACCCTGTTCCCGGAGTCTGGCCACTAGTACCACTGATACCTTGGTAAATACTCTTGGAGCTGAGGAAAGCCCAAAGGGTAGTGCCTGGTATTGAAAATGCTGACCGAGTATATGGAATCTGAAATACTGCCTGTGTTTCAGCCTGATGGGGATGTGAAGGTATGTGTCCTTGAGGTCTATGGACATCAGGAAGTCGCCCACGTGAATACTGCGTAGCATTGACCTCAGAGTGTCCATCTTGAACCTCTGGGGGACCACGTGCTGATTTAGGTGTTTGAGGTCCAGGATGGGGTGTAGTTCGCTGGTTTTCTTTGGAACGAGGAAGAAGATGGAGTAAACTCCCAACTCCTGTTCGTGTGGGGGTACGGACTGTATCGCCCTGTTGCTGATCAGGTTCCACAGGATTTGTTGTACCTGATGAGCTGTGGCCTTCTTTTTGGTGATCGGTGAGGTGATGAACCTGTGTGTCAGGGGGGACTCTGATAACTCTATCCAGCAGCCTCGAGACACGACTTTGTGAACCCACTTGTCTGAGGTGGTGTGAAACCACTGATGGCTGAAGAGTGCTAGTCTTTGACCCATGGGGGGACAGCTCCCTTGCCTGAAAGGGGTTCTGTGCGAGCAGTCATTGTTGCTTACCTCGCTGACCTCTACCTCTTCCTCCGAACCTAGATCCATGGGTTCTGAAGGGTGATGGGTGGTAGGACTGGGTGGAGGGGGTGCGTTGTGAGGTGTAGGACCCTCTACCACGAAAGGAGGTGTTTGGGTATGCTGTTTCTCTGCGAGTTTGGTAAGATCTTTGGCCCCCAGAAATCTCCATCTATTGGAAGGTAGATAGGAGTGCCTACTTTTGTTCTTAAGGAGTTCCTTGCCCTCCTCTTTCTGCTTTAGGAACTCTAACAGGCCCTCCCCAAAAACATGTTTACCCCCAGGGGAAGATTTTGCAGTAAAGTCTTGGACTCATTGTCGGCTTCCCACAGTTTAAGCCACAAAGCCTGTCTAGTCCTGTTTGTGATGGCTGTGGTCCTTGCGTTAAGTCTGAGAGAGTCCACCGCCATATCGGCTAGATATCTTGCTGCATCGAGAGTGCATTCTAACAGTTCTGCCTCTCTAGACTTGGGGTTGGCCTGTTCCAGAAGCTCTTCTAGCCAACGTATCTGTGCACGTGCTGTATAAATGGCCGCTGTGGATGGTTTTGCCGCCATGCCTTCTGTTTTGAAGGCCTTCTTTAGCATGTCCTTGACCCTTTTATCTGTGGGGTCCTTTAAGGAGATGTTTCCGCAAGGTAGAATAGTCCTTCTACTAAGCGCAGCCACCTGAGGATCAATTGTTGGAGTGGTGTACCACATGCTGGCCTTGTCCTCCTGAACAGGATACATACGCTCCAGATTTCTCTTGTTTGACATCCGACTGGGTTCGGTGGATTGCCATTCCTTAGTGACAATGTCTTCGATCGCCGGACAGACTGGAAATGTCTCTTTGACAGTCGACCTCTGCTGGATCAGGGGGTCCAACTTAGATTCTGGTTTGCTTTCCTCCATCTTGAGCCCCATGGTGGCCTTCATGATTTTAATGAGGCCTGGAACCATATCAAAGGAGCATAGTTTTGAGGTGAGCGATGGAATGGCCTGTGGCTCCATGCCCTCTTCATCGGAGTCTGCTCCGTCTTCGTCCTCTGGCAGGTCTCTGTCCTCCCCTGTGTCGGGTTTGTGACTATCTGGGATTGGCTCCATCAGGTCCATGTGATTCTCGCTGGCCCCTCCCCTGACGTCTTGCTCCAGAGGCTGTGTTGCCGGTGTTCTATGTTGAGTGAGGGACTCCAATTTTTCCATCACCTTCAGCATGAAGTTCTGCTGACTCTCCATCATTGCTACAGTGGCCTGTTGGTTCTGTAGTAGGAAGGCACCCGGATCCAGCCACGTTGTACTGCTGGGGCCCGGGTTGCTTGGGCCCATGCCAGTGGACTGTTCTAGCGATAGGTCATCATCATCGTGGAGGCATGCAGCACACAGGGGGCCAGGGGCGTGGGGCAGGAGATTAGTACTGCACGCCATGCACTTCTTGGCCTTGACCATCTGGAGAAGACAAAAGAATGCATGTGTTACTAAAGGGACGAAATGGGCCTTCACCGTGTGGTGGGCCCATGTTAGGCAGGGTTGAGGACGTGTTATTCTTAAGGAGCTAGAGAGTGAGAGAGAGAGAGGTGCGGGCTGTCTTTATCATGGGGGTCGCTGTAGTGAGGGACCCACATGGAGGCTGGAATACTGGGGGTCGCTATAGAGAGGGACCCACAGTGTAGCATAATTCTTACTGAAGGACACATATGGGCTGCTTGTGAGAGGAACCCGTATGGTCTTCAAAAAAAATTTTTTTTTTTCCAAATTCCCTCCTAAGATCTCTCTTAAAATTATGAGCCCCTGATTCAGTCCTTCTTACAGAACATTCGGTCTTGGCTCCTCATAGACGGCCTTCTGTAAACCATGAGGTAGCCCTGAAGGTCCTGGGGCTGAGGCCAAGAAGAACCCCGAAACAGCTCCTGCCCGGAAACTGAGGCAGGGAGATCAAGAGTCAAATGCAGAGCAGTGGGGCTGTGGGACTCCTCCGCATCTGCAGGTTCACAGCCCTGCAGGCAACCATAGCCCAATGGTCTCCTGTGGCACCGCCTGAGTCACTCGCTGCTGAAGGCAACAATCGTGGGGCACCCCATAGCTGACTCGCCCCGGGAAAAACCCAGCAAGGCTGGCTCCAACCCCCAACTCCTGCAGTGAGCGTCCGGCGGCTTCAGCCCTGACGAACAAGGCCAGGTGGAGAGCAGGACAAAGGCCCAGCAGGGCAGCGATGTGAGTGGAAGATCGCTGCTCTGGCCATGCTAGGCCGAGGAGACGGGCCCGATAATCCCTGGGCCCAGGCACGAGAAAACAATGCTCCGATTGGAGGGGCTGCTCCCAAGAAGGCCTTGCAATGCGAGTGCAACGGAATGCTGTATGGGGAGGAAAGGAGCTGCAGTGAGGAAGGGAGCTGCACGCCACCAGCGACTGAAGTGGGGGCAGGGGTAGGCCCCTCAACTGAAAAGGAAGCCACGGGAGGCGGCTGGGCCGCAGGCTGACCAAACGGGAAAAAGGCAGAGGCCCAGACACTGACCATCACGCTTGAGCTCTCCCAGCCCAGGGCCTCACCAGAGTGGGCGATCGTGACACAGCGAGGTGGCTGCAGTGGAGGAAGAGAACCGCGACGGCGGCAGACGGGCATGTGGCGGGCGCCTTGGGGAGCGCCATGCAGCCAGCAGCAAACACGGAAAAACACCAGCGCGATGCATTAGCACAAGAGCAGTCACTCTACACTTACAATTGCCCAAGGCACAAGCCACCGAACTAGAGACCACCGTTATTACCCCATGAAATTCGCCCAAGACACAAGCCAAAACATTGCACCATAGTGAGGTTCATACAATCTTTTCACCAAATGAAAAATAAAGCTCGAAATGCTGATAACCTGCACAAACAGCAGGGAAAAAAACACACAGTGAGGGTTCCCAGTACAAGCTAGGCATGGTACTCTTATACTTATTAAAAAACACTATAAGGAATATTCTATCCCCCTAGGGGCAAAAGAAAAAGGAACAATCTTATTCCATACCAATTGTCTTATCTGAAAACCATGCTCTATATTTGGTTTGCATTGTTTAGAAACTGAAAGGTGAAGAAGCCTACCTTGATAATTAGGACAGCAGGGATCCTGGTGTGCTAGCCTGATCAGATGCAAAGTTTGAACTGGAGAGCAGGGGTTTCTGGGACCTGGATATAGTAGAACTTTGATCCTAGAGTCATGTGCATCACTAGCCTATCAGGTGGGCTAAAACCCATGAGGTAATATCTGGAGTGCCATGGATGATCAACCAATCACAATACAGTATTATGATCCAATGATTAGACCAGCAGTTGATGCTTTAAGAAAGGGGGAAGATATCTCCAAAATGTGGTCCAGGGACCCCAAGACTGTTTTACTTCTTTGAGAGGGGCCCAAACTCAAGCTTCGAGAACAGCTATTGTACAGAGAACTTGCTGACAGCCAAGGTGAAATTGTAAGGAAACAGCCAGTACTACTGGCTAAGTTCAAAAATATTGTCTTAAAAGCCTTGCATGACCAAATGGCACATCTGGGTAGTGAAAGAACCCTTGATCTGGTCTGCTCATGCTTCTAGTGGTCTAAGATGGGCCTAGACATCGAGCAATATGTTAAAACCTGTAGTAGGTGTCTTCAGCGCAAAGCTCCACCACAAAGAGCAGCCCCTCTAGTCAATATTATCACAAGTGCACCAAAGGAACTTGTCTGTATCGATTTTCTTAGTTTGGAGCCAGATTCAAAAGGCATTCCTAACGTACTGGTAGTCACAGATCACTTCATGAGATAGGCACAGGCCTATTCAACCAAAGACCAAAAGGCCTCAACTGTAGCCAAACTTCTTGAGGAGAAGTTTTTCATACATTACGGTGCCCCCCAGCGTATTCATTTGGATCAAGGCCGGGATTTTGAAAGCAGACTTATTAAAGAACTGTCATCCCTATGGGGTGTAAAAAAATCCAGAACATCCCCTTATCATCCACAAGGAGACCCACAACCAGAAAGGTTTAACAGAACCCTACTTGATATGCTGGGCACCCTGCAACCTAAAGATAAGCCAAAGTGGAGCCAACAGATAAGCGCACTGGTCCATGCTTATAATTGCACAGAAGCGCATCTCCCAGTGGAAGTGTGCTTTTGAGTGTCTCCTGATGGTGTTCAGTCTGAAAACTACCTGCAATATGTTACAAATTTAAAAGCTCAGTTAGATCACACCTATCAGCTTGCAAATACCACAGCAGCAAAGAGAAACCTGGCCAACAAAACTCGCCATGACAAACGTGTTAAGGCCCAAGAGCGCCAATCAGGTGACAGAGTATTAATGAGAAATGTTGGACTTCCAGGTAAACGCAAAATAGCCGACTGCTGGAGTCACATCCCTGAATAGTAGTCAGTAAGCTACATGATCTACCTGTGTATAAAGTACGTCTAGAAGGAGACCCTCGTGCTGTTAAAACCATTCACAGAAACCATCTGTTACCTATCAGCCAAATAGTAATCAATAACGTTCAAAAGACCAAAGCTCCTCGGCACCCTGTAACTAGGTTTCTACTAAGGCCAAGCAACAAGATCAGCAAACTCCTGCTTCCCAGCCTGTTGCTCCTAATAATGTTTCCAACCCTGCAGACGTTGCAGATACTGAAAATGCTGAGTCTGAAAGTGATGACGAAAGTGAACTCTGTACTGCCTTCTACCCATCTTTTGAACTTGAGAGAGTGTTCCAGGGAATTCCTTCCATTAACTACGGTGATGACTCTGAACCTCCAGCTGTTTTAACAGATCCCAATTCAACAATTGTGCCCGAACCTGCAGAAAGTGATGCTCACAGTGTGTATCTTGGAGAGGCTGAATCCCTTTGTATGGTGGAACTGATGGCAATCAGTGAACCTGAACACAAAGAAGCAAGTAGTGACCCTACAAGTGACCAAGCAAGTGTTAATGAACTAAGTGGGCTAAGTAAATTGTTCCATTCTAATGATGGTAACCCTGTTCAAGAACCAGAAAAATATGTCCTGGATGATTCCGACTTTGCAGAAATACCTCTGACAAATGCCAGTGAGCATAAACAAGAAGAACATGTAGTGGAACCCATTTCTTCTATTTATTTATTGAAATTGTTTCACCAGGATGACACACTGAGCAAAAAGATGCTCGTCTCCTGGTGCAGCCTTGGGGGGGTAAGGGTTCAGTGGGAGATAGCTTGCAGGTTATCAAGAGTTACATATGCGAGGAAAAACAGTAGAACATAGCTGAGCACAATTACAGCAATACAGTAGTCAGATTCAGTTGAACAGTTTACAGAGAAAGTTTCAGTTATGCAGTTGCAGGATACAATTGTGTGTTGGAATAGGGACAAGACAAACAGTACAGTTCAACAACAACAGTAGGCAGGCATAGATTATATTACAGAATGGGACAGTATTGGATAGATGAGGTGTGACACTGAGTGGAATAAATGAGAGGATCAGGCAATGTTAAGGAGGGTTTAGGACAGGGTAAAGCCCATGTACTAGAAATGCTGAAGTTGGTATAGATAAGCCAGCTTCCATAGCATAAGCTAGGTGCCACTGGTGCTTCTGAAGCTGTTTCATTGCTGAACAGTGAACTGGGACTGATCACCCCGAATGCTGATGCAGAAATACAAGTGCCAGGGCCAACTTTGCCACGTCACTCAGAAAGATCTTTTTTTTTATAATTCAAATTTTATTGAAGATTAAAATACAAGCTATTTACATATATAACATAAGTCGTCAATTACATAAACAACAATTATTCAATAAAATCAGATGATTCTTAAATAGTGAAATACATAAATAAGTTGAAAAATAACTTCTATAAAACCTTTGAAAGGTAGATTATTTGTAATAATGTATTTTGTTACAAGACTTTTAAATTAAAATCAGGGTTCCTTTTTTTTAAAGCATTTATATAAATAATAAATAGACAAGTAAATTAGGTTGCAAACAGATTCATACAAGGTTCCCAAATGTATATGAATTTATCTAAACAATTTATATTTACATAGGCAACCCTTTCGTAACTGGCTCTAGTAGATAAGTCTTGCATCCATTCTTTGAGTGTTGGAATTGTTTGACTGTTCCAATGTCTGAGGATTGCATTTTTTGCTGTGATAAAAGCCACAATTAGCCATAGCTGCTGATATTCAGTTAGATCAGTGAATTCAGAGACGATACCTAGTATTGCAAATTTAGCTGAACACTTAACTGAATAACCAAGAACCTTACTGCATAATGCTAGCACATCATCCCAAAATGGACAAATACCAGAGCATAACCATAGAATATGGGAAAGTGTGCCCTTTTCCTGTAAGCATCTCCAACATATATCTGCAGTGGCTATACCAAGCTTAGCCATCTTGCTGGGTGTATAATACCTACTGTGTGTTATCTTGTAATGTGTAAGTCTGCCCTTAGCCTCTCTGCAAGCCTTTAAAATAATTTTCCACATTGTCTGCCATTCTTCAGGTGAAATTGGAGAATTTAATTCCTGTTGCCAGCTGTCCAAAAGTGTTAAGACTGGATCAGGGCGTGAATCTAACATTAGAGAATATATTTTTTTAAGGCCAGTATTACTAGAGCAAATTTTATTTAAGTGATGAAGTTGGGAACAAGGTGCACCCATCAAGTTTAGAACTTCTCTAAGTTTTAAATAATTATAGAATTCAGTCCTGGGTAGTTTAAATTTTGAATAAATTTGAACAAAGGGCATTATTGCTAAGTTACTGGGATCCAAAATGTCCTCTAAAAATGAGATACCTGCATTCTTCCAACATGACCACATTATGCAAATGCCTTCTAATTTAATTAAGGGGTTCCCCCATAATGGACAATGAGGTGGTATTTTTGGAGACCAATCTAGTGAGGAGACCACTGAGTTCCAGGAACTATATACTTGGCTTAATACAGGATTAGAAGCAAACTTTTTGGAGGTATTGGAAAAAAGAACAATTCTTGGATGGCTACCCTTTAGTATATTCTTTTCTATAGATACCCACCCTGGGATGTTATGTTTTTTTATTTAACCAGAGTGATTTAATACATTGTGCCAGAATAAAAGCATTATGCCTCAGTTTGAAATGTGGTAGGCCGAAGCCTCCTTTCAATTTCTGCTGTTGGAGCTTACTTAAGGAAATCCTTGGTGGCTTGTCCTCCCACAAGAATTTCCTGATTAAGGCGTAAACCTTGTCAAAGTAAATTCTAGGAATCTTAATGGGTAGATGTTGTAGAAAGTAATAAATCACTGGAGCTAACATCATATTAAAAGCTTGAATTTTTCCCCACAAGGACAAATGTATCTTTCCCCACCTAGTAAAATCTGTTGTCTTTCTCTCTAGAATAAATTTGAAATTAGTTGGAAAGATTTGGGATATAGAAGGGGAAATAAGTATACCCAGAAATGTAATGTTTGAGTCGCAGTTTTAATATTGTACAGATCAAACATAGGTTTGTTAA
Organism: Neoceratodus forsteri; assembly: GCA_016271365.2. Taxonomy (NCBI): domain Eukaryota; kingdom Metazoa; phylum Chordata; order Ceratodontiformes; family Ceratodontidae; genus Neoceratodus; species Neoceratodus forsteri. The sequence goes on from CM057452.1 coordinate 74,789,274, forward strand.
AGATTTTTGTTAGCGGAAGAGCCTCAGATTTATCAAAGTTGATCTTGAAGCCTGAGAAAGTAGTAAATTTCTGAACCTTTAATATTTGAGGAATAGTAGTCTGTTGGTTAGTTATTGAAAGCAGAATGTCATCTGCATAGGCTGAAATTTTTTGTTCTTTCCCTATTTTAATACCAGTTAATCCAGGGGAAGCTCAGAATTGAATGAGTAGAGGTTCTAAGGCTAATAGAAATAAAAGGTGAGATAGAGGGCAGCCTTGGCGTGTACCTCTATATATCTGGAATTTATTAGATGATATGCCATTAACTTTAACCCTTGCATGTACCTCAGAATAGAGAATCTGAACCCATTTGCAAAAGTGGTGCCCTAAATGATACCTTGCCAATATTTCCATTAAATAGTGCCATTCTATTCTATCAAATGCTTTATCAGCATCTAAGGATAGTAGATTTGGAGAGTTTGGGTTGCGTCACGCTTCATGTATGATATGAATAATTTTACGGAAAATATCTGAACTGTGGTGCCCACATACAAATCCCACTTGATCTGGATGAATTAGGTTCTGAATAACTGAGTTTAATCTATTTGCCATCATTTTTGCAATCATTTTACAATCTACATTAATTAGAGATATTGGCCTGTAGTTGCTGCAAAGTGTAGGGTCCCTGTCTTTCTAGCGGAGAACTACAATAGATGCTTCTCTCATAGAAGGAAGTAAGGATTCCGTTTCTATTGCGTCACAAAACACTTTAGCCCAGATATTCAAACTGCACCACAAAGTAGCGCAATAGCAGGTACAGTGCACTTATATGCAACACTCGCGATATTCAAACATTGCGCAGGGCTAGATGCGCTTGCGCCACACAACTGAATATCGCGGCAACTGTGCCATGCTGCAACCAGGGATGTGCAGTGGTGCAGGTCTGGTGCGCAATAGCATAGCGAGGGATGCACAATGGAGCAGGGTAGCAGCGTATCAGCACAACCAGGGATGCTCAGGGACAGGATGCAGAGGTCCACCACACATGGAAGATATGGGCTGAGGAGCACACAGCAGAACAGACAGCACCCCCCACACCCCATGAACCGCCCAACCAGAGGAGAGCTGGAAGAACAACCGGCCCATGGAAACCAGCCACAATCCCACAGCTGAGGCATGGTGCCCCAGCACACCCCCTGGCAAGCTGTGACTGGCAGACAAGGAGGTCCATCCACCCCGTGCTACACCATCCCACCAATGCAGAACACAGCCTGCACAGTGTTCCACAGACACCCTGCCCAGGAGCAGCGCCCAACACTGTAGGACACCCCATGCATGCCACCACCCCCACTGTGACAATGCAACCCAGTGCACCATTGAGACATGCAAGGCAGCCCCACTGCGAGCACCCTGAAGTGTGTGGCAGCAGACACCGATGCAACAACTGCAGACACAGTGCCGCCCTGCATGGTCCCCCTGATGTACAGCTGAGAGACTGACCATGCGTTGGCACACGAGGTACCACACATGCAACAGGGCATGCCCCGGACACCATCACCAGCAGTACAGCACCCTGCACACCCTCCCAAGGACACACCCCGTCCCAGCACTGGCCTCAACAGCCAGCAAAGAAGCCCTCAGTGGTGCATGGAAGCATGCGCCACACAGGATGCAACACAGTGCATGGACAAACACCAACCCATACCCAAGTGCACACCAACACAGGGACACAGGGACACAGTAGTGGGTTGACAAACCCACTGGCATGTGGCCACAGCAGCCTTGTACCCATGGCTAGCACCCCTCCATGGCACAGGTGTACCAGCCACCCTGTGCATGCACCATGAAGCCGTATGCCACCAGCACGCAGCTGGAGCACAAGTGACAGACAATGGAGCACATCCCCTGCAACAGACACAAGCGACTGCATGGGGGGGAACAAAAACAGTGGAGGCCACAGTGCCACCCGAGGCAGATGTGCACCACACCGGTGACAGGAGGCAACCTGGCATTGTGCCGGGTACAGTGGTTGCCCAGCATGGACAGCCACAACTGACATGCCAGCAGACGGTGCATATCACAGACATGCAAGGGTGTCAGCTATACAGCCCATGGACGGTCTGACAGGGGCGCCATGGACACAGAGCATGCACCGTGGACCACTGCACAGGCAACCAGTGCACAGAGAACAACACACAAACCACAGACAGTGACTGATTCCCCCACCCACACCATAGGCGGTTCCCCTCTGGACTCATACACATGCCCATGCCTGCACCAACCCTGTCGCCATGCACACCACTGCAGCTGAGCATCTGTAGCCTGCTGCAAATCATAGACCACCACAGTTGTCATAACAAAACAAATGTATTATAAATAGTCAAGAAACACAACTATATACATAGATATATACAATGGGGGGGGAAAGGACCACAAACCAGGTGGGGGCGAATAAGGGGCAGGGGTGAACAACTGGGAGAGGGAAGAAGGGGTATGAGGGTGGGTCCAGGGAGGTAACGATCATCCGGGGGGCATTGTGGGCCTAACGTCCGCCCCGCTTATCGGTCCTGTGGCGCCTGTGTGACCGCCGTCTCTGCACACCATGCCTCTCTAGCCTCTGGAGGATTTCAAGGGACGCTTTTGAAAGCTGCAGCAACTCCTGCAAGGTCCTCTCAAGATCAATCCAATGCCGACCACCTAGGACAAGGGAGCAGAGTCAGTAGGTGTGAATGTCCCTTCCCCTGCAGCCCACCCATTGTGCATGGCATACAGCCGTGGGCCACACCCCTGTGATGGTGTGCGACCACTCACAGTGATCGTGTCCACAAGACCTGCCCACCCAGGTGCACACAGCCATGCGGACCACTGCACACACCCACTGCGCAAGTCCCGCACAGCACCACTGTGGCTGTACAGTGACATGGCTATGCGGTGTGAAGGCAATGGCACAGCCATGTACCTGGTGCATGCATGGACCACCAGCGACGCACATCCACACATGCAGTGCCACAGGACAGTGCTGAGTGTACCGTGTGGCATGCACGTCAGTGGCATAAATGGATGGTGGCCACGCCCCGCCTCCTACCCCGCAACATAGCATGCACAGAATATCCAGGAAGAAAGGTACTCACCTGCATCTGCAACATCTTGGCGCTGATGTAGCTGTGGCCTGCCATCATGTGGCTGTTGCCAGGCAGCCACCTGATCCTCACGTGCCCGTGCCTCTCGGGCTCATCGCCTCTCCTCAGGGCCTAGGGTGCAAACATGGAGAAGGGAACATCAGTACAAAACAGTAGCAAAGGCCCCCCCCCCAGTGTGTGCGATCCCGCACAGCCCAGCCATGCCGCAACCCCACCATGACCAAAGCTGCCCACACTGGACAGCCCCCCCTGGTGTAGACACATGCCCACCGTGAAACCTGGACGGACGCTACCAGTGTATGGATGGAGCACCTACCTGGATGTGGCACTGCGCCTCACCTGGCGCGTGCCCATAGATGGGCAAGCCTGTCTGGGTCCCTCCGCCAGAGGTCCCCATAGCGGTGGCGACACTGCTGTGGACTCCTGGAGATACCGGTGGCCTCCTCCAGTGACACTGCCACCTCCTCCCACACTGCACTCCTAGCCCTATCCAAGGGCACATCCCCAAACAGGGCCCCAGCATGGGGCTCTACAATGGCCACCAAATTGGCCAGCTCAAGAGGGCTCCACAGGGCTGCTCTCCTGCGCGACATGACTACAGTGGCTAGGTTAACAAAATGGCATTCTGCAGTGCACGTCTGCCATGTGCAGATGCTGCGCAGTACAGCGCTGCCATTCCCCATCGTGCTGTCACCGAACAGCGTGATAGGGGTGTACCCATGTGGACGTATGGTGCCTAAGGGGCAAAAGTCGACTGGAGGGTCAAGGGTCTGTCACGCATGGACAGCCACAGCGCAATTGGGACTCCCTGCATGTAGCGCAGTTGGATGCCTGTGTGTGATGCCCTGCAGTGGCCTACCGCGCTGTGGCACCATGGCACCTATGGCACTCCAGGGCACGAGCGCTATACGTGTGAACAGTGCACTATGTGAACAGCGCACTAGCACCACTGGCACAGTGGTGGCCATGCCCTGCACTGCCTCCCGCACTCAGCATGGCATCAACATGGCAGGCGTCGGCGTCAGCACCCCCCCGGGCATGTGCCGTGCAGTGCCAACTGCACACATCACAGAGTTGCGCCTTTGCCTGAGCACGCCCAACACAATTGCGCAAGGTGCAGCAGTATGATATTCAGCCAGCATATGCAAATCAGCTCATCAGCAATTCCATGGCGCAGCCACTGCATTAGCATCCACTTAAAGTAGCGCCTCGCCTCATTTGCATGCCTTGCGCTATATAAATGCGACATGGGGCTTCAGAGGTCATTACTTGGTATTGCATTCTATTGTGGTGGGTTGCATGCTGTTTGGAAGTGTGGACTGTGGTGTGTGGGAGATGCATGGGACTGCACATTCAGAGGTAACACCTGTGATTCCCACAGGATCAATAATGACTGAACGTGAGGAGGAGGAGGAGGAACAGAGATGTGGGAGATGGAGGAGACCCAACTTCACCCAGGCAGAATCAGATGCCCTGTTTGAGGCCTACCTCGACAGGGAACCGCTGCTCAGCAGACAGCGAGGAACACCACAGGGCCATTCTGCGGCATGGGACGAGGTAGCGCGTGCCGTCAACCAGCATGGCAGCCACCAGTGGTCCGTGCAGGAGTGCAAGAAGAAGGTGGGCACGGACAAGAGGAGGATAAATGATAAGGTGGCTGCCATCAGGGCAGCACGTGCTGCAACTGGTGGTGGACAGCTGGATGTGCCACGCCTGATGCCACAGGAGGAGCGGGTGGCTGACAGCATGTGGCGTTGTGCCCTAGTGGACATTCCAGGTGGTGGCTTCCAGACGGGTGGCAGCCCATCACTGCATGGTAGGTCCTGTTCTGTCACTGTGTGGGGGGGTGAATGCCACAGGGTAGGCAGAGACATTAATGCTACTGTGTTCCCTTACAGCTCCTGAGTGTCTACATGGGTCAGCAGTGGTGGGTGTGTCCACTGAGGGTGATACCCTGGACACGGAGGAGCACCCATCTACCTCCACAGGTGTCCGAGGGTCAGGACAACAGTATACCCGCCTGTCTGTCCGGACTGAAGTTGGTGGTGCTGGTGCGGAGGAGGCCCTGCCCATGTCCCAACGTGACAGCGTCCATGGATGCCAGCATGCTGTGACACGGACTGGTGCTGGATCTGGCACCAATGATGATGAAGCACACATCATGGACAGTGATACGTGTGGGCCGCAGGATGGCCCCACAGCAGGTAACAGCATGGGCATAGCCATGGGTGGTGCCGCCGTGGAGGTCTGCATGACATCACAGTCCCAGCTTGTGCCTGTATGCACCAGTGGGCCAGCACTGGTGTGCATCCAGGCTGGTGGGGCTGTTGCGGCTGCTGCAGCGGCACCAGTGAGCCCTGGTGAGTGGCGGTCAAAGGGGCAGTGTCAGCAGTCAGCCAATGGCGATGGGGGGACAGTGTCTGGGGCCGGTGTCAGTGCACCACGTGTGGACGTGCCCTGGCATGGCTCTGGTGTGCAGCACCCATCATCAAGGAGTGATGCCCAGCATGGCCAGGAACACCATAAGGGACATTATGCCGATCCGACGGATGACCTCTTTGATGAGCACAGCCGACTACTCCAGGCTTCCATGGATCAGCAGTCGTGGCTTGTTAGGGTGGTGGACGCACTCAGTGTGGTTCTGTGCCAGGCAGAGGAGTGGCGCAGCAGGGACCATGGTCTGCTTCTGGCAGGGATGGACCGGCTGTGGGAGGATGTGACTGCTGCCATTGACAGGCAGACACGTGCATTCACAGCTGTCATGGCCACACTGGGCAAACAGTTTGTTGCCCATGCGCCGCAGACACTGCACAGTGTCACATCCACCCCCGTTCCTGGCATTGTGCGACACCCTCCATGTCGACACCGGGTTCAGCTGTGGGCACCCCAGACACGCCTGGCACTGGCATGTCCGGTGAGCTGCAGACCCCTGCGCGAACTCGGTCATGTTCCCGCAGTGTCACCCTTGGGGGACCATTGGTGCCACCCCATGAGGCCAATGGTCAGCCTGTCACGGCTGGCAGGTCTCAGTGGGGCCACCCAGGCATCCGTGGTGGCCGTGGCACTGTGCTGCGTGACTGACCTGTCTCCCACCATGGCTACTGTCTGATGCTGCCCTGTGTGCAGTGTGTTGTGCATCATGTGACGCATGGGTGGGGTACCCGGCCCTGCACACACACAAGGTCCATGTGCACACCCTCCCGGCTGCTAGCCACTGTGGCATGTGCATTATGATGCCTGCGTTGCACTGTCCGCCAGTGTGCAATGGTGCCCAGTGTCTGAGACAAGCACAATGACGGGCACTGGGCATGGTCGTCTGTGGACCTGTGTGTGGCTAGGGGTAGCAGACTGGGTCGGCGTGCCTTCTACCTCTTGTGCATGTCTTGTGGGGTGTGTGGGTGTGTGTGTGTGTGTGTGTGTGTGACCGCATGTCGTGTTAGGCCTTGCCCATCCCTGATGGCATGTGCAGTTCCACGCTCAGCCGATTCCCTTGCCACTATGCGCCCCTGGGGTTCGTCCATGCATGTTTGTGGGTTGTGCCCTTGCCATTGGTGGTTGCACATGGCCCCATGACCTACCTGTGTTGGTTGAAGTGCTCCTCTGTGATGGTGTCCTGGAGCAGCTGCGACATCTGGATCAGGCGGGGGTCCCTTCGCCCAAGGGGTGGCTGCACATCACCGTCTGGACTGGCGTCCTCATTGTCCCCATCACTGTCCCCCTCTTCGACCTCTACTGCTATCCCACAGTCGTTGGCCATGTTGTGCAGGATGCAACAGGACAGGAATAGCCCGCAGGCCTTCGAGGGGCTGTGCTGTAGGGCACCGCCAGACGTGTCCAGGCAATGGAAATGTGCCTTCAGCATCCCAAACACCCACTCTTTGACATTACATGTGATGGCATATGCCTCATTGTACTGTTGCTGCGATGGGGTCGCGGAGTGCCGGTATGGTGTGAGCAGCCAGGGACAGAGTGGTAGCCACTGTAACCTGTGTGTAGAGGGTGGACATTAGTATGGTGGTCAGCGTCGCTCTGCCATGGGCCATCAAAGCCGGTACCCATGGCACCTCTAATTATGCACCCCCCAGATGCCCATGTCATTCTGCATGATGTGTATACTCACCCACTAGGTGGCCAGTGGGGATGTCCCCACTCTTGAACCTGTGGCACAGTGCAGACTGGTGCCAGATGAAGGCATCATGTGCTCCCCTAGGGTGCGTGGCACAGACATTGGTTATGCACCTCCTGGCATTGCACACCACCTGGCAGTTGATGCTGGCAAAACCCTTCCGGTTGATGTATGCAACACCATCCGGGCCAGGTGGCATGCGGATGGCCACATGGGTGCAGTCAATGACCCCGAGCATGCCAAGCATACATGCTACCCTGTGGAACTCTTGTATGTGTGCTGTGCACTCCACCTGTGTGCTGGGGAAATGGATGTACTCTGCAGCATGTGGCAGCAGTGCGCTGAAGAATTGTGTGAGTAGGCGTAACGCGGCCGACTGGGTTATGCCTGTTGTGTCCCCTGTTGGTCTCTGGAAAGTGCCCGTGGCAAACAGGCACATGACAGCTGTCACCTTTGTCTCCACTGACAGAACATGGCTCTGTCATGTGGGTGCCTGTATCTCATCACTGCACAGCTCACAGAGCCGCCTCAGGATCGTCCGGTTCAGGCGGTACCGGCCCACAATCTCTGTGTCACTGTACTGCTCGAAGGTGGTGTGGGCTCGGTACCACCTGTTGGGGGCATACTGCTGACTAGCCCTTCCACGGCCACGCCCCTCCTGCTGCCTGCCTTCTCACACCCCTTATTACCGCCTCCATCTGGAAGGTGGCACTGGCCATGTCCCTGGCTGGTGTTCCCCCCGATGGCAGCTGTTATCCGTTCCCCCCCGCTGTCCTTTGGGATGCTCCCCCTGCACTGGGTACACCTCCAGCCTTTGGCTGTCCTGCCTACTGCCACTGCTCTCAGTCCACTGTAGCACTTCCTTGTCTCTCCTGCACAGTGGCACAGGCTTCCCACCTCCTGTCCTGTTCCTGTTTGTTCCCAGGTGTGCCCTGTCCTGCTCCTGCCCAGTCCCACTCACTGCTACCCTCTTTCCTGTTGATGTCACCTTGCTCCCACATCTGGCTTTCCTGTAGCATTCTTGCTCCTCTCTCTTGTTGCTTTTTATTTTGGATAATTTCTGCTATCGCGCAACTTCCGCTTGCTCCCCTATTGCGCATGGCGCATGCTGTTGAGTATCGCACTGCGCCATTTATTCATGGTTCCTCCCCCTACGGTTGCGCATGCATTCATTACCATTGTACTCTTGTGCATTGCAACTTGTGCAGCGCAGTTGCCTCCCGCTGAATGTCGCAGAATGGCGCATTTTCATATTTGCGCTGGCGCATCTCTATTGCACATGGCGCAACCCTTTTGAATATCTGGGCCTTTGTGTAAAATTGGGGCTACCAAATGAGTTGTAGCTTTATAAAATTCATTTGAAAGGCCATCCGGTCCGAGAGCTTTAGCCCCAGGGAGGGACTGGATAGCTTTGTGAATCTCTCCTACAGTGAAGGGTTTATCCAATTTAACTTTATTTTGTTCAGAAATATTAGGTAAATTAACATCAGTTAGAAATTGTTCTAATGCAAACTGATTAGTTTGACCTTCAGATTTATATAGACTAGCATAAAAATCTCTAAAGGCTTCTAAAATCTGTTCAGTTCTATGTACATGTGTGGCATTTTTATTTTTAATTAAGGGAACCTTATTAGCTTCAGATAATTTCTTAAGCTTATGAGCCAGTAGTTTTCCTTGCACCTCACCTGCTTCCCAGTAAGCTTGAGTCTGAGTAAAGCATATTCTGCTTTTTGATTATGTATTGTATTAATTTCATATTTAGTATCAACAACTTCTTGGTACAAGTTGAGATTTTTTGAAACCCGAGGAGATAAATGCCCTTTCCTTATCTTTTAAATCTCCTTCTAGTTTGCTAAGTTTTTCTTCCCTCAATTTCTTTTTTTTTCAGACTTTCTTTTTATCCCGCCTTACTGCCCTCTCACCCTACTCCTTCAAACTTGATCATCCCCTGTGGATCCCTCTCACGGAGTCTGCCCCTAGAGTGCCCGGCTGACTCCTGTATCTCTCCTACCTTGTTCCTTCCTTCGGAGTACCTGCACATTTGGGTCTTGCCCGTGGGTAGGTGGCCCTGGGGTCGGATCAGTCGTCATCCAGGGTTGAGAGGATATTTTTCTGTTTTTTTCTCTCCTGTTGTCCCCTTTTCCCCTGAGAACGTCATCACGTAGGACTGATGTCCAGACAGACGGCGTGCAGATGCACGCCATTGTCAAGTGCCCTCAACGTCCTCCCCTCCCCGACTCCATAGAGCCACCTGTGCACTGGTGCCCGTGCTTCCATAGGCACCGGAACATTGGGTGCACGAAGCACCCCAGGATTCTGCCCCTGGAGGAGGAGAGCATCCAATGGGATGCTCGATCCTCCTCCTCCCCTCCGACCCCAGGCAACCCGAGTCTGTTCCCGAACCCGGGTCACCGGCGTGGTGCGAGGTGTGGCGTCCAGTGCCTCAACCCTCAGCGCCACCGGGCCGGTTCCTCAATTTATTTTTATGTGAAGAATAAGAAATTATGCGGCCTCTGATATAGGCCTTGAAAGAATCCCACAATATAGGAGTGGAAACCTCCTCATTTTCATTTAGTTGGAAAAACATCTTGATTTCTTCCTGTAACCACCCTGGAAAGTCTGCTACAATTGAATTTCCAGCTTCTTTCGGATGGAAAAATGTTCCCAATGGAAAGGTTAATAGAAATGGGAGCATGGTCGGACAAGACAATATTACCAATGTGGCTTGTAGAAAGGCCCTGTAACAATGACTTGGCAATAAGAATGTAATCTAACCTGTTATGTGAGCCATGACGATTAGACGCAAAGGTGAAATCTCTCCCTTTAGGATTTATAATTCTCCAAGAATCAATCGCCTCAAACTCATTACAGAAACTATTTAAGGGCTTGGAGGAAACCAAGTGACTATTTGGATGCGAATATGTACTGTCAACAAACACATCCATAACCGTGCTCATAACCCCAGTAATTATTAAGTCACCATTTATATTTTTTGAGATTTTATCAGCTAAATTGGCAAAGAACTCAGCTTGATTAGTATTAGGAGCATAAACATTTACCAAGGTTAGTAATCTGTCTTCCACTTTAACGTTTGCAATGATAACTCTACCATCATGGTCAAGAATAGTAGACTGTAGCGTAACATTTAAGTTCTTATGAAATAAAATACAAACCCCTTTACTTTTTTTTTTTTTGTATTTACCTTTCTTTTTTTTTTTCTGCCCCTCCATTGTCCGTCAGAGATCTGCTCTTGTCACGGTGCCCCCGAGACTCCACTGCCTAATGGGCCCCTCGCTCCCCAGGTTACTTCTGGCTTATCCCCCAGGAGGCGGGGCACGGTACTGTAGGAGGCACTGGCGCCGTGAGACCGTATCTGGATGGGAGAGCCCTCGGCCAGGCAGCTGATCGAGTCTCGGGGGCAGGGCGTCATAGAGACGTCTGACAGAGAGAGATTTTTTTTTTTATCCCTACAGGCTGGGGTGGAGACGTGCAACGACACCGGCGTCTGTCCCGCCGCAGTGCCGCTTGACTATGCACCAATGCTCAGGGTGATGCACCCAGCTGCCGCTAGGTGTCACTCCTGCACCGAGCGCAGGAACCCCCCACCTCCCAGAGAAGCAGAGCAGTCTTAGGGATGCTCAATCCTTCTCCTCCCGGCCGGCCCTCCGACAACCTGGGCTCGTTCCCGAACCTGGTTCACCAGCGTCGCAAGTGGAAATCCAACCACTGCACCGGCGGGCCAACCTAAACCCCTTTACTTTTTGAATTAGATGAGCTCTCATATACTGAGCCAACCCAAGCTCTCTTAAGCTTGACAGTTTCTTCTGGTGATAAATGTGTTTCTTGTAAGAAGGCAATATCTGCTTTCAATGTTTTTAAATATGCTAGAACTTTAGACCTTTTAATGTAATTATTACAGCCTTGTATGTTTCAGGAGACTATCTCAATAGACTGATTTAGATTAGACATTTGTGCAAAACTTACTCAACCAGTAGCTGCAGTTATAAGAGTACTAGTGTTATTTAACACTCTAAGGGAACACCTCTGAACTTTAGCTAGAGTTAAAGTCTAAAGTTATAAATATCCTTTGAATGAATCAAAATGATTAGAATGTGAATTAGTAGTATCTCTTAGGTTATCGTAAACTTGTTTCTACCTATATTCTATAACTTAGGGGATCGTAAATATAAAAGAAAGGTGAAAATCTGCGACACCTATTAACACACACCTTTTGAACAAGTTACAAATGGATAAATAGTATTAACAAATAGACGCAAGAAAAAAAACAAACTAGCTAGTAAGTTACTACTGGTGATATATGTAGTCAACTAGACCATGATACCACGCCTATTTGAGACTGAATAGATATCATACAATACTTGTTTATAGTATAAAGTTCTTGTGCATAACATTGTACAAAGGGTGAACTTGTTCAGCAACAGAGAGTCTGAGGAGATTAAAGTATCTTGCTCATAATTATTAAAAATAATCTAATTGGACAGTGATGTATAAAGACCTCCCTCCGACACATACCTGTAACCAGTACACTTCATAGGTAAACCTCAAGATACAAGCGAGGACCTCTTTTGCTCCAAATGAATATTCCTTAGATGAGTGACAGACTTAAGGCGTATGAATATTAACCATGCACAAAATAGAAGCCAGTCATCTTATGTGACTGCAGCCCAGCAGGATGCCATATGCATCACACTTTAGATCATTATCACATGTCTATCAGAAGCAATTTGAGAATTATTGTAAGACAAATTATAGCTGCGTGTTCTATTCAGAAACACCATAGCAGCTAGTTAAAGAATGAATCCCAATTAGCCAAATGATACCAAATTTATTACTATAGTTATGATCCAGATGAAACCTCACTAAAATGTGTAAGTAGTTAGACTACATTAATCAGAAGCTCTCAACAAGGAAATCATGTATTCATATATAATGAAGCAAACTTGGGTCCATCTATCGCAAGGGGTACAATATTTCAATCACATCTAATAGACCGGGACAGGTAAGATTGAGAGCTGTGCCAACACATCACATTCCATAGATAGAAGATCAAATGAAGTTTGATAATAAAAGTTAAACAGAAACCTGCTAACTGACAAAGTCTCCCCTATGCAATGAAATGCACTCAGAGTTTATTGTATTTAAAATAAAGGCTAACTGTGAGAGAAAAAAAAATGAATAAAACTTACAGTTCGAAGACGGATACCTCCACTAGATGGCAGCATCATCTGCAAAATGCACTTAGTCACCATGCAAGCATTAAGCCACTCGAAGGTGGCATCTAATGAGGAATTAATGCAAGGTTGGGACCGTTGTGGCATGAGGCAGGCGGTGCCTTGTGTACCAACCATTCGATAATTCCCCGTTAATGACAATCGACTGGCTACTTGTAACATGGAGTCCACATAAGTAGGACTCTGACACATCACTGTGCATTGTTGTAATGAATGAGACGGTGACAGCATTGCAGTTACAAAGGTTACTTTACTGTACTTTTGAGACGTGCACATCACGCTCTCTTACATACACATGTGTCATTTCACTATTTTTGCAGGGAAGTAAACAAATGCATGCCTGAACGATTACTGTGACTTTTTACATATTCCTGACAGCTGTTACTCTTGCAGCATACTGAGGAGGACCGCGGTTTCCGACTTCTATTCAGTCGGCTTCAGTGTGTCTTGCTGATTTGCATATTGCATCACCCGGTTATTAAGATTAGCTGATGCTGTTCACCTGCCAAGCTGCTGTTCAGATTGGTCCTTCTATTATTGCCCTCGGGATTTGGTCAGCTACCTTTTCACCTCGCTCTCAATCGATGCTCCAGGATAATTAAAGTTCACGGTGCCATATACCGTGAACGACTCGAAGTGACAGGGATTTCCGGTTGCTTGCTGGCCGACGCTGTGCCGCCTTGCCGCAAAGACAAGACATGTGCCTCTCGCTGTATTTGTTTCACCACAGTGCTGCTGTGTCCTCGGTGGTTCAATCAGGTACTTCAGTAGCAACACGGCATTATCGTCCTATAATGCCGTGTTGCTACTGTAACACCTAACGCAATTCACCCAATTGTCTTCCTTCTCTCGGCTCTTGTGATTTTTGCCATGTTACAAAGTTGAACAGATTTGCGAAAATCTGTGGGGCAAATAAGTAACCATACACTATAAAATAACAGTAATAAAAACAACACTTGCATTTGAGCTGAAGGTAGTTGCAACCAGGGGCGTAGCTACAAGGGTGCAAGGAGTGCAGTGGCACCCGGGCCCACAAGTTTTGAGGGGCCCAAATCATAATTTTGATGTTTATTCAAAACTGGGAGGGGCCCTGTAACATTGCATTGCACCCAGGCCCTCTGGGAATTTGCTACACTACTGGTTGCAACTACACTAGAGAAATCATTTAGACAGTGAAAATGAGGATTGTAGTTGATAAATTCAACAACCTAATTTTGCAAATGATTAACAATTAGGCTGAACAATGCATGCACGACAGATCTAATAGTTCATTGCTAACTGTACTATGCAATATCCATGCAGCAGTAGAATATGAAGTTCCTCAAGTGACTCGAACCTCTTATTCCATCAATGTTAACTTCCACTGTGCTGCAACAATTGCACAAAACATAGGACATTGTTTCTTTAAGAAGCAGGAGAGGAAGTAAGATCTATTTCCTGTGGTCATTGAGACACGATCCTAAGGTGGAAGAAATATCATGCTGGGCACATTTCCACTAAGCAAACTGTATCCTCTGCAAGATCTTGTTGTGATTTAGCCGGCAAATGAGCAGGATTATTTGGAACATTTCTTGCAAAGGTATTACTCACTGATCTCGAAGAGTCTCTGCTTCTGCTTCTCTGTCGTTTTTTGTTATACAAAAAGTTGGGTTGTGTAAATCTATGCGAATAAGAAGTCCTAGTGGAGGGTTTGCTACGTCTAGTGATGAATGAGTAGGATGGAACTCTGGAGGTAAACCCTGCTTTTTAAACAACTGAAGCGTATGCTATAGGAGTGCAGTCTTGAGCAGCAATTTCAGGCAATGCTACATCCCCAGGGCTAGGCTGCGAGGTGGGTTTAGAATGTGGCTCTCGAGGATAGGAACTCTCAGAAGCTTGGCAGGCCGCGCGCGTTTGCTGTGTTGGCAAAATTATTTGAATGAGATATGGCCGTTTGAGTGCTAGAGTCACCAGCATTACTGTTTAAAAGTTCCCACAATCGATCTGCAAATTCACATGGAAATGGCTTGCTACCTGGGATCAGTACAACTAATATAGCTGAGTATTTGAAATAATAAGCCCAACCCAATTTCTGAAGCTGCTTTTTCCCTCTCAAAGAACAGTTTTCTTTTTTCAATAATTTCTGATGAAAAGTCCTGGAAAAAATAAATTCTCTCCCCTCGCCAGCTTAACTTTCTGTGTTCCCTTGCTCTCCTTAGAATCTCCTCTTTATACAATATCTGAGAAAGTTAGCAGTTCTAGATCTTGGTCTATTCCCGGGGCCAGGCTTAGCTCCAAACGCTCTGTGTGCCCTTTCTATTTCGAGGGGCCAGGGCCATTGGGTTTGTAGTAACTCCGGGATAAGATGCTGAAGAAAAGCTATTAAATCATTCCCCTCAGCCCCGTCTGGTAAGCCCACGATACGCACATTATTCCTCCTACCCCTGTTTTCTAAGTCATCAACTTTTTGTAGTAAATATCGTATTTGTTCAGTCTGTTGTTCTACCTTATCTTCAAGAAAATTAACAGTATCTGATAGATCTGCCAATTTACTTTCATGCAGCTCTGACTTTTGGCTATTGGTATTTGTGTCAGCACAGAGGGACACAACAGTATTTTTTGTATCTGTAATATCTAACTGCATCTTAGCAAGTACCTCTTTTATGAAATGAATGTTCGCTTTACTTTGGTTGTCATTGGAAGAGCCCTGGTGTGTGTTAGATTGCTGCTTGCTGTCCGAGGTAGCGCTGGCTGTTGGCAGTGACATCTTCAAATAGCTGATGCGAGCACTACTGAAGTGATAGATTATTTTAAATATAACAAGTGACATGCCGAATTTTAGTACTTAAACAAGTGACTGTGCCTTCTTAAAGTAGTCGCTAGCGATTTTTTAACGAACTTCCATGAAAATAAACGTATTGTAAATATAAATAAAAACAGGCGGGCAAGAGCTGACGTTTACTCGACTACCATGTTAAGCGCCGTGCGCGCCACCGCTACTCAGAAAGATCTGTAAAGCCAATTTTAAAGCTCACATATGACACCCCAGGACAGCCTGTTAACTTGCCCATGAATGTTGTGCACAAAGCAATATATGTCACGCCAAATTCCTTGCCCAAAATTGTGTTCACTGTCTCCACCCAAACCAAAGTCTCCACCCAAGCTAAGGTGCCCGTTCAGTGTAACAAGGGGTATAAAGTTAAAAAGATGGAAATAAGGTGAAATGCTCTGATAAAATGTGGTAAACATTACTGTTACTGAATATGTGATACTGTCTGATGTGAAAAATATAAATTCTAAACTGCTGAGGTATACCAAGTGGATTCAAAATGTCATGACAATGCTTTAAGTATAGGATGTCCAAATGCTAAGTAAGACTAAATTGATAGCATGCTACCTTGTACATAGTTACTATATGCCTAGCTAGGTTGTTCAGATATATCTGTTTGTAATAGAAACATAGAAACATAGACTTTGACGGCAGATAAGGACCACTTGGCCCACCCAGTCTGCCCATTTCCCTACCTACTGGATAAGCCGCAGATTCTAGTTAACCAACAGCCTACTTCCTGCAACCCCCCCATAATTGCCTTGTGTCTGTCCCATGCATGTTTGAATTCACCCACTGTTTTAGAACCAACGACCTCCTCAGGAAGGCTGTTCCATGTATCCACCACTCTCTCCGTGAAAAAAAATGTCCTCACATTACCCCTGAGCCGTCTCCCCTCTATCTTTAAATTGTGCCCCCTTGTTCTTACACATCTCTTTTCTGAAAGATGCTACCCTCCTGGAGTTTGTTGATTCCCTTGAGGTACTTGAACATTTCTATCATGTCCCCCGTCCCTCCTTTCATCAAGTATACATACATATTAAGCTCTCTCAGTCTCTCTTCATATGGCTTCTGCTGCAGACCCTGCACCATTTTGGTGCCCTCCTCTGGACTGCTTCCATCCTGTCTATGTCCTTGCGTAGATGAGGTCTCCAAAACTGCACATAGTACTCCAGATGGGGTCTCACCAACTGTCTGTACAGAGGGATAACCACTTCCCTTTTTCTACTTGTGATGCCCCTTCCTATGCATCCCAGTATCCCCCTGGCTCTCCTTACCGACTTTTCACATTGCTTACCCAGCTTTAGGTCATCTGATACGACTAACCCCTGGTCCCTTTCCATTTTTGTTGTTGTTAGTACCTCCCCTGCTATTGTGTACTCTTCTCCTGGGTTTTGGTTCCCAGGTGCATTACTTGCACTTCTTTGCATTGAATCGAAGTTGCCATATGTTTGACCATTCCTCCAACCTTGCCAAGTCCCTTCTCATCTTTTCTACCCCTTGTGTATCAACTCTGTTACAGATCTTTGTGTCATCTGCAAAGAGGCATACCTTTCCTCAGACCCTCTGCAATGTCACCTATAAAGATGTTAAGAGGACTGGACCCAGTACTGAGCCCTGAGGTACTCCACTAGTAACCCCCCTTTCTTCAGAATGTGTTCCATTCACTATTACCTTCTGTGTCCTGTTGTGCAGCCAGTTTGCTACCCAGGCTACCACCCTGGGACCCACTCCCAGGCTGGCTAACTTGATTATTAATCTTTTGTGCGGGACTGTGTCAAATGCCTTGCTAAAGTCTAGGTAGGCCATATCCACAGCCCCTCCCTGGTCTATTACTTTGGTCACCCAGTCAAAGAAATCAATTAGATTCGTCTGACATGACCTTCCTGCTGTAAATCCGTGCTGCTTTGGGTCCTGTGCCCCGCTGGCCTCTAGGTGCTCAACAGTTCTTTCTTTCATTTTCCCTACCACTGAGGTCAAACTTACAGGTCTGTAGTTTCCTGCTTCTGCCTTGCTCCCACTTTTGTGAAGGGGAATCACATCTGCCCTCCTCCAGTCCTCAGGTACCGCCCCATCCTGCCATGATCTGTTAAAAAGCGTGGTCAGTGGTGTCACTAGGTCCTCCCTTAGTTCTTTTAGGATTCTGGGGTGAATCACGTCAGGCCCCATTGCTTTGTCCACCTTGAGTTTTAGGAGTTCTTTCAGGACTCTTTCTTCTGTGAATGGACTGGTGTCAACCCCTACCCAGAGTGCTTCTATTGTCTGGTTTGCCTCCATCTCATCTTCTTTGTGAATACTGAGCAAAAGTATTCATTGAGTATCTCTGCCTTTTCACTGTCTCCTCTGCCCACCTCCCCTCTCCTTTATTAATCTTCACTATCCCTCCCTTAACCTTTCTATGCTCCCTAATGTACCTATAAAGGTTTTATCCCCCTTCTTAACTGAGTTGGCTATTTTTTCCTCGGTTTGGGCCTTTGCTAGTCTGACTGCCTTCCCACTTCTTTCTCTTTAATTAATCGGTTCCTAATATGCTCCTTCTGTGATTCTTATACTTTTGAATGCAGCCTTTTCTCCTTAACCTTTCCTACCACCTCTTTTGAGAACCATAGTGTTTTTTTACTCCGCTTTGTTTTCTTTATTTGTTTCACACAAAGGCTTGTTGCCTCTATGATGGCAGTTTTGATTTTTCTCCATTGTTCTTCCACCCCTCCTTTTTGGTTATTTGCTAGTGCATTTTTCAGGTATTCACCCATTTTGCCAAAGTCAGCCCTTCTAAAGTCCAGTATCCTTGTTTTTGTATGGCTTATCTCCATGGTTGTGCTCATTGTGAAGCACACTGTGCAGTGTCCGCTTGTTCCCAGATGTCTACTGACTTCTAAATTTGTGATCCTCTCTCCATTTGAGAGTACCCAGGTCTAGTATTGCTCCCTCCTGAGTGGGTTCCAACACTAGCTATCTAAGGCCTGCCCCCTGCAGGGCATCGAGAATGACCCTGCTCTTGGATGTGGCTGCAGTACATGTTATCCAGTTAACATCTGGCATATTCAGGTCCCCCATCAACAGTATATCCCCTTTTTCAGCCATTTTGAGAATGTCCTCTATCATTTTGTTGTCCATTTCCTCCCCTTGAGACGGGGGTCTGTATACAACCCCTGTGCGGATTGTGATGCCATTCCCTGTCTCCAAGGTGACCCAGTAATAGAGTATTAGTAAGAGTATACCTGGTAATGTGATCATGGCTACTAGTCTATTATAGACTTGGCATGGACGCCAAGCTTTCCTAGGTGGGGAGAGTGTGACACCCCCTCCCCATTTGGGGGCTTACCTGTAGTGCCTTTGGGTGCCCTCCTGCTGCCTCCCGGCGTCTGCCCGTTCTTCACAGCATTTTGCCGTTTCCCCGAGTGTTCCCTTAGGTAATTAAGCCCTGCGGGGCTCACAAAATCCATTTGTGAGCAGTCGGCATGTTTTTAGGACCACTGCTCGCACTGCTGAGAAGGATGCATTTTTGCATCCGACCGCCGTTGTGGTCAAAAGTCAGGAGTTGTTTCTCTGGTTCCCGGTGCGGATTAAGTTAAAAGAGGCACCAGGAACACAATAAAAGCAGGGAAGAGTATTTTTAAATAAATAAACAGGCAGACGCCTAAAACACTGCCTCTGGGGCACAGAAAGCTAAAGGGCAAAGGTCACAGCATGAAGCCCTAAAGAATATTCATTAGCCACCTGTAGTGTTGCTAGGGGCAGTGTGTTACGGGAGTCACGACTCCATAAGGGTACAGTTTATTAAGTTAAAAGTGGACTTTCTTAAGCAAGAATTGTTGGGGCTACAAAATAGTGGGGACATTATTAAATAAAAGTTAAACTGCTGGCTGCACCAGGACTGTATACTTGGGAACAATGAATTAGACTGTAATAGGAACTGCATGCAGCCACCAGTCGGCCCACGTTGGGGTCGCAGCAGCAGGGGACTGGTACAGCAATCAAGCTGAAAAGTGAGGATCAGCCTGCAAGCTAGCTGGACGGACCAGAAAAGGACCAGCCTTACATATAAACGTGCTTAGTTTGCCAAAGTGTTTGCACAGCTGGCTAGTTTGAGACTTCCGGTTTGCATGTTTCGGCCGGTGTTTGAACTGCTCCTGCATCCCAGAGACCAGCAATTCAACGAGGATCACAAAGGATACCTTTCCTCATGCTTTACAAAATCTCTGCATAGGTCTCATGTCATTGGATCATCCTCCTGGTCTGGGTAGTGTGAGTACAAACAGGGTATCTCCCTGCAACGTAAGGTACAATCATTGTGTGTCATCTGAATTTGCTTGTTGGGGTTTATTGCAATGGACTGAGCCATCCAGCTCCAGATTACAAATATTTGGGTTTGAGTGCATGATAGTTGTTTTCTTTCAAAAGGGCCCCAACGATCAGCTGCAGCGCCGGCCTACCCTGGGCAATGCTTCAGGCTAGCCTGTCTTCAATACTGGGTACCCAGGGTTGTGAGACTGTGTTAAAGGGACTCACTCTGCATGCTTTATCAATCTGAATTTTAATCAGAACTGCAAATCACTTGCTAGATTTATGCCCCACCCTTGTTCACATCCTGGCTAGTGTGTACCTTCTTGGTGGGGATATAGTACTGCTAATGTATTGTTGCATCATTGGTCTTATTTTCAAGGGGGTCTCCAGGGCAGTTGCAGAAGATCCAGCCCCAGTGGTAAGTGCAAGGAGTGTGAGCATATCATTACTGTCATATGGTACATGTGAATGTTCTGTTGTTAAACTGTTTAGGCCACTAGAGGGGTTGTGGGGGGTTATAGCACCAGAGGGCTATACCAACAGCAGCTCACGCTACCGCAAGACCATATCTCTGGGTGGAGGTACCCGTTCACTGAGCTCAGACCTCTCAACCTGTGCGTATTCGTGCAGGCAGGGGTAGTAGCCCATAGGATAGCGCCACCTAGGGGTTACTTGTGGCCTCCAAAATTGCACGCAGTACTCTAGGTGAGATCTTACTAGAGTTTTATACAGTGGCATCACCATCTCCCACCTTCTGCTAGTGATACCTCTGCCTATGCACCCCAGCATGCCACTGGCCCTCCCTGCAGCCTTTGTACTCTGTTTAGACATCTTTAGCTCATCTGAAATGATAACCCCCAGATCCCTTTCTTCCTTGGTGATCGTTAGCAACACCCCCCTCCATCCTATAGCTCTCACCAGGATTCCCTCGTCCCATGTGCATTATTTTGCACTTTTTTGAACTGAACCTCAGTTGCCACACCTCAGACCATTTTTCAAGCTTCCACAGGTCCCTCCTCATTTTCTCCACCCCGTCTGGAGTACACACCCTGTTGCAGATCTTGGTGTCATCTGCAAACAGGCAGACCTTTCCCTCCAGCCCTTATGCAATGTCACTAATGAAGACATTAAACAGGGCTGGCACAAGGTCTGATCCCTTACGTACCCTGCTGGTCACCCCCCTCTCCCCGGATTGGATCCCATTTACCACCACCTCTGCCTCCTGTCCGTTAACCAGTTCCTAACCCAGTTTACCACCTCATGTCCCATGCCCAGACTACTCATCTTGTTAACCAGCCTTTTATGTGGGACAGTGTCGAAGGCCTTGCTGAAATCGAGGTAGGCAACATCCACCACTCTCTCCTGATTTACCTCCTTCGTCACCAGGTCAAAAAAATCTACTCCCTGCTGTGAATCCATGTTGTCTCAGATCCTGGGCACTGTTGGATTCCAAGTGTGCCACTATTCTTTCTTTAAGCAGTGCCTCCATTAGTTTTATACACTTTAAAAAGTTGAAAGCTCTATTCTGCATTACTTTTAGACATTGTATGTATATGCTTATCTTTTTAAAAATCAATAAAACTTTAAATTGAAAAAAAAAAAAAAGCAGTGCCTCCATGATCTTACCCACTACTGAGGTGAGGCTGACTGGCCTATAGTTCCCTGCCTCCTCCCTGCTACCACTTTTGTGTAGAGGGACTACATGTGCCCTCCTCCAGTCCTCTGGAACCACTCCTGTGTTTAGTGACTCTGTGAACATGGCTGCCAGAGGCGCTGCTAGCTCTCTTCGCAGCTCCCTTAATATTCTCCGGTGCAAGCCATCTGGCCCATTGCTTTTTTCACCTTCAGTTTTTGTGAGCTCTTCCAGGACTCTCTCTCCACTGTGAATGAACTTGTGTTAACCCCCCCCCCCGTATTTGTTACCCAACTGTGGTCCCTGACCCTCCTCTTCTTCAGTGAACAAGTGGCTGAGAGAATGGTGTGAGTCCATGGGGTATGGCTGGGTGGGAGAGTGGGGCAACACATGGTAGAACGAGATCTATATGCAGGGCACAGGCTACATCTAAGTAAGGAGGGTTCGGGGTGTTAAAGCAGAGACTGAGGGACTTTATCAGCACAAAGTATAATTTAAACTTGCTGTGGGGGCTGGGAGGGGAAGTGAATCAGGAGAGGAGGTCCAGAGGACCTCCCCCCCATAGCAATGATAGGGCCTACTTTGTCTAGGATAGGGGGAGGGAAGGGTAAGGGGGCAGCTCGGAGAGAGTCAGGGTGGAGGGTGGTATCACTAAATGCTAGGAGCCTGGGGAATAAGATGGCAGAGCTGCAGGCACTACTGGCAGAAGGAGAGGTGGACATAGCAGCCATCACTGAGACGTGGGCAACCCAAAACCATGACTGGGACTTGGCCATCCCAGGATTTAAATTATTCAGGAGTGACAGAGAAAAAGGTTCGGGGGGGAGTAGCCATTTACATAAGGGAAGGGATTGGATGCGTCAGGGAGGAGGGGGAGGAAGGTGGGTCAGAAGTCATTTGGATACAACTCCATGCCCCAAAGGGGGCTAGGGTCCGATTGGGGGTTGTTTATAGGCCCCCAACCCAGAAAGAGGACATGGATCGGGAGCTAGGGGAGCAGCTAAGGCGACTCTGTGAGAAAGGGAGCATTGTAGTGGTGGGAGACATCAATTTACCAGGGGTGGATTGGAGCACCCCAGCCACCACATGCGCCAGGGAATAGATCCTACTGGAAGCAATCCAGGATGGCTTCCTGACCCAAAGGGTGACAGTGCCTACAAGGGAAGAAAATATTATAGACCTGGTGCTGGAGGATGGAGAACAGGTCACAGATGTAAGGGCGGAGGAACCACTGGCTGGGAGTGATCACCACACAGTGTGGTTCTCTATCAGTTTGGGTAGAGAGATCCACAATACAAAAACAAAGGTCCTGGACTTCAGAAAGGCAGACTTTGGCAGGATGGGGCAATTAGTGAGAACACACATAGTTGGCAGCCACCCTAACATGGACGCCAGAGCAGAAATGGGCAGTCATAAAACTAGGGCTGATTGAATCCGCTAAAGCTTGTGTCAAGTATCAGCAAAAGTAATCAAGCACCAAACATCCAAACTGGATGACCAGAGAGATAACTGAGAAGGTGAGAGATAAGAGAAGGGCCTTCCGAACCTACAAGAGAACCAACAGGGCAGAGGATAGGGGAGAACTATGTGAGGAAATCCAGGGAAGTGAGCAGAGTGGTCAGGACTGCAAAGGCAGCCAGGGAAAGGAAATTAGCATGGGATTAAGGAAGGAGAAAATAATTTCTTCAGGTATATCAGGGAAAAGAGGAAGTGTAAGGAGCAAATAGTTAGGATCAGGAAAGGCAGTGGGTGGGTAGACAAGGGGTCTGAGAAGGCAAAAGTCCTTAATGAGCACTTCTGTTCAGTGTTCACAAGGGAGAGGGATGGGCCCATTCCTGCAGGGAAAGGGGCACAGGCATGGGGGGTGAGATGACCACAGACAGTGTCAACACGGTGGAAAGGGTGCTGGAGGACCTTAGGTCCCTGAGGTTAGACAAGGCACCTGGGCCAGACGGGGTACATCCCAGGGTGCTGAGGGAGCTGGCAGAGGTCCTGGCAGAGCCACTGGTGGATCTGTTCAACACCTTGCTAAATATGGGATGTGTGCCCAGAGATTGGAGGGAGGCACATATGGTACCTCTCCACAAAAGTGAGCCCAAGGATGAACCAGGGAACTACAGACTGGTGAGCCTCACCGCAATTGTGGGGAAACTGATGGAATCTGTCCTCAAAGAAAGGCTGGTGCAGTTTCTTATGGATAATGATCTGCAAGATGACAGACAGCATGAGTTCATCGCTGGCAGATCCTGTCAGACCAACTTGGTTGATTTTTTTGACTCGGTCACAAGGGCACTGGACGAGGGCCATGCAGTAGATGTAGTCTACCTGGATTTCAGCAAGGCCTTCAATTCAGTGCCACACGGAAGGTTGACCTGCAAGTTGAGGAGTCTTGGTATAGGGTGGAATCTAGCCCGATGGGTAGAAAACTGGCTGAGGGACAGGCAACAGAGGGTAGTTGTGGGGGAAGACGCATCGGAGCCCAGGCCAGTGACAAGTGGTGTCCCACAGAGATCAATACTGGGACTAGTCCTGTCCAACATTTTCATTGCAGACATAGCGGTTGGGATAAAGAATAAGATCAGCCTCTTTGCCGATGACACCAAGATCTGTGCTGAGGTGGATGGGGAGGAGGGTGGCAAATTACTGCAGGAGGACTTAGCAAGACTCGAGGAGTGGTCGCACACCTGGCAGCTTGAGTTCAACACCAAGAATTGCAAGGTGATGTATTTCGGAGCCAAAAACCCAGGATACAGCTACTGAATGGGTGGTATCAAAATGTCCATATCCAACGAGGAGAAGGATCTGGGGGTGCTGGTGACTGGGGAACTAAACCACTCGGCCCAGTGTAGGAAGGCAGTGGCTAAGGCTAACAGCATGCTAGGGTGCATAGCAAGGGGGATTACATCCAAATGTAGCAAAGTCATATTGCCCTATGCAGGTCCCTGGTAAGGCCGCACTTGGAGTACTGCGTGCAGGTCTGGCACCCATACTTGAAAAGGGATATCAAACCACTGGAGGCAGTGCAGCGAAGAGCAACAAAGATGATCCAGGGGTTGGGGGATAGAACTTACGAGGAAAGACTAAAAGAGCTCAACATGTATACCTTGAAGGATAGAAGAGAGAGAGAGGACATGATCGTGTTCTTCAAATACCTGAAGGGGATGAACAGAGTAAGCTTCCAGGGTAGGTTCACTCTCCAGAATGGAAGAGATACTAGAGGGCACTCCCTGAAGTTAAAGGGGAGCAGATTCAGGAGGGAACGGAGGAGGCACTACTTCACTGAAAGAGTGGTAACGGGGTGGAATGCATTGCCTGAGCAACTCGTATCAGTGCAGACTGTGGGGTGCTTCAAGAGGGGGTGGGACAAATTCAAGGGGAAAGTTGGGGAAGGGAAGAGTTAATGGGAGGGGGGGCAGCTGCAGTCTAATGGACTGAAGTGCTGCACACTCGAGCAAACTAAATAGACCATATGGCCTGTATCTGCTGACAACTTCGTATGTTTGTATGTTCGTATTTCTGCCTTTTCAAGGTATTCCTCCTTACACTTCCCTGTATCCCCTCTGAGCCTTACAATCCCCCCCCGCTTTCCTTATTTTGCTGATGTACCTATAGAATGTCTTTCAATCAATCAATCAAAATCTTTATTCATCCAGACAAACATCATTGAGCAAAGCTCATTTACAAGATGGACCTGGTTAAGGCCACGCTTTACCACCGGGCTTTAAGATTTATCTTAAATCTACCCCGTAGTACACATCATTGTCATCTATACCAGGTTTCGGGATGGACCTCACTCTCAACTAGAAGAAAAAGGAATGCTCTCCTATGGTTTTTTAGAGCATTATCAGATAACCTCCCTGCATACATCTCGAACATCTTCAAACGGGCTAAAGGTTCCTATGGCCTGAGACGCTTCTCCTAATCTGCTTCCAGATTCCTAGAGTGAAACTACCCTTTGGCTCAGCAGCAGTCAACTTCTCACTTCCATCACTTTGAACACTATGCAAGACTCATTAAAATTATCCTCACTTCAAGCATTTTCACATTCAAAGCTCTATTAATGGATTATCTGAAGGAATCATGCAACTGTTTCAGACGCCGATGACCCCTAAGCCCTGGGTGCCACTCTCAAATCCTACGCCTAAGTATCTCATCCACCCCCACACTCCTAACAACAGAAACCTAGGACCTACAAGCCTAGTTCCCTTAATCCAAGATGGCCCTGCCTATTCTCTACCTTTTACCTGTTCTGGCCTCCCTTTTGGCTGCCTACTCTTTCACCCCAATTTCTACCCTATTCCTTAATACCTCCTTATTTTTTATCATTTAGGTATGAGCTCTTACTTAGTGGAGACTGTATGGGATTGTTGTCTCTTCTCATTTCAGTAAAGCTTATCATTATGTACCTTTGCATGTTAATTATGTTGACTGGTATGTATAGGCCCATATTGACCGGCACCTTCACAATGTTTTTTTTTTTTTTTTGCACCATTGTCCACCGTAATTGTAATCTTATGAAGTGTACTGTATTGTATTTATGCCCAGGACCATCTTGAAAATGAGCTTGCTCAATGGTGTTTATGCCTGGTTAAATAAAGTGATTGATTGATTGATTGATTGAAGGCCGGTCAAAATAGAGTTACATACAACAGTGACAGTACATCATTAAGGCAACAAATAAATACAGAACTTATTTATAGGATGGGACTGGTTTATACCAGGACACAATAGATTTAAATACAACAGTGACAGTACATCATATGAAACAGATAATACAGGGTAGGTGCTCAATGCAGCAGCAGAGTAAAGCAGAAGGGAATAGTGAGGGTGGGGAGCTGGGAGGGCATGGTGGGTACGGGAGAGCATAAGGGAGGGAGGTAGAGGGCCGAAGCCGGAATGCACGTAGCTAGCATGCAGTTGCAACCTAATTGGGCAGGGATAAATTAAAGGGTTTGCTCACAACATGAGGTGGATCTGTAGGGCCAGCAGTACTCTAGTCTGCACTGAAGGCAGCTGAGAGCTGGGTGCCTAGGACTCAGGATAGGTTATCGAGCGAGGGAAACAGTTACGGTGTTCCCTCACAGTTCGGGCAAATAAGGTCTTGAAGGAATCCAAGTTGATGGGTATGCTCAATTTCAGTGATTTTTGCAATTTATTCCATAAGGTTAGCAGTACAAAGATAAATGTCGCTCTACCAAAGCGGGAAGAGACCTTGGGAATACAAAGTGTGAAAAATGAGGCACTTCTTAAGGCATAAGTTCCTGGCATGCTTAGCGGGAGACTGTCAAAGATATATTGGGGAAGCTTTTTTGTGACAGCTCTAAGAGTCCAAAACGCACATTTCTATTTCATCTAAACATGAGGGAGGACCACCCTATGGCAGCATACAGCAAGCAATGGTGGTGGGTAGAAAGAGGAAGGCCTGTTATAAATTTGATAGCTCTGTGATAAAGCATGTCCGAAGTCTGCATAGTCAGCCAGTGATAGGAATGTTGATTGGACCAGGCGCTTTTTAGCATCTGTGGTCAAGAACCAGTTAATCCTAAAGAAGAGGCCCAGCCTCTGCCTTAGTTTCTTAAGCAAGTCCTCAATATGCTCAGAAAATGACAGATTTTGGTTCAGCCACACTCCCAGGTATTTGAATTTCATGACAAACTCCAGGTTTTCTCAGAGGACTGTAGTGATCTGAGGTAGCGCTCCAGTACTAACCAGGTTCACAGCATGACTATAGGGCGAGAAAAGCATCGCTTTTGTTTTTTTGGCGTTTAACAGGAGTTTTTGGTACAGAACCGTGTCGTCTGTGAACAGGTGTATATTTGCCTTGGATATGCTATCATCAATATTATTACTATACATAGCAAATAGTAGGGGGCCAAGTATCGACCCCTGTGGCACTTCCCTCTGGAGAGATTTTAGTAGGGAGAGGCTGGAGAGCTCACCCTCAGCCTTAATCTGCTGGAACCGTCCTGAGAGGTAATCGGTGAACCAATGCAATGATACTGTATACAGACCTATGCTCCTCAATGATGAGAGAAGCAGGCTGTGATCCACAGTGTCAAAAGTCTTGCTTAGGTCTAAGAATATGGCACAGATGAAATTTTTACTATCCAGGTCACGGTACCAATCATTGGTCACTTTAGCAAGTGCCGAAATAGTACTGTGTCTTGTTCTGAAACCAGATCACAAGGGATTTTAGAGGTTTTTTGATTCTAGATAATTCCTGAGCTGGGTACTCACTATATTTTCTATAAGTTTTGATAGAACTGGCAAGAGAGATATTGGTCTGTAATTGTTCAGATCACAAGGGTCTCCTGACTTGAATAAGGGAATGCCATGCATAATTTTCCATATTGAGGAAATAAGCCCTTGCGACAAAGATAGATTGAAAAGGTGAGTGATTGGCACAGCTAGAACATGATATGCAATCTTAATGAAGTAGGGATCTAGTGAATTAGCATCAGCACTTTTCTTCGAGTCCAACTGAAGTAAGAGGTCTTCGACTTCTTTCAGAGATACAGGTTGGAAGGAGAAATCAGGAGCGGGGACATCAGAGTCATCATCTTGTACTCTTAACTGAGAGCATGCCAAGTATGTAGGAGAGTTATCAAATGCAAAACCAGCCGTAGCAAAATGATTGTTAAAGGAGTCAAGGATCCCCTTTTTCTTGCATATGGTAGTATTCCCTGAGATGATTTTTGTAGGTAGGGAGTTGACAGGTGTGTGCCCCGACATTTCCTTAATAGTACTCCAGAATTTAGAGGGGGGGTTTGCGGCAGAGTCCAGTTCATTATGGTAGAAAGCAGCCTTCATTTCTCTGATCATTTTTGTACATAAGTTCTGTGCCTTCCTGAACTGGCACCAGTCTGCGTCCAACTTGGTTCTGCGAGCCTTTCTCCAGAGTTTGTCTCTTGCTAGCAATGCAGCCTTCAGTTCAGCCGAAAACCAATGACAAGCTTTGTTCCTTACATGAATTGTTACCACCGGGGCATGTCTGTTTAGTGCCCCAACCAGAATTTCATGAAGTATATCATATGCCAAATTTACCGTGTTGGCTAAGAAGAAGTCTTGCCAGAGTAAAGAATGTTTCAGGTCATTGGTGTATGCAAACTGGT
Source organism: Neoceratodus forsteri (assembly GCA_016271365.2). Classification (NCBI taxonomy): domain Eukaryota; kingdom Metazoa; phylum Chordata; order Ceratodontiformes; family Ceratodontidae; genus Neoceratodus; species Neoceratodus forsteri. The sequence goes on from CM057452.1 coordinate 74,817,613, forward strand.
CGAAGTTCTTCCGTGACCTTTTTGTGTTAAATTTAGCTGATGGTACTGTGTTATGAACTGATCTAATACCAACAATAAAATAATGGTCGCTGACATCAGAGAAAAAGGTGCCGGAATGAGAGAATAGGTGAAGCTTATTAACTAGTACGACATCTAAAAGAGTACTATTATTCAGATTCTTTTTGTTGGGGCGTGTAGGTTCACTAATTATTTGTGTCATCCCATGAGTGTCACAGAAGGTATTCAGTGGCGTCGAAATCTTAGATAGCCAGTCGAGGTTGAGGTCCCCTAAAATAATTGTTTCGAGGTTACCTTTCTCTAGTAAAGATCCAAGATAATTTAGGAGCTGCAGCCCAGCTGAAGGTGGTCTATAACAACCTATTATGCAGAGCACAAGGGAACTGGCCAACTCAATCTTAATGGTCAAACATTCAAATTCGTTTTTGACAGTAGCTGAGTCAAGGCAGGATACGGAGTATTTATCCTTGACATAGATTGCCACACCTCCTCCTGTAGTCAATCTATCTGCTCTGAAGACAGTGTAAGAAGGGATGTTGATCTCACTATCAAGACTATCAGGCCTAAGCCATGATTCAGAGACCACCAATACGTCTGGCGAGATATGGCTAACCCATGCTTGGATCATGGTAAACTTTTTCATGAGACTACAGACATTAACATGTCTTGTCCCCTTTCTTCACCATCTCTACTAATCTTTCCTCAGTCTGCACCTTTGCACTCTTAACAGCCTTCTCCGCTTCCTTTAGACACTTTAGGTACACCTTCCTGTCCTCTTCCTTTTGAGACCCCTTATATTTCCTGAAACCTGCCTTTTTGGCCCTTACTTTGTCTGCCATATCTTTTGAGAGCCATAGTGGTTTCCTCCTTCTCTTGCCTTTGTTTACCAACCTGATGCATTGGTTCGTCACCTCCTCTATGACTTCTTTTAGGTGTTCCCACTGGGCCTCAACCCCCCCCTTCCTTCCTCCCCGCTGGTGCTTCCTTGATACAAATCCCCATCTTCTCAAAGTCTGCCCTCCTGAAATCTAAGACCCTTGCCTTTGTGTGACTTGACTGTGTCCCTGTCCCCATGCTAAACCACACTATGTGGTGGTCGCTGGACCCCAGTTGACCTTCTACCCTGACGTCTGTGATTCTGTCACCATTTGTCAGTAGTAGGTCCAGAATCGCCCTGTCTCTGGTGGGATCAAGCACTAGCTGTCTGAGGCCTGCCCACTATAGGGAATCCAGGATGTCTCGGCTCCTGGTTGAAGCAGCTGCTGGGATGGTCCAATCCACATCTGGCATATTGAAATCACCCAACAGCAGTACTTCTCCTTTTGCTGCCATCTCATATATTTCATCCACTAGCTCTCTAGCCACCTCCTCCCCCTGTGCTGGAGGCCTGTAGATCACCCCTGTGCGGACTGCTGTGCCATTACCTGGCTTGAGGGTGACCCACAGTGTCTTGGTCTCCCCCTGTCTTCCCAGTACCTCCGTTGCCTTAATACCCTCTTTAACATACATGGCCCCTCCCCCCCTTTTTACTGCCCCTATTCCTCCTGAACAGAATATACCATGGTACATTAATGACCCAGTCATGATTTGCGGTGTACCAAGTCTCTGATATAGCTGCTATGTCCAGGTCTTCTTCTACCAGCTGCCCCTCCAGATCTGAAATTTTATTCTCCAGGCTGCGAGCATTGGTAACCATGGCCTTCCATGTTTTATTGCCTATCTGCCCTCTACTCCTGCCTTTGCTCCCCTGCTTCTTTCCTGCAACCCAAATTTCCTTTTTCTGCTGCCTTCCTTCTTCTGCCTTTTCTTTTGTGTCTGATTCAGGTGTTGCTGGCAGCATCTTGCCTTTCTGTTCCTCATTACTGGCTTCTTTATCTTGTGGGGGTGGGCTGCTAGAGCCTCCCTGCACCTGTTGGCCCCCCCCAGCAAGTTTAAACACTCGGCAAGGAAGCAATTAAACCATTTATTTAGGACTTCTTTCCCCTTCCTGGACAGATGCAGCCTGTCACCCGAATACAGGGCCACATCGTTCCAGGTGGGTCCCCAGTCCCCAATGAAGCCATACCCCTTCTTGCTGCACCAGCCCTTCAACCATGCATTGAAGCTTCTGATTTGGAGATTCCCATCTGTCCCCCCTGCTGTGGGCTCCCAGCACCTCTGAAAATAACTCCTTGATTTCTTCTCATCTACTAACTTCCTATCACCTTTCCAGTCTGGCTTCTGGAAGCACCAAAGACAGTCTTCATGACCTTTGATACCAGTTAGAAACTAGCCAGACTCAATGTCCCCCCTGTCGTCACCACTCTGGATGGCACCCCACTTGAAGTGGTTCCATTTTTTATGTACCTGGAGGTGTGGCTTGACTTCTCAGCCTACATTGATGCCACCCATGCCCAGCTCCATCCCAAGCTTGGTGCCCTCTAGCATTACAAAAAATGCCAATCTCCTCATGTCCACAGGGAGCTGATTACCAAAATGGTGCTCTCTGTCTTTGACTATGCAGATGTAGTCTATGTCTCTGCCCCTTCCACTTCCCTCGCCAGACTGGATACTCTCCTCAACTGCTGCTGTTTTGCATCTAACTCTCCTCCATGCACATATCACTGCTCACTTTACTCCTCCCATTCCATCCTCCCATTGCAATCTTGCTGACAGGCCCATTGTGCTATGTTCATCTCCAAATATTGGTTCAACACCCTTCCTTCCTACCTCTCCTTGCTCCTATCCCAAATCCTCCCTGCCTCCCACTCCCTCAGCTCTAGGGAACACCACACTTCTGCCATTCCTCACCCATGCTCCTCTGCCAGACAATCTGCATTCTCCAATAGGCTTCTCTCTCTCTGGAACAATTCCCCTCCTCCCTCCATCTCTCCCCATCTTTTAACTCCTTCAAATGCCTGCTAAAACTTCAAACTCCCCTCCACTTGCTCCTGCTACCCTTCTTTACGTTACCTTTGAAGTCTTGATTTTTTTTCTTGTTCCTCCCCGACCCCTCGACTGGCCACTCCTTCGGGCCTCACATACCTCACCTCTGCCACCATGCCATGTCACCATCCACTGCCCCGTCTTGGTAGTCCCCAGGTAACCCGACATATCTCTTTGTCGGGTGGGTCCCCCCCTTCCAGGGAGAAGTGACCATAGGCACATTGATATATCCTGGGGGCCTGCGGGGTCAGCTTGGTGTGATCCGGGGCTATTGTGGTGATGGGGGACCCAGTGGACGCTATCCAGCCAACTGGGGGGAGATCTTCCTGGTTTTGGTCACTGCCTCGCAACCAACAGCTGCTGCATCTAGCGTCCTTCCCTGCATGATGCACAGGCAGCATGTGTACATCCATGCCACATCATGCATCATTGCCGAGGGCCACTTCAGAGTGGTGCAGATCCACACCCCCCCCCACCAGGAGGAGAGCATCCAGCAGACTCCCTATATCCTGCCTGCTGGCCTCTGCTCCTGACGTTTCGGGCTCAGGGCGTGAACCTGGGTCGCCAGCGTGCCAGGTGATCTCCCATCGCCCGATGCCATGGAGCCAGCCAAAGTCTTGATGATAATACATTCAAGAGAACTGTGATGTGAAGAACACCTTCAATAGCCGTTCTGCCAGCCGGTCTGGTGGTACTGAGGGCTGAGGTGCTGAACCCCACACCTTGCACCACGCCGGTGACCTGGGTTTGGGAATGGACTTGGGACACCGGGGGTTGGCAGGGGAAAGAGATTGAGCATCTGAGGACTGCTCTCTTCTCTCTCCTGGGGTGGGTTGTATTATTGTCTCACTGTGTAGTGGCCTCAGAGGGAGATTGGGGCACTACAAGGGCGGCACTGTTGATGGGGTGGGGCAACAGTGGACATCAGCACTTCTGAGCAGACATCATTGCATGTCTATGCCCCAGGGAGAAACATATGGAGGAAAACCTTGGCTGTCTGGGAGGTGATGGCAGGACTCAAGTGCCCAAGCCTGCATGCTCAATGCCAGCCCTGACCTGATTTGACTCTCTGGTCCCCATCTCCTCCCGTGGGGCCGGTGGGAGAGAGGGGAACCAGCACCTAATTTCTCGGTCAGAGACAGGGTTCAGGCAGGCAGCAGAGGCTGGGCGAGTGGGTCCTCACTCAAGAGATGCCCCAGAAGTCAGTTACTGGGAGAGAAACAAAGTTGAAAAAACAAAACAAAAAAGAAAGCAGCCATTCCACCAGTGGAGTGGTGGCGCTACCAATTACAGTGCCGATGACCTGCATACAGGAGCAAGCACGGGATGCAGGGTCAACAGGGGAAGGAGGACTCAGCATCCAATAGACTGCTCTCCTCTGGGGAGGGTGGGAGGTAGGGCTCGGCACAAGCCTGGCCCCTAGCAGAGGCTGGGGCAAGGGGCCAAGGACCACAAATCTAGGAGAGGAGTAATGGTGTCCGTCAACATTCTGCACACAGGAGCAAGTGTAGTGATATCCTGGATGGCACTGCATGTCCACTCCTCCTTGGGAGAAACCAGGATGGGAAAAGTAGCTGGTGGCAGGGTGATGTCAGAACCTCTGCAGGCTCCACTCCTGGTGATGTGGCCTGTCCCCCCAGCTGAGGACTGGGGCTATCAGACCACCACTGCCACATGGGGAAAGCCATAGTGAAGGCAGGGGATGGACAGAGCATCCATGGTATGATGGAGTAATGGGGCTGGGAGGGTCAGACCAGAGAGTAGCCCAGCCACAGAAAGGAGATTGTGAAGGTTAGTGGGTAGACAGATGCAACAAACACAGATAAAAGGTGTAGAACGACTTTGCAATATTTCTGTTCCAAAAAAAAAAAAAAATAAACTTACAGAAAGGAGATAAGTGATTAGTCCTTCATTTCTGCAAAAACAGTGCACAACTTCAGGCTTAGTTCTAGCGAAATAAATTCCTAGCACATGAAACTTGCATGTACTATGAGATGCTTACTCCACAACACTCAGGTCTCGGCTGACTGACTCATCTGTTTTCATATCAGGAGGTAGGCTTTTATACCTGCCTACAGATGATGTCAGGATCATGTGACCTGTCTGATTCACAATTCTGTAAGTAAACACAGGCAGGCTGACTCACCCTAAATAAGCACAGACAGGCCGACTCCTCTGACATGAGATCATGATCTTTCTTTTGAAAACAGGGTATAGCACTTATACACCAAGATTATTACAGCATCTTTCTTCATTTTCCTTAAAATCAATGTTACCCTCTAAACTGACATAAGCCTCTCTTATTCAAATGACATCACATTTTATGGTAACAGTATGAAAGCACAGGCTTTTCATCTGACCAAGGAGTCAGTTCTTCAGCTTGGGGACAGTTGCAGTACCTCTGTAGCTAGCTGCCCCTTTTATCTTCATTCTCCACCAACTCAGAAGAGGGGAATAAAATAATAAAAGACATAATGTTGTTGGTCCTTCATTCATCAGATAGGGCCTCCCTATCACACATCCCCCCACTTAAGAGAAAAATATGGTAAACAGTTTTTCCTCTTCCAACACCCTGGAAGGGTTGGAGTTTCCACCCCTTGCTTACCAGCACAACTGTTGTGCATGAGCCCTTCCCTAGGGGCAAGGAACATCTCTGACTTACAGACCAAACAGGATTTTAAGTAAGCTGACACCTGTCTGCACATTCCTGGCCAGTAGAAATGTGGTACCAGATTATTCTGTGTGCTTTTATGACTGAGGTGTCCACAAGTACTGGAATGAGCAGCCTCTAGTACCTTCTGCTGATATCTCTTTGGCACCACCATTAATAATATCTATCTTGTTAGATCTGGATTTGGGTCTTATATGGTACAAAATCTCATTAAAACATTTATACCGTGAATACATTTGATTACCTACCCCACCGTTTACAGGTACACCATCTTTCATTTTCATACAGTGTTTTAGTTTCTCTATAGTATGGTCCCCAGACTGCAGTTTACCCCAATCCACTGTTTTCCCATTGTTGCCTAGTGCATCTACAAATGAAGTCCCTTCAGCCAACTTACAGGCCTCTTCTTCCTTGACTGTAGTTTCACTGCCCAGCACAATATTTAAAGGACCAGTCCTACCTGGGATTTCAGTGGTATTCAGGTAGCTGTCCATGCTTTCCTGACACAGACTCCCTGTACTTTCAGAGTTCATATCACACAGATAACACTCCAGGAATATGGGGAGCTCTGGACAGTCATTACACAATTTAAGCCTTTCCGCTGGCTTATGCGATTAGGTACAGGACTCTGTCTTCTCCAGATCCTCCTCCTCAAAGTGTGCAGCACCTGTTCTCAAACTCTTCTTGATCTCCAACACCTTGTTCTCTGTCTTCAGGCAAAGCTCTTATGTCTCTAGCCACCTTCAGGTCAGCCACGTCATCAAGGCCTCTATCACCTGGAACACCACAGTCAGACCATCTGTCTGTTTCACTGGATGCTTTTCACTGGTACTGGCAGATTGCAGCATGCTTGTCAACATAGCCTGCAACTGCTCCACAGAGGCCCCTTCAGGCTTTAACTTGGACAGAGCCACTGGCTCTAGTCCAGGAAATAATGGTGAGCACAGTTTTTCTGCCATGGTTCTTGTTAAGACTCCGCTGTCAGCAGATGGTAACCTTCATCTCATACCTGCACCTCTGCCTTGCTACTGTTGTACTTCCTGTGACATCTGCCAGGATATCAGGGTGATATCCCCTGGTAACGTCTCTCTCCCAGCCTAGACACACTAGTATCCCACTTCTCACACCAAATGTGAAGGTTAGTGGGTGAGACAGATGCATAAACTCAGGTAAAAGGCATAGAACACACTTTGCAATATTTATTTTCCAAAATAAGAAAATAAAATAATAAACATACAGAAAGGAAATAGGTGATTAGTCCTTCAGTTCTGCAAAAACAGTTCACAATTCCCTCTGTGCACAACTTCCAGGCTTAGTTCCAGCCAAATAGATACCTAGTACATGAAAACCTGCGTGCACTATAAAATGCTTCCTCCACAACAGTTAGGTCTCCACTGACTGACTCATCTGTTTGCATCTCAGGAGGAGGATTTTATACCTGCCTACTGATGATGTCAGCACCATGTGACCTGCCTGACTCACAATTCTTTAAGTAAACACAGACAGGCTGACTCACCTGACATGAGATCATGATTTTTTTTTTTAGAAAATAGGGTATAACATGTTTACACACCTAGATTATTACAACATCTTTCTTCATTTTCCTTAAAATAAGTGTTATTCTCCAAATTGGTACAAGCCCCTCTTATTCAAATGACATCACATTTTATGGTAACAGTATAAAAGACCGGGCTTTTCGTCCGACCGAGCAGTCGGCTCTTCAGCCTGGGGACAGCTACAGTATCTCTGTAGCTAGCTGCCCATTTTATCTTCATTCTCCACCAACCCAGAAGAGGGAATAAAATAATAAAATACAATGTTGTTGGTCCTTCATTCATCAGATAGGGCCTCCATCACACATCTCTTGCTTAAGAGAAAACATGGTAAACAGTTTTTCTCCTTCTAACACTGGAAGGTTGGAGTTTCCACCCCTGCTTACCAGCATAACTGTTGTGCATGAGCCCTTCCCTAGAGGCAGGAAACATCTCTAACTTGCAGACCAAACAGGATTTTAAGTAAGCTGACACCTGTCTGTACATTCCTGGCCAGAATAAATGTGGTACCAGATTATTCAGCATGCTTTCATGACTGAGGTGCCCACAAGCACTGGAATGAGCAGTCTCTAGTACCCTCTGCTGATATCTCTTTGGCACGACCACTTGTATATCTATCTTGTTAGATCTGAGTTTGGGTCTCAAATGGTACAAAATCTCATTAAAACTTTTATACCGTGAATACATTTGATTACCTACCCCACCGTTTACAGGTACACCATCTTTCATTTTTATACACTGTTTTAGTTTCTCTATAGTATGGTCCCCAGACTGCAATTTACCCCAATCCACTGTTTTCCCATTTTTGCCTAGTGCATCTACAAATGAAGTCCCTTCAGCCAACTTACAGGCCTCTTCTTCCTTGACTGTAGTTTCACTGCCCAGCACAATATTTAAAGGACCAGTCCTACCTGGGATTTCAGTGGTATTCAGGTAGCTGTCCATGCTTTCCTGACACAGACTCCCTGTACGTTCAAAGTTCATATCATACAGATAACACCCCAGGAACATGGGGAGCTCTGGACAGTCATTACACAATTTAAGCCTTTCCGCTGGCTCATGCGAATGGGTACAGGACTCTGTCTTCTCCGGTTCCTGCTCCTCAAAGTGCGTAACACCTGTTCTCAAACTCTTCTTGATCTCCAACACTTTGTTCTCAATCTTCAGGCAAAGCTGCTATGTCTCTAGCCACCTTCAGATCAGCCACTATCAAGGCCTTTATCCAGTGGTGCCGGAATGGTTTGAAAAGTGGTAGGCTAAGGACATAAGGGGTAATTTTCCCTATTAAATATATTACCATGATAGCAAAGTGATAGGCCACTTATGAAAGTGGTAGAGCTATGGCCCTAGTGGCCCCCTGTTCCGCACCTATGCCTTTATCACTTGAACACCACAGTCAGACCATCTGTCTGTTTCACTGGATGCTTATCACTGGTACTGGCAGATTGCAGCATGCTTGTCAACATAGCCTGCAACTGCTCCACAGAGGCCCCTTCAGGCTTTAACTTGGACAGAGCCACCGGCTGTAGTCCAGAAAATAATGGTGAGCACAGTTTTTCTACCATGGTACTTGTTAAGACTCCGCTGTCAGCAGATGGTGACCTTCATCTCATACTAGCACCTCTGCCTTGCTACTGTTGTACTTCCTGTGACATCTGCCAGGATATCAGGGTGATATCCCCTGGTAACGTCTTTCTCCCAGCCTAGACACACTAGTATCCCACTTCTCACACCAAATGTGCAGGTTAGTGGGCATAGAACGCACTTTGTGATATTTCTTTTCCAAAATAAAAAATAAAATAATAAACATGCAGAAAGGAAATATGTGATTAGTCCTTCAGTTCTGCAAAAACAGTGCACAACTTCTAGGCTTAGTTCAAGCCAAATAGATACCTAGCACATGAAAACTTGCATGTACTATGAAGTGCTTCCTCCACAACAGTTAGGTCTCCACTGACTGACTCATGTGTTTTGCATCTCAGGAGGCAGGCTTTCATACCTGCCTACTGATGTCAGCACCAAGTGACCTGTCTGACTCACAGTTCTCTAAGTAAACACAGGCAGGCTGTTTCATCCTAAATAAACACAGACAGGCTGACTCATCTGACATGAGAGCATGATATTTTTAGAAAACAGGGTATAGTATATTTCACACCTAAATTATTACATCATTTTTCTTCATTTTCCTTGAAATCAATGTTACCTCTAAATTGGCACAAGCTCCTCTTATTCAGAAGCATCACATTTTATGGTAACAGTATAAAAGAACTGGCTTTTCATCCGACTGAGCGGTCATCTCTTCAGCTTGGAGACAGCTACAGTATCTCTGTGATTAGTTGCCCCTTTTATCTTCATTCCCCACCAACTCGGAAGAGGGAATAAAACAATAAAAAAAAACACAGTGTTGTTGGTCCTTCATTCATCAGATAGGGCTTCCCTATCCCAGAGATAAACACATTAACAAAAAAAAAAAAAAAAAACACCACCAACAAAGCACATTTTGAAGCAAACTAATTTCTGCAGTCTAATGGGGTATAACAATACTGATAATATAGCATTGCAAACTGAATAAATGATTTCAAATCCTACAGCTTTTGTATGAATTTTTCCATAAGGACATCCACACATTTTCAGAAATGCTAGTCTCTGATTAAGGGTCAGTTTTCAACCCTCTAGAGGACTCCTGGACTGTCACGAGGTCTCCTGAATGTGACCCTGAAACTTCCCGCTTGGTGTCAGTGTGGCTCAGCGGTAGCACTTCTGCAAATGGGTTTGAAGTTAGTTCTCTGCTGAGTTTTCAAAGTCCAACTGAATAGAATCTTGTGGAATTTCAGAAAATGCTGCCTAGTCCTGTGGGATTCCCATCGGTAGCAGAATTCTGACATTTCAAAAGGGAAATGGTTTTCATGGCTTTGTAATCGACAGTTCACAAAAAATGTGGATTCTGTTCCTGTAGACCAGGGTAATTCTTCCGCAGTATACATGACCTGTGGAAAATTATTCCATGGTTTACACAGAACAGCTATTCAGAATTCGGCAGAATTCAACAAGAAATTCAGAAAAGCATTTGAAAAGTGGAATTGCTGGCCAGCCCAGTGGAGTGAAGGGCTGAGGCACTGGACACCTTACTTCCTCACACACTGGTGACCCAGGTTCAGGAACGAGCCTGAGTCATCGGGGGGGGGGGAGAGGACGAGGAGCTGGACTGACTCTCTTCTCCTGGAGAGGGATGTGGGTTTCCCTGGCTCTTGACTGCCGCCAGGTGGTGGCTAAGTGACAGCACAAAGCCACAAGAGAGACCAGACATTAGGCCGGTGGGAGGAAGGGCCGTCACTGGAGCCATGGGGTGACAATGCACGTGTTCTAGGAACCGGGATTAACTGGGAGAAAATGGAAAATGGGGCACCGAGACAGGCTAAATGAAGCCCTGAAGCCAACAGGACAGATCGAGATCCTCTCAGAGAGGACCAGCGTGCTTGCCGGAGCCCTGATGGAGAAAAAGCTATATGAAAAAACAGTGGAATTGCCACTCCATACGAGCTCTGCTGGCAGAATTCAGCATTTTTCAGAGCACTACCTGAAGGTCGTGGGTTCTGTTCCTGCACATACCATAAATGCGGCACCTTAGTGCAGTACTAGGGGATGTTGTACAGTCACAGTGTACCATCATTCAGATGAGATGCTAGATCAAGGTCCCATCTGTCTTTCCTGGTGGTTATTCAGTGGATGTTAAAGACTCCTGGCACTTCTCAAAAAGAGTAGGAGAATTTCAGCAGTGTCCTGGCCAAATCTCTTCCATTCACTAAAACACCAGTAAGAACTTAATCTGGTTTAATGTCAGCTGGTTTGCACCTGTATTCCCCCACTCGGGATGAGACTGAAAATAAGCAATATTGTCTAGCCCTCTTTCTCAGTCAGTAAAAACTAAATAAAATATATAACTCATATTTTTCTCCTTCCTGACATAGAGATTTTATAGGATATTGTGTCTGCTCTGTTCCTACCTAACTCGTTCTCACCAGTCTGGTGCTGAGACTGCAGTGCCAAGCTCCCTAGTGGTAGTTCAACCCCCTCCCCTCGAACTGTTCCCATCATATCTTATGAGTCCCATGTGTCTGTCTCACCAGCTCCAGAAGCCTGCCACAGTCTCCGTCTCCACCACCCTCTTAGGTAAATCACTCCACTTGTCCATCACCCTCCCTGTGAAGAACTACTTCCTCAGATCCTTCCGGATCCTGCCTTCTATCAGTGTGCATCTGCATCCCCTCATGGCAGACCCTTGCCACCAGTGGCAGAGCCAGAGGAGGGGCTGGTGGGGGTGGTCACCCCTCCTGGCTGCCCCACTGTGTGTAGTGGCGCCCTGCCACCATCTTTATTCACTGTTTAGTGCCCATTGTGGAGCCTGTCATTGACTGAATGGCCCTCCCTGGCTCCCAAATGATCCCAAACCTGGCTCCACTACTGCTTGCCACTCATGAAAAGTTGCTGGCTATCATCCCTATTTATTCCTGTGAGAAACCTGACAGTTTCTATCATGTCACCCCACTCCCTCCTGGTCTCCAGTGAGTACATATTCAGACTATCTGATCGCTCCTGGTAAGGCTTCCTCTATTGCTTCTGAATCAGATTAGTTATTCTGTGCTTCCTGGACTCAGACCTATCTCTGTCCGCCTTCAGATACAGGTTCCAGAACTGTGCACAGTACTCCAAGAGTGGTCGCTCCCATAATCTGTGCAGAGGAAGCATTACTCTCATGGTCCTGCTGGAGAATCCTCTCTCTATGTATCCAAGCATTCACTAAGTCATAACTTTTAAGCTATCGACTGTGATCACGCTTGGGTTTCTCTTCTCTGATGTCTGGGCTATTTTGACACCACCAAGCCAGTACTTGAATCTTGGATTGTGCTTACTGTCGTTGATATGCATACCTTTGCATTTTTGGCGTTGAACTTGAGCTGCCAGAGCCCCAACCACTGATCTAACCTAGAAACATGTAAACATAGAATTAGCAGAAAAAGACCGATTGGCCCACCCTGTCTGCCCATTCAAGTCTCTTCATATCTCAGATACCTTTGTTGGTGTCAACCTCCTGCACAGCTTAGTGTCAACTGCAAACAGGATGATCTTGTCCAGTATCCCTTTGCCTGTGTCACAGGTGACCATGTTAAATAGGACTGTTCCAAGATGGATCCTAAGACACTCTTGCTGGTGACAGCCCTTTCCTCTGAGTGTTGCCAGTTCACCACCACTCTCTGTGCCCTCCCACCCCAGCCAGTTTCCAGTCCCTCTTACACTGTTCTACAACCACAGGTCTCCAAGTTTTTCACCAACCTATTGTGTGACACAGAATTGAATGCCTTGGCAAAGTCCAGATAGAGGATGTCACTGGCCCATCCCAAATCCACTGCCTGTATTACTATACTGAAGAAGTCAATTAGGTTTGTTTGGCAGGATCTTCTCTTCATGAAGACTTGTTGCCTCAGGTCATGCAGGTCATTGGTCTCCAGGAACTCCACTACCCATTGTTTCACGATGGTTTCAAGTAATTTGATTGCTACAGAGGTGAGGCTCACTACTCTGTTCCCTTGTCACCTATGCGGCCCTTATATAAGTTTATAGGGGTGCTAGGAGGGCCTCTTATGGATATAAGAGTGTTGCCTCATGTCTTCTTGGGGCAAGAAAGCTATGAACTGAAGATGAGCAGTTCTGGTGCCCTAATGACTCAAGAGACGACACTCTGATAGCCATAAGGGGCCCTCCTAGTGCTTCTATGCGTAAGCACCCTCTGGGAGCTTATTAGTTAATTTTGGATGCTAAGGATAGTTAGGCAGAGAAGAGAGCTATGATGCTGGTAGGTCTGGGATGTTTGGCCTGCTTGCTGCCGGCAGGGGGCCCTTATCCAGAGGGTATAAATAGAGCGGCTTGGCACCATTAAGGGGAGGAGAAGACCCAGGAGAGAAGAATCAGGGGTTCAGCCTCAAGTTCGCTGGAGGGTCAGTGGGCTGGGTGGATCATTGCTTACCCCGGCTCTCCTCTCTTGAAGACCCACATATTTGAAGTGCAGCAGTTTGGGCTAATAGAGGTGAGACCAGAAGGGGAGAAGTTGGAGCAGAAGGTTTGGGGCCTGTTGGTGCATGTGGGAGCAAAGCCTGGGGAGAAAAGGATTATGAAGGCCTGCCAAGCTTAACTCGCACCTTTGTAGGGTAAGCAATGATGGGGCCATTAGATTAAAGTAGTCTTGATTGTGGGTGAGTGTGTCCTGTAAGTGGGCCTACTATAGCAAATTGGGCCTGGGGCATGGTCCAGAGGTGGCAGCCTGGACTGTTGTTGACATAGTGGTGGCAGCACTACCCCTTTTCCCCTGGCCGGTGTCCACTACAGTGTTGGGACTCCTGGATTGGGCAGCCTGTGGAGGCAGGGAAAAATCCATGTGGGGAATGGTTGGTTGGGACCCTGGACGGGGTGGCAGACTGTCCAGGTGCTCCATGTGGCACAAGCAGCAGTCCCCTGGGTGAAGGCAGTCCAGAAATTGGAATCACTGTGTGAGTGGAAGGTGCTGTTGGTTTTCACTTTAGAATGCAGAATTCCCTGAGAAGATATTCTAGGCATGTGGCGTCAGTGATTGGATGTCCGGAAGGTCTTCAGTGGTTCGGTTCTTGCTAAATAACACCTATTTGACTGTGCTATGACCTTAAAGTAATAAGAATGTGTAACCCCCCACAAATACTGGTCAACGAAAAGTCTTCCAAGAGCTTGCCTAATTGCTCACCGCCCGGTAGGTGTTCGGCGTTTAAGTCGTTTGAATGTCGTTACCAGTGAGCACTTTAAAAGCCTCCATGTACTGTCTCTTTAAATGCTGCCTGCCTACAGTCATAAGTAGTTTGAAAGGGGGGTCTGTGTGTTTGCATGCCCGAATCCTGCCCGGGCTGCTGAATCCTTGCTCCATTTCTGCCATTGCTAGTGGCGCAGACAGAGCCCTGTTGAGAGATGTAACTAATTACTGATAAATATGTAGAGTGGTAAAGATATAGTGTTTGTTCTAACCTGCCTTCTTTGCAGCAAGGACTGTTCGGTTCAGCTCCATCATTTTGGTCCCGAACTGCCGAATTGGACCAGTCAGTACTGGGGGACTCTAAAATGGAGCCTGCTGAAATGGGACTGTATGGATTGCCAGTTGGGATTTGTAGTTCTAGACTGTTGGCGCCTTTTTGCAACAGAAGGGGGAGCTCTTACTGTGATTGACAGCTAACCTGCCCAACTGAACCTTTTGGATCTAAGAAACCCCTGGGCTGTGTTGTGACCAGATTGATTGGAAGTTGGAAGTGAGCTTGCACAATCGAGCAGCTGTGTTGCTACAGTAGTTCATTCAGGAGAACCGTGGAAGGCCCAAACTCGGCATGTTGCCGCCTGACTGAGAGAGAGAGAGAAAGAGAGAGGAAAATAGCTGGACAGTGATCTGCGTGGTGTTGTGAAGCGAGTTGTTGAAGGATACCAGGCTCACCTGAAGAAGACTGAAGATTTTAGCAAAAGCGATCGGCCTGTCAGGAACTTGAGCTACCGCATGTCTCGGGTTTTAGCAGTAATTTTGTGATCGGGATCGAGGAGTAACCTGCCTGGTACAGTAAACTTTCTTTACATATAAATGTGTGGTGAACTGGAGGGGGGGTCGCAACCTGGTTTCCCCCTCGAGCTGAGTTGTGTGCTGAAGGTTGGAAACTGTACCCAGCTTGCATCAGACTGAATCCGCCTGCTATCAAATGCAGTTGGGCCCTGCCACGAGGGCCTTGTCTCCCTACCCTGCTCCTTCTGGCAATCCAGAACAACCATCTTCCATCCTGTTCTCAGCATTGGGTATCGTGAGTAGTAACCAGGGTAGCTCCCTGCAACCTAGCTACTTAATCAAAAGTGTGTCATCTGATTATTGTGTTGTTTCCACGAACTGAGCCCTCCGGCTCCGGATTACAATTGAGGGTTGTGCAAGTTGTTTCTTCACAGGACGCCAACTAGCTGCAACACCGGCCTACCCCAGGCAACGGTTCTGGCTAGCCCCTTTTCTCAATCCTGGGTACCCAGAGCGTGTGACTAATTGGGACTCTGATTGCATGCCCAGCAGTGTGATATTTAGTGTGATTAAGCAAATCAACCTGATTATCCCCCATCCTTGTTATAGTCCCCTGAATAAAGCAGATCTACTTTTTTCTGCAATTTACATTGACTGTGGTGTCAGTTTATGCTGAAGGTATTGCATTGTTGCTTTTGTATTGCCTCACCTTATTTTACAGGGAGTCCCCAGAGCCAAGCTGAGGAACCCGTCCTAGGGTTAAGTGCCAAACATATGTGTACATGCCAAGCATATCAGGGGTATTGGGAAGGTAAACATTGTGTACTGTGTGGGCCACTAGTGGGAGATAAGGGGGGGTCACAGTGTCCCAGAGGGCTGTGGCCTGGTTAGTTTGACCCATACCAACCCTGACCTTTGCGTGGAGGCACCTGTTTCAGAACTTAGGCCCCTTAACCTGTTAGTAGCCAAGCAGGCAGGGGTAGTAGCCCCTGGGATAGTGCCACCTAGGGGCTATAAGTGCAATATGAATTGTAAGGTAAGCCCCCCAGAAGAGAAAGTGGAAGTGAGGCCAAATTTGAATTGGGATTGGGATTGGGACAGTAGGAACGCCTTGTGCTGTCATAGTCCTAGTGTATGTTCAGTTTTGAGAATCAGAGAAAGAAGGTAAGAAAGTGCCTGGTAAAGTTTGAGTGAAGAAAGGAATATGAAGTGGAAGTGCTGCTAAGTGCAAATTACCGCTAGGTGTGACCTGGTTCGGTCTACAGTATTGCTGCTGCCAGAATGTAGTCTGTTCAGCTCAAGGGAAGGTCTGCATGCAATAAATCAGTCTGTTGGCAAAAGAGGCTGTTGCAGAGGTTAAAATCAGGCATCCGCCTGTGGATGCCCCCATCGTATGTGCTCTCTACGCCCATGCTGTGGTTCATTAACTTTCTTTTCATTAAACCTGTTTTTGCCAGTCGCCCTGGCGCTGAGGGCTGAGGCGCTGGACGGCAACCTGTGTTCGGAATGGACTGGTCATAGGGGGTCGGCAGGGAGGGAAGGGATCGAGTGTCCGCAGGACAGCCTCCTTCCCGGGGTGGTAGTGAGGTATGTCTCGCTCCATAGTGGCACCTGGTGGAGACCAGGTGACCCACAGGTACTATGGTAGTAGTAGTAAAATGTTTATTCAATTGACAGGCAAAAGAATAGGAAACTCAACTGAGACAAGCCATTTCCAGTGAGGTCCTTAATACAGACATTCATATTAACATTTTCATATAAAATAAATCACAACAGGTAGCGAGGCTAGATGGAATGTTGGGGAACGGAGGGTGGCGGATGTCATGTAGGTGCGCTGACGTCATGGCACATCCACACTCAGGGGGGGCAACACAATGGAAAAACCCTGGCAGTCAGTGGAGGGGAAGGGGGTCCCAGTGATGTGCCCACATCCCATCACCGGACCTGGCCCAGTGGATCTCCCGACCGCATCCCCGGCCCACGGTAAGTCCCTCTAATCTCAGAAAGGCCACCAAGGGTGGGTGGGCCTTCCCCTGGGGGGGTGATCTGGGGGGGACTGGATGAACTGTGGACCGGGCGGGGGGACCATGTGGGCAGGTTTCAGGCTGGGAGTAGAGGCACTGTCAAGAGGGTACCCTGGACAGATGCCCTGGTGTGTCAGCGAGAAAAACAGTGTCCAAAAAATAAAATCTACTTTTGTCTTTTGATTCTGGAGTGGACATTGGATTTAATCAATTTGAACTGTGCATTCTGTGCCTGCTAATCACCATTGCCCCCTGCAGTCTACTGTAGAACGAAGAAGTGCCCCTGCTCCCCATCTAGTGAAGCCAACTCGCTGCCATTGGAAGAGCCAGATAAAGAGCACATTTCTGTCTTCTTTGGACTGTGTTTGCTTGGGTTGTACAGTGCCCCCCTCCCACCTTTACCATCCGGATACCCCTAGACATTGGGAGGGGGGCTTACATATAAATATATTATAGATTGTGCCATTGTTTAGACAAAACAAATACCCTTGTTATGGTCCTTTTCTATGGCATGAGTGGCAGTCATTGATAAGCCGGTTGCAGTGCTCAACACGTGTGGTACTCTTACGGCAATAAGAGTACCTCACGCACAACTAATGGAAGCTCTGTGATTGGTTGGGGACCCTCCTGTGATCTATAATAGAGCAGGGTAACATCTAGGTTTCTTCAGTTCCCAGGTACTATTCCTGTCTCTACCTGACAACTGAAAATAGCTGCCGGGGGTGTATGCAAAGTACCCTCCCCAGTTTTTCAACACTCTAGGATGTAATCCATCCAGGCCTGGAGATATGCTGGTTTTTAAAGCTGAAGACCTTTTAGAACCCTGTCTGCAAACACCTGTCCAACCTCTACTTTTTACCCTCGGTTCTGAGCGCTAGTCAGTGGAGTAACCAGCCTTTTAAAAAGTGTACACACAAGTCAATGACTCCACCCAATTGGCTGGGGGTCTGGGGGCGGCCTAGGCCCCCCATAACATATTGGCATTTTTGATGCTTTATGGTGCATTTTGGGGCCAATTGTGGGAGTATACAGTACCCTTCTACCATAGCCTTTTTACATACCAGTCCCATTGTTATGGCCCCTGGTGGCTGCATAGTTTCATTTTGGCACCCACTGTTGATGCCATCCTTTCAGTGCAGGCATACAGTTAGGTACTAAGCACTTATGAAAATGATGCGTACTTAGTAACTAAGCATTGAAGGCTGTTTAAACTGTTTAAGAATTATAATATATAATAGCACTGGAACAAGCCGGGGGTCTGGGGGCCACCTAGGTCCTCAGAAAATTTTAGCATTTTTGTTGCGTTATGGTGCATTTTGGGACCAGTTGTGGGAGTTTTACAGTGCCCTATGACCACAGTCAATTAATGTTAAAGAGTTGCTGACGCCTCAAAGAAAACCTTGAAAAACATAATATTTAGGTACAATTCAGCTAGCATTCCATATTTTATTCAATAGACTTCTCCTCCCCATTACTTAATACTGAGAAATTTGCATGGAAGCATGCTCTATATCCCTTACAGCTCATCTGCCTCTTTTTGCTTACTCCCTACTTCTTGTCATAGTCCTCTGTTGTGACATCACAATCTGTTGCCATGGGAGTAATTGTGATGCCACAATAGAGCATTATGACATCAGGTAGAGAGAAAGCAATAGGAATCGATGACTTCTTCAGGAGCAAAGATTCCATTTTCATGCAGATAGCCTCAGTAATAAATAACTGGGATGAGAAATACAGAACTAATGTGAAATACAAGCTGAACTGTCTAAATAATATGTTTTGTTAAAGTTGTCCCAATGGCATCACCTGCTCTTTGAATGTGCCAGTAAGAATTCAGTATTTACCACATCTTTTCGCATAGTCACAAGCTTGTTGAAGACAGCATAAGGTGATTTATCAGTAAAACAATACTGCTATCACCATCACCAAAGCGACAGAAAACTCAAGAGCATTACATGTCAGCAAAGTAAAAGGGTAGTATGTGACAATAATAACTGGTGACCCCCGTTATCAACCCATTTTTGAGTACTTTAAAAAGTTGTATTAACCCGCAGGTTGATACGAAAAAACTTGTATCAACCCGCGGGTTGATACGACTTTTACAGTCGCACGCCGAGAAGCCTGCAGCAGTCCAAATGGAGAACCGTTTTCTTGCCGCCTGTGGCAGTGACAAGGACAGAGACAAACATAATGTTTCACAGGAATTTCACTAAACTGCCTTTTAACTATGGTACCTTATGGTCGTGGGTTCAAGTCAGGTAAAGTAGATCACTTTCGCAGCAATGGAGAAAAACGAATAACACTTCAGTAAAATAACGTTTTTTCAGTTTATTTAAATAAAGGAGTTAGAACAAGTCATCCAGCTTTAATGTCTGTTGTTGCGCATCTCGATGGGTTAGGTCATACCAGTCCCAAGTGAAAGTTCATACAGCCTAGGGATCCAGTCGGGTAGTGGGGAAAGTAATGCTTTTAGTTAGCATTTTTGATCTAGTAAATACATATTTTGCACCATTTATTATAAAAATAAATATTTGTATTGATAGTAGTTTTTAAACACATCCTTGGTGTGTGATACTAGTTCGCTCTCGAGGTTTCTCTAATATCACACACCTTGGGTGTGTAAAAAAACTGCATATTAACCCCCTACATATGCATTATTCTCTATTTCTCCAACCAATACAAGTGCAAGTAAGAGGCACTGTAGCAACTGACCCAAAAAACACTTAAATCAAATCAAATCAAATCATCTTTATTTTCAAAGCGCCTTTCGAAACCAAGGCGCTGCACATAAAATCAAGTATAAATATCAGATAAAAGACAAGAACAATAAATAACAAAATTAATAATTATCAGGGAAAGTTAAATTAAATAAATATGTTTTTAACTTTGTTTTAAACCTATCAATGATCAGGCATTCTCTTAACCGATGAGGTAGAGAATTCCACAGGGTTGGAGCTGAAAAAGAAAAAGCATGGGCATCAGATGTTTTTAACCTCACCCTGGGAATCTCCAGCAATCCCTCATTGGCGGATCGGAGAGGATGGAGGAGGCAGTAGGGTACTAGGAGGTCTTGCAGGTAACTGGGTCCCTGATCATGTAGAGTTTTAGAGGTTAGCAAGCCAACCTTAAAGGTGATCCACCACTGAACAGGCAGCCAGTGCAGCTTGCGCAGCACAGGCATGATATGACTGGACCTAGATGTCCCAGTCAATAGCCTGGCCACCGCATTCTACACAAGCAGCAAGTGGCGGATATCAACCCCTGGAAACCCTAGGTAGAGGGCATTGCAGTAATCAAGGTGGGTAGTGACAAAGGCATGGACCAATGTTGGAAGATCATCCGGAGGAACCAAGTGTTTTACCTGGGCGATATTTCTCAGATGGTAAAAGGAGGATTTGACGACAGCCAACACCTGGGATTTCAGTGTTAGACCGTCATCAATAATGCTGCCCAGGTTATGCACTTGGTCTGAGGTAGTAGGCTGTCACGCCATCGATCAATAAGCCCATGCCTGTCCAGCCCCAAGCCCGCCCCAGACGCCCAGGGTCCAGTACCAACACTTCAGTCTTATCTGGGTCAGTCTCAGCCAGCTGGCACTCATCCAGGTTCTGATCTCTAAGGCAGTTATTTAGCACAGAGACTGCATCAGTCTATCTAGGCAGAAAGACATATACAGTTGAGTATCATCTGCGTAGCAGTGAAAAACTCAAACTGTATCACCTGATGATATCTCCCAGTGGCAGCATGTACACTGCAAACAACATGGGGGCCAAAACAGAACCCTGCGGCACCTTGCAGGGCAGGGAGTGAGTGCCAGAGGAATAAATTCCAGTGGCAACTCTCTGAGACCTGTCCGCAAGGAATGATTGAAACCATTTGAGGACTGTACCAGACAGCCCGCAAAGAAGCTGCAGGTACTCCAGCAGCACACCATGGTCTACAGTGTCAAATGCTGCAGAGAGATCAAGAAGGACCAGAATGGTACGACTTTTCTCTCTTGACATTAGAGGTCATTTAGTACCGGACGAGTGCAGTCTCGGTGCTATGCTTCTTCCTAAACCGACTGAGAGTATCATAGACATTGTGAGTTACAAGGTGATTGATCATCCAGTTGCAGCACAACCACCTTCTCAATAACTTTACTGACAAACAGCAGGCTAGAGATAGGCCAGTAGCTAGCTAGACAGTCTGGATCCAAGGAGGATTTCTTAAGGAGTGGTCAAACGACTGCCTCCTTGAAGGGATCTGGAAAGACCCCCCCACTCCCCCCAAGGAGCTCCAGACGTTCTCAGCAAGGATCGGGCAGATAACATCTACACATCCTACTAAAAGGGGTGTATGGCCTGGATCCGAACTACAACTGGTTGGGTGCAGTGTTTGGACAATCTTCACAATGTCCATGAATTCCAACCAGCAGAAATCTGACCAGACAGACTGAGTGCATACTACCTCCTGCCGACCTCTGCAATCTCTCGTAGGGAGGAGGTCGGACAGATGCCAGATCTGATGCTGGCAACCCTATCTTCCAAGAATAGAGTGAACTCCTCACATTTCCGCTGAGAAAAGATTGATTGCACAATCTGTCAACAGTTCAGAAAAGCTGAGCCAGTCAATTTTGCACAGCAGAAATCTCCCTGGACAGGAATTCTGCCTTCTTACAGGTGATTTCTGACTGATAGCCATCATAATGTGCCATCAACCTAAGCCTGTCAGCATCAAGGCTGGACTTCCACCAGGTTCTCTCCATCCTTTGACCTACTCACCTCAGCTCCTTCAAGGAACCATCAAACCAAGGGTTCCTTTGGCGAAGAGTGAGGGGTCAAACATGAACAGGAGCAATCTTGTTCAGGGCATCTCCCACAGCCTTATTATAGGCCAATACGAGATCACCTGGACTCATGCATTCACATGACAAACCCGATAGGTCCAGCACCACTGATAGGTCACTAGGGGTAACTCCCCATAAAGGGCAGTACTGAACCATCTCCGTAGGACAGACCTATTTGGGGGGACCCCGAAGCTGAACCTTATGGTGTGATGGTTAAACCAACTGACTGGTTCCACCCGCAAATCAGTTATCTCCATACCCAGAAGAAAAATCAGATCCAGTGAGTGACCCCCTATATGGGAAGAGGAGGTAACTACCTGTGTGAGGCCCAGCATTGTCATCAGCTGGAGGAGATTTTGACCAAAATGCAAGAGTTCATCGTCGATCCAGGCATTGAAGTCTCTCAGGATTATCCATCTGGGGACCCTAACACATGTCGACGATGAAGTCTGCTATCTCCTGCAGGAATTCCTCCACCATCTCCTGGTGGACGGTAGATGAGGAGTATCCGCAACTACACCTCTCCCAGGATATGCTCAAAGGATCTGGTACATCCTAATGGCACATCCACAAGGCCCATCTCCGCCTTTACATATATGGCCACACTCGCCCCCCTACAATTCAATTTCTTATATGTATCACTGAGAACCCGGTCGGAACAGCAGAAGCCAACACAGGGCCCGCATTGTCATCCAGCCAGGTCTCAGTGATGCAAACCAGATCTGTTGTTCCAACAAGATCAGCTATAATAGCTGTCTTGTTCTTTTAAACTTTATTTTTATAGTATTTTTAAAAGAGGTACAGTACATTTCAGATATTTTATAGCTTACAAATATAAGAATCCACATTTTTTTAACATTCAGGTAGTGACAGTACATTTGTAGTGGTGGTGGTACTTTCGACTTATTTTGTATCAATAGCTCACAGCATACCGGTAATCCCATATAATTAAATACCAGCCCCCATCCCTCTTCCCTCTTCCCGACGAAGCCCATCCCAACTATGACATAGAGCCATCTCTCATTTCTCCTTTCAAAAGAAGTCCCCTTTTCAATGCTTTTTGACACCATCATGGGACAAATGTGGGCTCCCTTGCTGAACTGAAAAGCACCCAAGTCCTCCATCTAAATTCAAACTATTCCCTATGTCCTTTAGCCCCCACTATCAGTCGTTCTAATAAATAATGTTCCACTATCAGGTCATGCCAATTTTCTACCGTAGGGGGTCTGACCTGCTTCCATAATTTAGTAATTGCCTTCTTGGCAAGTATAAGAAAAGTGAGTAGGAGGGACCCTTTTTGTACTTTAAACCCTTCTGGCGGAATTGACAAAAGTGCAAATTGTGGATTCAATACTACTTCTGGAGAAAAAAATCACCTGCATAGTCTGCTCAATCTGTTGCCAGAAGACTTGTAATTTGCAACACCCCCAGAAGATGTGGACCTGGTCCGCCAGTCTCCCCCCACATTGTCTCCAACAATCAGCACCTAGTGTGGGGGAAATCTTTGGCAATTTAGCCGGTGTGTTAAAGTATCTGTTATGAGATTTCCATGCAAATTCTCTCCAATAAGGGGCCAGAAAGATCCCTAAAGATGGGCGGGTTTATTTTACCTAGAGCTCATAAGTCACTAAGTCACCCTAAAAGGTAATTCCTTATTCCATGCCTCCAGCACTGTCTCGGATGAGTCAGATATAAACTCTTGTATTCCTCTATATAATAGTGCTATCATATGACCGTGGTTAGACCCCCCAGATCGCATTAATAACCAGCTTCAAAAAGAGGGGCATAGGATTAGGCAGGCAACTTCTCAGCAGACCCTTATGTAAAAGAAAATTTCGTACCTCAGGTACCTATAATGATCCCTATTCTGTAGGGCAAACTCTCTTTGAAAGCTGGGCGAACGAGATCACCCCTGTGAGTCTAGAAATTGAAAAATAAAAGTAAGACCTTTCCTGTTCCAGGTCCTAAATGTTAAGTCAGATTGATTTGGTAAGAAATCTGTTTCCCAAGTAGTAACACAGAAAATAAAACACAGGTTCCATAGCTGATATGGCTCTAAATTTGTACCAGCTTTGTGCAGTCTGTCTTGCCCACTACCAAATTCTGTTAATTTTGGTAAGTTATTAGAGGGGCAAAATGACCTCTGTGGATCATGCATATCATTAAGGAAGCACTCTAATCTCTTCCAGGGTAGTTGGATACCTGGATTTACCAGGCAAGAATGCGAGTGATTCTCACCGACATTGCATATTGATTCCAATCTGGGACATTTAAACCACCTTTGTCCTTAGGTAGCTGTAATAAGGACCATAGAATCTCTCCTATACAAATCTGGATAGAATTTTGTTTCATGAATCAAAATACATCTTTGGTGGGAGAAAAGGGGTTGTTTGAAATAAGTATAATAGTCTAGGTAAAATATTAGATTGTACAGTAGCTATTCTAATATAAAAGGGGAGCTTCATCTGTCACCATTAATGTATGTCAGCTTCCAAAGCTTGTGTCATTGGTTCATAATTTACTAAATCACATTAGAGACTTGGAGAGGTAATTGAATGCCAAGGTACTTTTAATCATGGCCCACCACTTAAATGGTAGGGGTTTGTTTTAGCTGAGGGGGAAGGGGAAAATTAAGTGCAAGGACCTCTGTCTTCAGGAGTTAATAACATAACCAGAAACCGAGGCAAAATCCTCCAGGGTTCGCCAGGCTCCTTTTAGTGATACCTCAGGTTCTGTTGATGTTAGCAGCACATCATCTGCGTAGAGTGACATACAGTATGATTCTCCTCCTAACTCTACCCCATGTATTTCTCTAGAGGCCCTCATTGCCAGGGCTAGGGGCTCAATATAAAGAGAAATAATAGTGGTGACAGGGGCAGCCAATCTTATGGGAGTGGACAAGGAACCATTCACTCTTACATATGCCCTAGGGTTAGCATACAGATTGCTAAGCCATGTAACCAACTCCCTGGAAACACAAATGCCCTCAACACCTGCCACAGGTACCCCCAGAGCACCCGGTCAAAAGCCTTATAGGCATCTAGGCTCACCAGCACAGCAGGGAGCAAGGTCTTAGAAATATAGGACAAGAGATGAATGGCTCTAATAGTATTATCTGATGTTTGTCTGTTCTTTAAAAAGCCAGTTTGGTCCTGATGTACTATGCCTGGTAGGATATCTTCCATTCTCCTGGCCCATATCGACATATACAATTTATAGTCACAGTTTAATATAGAAATGGGCCTATATGATTCTGGGTGTCTTGGGTGTCTACCCGTCTCAGGGATTATTGAAATCACCACATATGCCCAAGAGGTTGGGGGGGGGATCTCCAGATTGTACTTCAATAAAAGCTTGTCTTATCAGATTTATTAATAAGGGGAGAATGGCCTTATACCACTCCTGAGGGAAACTGTCAGGGTCAGGAGACTTAAGAATTTTGGCTTTCCTGACTGCCCACCTGATTTCAGCTTCTGTTAATGGGGCCTTAAGTGTCTCCTGTTGGGAAGGAGTTAATTTAGGAAAGGCAGGGATGAAAGGAACTGTTCAGATGCTACGATCGGGGGCTGTATTGGAATATAGCTCTCATAATAATTTTGAAACATTGCTAGGATTTCTGGGATATTACCCTTCACCACCCCTGTTATAGGATGCTTGAGTTTTGTTATCGTTTTGCCTGCCTTGAGCCCCGTAGTCTCTTGGCCAAATTTTGTGCTCCCCTGGGTCCACCCTAATAGAAGTATCTCCTTAGTTGTTGTAACTTAGCTTGCACTTGATAATCAATTATAGCCCGAAGGTCTGCCTTGAGCTGTCTTATTTCTTGTTCTCTAGACCCATTAATCTGGCCCTGTCCTTGTTGGAGAATCGTCAATCGAGCCTGAAACTGCTTATACCTAAGGTCCCTCTGCTTTTGCTTTCTGGCACTGTAGGCAATTAATTCCCTTCGGATAACTACCTTCAGTGTATCCCAGATTAACGCTGCTGAGGCGTCAATGGTAGTATTTTCCTCAATAATCTGTGGAACCCTTGTTTCCAACAAATCTTTAAGTTCCTGCTCCTTGAGCAGAGACAAATTAAGTCTCCAAAGTGCCTGTCTATGTGGTCTCCCAGATCTAGTTTAAGCAGCAATGGTGTATGGTCTGATAGAAACCGTGCATTTAAAGAAAGATCTGCTAAGGCATCCAAATGTGCCACAGAAATGAAAAAGTAATATATCCTAGATGCAGTTTTAAACCGAGGTGATTCATACGTATACCCTCCCTCCTTAGAATAAAATGTCTCGACACATCTAGGTACCCTAGGGCCCTAACCTGAGAAAATACCCATGTTCTGGCTGGGGTCCATCTATTAGATGGAGGATTAGAAGTATCCACTTTAGGATTTAGTGTAATATTAAAGTCTGTTCCTCCCCATAATCAGTAACCCTTTCTGGACATCCATAATTTTATTTAAAAGCTGACGATTCTCAGCTAGGGGATGCGGGTGAGATATACATTGGCAAGGGTTATATCTTTTTTAACTTCATCAGTTTTATTGGTATGTTAAAGACATTTTACAACAATTCAACAACCCAAGGATGATAGATATCAATCAGTTACAACTCTATTATCATTCGAAACAATCAAATACGGTATTATAGACTATAGGTCAATAAGAAAGAAAAGACTACAATCCTTCCCTTGTACTCATTTGAGACTTCAAGAAAAGAGTGAAATAAAGGCATACACTGCATGACGTCCATAGCTTCTATATGATGGATACAGTTATTTGCAGAGTGTGCTCAGTCTCTACTACAGTTTCCACCTGTTGGTAGTCTCTTAAAAAGTGTTACTCTGTTCTCTGTGCTTTCTGATAACTTGAAGCATCATGAGAACTAACTTTTATTAAACAGCACAAAAGTAAACACAACATGTACATGCACATCAACTGTTTATCATATCATGCATGAACTAAGTTCTGTGGTATGATACAGTCTATTTTTCCCACACCTCCCCTCTTCCCTCTTCCCTCTACAACACCCGGGCCTGATGGCAGCTCTAACTGGTCTTTTGCCATTAAGCTTTATGGTGCCAACTATCTGCATCTCTGGGTTAGTTACTCCTGGTCCTGTGATGTATTCCCCTCCTCTCTTTCTGTCTCTGTCTCTCCTTTCCATGCCTCCTGCCAAAGATGCCAGGGTCGCCAAATCTCCAGGAATTTTTCTTTCTCTAGGTGTATCGTGTAGGTGATGCTTTCTAGTCTTTCTATGTCCTTCATCTTATTGACCCATTGTGTCAAAGATGGGGGGTCGGGTGACAACCATTTAATTGTAATACATTTCAAAGCCGTAACCCTCAGAATTTGACATAGCTCTACCAGCTTTCTTTTCTTGGATGATAGAGTGGGGAGACCCAACACCAAATCCTGAAAAGTGAAGGGAACCATAAAACCTCCCATCTGTTCCAAGATTTTATGTATATACTCCAAAATCCTGCAGTTTGCTACACCCCAGAAGATATGGTAGTGTGTACTGGTCTGTCCAAGCACGCCAACAGGCTGGAGAAGCTCATGAGTTGAAGTGCTGTGATTCAACAGGGTCCGAAAGAAACAAACTAATATTTTCCAATTGAATTCCCTCCACACTGTTGCTGAGGTTGCCTGCCAACCTCTATTATGTCTGCGGGCCCAGTCTTTTCTTGAGATAGTGTCATCACCTTCTATTGCCCATTTTTCTCTGATTTTATCTAGTGCTGGAGCCCCTGACTGCGAGATAGGACCTTGTATAATATGGACAGGTACATCATTTTGTCTCTGATTCTGATAGTGTCCCACCAGAAGGTCTCTTGATGTGTTAGGTCTCTACGAATCTGCTGGAAGTTATTCCCTGTGTTAATAAAGTGTCGTACCTGGAGAAACCGATAGAAATATTCCCTACGGAGAGAAAAACGTTCTTTAAGAGTAGCGTAAGAAAGACAACTAGTTTGGTCTGTCAGTTGTCTAAAGGTAGTGAGGTCTTTAAACTCCCAGTAAGCATATCCCTGGTCTGATCTAGGGGGGATGAAATTGTGTTCGTGGCGGATCAGGGAAAGAGGGCCCAGGGTATTCGGGGTATCGGTTACTTTCCATATTCTCATAAGAATGCATAGGGAATGTTTAACCCATGGGTTGGAGACTTGGGACCAGATCTGAGAAACAATAGGACTGGTGGGAAGCGTTCACACTTGTTGTTCCACTGCCTCCTTTTCAATTAAATACCAGCCTGAGTTGGTTCGCTGTTTAGCCCACGTGACTAACTGCGCACCTTGGGCTGCCAAGTAATAATACATATGGGGAGGCCTAGGCCCTCCTCCTTGATTTCATCAGAATGTTAAAGGATATCCTATGGCATTGTCCCATCCATATAAATTTAGAAAGGTCTTTAGACAATTGATTCCAAAATTTTCGGTGATAGGGATCGGAGTGTCTGGAATAAAAATAGCAGTCTGGGTAGCAACGCTCATTTTATGATCTGAATTCACCATATAAGGTAAGAGGCAGAAGTTTCCATCGGCAAAGTCCGATTGAAGTCATTATATAGGTTAGTGATATTGTTGTTAAATAGTTTTGTGGTGTCTATCAAATCTGGATCCCTAAATATCTGAATGTATTTTTCTTGGCCCATTGAAAGGGAAGTTATCTCTGAATTGCCTAGACGGGCACCACCACCACCACTGCTTCTGACTTTGATATATTTATTTTGTAGCCTGCCAGGGAGCCAAACTTCTCAAGGGCTTCTAATAGGTGGGGCAAGGAAGTTTGAGGGTCCTGCAAAAAGAATAATGAATCATCTGCGTATAACACCACTTTGTGTTCCATTCCCCCTGCCTGAATTCCGTTGGTATTTGGGTTATTACGTATCCAGATAGCTAAGGGTTCTAATGATAGGGCAAAGATCAATGGGGAGAGGGGGCAACCCTGCCTTGTGCCTCTTCCCAAGGGTAGGCGATCCGAGAGAAGGCCATTTACCCGGACCCTAGCCTCCGGTCTATGGTATAGCGCCTCAATAGCCGAGACAAACCGATCTCCCAATCCAAACTTAGACAGAGTGGAGGACATAAACTGCCAATCCACCCTGTCAAAGGCCTTTTCAGCATCCGTACTAATTGCCAACTGTAGGGAGATCGAATTCTTCTGGGCTGTGATAATATTTAGAGCCTTAATGTTATCCTGAGATATCTCCAGAGATGAAGCCTGTCTGGTCATGTGAATAAGGCTGAAATACAGGTCTGAAGCCTGTCAGCTAGTATTCCCAAGAAGATTTTTAGGTCTATGGGTAACAGCGAGATTGGGCAGTACGAGCTACACGATTCAGGGTTTTTACCGGGTTTAAGAATGACAGAGATCTGGGCCAGGTTCCAAGAGGGTGGGACTGGTTGTTTTTCTATCGGAATTTCATTACAGGTAGCTACAAGGTGTTCAATGATATCCGGTGTAAAATTTTTATAAAACTCGGCTGGAAACCCATCCAGCCCCGGGGCTTTACCATTTTTCAGCTGTTTGATCTTTGCTTGTATCTCTTGAGCGGTGATCGGAGCGTTAAGGGCTGCCTTATCAAGGTCCACCAAAGTAGGGATGGGGAGCCCTTCTAGGAAAGATTGCACTGCTAACTGGTGTCCTAGAAATGTCTCCGCTTCATATAGAGTGGCATAGAATTCTTTGAACCTCTGCAGGATGTTTACCGGAGAGATGGTGGACGGTATGTTCCCCTTACCCTGCAGGCGAACCACCGCCCTGTTAGCTGTCTCCTGATGTAGCTGCCATGCCAGCAGTTTCCACACGATTCCCTGTTCAAAATATTTCTGCCTGGCATATGTCAATTGTCCTTCGATTTGAAGGTCAAATAATTTAGTTAGGTCATGTTTTGCTTTATCTAGCTCTTGTTTAATTTGGGGGTTCTCTGATCTGCTTGATGTGAGGCCTTTAATAGTATTATCTTTTGCTCTAATTGTACCCTCGTTTGCATCCATTCTTTTTTAAATCTAGCAGAATATTTGATTATTTC
The DNA here is from genome assembly GCA_016271365.2 of Neoceratodus forsteri. NCBI lineage: Eukaryota > Metazoa > Chordata > Ceratodontiformes > Ceratodontidae > Neoceratodus > Neoceratodus forsteri. The sequence goes on from CM057452.1 coordinate 74,847,213, forward strand.
CCCTCTGAGGCAGCATTTGAGAGTGTCCCACCTTATTCCCTCTCCTGTTTCCCCCTTGGGGTTATTGTTTTCAAAATGCCGAATGGTGTCCTTAACTAGGTCTGTAAAATCTTCTCTAGTGAGGTGACTTACATTTAATCTCCAGCAGGATTTTGGAGTAAACGGGGCAGTGAGCAGCCTCAGAGTAACCGGGGCGTGGTCTGAGATAGCGATGGGTCGTATATCACGGCTATCTATTTTCTGTAGCCAATTAGTAGATATTAGAAAGTAGTCTATTCTAGAGTAACTTCCATGTCTGGGGAATAGTAAGTATAATCCCTCTCTCATGGTGCAGGAATCGCCAATGCTCGATAGGCCTAGATCTTGGTTCAATCTTAAAATGAGTTTCCTGTTCTGGTGGCCCCTCCCCGACCCTTTCCCGATCTATCCACTCCAGGGTATATAACTTCATTAAAGTCCCCCCCATGATTACCATACCATGAGCATTTGAAACCGCCTCCTTAAGTATGTTCTCTGCAAGGGTTATATCTTGACCAAACAATGTTCCCTGTACTATAACATAGCAGCCAGCAGGGTCAGCAAATTCGACTCCCACCTCTAGTGGTAAGGTGGCTGGAAGCAAAATAGCTACTCCACATCTACGTCCTGTTTTACTTGAGGCTGAGTACACACTATACCTTCCCCTGCCCCTAACTTCAGATGCTCGACCTGTGTCAAATGAGTTTCCTGTATATATATATATATATATATATATATATATCTGGTGCCTGTCTTTTAATATATTGGAGCAGCTCTAGAGCATTTAATGGGGCTGTTAATTCCATTAATATTAATTGAGAGCACGGTACAGGGTGAACCAGCCATCATTTTCAAACATATAGATAAACCCATGTTTCATGCGCAAGCGCCACCATTTCCCCACCCCTTCACTTCAAACTTCCATCTCCAGTGCCACTCGCTAAACCTTCGCCAATTATACCAACCCAGAGGCATTCTGAATTCAGACATTTGCAAGGCAAAGCTTTTAAGATTTAGTTCTGAGTTCAAAACTGAAACCCTTTGTTTAAGCAGTGTACCTCTATTTAACCTTTTCTCAAACATTAAATTACATAACCTTTGAAAACCTTTTGCCCTACCTGGCAATGCTCTTAATAAATTGTATACAAACAGTAACTGTCTACTAAAGATCCTTATCGAACTTATAAAAACTTTACAATGTGGCACTTCCAAGGTGGGGAGGGTATCTCTCTCTCTAAACATCCAATGTGGTCATTCGTTAAAAACTGGAACCCAAAGGAGAGGATGTAAAGCCCAGCTCAAAAAGCATGGGCTCCTGGGAGCAAATATATGCTCCAACATAACATCGAACTAGGAAAAAACAATAAATTTGTATGGTAAGGAATTTTAACGCCTTAGATCTCATTTCACCACAATCAACAGTCCTAGCATAAGTCTCCGCTCCCATCATATAGTTCTAAAACTTAAAACTGGTGGTATAGTCCTTCTTGAAGTTCAAACTATGCTGTCCAACAAAGGCATGAATTCACTTTGCCTTTTTAATAAGGCATATTAAATGTCAGCTTAAATCAAAAAATACCATGCAGTAAAATCTACATCTGTTCCGGTCCAGCGTGGGGGAGATGGCATCAATCCCAACACCACCTCGACAAATGGCACAGTTGGTTTTATCATACTTTTACTTTAACTGATTATGATAGGCCTAGAGTCAGGGCAGTAGAGGAAAAAGGACCCTAGGATTTACCCCTCACCCATGCCCACCCACTAACCTTAAAGTAGCTCAGCTGCTCCCCTGAGAAGCCTCTCAGGTCTGCTCATTCCTGAGGATGGGTTCTGTGCGATGAAATTCAGCCAGGGTTTTCCTTGCATCTCGATTGCTATTTTTACTCTTCCCCTCTTTTGTATTCGATTAAACTGTTTGCCATCATGGAGGTCTTGAGATAGGTACTGCTGTCCCTTCGTTGGGTCAAGAAAATGGAGGCCTATTCTTGAGAGATCCTGTTTTGCTTCTTGTGCAGTGGCATATTCTTTTTGCCATTTGGGAGGTGCACAATTAGGCGAGCTGGTAGAGTGGAAAATTTATGTCCCGCTTTGATCCACCGGCAGCAGTGGCAAAATATGCCTTATGTTGTCTTCGATGGTTTTTGCACATAATCATGATCAAGGTAAAAGCATTTCTGACTGTAAAAATGTTCTGTTTGCGCCATGCCAGCAAAGAACCTGTTCTTTAATAGCAAAGCTGTTAAAGCGAGCGATTATCGATCATGGCGGAGCCACAGGGTCAGATGGTTTTGGGGCTAAGGCCCGGTGTACTCTCTCCAGATTAGGCTGAAAACCTTCAGGAAGCTCTAGGGTCATGCGCAGTAAAGCATCTACGAAATCCTTGATGTTAGGGCCCTCAGCGTTCTCTGAGATACAATAAATACGTATGTTCTCCCGTCTGGCCCTATTTTCAGCATCCTCCTGCCTGGCTTCTAACAATTCCTGCTGTTGTTGAATTAGTTGTATTTGCTGCTCCAGGTCATCAACCCGGTTTTCAGTGGCCATTAGTTGTTTCTCGGGTGTCATCTGCCCGCTGCTCCAGCAACATCACATCCTTACGGAGTTCCCCATAGAGCTGTTTAACTTCAGCTCGGAATGAGAGGAGCTCCTGATAGATTAGATCCCGTTTTGCCTTTTTCAGTTTAGGTTTTGCAGCTGAACGAGATCCTTTCTGCGTGGACCTACCGGGAGCTGTGCTTTGGGCCTCCTGCATATATTCTGGACCTGAGGCCTCTGATTCAGATCTCTATGCATCGCTCTCCATGCTGCTCACCAAACACAACGGACACCGGTATCTTACAGAAAATATCCTCCGTTGCCTTGCTGCAGAGTTAGTTTATCGATTAGGATCACGAACACGCTTTGTTGGAGGGTGTTTACTTGGAAGTTAGAGCGGAGCTGAGGACTAGGAGGTCATTGTTCGTAGGGGAGGAACCGGAAGTTCAGCTGTCTTGTTCTTATTAGATCTGGCATTGCATAACACTGCCCAGGTAGGATGAGTTGTAGGGAAAGACCTCAGTACCTGCCCGCTAATCTCGGAGGCCTTGGGTCATGGGGACAAGACAGGGAGAACTCTGTCCTGACTCCATTTCACCCCAGGGTGCCTCCTGGGCCCCACAACCCTATCCGCCTCTCCTATTCCCTCCGCCACCAGGTCCAGCTCTTCCTTCTTTTGCACTTCCTAAATATCCCCAAAGCACAATACCTAAAATAAGTGTCAGATGATAATGGGGACACTAAAGGGATGTAATTCCCTGAGCCTAGTGGGGAGTAATGCCTGACTGTCGCTAAAACCTCCCCAACACATAACAAAAATAACCACAAGACAGTGAAAGCAAAATCACAAAACTCAGAGATCCGGTGTTCCTCCCCAAAACAATAAAACTCAATAAATCTTATCCGAATAACAAAAGTCTTCTTAAACCCTAAACTATAACAAATAATCAAAATAACAACACAATAATAAAATTAAAAACTTAATAATTCCAAGATCAAACCCAACCCACCCCAAATAAAAACCCACAAAAAATAACTATCTAAAATGGTTAGGACAGCTACAGCACTAAATTAAATAATTAACTATTGTCCAATATAATTTCACTGTCCAGTATCTTCTAATGTGAAACTGTTTCAAGAACTTGCCAAACTTTAAACTTGATGCGGCAAAGGGTTGCCCTCACCAGCCCCTTGTCCGAAATATAAGTCCAAAACATGGTCCTCTCACTGCCACAAATCCAGTCATAATAAGTGTTCAGTTCCTGATGAGGCTCTCTCACTACCCCAAAATGTGTCCAATTGTCTAACAGTCTGAGCCACACTATGTATATACTGCTTGAAGTGCATAATCACAGAAGGCTAGGTTCCGCTGCTCATTGTACCATCTGAGGCCCCAACTCCTGGTCCAGAAGACACACTTAATAGTGTCAGAACATTAAACATTATACTGCTAGCTAGCACTACAGCCATATACTGTGTGGGTAGATATATATACTCATTCAATAAAATAACATCAGATTCAATCAACAGTTAATGTGTGCCCTGTCCTCTCTTCACAAGGCAGTCTGGATTGCAGGGAGACAAGATGAACCCTAGTCTACTCTGGCTAGCAAATATATTGAGGCTGTGCAGTTGCATACAGGCAGTGTTGGGGGATCACTGAAGGGAGGTTGGGAGGGGAAATTGTTTAACCAGGAAAAGCACACTAAGCCAAGCTTGTTTCCAGGTGTGACCTGGGAGCACAAACAAGTTATGGGACTTGCTCAGTCAGGATCACACAGTATACAAGTGGCTGGGGCTGATGGGATTCAAACCCAGGTCTCCAGGTTTGCAGCTCGATGAGCTACAAACCTGGAGACCTGGTTTGAATCTCATCAGGCCCCTTGCACTCAGTGCTCTTAACCACTATGCTGTACTGCTTCCTTGCCTTCCTATCGTTCATTAGCCACTTGAACGCTTATTCACTTTTTTTGCTTATGGTTGTTTTTAATAAAACTTCACAATTAGTACCCTCCTGTCCTCCTCCTCCTACCACAGAAAAGCTCTGCGGCAAACTGGTGATATTGTTACAGTGTCAGTGGCTCAGTAGGTAGCACACTCGCCTCTGAGGCCGGGAGATCAGAGGGCTGTGGGTTCAGTTCCCACATCTGGCACTTGGGTTAATATCCCAGTACTGACACTGTAGTGCAGCATGAGAGGGGTGCTGCACTTCTGAGGTGCTGTCTTCGATGAGACGTTAAACCGAGGTCCCATCTGCCTGGATTGGTGGTAGTTCAGGTGGATGTTAAAGATCCCATGGCACTTATCGAAAAGAGTAGGGGATTTCCCCGGTGTCCTGGCCAAATTTCCCTCATTCAGTAAAAATACCACCAACAGCTTAATCTGGTTCAAGGTCAGTTGGCATTCATCTGTATCCCCCTCCCCCGGGTCGTGCCTGAAAATAGGCAGGATTTGTCTAGTGCACTTACCCGGTCAACAAAAGCTAAATAAATAAATTAGTGGCCCATCTGATATTTACTGGCACTGTGACTGTGGCACATCATTATTCCTGAATTCCGGTAGTTTGCTACTAGTGTTACAGCTTTGGGAAAATAAAGGCCAGGTCCTGCCACTGAATTTGCTAATTGCCACAACTTCAAGCCGTTTCTCATCCACCATGATGACCCATGTGTTTTTTTCTTTACTACTCCCGTGTAACAGCCACAGCCACAGCCTCAGCCACACGTGTGTTTCTTTTAGCACTTTTATTTTGACAGACAGACCCATAATACCATACCACGCAGGCTGCAGCCCATCGGGTTAACAAGGTTTAAAACAAAAATGAAGATGTGCTGCCACAGTTCCCTGCCCAGCCACTGCTCACTGCTGCTGCTTGTCTGCCACGCCTGCCTAAATAGTTCTTGACCTGTGTTATTGGGTCGGTCCGATCTGTACACTCAACAACAGACATCAGACAGGTCATCTATTGATTTTATAGAGTAAGACTATTAGCTACCTGGCTGTGCCAAACCAATGCCAAAAACATCAGACGATAAGGCAGGGTCCAGGGACCGGGACGTTGACATTTTTAAACACTCAAAAAAATGAGGGGCAGTCAAAGTCAATCAAGGAACACGGGAGACAGACTGGCATAATGAGCCAGGAGATAAAATAGAAGGCAGGGAGCTCAGCTGAAAACGGAGCGGGAGGAGGAGACACAAGCCGGTGGGACGGGAGGGTGGCCCGGGGCAAGGAGGCAGCCTAACCTTACTCTGCGGCCCCATAGGCACTAGTACTGGCAGCTTCTGCTTCACCTCCTTGGCTGCTGCAAGTTCTGCTTGCACTTTGTTTTACTTCTTCACAGTGCGCCCAGCTTCTGGAGTCCGACTCAGATGGACCGAGGAGTAGTAAGTTAGTCAATCGATAGGTGAGTCCTGACTCTGTCTCCCACATGACGACAATCAGAAGAATCTCTCTATCTCGCACAGTGGCTCAAAAAAGGTCAGCGCTCAATTTCAGCTTAATGCAGCTGGCACTGGAGTGAGCAGCAGGAAAACTACCGCAAGTGGTTGACTGAGCAAAGACACACATGGACAAAACTATACAAATTACAGTTGCTCCACCAGATGCCGCTGTCTCTGGTGCCAGCATGTCAGAGCAATCGGGACTGTGGAGTGGAGTCACCCCCCACCCGCACTGAGGACTGAAGGACTAGGTTCTGGACCAACATGAAAAAAAAAAAAAAACTTGGATTTTTCCTGGATTGTTTCTGTATGCACGGGTTGTACAATAAGTATGCAAGTTATGCCACTGGGCTTAGTTACTCAAAAATCCAGCAATGGACATTCATTTTCCTTGTGAAAACTAAGCAGGTTTAGTTGTTAAGGACATTTACTTTCCCTGCTAGTCCTCCACCTGATCCGCTCCACCCATTTAAAGCAGCAGTGCACTGAAAAATGCTTTTCCAAAAAGCTAATTTCAGCTAATATTAATAAAAGTATGATCATAACTGTCAACTCTACTTTTCTAGGTACCTTCTATTCTGTGCACTGTGAGTTTTATTCATTTTCTGTATCCTAACCTACACCAAGTCTACAATGGTATTTCTAAGCCAAATGTGGCAACGTTTTTTTCCTTGAGAAAAGTTAATTCAAAATTTTATAAAATACTCAGATGTTGCGTAAGTCTAAAATTTTACTACCAAGCAAAACTGGAAGCTGCCTGGAATCTTTACAGAGGAAAAAGTGGGGTCAAATTTTTCACCCAGTTTCACTGCACTGCTACTTTAATGCCCACCCTCGTTTTCTATTTCTTGCTGATAGAAGTCCTTGTTGTTAATTTTCACTCCATCTGCTGTCTCGACTTCAGTCTCTGCCTTGGCCCTCCTCACCAATGCACTGACTTCCCCAAGTTTTTCTTGATAGTTCCGTCTAGTGAACGCCACTGCTCTGACTCTAGCTAATATTCGTGAGAATCTCTATGAAATTAAAGCATATTGTAGTCTTAACACACATGAAAGGAAAAAAGGAGACGTGAAAGAGAAGAGAGAACAGAGCAGTTGACCTACACAGAATTAGGTCTTTTATTTAAACAGGCAGGACATGATTTTTAATTGGCAGCTGTTTAAAATGTTCTCATTCACAGAAATTAAATTTATACCCTTAAATGATCCATATGTAACTGTACCTAAATAAAAGTGACATGAAAACTGTATTCTGCATTATTTCATTTTCATGAGCTGCATATAGTTCTTGATATAGAACTGGGGATCGAGAGTTATAACTATGTCATGGTTTGTGTACAGACGGTTCTGATAGGGCAAGAGAGGTACTGGAGAGCGATGCCTGCTCTCTCAAGAGGAGGAGAGACTCTGTGGGACGCTTGATACTTCTCCCACTCACGCACAGCACTACGGATGTCTACTGGATCTAGACTCCTTTGGGACGCTTAGAACCTCGGCAGCCCTGCCATGGGGGAGGGGGTAAACCATGGGAGCTAGAGGCTGTGGTAAGTGTCTAGAGGAGCTGGGTCATGGGTCAGAGGGTTGGTCAAATGGGAAAGGTCGGCAGAATAAAGGGGATTGGAAAAATTGCCTGCTAGTAAGAACAAACACAGCGTTACATATAGAATAGTGTATGAGAGCCTATACACAACAATGCTATTCTTACACCGAGGGTTAGTATGATGATGAGGACATCAAGAGTGATTATATATATATATATATATATATATATAAGTGTCTGGGTCACGCACCTATAGTTAGGGTTGAGTAAGCACTTCAATGTTAAACTTAATAGTTTGCACTTTAATAACTTTGCAACTGTTGAACGGATTTGCACGAAATTTGGTATGCGCCTTCCTGTGGTGCAAATCTCTTGATCTGGTAAGTTTTGTTCTGGTTAGATGTGCAGTCTCTGAGTTACGGAGAGGTGAAGAAACATGTCTTTGCCCAATGACTTTGCTGGGATTTTTCTTTGAACTTGCCTACAGCCCAGAGGGTTATTTATTTATTTATTTTTCTCTTTTTCTTGCCTGGCTCCCCTAGCCTCGCGAACAGGCTCACCTGGCTCCCGGTAACCTTGTCCCCTCATACTCAGGGAAGGTCCCTCCCGAGTGGGGCCACCATAGGTGGAACTGTTGTGGCCAGATGGGACAGGTATCGAGGTTGGCTCATTCATGGGAGCCAGCATTTTTGTAGTTTTACCCCAAAGCTGAGTGCGTGCAATGATGCAAGCAGAGAAGGAGCCTGCAAGCTTCCGTGCATGCTGTCCTCCATGCGTCAGCACTCAGCTCCCCCGCCATGCCCAGTGCTTTGCTCCCAGCCTCCGCCTGGGGCAACCAGGCGTTGATGATGCGTGCCCCTCCCGAGAAGGACAGCAGTCCCGGATTATCAATCCTTCCTCCCTGCTAACCCCTGGCAGCCTGCTCCTTCCCAAACACGGGTTGCCGGCGTGGAAAAGTGTGGCGCCCAGCGCCTCAACCTCAGCACCACTGGGCTGGTGCCCAGAGGGTTTGTTTGTTTGGTATGACATTTTCAGGACAGAAAGGACTACCCGTAGATGTGCTCTTTGCTACTCTGGTGAAAAAGCAATAAGCAGTTTTTAAGTTATTGCAATTTAAAAATGTGAAAAAATCATTTCTAAGCCTGCTCAGTAGGCATTTCAATATAGCTGCATGATACGAAGAGGAATCTGCTATGTATGAGAACATTTCTTTCATATGGCCACTATCTTGTTTCCATTTTGCCTGAAATTCAATTTGAAGCCTCCCAAAATGGTATTCTGGGAGGAACTAACACATGTAGCTTGCTTATTGTGACTCTAGGTGCATTCTGCACTTTACTGTTCAGAAAATGCATTTAAAATGTGTGCTATTTGGGGCGCAGGAGCCTAAGCAAGACGGTCGCAAGGATTTGCAGCTCTGCGATTTGTGATTTAAAATTAAAATTTTGTGCTTTACAAGGCAGCTAAAGTTGAGAAAATGGCTGAACTATCAATCGGAAGGTCAGCAGCACCGCCTATGGGTAATCCAAAGAAAGACAGGTCCGTCAAGAGGGAGCAAAGAGCAAACAAACGCCCCTGCTCACCACGAGGTCTGCTCAAGGTCTGTTACTTTGGAAACGAGACACCTCATGAAGAAACTCTATAAAGTTTGGGAGTAAAATGAACCATTTAATCTCCTTGGTATAGATTTTGGTGTCCCGATTTGATTCTCTGACCAGCAGAGTAATTGTACTAGAAGCAGATGTCTCGACGGTCAAAATAGAGATGGAGAAAACTGGGAAGGGGTCGGAATCAGCCCTCGGAGTGTCTGCAAAGCTAGTGAAAGAGAATACCCATCTTCGAAGCAAGGCTAGAAATGCTGGAGAACCAGGCAAGAGCAACAATCTGAGAGTGCTCGAATCCCTGAGCAAACAGAAGGTGATCATCTGCCTTTATTTATGCAGGAATGGCTAGAATCACAATTTGGGCAACATCTAGCAGACCTGTAGAATCCCCATTCAGAAGGCCTACAGAGTCACGACAAGGGGTCGTCAAGTAAATCTGAAGTCCCTAGGGCTATTGTGCTAGTCCTGGACGGAATTGGGACTAGAGACTTCCTCCTTTCACTGGCCAGGCAGAAGAGGACTTTACTGCGTGGGGAGAGAAGGTCAGTATTTCCGGATCTCAGCTATGCGACCCGACAGAAGAAAAACGTTTTGATGGGGTGCGATCGATACTGCGAGGTGCAGGAATCTCGCACAGCATGATCTTTCCAGCTCGCCACGAATCACGCACCAGGAAGATTTACATCTTTACTGACCCTCAAGAAGCGCTTGAAGTGGACCTGAGACATGTGCCTGCCAGTCGCTTCGAGAGACATGGTCTTGATCCTCCTTAGAGGAGGATGAAGAAAATATCGCTGAAACCTGATTGCTGCCTACTTTCAGTGAGAACAGTATTTATGAATAAACGAACTATTAGCTCATCAGGTTTGCAAATATGCCGGGACTTCTGACAGTGGACTATAGTTCACAATCGCTTTGCCAAGTATACTACAGATGACTATAGTTATACTTTTTTTTTTCTATCTCTATCTGGTTCTTAGAAAACTTCGTTCTAAGTTAAAATTTGACGTATGCTATGTCTAGGAGACAGTTATCTAACTTGCATGCCTTAAGTTGGATTAGACAGAGCATAATCCTTTTAGTATTTAGTACCTTGAGGTACTCTAGATAATGATAAAGCATGATTACTCATCTTCTTTATATAAGAAACAGAGTTTTATTTAATAAACTAGCTATAGGCTAGGGAGTTATTCCTTGATATATATATTCATGCAGCTCATGGGCTCATTGTCACAGTTGATCTTTGAGTGAAATACAGTTAATAAGTAGTAAATTTTGTGTACCTCCCATGATGTACCTTAAAGATGTAGTAATGGAATTACTACTTAAGTTCCTATGTATGTATTAAGAGGGTGGCATCCCTTGGTGTATCATTTTAAATCTGTATGTACTACATCAGTGATATGTAATGTGAAGAACATTGATAAAATATATAAATAAAAGTAAAAAAAAAAAGTGTGCTATTTAACATTGAAATTCTTTATTCGTATTGGCGTCATACGGTAGGATCTTAGTTCGTATGACGATACGAACCAGGATCCAACTTTGTATGACTCTGATACAAACAAAGAATTTAAATGTGGATCTCTCAGCCAGTTTTTGGTATTTTCTCACCAAATTTTCAACATAGGCATTTTGGGACCCCTTCTCATGAACAATGTCACTGTTATCTCGATACTCTGTCCCAAAAGGTGATGTTGTGGTCACTGCACAAACTCAACTTTTGGGACGCAAAATCACCTTTCTGGACTGATTAACAAAATGACAGTCCCAGTGTTCATGAGGGGAGGTCCCAAAAGCTCATATTGAAAATTTGGTGCAAAAAATCCCAAAAATGGCCATGTTACAAGCGTACGTTGCACGATTTCTATGCACGCTCATAACCGCCAATTTTTTATATTTTCACTCCATATTTTCAACATTGCCATTTTTCACACCTCCTCATGAACAGTATAGCTGTCATTTCTCACATCCTGCCTGAAATGTGTTTTCGCACTCTGCCACAGAATGGCACGCCGCTCAGCAAAATCAACTTTTGGGATGGAGTAACAAAATCACAGTGCCAGTGTTCATGAGGGATTTCCCAAAGCTCATGTTGAACATTTGGTTAAAGAATTCCCCAAATGGCCACGTTATGAGTGTGGGTTATGCAGTTTCTACATCGGTTCATAACTCGCCAATTTTTCATATTTTCCTCCTGATTTTCAACATTACCTTTTCCACACTCTCCTCATGAACAGTATGCAGCTGTCATTTTTCACATCCTGCCCAAAACATAATTTTGCATCTGTGGCACAGAATGGTGCATTCGCTGTGCAAACTCAACTTTCGGGACAGATTAACGAAATGACAGTGACACTGTTCATGAGGTAGGGTCCCCAAAATGCAATGTTGAAAATTGGGTAAAAAAATCCTAAAAATGCCCGAGTTACTTGCGTCCGTTGACTTGTGGCACCTGCGCGCCAGTCCAGATTCAAAATTATTCGAGATACAGATTTTTGTTCTCTGCAGCTTAGTCAAGCACCTGTGGATGTTTTGAAGTCATGATTACAACCACAGTGGAATTTTATTCCATAGTTGCTACAGTTACTGAGATATTGCCAAATTAGTGTTACAATGGTTACTTTTCATGACTATAGGGCTGTGGTATGTCCGTACTTATGTGTAGTAGGACCAGGGGCCTCCCACTTATGCATATCATTATGCAACAATGGGTAGCGTGAGGAGAGCGCAGGGGCCTGGAGAGTCTACACTCCCACAACCACATACCAGTTACATCACACTTTCTCAAAAAGAAGGGAATGCATTGCAAAAACTACGTTAATGCCTCAGTCACATTTTTTATTAAAGTGTAAAAAGCTGAGAATTCAACGCTAGGGGTTACTAACCCTACCATCCCACCCCCCCTCCATACACCAACAAAGAGCCGTGTGCCTTGGAGTCATTGGAACTAACTCAACCCATTCTCCATACTGAACCATCTCATCTTGTTTACACATGGAATGGGGTGAGAGGGCCGATGACTCCAAGGCACAACCCGACGCCTGTTGGTGTGTGGAGGGTGGGTGGTAGCATTAGTAACCCTCATTTCGAATTTCAGCTTTTACACTTTAATAAAAACCCTAACTGATGCATTAAGGTAGATTTTGCAATGAATATATATGTGTGTATATATATATATATATATATATATATATCTATATCTATCTCTATATATATGTGTTTTCAAAAACATTGCTAATGCATCAGTTAGGGTTCCACCATCAAAGTGAGGAATGTGGTGTTAGGGTTCCAACCTAATACCCCTTCCCCACCCTGCACACACCCACAGATGGGGGTGTCTGTCATGGGGCCGTCAACCCTAACACTCATCCTATTCCATTAGAAAATAAAGTGAGATGGGTACAGCATAGGAGAATGGGGTGATCGTTAGGGTTGATGGCCCCAAGACAGACTCTCGCCGCCTGTGGGTCTCTGCAGGGTGGGGGATGGGGTGTTAGGGTTGGAAACCCTAACACCACATTTTCCTACTTTTGATGGTGGCACCCTAATTGATGCACTAAGTTTTTTTCAACTTATTTCCTTAGTTTTTGAGATAGTATAATTGTATCCTTATTTGTCTGTGGGAGCGCAGGGCCCATCCCTCCATAGATGTGTATATGTTTCTATCTGTAAAAGCACAGGGCCCTCCGGCCCCTGAGCTTCTAGTCATAGGACAACAGTCACCAAATTGGCACTATAGCCATGTTATTACCCCACCTCATGTACCCCCTGCAGAAAATGTTTAGATCCTCACCAGAACGTAACTCCGCACAAGCACAACGCCAATCCACATCACAGGTGCAAAAACAACATTTTGGACAGGATTTGAAAAATGCTACCTGTGGCATACATGAGGTAGTGTAATAAGAAGGCTATGCTGAAAATTTGGGCTTAAAATATAAAAAATTCCCAAAGTTACGAGCATGCGAGTTAATTGCAACAAATAGCTGATAACTGTGCCTATTTTTAATTTGACTTAATTCAATATAGCTTCTTATGACTGCACCACATGTACCGATATAGCAAATTTTTCAAATCCTGCCAAAACGTAATTCTGTGCAACTGCAACACCATTCTGCACCACATGTGTGAAAACACATTTTGGCCAGGATTTGAAAAATGATAGCTGTGACATACAACAGGTGGGATCATAGAAGGATATGTTGAAATATGTGGTGAAAATATTGTAAATGTCCAAAGTTACTGAACTTGCATAGCAAAATTACAACAAATGATTATCACTTTGCTACTTTTTCACTTAAATCTTTTTATTAAAGTTTATATTAACAAGATAGAAAAAAAAATGATCCAGACATGAGATTACATCTCCACATGAAACTGCATTAGTCATATTAAATACAGTATTAAACAAACAGGTGTATAAATTGGATGCATAATCTAAAAAAATCCTGGAACAATTAACAATATCTGTATAAGCACCGTAATTAGTAAATAATATGCTACTAGTAATGATTCAGTATATCATTATAATAGAGGAGAGTGTAAAAGGAAGATTATATTAAAAGAAAAGTAAGAACATCACAAATAAGTAAAAAAGGTAATAGGAGAGGAAAAGAGAAGAAGGAAGAGAAAAATGAGAGACATCAGAGAGGGTCAACAAATATAATTGGTGTATATAAAAAATTAATGTAAAAATAATGTCCATATAGCATTTTATTGAGGTCTGAACTACCATAAGTATTGATAAATCTGTGATAATCCTGCCAACAACTATTATACATAAAAAGTCAGTCAAAATGACATAAGATAATCGGTCCAGTGAAGCATAGTGAGAGAGATTTTGGAAAATGTCTGAAAGAGTTGGGATAATAGTGGATTTCAGTTCATGAGGATGAGACGCTTAAAACCGAAAGGAAAAGTATATTCAGCCATCTAAAATGAGCATGAGATAGAGTGACATAGTTAGAGGAGAAATACCTAACAAAACAAGTTTAGGATTGAAAGGAATTTGTTGCAATAACTTGTGAGGCAAATTGAAGGACTTTATGTTAGAGCTTATTAATGGGCCTACACAACCATAAATGTGAAATAAATTGCCTTTAGGAGAGCCGCAGCGCCAGCAGTTATTGTTGTTTAGCAGACCCATGCTATGTAGAACAGAGGGAGTCCTATACCATGAATATAGTATTTTGGTTTGAATTAAGGAACTATGAGAATCTTTGAATGTGTAATGAGACAGGCGCCAACATTTACGTCATTGTGCATCAGTAATATTGTAATTGAGGAGAACGCCCATTTCTTTTTAGCTGTTATGGACTACTAATCTGGTAAATTTCCTATAGTAACTTTGTAAATAGTACTGCCCCATTTAGCAGAAAGTTTTGTCCAGTATGAGATATATTGGTCATGTAGAGTGTGTTTATACACATGACTTGGAATTGAGTTATAAGCAGTCTGAAGTTGTAGATATTTCCAGAAGTCCTGTTTGGGGAGGCCCCATAATTGCTGCAATTCTGAGAAAGATTTTAAGTTTAAGGAGTTGTGATCGAGAACATCACCAACAAAAAATATTCCTTTGTTTCTCCAGGTACGGCAAAAGATGGGATGATTTTGTAAGGATAAGAGTGGGTTGCCCCAGAGTGGCATGTATAAGAAAGGGGATGAATTGGATTTTAAGAATTTATGAAGTAGTTTCCAGTAGTGAACCGAGGATGAAATAGTGGGATGAGATCTAATTCTGGGAGAGAGAGGATTACAAATGAAGAATGTGGGTACTCCACCTGGACATAATGAAGATTCCATTGTGACCCATAGTGGTGTTTGCGGTGAGGGTTTGACAAGCCATTTAATGGTTTGTGCTGCTCGAAAGGCCCAAAAATAAGCTTTGAACCAGGGTAGATGAAAACCTCCAATTTTCCTATGTGGAGCGTAGTTTAGTATGACTGAATTCGTATTTTGCCATCCCCTAAAAATCACCAATTACTTTATCAAGTTTGTTTAGGAAACTAGTAGGTAGTCTCAAAGGGATGTTGGAAAATAAAGAAAGTATTTTGGGGGAAATAGTCATTTTAATAGAAGCTATTTTCACTGTAAATGAGAGATTAAGAAGTTTCCATCTATCTAGGGTGGTCTTGATATTAGTTAGGAGAGGGTTGAGGTTTAGGCTTCACATTTTCCCAAGTCATGGGAGATCTTAATGCCAAGATATTTAATTCCTAGTGGCTCCCAATGAAATCCAAGAGGAGAGTTCATGGAATTTTACAGTGATCGTTGAGGGGTAAAGTTTCAGACTTCCCAAAATTCAAAGCTAGGCCTGAGATCTCAGTAAATTTTTGGAGTAAGCTAACTAAGGGAGGTCCAGCTTCTTTTAGGTTTTCCAGTAAAATCAGAAGATCATCTGCATAGGAGAGAGATGTGTATCTAGAGTTACCAATAGGAATTCCTTTTATATCAGTAGCTTGCCGTAAACTAGCTGCTAATGGTTCTATAGCCAAGATGAACATCAAAGGTGATAGTGGGCATCCTTGTCTTGTCCGTCTTTCAAGTTGGAAAAATTGAGATAGAGTTGAGTTAGTAGAATTCTTGCCATGGGTGAAGTATACAATAACTTAATCCAGGAGCAGAATTTTTGAGAGAAACCAAAATGAGAAAGAACTTGCTATAAATAAGTACAATTTAAATAATCAAAGGCCTTTCCGAAATCTATAGTTATGGCAGCAGCTGGGAAGTTAAGTGTATTAGCTCTGTATATTAAATTAAATAAGGATCGTAGGTGATCTGATCCTGACCTATTTTTAATAAAGCCAGCCTGTGAAGGATGGATTAGTTTAGAAAGAAGAGGTTCTAAACGGGCTGATAGAAGTTTGGCAAATATCTTTCCGTCAGTGTTAAGGAGTGAGATCGGCCTATAGCTAGCTAGTAGGGAAGGGTCCTTGTCCTTTTTGGGAATTAAAGTAATAATTGCCTCAGTGCAGGATATTGGTAAATTACCCTTATTCAAGGCCTCTTGAAAAACATTAAAGAGAAGGAATAAAGTGTCGAAAGTAATTTATAAAAATCTACTGGAAAGCCGCTCTCACCGGAGATTTACCAGATCTTGAAGAAGCTAGGCAGTCTTGATTTCTTGAATAGTAAAGGGTTCATCTAGGGTGTTTTTTCGAGTGGAGAGATGTGGAACTGTAAATTATTTAGGAGGTGTTGAATACTTGGATATAGGAGAGGGTTTGAATTGGAGTATAGCTTTTGATAGTAAGTTTCATGATGAGATTAATAGAAGAATTATCGGTATAAGTTTTACCAGTCGTATCTGTAAGGCATGAGATATGTCTTTCTGCTTGTTGCAATCTGAGTTAATAAGAGAGGAGTTTCCCATTTTTATCTCCATGGTTCCAGTATTTATGTTTAAGCCTAAACATGGCTAGTTCGGTTTTATGGGAGGTAAGCTCATTTATTTTGGTCCTCAACTGTATAATTTCAAAGTGGAGGGAAGAGTCCGGGTTAGAATTGATTGAGTTAAAATATACATTTTCTTTAGTTTTAAGTAATTTCTCAAGGTCAGCTAGCTGTTGTTCTCTAGACCTTTTCCGGTGATTTGCATAGCTGATTTTTTCCTCTGATTGTGGATTTTAATGCTTCCCATACATTACTCATAGAGGTGTTGGGCGGTTATTATAAGAAAGGAATTCTTGAATTTGAGATTTAACCCAGGGTAAGAAATCAGGGTCTTTAAGGAGAAGAGGGTCAAGGTGCCAATAAGGAGAATTAGAAGAGAGTGGGCCTCACAACAGTTGTAACTTGATGGGAGAGTGATCAGAGATAAGAATAGGGAAAATTGAAGATTCAATAGTTTTTTCTATAACAGGTGCAGAGACGAACCAATAATCAATACGGCTATATGTTTTGTGTAAGGCAGAGTAAAATGTAAAGTCCTTTTCACGGGGATGAAAAAGTTGCCAAGTATCTACTAATCCAAAGTCTTTCATTAATAGTGAAAGAGCGTTAATGCTTTTAGGATGGGCATCAGTAGAAATATTACTACGATCTATGCTAACATCAATAGCTAAGTTGAAATCACCCCCGAGAATTATGGGAGAATTGTTAACATTATTTAAAAGTATTTGCTGGGCTAGGTTATGGAAGAATTCAGGAAAGTCAGAGTTAGGTGCATATATGTTAATAAGCATAACAGGGCCAAAGGGGGTATTGAAGGTGACTATAATCCATCTACCTTCAGTGTCAGTAACAGATTTTATAACAGACCAGGTGAGTTTTTATGGAGCAGTATAGCTACCCTCTTTGTTTGAGGAAGAAGATGATTCAAAAATTTGACCAACCTAATCTTTTTGTCTGATACTATCCTCTGCTAATAGTTTTGTTTCCTGTAGGAAGGCAATGTGAGCTTTTTTCTTTTTAAGATAACGTAAGCACTTGCTTCCTTTTACATGGAGTTAAGTCCTTCACTTTCCAGGTATAAAAGGAGATCAGTCATCGAATCAGAATAAGGGTGTATAATATTTACCGGAATAGTGAGGGACATAAGAGTAAAGCAGAGGATATAACAGAGCCAAGAAATAAAAAAGGAAATTGTGTATATAGAAGTTGGCAGGATCATTCCAGTATCTGTAGTAAAAATATAGGAAAGTAGGACACAGATATCGCCTATAGAAACACAGGATAGAAGAGCATAGGAAATACATTAATAATTATAACTATAACAATAGATAAAAATACTTGTGAAAGTGGTGAGAAAAGAGTCAATAAACAATTGTTAAGACTCTCTCACCACACCACTGGACACAGATATCGCTCTATAGGAAACATAGGATAGAAGAGCATAGGAAATACATTAATAATTATAATTATATCTAACAATAGAGAAAAATACTTGTGAAAGTGGTGAGAAAAGAGTCAATAAACAATTGTTAAGACTCTCTCACCACACCACTAGGCTGTACAGTGGAAGACTGTAGAGACCTATAAACAAAATGATCGGTCTTACAGTCTAAACCTTATAAGTAATGTTACAGACAGTTTTAGAAGTAAAACTTGAACCACGGAGTAATGCAACCATATAAATCGTAGGAAATCAACCTAATACAACCTCGTATATTTAAAATTACATATATGCATAAAGAGAAAATGCTTGGAAAAAAAATAAAAGAAACCATACCAGACCTCATATTATAATTGATAGGTCAATTGTATATTACGTGCCTATTTGTTTCAGTTCTTAAATCTGTGTTATATATGTTGAAGAACCAGCATGCCTTCCATTAAATAGAGGATAAATCTGTGGAAGCAGGTATTGTTCAGAGAGAAGATGATTGAATATAAAGGGGGGAATAATAAGCACTGCAGTACCAAAAACTTTAATGTGATAGTGGTATCGTGAGCTGATTCAGAAATAAGATACACCAGATAACATTACAGGTAGTGTGCATTTTATTAAATTAGCTATGGCGTCATGAGAGATAGTACTAAAATTAAAGCCAAAGATAGGTATGGGAGACGCCAACTTCAACATAGACTGGGGCGGTAAAAAGCTTCTCTAGAAGAATAAACTTCCCATACTCGAAAATTACCTATATGACTTATAATGGGGTGACTGAGTCTACACAGTAGGCTCAGTGAACCACCATTATATAGGTGTGGAGCTATGGCAGACAACTCTATAAGTGTATAGGCTTCGAGTAATAGGGAGGGGTATATTAATTGAAACTTTATTGTCAGTTGTACCAGTGTGTCGAAAATAGCAGGTGGCCCATTTGTAATTATAAAATAAAGTTTATATAACAAGTGTTGCGTGAGCAATAAGGAACGAGCAGTTGATTTCTATTGCTATTTAGGTAGACAAACTAGTATTAACATAATATGGGAGAGGACAATTTGTAAAATATTAAAACTGCAGAGGTAGTTATAAAAGAGTCGATATAAGTGTAAACTGCAGTATAGCAATAATTAGGGATGTAAGTTTGTCATGGCAGTCATACACGTCATTGATTCCATGACGTTTGATCTTTATTCAGGACTTCCATGACTTTCACTAGTGTCATCAGAATGTAGCAATGATGACAGTGCCACAACATTTACTACTGTTTACTAATGATTTCATGAACAAACAATGAGTCATTAAAACCTCATCCATGACAAACTTACATCCCTAGCAATAATGTTCCTGGTGGATCTTAAAGGTTTTTATCCAGAGAAATGAAAAAAAGAAAAATTATGTTGTGGTAAATGCAGCCATTATATGTTACGGTTTGCAAATATGCCCAAAGTAATTGGAATTAGACCTGAAATACCACAGAAGTATCAAAATAAAAGAGTTAAGTAGGTGTTATAAAGTAATACTATAGTAAGTGCCAATTGCGATGTGCAGCCTTCATTAAAACAACCTGCTGGAAGTGATTTACAGCAAACAGGGTTGCTAAACATCGCGAGGGGAAGGCAATAGGCTGTCTGATTCAGCCTAACACAGGGACCTGGACTAAACTAGATGCCAGGGAGACAACACATAGATTGGCATAAACTACCAACAGAACTCAAGTCACCATCTGCTTAGGAAGTTTAGAGACATTGATTTTGGTTTTGACTTAGCTTAGTCTCTTCTGGGGGTTCAAGTGATTTTAAAGGAAAACTCGCCTCCGCTTCTGCCCAGGAAATATCTGCAGTTGTATTATTTTGTAATGCAGCACATGAAATTTCAGTGTTGTCTTCATTATCATGTGTCTGTAGGTCTTCATGAGAAGATTACAGGTCATCTGCTAGGAGGGCGAACTTGTTACTAACAGGGATGGAAGGGATCGTGGAGTATTGGGATTTCTCCATTGAAGTAGATTTGGGGTGATCTTCAGAGGTACAGCGGGAGTGAATTGCACTTTTGGAGCCAGATGCGAGTTTCTCTCTAATTCTGTTGGATTGCCTGACAGGTGGAACTGTAGATGCGTTTGTGCTGGGGGTCAAGAACTCTGGTGCAGTTCCTCCGCGAATCCGTTCTACATTGTCAACGATCCGTGTGGTCTCCCTTTCGGCATGCAAGTGATCGCTCTCACCATGGGCCTCCAAGGTAGGATCTTTGTATGAGGTATCGAGAAAAACTGCAAGGGCCTTGGGGTGGAAAAATCTTTAAATGACGACCCCAGGAATAGGCGCATGATAGCGGGGTAGCACAAAGCAAAACAAATGTTTTTCTGGTGAAGAATTGGCTTTAAAGGGTAATATGCTCTCTTTTTGTGATAGGTCTTTGGAATAGTCTTTATAGGTGTGGATCCTGAAGTCCTGCCAGTCAGAGTTCCGATCTCTCTTGCTCGCTTTAAAATTAGCTCAGTGTGAGCATAATTCAAAAATGTTGCCACGATGGGTCTAGGCCTTTGTTCTTGTGTGGGCCTGGGACCCAAAGAGCGATGAGAGTGCTCGATGATCAGTTGCGGTTCGGGGGGTAGTTTTAGCATGGCATGGAGGACATGCAAGAGCAACTCGGTTGTGTCTCCTAATTCTGAACCCCATGGAAAGCTGAAAAAATGCAGATTATTTCCGTGATTGCGGTTTTCAATGTCGTCGAGTTTGGATTGAAGATTTTTAATAGTTCTGTCTTGATGTCCAATGGCAGCTTGCATCTCTTGAATATCTGTAGTGTTGGTTGAAGTTTGCATTTCAGTATAGGAGATGCGCTGGTTAAACGATCCTAAGGAAGCTGCATTATGTTGAGTGGCAATTTTTAAGTCGTTGATATCTGATACTATTTGAGTAAACATAGCTTCCACCCTGGCAAGAGAGCTGAGTACAGCCATGATGTATGTAGTGAGGCCAGAAATAAGCAGCAGAAAATTATTGTCAAGACGTTGAATAAGCAGGTAATAAAATTACTGCCACTATGCAGAGAGGTTGAAGTATCTATTACTCCACAAATGGCACTGAAAAACAGTCTGGAAAAAGGATGGATGAGGTTTAATTGTTTGATTCCCTAGAGAGAGATCAGTCTATGCTGCCATTTCCTGCTTGGCCAAGCCATGCCCCCACTTTGATACTTTTAATAATTTGGACTCCAGATTTTCAACATAGCCATCTTATGACTCCACCTTGTGAACAATATGACTGTCGTTACACAATTCCCACCGGAAAGGTGACTTCGCCAACCAACTGCAAAATCACCTTTCCACCAGAAGTTGCCTAATAACAGTCATATTGTTCATGAGGTGGGGTTCCCAAAAGGGCATGTTGAAAATTTGGGGTCAAAATCACCAAAAATGGCCGAGTTACGTGCCAAAGTTGAAACCCCCATTGAAATACACTGAAGCGCATTTACCTTAATTTCTCATATTGCAGTCGCCGGTTCCAGCAGTAAGGTGTGTCTTCAATCGGTGGAGAGGATCTTGAACCTGGGACCTCTTCAGGTGAGTGAGGGTCTGTGGCGGTGTCATGGAGGACGTCGGGAGGTTGGTGCACAGTGGGAGGTCGGGTGAGGGGGTGCAGGTGTGATTGGTGATGGACTTTTGATTGTACAGGTTTTAAAAAATATTAAAAGGCATCGAGGGGCATGCCGGCCTGCCGGCGCAGCTGCAAGACATCCATCTGTGGCGCCGACATCCCGTGTTCAGGGATGGACTTGGGAGTCGGAGGGCCAGCCGGGAGAGGGACTGAGCATCCTATGGGCTGTCCTTCTCCAGGGGAGGGAAGAGTGTCTGGCACAATGAGGACCCCTGGCAGAAGCTGGGGTCCTGCACGGCCGTACCACATGTATTGGAGGGCAGGGCAGATGCTGGTGTCACTGCACGCCCCACCCCAGGGGAAAAAATGCACCAGAAAATGTCGGCCACATGATGGCCCCGCGCCTCCACCAGGGGTAAGCCAGGGCTTCATGACCTGAGTTCCCATGAAGAGGTCACCTGCTTGGCGGCCCCATCCAGGAGGGGGGGGCGCAGAAGCCTGGAGATGCAGGAGCAGTGGACGGGCGGGACCAGAGCCAGGCCAGACAAAAAAAGAAAGTCATCGAGGAAGAGTTTTCATTTTCAGGCTAAAATATAATAAAAGAGTGGGTAGGGGTTACCAATAGCCATCAATGAAACAAAAAAGGAACTGGAACGGAGCACACTAGACACCAGGGATTAAGCCAGGAGCCTTAACCTCCCCATCCCTCAAGAAAGGTCAGGCGGGGTTATAAAAATATAGATGTTTGTAAAACATGTATAAAATATGTCAAAACATTTTTAAAAAAACAATAACATTAAAAAATATGAACATACAGGGTGGGTTGCCACTAGACACCAGGAATGTTTCTGTGGGGAAGGGGTTCAAAATAGAAACAATGGGAAAAAATACAAAAGGATCCTTTTTCATCAACAGAAATCCTTTTCTGCCAATCCTTTGCATTGGTGGCTGAAAAGGATTCCGCCTGTAAAAGGGATAATTTTTCCGACCAGATGGCTCTGTTTTTCGGGACCAGATGTCTCAGAAACCATGTTGATGACAGATGGCTGTGCTGACAATCCTTTTCATCATCCGATGTCCTTTTTCGCATCCTTTTCATCATGGCAAAAATGAAATCAGCTGGTGAAAAAGGATTAGCAGCATGGCCATCTGGTCATGAAAAGGGAAATCCTTTTTGTTAGCCATTTTTCGTCCATAGGACAAAAAGGAATGATGAGAAAGGAAGTTAATGAGTGGCAAAAAGGATTAAAATAGTTTAAAACACTTTCTAGGGCATACAGATGTCAGAAACCACAAAGAACTGCTCTTCAACTCCCGATGAGCAAGATACACAGTTCAGTGTCTGCAACAGACATCCCTGAGCACAGTTAGGACACTTTTTCCACCCAAAAATAAAAAGTAATATGGCGCCATGAAAAGGATTTTTTCTGGCGAATAAGGATTGCCCTCTCAAGAAAAAGGATCCCTGTTCATCAGAAAAAATCCTTTTGTTCCAGGAATCTATCCTGAAAAATAAAAATCCCATTTAAAATAATGGGACTTTAAAAACGCTTATAACTTTGGAACATATTAATATGTATATATTTTTTCCTGCCTCCTCCGTGTCTCCCCTGTTGGCCTCTCCTTCGGACCATCAATGGTCTTTGTCCCTCTACCGATCACTGCTAGCTCCGCCCATAGCCACCATTCCCAACCTCAGATGGCAGCCACCCTTGGGGTAATCCGGTGTAACCTTTCAGTGGACGGGTTCTCCTCCTCCAAGGAGAAAGGCGCTGGTAGGGGCCGGCCAGCACAACTACTTAACCCCTCGGCTGCTGCTGAGGTGGTCTCTGGAGCCTGACCAGGGCACTTGTGGTGGTGGAGGGGACCAGATGGCCATCATCTGGTCAAGCAGAGGAGAGCTTTTTCCCTTTTTCTCTTGGGGTCATGCCGTGCCGTGACATCAAGGCATATGCTGACATCTGCCACACCACCCTTAGTCAGTTGGTCGGTGGATGTGCTGTACCCCTGGTCTCTACCGGAGTCAGCAGTTGGAGGACTGCATCCCCATCCTCCCCGAGAAGGTGAGCAGTCGTCAGGCACTCCAGCCTTCCCCTGGCCGGCCCTCCAGCAACCCGAGTCAATTCCTGAATCCAGGTTGCCGGTGTTGCAAGTGGAAATCCAACCGCTGTGCCGATGGGCCTGCAGATTAAAATATTTTCACCAAATAAATGTTGGGCTATTCTGTGACCCTAGCTCTTTCATCCATAACAATTTCATACTAAAATTCAGCAGACTGTGATAGGGCAATGAGAAGAAAACTGCAAAATGTGGCGAACTGTATGTTTTTTCACTATCTGGATCTTAGAATCCGCACATCTGACCGGAACAAAACTTGGGACATCAAGAGATCTACACCAGACAACTGTGCACGCACAATTTCATTCAAATCTGTTAAATGGTTGCAAAGTTATTAAAGTGCAAAATTTGAGGTTTAACATTAAAGTGCCTGTTCAACCCTAACTATGGTGGCGCTACCCCGCCACTGTAATATCTATCTATCTATCTATCTATCTATCTATCTATCTATCTATCTATCTATTCATTACAAAAAAATTCATTAATGCACTAGTAAGGGTTACAGTGACAAAGGTAGGGAAATGTGGCGTGGGTTTTCCAACCCTGGCCCCACTCCAACCTGCAGGCACAGTGAGGGTGTACCTTGGGGTTGTCAGCCTTAATGCTCATCCCATTCCATGGGTAAATAACCTGAGACAGGCTCAGTATATGAGAATGGGGTGAGCATTATGGATGACAACCCCAAGGCATGCCCCACACCTGTTGCTGGCTGCAAGGTAGGGGTGGGGTGTTAGAGTTGGAAACCCTAATGCCACATTTTCCTGCTTTTTCACTGTAATCCTAACTAGTACATTAATAACAATTTTTACAATGAATTTCCATTTTTTACAAAACAGTATAATCGCATCGTCATTTGCCTGTGGGAGCGAAGGGCCCTCAGGACCTTGCACTCACATGCATCTATACTTTTTGAGATAGTGCAATTGTATCCTTATTTGCCTGTGTGAGTGCAGAGCCCATGTGTATATCTATGTGCTTCCAGTGTTACCAGACTCACAACCAAATAGTCACCATAGCTTTCTTATTACCCCTCCTCATGAATCCGGTACTGAAAATTTCCAAATCCTCACTGAAATGTGATTCTGCGCCACCGCAATGTCATTTCACGCCTCAGATGTGAAAGACAGTTTGGTCAGGATTTAAAGAATGACATCTGTCACGTTCATGAGGTGTTGTAAAAATATGGCTATGTTGGAAATTTGGGGTAAAAATATTTAGTTACCGGAGTTACGAGCGAGTGAAGCAGAATTTCAAAGAATGTGCATAACTTTGCCATTTTCAAATATTTTGAACCTAAATTTTCAACGTAGCCTTCTTATGACCCCACTCATGAACAAAGGCATTGAACATTTTGTGATTTCTTCAAGTAACTGCAAAATCACCTTTTGGGCTGGATTTGCAGAATTCCAGTGACATTGTTCATGAGGTGGGGTCCCCAAAAGGCCATGCTGAAAGTTTGGTGTCACAATATACAATGGCCAAGTTATGCATGAGTTGGCCCCCATTGAAGTACACTGAGCTGCATTTACCTGAGTTTCTTATATTGCAGTCACTGGTTTAGCAACAAGGCGATGTCTTCTGCAGGTGAGTGAATCTACACCATGGGACATGTGCAGGTGAGTGAAGGTGTGTGGGGGCGATGGGTGCTGAGTAGGAGGCCGGGGGGCAGATTGGCAAGGAACCTTTTTTTTGGCAGGTTTGAAAGATATGAAGGGACAGTTTTCTATTATAGTGACTACATGGATGGCAACATAGGGGTATCACTAGACACCAAGGAAACACTGATAAATACGGGATGGCAACCGAGGGAGGGTACGGGATTGGAGGGCGGGGGTACCACTAGACACCAGGGAAATACATAACATTAATGGGGATGGCAATCAGGATAAGATGTGGGGCCAGCCTGCTGGTGCAGTGGTAGCGCAACTGCTCGCGATGCTGACAACCTGGGTTCGGTAACAAGTTCGGGTTGCCAGAGGGCCAGCTGGGGGAGCGGGACTGAGCACCCAATGGGCCGCTCTCTTTCTCTGGGAGGGGTGGGTTGCAGTCCTCGCTGTGATACCACCACCTGGGTGACCACAGGTGGAGGTGCAGCAGAGGGCACACAGTATGAGGGAGGGGGCGGAGGCCAGCTGAGGGCCTGAGCGAAGGCACGTCTCAGCATGCCTCCATCTCATTGGCCTGCAAGAGTGCTGATGCCCATTGGGGGCTGCCAGAAAACCAGGAAATGCCCCACGTCCAAGCTAGGCAAAGGGCTCCTGCATCGGTGACTGTGGGATCTGAGGGGCAGCTTCAGGTGCATGTTCCACTGAAGGGGAGAAGAGAGGACTCCTCCACCTCTTCCGGGGAGGGTTATCCAGCAGATAAACTAGTAAGTAATGGAGCGGGGCACTAATTGGAAGCAAGCCCCCTGGTCCTGGTGGTGCAGCCTGTAAGATGCATTGGGGGACCCAGAGAGAGGGTCCGGATGGGGAAAGAGGGGATGTAAAAAGTAAGTTACAAAAATTAAAAAAAGAAGGAGATGTGGCAAATGAAAAACGATTTGCCCTTCATGAAAAGGGATATTTTTTCTTGACTCATGATACGAAAACAATGTAAAAAAATAGCATTTGCCAGCTCCGTGGTGCCGGGCAAAGGGGTTTGCCTGGTACGCTGGTGACCCAGGTTCACTCCTGAGCCTAGGACAAAGGAATGGATGTTGTCCTCCTGAGGGGGAGGGCCAAGAACGCACCACTCCTTGGTGGCTCCTGGCAGCCAGTTTCAGCATCGCGCTTTGCAGCTTGGGTGACCACACGTCACATGCACAGTCATGCCAGGACATTGCGGTGTGCGTGCTAGGGTTGGGGAAAACCAGAACAAGGAAAATGGCCACCCAGCCACCTGGAAGAAGGAGGCCAGCCCTCCTGTCACCACAAAGCCGGGATCACCCCATGCTACCCCTCGCCACCCCAGCGAGGACTGAAGGAAGGTGCCGATGAGTATTGGAGAAGTCTTCCTTCTGCTTCCCTTCATGGGAGGGGACCCTTGGCAAAAGGATATGCTGGGTCAGCTGGGGTTGACATGATGAGGGGCAGTGGATGGTGGTCGGGAGGAGCAGTGTGGTGGGCTTTGCCACCCGAAGGAGTGTGCGGCTGGGCTGGAGAAGGGGGCATAAACAAATAATATAAAAAAAAAATGTTCAAGGGCATTTCTCTTACAGGGTAGTGCAGATTACACCTAATGGGGTCCTAATCAGCCACATAGATGTGTTGATCTCTCTCCAGGATGTCACTTTTGTGGCTTTTGACAAAAAAAATAGAAACAAGATGCCAGTAAATGAAGAAGAATGATTCCAGTATGAAAAAGGATTCCTTTTTTGTTTCATAGAGCTATCTTGAAATGCTTACTGAGCATGCTTAAAACCAAAGTTTTTAAAATTTCAAAATTAAATAACTTTGGAACAGATTAATATTTTTTTCACCAAACAAGCAAAAGGCACATTTGTTGGCCAGCCCCTTTCTACCCTGAAAATTCCAGACCAAAATTCCAAACCGTCTGTTCTGTAGGCAAGTTCAAAGAAAAAAAAAAAACCAGGAAAACCAATGAGCGAAAATTCATATTTTGCACTATTCTGAACTCAGAATCCGCACATCCAACCAAAATGAAACTCGGCACAACCACAGAACTACCACACGAGACCACACATGCAAAATCTGATGCAAATCTGTTGAAAGGTTGCAAAGTCATTAAAGTGCAAAAATTGGGGTTTAACATTAAACTGCCTACTCAACCCTAATTAAAGGGTGCAACTGCACCCTATAAAAATATATATATATTTATATAAATCTTATTGTTATATAGTGTATGGTGAAAACCCCCCACAATCGCTTACTTTTTGTGGTTACAGCAGTCAGCCCCTACCCTCTGCCCCCTGCACTTCACTATCATCTGCCCACCAGCCAGCTCACGTGCATTATGCTTTAACTGTTCTCTGTCCTATGAACCGCGCTGATGGGGGTGCTTGTATTGTGATGTAGCTACTACAGCAGAGTGAAAAGTTGTTCTCCTGCATTAGCTACCTTGCTACTGCTGCAGAACGACTTTTTCAGGTGTGTGGATTTCCATATACAATGGCGCCCTACCATATACTACATCAGCATGTGAACTACAAATAAAATAAAAAGTTTAGATTAAGTGGTCACCAAAAACAGAAACGGAATCAATGTTTTGACCATAAAAAAAAACAGAATACAGGGGGGGATGATTTAGGAAGGAAATGAGGAGACACTATTTCACAGAGAGGGTGGTAGCAAAATGGAACACCCTACCAGAATGGGTGATATCATGTAAATCTGTGAACAGTTTCAAAAGGGCATGGGACAGGGAACAGGGGAGAGTGAGGGTGGGAGAGGTGGGGGGTGGCAGTGGGATGACAAATGGGAGGGGGGTGGGGCAGCTGTAAACTAGGGGTGCTAGCTGCACACTCGAGCAGACTTAGATAGACCGGGTGGTCTGTTTCTGCTGGCACATTCGTATGTTCGTATGACCATAGGTCTTCTTCGGGAATTATATATGTAAGCCCCTCTGCCCCAGTTGAGGGGGTTTCTTTCGATGGTACGTGGCTATCAGGGAGGTGTGCACACAACTAATATTTATCTTTCTTAACACCATGGATCTGAAAGTGGTAGGACTCAATGAATTCTGTGCTGCAGCCTTGTCTTCACTCCAACAGGTTCTCCTTGTCACTTTTGCTGTCATGGGTCACCAACATCCCAAGTTCAGCTACAGGAGGTCTTTGCCATTTTTAGAAAAATGTTATTTTTAAGCTGGCCTGCCAGCACAGTGGTAGTGCTACCACTTGTGACGCTGACGCACCTGGGTTCGGAAGGGGCTTGGGTGGTTGGAGGGCCGGGCTGGGGGGAGGAGGATCAAGCATCCTATGGACTGCCCTCCTCTACCGGGGGGGGGGGGTAGCAGGAAGTCATTGGTGCTTGCAAGGCCCTGTGCAGTAGTTCAGGGGGTCTGGCAGCCGGGACTGTATCTGTAGGGAGGCATGTCAGACATTCGGCATGCTGCCCTAATGTCATTGCACGACATGCCTCCCAGGGAGAAAAAGACATGGAAAAAACGGAGGTTCTGCCTCTGCAGGATGGCATTTGCCCCACGTAGCAGAACTCATACCGCCACCTGGGCTCCTGCTCCCTTGCTACCTCTAGTCTCCATCGGGGAAGGGGAGGCTTCCCCGGTGGCCCTACCCCTGGGGGGTGTTGGGGTGTTTGGGGTCAGGTCTGTCCCATGGTGGCAGGTGCGGTGCAAAGTGTGTATGGACAGATGACTGGTAGACATGGAGCCCAGCAAAAAATAAAATTATTGGGTAAGGTCCACTGGGCATAAAGACTGTTTACAGGGGCAACCTGGGAGCACAGGGAGGTTAAGTGACTTCCTCAGGGTTACACATTATGACATTCAGACGGCCCTTGGCCCAGGATACAGATCTTGGAATATGTTACCTTTGGGCAACAGTTAACTCGGTCTCTTAAGGATTAGCCCAGCAGACAGTACACTGAGAGGTATGCAGCATTTAATCACTATTACACACAGTGCGCTCTCTCTTCAGGTCCCAAAGCCACCAGCATTTCACAAACAGTTCTCTTCTTTGGCAATAATGGCTAATGCCAGGAAACCATTCATGTCATAGATCGGGGAATATTTATCCCATACTAGACATCTGTTCAAGTGGTTGCTGACATTTTGGACTGCATGGACATCTAATGTGGGACATTATCTCTCACCCTCTAGGGCACTCTGCTGTCCTCTTTTCCTCCATCTCTGAACCCATTCAACTCCACCAGTCCCTCCAATCCTCCTTTATCTGTGCTGTAAGCTGGTTCTCCACACAGCGCCTTATTCTCAACTATAAAAAAAAACAAAGTTATGCTATTCTCACACCCTCTGAACACCCGGAAGGAGCACTGCCTCCAAGTACTAACTGCTAAACTGACCCCTTTGGAGCAAGTGGACTCCTTTAAATATCTGGGCATCACTCTGGACCCAGCCCTTAATTTCCACCAACATATCCACCACCTGTCTAAGGCCCTCAATGTTAGGCTGGAACTACTGCATCGTTTCAAACACTGTCTTACCCCAGACACCCTCAGGCTTGCTGTCTCCTCCTCGGTCCTCTCCCTGCTCGATTATGGTTTACTTATCTATAGCGTGGCAAACACCTCGGCCCTTTATAGACTCCGAATCTCCCTAAATAAAGCGCGATGCCTCATGCTGGGATGTGACCGTCTCACCCATACATGCTCACTCTATAACACAACCAACTGGCTTAATTTCAGCAATAGAATCAGGTTCCACACTTGCCTCATATCCAAAAGATTGCCCTGAAGCTTAAGCATACCTGCAACTCCGCAAGTATCCTTCCTGGTTCCCTCCTGCCGTACTCTCCCAATTCCAAAGGACCTTCAGCTTCAGAGCCCCTTCTTGGATGAACAGCCTACCCACTTCACTTGTAAATGAACAAAGAATTGGCCCCTTCAAAACCCATCTTAGTGGCCACCTCCAGTCCTCTAATACCTGTGACTGCCACTGAACTCTGCCCTCTGCTCTCTCCCCTCCTCCCTTCTCCACCGACAATGGCCACTGGCCTGATTTCCCTCCACCCCCCCCCCCGCTTTTGAGCCTAACCTGAGTCTGTCAGGCATAGATTCATACCTGAGTTCAACCTGTATTGCGTAAGACCTGTACTAATTAACCCTAGCATCTGAATGTTAGCCTTCGCTGTTCCTTGTAACATAGCTGAACTGTATCACTGTTGAATCATTTGCAATGTTTGTCTGTACCTAATTCTGTGACGTGGAACCTTTGTCTTTGACTCAAAGGTACTTCTGAATCCAATAAATAAATAAATACACTGATGCTCCGTGCTTCTGTTGCCATATAGGGCACCCTGCAAGGGATGAGCTCCAGACTAGTCTCTGTTGGGCCCCTGGGGAACCTGTCTCACAGAGCCCCAGAGACCAAGCACCTAAAATGGTTGGTCATCTCTATTCATACCCTTAAGCTCCTCCTACTGGGACTCAATATCATTATCTATTAACTCTGCAGAGTCACAGATTTTCCAGAGGATTAGTAATGTCTGCCGCCACCTAGTGGGGGGAGGGGGGAGGAGGAGGAGGAGGTTATTACATCTATGAGTAAAGAAGTAAGAATCATTCCTGAAGAAGACCTAGGGTTCCAATTTTATTTTCTGTTTTCAGCATACATTTCATGTGACCCTTTCTGTTTTATTTATAGCCTGGCAGTGTTGCTTTTTGCTTGCTATGGTAGACTATGTATCTCACAATTGCTGTTCAGGACATCACAGTTAGAGGCCATGTTAATCACTGTAATGTCCTGCGTAAATACACGAACAAGGTTAGAAGATTCTTATTGTCTTTTGTTAAGCTTTTTCTCTTTCGCGGTTATCCACTTGGTCCTTAGGGCTGGGGGGCACACTT
Source organism: Neoceratodus forsteri (assembly GCA_016271365.2). Classification (NCBI taxonomy): domain Eukaryota; kingdom Metazoa; phylum Chordata; order Ceratodontiformes; family Ceratodontidae; genus Neoceratodus; species Neoceratodus forsteri. The sequence continues at coordinate 74,878,386 of CM057452.1, forward strand.
TCCCACGGCATTCCAGGCCCGTCCTCTGCTTGCTCCACCACTAACACCAGTGGGGATAAGTATGCGAGGCCTGGGATACTGCCAGCCATCATTCCCACAACAGTGTGGTTTTAAACTCTGTTTTCTTCCTCTTGTCACCTACGGCATCAGGCATCAGCCTCTTTTTTCTTTTTCTTTTAAACTTATGGTTTATTAATTTTCACATAAATAATAAGCTTTACATCTCAGTCCAAACAATCAGGTACATTCAACTACGATATACCAGGTGTACATAGAATTGAGTAGTCTAGACAATCTGCTTTAGGGATGAGATCAGCCAGCGCCCATCCATTGGGTCTTGCACTGATCAATCGAGTGGTACTAATGCCCAGTTGACTTGGTTCACCTTTAGCCAACCGGCAGTCATGGATATAGTGAGGATCATCCAGACTCTGCGACTTACCTACTGTAGTTTGGACCCGGGCCCTACTCGCCTGTTAGTGGGGTGTGTAGATGTTATCGGCCCGGTCCTGGCTGGGATAGTGGTGGTTTCATTAGAGAGAGGGATCTTCCTGGATCCTTAAAGGAGGCGGTGGTATTCCCGCACTTGAGAAAAAAACCCTCTCTTGACCTCGACTGCCCAGCAAACTACAGACCAGTCTCTAACTTACCCTTTGTAGGGAAAGTTATTGAGAAGGTGGTCGCTCTGCAGCTGGAGGATCATTTGACCAGCCACATTATCTATGATCCTCTCAGTCTGGTTTCAGGAACGCATAGCAGGAGGCGGCTTTTGTTCGGGTTCTAAATGATCTCCTGATGGCGAGATTGGATAACTCACTCCATCTTGGATCTCCTGGATCTCTCAGCAGCATTTGACACTGTGGATCATGGGGTGCTGCTCGACTACCTGTGTTTTTCTGTGGAATGAGGGGGCAGTCCACAGCTGGTTTTGATCCTTCCTTGACGGCAGGCTACAGAGAGTGGTGTCGGGGATTTATTCCTCGGCCCTTCATTGGCTGCCCTGCGGGGTTCCACAGGGCTCGGTGCTGTCCCCCATGTTATTTGTGGTGTATATGCTTCCATTGGGGGACATTATAAGACGGTATGGGTTGAGTTTTCATTGTTATGCTGATGGCTTTCAGCTCTTCCTGTCTTTTACGCCTGAACGGGAATCTGATTCCATCATAGTGTTTAATAACTGCCTGCTGGAGATACAGGAGTGGATGAATACTAGTTGGATTCAGTTGAATTCAGGAAAAACTGAGGTATTGGTGGTGGACCCTGGTGTGAGGACAGCAGGGGTTTGGGCGGGGAAACCCTCGGTTTATATCTTGAGGGGGCCCCGCTTATCACCTCTGGCCAAGTGTGAAACCTGGGCGTGGTATTTGATGAGGGCCTGACCCTGAGGGTGCAGATGTCGGCTGTAGTCAAGTCTGCCTTTTTCCATCTAAGGAATATAGCCTGGGTGAAACACTTGGTTCCGCCCGAAGATCTTCCTACCCTGGTCCACACTTTTGTCACCAGTCGTTTTGATTGCTGCAATGCCCTCTATCTAGGGCTGCAAGGGGTGGATATCCGTCATTTGCAGCTTGTGCAGAACGCGACAGCCAGGTTGTTGATGGGAATTTCTAGATCTAGCCATATAACACCTGTGCTGCGTGAACTGCACTGGCTGCCTATACAGTGTCGGATCACCTTCAAGGTTGCATTGTTGACCTATAAGGCCCTACACGATTTGGGACCTTACTACCTGAAAGAACTCCTAGTGCCTTACTGCCCCTCTCGTTCACTTCGATCCTCTGACGAGGGACTGCTAGAGATGCCCAGGGTATATTTAAAGACATCTGGAGGAAGATCCTTTGCCTATATGGCACCTACCCTGTGGAATTCTCTACCTCGTCAGATACAAGATCGCCTGACCGTGGAAGGCTTTAAAAAACAGTTAAAAGCATTCCTATTTAACGAGGCATTTTCAGGGGCTTGATAAATGATTGTCATTTATGGTTGCTATGTTTATTGATTTTATATGGTTCTGTATTTAAAGTGTATGAATTATTGTAAAAGTGCCCTGAGCTTGGGAATAGCGCTTTAAACAAATACATTTTTACTTACTTTACTTTTACAAATGTGAGGCTATTCCAGCAGTTGGTCTAACAGTATAATAACTAGAGAACATTTTTCCCAGTGACAAAGCAAGTTATAATTCACTGTTATAACCAACTAGTTCTAATGGCAAATACACACAGCTTTGTCAGAAACCCGCGAGACACTGAACAATTTGCACTACTATTCTAGTGACATTTGGTGACATGAAAAAATGTCTAGCAATTCTATAAAACAAGACATTTGGTGGTGTGTAAAATTTGAATTTTACACATCCTTGGTGTGTGATGCTCAGAAAACCCCTCATAACATAGAAACAGAGACTTTGACGGCACATAAGGACCACTTGGCCCACCTAGTCTGTCCATTTCCCTACCTGATGGATAAGCTGCAGATCCTAGTTAACCAACAGCCTATTTCTTCCTACCCCCCACAAAATTGCCTTATGTCTATCCCATGCATTCTTGAATTCTCCCACAGTTTTAGACCCCACAACATCCTCAGGAAGGCTGTTCCATGCGTCCACCACCCTCTCTGTGAAAAAATACTTCCTCACATTGCCCCTGAGCTATCCCCCCCTCTATCTTCAAATTGTGTCCCCTTGTTCTTGCACATCTCTTTTTCTGAAAGATGCTACCCTCTTGGAATTTGTTGATTCCAGTGAGGTACTTAAAAGTTTCTATCACGTTCCCCCTTCCCTCCTTTCCTCAAGGGTATACATATTAAGCTCCTTTAGTCTCACCTCATATGGCTTCTCTTGCAGAACCTGCAACATTTTAGTTTCCCTCCTCTGGACTGCCTCCATCCTGTCTATGTCCTTGCGGAGATGGGGTCTCCAGAACTGGACGCAGTACTCCAGATGAGGTCTCACCAACTGTCTGTACAGAGGGATAACAACTTCCTGTTTTCTGCTGGTGATGCCTCGTTCTATACATCCCAGTATCCCCCCAGCCCTCCCTACTGCCTTCTCACATTGCTTGCTAACCTTAAGGTAATCTAATATGATTACCCCTAGGTCCCCATTTTTGTTTTTGTTACTAACCCCCCTCCATTGTGTAATCTTCCCCTGGGTTTTTGTTTCCCAGGTGCATTATTTTACACTTCCTTGCATTGAATCCAAGCTGCCATACTTCTGACCATTCCTCCAACCTTGCCAAGTCCATCGTTTCCACGCCTCCTTGTGTATTAACCCTGTTGCTGATCTTTGTGTCATCTGCAAAGAGGCATACTTTTCCTTCCAGTCCCTCTGCAATGTCACTTATAAAGACATTAAAAAGGACTGGACCCAGTACTGAATCCTGCGGTACCCCACTAGTAACCCCTCTTTCTTCAGAGTGGACTCCTTTACAATTACCTTCTGTGTCCTGTTGTCTAGCTAATGTTTTACCCAGACTACCACCCTGGGACCCACTCCCAGGCTGGTTAATTTGATTATTAATCTTTTGTGTGGGACTGTGTCAAATGCCTTGCTAAAGTCTAGGTAGGCCATGTCCACAGCCCCTCCCTGGTCTACTACTTTGGTCACCCAGTCAAAGAAATCAATTAGATTTGTCTGACATGACCTTCCCACTGTGAACCCATGCTGCCTTGGGTCCTGTGTCTCACTGGCCTCTAGGTACTGAACAATTATTTCCTTCAGAAGTGATTCCATCACTTTCCCTACCACAGAGGTCAAACTGACAGGTCTGTAGTTTCCTGCCTCTGTCTTGCTCCCACTTTTGTGAAGAGGAATCATATCCGCCTTCCTCCAGTCCTCCGGTACCACACCATCCTCCCATGATTTGTTAAAAAGGGTAGTCAGTGGTGTCACTGGTACTCCCCTTAATTCTTTTAGAATTCTGGGGTGAATTCCATCAGGCCCCATTGCTTTGTCCACCTTCAGTTTTAGGAGTTCTTTCAGAACCCTTTCTTCTGTGAAAGGACTGGTATCAACACCCCTATTCAGAGTGCTTCTGTTAAGTGGATTAGGCACCTCCCCCTCCTCTTTGTGAATACTGAGCAGAAGTATTAGTTCACCTATCCTGCTTTTTCACTGTTCCTCTCTGCCCACCCACTGTCCTTTCTATTCAGCCTCCCTTGTCTTTCTACGCCCTGATGTACCTATAAAGGTTTTATCCCTCTTCTTAACCAAATTTATTTATTTATTGGAATCTTGGCTAACACCTTTGAGCTAAAAGCTCGTTTACAAAGGTTCCATGTCGTGAGGTAATAGATAAGTTACGTAGACATTACAAAACAGATAGGGGTATATATAGCAGGCAAGTACATTATGGTATATACAGATACAGATTCAAGCAAGTACAGTTAAAATACATCAGGTAGGAGAGGTCAACTTTATTGCAACAGTACTAAGAGCATACCTAAGGTGGACAAGCAATTTATAGTGGTAGCTGAGCTTTAGAGTGTGCAGGTAGAGTTATGGAGGGTCAGAAGTGGTGTTGACCAAAGGAGGGAGGACAGAATAGATGAGAGCAGGGGAGGGTGGGGGCAGAGAGACAAAGGGTGACAGAATAAGGGGATTGAGTAGTCAGAGGGGTGGGACTGGATAGGAATCTACCAGGGTTACGTAAGTGAGGTGATAGGGCAGGGCTGGTTAATGTGGGGGAGGGAGAAGGAAGGGTTTTCAAGGGGGGATCAGGTGAGAGGAAGCCAGAGGGGAAGGGGGAATGGGGGATTAATATTTGTGAAGAGAAAGCAGGAAGGTGGGGGATAAAGAGGGACGGGGTAAGTGATCAGTGGGGTCACACCGGGCAGGGGAGAAAGTGGGGGGGAGATGGGTGCTATGCAGGACAGATACGCTAGTTGGCTATCTTTTCCTTAGTTTGGGCCTTTGCTATTCTTACTTCCCTCCCTGCTTCCTTCTGCCTTAACTGGCACAGTTCTCTCTCCTGCTCCTTCTGTGTTTCCTTATACTTCTTAAATGCTATCTTTTTCTCCCTAACCTTCCCTGCCACCTCTTTTGAGAAACATAGTGGCTTTTTCTTTCGTTTTGATTTATTTGCTTCACGCAAAGGCTTGTTGCCTCTATGATGGCAGTTTTGATGTTTCCTCATTGTTGCTCCACCCCTCCTTCTAGCCTGTTTGCTAGTGCTTTTCTAAGGCACTCTCCCATCTTGCCAAAGTCAGCCCTCCTGAAATCCAGTACCCTCACTTTTGTATGGCTTGACTCTGTAGCTGAGTTTATAGTGAACCATACTGTTTGGTGGTCACTTGTTCTCAGATGGCTACCCACTTCTGGATCTGAGATCCTCTCACTGTCCCCATTTGAGAGCATGAGGTCTAAGATTGCTACCTCACCAGTGGGTTCCAAAACTAGCTGTCTGAGGCATGACACCTGTAGGGCATCGAGAATGGCCCTGCTGTTGGATGGCTGCAGCAAAGGTGCTCCAGTTAACATCTGGCATATTTAGGTCCCCCATCAATAGTATCTCCCCTTTCTGTGCCATCCTAAGGATGCCTTCTATCATATCCTTGTCCATTCCCTCTCCTGATGAGGGGGTTGGTACAACCCCTGTGTGGATTCTGGTGCCATTTCCAGTCTCTAAGGTGACCCACAGTGCCTCCTCTCCTCCCTGTTTGCTCTTTTGTTCCATTGCTTTTATCCCTTCCCCTACATAGAGACTACCTCCTCCCCCCTCTTCTACCCTCCCTATCTCTCCTGTAGTTGTGTGCCTTGGCATGTTAACATCCCAGTCATGGTTCTCTGTGTATCATGTTCATGTGACTGCTACGATATCCAGGCATCCCTCTTCCATGAAGGCCACAAGTTCAGGAAGCTTGTTGCCCAGACTACAGGCATTGTTACTCATTATTCCATTTCTTGAAGGCCTTACCCCTTTTTGCCCCATCCCTGTCCTTATTGCCTTTGTCATTTTCTCCATTTACCCCTGCCCTTCTCCCTATCGACATCTCTATCTTGGTGTTTTTCTCACTTACTACCCTGATTTTTTTGGGGGGGCTAGGATTTCCCTGCTCCTTTCCAGTGTCTCCCCTCTTGTCTAGTTAAAATGCTTGCCAATGAAGCATTTAAACCTATCACCTAGGATCCTGGATCCCCTCCTGGACAGATGCAGACCATCACGCCAGTATAGGCCTGCATCACTCCAGGTGGACCCCCAGTCCCCAATGAAGCCAAATCCCTGAGCTCTGCACCAGTTTTTCAATCACTGATTGAATCCCATGGTGTGGAGCACCCTTGCCTCATCCATGCCATAGACAGGCAGCACCTTTGAGAAGGTTACCATGCGTGCTACTTGTCTAAGGCCCCTCCCCAACTCCACAAACTCTTCCTGCACTACTCTGAAACCTTTCTCAGCCAGGTCATTTGTCTCTAGGTGGACAATGACATCCAGCTCCCTCCCCCATGCAGCTGCTCCAGCGATCCTGAGGATTCGCTCCCTGTCCCTCCAAGCCATGGTGCCAGACAGGCACCTTACCTCCCTCTCCCCTTCCTCCCCAGTTCTACCGCCTAACAATGGAGTCCCCCACCAGGAGTTGTTTCCTTCCCCTGTGGGGTCTCATGCCACCCTCCTGTGGGTCTGCTTTGTGGAGGTTCCCAGCATCTTCCTTGGTCTCCACTGTGTGAGCCTTCATAGAGGAACCACACTTTGCCAGAATGGCATATGAATTGTGGAGAGGTACAACTGGAGGGATGCACCTCTGTTCCACCACCCTCACCCTCCCTGAGCACACTGTGGTCCAACCGCTCCTCTTTCTTGGCAACCTCTGAGGCAACGGCAGTGGCCCTGGTGATCCCTGGGTGGGAGAGGAGGTCCCCCAAATCCTGGCCAACTCAGCCTGGAGATGAGCAACCTCCACCATCAGCCCAGAGAGGTGCCTGCATGTTCGACAACACCGCATCCTCCAGAACGCCTCCTGGAAGAGCTTCACTCTTGGGGTTTTGCAGTATCCCACACCTCAGGTGTATGTGTAAAATTCTCTTTATGCACACTATCCCATGCATTATTCTCTATATAATTTCTTAAGAGTATAGCTGCCCTTATAAGTGTGAGAGAAAATTCATCATTATTAAAAATTAATCAATTAATTAATCAGTTTCCAAGCATTGTTTAGACGCCTGCCTAACGTTGGGATGTGTTTGCAGACCAAACATGTAATTTAATTCCAAACATTGGTAGACACCCCCTCCCCCCACCTCTCAGCCATCATAGAATCCATAAAAGAAAACTTTAAGTAAGCAATAAGACACAACAGGGTGTGCATAGAACATAGATACATACATAGATACATAGACAGTGTCGGCAGATAAGGGCCTATGGCCCACCCAGTCTGCCCATTTAAGTTTGTAAGTTCAGTTTATGTTTTCCAGGAAGTCTGTTGCCCCTTACCCCTGACCTCCAGAATTCCTTTATGTCTATCCCATGCATTCTTAAATCCAGTGATTGTTTCAGCCCCCACCACTTCCTCTGGCAGGGTGTTCCACTTGTCCACCACCCGTTCTGTGAAGAAATTCTTCCTCACGTTTCCTCTGAATCGTCCTCCCTCCAACTTCATCCCATGCCCTCTAGTCCTGGAACATCTTTTTTAAAAATAGTGCATTCCTGCACCCTGTTCCTCCCTGTAAGATACTTGTATGTCTCTATCATATCCCCTCTCTCCCTCCTCTCCTCCAGGGAGTACATGTTCAGTGCCTTCAACCTGTCCTCATAGAACATATTTTATCACATGGCCAGGGTTGTAATAAGGCACAAAGCCGCAGGCCGAGTGACTTTATCTGCTAGCTATGTGATAAAATATGTTCCATGCACACCCTGAAGTGTCTTACTGCTCTTATAAAATGGGCTATTTTCTGTGTTTACTTTTTACAGCTAGAAAAATAATGTTAATATGTGGAAAAAACATCTGCTTATTTAAATTTATGATAAAATAGTCCTTCTGCATAATACAGAATGACATCATAGTGCTGGTGCCAGACAAAGTGTGTCTGTCTCTGGCATCAGCAGTACTGTTGTGATACTGATGACCCCCACCCCGTGTATAGTTATGGAATGAATGGGATGGAACTTCAGGTGCTTCCAAGGGAGAGAGAGGGAGATCTGTTTTTTTTTTTATTGAGCTGCGGGACCGATGGCGGCATGGAAGCAGGACAGCAGCGGTCTGGGTTTTATTTGATTGTAATGTGACTTAGGAACTCCCCTGCCGCCCCATTGTTGTGGAGTGTTTCTGTGTTTTTTTTACGGTAGGGAGCTCTGGATGGACAGGAGAGAGAAAGGACCGTGTGTGATTTCTTTTTTTTTTTTATTGTACCAAGGCCGATGACTACACAGAAACAGAGCAGGAGCAGGCAAGAAGAGGAGCTGGAGCTAATGTAAACTTGGAGAAGCGGAAGCTATGTGATCAGAAAGATGTTTAATTAGGTAAGCATTTAGTTGCATTTACCTTAGAGAGGAGGAGGAGAGGGGTCACAATGATGAAAAAATGGTAGCAGTAGTCGGTCTTCTTACAGTACATAGTAAAGTGCCACTGCAGCCAGCTGACTGTTTCTCAAGCTCCTACACGGGAACAAAATACTGAAAAAAGCAAATCAGGCTGGCCCACCGGTGCAGCGGTAGCGCTACCACTCACAACGTCATCGACCTGGGTTTGGGAATGAGCCTGGGGAGGTGGAGGGCTGGCCAGGGGGAGAAGGCTCGAGCATCTGCAGGACTGCTCGCCTTCTCTGGGAGGGAGGGGGGACCAGGCTTGGCACTTGACTGGCCTCTGGCGGAAGTCAGAGGCTCAGTAAGCACAGAGCAGTCAGAGAGGGTTGAGATGTGGTGGACATCGGCGGTGACGCCTTGACGTCGGGCGTACACCGTGTTCCCAGAACAGGGGGAAAACAATTCCAGAATGCCGAGAAGAAGGAGTACCAGTGCAGACCCTAATGGCTCTCTCCTACCTGAACCACCGGGGACCCAACAAAACTAGAAGTCTCGGGGTGTACGGGCCCCACCTCATACCTGCCTGGGGGGGGTATAGCCACGGCTCCATGGAGGTCTGCCGTGGAGTCAGGTAAGGAGGTGAGGCAGGGCTGACACATGAGTGTCTCCCGACAGAGTGGGGGTTCCAGCGTGAGGGAGGAGTATAAATAGAAAGCAAAAAAAAAAAAGCAACTCAGTCCTGGTCATACAGTAAGGCCACAGCAGCTGGCTGACTTGTTTTATATTCAAAAATACGGGGGAACAAAAATACTCCACTGAGGCTGTTGTAAAATTTCTCAACGTTCTTTATTTATTTTTGTTAATTGCCCTGACGTTTCGCATTCTTGTGCTTTTTCAAAGGGCTTTTCATATATTCTGTAGGAATAATAGATAAATATTGTTTATAAATCTTACATTTTTGAATTCCATTTCTTTTCATTATTCTTCTATTAAGGTTTTCTATTATACTTCATTACCACTGTGCTTCTTTCCCATGCTACTTATAGTACACACTCTGTACTCTATTCACTCTTATAACTAAAACTTTACAAAAATAATATACAGTAATAAAGAATATGTACCCTGTATTGGAGCTCATCCACTGCAGGTGAATCTGCATGTGGTGATCAGGCCGAGAGGTATTTAGCAAGAGAGTTTGCACCACACACACACATATACACACAGTAGCTGCACCAAACAACGCAAGGAACAACAGAATCAGCACAAGGTAAGAAAAGACAAATATTTAGATATCTAGGAGCTGTGGCTAAGTCAAATAAATTTAAAATTAAGAATGAATTCATTCACATATCTGGACTGAGTAGGGTATGGTGCACGCCCATTGGCTCATGCTGTGAACCAATGGGCGCAGCCCTACCTAGCTGTCAGTTGGCGGGCAGCGGGCGGCAGGTGTGGTGGTGTCACGGCTGACGGGGAGCGAGTGTGGGCCCAGTGGGCGGGTGGGGTGGGGTACACTAGACCACCAGGGTAATAGGTGTATTTGATGAGGTACTGATGCCCGCGATCAGGCAGTGATCAGTCCACTGGACCACCAGGGATATTGGACTGGGGGGTTTTTTACTGATGCCCGCGATCGGGCTTTAGTGCGGTCCACTGGACCACCAGGGATATTGGACTTGGGGGGGGTGTTCTATTACTGATGCCCGCGATCAGGCTCAGTGCGGTCCACTGGACCACCAGGGATATTGGACTTGGGGGGGGTTTCTATTACTGATGCCGTGATCGGGCTCAGTGTGGTCCACTGGACCACCAGGGATATTGGACTTGGGGGACTATAGTGATGCCTCATGATGGGGCATGGGGGCACTGGCCAGATGCGGGCAGGGATGGTGGCCACCCACAGGTGGCAGCTGCTGTGTTGCGCCCCCAGCAATGCGGCAGCTCACCTGTGGGTGGCCATCACTTGTTCCTTTTTGGGTGTAACTTGTGCAGGTGCAGGTAGGGGTTGCATATGCATGACTCTGCACATCCCGGCTGAATATTGGGCTGTGCAGGTTATGCATGGGCACGCCCCCCCCACCTGTGCCTACATACATTACTGATGCGCTCCGGTGCATCGGGATTTGTGCGGCGCACTTTTCCCTTTTGAATATCGTGTTGGGGCGCATCAGTGGGTTGTGCATGGCGCAACAGTGTTGCACCATGCACAACCCTTTTGAATATCTGGGCCCCAATGTTTTATTAGTACACACTAGCATGAATCAGAATCCCAACTTCTTTTAAACACTTCTCATCCTAATATACCCCTGAAAAAACATTTGTGTCCAAGAGTTTCTGTCTATTTTAGCAGTAATAATTGCAGAACAGTTACATTTACTGCTCAAGTTTCCTCCTCTGATTCTTCTTGCTGTCGGGTCCCAGCTGTCTCAAACGCTCATCAAATCAGTTCCACTCTCTGGGTGGCTTCAGAGGCATCAGTCAATTGGATGTGTGTCCCCCCCAAAAAAATCTGAAGTTTGGACTGCCATTAGCAGTGAGTGGGTAATGCTCAAGGCTTTTGAGTTGGGTCTGAGTAGACTCAAGTGTTTTCTGGTGAGCACGGCTGGCAAACGATAAGTCCAGGAACAAATGCAAAGTATAACCTTCATAATTAAAGTTTTGTGTGGCTCTTGACACTTACATAGAAATATAGAAACATAGACTTTGACGGCAGATAGGGACCGCTTGGCCCACCTAGTCTGCCCATTCCCTATGTATTGGATAAGCTGCAGGTTCTAGTTAACCAACAGGAAATGTCTCTGCATATAGTGGATGCTGTTACCTGTAAAATTATTCTAGGTCTTTGTTCTAGGTCTATCCCCTTGCTGGTCTGTGGAGCATAGGGAAATTCAATATGCTTTTGTAAGGCTGATAGGAACAGAGCAATCAGTAAGACCTGACCTAGGTCAGCAAATTCTTTAAAAATTGAGGAAGTTGCTCACCTTGGTTCCCTCCAGGAGACGACTAGCCACACATTTGCTGCCCTTTGAGACTTTTCTTAAGCCTCCAAGCAGTATCACAATTGTGTATTTTCTTGGGTAATTTTGGTGGTGGCTGCCATTGCTTGTGTAGCTGCTGCCTCTGCTGAAGTTGTGGTCTTCACTGTGACTTCAGTTTTTGTATCCTACTCCCTCAGCCTTTCAGGATTTCTGCCAGCATACCTTCGATGATCTGTGTCGATGTGAGCATGAATTCCCATGGTGGCTCCACTCCGTGCTGTGAGTTGGACCAGTGGTGTTCTCGGCCTGCTGGCTCCTGGCTGTGATGGATTATTCAGTCCTCCTCAAATATTTTTGGGTGACCTATTACAATTGGTATCAGCATGATCCAGATGGTGAGCTGGTTCTGAATGTATCACTTTGTACCTGTTGGATAACTTTACTCAATATTTTTAAGTTTTAACACCATTGATGTGGAGAGTAGTGAGACTGTGTGTCTTCACAGCAAGCATGCTCAACAGTGCCCCAGCTATCAGCTCTTGTCGGCTTCCGCCAGATGCAGTGCAACCCCCGCAGGGGAGCAGGTTTCTGGCGCACTACATGAAATCGCTGTATCTAGTGTTCCTGACGCTACCCTTGCCGGCCGGGCTTGTGCTTGCCCTTGGCAGCATTCCTCATCCCTGGCTGCACCGGATCCCAGTTCACCGAGTCCGATCCTGAACATGGTTTGCTGGCATAAAAGCTTGATGCACTTCTGATAGGCCATTGCAAAATCCAGAAGATCCTTACTGAATCTCAGAGTCATTTCAGGAGTCTTAGGTTCTATGAATTCAAATTGAATCAGATGATTAAACTCAGCACTACATCAAGGCACCTCCAGCAGCATTGACAAAGAGCTTTACTTTTGTAGGGAAACATTTTATTTATTTATTGGGCTGGCCTGGTGGTGCTGAGGTTTGAGGTGCTGGACACCACACCTCACGCCACGCTGGCGACCCAGGTTCGGGAATGAACCAGGGCCACCGGGGGTCGGCAGGGGAGAGAGAGGATCGAGCATCCATAGGACAGCTCTCCTCTCTTGGGGAGGGATCCAGGGTCAGCCTGGCACTGCAGCAGCCCCCAGTGGAAGCCAGAGGCACTGCTATGCACAGGGCTCGGGTAGTGGGCATCTGAGCCGAGGCAGATGTTGCTAGATGTCATTGCATGTCCGGGTTCAGGGGGGGAGGGTGTAACAAAGAAAAGATCCCCACCGATGGGGATAGGCGAAAGCACCACGGACCCCGGGAAGCCACACTCCAAGGCAGGGTACCTCTCCTCGGGCCTCCCCGACCACCTGGCAAATTAGACTGTAGATAGAGCACCCTGGAAGATAGGGCGGCCCTACCTCAGAGGGTGCAGAGCCGGGGGTCTGCCAGGGTGGCTCGGGCCGAGGAGAAGAGTGTTTCAGGCAGGAGGTAGAGCTCCAGTGGTAAGTGGATGCTGGAGAGAGTTCCTCACTGGCGGAGCACAAAACAGAGTTAAAAAAAAAAAAAATAATGTATTTATTGGATAACCGGGTAGGTACACTGGTCTGAGGGGCCATTTTCAGGAATGACCCGGGCCATCAAGATGGCACATACAAAACATGAGATGCAGCGCACAGTGCATAATTAATTTGAATTTTGATGAGCGGGTAGGCCCACTGAGACAGGGCTGTCCCTTTTTCAGGGGCGACCCAGAATTAGTTACACGCATTAAGTGAGAAACAAATATACAGCCTTTCCATAGTAGAAAAATAAATATAAGAGAAGTCATCATACATACAAAGTACAGCTTAGCAGTTACAATTAGAAGCATCAAGAAATGTACATTCAGAAACAAGTCACAGGCCGGCCCAGTGGCGCTGAGGGCTGAGGTGCTGGACGCCACACCTCATGCTATGCCGGTGACCCGGGTTCGGGAGTGGACTCTGGCCACTGGGGGTCGGTAGGGGAGGAGGGATCGAGCATCTGGAGGACTGCTCAACTCTTCTGGGTGGGTGACTTGAGCCCTCACCGCTCTTGGCGGCTCCCAGCGGAGACTGGGAGATTCAGCAGATGTGGAGCATGCATTGGGAGTATAAAAGCATCAGCGGATGTCCTGTGGGCGGATGTGGAAGCGTGTCCCCTGCTGGATGTCATTGTATGTCCGTGCTCCCAGGGCAATTGAACAAGGAAAATCCCTGGCACCCGGGAAGGCAATGATGGGTCCGGTGGTTGGCACCCACGCTCACAGATGGGTCTGCTCCGAGCCTGCCTCTGGATGTCCTCTTCACTACGGATGCCCCTGCTAGGTTCTAGATAGAGTACCAGCAGGAGGTAAGGTGGTCCCACCTCAGAGGGGCTCAGAGCCAGGGAGTTGGGGGTTTTGTGGTGAGGTTGGTGCTCTCGGGATGGAGGCATGGCAAGGAGAGACTTCAGGCAGAGTGGGAAGTGGCTGGTCCCCGTGAGTACACTGGAGAGAGTCCTAAGGGACCAGTTTGAGGAAGTAAATAAAGTCCACAAAAAACAAAACAAAAAAAAAAAAACAGAAACAAGTCACAGCATAAATCAGACATAATTGGAGTAGGCAACTAAAAAGAAAAATTGGTTCACACAGAGGGTGGTGACATACTGGAACACATTACAGGAGTACAGGAGGAGGCTGCAAACGGTTCAAGTTTACATTCAAAACTAAAGGGGGGGGGCGCTAGAGAGCCAAGCATGAGACCAGACGTGGGTTCTACAGCTCTGTTTAGAGTACTGCTTCTGGTTCGATTTTTATTTTAAGTTTGCTTATTTGGGCTGGAAAAATTTCTAGAACTGGTTTCCTGAGTCCAGGAGCTACAGTTTGATATATAATTTGGATATGGGCCATCAAAAGGAGTGACTGGTGGGCAATCGCAAAAGCCAGGGCAGCCTCCTCTCAATCTATGCTACAGCCAGGCCCAGTCAGTAGGGTACTAGTGAGGAGCAGCCGCTGGGACTGAGTGCTCCAAAGCGTTAGCGATTTGGATAAAGTAGAAATATTTTGAGCGCTTTGGGCTCCCAAGACTCAAAATTGAAGTGGCAATGGCTTCAGCAAAAGAGGGCAGACGACAGCTCCTTGAAGATGCAAGCCACAGTGGCTCAATTAACCATCGAAAATGGGCATCCGATCTCGGACTCATTTAGAAATGCTTGAAATGGTACAAGAGCAATGAATATATGCCTGATAGACTTACCAGAAGGTACTGAGAGAGAGAGATCTTCTCACATTTATACGATCCTGGTTTTCTGAGGCTATTCCTGAGGAATTTGGAGTGGAGATCCAAAACTTGGTGAGGGCCTATCGGTGAACTTCAACTCAGCGACTTGACCAACAGACCTCCCGCATTGTTCTTATCGTCACTACTGGTATGGAGATACAGGATAAAATCTTGCAGTGGGCTTGACAACATCACCCTTTGCAGCTGCAGGATAGTGAGGTGTGGCTTTTCCTAGACTGGTCTGAAAGCAATAAGACACGATAGGGTGTGTGTTGAACAGATATTACCACATGCCCAGGGGTGTAGTAAGGCACGAGGCCCTGCCGAGTGCCCTCAGCCCCCTTGAAGTGCAGTAATATCTGTTCAACACACATACCCTGGAGTGTTTTATTACGCTTTATAAATGGTTCTCTTTTTTTTCTAATATTGTAACCTTAAAAAATATTACTGAACTGAAAAAACTGAAATCATTGTGTTAATTTGAGATAAAATAGTCCTTCCGCCTACTAGGTGATGACATCATTGTCTTCTGACACTTTGACATTTGTACTGTTGTTGCCCCCAAACATCATGTCCCGATCGAGATAACAAGTGTGGTTAGGAGAGGAAGTAACAGGTTCTTCCCGACAGGTTGCTCCACTTTCGCAATTTAAAGAAAAAAAAAAAAAAGGAATAAGGGATGCAGATTTGTTTTTGTTGTTTTAGTTAAATGTACTGGGAGGGAAGCGCAGGTTTACTGTGAGATGGCACCTCGTTCTATTTCCAGTTTCGTGTGGCAGCAAGCTTCAGTCTCGCCGAACTAGAAGAATGCTTTTGCAGGATAAAACGCTGGCACGCTGCTGCTTTCCGATTTTACTTAGCGGAGATTTAGGTTTGAGCGGACTGTCAGCATGACATTTGCTCCTCTCATCGAGACTAAAAGAATGGCTGCCTTTAAAAAATTAACGCTCCACTGACATATCTGAACATTCCCTTTGGTGCATTGATTTATTTGCCTGATCTTTTTTTTCCTATATGTAATACCTATTTGACACTTCCTTTCTGGCCAATCATGCTGCTTCTTTTACATGCCCATTTTATAATTTGCAACAAGAAGCCACAGAAAACAATTCGACTCATTATGCCAGCAATTGAGAGCTCTTGGGTTGCTCACTCGCTCTTGGCTCCAGCGAGGTTATGCGGATTACCTATGGCAGTAAAACTTATTTGTTCTTAGACCCTAAAGAAGCATGGAAAAAAGTAGATAAAATTGCTACCGAGTTTCGTTCAGCTGCACCAGAGTGAGAGATGAATGAGAGAACCTCCGATTTGGACATTTGAATGGGTACTTTTCTTTCAGTAGTAGAACTGTGAGTTAAAGGTGTCCTTATTTATATGGCACATGGGTTGGGAGTTATGGCTTAATGTTGCTCATGGAGAATGTTATTCTTTTGTATTGTTCCAGATATCTTAAATTTGCTGGGACTAGTATTTTCAATTTATAGAAGGACTTATGGTAATGCTTTATCTGTTTTTGGAAATGTCTTCATATGGATGGTGGACATTCACGATGGCGGCAGGAATGGGTCGTTGGATTCTCTGTTTCAGAGACATTTTGCAGGACTGATTAATCCTTTTGACTATGTTATGGGGAATATAAAGCCTCTTTAATACATATGTTCAATAATATGGGGGAGGAGGAGAGTTTATCTGTTATTTTCTCTTCATTTCTTAGGGGAAGTTGTACTTGAAGGGGAACTGTGGTATAGTACCCACTCAATATTTTTTCTTATTGTAAAGTTTGGGGTATTTTTTTCGTGGGAATAGTGACAGCAGAGATAGTCAAGTTATCTATTTTCCTTGAACTTTTTTTTTTTTTTGTTCACACGGGTCATGGCTTGGTGAGCATATGTGTAAACGTATGTTGATATGTTTTATTGATACTGGATCCCCCCCATATGTTGTACCTCATTTAATAATCTCTGTCACATCTGGGTACTAAAATTTGCCTATTAACAATTGTGTGTAATATTTACAGTTGTATGTAACATGACTGGGAGAGTTATTATGGCTTTCTCTTGTAGTTGGCTGGTTCACTGCAAAGTTTTATAAAATAAAGTGCAAAAAAAAGTAAAGGAGGAGTTCAGGAATTGTGGAGGGTCTTGGGCAGGTGGCATGATCTGTAATCTTCTCAGAGTGCTACCTGTCTACGACAGGGGAGGACAGGATTCTCCACACCAAGAACCTCAACTCATGGTTGTGGCTGAATGGTGCAGAGAGGAGGGTTTTGGCTATTGGGGACTGGGATCCCATCTGGAGGATAGGACCTGACAGGGGCAATGGCCTGCATCCATCTAGGAGGGAAACCGAGGTCCCTCACTGAATGGTTTATACACATTGGCTAGCATTTAAACTAGCCAAGGAGGGAGGCAAAAAGACAAGGGAGACATAAACTGTCCCCCACAGGCAAACAAGGACAGCAAGGGGAACTGAGGGAATGAAACCCCAAAAGAACCATATAACAAAGAAATCCAGGGATAGAAAGGCAAGAGTGATAATAGATAGATAGTGGAGGAAACAAAGGAGGGAAAATGGTAAACAAGAGGGATGGCAGCACAATCTGGAGAGCCTCTGTGCAACTGTCAAGTTTGGGCAACAAGATTGCAGACCTAGAGGCCACCACGCAGAAGCAGACCTGTATATGGTTGCAATTACTGAGTCCTGTGCAGTGAAAACCAGGATTGGGATGTGGCCATACCAGGGTATACTGTGTTCAGAAAAGACAGGGTAGGTAAAAAGGGAGAAGGAATAGCTCTTACATTAGGGATAAAATAAATGCCACAAAATACAGGAGAGCAGGGAGGAGCTGAGGTACTGTGGGTCACCCTGGAAACACGTAAGGAGGCCACTATTTACAAAGGAGTGATCTACAGACCTCCAGCACAGGAAGGAGAGGTGGATAAGGACATTATAGAAGCCATCCAAAGGACAGCATGCAAGGAGGAAACATTGCTGGTGGGGACTCTCAATCTACCAGACATGGATTGGAGCCTACCAGCTGCAGCAACAGTCAGAAGTAGGGACATCCTAGACTCCTGTAAGGGGCGTTCTTCAGGCAACTAGTTAACAAGCCCACTGATGGGGAATAATACTGGACCTGGTACTGAGAAACGAGGATGGTGTTGCTGACATCCCAGTGGGTGACAACCTGGGGTCCAGCGACCACCATACAGTGTGGTTTAATATAAGAACTGGGTCAGAACCGAGCCATACTAAGATGAGGGTCCTGGACTTCAGGGGGTCCGATTTCAGGAAAATGGGAGAATGCCTAATGGATGCCCTGGCAGGGATAGAGGATCTGGAGGGAAATGAGGAACTATGGGCAAAAATAAAGGAAGGGGGCATTGAAAAAGCAACAAATCTCTGTGATAGACAAGTTAACAAGGGCAAGAGAAAAAAAGAGATCGCTATGGTTCTCTAAAGATGTAGCAGAAAAAGTAAGAGCAAAAAAACTAGCATTTATAAAGTACAAAAATATACAGAAGGAGAAGGTTAGGGAAAACTACCAGGAGAAACCAAGGGAGACAGGGACGCGCAAAGGCACAAATAGAGGAGAATATTGCCCAATCAGTAAAAGAAGGGGATAAAGCTTTCTTTAGATATATAAGTGAGAAGAAGAAGACCAAAGGGGAATAGTAAGGATAAAAGGAGAAGAAGGGGTTTGTGAAAAGGAGGACCAAAATAAGGCAGACATATTGAACAAATACTTTTGTTCAGAATTTATAGAAGAAGGGGTAGGTGATGGCCCAAAGATCAGAGACAAGGGCATACATGTAGGGAGGTGGACACCAGTCCTATTACAGAGGAGAAAGTCTTCAAGGTACTAGCACAATTAAAAAGCAGAAAAGACAATGGGTCCTGATGAGGGAGCTCAGAGAGGTGCTGGCTGCACCTCTGACAACTCTGTTCAACTTATCATTAGAAACAGGAGAGGATCCGAGGGACTGGAGGAGGGCAGATGTGGTCCCACTTTGCAAAAGTGGGAACAGAGAGGAGGCAGGAAATTACAGACCTGTGAGCCTGACTTTGGTAGTGGGCAAAGTAATGGAAACACTACTGAAGGAAAGGATAGTGGAATACCTTGTAACCAGTGGATTACAGGATCCGAGGCAGCATGATTTCACAGGGAGGAGATCTTGCCAGACAAACCTGATCGAGTTCTTCGACTGGGTGACCAGGGCTATGGATCAGGGAGGAGCGGCAGATGTGGCCTACCTGGATTTCAGTAAGGCTTCCAACACTGTTCCACATAGAAGACTGGTGAACAAGCTGGCCTGTCTGAGAGTGGGTCAAAAAGTTATAAGCTGGGTAAGAAGTTGGTGAAACAACAGGAGTCAGAGAGTGGTGGTAAATGGTGGAGAAGGCAAGATGACCAGCGGGGTGCCTCAGGGATCAGTACTATGCTGGGTCCCCTTCAATGTCCTTATTAGCAACATTGTGGAAGGGCTAGAAGGGAAAGTATGCCTGTTCACGGATGACACAAAATCTGCAACAGAGTAGACACACTGGGGGTGAGGATGATTTGAAAAAGCTAGAAGAATGGTCAAGCGGTTGGCAGCTGGGTTTCAATGCAAAAAAGTGCAAAATCATGCATTTGGGGCACAGAAATCCGGGGGCTAGTACCAATTGGGAGGGGAAGTACTGGCAACCACCAATCAGAAGAGGGACCTGGGGACAATAATTTCTGATGATGTGAAGGTAGCCAAGCAATGTGATAAGGCAATGGAGTAGGCACACAGGATGCTCAGGTGGATAGAGAGGGGTATCACCTGTAGGAGGAAGGAGGAAGTATTACCCCTTTACAGATCACAGACCCCACCTCGAGTACTGTGTTCAGTTCTGGAGGCCCCACCTCTGCAAGGACATTGATAAGGTGGAGGTGGTACAAAAGAGGGCTACCAAAATGATGCAGGGCCTGCATCAAATGCCTTATGAAGAAAGACTCAAGGAACTGAATATGTACTCTGTAGAGGAGAGCATGGAAGGGGGGGGGATATGATAGAAACATTAAAATACCTAACAGGTATTAATAAGGTACTGGAAGGTAGCATTTTCCTTATAAAAAAAAGCTTGAGGACATGCCATGAAGCTTGGGGGGGGCTCAGAGGAAATGTGAGAAAATACTTCATCATGGAGAGGGTGGTGGACGCCTGGAAACCTTCCAGCAGAAGTGGTGGGTGCCAAAACGGTGACGGGATTCAAGCATGCATGGGACAGATACAAGGGGACCTTTGTGGTAAGGCAAGGGGAAAAGACAACTGGAGATCAAATAGGGTCTGCGGTTGCACAGCAGGCAGGGAAAAGTGTGCAGACTTGATGGCCCAGAAGTCTTTATCTGCCAACAACTTCTATGTTTCTATGTAAATGGGATCAATATCTACAGATGGGACGGCCCGCCGGTGCAGCGGTAGGGTTACCGCTCACGGCGCCAGCGACCCGGGTTCGGGAACGGACTCGGGCAGCTGGAGGGCCGGCCGGGGGGGAGGAGGATTGAGCACCAGAGGCTGCCTCCTCCGGGTGGGTGGGATGCGGGTCCCGCTGTGATACTGCCACCTGGGTGACCACGGGTGGTGGTGAAGCAAGGACTGCATGTAGGAGGGAGGACGTCTGCCGAGCCAGGCGTTAGCACGCCAGTACGCAAGGCCACCCTAGGCTCTCCTTGCATGCAGACGCCCCATGGGGAGGGCTAAGGAAAATACCCCCTCGCATTCTATAAGATCGAGCTTCAGGCCCCAATCCCAGGGCACCTGCCGGCATGGGGACGGATCCCCATTTAAATCACAGTCGCCGGGCGGTGGAAGGGGAGCCCCACCTCGACTCGCCTGGGGGTCAAACCAAGGCAGCGTGGGGGGATGACTGCACCCGGCGCCGACAGACGAGCAGGGACGCACAAGGCCGAGGGAGACTCCTGAAGGTGAGGAACCGGGTGAGAAGGAGGCGAAAAAATATAAAAAAAATATCTACAGATGGGGGATTTACTAGTATCACCCATTAATGATGTGGTGGACAGGCTAGAGGACATATTGCTCCCTCCTGTCGTTTGTTTCTTTGTTCTTATGTCTGGGGTCCATCTGGAGGTAGGTGAACACCCAGGGACAGCCCAGAGAGATAATTCAGCTGAGGATGCAGCTGGTCATCGATTACACTTGCAAGGTGTAGCTCACTGAAAAAGGCTTTGAGTCTCTTTTTAAATTGTGTAAGGGTGGGGCAGCTAAAGTATCTCATTAGGGAGTGAGTTCCAAAGAGAGGGGGCAGCAAAAAAAAAGGATATCCTACCAGATGCTGACTGTACCCTGAGGATTTCTAGTAATTCCCTAACAGCGGATCTCAGGAGCCTTGTATGCTGCTTAAGCCTGATTATTCCATCAAGGCTAGGGTATGTTGAAAGCTTCAGTAGCTTGAAGATTAGGAACGACGATGGATAATGGAGTCTTGAATCAAAAGAGGGCCAAGTGTAGCAAACACCCCACAGTGTAAGCAAGTAAGTAAGTAAAAATGTATTTATAGAGCACCCCATCCCAGAAGCTCTGGACACTGTACAGGCAAGCAAGAGTAAGAATTGAAACATACATTAAATACAGTAAATGAGTAAAAGACAACAACAATATACAACAACAAACCTGAATAAAATCCTGTTTAAAACACCCTATTCAGCAGTCAGCTACTTCTAAAACTCATACGCAATTTGAATACACTTCTCTAAACAGATGCGCCTTTAGACCCCACTTAAATATCTCCGCCGATGGGGCTTCCCTCAAAGATATTGGAAGTGAGTTCCTCAGTACTGGGCCTGCCACCTTGAATGAATGATCTCCTGAAGTCTTCCGACGGGCCTTGGGAACCACTAGGAGGCCTTTGGTGGATGAGTGGAGCACTCGCACAGTGCGGACAGGAGTCAGGAGGCCACTGAGGTAATCAGAACTTGATCCATATAGGGCCTTGTAAGTGAGCAAGCCCACCTTGAAGATGATTCTCCACCTAACTGGCAGCCAGTGCAAGTCACGCAGCACTGGGGTCACATGACAATGTGACACTGGGGTCACATGACAAGACCTCGGGAGGCCTGTCAGCAACCTGGTTGCCATGTTCTGCACCAGCTGCAGGTGCCAGAGGATCTCCCACTGACTCAGAGGTGTAGATTGTTGCTGTAGTTGAGTCTAGATATCACAAAATCGTGTACCACTAAGGGCAGGCCATCTGGTGGAATCAAGGCTTTGACCTGGGTGACTTTCCTCAGGTGGTAAAAATCACTCTGGATAAAGGACAACACCTGAGCCTCAAGTGTCAGTCCATCATCAAGGATAACATCCAGATTTTTTACCTTGGTAGCTGCAGCCAAAGGAGTAGGGCCAAGAAATATCCCTGTACCCATCCCAGCAGCACCCATATCCCACCAATGACCAGGCTCAATCGCAAGCACCTCCATTTTGTTGGGATTGAGTCTCAGCCAGCTAGAGGACATCCAGTCCTGAATCTCGGTCAGACATTTATTTAGCACATCCACGGCACTTCCCATCCCATGTGCAAATGACATGTACAGCTGGATATCATCTGCATAACAGTGAAAACCCAAGGTGTATCATCTAATGCTCTCACCCAGGGGATGCATGCACACTGTGAACAGCATAGGTGACAGGATCGAGTCCTGGGGAACTCCACATGGCAGGGGCTTCGGGCAAGAGGAAAAACTCCCTATCACTACATTCTGTGTCCTGCCTGTGAGAAAGGACTCAAACCAGTTGATGACAGTACCGGTGAGTCCACAGAGCTCTCTTAGGCAATCCAGCAGCACTACATGGTCCACAGAGTCAAATGCTGAGGAGAGATCGAGAAGAATGAGTATTGATTGATCCCCTCTCTCTCTCTCACCCTGAGATCATCATTCTGCACTCCGACTAGTGCTGTTTCGGTACCATGCCTGGACCAAAACCCAGACTGGAAGGGCTCGTAGATGTCATAGGCTGCAAGGTATATCTCGAGCTGCAGAGCCACTATTTTCTTGATAACCTTGCCCATAAATGGGAGGTTAGAGATTGGTCAAATAATTTGCTGGGATGTCAGGGTTGAGAGATGGTTTCTTTAGAAGAGGCCTCATCAGTGCCTACTGTATTTCAGAAAGTGTCCCTCCAACAGTGAACACTGGACAATCTTGGTGAACACTGGGCAAAGGGACTCAACACATCCCATTAAGAGATGGGTCAGGCCCGGGTCCAGTTCACAGTGTGGGCCGCAGCTTTGAAATCACCCCACATACCTCTGTCACCCCAAATGGCCTAAATGCATTCCAGACAATAGGAGTGCTTCTGGAAATGCGCGACTCGCTACTACAGGGCTGTGGCTGCTTCATTGGTGAGATCCCAGCCATAATGGAGTATATCCTGTTAGAAAAGAACAGAGCGAACTATTCGCACTGGGTGACTGAAAATGCTCATTTCGGCTGCAGGCAGGATAGAGTAGCCTGTCTACAGTATGAAACAGCAGAGCCAGTCTGTTCTTCCCAGCAGTCTCGACGGACAGGAACACTGCCTATTGTCTGGAATGCATCTAGGCCATTTGGGGTGATAGAGGTATGTGGGGTGATTTCAAAGCTGCGGCCCACACACTGTGAACTGGACCCGGGCCTGACCAGTCTCTTAATGGGATGTGTTGAGTTGCTCAGTATTTACAAATGAAGAGGGGGAGGTACCTAAAACAAACAATAGAAACACTCTGGATACAGAAGCTGATACCAGCCCATTTACAGAAGAAAGGGTTCTGAAAGAATTCTTAAAACTGAAGGTGGACAAAGCAATGGGGCCTGATGGGATTCATCCCAGAATTCTAAAAGAACTAAGGGTAGAACTAGTGACATCACTGACTACCCTCTTTAACAAATCATGGGAGGATGGGTGCTACCTGAGGACTGGAGGAGGCCGATGTGATTCCCCTTCACAAAAGTGGGAGCAGGGCAGAAGGGAAACTACAGACCATTTAGTTTAACCTCAGTGATAGGGAAAATGATGGAATCACTCTGAAGGAAAGAATTGTCGAGTACCTAGAGGCCAGAGGGGCACAGGACCCAAGGCAGCATGGATTCACAGCAGGAAGGTCATGCCAGACGAATCTAATAGATTTCTTTGACTGGGTGACCAAAGTAGTAGATCAGGGAGGGGCTGTGGACATGGCCTACCTAGACTTTAGCAAGGCATATGACTCAGTCCCACACAAAAGATTAATACACAAGTTAGCCAGCCTGGGAATGGGTCCCAAGATGATAGTCTGGGTAAAGAATTGGCTGGAGAATAAGACACAGAGGGTAATAGTAAATGGAGTCCACTCTGAAGAAAGAGGGGTTACTAGTGGGGTGCCGCAGGGTTCAGTATTAGGACCGGTCCTCTTCAATGTCTTTGTAAGCAACATTGCAGAGGGACTGGAAGGAAAAGTATGTCTCTTTGCAGATGACACAAAGATCTGCAACAGAGTTGATGCACAAGGTGGGGTGGAAAGGATGAGAAGGGACTTGGCAAGGTTAGAGGAATGGTCAAATGTATAGCAGCTTAGATTTAATGCTAAGAAGCATAAGGTAATGCACCTGGAAACAAAAACCCAGGGAAGAGTACACAATGGGGGGTGAGATACTAACAACAACAAAAATGGAAAGGGACCTGGGGGTAGTCATATCAGATGACTTAAAGGTGGGCAAGCAATGTGAGAGGGCAGTAAGGAGGGCTGGGGGGATACTGGGATGCATAGGGAGAGGCACCACCAGTAGAAAACAGGAAGTTGTCATCCCTCTGTACAGACGGCTGGTGAGACCCCATCTGGAGTACTGTGTGCAGTTCTGGAGACCCAATCTCCGCAAGGACATAGACAAGATGGAAGCTGTCCAGAAGAGGGTAACTAAAATGGTGCAGGGTCTGCACCAGAAGACATATGAAGAGGGACTAAAGGAGCTCAATATGTATAGCCTTGAGGAAAGGAGGGAGAGGGGGGACATGATAGAAACGTTCAAGTACCTCAAGGGAATCAACAAAGTCCAAGAGGTAGCATCTTTCAAAAGAGGTGTGCAAGAACAAGGGGCACAATTTGAGATAGAGGGGTGGCTCAGAGGTAATGTAAGAAGTATTTTTCACAGAGAGGGTTGTGGATGCATGGAACAGCCTTCGGAGGAGATTGTGGAGTCAAAAACAGTGATTGACTTCAAGCATGCATGGGACAACCATAAGGCAATTCTAGGGGTTGGGGGTAGAAAGAAGTAGGCTGCTGGTTAACTAGGATCTGCAGCTTATCCATTAGGTAGGGAAATGGGCAGACTGGGTGGGCTAAGCGGTCCTTATCTGCCGTCAAATTCTATGTTTCTATGTTTCTTCTTATGGTTGATTGTCCTTTGATATTCACTGAAGTGAATTCTCAAAGCCAGTTTGTCCTCCTTGGACTGGACCTCCGTCAACAGCCCTTCAACCTCTGACCCTGGTCTTCATCTCCTTGAGATCCCCATCAAACCACAGGGGTCTCAAGTGAGAAGACCTGGGTCATATGGGACCAGTGGTGCTCTGTGGAGCAGGCACCAGCTGCAAATTATCCAATTCTGTTATAGAGAGTTTTTAGCCTGCACAGTTCAGAGTCGTGAATGGACTGTAGTGTAATACAAAGGATACCATAGAAAAGTAATGGTATTAGGGTACTGCTAGTGATGGCTAGACAGGCTTCCTTAGAAACACAGGGAATAAGACCATGAAGGAGGCCAAGCTTCTGACGCATTGTTTTAACTACAGTGTCCACATGACATGCAAAGGTCATATTTTGGTCTAGCACTATTCCAAGGTATTTAGTAACTCACAGTTGGAGGAAGAAAAAACAATATAGTCTAACAATTCATTCCGTGCTGCAGTACTTCTCTCGTGTTGTCCTTGTACAGTTGTAACACATCAGGATCCAGCCCACATTGTGGAGTTAAACAAATCCAACGGCACTTGCCAAATGAAGACAGCGAAATTAGTCTGATAGCTAGCGAAGTCCAAACAGCAGCATCACCTTAGCACAGTGACATGGACTCTAGAGCAGAATGTGCTCCTGAAAGAGCAACCTTGTATAACTGTCTCCAGTAATAAGGATGGCATTTATTCTGCTGGTTGTTAGCACTATTCTGTGATTTTTCGTTACCAAGGGATCTCGGGGAAGATGAGCTCTCCAACATAAGAGGGAAGGTAATTAAATAAAAATTGCACTAAAACACTTAACAATTAAGCTAACTGACTTTTAAATAGGGAACTCGAGCAGAGAATTAATGCTGCGTCCATGGACAGTGTTAAAAGCGGTTCTGTTAATGGCATAAATTGAAAAAGTAAACTGCTTTGTGTTGATCATCTTTAGTGTTCCTGAAGAATTGAGATGCTGAAAGCATGGGAGACTGTCCTCTGTTTTATATTTAGGGTAGGCATAGCACTACTGTCAGTGTCCCACATTGCTCTGCCAAGGAATCAGAACTTTGAAATGTAGAAGACAGCTTTGCCAAGGTAACAGTGACATTCAGACTATGCAGGTTTGCAGTTTTTCTGAATAAGTGTGTGTGTGTGTGTGTGTGTGTGTGTGTGTGTTAAACACTGGCCATTTCCAACTTCTGGAGTCACCAGAAGCTGGAAACCACTAAAGACATTTTGCTTTCAAATTGTGTTAAAATGCTATTCTTTTTGTTAAGAATATTTAGATGTAGCTGGCTCAAGGATAACTGGAGAAGTGTTGTGCAGGTTGGTTATAGAACATCTGTGTGGATGCCGTCCTCTGGGGGCGGGGCTTTGGTGCAGAGTGCTACTAGAGTGTCTTCTGGTGGTGGCCTAATGGAGTTATGTTTTGTGGGATGGTTGATCACACTGCTGCACCCAGGACACTGTGATGTGCATGCCCGCATAACAGGCGGGAGGTGGGTGACCAGAGAGAACATGGGAAAAGATGCTTAGCTTGTCATGCCAAATGCGGTCTCCATGTCCTCTCCACACCACCTGACCCCAGAACTGATGTCACCTCCACAGCCAAAGTCCTAGTCTCCTTCAAATGCTTCTTTCTCTTAGGCACCTCAGGGGATAAGCCAGACAGTCAGGACTGAAGGGACCTCGGGAGCATGGTGGTGACACCTAGTAGTGGAAGGTGGGTCCAGTGGGTAGGGAGGCACTTGGGAGATCGGACATTGTGTTACGCCAGGAAGCAAAGGTGAGGAGAAAGAAATGCCAAGGCAGCTTCCCTGGCATGGAAGTGCTGTATTGTAAAGAGGCCTCTGTAGCACTAGGA
This sequence comes from Neoceratodus forsteri, assembly GCA_016271365.2. Lineage (NCBI taxonomy): Eukaryota > Metazoa > Chordata > Ceratodontiformes > Ceratodontidae > Neoceratodus > Neoceratodus forsteri. The sequence goes on from CM057452.1 coordinate 74,905,373, forward strand.
CTTCACATTTAAATAAATTTAACATGTAACAGTGAAACAGTCAGAAAAAATATTCAGCCCACAGACCTTCAGGCACAATGCACTTTGAGAAAGCAAATAATATTTATACAACACCGTTTGAGACAAGATGATAAAAGTGATATCTAATACCCAACTCACAAAATATATCTTGTGAGATATCACAGATAATATCTTGCCTTGTTGCGTTCATCACAATGGAATACCAAAGCAATCAGAGAGCAACTTTTACAGTGCTGATGACATCACAGAAACCATGTGTAGCACTGAAGCCAGCAATTGAAATCAAAGAGAAGCTACAGTCTTCATACAGACGATTCAAAAACTACAGCTAGTAAACTATAAACCGCATATGCAATGGTCTGATTCAGCATGTGCAGTTTATCATCACTTGGGCGGGGGGCAGGACTTTCATAACTTCCCTTACCGATAAAAGGCAAACACTTTGTAGGTATTTGACTGGTACAACATGCAAGTCTATATACTTACATCTGCAAGTTACAAGTAAGTTTTATGTAAGAATTATATGTAAGGAATATGTAAGGATTGATTTTCCTTCCATGAAAAATGAATCCAAGAAAATTCCTGCCAATATCAGGAGATGCAAGAATATTGTGTGTGGGATTACTGCACTGTGGGACTAGAACCTAACCTACTTGCTTTAGAGGTTGGTGTGCAACCTACTGAGCCATTGACACCATGCTGTTCAAGTGTCATGCATACAAATATATAAATACATACACAAGTAATAATCTTGATACATTCTTACATGTTTCTTGCATTTTTGTTGTGTTTTCTATTTTACCCTCCTGCCAGCCTAGCCGAGCACTCCTTCGTGTGGCCAGGCCCCACCACCACCACCCTTCTCCAATTTGCCATCCACTGCCCCTCATCATGCTGCCCCTGGCTGACCCAACATATCCCTTCACCGGGAGCTCCCCTTCCATGGTCATGACTGGGAAGAGAGACTAAATAGCCAGAGGCATTTTTTACTTTCTTCGCCAGGGAAGCAGTGAGGGTGCAGCATGGGCTGCCCGGGCTGTTGCAGTGATGGGAGAGCTGACCACCATCATCCGGATGGCTAGGTGGCCATTTTTCTTGTTTTTCGTCCCCCTGCCCACTTGACTGCATGCCGCAGTGTCCTGGCCAATCACATGTGTGATATGTGGTCACCCATGCTGCAAAGTGCATTGCTGAACCCAACTGCCAGAAGCCACCAAAAGGCAGTACAACCTCGATCTCAGGAGGAGAGCATCCCATGAATGCTCTTAAACCCTTCCTGCCAGCCTCCACTCCTGTCGTCCTGGGCTCGGCACAAACCCAGGTCGCCAGGCGCAGCCAGGCGATGCTCCATTGCCCAGTGCCACAGGGCCAGCTTTCTTGCATTTTTAAAGGAAATGTCTTCATTCTGCTCCCAGGTTAAAGGGCAAAACTATAGACTGAGAGATGTAGATTGAAATGCTCTGGGTAAATTTAAATTTATTAAGGAGGGCCAATCAAAACTCTTTTTAAAATTGTGTCATGAAATTAATAAAACACATGGGAGAATAGGACACTTAATTTAAACACACAGTTGTGGTGCTGCATCACAGACCCCTGTGGGATCTGTGCTTCAGCCGTCATAGATACAAATCCATGAAGCTAGAACATCAGAGCTACTGCATTTGTATCATCTGGAAACAGTTGCATGTTGTTTGTCTTACCTGATGTTGGCTGTCTGTGGTTGCTTTATGGCCATGTCCTTTTGCTGCTGGGGAGATAGGGAGTTATACACACTAACTTCTGGCTACAGACGTGCAGGTCCCTGTGTGGCCTGCACATCTGCAGTTGCTTATAGAAATCCAAGATACTCAAATTGCAACAGTACTTCTGTCTGTAGAAGTGTGGACCCCAGCACTCATGCAGCCACAGATACTCATGAATGCTGTAAGACATACACACAGTTGTGGCTGCAGAAGCACAAACCCCTGTGGGACTGTGCTTCAGCAGCTGCAGATAAAATCTATGAAGATAGCATTTCAGTACTACTGCATTTGTGTCATCAGTAAACAATTGTATGTTGTTTGACTTAGCTGATGACGGCTGTCTGTGGTTGCTTGTATGGGGAGTCTCTACAAGGAACTGGAATATCCAGGCCGGAGCACACCAAGTAAAAAAATATCCAGAAGGGACCGGAGTCTGGCTATAACTCAGTTAGGCCAAAGCAAGAACCAAAGACCCAATATTTTGTGTTTCTGACAGAAAGAATAAAAAGCTGACAGCTTAGCCAGAGTCAGCTAAAGGTCATTTCACTGGAAATTACATAGCAATGTGTAGTACTTTTTTTTATCTAATAGCATGATCACAGTTTAGCTGCAATGTCTCCTATCTTACCTGTCACACTGTTACTTATGAGAAGCTGTTTACCAGAAATGAGAAACCATTTTCTAGCATGTTTTATTATTATTTTTTTGTCTATTGGGAATTACTAGCTAGAAGATGTCTTATTATTCTTTTTGTTGGCCCAATGGAATTTTTTAGATACTGTGGCCCAGATATTCAAAAGGGTTGCTCCATGCGCAACAGGGTTGCACATGCGCAAGTCCTACATTGCGCCATTCTGCAATATTCAGCAGGAGGCAGTTGCTCCACTGGCAACAGGTTGCGCAAAAGAGCAATGCAAATGAATGCATGCTCAACAGGAGGGGGAGGAACCATGCATAACCTGCGCAACCCGATATTCAGTCGGGTTGTGCAGAGTTGTGCATGTAACCCAACCTGCGCCTGCACAACCTTGAGCCAAAAAAGGATCAGTTGAGGGCTAATTTGACAGGAGCTGCTGTATTGCAGGGCGCACACAGCAGCTGCTACTCCTGGCTGGCCCCAACTCGGTCCCTGTGCTCCCCCACCAGCCCGATCAAGGGCATAGAGTAACATGAACCCCCGCCCACACATCTCCCACAGCCCGATCGCGGGCATCACAGTTACAGAAACCCCCACATATCCCACAGCCCGATCAAGGCTTAGGAGTGCAGTGACAGAACAGCATTGCCTTAGTTTTCTTTGTGTTGAGTACTAGGAGATTGTTGGAAACCACACCTCAAGGCTATGGAAATCCAGTTGTAACTGATGGTTCAGCCAGGTTAGGTCATAGGAGGACCTCTACAGGATGGCGTCCACTGGCATACAGCTGAACTGACGATCACCACAGTGCTGAGGAAGTTCATTAAGAAACAATGAAAACAGGAGGGGCCTAGGATAGACCCTGGGGACCCCATCTATTATGGCACTGAAAGGGGAAGTGGCCGGCCCATGTCATGTATTTAGTATGGCCAGTGAGGTAACTGGAGAACCAGTTTAAAGCTAGGAGTCAAGGCCTAATAATAGCAGTTGTTGTAGTAATAGATGTGGAGTAATAGATGATTAACAAAGTCAAAGGCCTTGGTTAGATCAACAAATATTGCACCAGTAATTAAGCCTTCATCCATGGAACTGAGGATATCAGAAGTAACCTTTATTTATTTATTTATTAAAATGTTTCACCAGGAAAGGCACACTGAATAACAAGTTGCTCATCTCACAGTGCGTCCTGGGGAAGGGGGGAACATGGGAGGTGATACATACATATACAGTACATACATACATTCAATTCATACAATCAAAATATTAGTACAGTTTATACAGTGATGAAACAATACAATACAAAATAATGCAATACAGTTCAGGAGTTACAGATGGTAATGAGCATAAGTGCAATAGAGGTACTAGTTGTCAACAATCTCGAGGGAGCAGAAAGTGTAGCCGTTAGAGCCAGCTTGCCGAATGGGGCCAAAAGTGCAATTAGCCAGCAAGCAGAGGGGATGAGATGAGTGAGGGTCAGAGAACGAGGTTAGCCACAGGTACAGTTCACTGAGAGGAAATTATGTAAGGCAGAAGAGATGGAGTGAGTGGAGGATGAGTGGTGGATCTGGGGAGGCAGGGTGCTCCATAGTTTAGGGAACCGAACGAGAAGGCCAATTGGCCTGTGGTAGTTGGCCAATGAGAAACTACCAATAAACGGGAGTCATAGGATCTGAGGGCATGGTCTGGTGGGGGAAGGCTGGAAAGAGAGGAGTTCAGATATGAGAGGAGCATCCTGAACCAAAATTTAGAGACACATTTGGCACAATGGAGGCGGCAATGATTTTCTAGAGAGGGGAGAGCCAAGCAGTGATAGAGGTTACAATGATGGGTGACAGGGGAGGTGTCAAGAGTGAAATGGCAGGAGTTAAAAGGATATCCAGTCTAGTTAAGGAAGGCTTGGGAGCGGCACTATAGACTACATTACAGTAGTCAAAAATAGGTAGGATCATCTTCTGGACAAGTTCACGCCTAGCCAGTTGAGGAAGGCAGCTCAAGTTCCTGTATAATACACCTAGCTTGCGACACAGTGTCTTCAGGATGGTGCCCACATGCCCAGAGAAATTGAGGTGTTGGTCGAGCTAAACCCCCAAGTACCTAAAGGACGATGTGTCCTCAAGGACTGTCCCATCAAGGGTATGGAAGGAGGGCAGGGAAGGGAGTCTGGTGAGTCTCTGCCTAGTGCCAAAGGTCATTGAGACTGTTTTCTTAGAACTGAAGGAGAGCTGATGGGAGTGGAACCAGAGCTGGACTTTTTTGAAGTCATGCTGGAGTCTGGTTTCAACATCAACAGGGAACTGGCCTGAAGTGAAGAGGACCATGTCGTTGGTGTGTATATGAACTGAGATGGATGAGCAGGCTGTGGGGAGGTCATTTAGAAATACGGAGAGTAGAATGGGCCCAAAACAGACCCCTGAGGTATGCCAGTGTTGATAGAAAGTGAGGGGATGCAGTATCCGCTATATCTGACTGACTGGGTCTGACCTTGATGAGGGCAGTGTGGGTACTATGGGATTTATGGAAGCCACAGCTGATAGTGGAGAGCGCTATTAAGCTCTAGGTGAGATTGGAGTTGGAAGTGAATGATTTTTTCCTGGATGTTGGCAAGGGGCAGAGGATGGAGATGGGCCAGTAATTCTAAAGCTGAGCTCGGCCACTCTTGTGGATGAGGACTATTATTGCAGCTTTCACTTACTAGGTACAGTGCCTAGCGGAAGGACTTATTGAATAGGTTGCGCTGGGGAGGCAATGGCAGGAACACCGATTTTTAAAGCGAGGGCTCCAAGGAGTCAAATCCTGGTGAGCTATTGTCCTTGATACACCTTAGAGATGCATGACTTCTTTCCAGGTGGTCAATTTGAGATGGAAGGTAGAGCTAGTAATAATGGTAGGGCTAGTGGGCTAGTAATAGTGGTAGGGGAGGGGGTTGCAACTGCGGAGAGGGTGGACTTATGCTTTGATAAATCAATGGAAGGCTTGGTTGAACTCTGAGGCAATAATGGTTGGGTAGATGACCTCAGTATCACTGAGGTGCATGGTGTCGGCAGGAGGAGGATTTTCCTTTTATAAGTGAGTTAATCTGACCCCAGAATTCTTTAGGGTTAGAGATGGTTAGTTTGCTGGGTTCGGAGGTAGGAGCATTTGCTTGCATTGCTAGGCTTAGCTATAATCCCTGCATTATGATAGCAATAACAGATTAATATGTGGATGACTGTTCGGTAGGCTAACACATAACACAGTATGTACAACAGACCTGTCCCATATCTGGGAATTACACATGTATATACTGTGACTATTCATTTACTTTGGATTAGCCAGTGTGTTCTGTATCCCAGAATATAACTCTGTAACAGTCAGGCAGATGAGATGGTTATTTTTACTTTTTTTTTTTTAATTATGTTTACTGTTTTTAGTATAAAACAAGCCCATAATACCTCATACAAGAAAATAGAAATAATCAATTTCAGCAATACAGCTAATCAGACATTTGATAAACATATATACAACCCCTGTAATCTCTTACAATAAGAAGTGGGGGTTTCCATATGAATTATATTTAAACAGAATATTTCTGAAAATGTCAGCCATCTCAACAGCTTTGGAGAGTCCCTGGTATAGGTAGAATTTATAAAGATATGTTAACTGCAGTCACTATGAACTGCTATTTATCCATTTCACAGTTTGGTGTACAAATTAGGAATAATTATGCTCCTTAAGTCTACTACACATCGCTATCTATGCAGACAATTCTATTAACATTCTCAGTCTTACAGATATTAACTTTGGGGTTGTCAAACATCCCCACTTCCAAAATTTATTGAAATCAAGTTGGAGCAACAGGGAACTGACTCGCATGAGGCTGAACCTGGGTAATTCCCTCCCCAAGTCTGAGAAGGCAAGGAAATTACCCAGAGTGGTGCTTATCACTACAAGGACCCAAGCGTCCTGCACTAAGGCCCCCTGTTGTATACAATCAAAGTTTCCACCTTTCTCTACCTTTGGGGAAAAAACATCAGATTAACAAATTAAAGTCAATAAAAATTATCTTAAACCCATTTCAATGTCCTGATTGTCCCAATTAGCCACAATAGTGGTAAGGAGTTGCAGCATTCAGTCTAGTTAGATCAGTCCTCACCCAACTCTTCTCTAGTAACATCCTTGTCCAAACTGGGCCTCTCCCAAGAGGCAAACTCCTTCTCAGTCCTCTCTAACCATTGCCCAGCATCCTTTGGCTCCGAAAACTGCTATGACTTCCCGGCGTATGTAATCCTTAGACACGCTGGCAATAAAAAGGAAAGGATGATGCAGAGTGTCGTTAATTTCTGCCAGACTCCATCAAAGCACTTTCTTTGAGTCAGGGACTGAAATGAAAGGTTCGGAAAGCACTTCATATCCGAATCATTAATGACAAGTGGGTAGGCTGCTCACACAGCTGACAGGATCTTATCTCAAATCTCTGCTCCTGTTGTCCTCACTAGAATCGTATGAGGAATGTTAGTGTCCATGGGCCTGACTCTTGGGTTAACCCAATAGGCCCTTCTGAGGTTGCTTCAGTCAAAATCACTCGGGGTAGAAACCGAAGCCTGTAGCTACTCCACCAGAAATGATAAGTTAAGTCCCTCAGTACCTTTGGGTATGCCGACAAAGTGGAGATTGCCTGCCCTTACTTTGTTTTCTAGGGCCTCCAGCCTTCCCCGGAGCTGCATGTTTCCCTGCGCATAGTGGCGACTGTTGCTTGGGTAGTCAGAGATCTTTTTCACACTCTGCAACAGCGCCCATTAGATCCATCAATGTGGCATTGTGTTTTTCAAGTCTGGCCAGTGTCTTTTCCATTTTGGTGTCCATGGATTTCATGTGCGCCAACATCTGCTGCCATGGTGGAGCCACCAAAGACCCCACTGTAGCATCTGTCTCAGAGCATGAGGTCTCCTTGACCGTCCCTGTTTTAGCAGCACTGGGTTTTGAAGCTGCTGCAGTCGAGCTTTGTTTTTTCCCCATATTGAGTTTACGCTCAAACGATAGCTGCTGAACTCTTGTAACTAATCCACTGAAAAATTTGATTTTGTTAAGTTTAGAAAGGCTTATTTTATAATTAAATAGTGCTGAAGTGTAGCATGCTCAGGAAAAGCTTCCTGCCTGGAGATCGGCTCTCTAGCACCCTGATTATTTTACTTATTGTTTTAGGAATATGAGAGAAAGACATTTTGCTTATTGTTACTGTACAAAATAGAGGATATCCTATGCTACATGTAATTTTGCTACACGGTTCTAGAGTTTCTTATATTTAGTTAATAATGGAATAAAGACCTTTGGGTCCATCTGGAATGCCTCAGATTGGCTTTGTACATATAGAAATAAGCGATGCATTTGTGTCTTAGAAACCCTGGCATGAGGCATTGGTCCTGGTTCTGATCCAAATTATTGATTTTGGCATCAGTTTAGTTGATGACATTGTCCTTTTGCTGCTGGGGGTGGGAGTTGGGTTGGAAACCTAGCAGCCACACTTCTACATTTAATGAGTAAGTTGAACCTATTAATGCATTAATGCAGTTTTGCAATGAATTTCCTTTCTTTTGAGATTGTGGAATCATATCCTCATTCATGAGGTCCCTTTGGGACCTATATGAGCAAAATGCAGATGTTCAGGGCCCTCTGGACCTTGCATCAAGGAAGAGTTCATCTGCTATGGAAGTGCAGGGCCCTGCACTTCCACGCAACAGCGGATGTCAAGAATTTGTGGGGCTGTCTGGTGGGCTGCAGAAGCACAGGGCCTGCTGGGACCTGCGCTTCCATGTGGTCACAGATACAGATGCACAAAGCAAACAGTCCATCTGTCAGCTGAAGCACAGGGCCCTCTTGCAGCCATAGGTACAGAGATGCAGGGCCCTATTCCAAAAGAAGATTTCTCTTCATTACATGGTACTTGGGCCTGTGTGGGCAAGCCTGCACCTTCCCTTCTCAGGCTTGGGGGTGGTGCCACATGAAAGCACCATCCCCCCATCCTCGGCCCATCCAGATGGCTCACTGACTTTGTTCCTTAACTCAGCTCACCGGCATGGGATCAAAAGTACCACCTGCTGGGGGAAAAGCTGGCACTACACAACACGTTTCTTAATACTTATTCATTTTTTTTATTCTGACCCCAAATTGTCAAGTTAGTCATTTTGTGACTGTCACAACGTATGGTAATAAACTTCAGACGAGGCAAATTTACAGGTTTAAAGCACACCGTGGTGTGATATTTATTTTTCAAAAGTTAGAAAAATAATAAATGAAAACAAAAAAATTGCAAAGAAAATCACTAAACATCAGTAGTGTCTCACAAACTGCAGTCCTGGATCTTATAGCTCCTAAGACCCTTCTCATCTGCATTCAACAGCTTGTCTGCCTCTCTTCTCCCTCTCCTAGGGCTGAAGTGAAGTAAACTCTGTGCAAAGCTTTTTATATCTTTTGGTAGGGTCACCTGACTAAGCCCTTACATGTCTGGACATGTTTCAAAATCAAGGGGGGAGGGGATTGTGTCAGGGGATTTCCTGTTTCAGTTAAAGGTACAGTGTATATATCCACAGGTATTTACTCTCTGTATCTCTGATCCACAGTGACTAAGCACTTTTATACATAGAACCTTATACAGTAACAGGTTATAGTGTGAATTTATAAAACTACATTAAGGATTTCTTATAACTTTACTAATCATGACATTATTATTGTTTTATATGGTTTCTGAATCCATTTATTTAAAAGGCTTTATTAACTGTATTCATTCATGCTATAAAATAGCTTTCATGCTTTTGTACACAAAAATGCACTTATGCACTTTACACAACACCTCTCTAGGTGTTTGGCACCATTCAGGGACTGGATGGATGGAAATGGAAAAAGAATGAAAAGAGAGAACTAGTAGGAAGTTTGATAGGGATGGTAAAGAGCTATGATAGGTGGCCAACCTAGGGTACTGGGAAGAAGAAAAGCATTATCTGTTGCGCAACATACGTTTTGGTAGCTAGGAAATAAGGAGATAGAAAAGTGGTCCATCATTCACAGCCGAGGGTGTAGCCTAACTGCGTCACACACTTCCCTCTTTAAGAAAAAAAAACACAGTTCTCAGAACTATACTGCTTTTTCAAGAACCGCCTCTCAGTCATAAATATTCTACCAACACAGTAGAATGGGAGTTGGTTGAAACTTTCTCTCACCCACTATGAGAGCTTCACCCCAGGGTCCCTAATTCAGCTCTTTATAGTATTGTTCACCATACCAAGTTACTGCAATATGACAATACTTTCACAATATTACCATGGGGTTGTCATACAGTTCAGCACAGTACCCATCTATGCTCTCAGAGGACTTCAGTCTGTAGTGACTGTCTACCCCCTAACTATTTCACTCTGGTTACTACAACTCAGACATTTCATATGTAATAGCAGGCACTCATCAATAGGCATTGTTTCAGAACCCGTCACTTGCCATTGTTTCAGCACCCATCACTTGGCATTATTTCAGAACCCTGTGCACCCACTATTGTACCTTTATCAGAACATTAAAAAAGAGGAAGCAATACACAGCAGTTTTATGCTGCTTTCTAGCTTTCTCCATACCTATCACTTGGCATTGTTTCAGCCCTGTGCACCCACTATAGTACCTTCATCAGTACATTAAAAAAGAGGAAGTAATACAGTACACAGCAGTTTTATGCTGACTTCTAGCTTCCTCCATCTAGTTGTCAGGGCGGCCGTACAGGCCTATACCACAACTTTCTAAGTGGTGAGTTGTACCCAGCTCTAACCCCATTCTAATACATTGTTTCCACTCAGGGGCCCAATCATAGGTTCCACCACATTCCTAGATGCTCCATGACCCTAGGTTCCTCATTTTATATCATACAGTATAGACATTTCTTTTATGTTATATATTTCTTGTAATCATTTCATACATCTCATTTATCCATTTCCCTTTCATATTTTTTTTGTTTTACCAGGAGAGACACACTAAGCTGAAAGCTTGTTTACAGGTGCAACCTGGGAGCACAAGGAAGTTAAGTGACTTGCTCAGGGTCACACAGTATGCAAGTGGGGGCTGTGGGATTCAAACCCGGGTCTCCAGGTTTGCAGCTCAGAGCCTTAAGCCACTGTGCTATACTGCCTCCTATATATTTTCTGGCAGACAAGGAACCTTTCATGCTGAACATCAACCAGCCAGTTCCTAACTCCAAAACCTTTGGGGTTTCCTTTCCACCTTATTTGTAACATACAAGGGGTTTACTTTAACCCTTATTTATTTTTTTTTGTATTATGTGTTTATCGCCCCTGTGTCTCCCAACTACCACTCCTACAGACCACTGCCAAGGACACTCGCTCTCCCCCTTGACTCCGATGCCGATCCCCGACCCCACATCACAGCTACCTCAGGATAACCTGACGTGACCCTTCGTTGGATGGGTCCTCCACTTCCAAGGGGGTATGGCCTGGAGGCCTAGGCATTGGCCCTGGGTGCTGCTGAGGTCGGTTCGGCTTCTCGGAGTTCTGAGGAGGCACTGGTCCGGGCGGCCGTCATCTGGCAGTTTGGAGGTGCCATTTCTGTGTTTTTCCTCCTGCTTCCCCAGCTTGCGTTACCTCTGTGCTTCCCCTGGTCTCCACCGAGGGCCACTTCAGAGCGACGCCTTTCCCTAACCCACCCCAGGAGAGGAGAGCCATCCTCCGGACGCTCGATCCTCCTCCTGCCCCTGCCAACCCACCAGCGCCCAAGTCCATTTCCGAACCCGGATCGCTGGCGTGACAAGAGGTAAGGTGCCAGTGCCTCAACCCTCTGCACCACCGGGCCGACTAACCCTAATTTTTAACGTACTAGAGGTTTCCTTTCAACCCTTACACCATTCTGGTACCCTCTACTGACTCAGCACCAGCTTTAATGCTATATTCAATTTAAACATTGCATGTTTCATATATTTCATAGCATATCACAGGGGGTTCCAAACATGGGACAATCCATTCAACCACCATGGTGTCTTCCCTGTTGCTTGTAGTCTTCACCCCAGTATGTAAATGTTCTGAAACAGTCTTGCCAGGGCCTTCATCATCATCTTCCAAGTAGCAGCAGCCCAGAAAATGGGCAACACGGGATTTCAAAGTGACTGGCAACAAAGATTCCATAGGAGTTCCTCCTCCTCTAAAGCCCATGAATCTTGGTCCTCTGTCTCCACCATGAAATCCTCGGTTGAGAACCCTCCATCAGCACCTGGCAGCGGTGCTTCACCTCTCTCCAGCTGGTTCCCTCCACATTCTGTCGAACTCCAATCCAGTTAGTAATTCCCTCAGTCCTCCTCACCTGGGCTCTAGTATGCACCACGGTAAGCCCCTCCTCCAACAGATCCTTGGGATCCACGAGATCTTGGAGGTATGCCATCCTGCTCTTTGCCCCCTATGTCTGGATACCAGGGCTGGTATCTGGGTACTGGTCTCCCTCTCGTTTCTCTGGACAACCAGTACAGTCCCACTTCTTACACTAAGTTTGTCACAGCGTGTGGTAATAAACTTCAGACGAGGCAAATTTACAGGTTTAATGCACAGCGTGGTGTGGTGTTTATTTTTCAGAAGTTAGAAAATAATAAATGAAAGCAAAATAATTGTAAAGAAAATCACTACTTAACATCAGTATTTTCTCACAAAATACAGTCCTGGATCTTAGAGCTCCTAAGACCCTTCTCATCTGCATTCAATAGCTTGTCTGCCTCTCTTCTCCCTCTCCTAGGGCTGTGCCCCTCTGGGCTGAAGTGAAGTAAACTCTGTGCAAAGCTTTTTATATCTTTTTGGTAGGGTCACCTGACTGAGCCCTTACATGTCTGGACATGTTTCAAAATCAAGGGGGGAGGGGATTGTGTCAGGGGATTTCCTGTTTCAGTTAAAGGTACAGTGTATATATCCACAGGTATTTACTCTCTGTATCTCTGATCCACAGTGACTAAGCACTTTTATACATAGAACCTTATACAGTAACTTTTTTTTTTTTTTATATTTTCCCCTCTTTTTGACCCCCTCACCTTCCATCAAAGGTCCGCCCTGGTCATGGTGCCCCCGAGGCTTCCACCATCCAATTAGCCACTCATTCTCCCCGATTACTCCTGGCTTGCCTCCCAGGAAGTGGAGCACGGCGCCACGGCAGGAATCAGCGCCATGTATTAGTAACTGGTTGGGCAGTATGTGGCCAGGCGGCTAATTGAAGCTGGGAGCAGGGCGTCATGGAGACGTCTGGTGAGGAGGGATTTTTGTCCCCCTGTTGGCTGAAGCAGGGACGTGCAATGACACCAGCATCTGTCCCAGCCCAGTGTCTCCCCTCTTCGACTATGTGTTGGTGCTCATGGTTATACACCCAGCTTCCGCTAGGTGTCATTCTTGCACAGAGCACAAAGACCCCCACCCCGGAGAAGGAAGCAGTCCTTGGGACACACCATCCTTCTCCCCGGCCGACCCTCCGATGACCTGGGCTGCTCCAACCCGTTCCAAGGCCAAGGAACTCAACTGCTGCATCATGGGCTGGCCTCACACTAATAGGTTTATAGTGTGAATTTATGAAAATACCTTAAATATTTCTTATAACTTTACTAATCATGATATTATTATTGTTTTATATGGCTTCTGAATCCTTTTATTTAAAAAGGCCGTATTAACTGTATTCATTCATGCTATCTAAAATAGCTTTCATGCTTTTTGTACACAAAAATGCACTTATGCACGTTACACAACACCTCTCCGGGTGTTTGGCATCATTCCATGGACTGGATGGATGGAAATGGAAAAAGAATGAAGAGAGAGAACTAGTAGGAAGTTTAGTAGGGATAGTAAAGAGCTAAGATAGGTGGCCAACCTAGGGTGGGGGAAGAAGAAAAGCAAAGAGAAAAGCGTTAACTGTTGCACAACAGAAGGTCTGGTAGCTAGGAAATAAGGAGATAGAAAAGTGGTCCATCAGTCACAGTCGAGGGTGTAGCCTAACTCTTCCATGATGACTTCCCTTATGAACATGACATGTGGCCTTTATAGAACAGTGGCCAAAATGTCATTTCACGCCACAAGTACAGATATATATTTCATCCAGGATTTGAAAAATGGCACCTGCCAAGTTTAGAGGTGGTGTGAAAAATGGCTATACTGAAAATTTGGAGTCAAAAATATTAATAATTACCAAAGGTATGAGCAAGCATTGAAAATGTCAATGTACAGTACATTTCAGTGTACTTTTTTTTTAATATTTTGTTCCCATGCTGGCCCAGTGGCGTGGAGGGACTGCGGCATTATGCCTTACTTCCTGCCATGCTAGCGACCTGTGTTGGTGCAAGTGGGTCTCCGGAGGTTGGCTGGGGAGGAGAGGATCAGTGTCGGAGGACAGCTCTCCTCTCCCAGGAGGGTGGGGGCGAGTCGCTGCTTGACTGGCCCCTAGCGATGGCTGAGGCTGGCGCATGTGGACAGCCCACACAAGGGGGGGATGGAGCCGAGCAAGATGCCCGGCATGCCACATATGGGAGCATGCGTGGTTCGGCCAGTTGGCATCATTGCACGCTTTGGCTCTGTGCTCAGGGTGGGACAAAACCGGAGGAGAAAACAAGCCGACCGTCAGGATGAAGCCAGTCTTCCCGCTGCACCGGGCCAGCAGGCGCCTCAAATTGGTGTGAGGTGATGGCCAACACTAGGTCCGGTGGTGATGATGAGGGGAACCGGTGGAAGGGGCTGGTCGTGGGGGATAAAGAAATAATCAAAAATTTATTTTGTCTCCAAATTTTAAATATGGAGCTGGATTGCCAAAGGCCAAGGAATGATGCACGGTGTTTGCATCAAACAGAAATGACACAAGGGGTACACTGCATCAGTTCATGAGTCATTCCTGATTTTAGATCACGGTTTGCATCAACAGCAGGGCTGCCTGCGCCAGACTGGCTTGCGACAAACCACAGGCTGTGCCATGGCAGAGATGGGCTTGCAACACAAAAGGGGTGCACCATCCTCTTTTTCAGGATTCTGGAACCCAGCAGGTCACGCCAGTGCTTAGACCAGCCAGAGGTGCTCTAACAGCCTGGTGCACTGCCACCTTCTATAGCTGATTGATGGCCAGAGGGACCTGTGCAATGAAGTTCTGTACAGTAACATTTAAGCTTGTGCATTAGTTTCTAGTGTCTCGCAGTTTGTAGGAGACTCCAGTAGTTGAAACTTGTAACAGCAAATATGGAACGTAATAATTTATGAGAAAGTTCAGTGACAATGATATCTATCAATGTATATGAATATATATATATATACAGTTCCTTTCTGCACCTTCAACCCCATGAAAATGTCTGCCTGTGTATATTAAAATGTTAAAACAAAAGTTTATCTGCTGCACCTGTCCCCTATTGTCACGTTATCCCATTCTGTGGTGGGCTTTGACATTCTAGCAATTTATGAAGCCCACTCCGCTCTTGCTTAGTATACAGCTTTTCAGAAGTGATAGAGGAGCTGTGACTGGTGGCTATTGATATGTGCACTGAGCCCTTACAGGATTTTTCTGCTTTTACATGCTATTTTAAACAATATTGTGCACCATATGCCATTTTTTGTTGCTTCCTTAACACAGTATGCTGCCACTTTAATTGCTAGCCCAGCACTACATGTTCCCTATTATTGAGTTCCCTTAGGGCTGTGGAGGTTTTCAGTTTGCCATCTTGCTTTTTGGCCAGCGTAGTTAGCTTTCAAACATACATGCCATTTCATTTTTAAACATTTGGGATGCA
The DNA here is from genome assembly GCA_016271365.2 of Neoceratodus forsteri. Taxonomy (NCBI): domain Eukaryota; kingdom Metazoa; phylum Chordata; order Ceratodontiformes; family Ceratodontidae; genus Neoceratodus; species Neoceratodus forsteri. The sequence continues at coordinate 74,920,524 of CM057452.1, forward strand.
CAAATATATTATGGGTGCAGTATTTTGGAGCATGAGTGAAGATGCTTGCTGGTGATATGTGCACTAGCCTTGCTAACAGGGTTTCCTGCATGCACACATCTATTAATTACACATAACAGTGTGCATCTGTATAAAATGATGGACACTTATTTTATATATTCAGGTCATAATGCAAAGTGTTATAGTCCTTTGCACATGTCTCAAAGCAAATATTTGCACAATGTAGCTTTTGTGTCTCTGACTTATGTTTGCCTCATTTTTTTATCCTTTTTTTAAAGATTTCATGTTGTATTTTTATTTGCTGTGGTGGGGCTCAAACCCAAGGAGTACGCAAACTATAGTCAATCAAAACTTTTTTCTCAAAAAAAGATAATGGATAATTGTAGTAGTTATGAATGAAAGCGGACTAGTACTCAGCATTGAAACTGAAAAAATGACCTAAAGACCTGACAAAGGAGCTCTCTAATATATCTTGCTCCACGGTAATCAAACATGGTCCAAATGTGTATAGGGATTACCATCCCATTGATGTGCACAGTCCTGCAGACTCTGGTTTGTTAGACTGTATCTGAGATGTTCCCCTACTCTATCTAGCAATCTTCTATCGGAGTGACCAATGTAAAAAGCAGTACAGGTGCAAAGAGCGTGCTGATGTTCTCTCTAATACTTTCTGATCCCCTGTCCTAGTATTTTCAAAGGTTTCAGTTTTCAAAGTGAGCAGATTTTCTACACACTGCATGTATCCCTCATGGATTTTAATCCTTCCTTCCACATTTTAGTTTTAAACGGCTGTGCATGATGTGGTCAGTTATATTTTTGCCTCATCTGTAAGAGACCCTGAGGACAAATTGGCTTTTCTGTAAATGCAGGGAGAACCCTAACACCGGTAAATTTTTGGAGCAAGTTGATCCATTCCCCACCCTCATGCCACTGGACATAGTGAAGGTGAGGCACTCATCTCTCTCCTTCATTATTCACGCACCATCACAGTAAATTGTTCCTTTCCATCATGTTAACCTCAGCCCTTACAGGCACTGCCTCATCTTCCTGATACCCTCGCTGTATGGATCTGTTTGCTGCATAATTTATATGCTTCTGTGCTTCTGTAATGCTTTTAAATTTGTAGCAGTAAGAGCAGATTACGAGATAGAGTAGGAGAATTCCTCAGAGCCATGCAGTGTAACAAATCAGATTATGAAATAGCTGTGCACGTCAGTCAGAATGGTGGTCCTAAGACACATCATGTATGAGCAGTAGCCCTTGAAAAAGTCTCCTTCAAGCCAACTGCAGGCTTGCCAGATGGACAGATACAGTGTTCCAAATCCATCTATCTCCAAGCATCAATACCCTGATTATAACTTTGTATATATGTACATAACTGCATGTACTATATGCCTGTGGCCCATTTATCAATGCTTCTATAAGCTTAACCTTGTACCCCCCCCTTTTTTGATACAAACTAATTTTCATATCTTATTTATTTATTTGTAAGAATCAGTTTACAACCTTTGAGCCAGAGGCTCGTTTCCAAAAGTAGCTAAGTCACATAAAGACATACATTATGTTTTTGGTTACATAGCGTGAATTTGCAAAACAATAGGCGTTCAACAGAGGCCCACGTCACACTGTGGTTAGACAAATACAAGTAGGTTACAGGGTACATGTAATTGATAACAGGTGTTACACAAGTTGGTATCAAGTGAGCAATCTAGTTGGTAAACACTGAAACAGCTGGCACTGGCCAGGTTAAACATAGGCACAGTGTACAGGGAAGTGGTGGTGGAGATGGCTAGTGGAGAGCTGCCGGGACGTTGTCAACAGAAGCAGAGGTGGAGGCTACTTTCAGAGACAGGAGCAGTTACGGTGCTGATGTGATGTGGTTCCGAAGGGTGGTTTTGAACTTGGAGATGGTGGTGGTGGCATTGGTGATGGGGCAGGGAGAGAGTTAAACCAGTTGGGGCTCTATAGCAGAAGGACTCTGGCAATGGCTGGTTCTTGATCTGGGGACCATTAGAGTGGTCTTGTAGGAAGACCGTGTTGCAATAGTGGGAGGGGCTCTGGTGGATGGATGCCGTTACCCCAGGGGAGAGCCTGAGTAGGGTCTTTTTGTGAGGAGACAGGTTTGAGTATTGGAGCCCGTTCATCCAGGAGTAAGCAGGTTAGCCTCGACATACAGCTGACAGGTGTGTGTGGAGCCTAGGGGCACCAGTAATCAATCTGCAGGCTTTATTCAGGGTTAAGTGAATTTTGTTGAGTGCAGTGGTGTCGGCAGCACCATAAACTGGTAAACCATAGTCTACAAGGGACAGAATGGATGATGTAACAGCGAGCCGGAGAGCATTTGGGGGAAGGCAGGTTCTATGGCGGAAGAGGATGCCAAGCCTTGTGTTAGTGGTGGATGTTAGGGCGTTGATGTGGTTGTGAAATGTGAGGGCTGAGTCGAAGGTAAACCCAAGGTATTTGTAGAAGCAGACTTGTTCCAGTGGCTGATTGGTACTTGGAAGGAAATAGAGTGGGTGGTTGCTAGCTTTGTTTTGGGGGTGGGAAAAGAGCATAGCTTTGGTTTTATTAAGATTGATGATGAGTCTGCGCTCCTTAAACCAAGCCTCGGCAGTGTTGAAAGACTGCTGTAGGAAGTCCTGGAGGAGATGGGATTGCGGTGGGTGGCAAAAGGACAGCGTCGTCTGCATACAGTAGAATTTTGCCAGGGCATGCACTGGGCAGGTGTTCAGATAGAGCGGAAGAGAAGGGGCCTAGGATGGAGCCTTGGGGACCCCAGAGAGAATGGGGTCGTGCATCGAGAGTGTGCTATTAATTTTACACACTGAGATCGAGCGTCAAGATAGCTAGTGCACCATGCTAGGGGCCAGCTGAGAGACCAGTGTGGCAGAGTGCATTCAGCAGAAGTGGATGGGAGACGGTATCGAAAGCCTTTGAGAGGTCGATGAACACTGCACCAGCTAGGAGCTGGTATCCAGGAGGAGTGTAGAAAGTTGGAGAATTCAATAAGGGCAGTGCTGGTACTGGGACCAGCATGGAAGCCATGTTGCTCTGGGCATAAGATGTTATGCTTGTGTGATAATCAGTGATTTGAATGGCCACCACTTTCTCCAGGGCTTTAGAGATGGGGAGGATGGAGATTGGCCGGTAGTTGGCGATGACCTGTCGCCCCCTTTATGAATTGGTGTGATAATGGCTGTTTTCCAAGCTGTGGGAAATTGTCCCAGGCAGAGTGACTGGTTAATTAGGCTGGTGAGTGGGGCAAGGACTTCATCTAGTACCAGCCTGAGTATGCTGGGGTCCAGTGAGTCACTGCCGGACTGTTGCCATTCAAAGCTTTGATTAGATGGGTCTGGCTTCCTGGGTGGAAATTCATGCAGGTGGAAGCTGGGGTGCTGGAGGACAGGGAGGTTGGTTGTCTGATTACAGTGGAGCACAACATATTAGATAGATTGCTCCTTTGTCGGGTTATTTAGAAACATAGAAACATAGACTTTGACAGCAGATAAGGACTGCTTAGCCCACCTAGTCTGCCCATTTCCCTACCTGTTGGATAAGTTGCAGATTCTAGTTAACCAACAGCCTACTTCCTCCTACTCCCCACTATAATTGCCATATGTCTCTCCAATGCGTTCTTGAATTCCCCCACTGTTTCTGACCCCACGACCTCCTCAGGAAGGCAGTTCCATGTGTCCACCACCCCCTCTGTGAAAAAATACTTCCTGATGTTGCCCCTGAGCCGTCCCCCCTAACTTCAAATTGTGCCCCCTTGTTCTTGCACATTTCTTTTTCTGAAATATGCTCTTGTCTTGGACTTTGTTGATTCCCTTGAGGTACTTGAAAGTTTCTATCATGTCCCCCCTCCCTCCTTTCCTCAAGGGGATACATATTAAGCTCTGTAAGTTTCTCTTCATATGGCTTCTGTTGCAGACTCTGCACCATTTTAGTCGCCCTCCTCTGGACTGCCTCCATCCTGTCTATGTCCTTGCAGAGATGGGGTCTCCAGAACTGCACGCAGTACTCCAGATGGGGGTCTCACCAACTGTCTGTACAGAGGGATAACAACTTCCTGTTTTCTGCTGGTGATGCCTCTCCCTATGCAGCCCAGTATCCCCCCAGCCCTCCTTGCTGCCTTCTCACATTGCTTGCCCACCTTAAGGTCGTCTGATATGACTACCCCAGGTCCCTTTCCATTTTTGTTGTTGTTAGTACCTCCCCCGATTGTGTACTCTTCCCCTGGGTTTTTGTTTCCCAGGTGCATTACTTTGCACTTTTTTTGCATTGAAACTAAGCTGCCATATTTTTGACCATTCCTCCAACTGTGCCAAGTCCCTTCTCATCCTTTCCACCCCCCTTGTGTATCAACCCTGTTGCAGATCTTTGTGACTTCTGCAAAGAGGAATACTTTTCCTTCTATTCCCTCTACACTGTCTCCTATAGAGGCATTAAAGAGGACTGGTCCCAGTATTGAACCCCATGTGATAGTGTGGGTTCTAATAAACAGATCACACAACCATGAAAGATGCGTAAAAAACACCTACTTCTGCATTTATCAATTTATTTTAAAAAATAAAAAAAAAATTCAATGTATACAGAAAGAAAAATAAATGGTGTTAGTCCTTCACACCTCTTAAACGTCAGGATATTATTCTTCTTCCTCAAAACATAACATGAAGAATTCCTGAGTTCCCTCCTTTCTCTGATACAGTGTGAAACCTGCACACTTACTTCCTGAGATCCTTCTCTCAGCGTGGTCAGAAAACAACTGACCGCCTATCTCTTTTTTTTCCCTAGAGGAACAGTTTTATATGGCTGATGTGTGACCTCAGAGGTCAGGTGATAGCCAATTAAGCCAAACATCAGTTTAAAACTTATACTAAATTATATAAACACTTTCTAAACCATCTGGCAACCTGCTAAGTTTCTCAGGAGTTACCCAAATAAGTACCCAATGCAGAAAATACCATAGAATAGAGCTAAAGGGTTAATTATTAGGCTGATGATGTCAGAGCAGTGGCTTAGCTCCTCCCACTCATGACATCACTCTCCCTAATTACCATAAAACCTGGCAGTTCAGGGGCTGCCAGCCTTATAGCAGGACCTATCTTCATATACTGCATAAACGGGGTAATTATACTGCTATTACTTTAAACTAATATGGCACATTTCTGCTTCATAACATGTTTCTCAGAAAGAATTCTTTCCTTTAGATAACTAGGCAGAAAAGGGCGCGCTCCTTATCTGCTTATTAATGCAAAGACAAAGACTCTCTTGTATTTTAGCATTTTTAGAAACTCTTTTTAATACAGTATTTTTTCTATCATGCAGAGAAACAACGTAATACAATAGGCAGTCCTCAAATTCCCAAAAATATCATGTCCCTTTATGTCTGGACAATTTTATATACATTTCCCTTTTTCTCAATGTCTGCAACACTTTGAGCGGCTGAAATCTGTCAGCCGTCGGCTTGAACTTTCACTCTAAGCTGGCTCTGACAACTTTCACCCTATTCTCTTTCACTGGGCACATTTCTACATTATCTGGCCCAATCATTTAGAAAAGAGACATTTTACTTGTCTCATCAGCTCACCAGGGTGCTTAAATTGATAATTTTCTTGAGGATTATTCAGTTTTACCCCTGCCCCCAAACGCTATCTCTGTGCTTTGTTTCTTGGGCCTGAAGCGGCTCCTTGCATTGTACAGAACTCCTAATGCTATGTAGACTCTCCCAGACTTTCAAAAACTTTAACCAATGGTTTATTTTCTTTATTTTAAACATTTGTGTTTCGGGCTGCTTTTCTTTTCTTTTTGATCGTGCGCACGGAGATGTGCAGCAGTGCGATCGTGCAAATGAGCAGCAGTGCGATCGTGCGAATGTGTGCACATCGATCGGAAACTCATTCAAGAAACTTATCTTCTTTAATTAGCAGCATGAGGGAATTACAAACAGGGCAATAGCTTATTAGCTGCACTGCTTTATTCAATCCATTCCAACCATGCTTCCATGAATAAAGGGGGTTCAGGCTGTTATAGAAAACAAAAAGGGATAGAAAAGCAACAGATAGGGAGAATATCAGGTTGGCCACCCTGATAAGAAATAAGAGGATAGAAGGAAATAAAGGAAGACTTATAGGACAGAGTGAAAAATAGAAATAGGTAGTGCTGCCTGAAGAAGGAAGTGATGCTGGCATACATGGTACCCCACTAGTAACCACCCTTTCTTCTGAGTGTACTCCATTTACTATTACCCTCTGCATCCTGTTGTCCAGCCAGTTTATTACCCAGGCTACCCTGGGACCCACTCCCAGGCTGGCTAACTTGTTTATTAATATTTTGTGTGGAACTGTGTCAAGTGCCTTGCTAAGTCTAGGTAGGCCGTGTCCACACCCCTCCCTAGACTACTATTTTGGTCACCCAGTCAAAGAAATGTATTAAATTCGTCTGACATGACCTTCCTGCTGTGAATCCATGCTGCTTCGGGTCCTGTACTCTGCTGGCCTCCAGGTACTCAAAAATTATTTCTTTCAGAAGTGATTCCATCATTTTCCCTACCACTGAGGTCAAACCAACAGGTCTGTAGTTTCCTGCCTGTGTCTTGCTCCCACTTTTGTGAAGAGGAATCACATCTGCCCTCCTCCAGTCCTTAGGTACCACACCATCCTCCCATGATTTGTTAAAAAGGGTAGTCAGTGGTGTCACTAGTTCTCTTCTTACTTCTTTTAGAATTCTGGGGTGAATCCCGTCAGGCCCCATTGCTTTGTCCACCTTGAGTTTTAGGAGTTCTTTCAGGACCTTTTCTTTTGTGGAGCACTGTGCTCATCCTCTGTCCAGAGTGTTTGTTTGGTTTAGGTACCTCCTCTTCTTTCTTTTGTGAATACTGAGCAAAAGTATTTGTTCAGTATCTCTGCCTTTTCACTGTCATCCTCTGTCCACCTCCCCTCGCCTTTCTTAAGCCTCTCTATCCCTCCCTTGGTTTTCCTTCGCGCCCTGATGTACCTATAAAAGGTTTTATACCCCTTCTTAATAGAGTTGGCCATTTTTTCTTTGGTTTGGGCCTTCGCTATTCTGACTGCCCCCGCTTCCTTCTACTTTAACTGATACAGTTCTCTGTTCTGCTCCTTCTGTGATTCTTTGTACTTCCTGAATGCAGCAGTCAGCTTAGATTCAGTGCTAAGCAGTGCAAGGTAATGCACCTGGGAAACAAAACCCAGGGAAGAGTACACAATGGGGGTGAGATACTAACAACAACAAAAATGGAAAGGGACCTGGGGGTAGTCATATCAGATGACCTAAAGGTGGGCAAGCAATGTGAGAGGGCAGCAAGGAGGGTGGGGGGATACTGGGATGCATAGGTAGAGTCATCACCAGTAGAAAACAGGAAGTTATTATCCCTCTGTACAGACAGCTGGTGAGATCCCATCTGGAGTACTGTGTGCAGTTCTGGAGACCCAATCTCCTCAAAGACATAGACAGGATGGAAGCTGTCCAGAGGAGGGCAACTAAAATGGTGCAGGGTCTGCACTGGAAGACATATGAAGAAAGACTTAAGGAGCTTAATATGTATAGCCTCGAGGAAAGGAGGGAGAGGGGGACATGATAGAAACTTTCAAGTACCTCAAGGGAATCAACAAAGTCCAAGAGGGGAGCATCTTTCAAAAAAAGAGGTGTGCAAGAACAAGGGGGCACAATTTGAAGATGGGGGGTGCCCAGAGGTAATTTAAGGAAGTATTTTTTCACAGAGAGGGTTGTGGATGCATAGAACGGCCTTCCGAGGAGGTTGTGGAGTCAAAAACAGTGGTGGAATTCAAGCATACATGGGATAGTCATAAGGCAATTCTAGGGGGTGGGGGTAGGAAGAAGTAGGCTGCTGGTTAACTAGGATCTGCAGCTTATCCATTAGGTAGGGAAATGGGCAGACTGGGTGGGCCAAGCGGTCCTTATCTGCCGTCAAATTCTATGTTTCTATGTTTCTATGCTATCTTTTTCTCCCTAACCTTCCTGCCACCTCTTTTGAGAACCATAGTGTTTTTTACTTTGTTTTGTTTTGTTTATTTGCTTCACACAAAGGCTTGTTGCCTCTGTGATGATAGTTTTGATTTTTCCTCATTGTTCTTCCATCCTTCCTTCCTGCCCATATGCTAGTGCATTCCTTAGGTACTCACCATTATTTTCAAAGTCAGCCCTCCTAAAGTCCAGTGCCTTTGCCTTTGTATGGTTTGACTCTATGGCTGTGTTTACTGTGAACCACAGTATTCGGTGATCGCTAGTTCCCAGATGGCTACCCACTTCTAAATCTGTGATCCTCTGTCTGTCTCCATTTGAGAGTACCAGGTCTAAGATTGCTTCCTCCCAAGTGAGTTCCAGCACCAGCTGTCTGAGGCATGCTTCGCAGGCATCGAGAATGACCCCGTCTTGATGTGGCTGCAGCACATGTGTTCCAGTTAACATCTGGCATATTCAGGTCCCCCATCAACAATATCTCCCTTTTTTCTGCCATTCTAAGGATGCCTTCTATCATTTCCTTGTCCATTCTCTCCCCCTGAGATGGGGATCCTTTTTCAGTGTTCGTTTTCAATGTCGCATAGTAGTACAGTTTCATTTTTAACCACAACAGTTCTGCGTCATGTTTTTTAAAAAAATATTTCGATTGACAATAATTTTCGTACACCTTGGGTTAGAGCCTCACCAAAGCAAAGAAAAAGACAAAGGGACGGATATTGAATGCCAGGGGATGAAGGCAGCCTTCAGAAGTCTCCTCCTTTGCCATCTGTTTGACACAAGGGACCGCTTGCAGCAACCTTTGGGACTTTGGTGCCGTAACAGATATTCTTGCAAAATCTGGTGCAGGGTCCTTGGTGTACCAGGCTTGCCGCGCACAACTGTTGGATGCATCGGTGTCATGCTACAGGCCCTTTGAAAATCTGGCCCATAGACTTACTATCATCTCATGAACCTGATAGGGTAAAAATTTCCAAATCCCAGCTGAAAGGTGATTTTGCATAGGGACTGTGAAATCAGCTTTTGGCCTGATTTGAAAAACGTCACCTGCCTTGTTCACGAGGTGGGGGTTCCACAAACTATGTTAGAGATCGGTGGAAAAATTGGAAATTAATATGGTATGAGTGAACATTGAAATATTTCAATGCTCACCATAAATTTGCCATTTTACCATATTCTTCCACCAAATTTTCAAGATAACCTTCTAATGACTCCACCTCACAAACCCAGTAGGTGGAAATTTTCAAATCTCACCCAAAATTTGATTTCACAGTGTGACTGTAAAAGCACTTTTCAGGAAGGATTTGAAAAAAAGAATTTTTAGCATACTTTTTCTCTTGGAGATACCCACTGGTCCCCATCAGTCCACTTCCTCCACCCAGCCCCATCACCCGCCTTCTCTGGCACTTACCTAGTTCCCTTGGAGTGTACCCTGACTTGCCCACCGGGTTGGGGCCATCGGAGGACACTATCTCTGAGTGGAGACTCGATCAGTGATCCAAGGGTAGAGTGGCTCAGTCAGTGGTGTGGTTGTGGTGTGGGGTGAACGGTTCTGGGTGATAATATCGCCCACAAAATAAAGCAGAACAAAATAACGCAGGCAAGTCATCGCGGGCAGTAAAATTGCTTGGAAATGGCAACATCGTGGAACAGAATAAAGCAGGCCACCAGCCCTCTGTGTTTTCTGGACACCACAGTGCCCCCACGGTCACGGGAGGAGGGAAGCGGACACACAGAAAAACCGACGGTGTGGGCACAGTGGGAACACAGAAAGTACCAACGAAGCAGATCCTGGTGCCTGCACCCCCAAGTGCAAATGCCTGCAGCACACCTGCCGCCACCCCGCTGCTGTCCCACTGTCCCACAACACAGCCACACATGGCCACCAACCAACAGTCGGCCACAAAGTAAGGACCCTTGCATTGCCCCCCATCCCACTGATCCACAAACACAACCAGACAACCATCAGGCCACAGCCTGCCACAAGTAGTTCATGAAAGAGCTTCCATGCTTACCTGGTTCCCCATCTGTGGGCTGAGGCAATACATCCCCGGGGCGGTGTGGTGTTCTGCAGCATCCCCATGACTGGCAGAATAGCAGATGCGCATGGCGACAGGACATGACAACATGGACGGTGGTGCGGGTGTCACTGTGCAGCGGAGCACGGGTATGCCCAGTGCGGCACTGCAAGGAGTGGAGTGAGTGGCCATGGAACTGCCTCCAGCAGCGGCCATGTGCCTGCAATGGCAGGCCCCACCATGGAAGACAAACAACGGCAGAGCAGCCAGAGGGAAAGAGCAACTGGGGTGCTGCAACACACAGAAAGCACCGGCAGCGGTCAGCAGGAAGCCCGTCATGGGCATGCACAAGAGCCCCCCCCCCCACAGTGTTGAATGAGCAGCGCATTGGGCTGCTACCCACCAGTGCAGGGGGTACGTGTTGGGGGGATGGCCACAACACAATGAGTTGTAGTGGTGCATGCAGAGCTCCCAGCATGCACATAGCATCAGTCAGGCACTCGGGAGGCAGTATAACGCAGTGGTTTAAGGCTCTGAGCTGCAAATCTTTTGATATCCAGCAGACCACACCTGGGTTTGAATCCCACAGCTTCCACTTGCATACTGTGTGACCCTGAGCAAGTCACTTAACTTCCCTGTGCTCCCAGGTCGCTTGTAAAAAGCTTCAGCTTAGTGTGCTACCCTGGTTAAACAAATAAATAAATAAAATAAAATCATGCCAAACTGGAACACCACGACATGCATGGCCCCCACCTCACAATGGGAGACAGGAAGTGTGCAGGTGGACCCTAAGAGGCATGTGATTGGCCCCATCTACAGGTGCACCCTGTCCAGGGCTATGAGCCAGTACAATAGGGGGAACACAGCAGTATTACCCTGTCCTGCCTGAAGCGAGACACTGCCGCCAGCTACTGACTGCAACTGTGCAATGGAGCTGAAATCTGTGAAGAGCCAGAAGGGGAGAACTCTCCTGCAGCACGAGGGCCACCTGTTCTACCAGGAGGAGGTCCACTGGGAAGACCAACTGGAAGTGTGCAGAGCACTTCAGGGTAAGTGCAAGGCCCAAGTGCACACTAATGGCGACAAAGTGGTGAAGGTCCTGCACATGCACAACCATGTCCCTGACCATGGCGACATTGTGGTCTGGGAGACAGTGGCGGCAGTCGAGGACAGGGCTGTCTGACCCATGAGACCCCGCAGGTCATTGCTGCCTGCTGCAGCACTGTGTCGCTTCTGTTGGGGCTGCACAACACAGAACTACTGAGGTGATGGGCACAGCAGGCCAGGAGGGTGACTAATCATCAACCACCCGGTATTCAACCTCCACATCGCTGATCTCACCATACCTGAGGAGTACAGAGTGACCTTGGCAGGGGAAACCTTCCTGATGCACGAGAGTGAGGGAGTGGACAGGTGTCTGATTTTTTTGACACAGAAGAACCTCGATAGTACTGGACTTTGAGCAGGCCACATTCAAGGCCTTTGATTCTGTCTTCCCTGATGTCAGCCTCCATGGGTGTTTCTTCCACCTCTGCCAGGTGGTGTGGAAGAAGGTACAAGGTGTGAAAGCTTTCCAGCAGCGCTGTGTGGCAGACAAGGAATTTATGCTGCACGTCTGCATGCTGCCTGCCATTGCATTCGTGCCCCCTTGTGATGTCTCCAAGGGTTTTCAAGGAGTTGCGGTCATGGGACTTTTATGTGCAGAATGATGATCTCCTCGAGCCCATCATCGACTACTTTGAGGACTCGTGGGTGGGCAGGCCCATCCATGGTGGTGTCCAACACCATCCTCCCTTTCCCATCGAATTTTGGAACTGCCATGAATTCAGCAAGGCTGGGAAGGCACGTACCATCAATACGGTGGAGGGATGGCACCGTGCCTTCAGCTCCCTCATAGGTGTCTGTTACTCCACACTGTGGCACTTCATAGACATGCTCAAGAGTGAGCAGCGGCTTAGTGAGATCAGGATTGAACCATGTGTCTCCACATGCCATGCCACAGGGGGGGAAGAAGAAGTACAAAAACTCACCCCGGGGTATACAGGCCATTGTACAGGAGTATGGATCCTGTAGCAATTATGACTATCTGAAGGGCATTGCATTCAGCTATCAGTTCCAGGTGTGATGCCTGGACTGGTGTGCTGACATGACCGCTGGCTGGGCTGCTGATGTGACATTTGCATTGGGTGTGGGGATGTGCTGGTTGTGGGTGTGTGGGTGGGGCTGTGGGTGTGGTGCTGGGGACCTGGATCAGTGTCATGAGTAAAGGTGTATCTCACAACTGCTGTGCCTATGCTCATTTGTGGCCCCGCCGCTCCTGCAGCTTCCTTCTAGTCTGCACTGTTATGTCATGCATTCTTTTGTGGCAACTTTGGTCTGCCAAGCATTACTATGCCCTGCTTTCTTTTGCCCCCACTTTAATTTGTCCGCGATATTATGTTCGGTGATATTTTGTTCCACGATATTAACATCCGGAACCAGGGCGAACATTCTCCTGGACATCCTGGTGTGTTTTCCCTCTTTTCTTTCCACCCAGTCTGGAACACTGAGGAAGCTACATAACACGTGTGAATGCAATGGTGTTCACTCATGTTGGAGTGTGGCAACGCCCCCCCGTCTCGTCAGCTGCTGTGCATCGCCACCTGTGGTCACCCAGTTGGAGGCAGAGCTCAAACATCCACCCTCCTCCATGGTGGAGAGTATCCAGTGAGGTGCTCATCACATCTCCCCGGCCAGCCCTCTGATGATCAGGCTTGTTCCCAGACTGGATTGTCAGTGTCGTGAGCAGTAGCGCTACCGCCGCTCTATCAGGCTGGCCCTGGATTTGAAAAATTTCACCTACCTCATTCATGAGGTGAGGTCCAAAAATGGACATATTGAAAATTTGGGGTACAAATATTTAAAAATGAAAAAGTTATGAATAAAAGTTCAAAACGTGTTGAAATACATTAACCAGACTTAACTTATTTTCTCCAAACACAGTCACAGTTCCAGGTGGAGGACGTCTTTCCGATCGGAGAGTGGAGCAACATTATGGGACCAGTTTAGGTGAGTGAGTGTGTGTGGTGGGTGCTGAGTGGGGGGGCTTGGGGTGTGTGGGTGTGTGTGAGGGGGCAGAGTTCAACGAGGGATTTTCTTCTTTTAGGTTACAGGAAAAAGATCAATGTGCACATGCTGAGAGTGAGACACAGTAATTGAGTCTCCGTAACCCTAAAGCTTGGTGCCATCAACCCCTGTCAAGCTCCAAGACCGTGGCCCTTATTCAAAAAATGAGCTATCAACCGGCCTGGTAGAGCAGAGGACTGAGGCACTTAGTGCCTTACTTCTCCGCGCCAGCAGCCCAGGTTCGGGAACAGACTCGGGTCGTCGGGGGTTGGCTGGGGAGGGAGAGGTTTGAGGATCCGGAGGACTTTTCCCATCTCTTGGGGTGGGGAGGCCTGTCATCCCTGGGCTGTGCTGTCCCTAGGTGGAGGCCTGGAGGTAAAGCAGGTCAGGGAGGCAAAATAAGGGTGGGTCTATGGGGAACATCAGATTGGTGTGCCTCCATGCATGAGTCCAGTGCTCCACATTTGAGAGTGGGGTCAGAGAAACAGAAAAAGGAACATTGGCGGGCTTCATGAAGCCCAGCCCACCCATCTCTGCTCCCGTGCCTCCACTCTCAGTTCGACTCAGATGTGTGTATGGGGGAGGGGGGGATGGCCCTCCTCCTCTGGCCCTGCCATAAGAGGGCAACTCGTGGGGAGGAAAATCCAATCGGGTGCGCAGCTAAGTGAGGTGGTTCAGGTTCGCTGGCCTAGGGAGGCTGGGGACCAGGCTGATGCAGCCATCCCTTGGATGCAGGAGATAGAAAAACCTATACAGCAAAAAAAAAAAAATGAGGTAATGGCAGCAGGAGGATGGTCTGTTTGCAGCACACAGTAGTTTGATTTTTTTTTTCTATAGCTGGCAGGTGGTGCCATGGGCGAGCACTTTAGTTATACGGAGTGTGACTGAGTTAGTGAGGCAGGTTACTGACGCAGTTTTAGAGGGTTTACTGTTTGGGGCCGGGTAGGCTGTTGTGCTGGCTGGCAGCCGACTATGTGCCATGGCGTACCTAGTGTAAAGCTGGTCCTTTGGCGAATGTCTCAGCGCCCCCTCCCTCCTCAGCTGGTTGCCTAACAGACAACTGAAAAATAAAGTCACTTTTCTATCACAAAATAGGTTATTTAAGAAGTAAACCATCAGTTACTTTGATTTATTCCCTGTGTCCTGTGGGTCCCCACCATTGACCCTACTCTCTTACTCTGGATTAAGTAGATAAATTACATATTCCAAATAAATGTTTAGCAACTGACACAGACCTCTTCGGCTGGGCGCCATCTGACAAATGCTAACCGCATGTTCTGCTTTTGGTTTGCGTTTGTCACATGGTGTCTGGCTGAGGAGGTGAGAGAAGGGCTGTGTTGGGTGCCAAACATGCATATGGAATATGTAATTTATTTATGGACTCTGGAGTAAGAGGGTAGGGTTAGGCTGGGGACCCATCGGACATCAGGGAATAAATCTATGCTGCGTCCTGCATTTCTCTATTTCTGAAGCACAGATGCCGTGCCTCTGTTAGAAAATGTTACCGAATGCTCCATAGCTCAGACTGACTTGCTGTTTAGAAGTCCCCCCCTCCCCCCCCATGATTGCCTTTCTACTCCAATGTGTGTCCCTGCATTTGCTCTGTATCTCTGTTGGGCTTGTTTATTGTGTGGTTTATCCTCCCCTGCCCCCAACTACCGTGCTGTTCTCTAATTCTTTCTCTTCAGCTGGAACATTAAGGACAGGAGGTGGGTGAATTGGCTACTGACTGTACTAGAGTGAGAAAATGACAACAGGAGTCACTTTTCTCATCTAGAGAGTGATCCGAAGAAGGCTATGTGTGGCAGTGGGGATCTGTTGGTGTTTTTGTGTGAGCTGAAATTTCCATCACACCACTTGTGTGCAGTGGGAATTTCAAGCCACAACCTGAAAACAATTGGTCTTGCTGAGCTGGGCACCTAGGATTTGGGTGCACAGAAAAATATTTCGGCTTAATTAAAAACAGACACCAGAATCTAGCTAAAAGGATTCTGTTTAGCTAGGCTCAGGTGTGTTTTTAATTGATATTTATGTATTTTCTATGTTTTAGTTTAAAAAACAAAAACCAATATGATGGCCACTGGGCCCTGAACGCTTTCTCACCATCTGAAAATCAAGTATAGCATGAAAGCAAAATGCTTTCATGTCATAAACATTGTCATGTCACATCAGGTTATCCAAAAATCCTGGTCTGGCCTGCCGGTGCAGCTATAGCACTAACGCTCTTGATGCTGCCAACCTAGTTCAGGAATGAGCCCAGGCCACAGAGGGCCAGCAGAGGAGAGGTGAGTCAAGCATCCACTTAAGCGCTTCCATCTTGGGAGTGAGGGTGCATGGCTGCCAGTACACTACCGCCACCTGGGTGATCACAGGTGGAGGTTTTCTCAGCATCTTCGGATTAGGGTGGGGGGACCCCAATGAGGCTTCAGCACCTGCGCACATCTCCATGTGCAAGTGCATGTCATCCTTGGAGGGGAGAAAACCTGGAAAAATGCCACCTGTGGCAAGAGGACATCCACCTCACATCACAGGTCCTGCACGGCCTATCATGACACTCGCTCTCAACTGTACCCACCGAGTCTCTGCTGGGCTAAAAGAAGGGTGCACCCAGTGGCCCTGCCCTGGAGGATAAGCCAGAGTGTCTAGGGAGACAGAGGTAAGTCCCGGGAGGTGGATGACAGGGCTAGGTACAGGGACTGCACCGGAGGAGGGCCAGTCGGCTGTAGGGGATTAAGGTACATAATTCCAAAAGGTTATCCAAAAACCCTACTGAACATGCTCAGAAAAACAATTTAAAGGGACACAGTTGTTCGCTGATGTTTTTAGTGTCAAGCTAAAATGATATCTGCAGCTCATGTTAGTTGATAGCCTCCCATATGAAATGCCATCAGAACAAAAAAAGATTTTTCTTTGATTTTCTTACTTTACTCAGCTTCCCGACTTGACATACCGCTCTGAAATGCGCATGACCAATGTGGCACCGGCTTCGGAAAACTCATCCATTGGACAAGTCTGACCTTTTAAAGTACTAGGAGTCAAGATATGTGCTGATAGTGGCCAGTGTCCTGAATGCTCCTGAAAGTTACTAATTTATCCAAACGAATACTGCAACATAATTAATTTGAAATTTGAAATGTAAAGCCATGACTCTGGGCATGTGCATTAGCTAATTAGCATTAGTTAATTTTAATTAATAAAGATATTTTCTGCAATAGAGTCCCTCTACTGCTGGCATTGGCTGTAGAGGATACTGGTTATGCTGTGTCACTGTGTTTTTTTTTTTTTGTATGTCAACTCATTTTATTATATAAAATAAAAACACTTTAGCCGGCCCAGTGGTGCAGAGGGCTGAGGCATCTAGTCTTGCCTCTCATCACGCCGGTGACCTGGGTTTGGGAAAGACCTGGGGTTGTCGGTGAGCTGGCGGGGGGGTAGGGCAAGGAGCAAGATTGACCTCTCCTGGGGTGGACGCTGTCCCTCCCGTAGTTCCATCACCACCAGGTGGAGGTCCGGTGGTGGTACAGGCGGAGAGGGCAGCTAGCAGGATGGGGTGCTCTGCCGCACCCGGCAAGTGCATGCCTCCACATGTGTATGTTCAGCACCCTGGATGCACGCTGGAAGGGTGAAAAAGGGGAAACAACACTGAAAACTGTAAATAAAAAAAATAAAAAATTCTGATTTGGTAGTATTAAAGAGCAGCTGACCACTTCAGGAGAACATTAACAAAATATAATATTTAGATAAAGTTCAGCTTGTATTTCACATTAGTTCTTTATCTCCCCAATTATTTATTCCTAAAGTCAATAGCATGAAAGCAGGATTTTTGCTCCTGAAGAGTTCATCTATTTCTGTTGCTGTGTCCCTACCTGAGGTCATAATGCACTGGTTTGTGACATTACAGTTACTTTCATGGCAACAGATTGTGATGTCACAACAGAGCATTATGGTTTGAAGTAGGGAGTAAGCTATAGAGGCAGATTAACTTTAAAGTAACTGTAAGGGATAAAAATCATGTATTCATGCACATTCCCTCAGTAATAAATAATGGGGAGGAGAAATCTAGAATATATATGGAATGCAAGCAGAATTTTACCTACTTTTATTATGTTTTTCAAAGTTTTCTTTTATGTGTCAGTAGCTCTTTAAGACTGGCCTGTTTCATATTGAGTTTTCCTGCTCCTGTCTTTTTGTTTTAATAGCCTCGTCTTGTTTGTGGAGTGAGGGAAGAGTGATTGTGATACAGTAGCACTGGCTCCAGTAGGAGCCCAGTAGTACTTTCTTAAATTTGTCTCCTGCAGATGGAGATGCACTGCTGGCTTTTTATTTATTTTTAATTTTTTTTAGGTTTTTAACCAGGAGTAGCACACTAAGCTGAAAGCTTTTTTACAGGTGCGACCTGGGAGCACAGGGAAGTTAAGTGACTTGCTCAGGGTCACACAGTATGCAGGTGGAAGCTGTGGGATTCAAACCCAGGTCTGGTCTGCTGGATGTCACCAGATTTGCAGCTTAGATCCTTAAACCACTGCGCTATACTGCCTCCATACTATACATGCGCTTATACTGGCTTGACAGCGGGCAGGCGAGTGACTGGAATAAGGGAGTGCAAGACCACAGTCGGGAGAGCGACACTGTTGCAAATGAGCATGGTTTTGGAAGGATGCTCAATTGCTGTCTTTCTTTCTTCTTCTGACTGCATAGCAATGTGTTGATTGTTTCTTTCTTTCTTTTTTATTAAGTAATATTCTAGGAGCGTGGATATGTTGTTCATCCACACTCTCTGGCATGTCCCTTTCCCCTTTAAATCTCACTGGAAAGTCTTCAAGCTGACTCCTCCCACCCACCCGGGTGGTAAATACCTCGGCTCCGCCCCATGATGCCAGATCTTCCTTTCCGCTGGAAGATTCAGGTTCCCTCGTGCTACCTCAGCATTTCGCAGACCCTGGATTCTCAACATCAATTTTCACCGCTGCTTTCTTTAAAACTCATCAGAGTTTACGACTCCGATCCTAGCGCATTGGACATGGAGGTCAAATCGTCCCCCGGATATTGCTGGTGTTCTTGTGGCCAAAAAATGTTGCGCACCGATCCCCACCTCTCGTGTGTCTATTGCTTAGGTGTGGTACATGACACCTCCGCTTGCACCATCTGTCTGGCCTTCCATCCTAACATCCTGGACGACCGCAAGGCATGCCTCAAATTGGGGAAACCGGAGCTTCGCAATTCACTGGTGAAATCGAAGGAGGCAAGGTGGGTGGTTTCCGCGGCTGTGGGATCCGCCGAACAGCTGGATCAGATGGCAGTTTTCGAAGAGGAAGCTGCCCAAGCTTCTGTCAGTCGAAGCTTTTTCATACGTCTCAACCTTGGCTCTACTTTTGCCAGTTCCTTTCGGGAGTTGTGCCAGTCTCTCCCCACCAGGGGTGAGGTGCCCTCGGCTCGCACTCCTCCCATCCTCAGAAGAGGGACAAGGAATCCAAGTCTTCTTCCTCCAGAAGGAGACGTTCCTGGGACCGAGAGAGGTCCGAGTCCCAGGAACATGCGGTCTCGACTTCGGTCGAGATCGCTTCCTTGGTCACTGGCTTTTTGGACCTTCCATCCAGCCAAGGCACCAAGACCGAGGAAACGGCTGAACCGGCCAAGATCACTCTCGACCCAATCGAGCTGTTGTCAATGACTCCTTGGAAAGGACGCCTGCCCTTTTCTTCCCCGACGAGGAGACCCTGCCCTTGGGTGTCCCAATCGAGGGAAAGGTGTCGGAACCTCGGTTCTCTCCGACCCCGGTGTCTCCCGATTGAACAAGCTGACCCCATCAGTCTCGATCGAGGACCAGGACCCCTTCGTTAAAAAAAACGAAGAAAGGTCACAAACACTCTAGAAAGAGGCGTCGCCATCGATCTACATCCTCCTCGGATGAGGAGAGACTTCGACGGAAACTCCGTCGACGCTATGAGGATCTCATGTGGTAACAGCTGATTCTGACTGGTCAAAACCTGGCTCCACCGGCAACACCGGCCATTACTTGGCCCCCGCCTCTCAGGCCGATGCCGACCCCTCTGGAACTGAAGGCTTCGGGGCCGACATGTATTCCGGCTCAGCTTATTTCGGTCTCCCCACCGATTTTGGTGGAACCACCACTTAAGCAGCCTCAGGGAGGGATTCCCTCGAAAGAGGACTGGACAGACACTGGGCTGCCCCGTCATCTGTCCATCACTGTTGTCCCCGATCGCCCTCAGTGCATCGAGGGAGACATAGGCGGGAGACCATTATATCTCGACTCTTCGGACTCGGATACCACTGGGTTGCACTCGCATCCGGGGGATGACGAGTCCTCAGTGGCAGGTTTGGAGGAAGGTCCTTCCTCCTTTTAGGGCATTCTCCGCCTGATTTCAGAATCTACTGGAATGCCCTTGGAGTCTATCCAAAAGAAGGCGGAATACCCCCTCATGGATATCCTCAAACCGGGGGATACTCCGATGGAGGCCTTTCCAGTGGCTGAAGCCATTGTTGGCCCAGTCCGTGAGCTATGGCAGCGTCCTGCCTCCTGTCCAGCTCCATCTGCCCACATGGCCCGCAAGTATACAGTGCCCATGTGGTTCCTGGCAGGGTTCACAGAGCATCCCTCGGCCGAAAGCCTTGTGACTGCTTCTGTGTTTAGACGCACTGGTAGCTCAGCCGACACTGACCACCCTCCGGACAAGGAGTCCAAGAACATGGATCATTCTGCCCCAAAGGTTTGTGCAGCCTCATCCTTAGGCCTTCGCAGGCCAGCTCGGCTGTGATCATGGCACACTTCTCTCATACCCTCTTAGGGTCATTAGATGAAGTCCTCCCTCATCTCCCAGCGGACATGCAAACCATGGTGAAGCAAGCCCGTGATCAGGGCCATGCTGTTGCAAAATAGCAGCTCCAGACAGCCCTGGACATTGAAGATTCCTGTGCCCAATCCTTAGCAGCCGCAGTGGCCACTTGCCGCAGGGCCTGGCTGAGGTTATCCTCCTTTCCGGCAGATACTCAGTACA
This sequence comes from Neoceratodus forsteri, assembly GCA_016271365.2. Taxonomy (NCBI): domain Eukaryota; kingdom Metazoa; phylum Chordata; order Ceratodontiformes; family Ceratodontidae; genus Neoceratodus; species Neoceratodus forsteri. The sequence continues at coordinate 74,940,661 of CM057452.1, forward strand.
AGTTAGCTGATGTGCCCTTCCTTGGCACCGATCTCTTTGGTCCGGGAATGACTGGTCACCTCCAGCGCATAGAGTAGTCCAGTGCCACCTTGGATGCTACCTCTGTGAAGGGTTCTTCGGGCAAGAACCAGCAGATGCGCAAGAAGAAGTCTTTTTGCAAGTCTTCCCCTGCGGTTAGGCAGCCCTCCTTTCAAGGAGGCCAGCATCAACAGCAGCAGCAGGCTCAAGCTTGGCACCCCAGGCCCAAGCAGGGTCCCCAACGGCCCCGTAAAGGAGGCTGAGGTGCTGGTCCAGGAGCCTCCTCCTCCTCTAAGCCTGCTCAGAGACGGGTCGGGGGTTGCCACCCCTACACCCGTCATGCCAGCTCTGGGTCCTCCCATGGGGGACCGACTCCATCACTTTCTTTCTGCCTGGTCCAGTATCACTTCGGACAGGTGGGTTCTGGAAGTGGTCGGTCAGGGACTGCCTCTGGAATTCGAGCAGTACCCTCCCAGCTGAGCCCATTCCCCTCAGGAGGAAAGGATCTCAGCTTGCACTCAGTCTGCCCTTCGGGATGACATTGCTCAGCTCCCCTGCAAGGAGGCGGTAGCTCCAGTGCCGGATCCTCCTACAGACCCAGGCTTCGTGTCCAGGTACTCACTGATGCCCAAGCGGGTGGTGCCCCATTCTAGATCTCCATGACCTGAATCAATATCTCAGGTCTTGCACCTTCCAGATGGTAACTCTGAACCAGATCATACCATCCCTGGAGCGAAACATGTGGTTCTGTTCACTGGATCTACAGGAGGCGTTCTTTCACATCCAAATCCGTCTGTCCCACCAGCGGTTCCTCCACTTCAGGGTCGAGGGATCCTGTATGAGTTCTGAGCCATGCCGTTCGGCCTGTCATCGGCCCCACTGGTCTTCACCAAGTGCATTGCAGTGGTGGCAGCCCATCTTCGGCATCGAGGAGTTCGGATATACCCTTATCTCGACGACTGGCTCTTGGCAGGTTCCTCCCTCCAGGAGTTGGAGAGGTCCAGGGATTTGGCCTTCTGAACCTGCTCCCAACTCAGCCTCCTGATCAACGAGGCCAAGTCAGAACTCGTGCCCTCTCAGATGATGGGCTTCATCAGGGCAGAGCTCGACTCTCGTCAAACCAGAGCTCAGCTCCCGGCGGACAGGGCGGAGGTTCTCTCCTCCTTTGCCCGATCATTTCTGGTTGGGCACTTGCACCCTGCCCGGGACTTTCTGCACCTTCTGGGCTACATGGCGGCATGCACTCGGTGGTCTGTTGGGCCAGGTGGCACATGCTCCCTCCAATGGGAGCTGACCGCCAGTGGACTCCAATGTTATGGTCATTTTGACCAGCTGATCACTGTAACCTAGAAGATGGGATGCTCTCCAATGGTGGACCATCCCAGACTGGTTGCAGGAAGGAATACCATTTGTCTGCCTCGAGCCGATGGTCGTCCTGACGACCGATGCCTCTCTCATGGGCTGGGGAGCCCACATGGGGGACAGCAGGGCCCATGGGTTCTGGACCACCGAGGAGTCCCGATGCCACATCAACCTGTTGGAGCTCAGAGCAGTCAGACTGGCCCTGTCAGCTTTTGCTCCTCAGGTCCAGGGTCAAGTGGTTCAAATCCAGACGGACAATACCACGACCATGTACTACCTCAACAAACAGGGCAGCACGCACTCCCGTCTGCTATGCAAGGAGGCGCTCCAAATCTGGACCTCGTCAGCCTGTTGGAGGCGGAGCTCTAGCCATCCATGTGGCAGGAGTCTTGAACCAACTGGCGGATGCTCAGCCACTTAGGCCAGACGTCCCATGGGTGGTCTCCTCCATCCAGAGAGAAGTTACAATCTGTTCTCCCATTGGGGCAAACCATTGGTGGACCTATTTGCCTCCAGGGAGAACACCATGCTGAGCCTGTACCATGCCCCCCCTCAGCAGGGCTCGCTGCAGGGGGATGCCTTCTCGAGGCCGTGGACCCCAGGCCTCCTCTACGCCTTCCCTCCATTTCCCTCGATCCACAAGGTGTTACTCAAGGTGAGGAGGGACAAGGCAAAGGTGATCCTGGTAGCCCCAGATTGGTCCCGCCAGTTTTGGTATCCAGATCTCCTCAGCCTCAGCTGCAGGGCCCCAGAGCGGCTTTGTACACACCGGACCTGATATCATTGAACCAGGGAAGGTATTACATCTGACCTTCAATCCTTGCACCTCACAGCCTGGTACCTGAGTGGCTAGAGTTCCGGCCTGGGTCTTTCCGAGGATGTCTACACCGTGGTGGAGGCATCTCGTAGTGAATCGACCAGGAATGTTATGCCTTCAAATGGAAAAGATTCTCCATTTGGTGTCAGGACAAGGGCCTGGACCCTTTGTCCTGTCCAGTGGCTAACATTCTTGACTACCTTTGGTCTCTCTCTCCAAAGGGGGTCTATGGTCATCGACCCTTAGGGTGCACCTAGCAGCCATCTCTGCTTACCGGGCATGGGTCGGTCAGCCAACATTGGCGCAGGAGACAGTGGTCAGGTGCTTTTCAAAGGCCTGGATCACATATCCCCTCGGTCCATGAACCTCATCCTCCGTGGGATCTACTGCTGGTACTGGCAAAGCTCATGGGCAAGCCTATCTGAGACCAATGCACAAGTGTGCCTTGTCACACTTGTGGAAGACGGCCTCCTGGTGGCTGTCAACATCTGCCAGAAGGACAGGGAGCTCCAGGCACCTCGTGGACCCCCCTCCATCTGGTCTTCCACAGGGACAAGGTTGTCATGCGCCCCCACCTGTAATTCCTTCCGAAGGTGGTGTCAGAGTTTCACCCTAACCAGGTGTTAACTCTGCCGGTGTACTACACTAATTACACCTCGGAGGCTGAATACAGGCTTCATACTTTGGACCTGAGATGTGCTCTCTCCTATTATAAGGAGAGGATGGCGGAAATTCGGGGAGAGGTTCACCAGCTGTTTGTCTCCTACGCTGAAGCCGCTTCTGGCAGATCTACACCGAAGAGATGGATTACATCATGCGTTAGCCTCTGCTATGAGTTGGTGGGCAAGGAGCCTCCCAGGGGGATAAGAGCTCATTCTACCCACCATACTGCTGCATCGGTGGCTGCTTCCAGGGACATCCCCATTCAGGAGATCTGTCAGGCTGCTACCTGGAAGTCAGCAAACACCTTCATTACCCATTACCACATCGACCTTGAGTCACGTGGGGACGTTGGTTTTGGGGCCTCAGTTCTCCAATCTCTGCTCCCTAAGTAGGGGTGTGCGCCTTGCCTCCCTCCTCCAAGAGAACTGCTAGGAGTCTGCCAAAGAGTGTGGATGAACAACATATCCACGATCCTAGAAAAACAGGTTATTCACCTGTAACAGTAGTTCTAGGAGTGGTATATGTTTTTCATCCACACTGACCCACCAGACCTCCCCGGCTGTGGACGCACAAACCTGGCTTCCAGCGGGCTAAGATCTGGCATCATGGGGTGAACCGAGGGTTATACCACCTGGGTGGGTGGGAGGAGCCAGCTTGAAGGCGAGATTTAAAGGGGAACGGGACATGCCAGAGAGTGTGGATGAACAACATATACCACTCCTAGAACTACTGTTACAGGTGAGTAACCTGTTCTTATTCAGCTTACAGAGAGGAAGGGACAGTAATTGTGTCGGGCAGATTGCAGTATCTGAGGAGGCAGGCAGGATGGTATGGCAGGGATCACTCGGCAGCAGGATGCTTAGGACACAGAGGTATTTTTCTTTTTTTTTGTGTGTTATTTATCTCCCCTGCGACTCCCCTACTTCTCCTTCAGGCCAATTGCCAAGGACACTCACCTTTCACTTGTCTCCTCTGCTGACCCTGACCCCACATTGCAGCCACCTCTGGGTAACCCGATGTAACCCTTGCATCGGGTGGGTCCTCCTCTTCCGAGGAGAAATGGCCTATCGGCCCAGGCATTGGTCCTGGATGCTGCTGTAGCCGGGTTGGCTGTCGCGGAGCTCAAGGGGGCACTGGTTCGGGCAGCCATCATCTGGTAGGAGGAGATGCCATTTTCAGTTTTCCTCCGATTTCCCCTAGTCGTGCTGCCTCTGAGCTTCCCCTGGTCTCCACTGGGGGCTGTTACAGAGCAACGCCGATCCCCAACCCACCCCAGGAGAGGAGAGCAGTCCTCCGGATGCTCAGTCCTACTCCTTCCACTGCCAACCCTCCGGGCTCGAGTCCGTTCCCGAATCCGGATCACCGGTTTGGTGTGAGGTAAGGCGCCAGTGCCTCAGCCCTCTGCACCACCGGGCCAGCTAAAGGTATTTTTTTAAACTATTGCAAAATGAGTCAAGCAAGGTGGAGCAGGGCCACTAGTTCTGGAGCACATGCATGCCTCCATGTGCATGCATGACAGTGTCTGCCGAGCCTGGGGGACTTAGAGAGGGATAACCAGAAAATCCTATGTCCCCCCCACTGCTGAACATAACAGCCATCGGTGCCGAGCTGGAGTCTGGCTTCCATATCAGAGGGAGATTGGCTGGTGGTGAACAAGACGGTATCGTCAGCGTACATATGGATGTGGGAGGAGGAGCAAGCTGACGGTAAGTCGTTTAGGAATATAGAGAACAGGAGGGGGCCCAACAATGATCCCTGAGGCACTCCAGTATGTATGTGATGTGCAGGAAGTTGGAGTTGGTGATCTGATTGCATCCACCCAGTGAGGTAGGCCCTGAACCAGTTAGTAGCAGAGGAATAGAGGCCAGCTGCAGAGAGGGAATAGAGAAGCAGGGTGTGGGAAATCATGTTGAAGGCCTTGGCAAGGTGGACAAAGATGGCGGAGATGATCAAGCCATTGTCCATTCCAGTGAGAATGGTATCAGTGATCCTGAGTAAGGAGACACAGATTGGAACGGAGTGAAGAAGTTGGAATCAGAGAGGAAGGAGAAGATCTGAGAGAGGACAAGATGTTCCAGGAGTTTAGCAAAGGTAGGGAGCAGGGAAATGAGATGATTTTATTTATTTAGTTTAGTGTTTACTGGTGGTGTGCCAGCCAAAATATTTGACTATTTTCAGACACGACCCAGGAAGTTACACAGTTTGAAGGTACAACAGAAATACAAAAATATAAAGCATTTACACATTACTAGAACACGTAAACAAAGTCTGGAAATACAGTTGCGGTTCCATGATACACTGGGATGTAAATGATCAGCAACAAGTACAACATTAATATAGGGATAGCATAAAGGTAAGACAAGTGCATGAGACATCAGGTAAGAGCAGCCTAGGTAGTGGCACGATGATGCTATATGTACTAAGTGGAGTGTTAGGAGGGTCTAAACATTCAGAGAAGGGGAGCGAAATAAAAGACAGAAGTTAGGGGGTTTAAAGAATGAGCACATGTCAGTTGCCGATAGAAACGTGCAAAGTTCTTTTTTTAAAGACAGCATGGGAGAGTGCCAGATGAGCAGATAAGGGAAAGGAATGTCAGAGCTGAGGAGCATTTTGGGAGAACGCTTGGTCCCTTTTGAGGTTTTGCAACTGGGAATATGGAGAGATTTATCTACCAAACGTAGGCCATAAGAGGATTTAATGGAGTCAAAGAAAAGTAAGCATAGAGTAATGGGGCTAGACCTCGCGACATTGTCAACTAGAGAGCCTACGTCAAGGAGCCTTGGAGCAGAAGGGGATAGCCAGTTGAGATCTGCATAGAGTTGGCAGTGATGTTTGAGCCGGGGGAATGAGAAGGCATACTGGCAAATATTGTTATAGGTGGTATCTCAATGCAGGAGCGTGGTCTTTGGAACAGCAGCATGTGTAGCGACACTGTAGGTAAGGGCTGGGAGTAATATACCACGGGCAATAGCCAGCCTAGCCAAAGTGGTAACAGCATTGCAAGTCTAGTATGCAATGCCCAGCTTTGAGTTTATAGACTTGCACGTGGATTGTATCTGGAGGTTGAAGTCAAGGGACTGATCCAGGAATACTCCCAGGTATTTGAAGGAGAAAACAGAGGCAATAGGGGAGTCGTTTGAGGTTGAAACCTTAAAATAGGTCTGACCTTGTTTAAGCTTTGTGGCAATCCCAAATAACATGGATTGAGTCTTTGGTTCATTAAGAACTAATCTGGCCGGCCCATCGGCACAGCGGTAGCGCTACCGCTCATGACGCTGGTGACCCGGGTTCAGGAACGAGCCCGGGGAGGTGGAGGGCTGGCCAGGGGAGAAAACTGAGCGCCAGTGGACAGCTCACCTTCTCCAGGGAGGGAGGGAGGGACAACGGTCGGTGCTTGACTGACCCCAGGTGGAGGCCTGGGGCACAGCAAGGGCCTGGCCAATCCAGGAGGGTTGGGCATGCCAGACATTGGTGGAGCTCCGCCTTGACGTCAGGGTGCATGGCACGCCCAGAAAACAGGAAAAACACCTCCATCGCTCTGGGTAGATGTAGCGCCAGCGCAGACCTCAATGGTCCCCTGCCTGTCCCACGCGGTGGCCCCAACCAAGTGATGTTAGTTTGGGGTGCTTGGGCCCCACCTCATCCCCGCCTGGGGCAGAAATCCAAGGCTACATGGGGGGACCACCGCAGGGCTCCAGGCATGGAAGGAACCGAGGCAGATGCCAGGCGCCCCTGAAGGAGCGGAGTGTAGGGGTGTGGGAAGGCGGAAAATAGCAAGTGCAAAAAAAAAAAAAAAGAAAGAACTAATCTGTGGTAAGAGAAGCAGGCTTGGATGTTTTGAAAGTCAGAGGAGAGCCATACATTTATGTCAGAGTTTTTGAACTGGTGTAAATTACTATGTCATCTGCATAGAATATGGATGAGCAGGATATGAGACCAGCGGTTATACTATTCATAAATATTGAGAAAAGGAGAGGCCCCAGAATAGAGCCCTGGGGCACCTCAACATTCACTGTTGCTAGGCCTGAGAGGGTGGAGTTGTATTTTACAACTTGGGCCCTGTCAGTCAGATAACTTCTGAACCAGGCCACTACCGGTGGTGAGAATCCCATAGAGTGTAGGGTGGTTAAGAGGATGCGGTGGTCAACTAGATCAAAAGCTTTGGTCATGCCTATGAAAACAGATCCAGTGAGAAGGCCTGAGTCCATAGCAGAAAGTGTGTCTGTGGTGAATTTAACCAGGGCAGTGGATGTGCTATGGCCCTTACGGAAACCATGTTGGGGATCCATAAGGAGGTTATTTTCGAGCAGGAAGTCAATGGTTTGAACAGCAACTAGTTTCTCAAGAATTTTGCTTAGGATTGACGGGATAGCAATGGGTTTGTAATTTGATGGATCTTTCGGGTTACCTTTTTTTAAATACTGGCGAGACCCTGGCATTCCTGTTTTCTTTCACGCTGCCTTTGTCAGCCAGCTGATAAAACCAGTGGGAAGGAAATCACTTTTAATGAAATCACTTTCAGTTTCCTTCAGTTTGAAGGAAATCACTTTCACTCAAACTGCTAATGCAAAAAAAAGCCTTATTCCTAGAATGTTCATCTTTTGACTGAGCATGCTCAGAAAATAGCATACCTTTTAACTTATATTTTAAAAACTATATAAGGTAAAAACTTCAGACTTGTGAAAGCATGTACATTGGGACAGACTTTCAAACCTGAAAGTTTCAGCTTTTAAAAAAAGCCTCTTAATTTGGGTGAATTTTAACATTTTTGCACCTCTGTTACATTGCCCCCAGGAATCGACTGACACAAAATTTTCAGGATCTGAAGACCCAGGCCCAGACTCTATACCTAGCATCTTGGTTGAATGGGGGCAGAGTTATGAAGGTGCAAAAATCGGGGTTTAACATTAAAATGCACACCCAACCTATGCCTGTGTAACTCTCCACCACCCAAGCTGCAAAAGGATAAGATCAAACAAGCAAACTCAAACAGCCATCATCAGGTAAGACAAACAACATACAACTGTTTCCAGGTGACACACATGCAGTAGCACTAATGTGCTACCTTTGTGGATTTGCATCTGTGGTTACAGAAGCAGAGACCCCACATGGGTCTGTGCTTCTGCTGCCACACCTGTGTGTTTATGTCATACAGCATGCATGAGTACCTGTAGCTATAGAAGCGCAGGTCCCATGGGGGCCTGCGCTTCTGCAGACAGAAGTACTGTTGCAATGTGGGTATCATAGCTTCAGCAGCAGATCTGGAAAATTTTCAAGGTGGTGGGAGTTTGGTCTAAGGGGTAGCACTGCCCCCAGAAAAGTAAAATATTGACTTTTAAAGCTCAGATTTGGTTAAGACAGCTACTTTTGCTGTCCTAAGGGTGTAGCAGGTGTTAACTCATTACATAGCTGGATCTGCTACTGCATGTTTTTTCTATACGCAGCTTTGTAAGTGCAGGCCCCACAACCAGAAATTGGTGTGTATGTCTTACACCTGTAGCTGAAGAGGTGCAGGCCTCTCACTGTGAAGTCCATCTTCTTCCAAGTTGTGTGCAGGAGTGCTTGGAAACAACTGAGAAGCTGCGTGGAATATACTATTTTGGACAAATTATCTGTAACTAAACTCTCTCTCTCTTGCTTACATCTGAGAGAAGTTTTCCTCACTTTTAAAGTGGCATTGCTTGGTATTTGTTTTAGTTTTTAATTCAGAAAGGGTTTTTTAAACTGCTTATCTTCTGCATATTTGATTTTCCTTTGTGGCTAACTGGACTGATTACTAGAATTTGGTGAGAATCTGCATCAATATATTTTGCAACTTTTGGTGGGTTGTGTGATTCAAAATAACAAAAGCTGAAGGTTGTAACTGGATGCCAAACATAGCCTGAGGTGGGGGTAATTGTCTTCACAAGTCAGAGCTCAGCATCATAGCCATTTGTCTAGCTAGACCATTTGTCAGCATTATTCAATTACTATAAACTAGTAGTGTGATCCTGTGTGAGGCAGAAGTCCATCTTCTTCCAAGTTGTCTACACAAGTGCTTGGAAACAACTGAGAAGCTGCGTGGAATATACTATTTTGGACAAATTATCTGTAACTAAACTCTCTCTCTCTTGCTTACATCTGAGAGAAGTTTCCTCACTTTTAAAGTGGCATTGCTTGGTATTTGTTTTAGTTTTTAATTCAGAAAGGTTTTTTTTAAAACTGCTTATCTTCTGCATATTTGATTTTCCTTTGTGGCTAACTGGACTGATTACTAGAATTGTGTGAGAATCTGCATCAATATATTTTGCAACTTTTGGTGGGGTTGTGTGATTCAAAATAGCAAAAGCTGCAGGTTGTAACTGGATGCCAAACATAGCCTGAGGTGGGGTAATTGTCTTCACAAGTCAGAGCTCAGCATCATAGCCATTTGTCTAGCTAGACCATTTGTCAGCATTATTCAATTACTATAAACTAGTGGTGTGATCCTGTGTGAGGCAGAAGTCCATCTTCTTCCAAGTTGTGTGCAGGAGTGCTTGGAAACAACTGAGAAGCTGCATGGAATATACTATTTTGGACAAATTATCTATAACTAAACTCTCTCTCTCTCTTGCTTACATCTGAGAGAAGTTTTCCTCACTTTTAAAGTGGCATTGCTTGGTAATTGTTTTAGTTTTTAATTCAGAAAGGGTTTTATTAAAACTGCTTATCTTCTGCATATTTGATTTTCCTTTGTGGCTAGCTGGACTGATTACTAGAATTCGGTGAGAATCTGCATCAATATATTTTGCAACTTTTGGTGGGGTTGTGTGATTCAAAATAGCAAAAGCTGCAGGTTGTAACTGGATGCCAAACATAGCCTGAGGTGGGGGTAATTGTCTTCACAAGTCAGAGCTCAGCATCATAGCCATTTGTCTAGCTAGACCATCTGTCAGCATTATTCAATTACTATAAGCTAGTAGTGTGATCCTGTGTGAGGCAGAAGTCCATCTTCTTCCAAGTTGTGTACACGAGTGCTTGGAAACAACTGAGAAGCTGCATGGAATACACTATTTTGGACGAATTATCTGTAACTAAACTCTCTCTCTCTTACTTACACCTGAGAGAAGTTTTCCTCACTTTTAAAGTGGCATTGCTTGTTATTTGTTTTAGTTTTTAATTCAGAAAGGGTTTTTTTAAAACTGCTTATCTTGTCAGCATCCTCAGAAGGGCTGAAATAACTGCATATTTGATTTTCCTTTGTGGCTAACAAACCACCAGGCTGTTTTGGGGCTGGAGGTTTTACCTGTGTCTGACTTGGATGTCTGGATTTTCTCTGTTTGATTAGCAGGGTACTTTCTCTGTCAAATTGTTGTGTGGGTATCTTGCTGACAGGAAGGCACTCATATGTGATGGGTGAGAGCTTTTAGTGGATTGTTTTGTGTGGACACAGTTTAGGCCCAACCCTTCCACCCCTCACCCCACCCACCCCTGGAAATAGTTCCTTTATACCTGAGGTTCTGACATCATTTCCTCTAGTGCAAGGTGCATTTCACTGTCATATCCTCTCTAGCACACTGCACTGATAATATAAGCATACCGTTGTATAATATATATATATATTTCTATATAATCAAATCACAGCACACACACACACAAATACAATAAAAAAACTAGATAAACATGTGGGGAGTAGTGCAATGTAATGGCTGGGGGGCAGCAGTCTTCCGGGAGTCTTTCTGGAGGCTGAGATGCTGCCCTATTTGCAGACAACTATCTGCCCTGAGGGAGGAAGTTGCCCGTCTTCAGGCCGCACTGGACAGTAGCAAGGAAACCTTCCCCCAGGCCACACTGGACAGTAGAAAGGGAACCTCCCCCATCCAGGGAGCACTAGCGCCACCACCACTACCTCAGAGGTTGCGAAGAAAGCACAGCAGTTGGACCACAGTGGGCTCAGGGAGGGTGAGGAGGGTGGAACAGAGGCACACCCAGTCAATTGTTCCACTTCACAATCCATACACCATTCTGGATGAGCATAGCTCCCCTATGGATGCACCCATGAAGACTGATGATAACTGTCAAAGGGAGGCCCACAGAAAGGAGGCAGAGGGACACCAAAGGGAAAGGAAGCAGCTCCTGGTGGGGACTCAATTATTAGGGTGATAGAACTGGGGGAGCTGGGAAAATGAAGCAAGGTGCCTGCCTGGTGCCATGGCTTGAGGGACAGGAAGCATCCTCAGGATCACGAGAACAGCTGCAAGGATTCCGAGCTGGACGTAATTGTCCACCTAGGGACAAATGACTTGGCTCATCATGAGATTAGAGCAGTGCAGGAGGACATTGCAGAGTTGAGGAGGGACCTAAGATGAGTAGAACACACAGTATCCTTCTCAGAGGTGCTGCCTGTCAAAAGCATGGGGAGGCGGGAGTGTGGCACCATGCAGTTTAATGAATGGTTGAAAAAATGGTGCGGAGCACAGGGGTTTAGCTTCATTGGGGACTGGGGTTCCACCTGGAGGACACCAGCCTATACTGGCAGGATGGTCTGCATCTGTCCAGGAAGGGAACAAGTCTTTTGAGCAATCGGTTTAAATGCTTCATTGGCAAGCTTTTAAACTAGTCAAAGGGGGAGGCACTGACAATCAGCAGGAAAATCCCAGCCTCTCCCTACAAAACAGGGTACTAAATGAGAAAAAGACTGAGGTCAAATGGTCAGTGGGGGATGCTGCAACGGAAGGTAAAGCCATCAAAAAATGGAGAGCAATGAGTACTAATGCCCGTAGTCTGGGTAACAAGCTTCCTGAATTAGTGGCCTTGATGGAGGAGGAACATCTGGATATCGTGGTCTCACAGAAACATGGTACACACAAAACCATGACTGGGACATAAACATACCAGGATACACTGTTTACAGGAGGGACAGGGAGGTAAAAGAGGAGGAGGAGTAGTTCTTTACATAAGGGAAGGAATAAAAGCAACAGAACAAAAAGGTAAACAGGAGGAGAAGAAGCACTGTGGGTAAATTTGGAGACAGGCAATGGCACCACAATACTATTGGGTTGTATAAGACCTCTTAGGGGAGGAAATGGACCGAAATGATAGAAAGTATACTTAGAATGGCAGAAAAAGGGAGATATTGCTGATGGGTGATCTGAATATGCCAGATGTTAACTGGAGTGCAGTTGCAGCTGCCACTCGAAGAGTGCAGTTATTCTAGATGCCCTACAGGGGCATGCCTAGACAACTAGTACTGGAGCCCACTCGAGAGGGGCAATATTAGACTTGATTCTCTCAAATGGAGATGGTGAGAGGATTACAGATGTAAAGTGGGTAGCCATCTGGGAACTAGCGACCATCGAACAGTATGGTTCACAATAAACACAGCAATAGAGTCAAGCCATACAAAGACAAAAGTACTGGACTTTAGGAGGGCTGACTTTGCCAAAATGGGTGAGTGCCTAAGGAATGCAGTAGCAAATGGGCAGGAAGGAGGGGTGGAAGAACAATAGGGAATAATAAAAACTGCCATCACAGAGGTAACGAGCCTTTGTGTGAAGCAAATAAACAAAACAAGACGATGTAAGAAACCACCATGGTTCTCAAAGAAAGTGGCAGTGAAGGTTCAAGAGAAAAAGAAAGCATTCAGGAAGTACAAGGAATCGCAGAAGGAGCAGGACAGAGAACTGTATCAGTTAAAGCAAAAGGAGGCTGGGAAGGCAGTCAGAACAGCAAAGGCCCAAACCGAGGAAAAGATAGCCAACTCAGTTAAGAAGGGATAAAACCTTTATAGGTACATCAGGAGCGAAGGAAGACCAAGGAGGGATATTGAGGCTTAATAAAGGGAGGAGGGTGGGCAGAGGAGACTGTGAAAAGGCAGAGATACTAAAATATTTTTGCTCAGTATTTACAAAGGAAGAGGGAGGTACATAAAACAAACAGTAGTAACACTCTGGATACAGAAGTTGATACCGCCCATTTACAGAAGAAAGGGTTCTGAAAGAACTCTTAAAACTGAAGGTGGACAAAGCAATGGGGCCTGATGGGATTCATCCCAGAATTCTAAAGAACTAAGGGTAGAACTAGTGACACCACTGACTACCCTTTTTAACAAATCATGGGAGGATGGGGTGGTACCCGAGGACTGGAGGAGGGCAGATGTGATTCCCCTTCACAAAAGTGGGAGCAAGGCAGAAGCAGGAAACTATAGACCTGTTAGTTTAACCTCAGTGATAGGGAAAATGATGGAATCACTTCTAAAGGAAAGAATTGTCAAGTATCTAGAGGCCAGAGGGGCACAGGGCCCTGGGCAGCATGGATTCACAGCGGGAAGGTCATGCCAGACGAATCTGATAGATTTCTTTGACTGGGTGACCAAAGTAGTAGATCAGGGAGGGGCTGTGGACATGGCCTACCTAGACTTTAGCAAGGCATTTGACACAGTCCCACACAAAAGATTAATATATAAGTTAGCCAGCCTGGGAGTGGGTCCCAAGATGACAGCCTGGGTAAAGAATTGGCTGGAGAATAGGACACAGAGAGTAATAGTAAATGGAGTCCACTCAGAAGAAAGGAGGGTTACTAGTGGGGTACCGCAGGGTTCAGTATTAGGACCGGTCCTCTTTAATGTCTTTATAAGCGACATTGCAGAAGGACTGGAAGGAAAAGTATGTCTCTTTGCAGATGACACTAAGATCTGCAACAGAGTTGATGCACAGGGTGGGGTGGAAAGGATGAGAAGGGACTTGGCAAGGTTAGAGGAATGGTCAAATGTATGGCAGCTTAGATTCAATGCTAAGAAGTGCAAGGTAATGCACCTGGGAAACAAAAACCCAGGGGAAGAGTACACAATGGGGGGTGAGATACTAACAACAACAAAAATGGAAAGGGACCTGGGGGTAGTCATATCAGATGACCTAAAGATGGGCAAGCAATGTGAGAGGGCAGCAAGAAGGGCTGGGGGGATACTGGGATGCATAGGGAGAGGCATCACCAGTAGAAAACAGGAAGTTATTATCCCTCTGTACAGACAGCTGGTGAGACCCCATCTGGAGTACTGTGTGCAGTTCTGGAGACTCAATCTCCGCAAAGACATAGACAGGATGGAAGCTGTCCAGAGGAGGGCAACTAAAATGGTGCAGGGTCTGCACCGGAAGACATATGAAGAGAGACTTAAGGTGCTTAATATGTATAGCCTCGAGGAAAGGAGGGAGAGGGGGGACATGATAGAAACTTTCAAGTACCTCAAGGGAATCAACAAAGTCCAAGAGGGTAGCATCTTTCAAAAAAAGAGGTGTGCAAGAACAAGAGGGCACAGTTTGAAGATAGAGGGGGCAGCTCAGAGGTAATTTAAGGAAGTATTTTTTCACAGAGAGGGGTTGTAGATGCATGGACGGCCTTCGGAGGAGGTTGTGGAGTCAAAATCAGTGGTGGAATTCAGGCATGCATGGGATAGTCATAAGGCAGTTCTGGGGGTTGGGGGTAGGAAGAAGTAGGCTGCTGGTTAACTAGGATCTGCAGCTTATCCAGTAGGTAGGGAAATGGGCAGACTGGGTGGACCAAGTGGTCCTTATCTGCCATCAAATTCTATGTTTCTATGTTGCAATTTTGGTATCATGGCTTTTATAGCACCCGCACTTCTGTAGCCAGAGGTTGGTGTGTATGTCTTACACCTGTGGTTACAGGTGCTTCTGCAAACAGAACTGTGTGTATATCTTACCGTGTGGATGAGTACATGTGGCTACAGAAGTTCTGGCCTCTTAGGGGCCTGCGCTTCTGCAAACAAAAGAACTCTTGTAATTTGGGTACCATGGTTATGTATCAGAAGCAGTGTTGTAATGTTAGTATCGTGGATTTGTAACTACAGACAGAAGTGAGTGTGTATGCCTTGCGAAGTGCATACCACAAATACAAATACACAAAGGTAGCACATCAGTACTACTGCATTTGTGTAATCTAGAGACAGTTGCATGCCATTTGTCTTCCCTAGGGTTGAAGAACGCAAAGCAAACAAAGTAGGGAAATGAAAAACATTAGGGTTTTGGGTCTCCAGGGTATTGGTGAATCAGTGGTGGGGTCTTCCTTGGACAGTCAACCCTAATGCCCACCCACTGACCCCAGCCCATTGCCTGCTGCCCAAAGTACAAGGTACAGCTTCAAGCCTGTGCCTCATAGTAATACAGTCTTCAAAGGTACAGAAGTATGGCTCACCTCATGTTGCCAACAGAATCTGTGGTAGGTTTCTTCATGCAGAGCCCTGCAGGTCCTTCATGAAGAAAAGAGATCACGTCTGACCCTGTTTGCTCAGGGGTGGGGTGGGCATTAGGGTTAAGAACTCCAAGGAAGATCCCCCACCACTGACTTGCCAGTACTCCAGAGATCCAAAACTCTAATGTTTTGCATTTTCCTACTTTGTGCGCTTTGAGTTCTTCAACCCTAATGTCTGCATTAATGTAGGGTTTTTTTGTGATTAATTTACCTTCTTTTTCTGATAGTGGAATCACATCCTCATTCCTGCAGGTCCCTCTGGGACCTGCCCAAAATGAAATAAACAGAATACTAGCATTATTTCTAGCCCTGCTTCACCAACCAACAAGTGAAAGACAACAGCATCTTAATACTAGTAGATGTACTGGTACACCGTACGATGGTACAGTATAATGATGCAGCTGCGAGTATTATAACTACTAGCTTAGACACAGTACTGCTAATAAAGATTTCTTACCTGGGTCCTGTGGATTGTGGAATGCTGGAGGGAATCCAGTTTTACCTGTAAAATAATAGCAACAGGGTTACAAAGGATCTGCAACTCTTTATTATATAGCTAGGACAAATAAGGTACTCTAAACATAAAGCAATACTTATCTGATACACATGGTCGGTGTCCTCTAATGCTGGTGCTAACTTTCACTGGACCTGTCGACATCAAGTGGAAAATGAGTTAGTACAGTATAAGCAATGAAAAAAACAATCAGCTGTGTAGGGTGGAAAGGGGTTATAGTTTTATTTTGGGGGTTTAAATTGGGTTGGATGGTAGGGTAGATACTGGTGCTACTGTGTGTCGCAGGTTTGTGAATGGACTTGGGTCACTGATTGAGGCCAACATGGGTGATGTGGAGAAGATTCAGTGCCCCTGTATGTGCTCTCCTCTCGGTGGGGGGGGGGCAAGCTGCTGTACTCATTGACCACCACCAGGCAGGATGAAGCCACCACCTTTCACACACTCTGCAACACTGACAGGGTGACAGACTGGCAAAGTGGTTGACGGTCAAGTGAGGGCAGACATTCATCCCCTCCTATCCCAGTCTTGAAGTAATCTGTGGGGGGGAGGTACCAAAGGTACAAGTTAAGTTCCTGAGATGAAGGGTAACAGGGCTGGGCAGCTGACAGCATTGGGGGGTCTGTTGTTGGTGTGAGGCTTGCAGTGACCTGACCTTCATCCCACCAGATTCACTTTCCCCCATTTTTCTTGCCACCCTACTTGTCCAGGCACAGTGGATGAGCCCATCACACCTGCTCCTGCCTGCTGCCCCTAGTCAAGTCTATCAGATCAGAAAGAGACCCATTTATTCTAATATAAGCTTGTGAGGCATCGTATAGGGGCTGGAACGTGGCAATAGTATCTGGAGGGAACATGGGCCAAAAATAATTTCTAAATGGCCCGGATTACAGACATGTAACACACAGGGCTAATGCCCCAAAGAGCAGTATGCAGTTGAGATGCAGAATGATTTTGTAAGGGAAACAGGGAAAAACACTCTAAGTCATATTGTAGTAGGGAAAATGGGGTTGGTGGTGTGTGTCAGGCCCAAGGTCACCTACATTGGCAACATCAGCCACCAGTGATGTAAATTACAAATGTGATCCGCCAGAGCAGCAGGCCATGTAGGGAAATAGGAGAAGGCCAGCTCCACCCCCCTTTGGATGCACACAGAGAGCGCAGAGGCCTGAGCCTGGGGAGTGCAAACAAAAGTAGGTATCTGAAAAATAGGAGATTGCTTGGCAGTGAATGATAGCCATCTCAGCCTTGTGGTCCAGTCTCCAACTGGAGGACTGATGCATACAGGTAGGTCCGGGTGCAGTAGTGGGTGAGCCAGGCTGCCCTCCCAGTCAGAGGACTCCCAACCCCCAGCCAATGCACTGTGCTCAAGTCTGTGCATTTACTAAAGCTGTGCCCACTGCTGGTCAGGTTGCATTGGGTCCCCAAAGGGTGGCCCGATTGTTGCACATGATGTGGCCAGGTTATGGATGAAGGCATCGCACCTTAGTAACCCATTGTACCTCTCTCTAATTGGAAAAGTGCCAGAACGCAAACCTCCAACTCTCAAATGCACTCTATGCTTCCATCGCCAACCCCCTACGTGACACCAGGGGCAGGCCCTCCAGCCCCCCCAACACTGCACCAACCCTCTGAGAGAAAGAAAGAAAAGGAGTTTTACAGACCTGACTCGAGCCACCCCCCATCCCCAGCAAGTAAAGCTGAAAAGGGTACATGAATTAAGGTTGTAACAGTTTCTGCATAATCATATAGATAATATAGTAAATGTCCTGTGTCAGTCTGGTTCACCGTAACTTGTTTGCTTTCATGGTTCAATGTGGTACCCATTGGAAATGCTTTAAAAGTTCTTTGATGTGTTGCATGGCATCTGGTGCTTGGTTTGGTACCGGGTTGATATAGCGCAACAGAAAGAGCACTACAAAGACCATGCTGTGTGAAGTGCGGAAACATTTGCAGCAACAGGGGTATAACAGCGGTAGGGAATTACCGCTACACCTGTCGCTGACTAGGAAGTAGATGGGATGAAAAATGCTGTGTTGCTGGATCTGGCCAAGCCGCTCCCATGTTAGAGTGGCCAAGGCACAAGCACCCAGCAGTGAAGGAGACCTGGGACTGCAGTTCAGTTCCTCTCAGTTCTCCTGGTGTTGCAACTTATTTAAAAAAAAAAAAAATGTTCTCCCCTCCCGACTTAAACCCAATCCCCAAAGTCCACCCCCATGGAGTTGGTTATTTAAAGCCTGGGGAGGGTGTGGGGTCAATGTCCTCCACATCAGGGGTGGACTCCCCTGCAAAAAAAGATAAAGTCCCATTGCCTTTAATGGGGTGTGCGCATTTGTTGTGTGGTCGGTGTTTTCACCGACCCTATTTTGGCAAGTTGCTGTTTTGACTGCAGCATTTAGTGGTGCACGGTTTTGTCCACGACATTTTGACCCTGTCCCCTTGGTTTTTAGCTGCTGCTACTGTGGCTGGTAAGTCATACTGGTCTGATGGTGGTAAGGGTTGAACAGCTAGTTCTGATCATCCTCAGCTCCCTCTACATCTCATTTGGGATATGGGTGGCTGTGGTAAGACAGTATCCCTCCTTTTAAATCTATCTCCTCTTCTGATGCTGTATGATAAGAGGATAATTCCTTCAGGATAATGAACTCACAATTTAGAAAGGAAAGGAGTTTGAAATTTTAGTCTAGCCTGCAAAAGAGCTTTAATGCTCAGGTTATATGCCACCCTTTGTGCCAATAGCTGAGGCACATAATCTTGATTGAAATATATTCAGTGATTTTCCCAGTAGATTTCTTTTTTTGCTCCATACAGCGGAGAGAAATGTTTCTTTAGTCTAGTAACTAAGGAAATAGACAATGACCTATCTAGGGCATTCAGATGGGCTTGGTTTTGGCCCCAAGGCCTCTTGTAGTCATTTAGTCTGAAGGGGCTCAGTGTCAGGGATGTCGATCTTTTCATGAATGAGACACTCGGTAAAGGTCAGCAAGTTTGTCCCCTCCAGCCCCTCATGGAGCCCATACATTCTTAGGTTCTTCCATCGACTTCTTCCCTCCAAATGTGTGCACTTTTGTTCTAATTGAATTTGCTTAGGATGCAAGTGAAGGAGTAAGACAACCATTGTGTTCATTTTCCCAGTCGATTCAATCATTACACCCTTCATTTCAATGTTCTCCCATTCAGTGCAGTGAATTCCATTTTCAGGGTTTGGACTAATCTTGCAGTCTCTGCTCAGAATTCTTTTAGTTCAGTCAGGAGGTGTATGCTTATGAACTCGGGAGTCATGGAGTGGTCGGCGCCATGAAGTGAGGAGCTCGCGCTGGAACCAGGTGTGAAGAAGTCTGAGTTTGCAGGCTGCTGATGCTGGAGATCGATGGCCGGTGAATCTACTGTTTTACTTTTCTTTCACCCCATGGTAAGTTTCTTGCACTTACAATGAGTTGCTCCAGTGAATATTGCAGCCGTAAATCTTTTTTTTTTTGTTTATAATGCGTTATTCTTTCTGGGCCGGATCACAGTGGCCTGACTTCTGCCCCAGTCCCATCCCCCGTCCCCTGGGACTAACTTTCCCTGGTGTTCCTCCCTGGCTTACCCCCCAAGGTGGGGCCTTCGGGAGGGCCCACTGTTCCCCCTGTGGGAACTTGAGGCTTGGTGTCTGGGGAGCACAACGGGGTGATAGTGCGATACCTGTGTGGTGAGGTGAGTGACATGCCACATGGCCCGGTTTCCATTTTCTGGTCAGGAGGCATGGCATGCAATAACATCAATGGCATGTGCACCAACATCTGTCCCACCTCCACCTTCCAACAAGCTCCAGCGGCTAGTTCCCCCGGCTTCCGCTAGGGCTCCATCAAGCGCCAGCAGCTAGCCTGCTGTAATTGGGTAATACAATTACCTTTCTCAGGTTCTTGTTGGAACTGCACAAAAGTGAAGAAATGACAGACAAGTAGTGTCCCGCATATAAAGTGATTTATTTCTGGTATATAAATCAGGATTACAACCAAAACAGTGTGATCACTGGGAGAATATCTCCAATCTCCTTATCTTACCTATAGGCAGCAATATGTGTCTTCTTCTCAGAGAAAAAGGTACAATGCAAAGGATCTTATACCCCTGATAATAATCATGACAACAGGTATGAAGATATATAAAACTGGTCAGTGGTAAATAACCTGACCGCTTACTAACCTGCGAAAGCATGCTGAGCTAGCAAAAATAACAGATAGCAAAGACAATAGACTTGTATATTCTGAAGGACACTTGCGGTTACATACATAATTGGAGTTCTGTAGTAGCACTAAAGATGGCAGTATTGCCTAACTAATCATTATACAATAGTATAAATAGAAGCATCTCCCAAGTGTTACAATTAGAATAAGAGCAAAAGCATTATGATTCTCAGTAAAAATACAGTAGAACTCAGATCCTAACACTTATACTTGCACAATAAATGCCTGTGCCTAAGAATAGTCCATATACTTATAAGTATTGCTGTATGCGAGGTAGGGGACCAATTGGGGTGCTGGTCCATGGATAACATTCCCCCCCTTGTTGCCTCAGAAGGGGCAACAATCTCAAGGTAGTTGGTAGTGATGGAACTATAGAGTCATTTACAGGCCCGATGCATGAGCCTTGTAAAGGAATTTGAGTTGTTCTTGATGTTGTTTAAGGGTATATCTCAGGCAACACAGAGTGAATATCAGAAAGATAATCAAAATGAATCACAACAGAAACTTTGAAAGTAAGTTCTACCCACATATTACCTATGGTCAGGCTCAAATCACCATCATGCATAAGATCATTGAGTGCATTAGAAGCTTTAGATATATTATTGCTAATGTAAATCAAATGAGCATCTTTTCTGGCTAAAAGAGATTGCAAAGAAAGCATCAAGGGATCAATGTGCACATTAAAAATAGGCAAATATTGAGACAGGGCAAGCAAGTATTGGGGATCAGTATCAGTAACGTCTGGTTCACGGAGAGGAACAGGCGTGATCACAGTGTGACCAACAACAGTTTTCTGCTGTGGAGTAAAACAAAAGTTAGGCTTAGTAACTTGACATGTCTTGGTCCCATATGAGAATGTGGGATAATTGGTGATGATACAGTACTGACCATCAGATGTATAAGTGACTCTGACAGAGGGTACCCGCCAGCAATGTAGACGTACTGTGCATGAGAATGTTTGATTGGTGAGCCGTGTTGTGAAGCGATGTACCTCTTCAAGGTAGCTTCGAGATGGTGCTGTTTCGGCATCTTGCACTGAAGATGCAGCAGGAGGGATGTCATCATGTGGATCAACATCAGTAAGATTGGACGACGGATCTTCACCCAACATCAGTGCCCAGTCAAGGTGTTCAGGTGCGTAGCCACATACTGGTTTCAGAATGTCAAAAACATCACATCTGCACAAGAAGTAATATCCTTTCTTGGCGCATCCGTTTGTATGTGGGGCTACCCAAGTTGGGAGGACTGAATGATAAACCAGCATTGAAGGTAATTCAGTTCTTTCATGAAAGATGTCATTTTCAGGATGACCTGTGGAATGAATTCTAGCTAGCTTGTCAAGGACAGATGTATCTGGATCAAAATGTGATAAAGACACAATAAAGGTAATGAACATGTTTTCCTTAATGGAGCAGGATTTAGTAAAATAACAAGGAGCTTGGTTAGGAAACCTAGACTCATAACCAATATTTCTAACAGTGGCCATGGAAATATTTAGAGTAGTCTTTAAACATATAGTTATGCAATCTGTAGATCTGCACTGTGGGCAAAAACATTTACCCAGTCTGAGATCATGTATCAAATCTGGAATTTCGCCTGACTCCAAGTCCCTGAAGAGAGCATTAACAGTGGATATGACATAAGAACTATAAGCAGAACATAAAATGTCACACCCAATATATTGCTTGTCCGTCTTGCAATGAGATCATTAAGTTTACATTTGGTATCATTCAACCCTTGAGCAATCTCTTGCATATTGTACACAGTATAACGTTCTTCATTACTGAGAGAATTTACATCTTGTAAAATAGGAGGCATTACATCATGGTTAATAGTTTGTTGAAATTGAAGAGTTTGAGCCTTAATAGAAGCAATGTCTGCTCTATTCCAAATGGAGATTCCTGAGCCGAAGAGGCCAGTAATGGTGCTGGCTGCTTCAGTTATGCCAGAAACAGAGCTGGCCACACCAGCTATGTCAGTTGCATCCCACTTGGTGCGTACATGTGATTTTGGTTTAACATAGTCTTTAGGGGCAGGTCTAAAGACTCCAGCATGATCAGTGGTGTGGGGTCCACCGATAGGGTCATTTGTGCGTGTTTCATAAGCAGCAACAAGATCAGTAAGCATCATACATCATCAAGACATTCCTATCCTTCCTATTCACACCCAAAAAGAGACTTTAAGTAGCTATTGCACAACTTTCTTCAGACTCCTACTCCTCCTTTCTACAGTGCAATAGCAATGCAAAGAAGTAACAATGAAAGCTCCTTGATTTGCAGTTACTTCCCTTCCACTGAGATAGCAGTCACCTCTTCTGCTATATGAACCTGGGTTGTTGGTGTTGTGAGCAGTAGCACTACTGCTGCACCGGCGGGCTGGCTTTGCAGCCAAAAATCTTGATTTTAAGTGTATGCGAGGTAGGGGGCCAATCAAGGGTGCTGATCCATGGATAACATTCCCCCCCTTGTTGCCTCAGAAGGGGCAACAATCCCAAGGTAGTTGGTAGTGATGAAGCTAAAAAGTCATTTACAGGCCCGATGCATGAGCCTTGTAAAGGAATTCGAGTTGTTCTTGATATTGTTTAATGGTACGTCGCAGGCAGCACAGAGTGAATATCAGAAAGATAATCAAAATGTTTGATTCACAACAGAAACTTTGAAAGTGAGTTCTACCCACATATTACCTATGGTAAGGCTCAAATCACCATGCATAAGATCATTGTGTTCATTAGAGGTATTTGTCATAGAACAAAAAACAAATTCTGCCAGAAGGGGAAAGGATCAGATCTGTTCCAGTACAGTAGCTTCTTCATGTTATTGTTTCTTGTGGATTTTACTTGGTAGAAGGTTATTTCTTTTCTTTCTTACTACTTCTAAGGGGCTAGCAGGGTATTGTTTTGGGGCTGTTGGAATTTTGAAACATGTTTTGGTGACTATAAGTGGGCTCATTTTTTTGATGTTTCACTGTGTAGCAGGCTACATTTGTGGAGGCCTATTTCTTCTGATTTAAAACCTTTTTGGTGTGATTTAATTGGGGCTGTTTCTTTGAACTGGAGACCTATGTCTTCTAATTTCCAGCCTATCTTGATGTGTTGTTGATGTAGCTGTTTGAATTGGAGACCTGTTTCTTTTGGTAGCAAAGCTATTTTGGGGGCTTTGAGTAGAATTGTGATTCATTTTTGCTGGCTTCACTAGCTGCAAAGTTTAGTGCATAGGGGGGAAGGGTGCTAATGGTCTGACCAGGGGCCTCAGCTACCTGATTGTTTCTGGAAGACTTGGGCTGATCCCACCCCCCAACCTCTCACCCCACTCGCCCTGGTCCGTGATTCCCTTTATACCAGGGGTTCTGACATCACTTCCTCAAACAGGCAAAGGATATGCACCTGTCATATCAGAAGCAGACATCCAGGAAAGGAACAGCAGCGAGTGAAGAGGTGACTGCTATCTAAGTGGAAGGGAAGTAACTGCAAATCAAGGAGCTTTCATTGTTACTTCTTTGCATTGCTATTGCATTGTGGAAAGGAGGAGTAGGAGTTTGAAGAAGGTTCTGCAATAGCTACTTAAAGTCTCTTTTTGGGTGTGGATAGAAAGGATAGGAATATAAAAAGCAGTTGCTCGATCTATCTAAATGTGTACAACAAAGGAGGTAAGGGAAATTAAGAAAATAATGTTTTGCACTGATAGAGGGGGAGAGGTGAGACTTGGGGGAGTGTTTGGTGTCCTTCATCTGGAAGGGTGGGTGGTCGCTGGTGAGCAACAACAGCAATTTGCAGGGTGGTAGGCTGAAACAACTGTGGTGCACCAATCTTTCTAAAAATTGCCTGGAGTGTGGGAGGATGTTTAGTGTGCAACCACATAGAGAAACTTAGAAAGGAGATCGAGGGTCTGCAGGAGGAACTAAGACAGGCAAGGCAGACTGGAGGTGGGATTAGCCCAGTACTGGAGGGAGGAAGGAGAGGAGATGAGGGAGGGTGATTTAAGCCAACAGTGGTGAGGAAAGGGTCAGAAGAAGGGAAGCAGAGACAAAGGGGCCCAGGCCAGGAAGAATGATTGCTGGGGAAACCAGGTCAGGAGACAAAAGACAAATGGAAGGAGGAGATAGGGACTTGTGAGGGGAGGCGAAGAAATGGCAAAAGTCATGGAGTGGAAAAGAGAGAACAAGTTACTATGAAGAGAGAGGGAGCAGGCATTTGTGAAGAGTCTTCAGAAAATAGTTTTGCACTGCTAGAGAGGAAGAAGGAGGAGGAGGAGGGAAATGATGAAATTAGAGGAGTAATTGATAAATGCCTGGACCAAACCGGAGTGGGGGGAAGTTCTTCTGGGAGAATTGCAACGGGGCAAAAGGGGGAAATAATGTGCAGGAGGAAGAAGAGGAACTGGAAATGAGAGAGGGAGATGAATGGAAGCAAGCAGGGAGTAAGACGGGTGGAATCTTAGTGCTGGGGGACTCAATACTAAGAGGAGTCAGGTGGGGTAGCAAGGGGGAGAGGCTTAGTTGCATTTGGGTGGAGGCCATGCCAGGAATGACAGCGGAAAGGGTGGGACAATCTGTTCTGAAATATGCTAGAAGGGGTAGGGACAAGCCTCATTTAATTATACATCTTGGGACGAATGACCTGGCTGACAAGACAGTAGATATAGTCCAGAGGAGGTTTGAGGAACTAGGACAATTATGTGAGGGGGCAGAAAGATCAGTAACTTTTTCAGAGATACTTCCAGTGCCCAAGGCAAGCACAACAAGAAAGCTGAGAATAGAGGAATTTAACGGATGGCTAAGAACCTGGTGTTGTGCTAAAGGGTATGGGCTGTTGGGGGGTGGGGAGAGACCTGGGAGGACAGTAGTCTCTATGCCAAGGACAGACTACACTTGAGTGAGGAGGGAAAGAAAGTGTTGAAACAGAGGATGGAGGAGTACATAGAGGAAGTTGGGGATTTAAACTAGGAGTGGGGGTGGCAGTTGGGCAAGAGACATGCAGAGACCACAGGTTGGGAAACCATATGAGCTTACCCCCATAACAGTGACAAAGGACAAATGGCAAGTACTATTGGTGATGCTAGTAAAGGAGGGCAGGGTGGGAGGGAGAGGAAAGGGTGGAAGGTGGTTACCCTTAATGCTAGGAGCCTTGGGAGGAAAACTGCAGAGTTACAGGTGCTCATGGCAGAGGGAGAGTGGACATTGCAGCCATCACAGAAACATGGGCCACCAATACAATGACTGGGATCTGTCTGTACCAGGGTACAGGTTATTTCATAGGGACAGGGTGATTGGGAAAGGGGGAGTGGCACTATATGTGAAGGAAGGACTGAAGTGTATAAGGGAGGAAGGGGAGGAGGGTAGTACGGAGTCACTTTGGATGTAAATCCAGGATTCCAAGAATAGGATTCTTAGAATGGAAGTGGTGTACAGGCTGCCATCTCAGATGGAGGAGTTAGACAGGGAACTAGCGGGACAGATCAGGAGGACCTGCGAGAAGGATAGTGCGGTGATTGTGGGGGACTTCAACATGCCAGGATTGGACTGGAGTATCCCAACAACCAGGAACAGAAGGGAGCAGGTACTGCTGGATGCCTTCCAGGACAGCTTCCTGCTGCAAATGGTCAGTGAACCAACCAGGTTAGGGAATACCCTTGACCTTGCTGGCAAATGAGGACTTTGTGAGAGAACTTACAGTGGAGGAACCGCTGTCAGGGAGTGACCAACACTCAGTATGGCTCACATTGGATATGGGCAAGGAAGGAGTGGAATCTGGCACAAGAATGCTGGACTTCAGGAGGGACGACTTTGGGAGGATGGGGGAAGTGGTAAAGGGTACCTGGCCAGAATTCAATCTAGTATGGACACTAACCAGAGGTGGGAGCTCATAAAGCTGGGGATAGTGGAGGCAACCAAAACCTGCAGCAAGGCCCAGAACAAGAAGGCTAGGGCTAAGAAACCGAGCTGGTTGAGCAAGGAGGTCATGGAAAAGGTAAGGCAGAAAAGAGCTGCCTTTAGGAGGTACAAGAAAACAGGAAGGGGAGGACAGGGAGGTGTACTTGACAGAATCGAAGGAGATGACAAGGGCAGTAAGGGGAGCCAAGGCATCTACGGAACTCAGGCTGGCACAAGGCATTAAGAAGGGGGAGAAGGACTTCTTTAGGTACATCAGGGAGAAAAGGAGCTGTAAGGACCACATAGTAAGGATTAGGAAGGAGGGGAGTTGGGTGGAAGCAGGGTGCGATAAGGCAGAAGCACCAAATGAGTACTTCTGCTTCGGTATTTACTAAGGAGAAGGGGGTGACACCCAAGAGAGAGGAATAGCTGAAACGGGGGTCACAGATGGGGAAATCATGAAGGGCAGAGTTCGGGAGGGTTTGAAGGCACTGAGGGTGGACAAGGCACCTGGCCCAGATAGCATCCACCCCAGGGTACTGAAGAAGCTGGCAGAGGTCCTTGCAGGACCTTTGGCAGACCTATTTAATGCCTCACTACATTTGGGGTGTGTACCTCAGGACTGGAGGATGGCTCATGTGGTGCCCCTCCACAAGAGTGGCCCCAAGGATGAACCGGGAAACTACAGACCTGTGAGCCTCACATCCATTGTGGGTAAGCTAATGGAGACTATCCTGAAGGAGAGGCTGGTGGCCCTCCTAGATGCCAAAGGACTACAGGACAGCAGACAGCATGGCTTCATATGGGGCAGATCCTGCCAAACCAACCTGGTGAAGTTCTGTGACTGGGTAACTAGCAACTGGGCAGGGGCCATGCAGTGGATGTCCTGTATCTGGACTTCAGTAAGGCATTCGACTCGGTGCCGCATGGAAGGCTGGGAAGTAAGTTAGAAGGCACAGGGACAGGTGCAAAGCTGGTGAGATGGGTACGGAACTAGCTTCAGGGAAGGCAACAGAGGGTGGTGGTGGGTGGGGAGCTCTCACACTCAAGGGCAGTGACGAGAGGTGTTCCACAGGGCTCAGTGTTGGGACCAGTGTTGTTTGGGATATTCATTGCAGACATATCATGGGACATCAAGAGCAAGATCAGTCTGTTTGCTGATGATCTGTTTGCTGATGATACCAAGGTAGGCGCGGTGGTGGATGACCTAGGGGGATGGCAGAGGTTGCACGATGATCTGGCAAAGCTTGAAACCTGGTCAGACACCTAACAACTGGGGTTTAATGCCAAAAAGTGCAAGGTGCTGCATTTTGGGATGAAGAACACAAGGAGGATTTACCAGCTGGGAGGAGTGCATCTACCCCAGACAGAGGAGGAGAAGGATCTGGGGGTGCTCATTACAGGATCAATGAACAACTCCGCACAATGTAGGAAGGCAGCTGCAAAGGCCAACAAAATGCTGGGTCGTATTGCAAGGGGTATATCCTCGAGGAGGGAAGAGGTGATTCTGCCACTGTATAGGTCATTAGTTAGACTGCACTTGGAGTACTGTGTGCAGTACTGGCTCCCGTATCTGAAGAGGGACATTAAGTTACTGGAGGGGCTGCAGTGCAGGGTGACAAAGATGATCAAGGGGCTGGGGGACTTATCATATGAGAGGAGGCTGAGGGAGTTGAACATGTACTCACTGGAGGAGAGGAGGGACGGGGGGACATGATTGAAACCTTTAAGTACATGAAAGGAATAAACAAGACAGGTACAGAGGGGCTGTTCAAAGTAAGGGAGGGGAAAGACACCAGGGGCCATGATATGAGACTGAAGGGAGGAAGGTTCAGGAGGGAGAGGAGGAGACACTTTTTTACAGAGAGGGTGGTGGCTGGGTGGAATGTGTTACCTGCAAAAGTGGTATCCAGTAGAACAGTGGACTGTTTCAAAAGGGGATGGGACAGGACAAGGGAGAGGATCAATGAAGGGGAAGGGTGGAAGGAAGGGGCAACTGCAGAATAAGGGGTGCTAGCTGCACATTCGAGTAGACTTGATAGATCTCTAGGCCTTTATCTGCTGGCAAATTTCATATGTTCATATGTTCGTATGTTCCAGTGTGTAAGATTGAAAATAACAGGGACATGCATAAATTGTACATTATTAATTAGGGCTCCAGGTAGTGATGTGGCTGTCAAACCACTAGCAGGGCCATCCTCTTGAGGAGGGCAGGCAGGCAGTCAGGCCTTCTTGACTGGGTGGGACTACAGAAAGGTAAAGAGCTTCAGAAGCTTGATAGTTTTGAAGACAGAAATCACATGCCTCCTCTGGAGAGAGTCAATCAAAATAGGTAGGATGTATGCAGGGTTTTAAATAATTGATTAGCAGTTTTTTTCCTGGAGCATACTAACTGTACAGAAAGTATTTATACAGGATTTCTAGAAGTGTTATGTTTGTTAAACACAATGAGGCAAGTGCTATGCATTTTTACAATGTTTTAACACTTTTATGAGCAAAACGCTAATCAATTTTTAGAGTTAAATAAAACCCTGTGTATGAGAGCAGTTAGATTGCACTGACCAGTATGTCTGGAAGTGGTCTGTCTGATAGAAAGTGTACCATTTTTAGAAATGTCAGTATTAGGCCAGCCGTGGAATGTACCTTTGGACAGGCGAGCTACAGGGATTGTGTAGTCCATAGCATCAGTTTGCCATTGTATGGAGAGCGAAGATTTATCTGGGGCAACCACTACAGCATCCAGAAAGGTGTCTGAACCCTGTGTTACTTTGATCATTTTGTTGGGAACATTAATCCATACACCAGTAGGGGCTGAATGTTCAAGCTTATCAAGGAAGTGTTGCAAGCATTCCTTGTGTGTCACTGGGGGTGCGGTCATAGTCACAGTCAGTAGTCCCACCAGTAGGAGAAAGGGGTGCAAGATAGCCATCTTGCCGATACCTGTAAGAAAACAGAAAGGATTGATTAAGTGTGGGTACTATTCTGCCCAAAGGGGTTAGCAAAAGTAAATTCAATCACCTTTATACAATTTAAGTTGCTTAGCATGGAACCACTTGTCAGCAGTCTTTTTCTGCTGTTGTACTCTGACCTGATACACAGCAGGGCTGAGCTTGTTGACAGTGGGATAGGAACCTTCCCATTGGCTGGCAAAAGAATGAGTGGGTTGTCTGTGTTGGAGAAGCATAACTTGATCTCCAACTTGCCAGTTGACTTCTTTGACATGCTTGTCAAAATGAGCTTTAGCTTGTTGTTGAGCTTTGCCCATTTGCTTGGCAGCGAACAGGTGTGTTTTCATGATGTCATCATGAAGCTTTTCTACATAATGGTCTGCAGATACTCTATCCACAGTGGGGGGTGTAGATCAACAGGTGTTCGGGTAGTCTCATAGCTCTACCAGTCATAACCTCATAGGGTGTGCACTGAGTAGTAGCTGCAGGGGTACCCTAATTGCCATTAGTAGCAGGGGCAAGAGGGAATCCCAATCCTTGGGATTGTCAATGAATTTGCATAACATCTGTTTTATGCGTCTGTTAAATCTTTCCACCTGGCCTGAGGATTGAGGGTGGTAAGGGATGTGGAATTTTTGATCAATTCCAAGAAGTTGAAGTGTCTGTTGCATTAGCTCGGCTGTAAAGCTAGTGCCTTGATCTGATCTACTTTTAAAGGCAGACCCCACCTGGAGAACAACTGGTCTACCACGATCTTGGAGGTTCTGGTACTAGTTTCTTGCTGGCAGCAATTATAGATGTCACAATAGCTGCTATACATTGTGCGTGAGTCATTGTCCATGTCTCCCCCGCCTGCTTTGGCAAGCAAGTCCGCTTATTCATTGAATTCATGGTAAGGGTCAGATTTGCAGTGAGCCTTTACCTTCTGAATATACAACTTGTGAGTGAACATTTGTGTCAGGGTGTGTATATACACAAACAGTTCCCTATACTTGACAGGAGTGCCATCAGATGAGGTAAAGTTGTTCTTTTGCCAGAATGGAAAGAACTCAGTGAGTGGTGAACAAAGCCAATTAGAGTCAGCAAAAATGATGGCGTCCTTGTCACCATGGGGCATGATCTCCAATGCACAGGCTACAGCAGCCAGTTTGGCATACTGTGAAGAGATGGTGCATTTCTTAGCAATGCACTGGAAATCACCCTCATGATCCTTAATGAGCACTCCAAGCCCTGCTACCTGCTCTCCATCTACATAAGAGGCAGAGCCATCTGTAAAGATGCGAAACATGGTGCCATCTTCCAGGACCTCAGGTGTTGCTGGTAAGAATGGCCCTGGGTCAGGTAGATCAGGTGGTTGAAGGGCACAATCATGAGGTGTGCCTGTGTAAAGTAGGCCATGGGCCAAAATTGAGGGCATTTTTGCAGGTAGTACCTTGATGTCCCTATCCTGCAGAAGCAGAGACCAATGGGTCAGTCTGGTGTTAGAGACTGATCCATCCTTTACTTTATCTGAAAGCAAAAAGTTGGTTGGGGAATGGCAGGTATGCAAAATGATGGGAGCATACCCAATGATGTAGAGAAAGTGTTTGACATCCCAGAAGGTTGCCAAGAGTGCCCTTTCACAGAGACTATATTTCCTCTGCACTGGGGATAGCATCTGAGATGCATAGGCAATGGGCCTGTAATACCCATTGTACTTTTGTGCTAGCACTGCAGATATGGCCACCTCAGAGGTGGCAAGTTCCAAGTGGAAAGGTAATCTTGGATTAGGGTAGACCAGTGCTGGAGCTGAGGCTAAGGCTTGTTTAAGCTGTGCCACAATTTCAGTGTGTGTGGGGCCCCATGTCCATGGGTCATCCCTTTTCAGCAGTTCATATAGGGGAGCAGCCTTCAAGGCAAAGTCAGGAATAAAATCCCTGGAGTAGTTTACCATGCCCAAGAAGCGTCCAAGTGTTGCTACGCTAGTGGGAAGTGGCAGATCTTGCAATCCCTGGATCTTTTTGACAGCTGGGCTTATCCAGTGGTCCGTGATACTTATGCCAAGGAAAATGACCTCTTTCTCACACAATTGTGCTTTAGAGGAGTTGCACTTGAGGCCTGCTCTCCTGAGGAGAGTCAGTAGTTCATCTAGCAGGGTCAGATGTTATTCTTTGGTGGCAGTTGCTAGCAGCAAGTCATCCATGTACTGTAGGAGACATTGGAGAGTAGAAAACCCCTGCAGGGCATCCATCATGTGTAGATGAGAGAGGGAAGGGCTGTTATGGAAGCCCTGGGGCAGACAGATCCAGATATACTGGCACCCATCAAAGGTAAAGGCAAATTTGTATTAGCTTTCCTGTGCTAATGGGAGTGACCGAAACCCATTAGAGATGTCAAGAGCTGAGAACCACTTTTTGTCAGGTGTCAGCAACTTGAGCACATCAGGGGTTGATGCCATCGTTGGAGCACAGCTGGGGGTAACTTGGTTAAGTTTCCTGTAGTATATTGTAAGTCTCCAAGCTCCATTTGGCTTTTTCACAGGCCAAATGGGTGAATTCACAGTGGAAACACAAGTCCTAATCACTCCTTGCTGTAGCAGTGATTGGATGGTCTCCCTCAGTAAGGGTAAGGCTTCAGCAGGAAATGGGTACTGCTTCTGCATCACAGGATTAGGTCCTGGGATCTCAGTGGTGGTGTGCATCCTACCACAATCATGCTTGTTGGTAGCAAACACATCCATATGTTCCTGTAGCAAGGGTTCAAGTTCAGGAAACAAGCCATGAGTTTCAAACAGAGTCATGACGTCATACTCTTTGTTGTTATGGGAGATGGCTGCCACCGCATGGGAGTCTGGTATGGTGACAGCATGATATTATCCCTTGATCTGTAGCAATAACCTGTTAGCTAGGTCAACCACACAGCCATACTGTGCCAGAAAATATATTCCCAGTATGCTGGGGTGATGATGTAACACCATAATGTCAAAGACAAAATTAGTCTTAAGGTGGTCTACCTGCACAGGGAGAGACACAGATTGATAAGTTTATAGTTGGGTACCATCTACCTCTTGTGCACTGGTCTTCCAGCCAGTAGACCAGGCAGACATGGCTGGGTTCTCATCACGGAGAACAGACATAGCTGCTTCTGTATTCAGAAGCCTGTCCAGTTGGTGGCCCCCGACCGTGGCCCTTACACAGGGCCGTCCATTTGTGTTGACAAGCAGGTCACTCACAATCCAGACTAGGGCCTGTAATTGTCAATCAGTGCCGCTCTTGGCTTCTTCTTCATCTTCTCGTTTTTGCGACCAGTGGCCTAGGATGGCTGGTTGGTCCATCCTGTTGTGGTTTACAGGACACGAGTACTGTGCCTCTGACAGCAGGGCTACAATCTCGAACTATTCAATTGGTGTTCTTGAATCACTACATTGGCCTGTAGTGCCTGATACTGTGAAAGGGTTTTTTAATTGGTTGCTCGATTATTCAGTAGCTGAAGGCCAGAAAGGGTTGATGCAGTTACTGGCTGGTGCCAGGGCTGCCACAGAATGTGTGGATGCAGCCTCCTTTGCAGCACAGGCCTCCTCCAGCTGTTTATGGAGGGTCTCATTTTCATCCTTTAGGTCCCGATAGGTAGGCCTGTTACGATACTTACCATCAGAATTTGAGTATTTCCCATTTCTGTTATAGTTATTATTGTTCTGGTTATTCTTGTAGTTCCGCCCCCCCCCCGTGTGACTGTCGGTCATCAGAAGGGGCTTCCTGTTTATCATTGTTGCCTTCCACTATATAGTGGGTTGGGGCAGGGCCTACCATGGTGACTTTGGCTGGGGTGGCCTGGGCCTTTGGAGTTTAGATGGCAGCGGCCTTGCTGGTGTTTTTACCGGAAGCTAGGTTACAGAGGCAGACCTGAAAGGCCACTCTGTCTTGGTGAGGATGTCAGCGAAGGTATCAGTCTGAGGGTAGAAGTTGAGTTCAACTTTCTCCTGGAGAGCTGGAGTCATGTTTTGGATGTACAAATCCTTGTACTCAATTTGGTTTTTGTCAGCGTTCTCACCCGCTAGGCCTTTGCTGGCCTTGTAGGTGAGCCACAACTGTTGATAGTAAGCCGCTGGGCTTTACTTCACATTTTGTTTGACCTTATAGGCCAAATGGGCTCCAACGATACCTGGGGAGTTGGCAGCAAGGAGTGCCTGTGCGATATAGTTGTAGTTGAGCATCTCGCAATTGCAGACAGCCTCTGGGAGTTTGACCCAGAGGGTAGGCTCAATGGTTTGCCTCAGAACTTGGACCTGGTACTCGGGTTGGAGAGAAAGCTTCTCGCAGAGGGAGCGCACCTTCTCCAAATGACAGCTGAGGTTGTCAGTGGGGCCAGTCTGTTTGATGTCTTGGGCAATTTGCTGAACAGAAAGAGCGAACCATAGGTGATTGGAGGTGGGCAAGCAGGGAGCGGTGTTTAGTTCCCCATGACCCAAAGCACTGCGAAGGGCAACTTCCACTGCCACATACATGACTGCTTTGAATGCACTTTCCTGGGTTACAGCATTTTTGAACATGCGTCCGATCTGCTCCTGCATGGAGGAGTGTCCGTCAAGGGGTTGGTAGTCTAGTCAAGACATCCTGTACAATGCCTCACACTTTTGCACTGTCTTCCCGAGAAAGGGCAGCCAGTGGAAGCAAGCCCCTATTAGGAGGTGGTTGGCCTCCTGTATTATGGGGGCCGCCATGTTCGTTTTGACGTGGCAGTGTAGAAGGCGTGCCAATGTGACAAGGGGCCGGGATATAATGGCTGCCATCTTGGGAATGGCTGGTAAAGGCCACCACCCTGTGGAGTGGTGTCTTGCATGTGATGAGGTGTCCTAAGTCCTCATAATCAGAGTCGTTATCACCTGATGAGGTAATGTCAATGGGTGTGCACTGAAAACCATTCATGGCTTTTACATGGCCGACGAGAATATCCCACTGATGGCGTATTTTTGCCATCTTGTCTCTATACTTCTTGTGACAAACTTTAGCAGTGCCCTGCTCAATACCCTTCTCAACCTCACACTGCAATACTCTGTATGCTGCACCCAATTTAGTGTTTTCCCTAAGCCCTTTGTCTAGCTCATGCATCAACCTCACATTCTCTTCCTTTAATTCAACATTATCCTCTCAAACTTTCATTCGTATCACTTAAAATGTCATTTAAATAAGATAGCTGTTTCTTATCACGTTTAACCTTTCATTGTCATCTCTCAACATACACAATTCACACTCAGAGTCTTGAGCAGTACAATGCAATAGTCTGTTATTGTGGTCATGGAGTGACTGTGTCTCCTCTGCAAGTTGCTGTTCCCTTTTCAGTAACTCCGACACCTGCAAGCCCATCTCTTTTTTTAGAGAAACATTTTGCAGCTGAAGGGAGACACATCGTGCTAGTAAACTTTCGATGGCTGTATGTAAAGCCATGACCAAGAGACCTTTGGTGTGGTATTTCTTGGCTTTTTGCTTTGACTCTAGACATTGATCAGAGATTGTAAGCAGAGGGTCTTCTGACGACTTTGCATCCAGTGTGAAATCAGTCCAATCTCCATGGGAGATAAGATAGTTTTGAGACATTGAGTCTCAATTCTGTGCACATTTCAGGCATAACAAACAAAGGGGTAAATGAACAAAGAAAGAAACCAGTCAAAAAACTGGAGTAAAATCCTTGGTGCCATCACCCAGTGGCTTTCTGGTCCCTCGTGGGCAAACGGTGGTGTCAAGGCGGTATGCTGCTACTCGCAAAGGGAGTATACCAGTGGTCCAGTGTGGGTCTGCCATGCCTGAATCAAAGATGGAACAAGTCCGTAAAATAACTACCACTGTAAGTTCGAGTAGGTCCAAGTGGGCAAAAATGCACCACACTACTCGACATTCAGTTCAAGGAACTCAAATGGAATCCTCACTTTGTACATTCCAACCTGCACACGGTCACCAAATGTAACTGGGTAATAAAATTACCTTTCTCAGGTTCTTGTTGGAACTGCACAAAAGTGAAGAAATGACAGACAAGTGGTGTCCAGCACATAAAGTGATTTATTTCTGGTATATAAAGCAGACTTGCAACTAAAACAGTGTGATCACTGGGAGAATACCTCCAATCTCTCTATCTTCTCTATAGGCAGCAATATGTCTCTTCTTCTCAGAGAAAAAGGTGCAGTGCAAAGGATCTTATACCCCTGATAATAACCAAGAAAACAGGTATAGAGATATATAAAAACCTTGCAATTGGTCAGTGGTAAATAACCTGACCGCTTACTAGCCTGTGAAAGCATGCTGAGCTAGCAAAAATAACAGATAACTAAGACAATAGTCTTGTATATTCTGAAGGACACTTGCGGTTACATATATAATTGGAGTTATGCACTAGCACTAAAGATGGCAGTATTGCCCAACTAATCATTATACAATAGTATAAATAGAGGCATCTCCCAAGTGTTACAATTAGACTAATAGCAAAAGCATTATGATTCTCAGTAAAAGTGCAGTACAGCTCAGATCCTGACACTTATCCTTGTACGATAAGTACCTGTGCCCTAAGAATAGTCCATATACTTATAAGTATTGCTGTCTGCAAGGTAGAGGACCAATTAGAGGTGCTGGTCCATGGGTAACACTGCCCTCCCCCCCTGAATGAGGAGAACAGTCTCTGGGATGCTCAGTCCTCCTCCCCTTTGCCAACCCTCTGACTCCTGGGTCCATTCCTGAACCTGGGTTGTTGGTGTCATGAGCGGTAGCACTACTGCTGCACCAGCGGGCTGGCTTTGCAGCCAAAAATCCTGATTTTAAGTGTATCTTAGTGCAGGTTTAAAGGGGGCTCTCGCTGTTTAGTGCATCCTGACTGGTGATATCACTGGAAGTCCCTATATGGCACTTTTCAGATTTTTCTGTCAGGCCTGCTTTTTGCAGCCCAAACAGTACCTCCATGATGTGCTCAACATGTGCCATCCAGGTCTGGCTATTAATTGCAGTATCATCCATGTAAGCAACCAGAAATTCTCCAGCCCCATTCAGGATTTTTTCCACCTACCTTTGGGAGGCTGCTGGTGCATTTTTCATCCCAAAGGGCATGACCATGAAGTCAAACAGACAGACGAGTATGACAAAAGTGGACTGTTCCAGGCC
This sequence comes from Neoceratodus forsteri, assembly GCA_016271365.2. Lineage (NCBI taxonomy): Eukaryota > Metazoa > Chordata > Ceratodontiformes > Ceratodontidae > Neoceratodus > Neoceratodus forsteri. The sequence goes on from CM057452.1 coordinate 74,976,417, forward strand.
TCCTTTGTCAGTGGCACCTGCTAGTACCCTTAGTCAAATCAATGGTAGTGAGGTAGTTGGTGACTCCTAGGAGTTCCAAGATTTCCTTGGTTCTTGGCACAGGCTATGCATCAGTTACTGCAATGGAATTCAGTTTGTGGAAATTCATTAGAACTGGGCTGTTCCATCCTTTTTAGGGATCAAGGCTACTGAGGAAGCCCAAGAGGTTTTAGATTCCTGCATCACCCCTAGCTGTCTCTTCTCTGCAATTTCACAGGTTCACCTGGGACATTCCTGACCTCATGCTCTGCAATTTTGTGCACCCTGGCTTGGAAGTGAACAGAGGCTGAAGGGTTTGTAGCACCCCTACAATGTATGCCCCAGACTCAGGTTCAACTGTGTAGAAAGCTTGACTGCATCCCTTGAAGTCTTGCCCCTTCTGTCTTCAAGCAGATCAATCATAGCGTTCCCACTGTCCTCAACAGGTGAACATACTGCTACCCTTAATCAACTCCTCATAGCTGGCCTGGTGGCACAGGAGGCCGAGGCACTGACCTCTCCCACGCTGGTGACCCAAGTTTGGGGCTGGGCTTGGGTTGGCATGAGTCAAGACAGGTTAGGGGGAGGGCTGGGAGAGGACTGAGCAGCCACCAGGCAGCTCTTCTCTCCCAGACTGGGGTGACAAGTATTGCAGGCTCTTGTCTACCCCCAGATGGAGGCCTGGTGGTAGTGCTAACACATGGGAGGCTGATGTAAGTCAGGGTGGTTAGAAGGGGCTGCAGTTCTGGAGTGCATGCATCTCTTCATGCGCATGTGTCCTCTGTGTTGCTGCAGCGTTAGGACCTGAGTGAAAACTAGTAGGAACAAGCATTTGTCAATGCCAAATGTCTGATGCTTGTAAAACAATTTTTTTGTTTTTAATGGTTGACCCTAACTTTTGAAGAGACTTGTTTTAAGATTCTCCTTATAGGCATGACATGTACCATTTATGGTTATATTGGGCAATATGACATTGCTCACCTGAGGTGCGAAAATGCATCTCATGCAGGATTTCTAAAATGACACATCATGTTAATGAGGTGATGTGGAAAAATTGCTATGTTGAAAGTTTGGGGTCAAAATATTGAAAACTACCACTGTTGCGAGCCTGCGTTCAAAAATTCCAACATTACAAGCCTGCGTTCATAAATTACAACATAGGTTCATAACTGTTTTTTAACATTTTTGCCCCAAATTTTCAACATAGCCTTCTTATGACCCCATATCATGAACAAGTGCAAAGCTCCTGCCTGAAGAGTGATTTTGCGCAGCGGCCGTGAAATCATCTTTTGGGATGCAAAAACACATTTTGGCCAGGATTTGAAAAAAAAAAAAAACGGCATGTGACACATTTATGAGGTGCTGTGAAGAAATGACTATGTAGAAAATTTGGAGGCAAAATATTAAAAATTACCAAAGTCACATGCCTGCATTCGCAAACTTCAAGGTAGGTTCATAACTTTGTTGATTTTTAACATTTTTATGCCAAATTTTCAACATTGCCTTCTTATGACCCCATCTCATGAACAATACTAGGGAAAATGTTCAACTCCTGCTCAAAAGGTGATTTCACGCAGCAACTGTGAAATCACCTTTTGCGATGTAAAAACACATTTTGGCCAGGATTTGAAAAATGACAGCTATCACATTCATGAGGTGCTGTGAAGAACTGGTGATGTTAATAGTTTGAGGTTAAAATATTAAAAATTACCAAAGTTATGAGCCCGTGTTTGTAAATTTCAACAACTGTATTGTTTTTTAACATTTTTGCCCCAAATTTTCAACATGGCCTTCTTATGACCCCACCTCATGAACAATAGAAACATAGAAACATAGAATTTGACGGCAGATAAGGACCGCTTGGCCCACCCAGTCTGCCCATTTCCCTGCCTAGTAATGGATAAGCTGCAGATCCTAGTTAACCAGCAGCCTACTTCTTTCTACCCCCCATGTTCAACTCCTGCTCAAAAGGTGATTTCACGCAGCAACTGTGAAATCACCTTTCGGGACCGCTTGGCCCACCCAGTCTGCTCATTTCCCTACCTAATGGATAAGCTGCAGATCCTAGTTAACCAGCAGCCTACTTCTTTCTACTCCCATGTTCAACTCCTGCTCAAAAGGTGATTTCACGCAGCAACTGTGAAATCACCTTTTGGTGGAGAAAATTTCTAACTCCTGCTGAAGGGTGATTTTGTGCAATGACTGCAAAATCACCTTTTGGAATGTGAAAACACATTTTGGCTAGGATTTGAAAAATGACAGCTTTGACATTCATGAGGTGCTGTGAAGAAAGTGCTATTTTGAAACTTTGGGGGCAAAATATTGAAAATTACCAAATATTATGAGCCTGTGTTCACAAACTTCAATGTAGGCTCATAACTTTGTTGTTGTTTTTTAATATTTTTACTCCAAATTTTCAACATAGCCTTCTTATGACCCCACCTTATGAACAATGGTGGAGAAAATGTTCAACTCCTGCCCAAAAGGTGATGTCACACAGCGACCGTGAAGTCACCTTTCGGGACAGATTACCTAATGTCACTTGAATTGTTCATAAGATGGTGTACCAAAAATGGTATGTTGAAAATTTGGGGCAAAAATATTGAGAAATGGCCAAGTTATGCTATTAAGGTCAAAACCCCATTGAAATACATTAAACAGCATACTTGATGTCCCTCAGTTTGTAGTCGGGCGTTGAAGTGTGAAGACGTGCCTGTGGTCCAGAAAAGATTATGGCATCGGACCCCCAGTGGGTAAGTATGGGCTTGGGTGGGGTGGGGTGGTGGATGCTGAGTGGGAGGGTCAAGTGGGGGTAGTAAGGGCACAACAGACATCGATGGATGGTTTTCTTTTTTAGAGCTTTACAAAATAAAGAAATTAAATAAAAAATGATGAGGGAAATTTTTCTCGATTGCAGGTAGGGACACTGGGGGATTGGGCACCCACCATGAGTGTCTCTGTTACATTTGGCAGCACCGGGGGTAGGCTCCATGGTGCTGCATTACTAAAAGAGGCAGAGTGGGAAGTGGCAATTGGCACAGGGGATTGGGCACTCCCGTGCCATAATAATAACATGGGTTGGGCGAGGGGGAGGGGGAGTTATGGTAACAGCGAAGGTTGGAACAAACATCGATGGACAGTTTTCTTTGTTACAGGATGGGCGCTGGGGGATTGGGCACCCACCAGTGTCACTGATATATTTGGTAGTACCGGAGTGGGCTCCCCGGTGCTGCCTAACTAAAATGGGCAGGGTGGGGTTAGCAGATTGCATAGGGGATAGGGCACCCCCGTGCCATTATACTAATGTGGGCTGGGCTGGGAAGGGCAGCTGCAACAGACATCAATGGACGGTTTCCTTTTTTACAGGCTGACAGGCTCCTGTAACATGGGTTGGGCTGGGGAGGTTCAGCTGTTTGTCGATCGGCTTCATGTAAATCAAAGGATTGAAGACATCTGTGATTGGAGCAGCTCAGTCCTTTGAAGTATATGAAGTTTCAGCCCACCAGGCAAAGAGTGATGTCAGGACCACAGCGCATGGTCATTGGTGTAGACTTCCAAGGCCCTTTTTTTGTGAACTGCAGTAGGCTTGGCAGTGACACCCTTCCGAATCCCAGTAACTCCTCACAAAACATTTGGTGCACATGTGCATATCAAACATAAAAATGATGGACGAGGGCGTCATGAAGCCTCATCCAAGATACCACAACCCCATCATACCGCCTCCGGTCTTGAGGGGCGATTCTGGATGTGTGGCTCCGGGGGGAGGATGGCCTTCCTTCCGGCCCCACTGTGGGGGGGCAATCCATGGAGCAACTTAGCCCTGGCCTGCAGATGAGAAGTAAGGGGTGGTTGATGGTGCCTGTGGGTGAGGCTGATAGCCACTCAGTCTGACTAATGATGATAAAAATCTAGATTAAAAAACAAAAGCTCTTTTTGGGTATGGTATGGTTTTTGCATATTAAGATGATCGTTTCTAGCTGGCCCAGTGGTGCTGAGGGTTAAGGCACTGGATGCCACACCTTGCACCATGCCGACGACCTGGGTTTAGGAATGGACTCGGGTCATCAGGGGTCGGTGAAGCAGGAAAGGATTGAATGTCCGGAGGACTCCTCTTCTTTCCTGGGGAGGGTGGGTTCACTTGCTGCAGTGTGAGTGGCTCCAGGCGGTGGCTGGGGGACATCACAACTTGTGGCATGCTTGCAAGGGTAGAACAGCGGCGGACGCCTAATGCACAGGTGCAGGAGCGGGCCCATTGTGTGTAGGGCTTCATTGCACGTTCATGCTCCAGGGGAACCTCTAAACAAGGAAAATACCCTGGAGTTCTGGTAGGCAAAGGTGGGTTGAGGGGCAGACCACCACACCCAATGCCGGATCCCGTGGCCTACCTAAGAGTCCTGGCCACCCACTTAATTCCAGAAAGGTCACCGGTAAGGAGTGGCGGTCCCGCCTTGGGGGGCTTAAATCCAGGGGGTCGGTAGTCCAGCATGAGTGGGGGGGAGTGCGCCACCATCTGGTAGGTGGGCTGGGGATTTCAGGTGGGCAGGAACAGGTCTGTCGGGGTCCCACTGGGAAGAATCTGGGGCTCCAGAGAGAGAGAAAGTGAGAGAGAGAGAAGAGGAGGAGAGAGAGGGGGGAGAGAGGAGAGAGAGGAGAGAGAGAGAGGAGAGAGAGAGAGAGAGAGAGGGGAGAGAGAGAGAGAGAGAGAGAGAGAGGAGAGAGAGAGAGAGAGAGGGTGAGAGAGAGAGGGAGAGAGAGAGAGAGAGAGAGGAGAGAGAGAGGAGAGAGAGAGAGAGAGAGAGAGTGAGAGGAAGACAAAAAGAGTCGACAAAAAAAAAAAAAAGATTGTTTCTGCATTTGCAGGTGCAGCCTCTCAGTTCAAGCACAAAATTCATATCATTCAGTTTTGTGGTCACAACAAAAGGACCCTCCCAGGCAACCAGCAATTTTTTGTGTTTCTCTGGAATGAGTGCCATTGCTCTCTGCCCAATCTGATATGCTCAAGCCCTCACACCCCAATTGTACCATGTTTTCTACTTGCTCTTGGCTTGCAGGAGATTCTCCTGTGCAAAGTCTATGTACACTGTTAACCTTTCATGGAAGTTTAGTACATACTTCACTATGCTCTCCTTGTTGTGTAGGACTTTGCAGCCCATTCCTCCCATATCAAATCCTGCAGACCTCTCACAGTGCGTGCATAGAGTAGTTCAAACGATGAGAATCCTGTGGACTCAGACTGCAGGAATCTTGGTAAGTGGTACATGACACAGTTCCAAAAGTCATAGAAACATAGAAACAGAATTTGATGGCAGATAAGGACCGCTTGGCCCACCCAGTCTGCCCATTTCCCTACCTACTGGATAAGCTGCAGATCCTAGTTAACCAGCAGCCTACTTCTTCCTACCCCCACCCCCTAGAATGGCCTTATGACTGTCCCATGCATGCTTGAATTCCACCACTGTTTTTGAATCCACAACCTCCTCTGGAAGGCCGTCCATGCATCCACAACCCTCTCTGTGAAAAAATACTTCCTTAAATTACCTCCGAGCTGCCCCCACATCTTCAAATTGTGCCCCCTTGTTCTTGCACACCTCTTTTTGTGAAAGATGCTACCCTCTTGGACTTTGTTGATTCCTTGAGGTACTTGAACGTTTCTATCATGTCCCCCCCTCTCACTCCTTTCCTCGAGGCTATACATATTAAGCTCCTTTCGCCTCTCTTCATATCTCTTCCGGTGCAGACCCTGCACCATTTTATTTGCCCTCCTCTGGACAGCTTCCATCCTGTCTATGTCTTTGCGGAGATTGGGTCTCCAGAACTGCACGCAGTACTCCAGATGGGGTCTGACCAGCTGTCTGTACAGAGGGATAATAACTTCCTGTTTTCTACTGGTGATGTCTCACCCTATGCATCCCAGTATCCCCCCAGCCCTCCTTGCTTCCCTCTCACATTGCTTGCCCACCTTTAGGTCATCTGATATGACTACCCCCAGGTCCCTTTCCATTTTTGTTGTTGTTAGTATCTCACCCCCCACTGTGTACTTTTCCCCTGGGTTTTTGTTTCCCAGGTGCATTACCTTGCACTTCTTAACATTGAATGTAAGCTGCCATACATTTGACCATTCCTCTAACCTTGCCAAGTCCCTTCTCATCCTTTCCATCCCACCCTGTGCATCAACTCTGTTGCAGATCTTTGTGTCTCTGCAAAGAGACATTTTTCCTTCCAGTCCCTCTGCAATGTCGCTTATAATGACATTGAAGAGGACCGATCTAATACTGAACCTCGCGGTACCCCACTAGTAACCCCTTTCTTCTGAGTGGACTCCATTTACTATTACTCTCTGTGTCCTATTCTCCAGCCAATTTTTACCCAGGCTGTCATCTTGGGACCCACTCCCAGGCTGGCTAACTTGTATATTAATCTTTGTGTGGACTGTGTCAAATGCCTTGCTAAAGTCTAGGTAGGCCATGTCCACAGCCCCTCCCTGATCTACTACTTTGGTCACCCAGTCAAAGAAATCTATCAGATTCATCTGGCATGACCTTCCCACTGTGAATCCATGCTGCCTAGGATCCTGTGCCCCTCTGGCCTCTAGATACTCGTGAGCAAACCAGTCCCTCACAGCATTCAGACCTTGGTACTAAGTGTCTGCCCTAACCCAGATCTGTAATAAACATATGCAGAAATGTGAATCCTGGTACTGACTGACTCAAACTGTATCACCTTAAGATGGCTGTCAGCTGTTGCCCCACAGGTGTCCACCTGGATTAAAAAAATGGATTAAGTTCAAAATTCGGAGCAACACACATTTGATTTACAACTTAGGAGAAACTTTTCTTTGACTATCTAGCAACCCTGGGACTCACTAATCACAAGAAGAATGGTCAATGACACTTAACCACCTGGATTGGACTTCTTTTGCTACGTGGGGCCCTTTGAACTCCCTTTGTTTTTTATGTATAAATAGAGTTGTACTGGCACATCACAAGGGTCATAGCAGCGACCAAGGGACACAATATCTAGGACTTGCAACAGGACTGTTAAACACCAGCTCAGTAACTGAGGTTTCAATTTTATGGACTACTCATACCTCATGGACATAGTAACGCTGTACTGTTTTAATATTTTGTTTTTTCTTTCTTGTTAAAATGCAAAACAAAGAAAAAAAGAAAGTTATCACATGTTGGGCACATGTGCAGAGCAATAATTCTTAATAGTCTTAGGGAGCAATGAAACTAAGTTGAATGTCTTGACCATATTACGCAATAAAGCTGAGTCACAAAAAAGGAAAAAAATAACACTATAGACTCCTGCAGCACCTTTGTGCAGGCAAATAGCAAGTGGGGCAAATATTTGTCCCAGTCTTTTGGGTATTTGTCTGCAAAGAATTGAAGCATGTGTTTTAGCATGGAGTTGAAACACTTTCAGAAGTCATCCCCTTTGGATGGTATGGAGACATTTTTAGCTGTCTCACCTTGCATTTGTCCCCACAAGGCAGTTGTCAGAGTGGCCATGCAATCTGTGCCCCTGTCTGACAAAATTTCCTCGGGCACCCTACTCTGGAGAAAATTCCTAAAAGCTAATCTGCCACCTTTTCTGCTTCCACAGAAGACATGGCAACTGCTTCAGGGTTTCTAGTTGCAAAATCAAGGTCTGCCAAAAATGAATCTTTTACCTGTCCTACTAGAGTTACTCAAGTACCCCACAATACCAGTAGCCACCCTCCTAAATGTTTTTTCTGTGGCAGGCAATGGTATACGGGGAGCTTTTGCTTTATCTCCTGCCTTCCCTGTCTTTTGGTAAGCTAAACAGATTTTGCAGTACTGGGCCACTTTGGGGTAGATAATTGGTCAATTAACATTCTGCAAAAGTCTGTTCTGGGTCCTGTTTGTCCCTAGGTGCTCAGATGTTGGAATGTCATGAGCAACTGTAACAGCTGTCTCCTGTATTCCTGTGACATTATTGTTGTTTTTTTTTTTTACTTATTATTTTTATCCCTTCTCGGTGGGGGATGATCCTGTGGTTTACCTTATCCAGACGACCCCTCGGCACTGCACCGGATGCAGTGCCCATGCTCGACCCCCCTCCTCCATTCCTCCTCGCAAGCCACATCACAGAGGGTACTTACCCCACATGCCGCAGAAGGCCCAGGTTCCAAACTTGGAGGGAGCAGCCTGAATGAGCCTGGTGCAGCACCGATGAGGCCAGGCTTCAGGCATGCTGGATAATTTTTTTCCCCTTTTACCCCATGGTGTGGGCGTGCATACTTCTGTGCACTGTCCATCTGATGTCTGTCCACGCTGACCCCTTGTTCTGGCTGCTCAGTGCACCAGCCCCCAGCCACTGCCAAGAGCCGGTAGCACAGCAGTCCATTCCCCCCACCCTCCCTGAAGGAGGAGAGCACTCCATGGGATGCTCAATCCTTCTCCCCCTGGCCGACCCTCCAGTTCCAGGGTTCGCCCCCGACCCCAGGTCACTGGCACCACAGGCGATAGGTCTACCGCTGCACTGGCAGGCCAGCTTGTGACATCACTGTTATAATATTTACCCCATTCTTGCTCCTGTTGTTATACACCACTGCCTCATCTATAACCCATCCTGCACTTTCAAGTATACAGTTTGTGATGTTCTGGTGGTGGTGGTGGAGGTGGTGGGGAGGTTTAGGAGGGAGATAAGGAGGCACTTTTCTACCCAGAGAATGGTGGCCAAGTGGAATGAGCTGCCAGAGGAGGTGGTATCCCCAAAAATGATGGACAGATTCAAGAGGGGTTGGGACAGGGTGAGGAGAAAAATTGCGGGTGGAAGGGGGGAGTGGGGGAAGGTGAGAGAGAGAGGCCAAAAGGGAATTGGGGAGGGGGACAGTTTCCTTTGTAAATACACAGAGACATGCACACTCGAGCAGACCACATAGACAATAAGGCCTTTATCTGCTGGTATGTTTGTATATTCTCTCACTGCTGACTCCCTTATTTTACTTAAACTTGGAGCCTGCTGCTGGGCCTGTATTAACATATATCTGGACACACTGCCCAGCCTTCCAGCTCTCTGTGTGCTTGACTGCAGTTTACTCTCTGAGGTGTCAGCCTGCTGAATTGTGAGATTATCAGGCACTTATGGCCATCTGTCTACTGTACTATCAGCCTTTATTTCTGGCTACTGTGGGGAAATTTTCTGAGCCACTTTCCCTCCCTCCAGTGCATAAGCTGTGCTGTGAGTTTGCAATGGGGGAAGTTTGGGTGTCTGTGTTCCTAAATCACTGACTGCCCCCTCACTTTCTAGATGTGGGGAAGTTTCAAACTCTTTTCCCTGTACCTCATCCCCATTTTTTATTTTGTCACAGTCAGCAGCTGTCTCCTGCTGCAGCTGTTGCTTATCCTCACAACCAATTGTCTCTCTCTCTCTCTCTGTGGCTGTGGATAATCCCCCTGGAGCTCTGTCTGTGCCTCCTCATCACAGTGTGCGGGCTCCTTTGGCAGCTGTGGGGTAGTCTTGTATTGCCCTGATCTCACATCCTGCTCACAGTGTGTAGCCTCCTTCTTTAACTATGTGGTAGTCTCCTGCTCCCCTGACTGCACATCCATTTCACAGCCTGCAGACCCTTTCTGTAGCTGTGTAGGAGTTCTGTGCTGTTTTATCTGCTCTCCTTTAGTGCTTCTGTTCATTGCTTTGCAGAACAAAAATTCCATGGGCCTCTGCAGTCTCCACTCCTGTCAAGAGTTTGACTCCTAGTGACAACACAGGCAATATTTCCACAAGGGTCAAGAATAACATTGACGGGCAGGTCTGCACGCACCCACATTTCTGGCGATCCCTCAGACCCTTCCCATATTGGATAATCTTAGCTATGGGTACCACCACTGTGTACACTATGAGATTAATTGTAGCAGTCCCCGTTAGACTTTTATATATATACTGTATATATATATATATATATATATATATATATATACAATGGGGTGAGACATATTCCAGTGAAATAAAACATGTTATTTTCACTGCAGTGAAATAAATCCTGATAGCGTCAGCAGAGTTAAAATAAATACTGTTTATTACACCCCAAAACCCGCACTAAACCCATGCAAAACCACGCAATTGTGCAAAGCCGCGCTAACCCCGTGCAAGCCGTGCAAATTGTACATTTTGCAACAGTGAGGCCCCATTGTATAACTAGGACACATGATGTGCACATCATGGAATATGAAAAATATTTTCACTCCTGTCTCATGAGCACTGTATATTTCACTTGTGCCTTCGGCACTTGTGAAATATCCTGGCTCACTCTGCAGGAGTGAAAATATTTTCCATATTCCACTTGTGCCCATCATGTATCCCCTATGTGTGTGTGTGTATATATATATATATATATATATAACTATCTGGACTTCAGCAAGGCCTTTGATACTGTGCCACGTAGAAGACTATTACACAAACTGGGGAATATGGGTGTGGGCAGGACAGTAGTGTGGTGGGTAGGTAACTGGCTGGGTGGCAGGACACAGAGGGTGGTGGTAAATGGCTGTCACTCCACAGAGGGAAGAGTGACCAGTGGGGTACCACAGGGATCAGTGCTGGGACCGGTCCTATTCAACATCTTCAGCAGTGACATGGCGCAGGACCTAGAAGGCAGAATTTCACTGTTCGCTGATGACACAAAGCTCTGTAACAGAGTGGACACACCAGAGGGTGTAGACAGAATGAGAAGCGACCTGCAGAAACTTGAAGAATGGTCAGGGGTTTGGCAGTTGAAATTCAATGCAAAGAAGTGCAAGATAATGCATATGGGGCACAAAAACCCTGGCACAATATATCAGTTGGGGGGTGAGGATATAGCATGCACCAAGCAGGAAAGGGATCTTGGGGTTGTCATCCCTGATGACCTCAAGGTAGGGAAACAGTGTGACAAGGCATCAGGTAAAGCAAATAGGATGCTGGGATGTATAGGCAGGGGCATTACCAGCAGGAAAAGGGGTCATAATTCGCTATACAAGACACTAGTGAGGCCCCACCTGGATACAGTGTACAGTTCTGGAGACCATACCTATGTAAGGACATAGACAGGGTAGAGAAGGTTCAGAGGAGGGCAACAAAGATGGTGCATGGATTGCATCACAAGTCCTATGAAGACAGGTTGAAGGAACTGAACATGTACTCCCTGGAGGAGAGGAGGGAGAGGGGATATGATAGAGACATACAAGTATCTTACAGGGAGGAACAGGGTGCAGGAAAACACTATTTTTAAGTGAAAAAGATGTTCCAGGACTAGAGGGCATGGGATGAAGTTGGAGGGAGGACGATTCAGAGGAAACATGAGAAAGAATTTCTTCACAGAACGGGTGGTGGACAAGTGGAATACCCTGCCAGAGGAAGTGGTGGGGGCTGAAACAATCACAGGATTTAAGAATGCATGGGATAGACATAAAGGAATTCTGGAGGTCAGGGGTAAGGTGCAACAGACTTCTAGGAAAACAAACTGAACTTACAAGCTCAAATGGGCAGACTGGGTGGGCCATAGGCCCTTATCTACCGACACTGTCTATGTATCTATGAATCTATGTATATATACTGTATATATGTATTTATCACCTGTTCTGCCCCCAGCTGCCCCCATCTAACCAACACCCCCCAGCACTGTCACCACGGTCTTGCCAAGACTTACACAGAACCTGCCTGGTCGCAGGGTGCAGAGCCTGCGAGGGGTCGGTCATCATCATCTTGCAGCTGGGGGTGTTTTTCCTCCATTTTTGTCCCTTCCCCATTGCTGGGGTGCACACACAGGATGTGCGTACGTGGAGGCGTGCGCATATCCGCAGATGTCCCGCAGCACCCTCCCTTCCATGGTGCCCACAGCCACACACTTCCACCAGGCCTCCACCTGGGTTCAGTCATTTGGTGGCAGCACCAGTCCTCCCTCCCCAGGAGAGGAGAGCTGTCCTCCAGATGCTTGATCCTCTCCCTCCCCTGCCAAAACCCGGCAGCCCATGCTCGTTCCCCAACACGGGTTGCTGGTGTGGTGCGAGGTGTGGCGTCCAGCGCCTCAACCCTCAGCGCCACCGGGCCGGCTCCCTGTTAGACTTTTAACCCTTTAACACCAGATTGTTTAACTAGTGACAGGCTTGCTCCAGTATCACACACAGCTGTAGTTGAGGCATAATTCACCAACCCCTTATGCATAAATATATTTATTTAGCTTTTGTTAACCGGGTAGGCACACTAGACAAATAAATGCTTATTTTTCAGGTACTGTACGACCTGGGACAGTTCACAAGAAACAAGATTACAATTGCTCAAGAATTACAGGTAAAGCAAGGCAGGATACAATTATAGGTACAGTAGAGCAGGAAAAGACTACCAGACACAAACCATAATACAATACAATTAATTACAACAGGTAGCTGACAATAGGCAGTCACTAAACAGCAATTTGCCAGTCTTGAACGAGAACAAAAATGATAAGTAGTCAGTGACAGGCAGTAATAAATAACAGCCAGCCTTGAATGCTGGCAAAGAATTGAGTGGAGCACATCTGACTGAGCAGTTTGCTATATGTGCGCTCCCCTGGGTGAAAATCTGTCCCCCAGATCTCTCATGAGCATTTTCATTTTTCTGGCACTTCCTTACCAAGTGCCAGGTTTTGTTACAGAGTTAACATTGCTCCTCCTTCTTTTCTGTTGCCTTTGGGTCAAAGCCAGTTTGATTAATGGTATGGATGCACTGCTGGGTACATTTGGGATTACCAGTTTGTCCCGTGCAGGACTACTGGCTTGAGTCCCACTCCCTCCCAGTCTTTCAGTCTGAGGTCTCCCTGCCACATACCGATCCTCCCACTTGGCAATCTGATTCATGGTTTGTGGTGACCTGTCATGCAGTCCCCACCGCAGCTTCTAATGAGTAATCTTTTCAAACAGCTCCAGTAGCATCAGTTCAAAGATATTTTCAAAGGAATTAGCTCCAGAATCCCCCACCAAGCATTCAAAATACATGCAAATTTCAACAGATAATTCAGCATAACTAACATCATGTTACTTTCTAGTATTTTGCAGCTTCTGTCTAATTTTGTGGTGTCTGTCCAATTTCAGTTTTATTTATGATATTCAGGAAGGACAGAGACAAGGGAAAGGTGGGGAACGTAGCAATATACATACAGGAAATGATAAGGTGCATAAGGAATGAGAGGGAGGAAAGCAGAACAGAGGCCCTTTGGATGCAGTTATAAGACTTGAAAAGCAGGACATTGAGAATGGGGGTGGTGTACAGGCCACCAGCCCAAGGGGTTGACCTGGTTAGGGAGTTAGCTGAGCAAATCAGATGGGTCTGTAGGAAAGGGAACACTGTGGTGGTGGGGGACTTCAACCTGCCAGGGGTCGAGTGGAGCACCCAAACCTCCACAAGTGTGAAGGAGCAGTTCATATTAGAGGCATTCCTGGACAGCTTCCTGGTGCAGTTAGTCCAGGAGCCAACTAGATTGGATAGGACTCTCAATCTAGTCCTGTCAAATGGGAAGGGTGTAAGGAATTTGGAGGTAGAGGACTCTCTGGCTGGGACTGACCACCACACGGTATGGTTTTCGCTCAGTATGGGCAGGGAATCAGGAGGATCAAGTTCTGGAGTAGTTGAATTTAAGGAGGCAGTCTTTAATAGGGTGGGGGTTATTATGGGCAGGCATCAGGCGGGTATTCGACCATGCATGAATACTAGCCTGAAATGAGATATTATTAAGAAGGGGCTGGTGGAGGATACTGGAACATGTGCAAGAACAAGGAGTAAGAAGGGCAGGGCAAAAAAACCCAGCTGGCTGATGCAGAAGGTCATGGAGGGGTGTGAGGGCCAAGAAAAAGGCATTTTGGAGACTCAAGAAATTGGGAGGGGAGGAAAACAGGGAGATATATATATGACCAGGGAGGTTACCAGGCTGGTCAGAGTGGCCAAGGCCTCCAGGGAGCTGAGATTGGCACAGGGCATTAAGAACGGAGAGAAGGACATCTTCAGATACATCAGGGAAAGGCGGAAAACCGAAGATCAGATAGTGAGGATAAAGAAGGATGGGAGCTGCGTGGAGAAGGGGAAGGACCAGGCAGAGACACTAAATGATACTTCTGCTCTGTGTTCACGAAGGAGAGAGGGGGCAGACACCAACTGAGAGAGGAAGGGTGGGCAGGGGGGAGGAGCTGACTGATATAAAGTTCACAGAGGATAGGGTACTGGAAGGATTAAGGGCACTGAGGGGAGATAAGGCACCGGGTACAGACGACATTCACCCTAGGGTACTTAAGGAACTAGCTGAGATACTGGTGAAACCATTGGCAGATCAGTTCAATACCTCCTTGGACATAGGATGCATACCACTGGATTGGAGGACGGCCCATGTGGTGCCCATTCACAAAGGTGGACCCAAGGAAGAACCAGACAACTACTGACCAGTGAGCCTCACATCAGTTGTGGGAAAACTGATGGAGATGATCCTAAAAGAGAGGCTGGTGACCTTTTTGGAGAACAATGGTCTCCAGGACAATCAACAGCATGGATTTGTCTCAGGATGATCCTGCCAGACAAACCTGATTGAGTACTACAATTAGGTGGCAAGGGAACTCAGCAAAGGCCATGTGGTGGATATCCTGTATTTGGATTTCTACAAGGCCTTTGATTCAGTGCCACATGGGAAGATGGGGGGGGGAACTGGATATAGGGGTGGGAACAAAGGTGGTGAACTGGATCAGCATTTGGCTGAAGGGTAGGCAGCAAAGGGTGGTGGTGGAGGTGGTGGTGGTGGTGGTCACCAAGGGATGTGACAAGCAGGGTGTTTCAGGGGTCAGTGTTGGGACTGGTGTCCCACGGAACTGGAGTAAGATTAGTCTCTTCACGGACGACACAAAGATGGGAGTGGTGGTAGATGAAATTGAAGGGTGGAGGGGGCTGCAGGAGGACCTGACCAAACTACAGGAGTGATCGGAGTCATAGCAGTTGGGGTTTAACACCAAAACGTGCAAGGTACTGCATTTTGGGGCTAAGAACCCTGGCAGGAGCTATCAGCTGGGGGGTACAGCTGGTATGAATAGAAGAGGAGAAGGATCTATGGGTGCTCATAACGGGGAGCAGGAACAACTTGACTCAGTGCAGAAAGGTGGCAGCAAAAGCCAATAGAATGCTGGGGTGCATAGCAAGGGGAAACTCCTCTAGAAATAAGGAGGTGATCCTGCCCTCTACAGGTCACTGGTCAGGCCGCACCTGGAACACTGCGTGCAGTTCTGGCACCCATTCCTGAATGAGGACATCAAATTGCTGGAGGGTGTACAGAGTAGGGCAACAAAGATGATCAAGGGATTAGAGGGATAGTCCTATGAAGAGAGGCTGGGTGAGCTGAACATGTATTCCCTGGAGGAGAGGAGGGATGGGGGGACATGATTGAAACCTTTAAATACCTAAAGGGGATAAAAAAGACTAGTACAGAATGGTACATTTCTGCATGCCATAATAAACAAATAATTAAAAAAAAAAAGACTAGTACAAGAGGGATCTTCCAGATAAGAAGGGGGAGGGTCACGAGGGGCGCCAGCTGAGGCTGGAGGGGAGGTTCAGGAGGGAAGTCAGGAGACAGTATTTCACAGAGAGTGGTGGACAAGAGGAATACTCTGCCTGAGGAGGTAGTAGCCTGTAACATGGTGGACGGCCATAAGAAGGGATGGGATAGAGCGAGAGGGGTGTAAGTATGAAGAGGGGAGGGTGGGTGGGGCAGCTACATGATGAGAAGATAGCTACTGTCGAGCAGACTCGATAGACTGAAAGGCCTGTATCTGCTGGCGTTTTCATATGTTCGTATACTGGAAAGTACTGTACGTGAGCAAAAATGCCCATTTTCACAAATGTCCAGTGGTACATAAATTTGATGATACAGAGAAAAAGGCAAAAACAATATTTGCGAAATTTACAATAGGGAACAATGTATATAACAGGATCATATAGATTTAGTTTGTACCTTTTTAAAATAGCATTCTTTAACATGAGTTTTTACTACAGTCCTGGGATTACAGAAACACTCCTTACACGGTTACAGAGCGAACACCTGCTGAACTGTTCCTAAAACATAGACTTTAAAACATGGACTGCAGGTACATGGACTTTAAAACTTCTTCAGAATAAACTACCGCAATACCTGTCCTCCTTAATACTTATAGCGCGCAGTGCCTATTCACTGGAAGTCCAAGTTCCTCCTGCTTGACGTACCTAGGACTCCTCCTTTGGGAAACGTATATTTCATGCTCATTGCCAACTATTTGGAATCAACTACAATCATTTTGAAATTAGCCAGTATTGTCCCTGTTAACTTCTTTAAAAGGTTAGTTTTGCTAAATTAAAAGACACTTGCAACTGTCTTTAATGAATTGCCTTTACTAAGGACTCAAACCAGTGATCCCGTGATTTCCCAGGTTCCATTCCTACACTTCTTTAACTCTGTTTCGTACCACTATCAGTGTTTTAGGTGGAATCTTTGTTGAATTGTTATGGAATTACTGTTATTTTCCAATGTATGTAATGTATTGCCTTGACAAACAGTACATGAACCGAGAGCATCTTGGGTGCTCTTTATCATTTTGCCTATTGTGTATGATGATGCAAGCTCTTATCACTATGAACTCTGTTTTTTATGATGCAAGCACTTAACTATTTGTCTGTAAGTCTGTCACAGAACTTCATTGTAATGTATGTACACCTCAGGACCTCCTTGTAAATGAGCTTGCTCAACGGAGCTTTCCTGCAATAAACTTGAACTTGAACTTGAAAACGTCAACCTCGTACCCGTTTGTCATTGCTCAAGCCAGACTTGGCCAACACTGTTGCAAAGCATCAGCTACAACAGAAAAAGGGTCATGACAAGCCAGCCAAGCCAGTGCGGATTTTTCATCATGGGGAGAGGGTGATGGTTCGAGACTGTAGACATCCCAAGGTTTCTTGGATTCCTGAGGTGGTGATTGAAACATGTGGACCTTTGACTTATGCAGTTCCTGTGGGACAGTGACTTGTTCATGTACATGTGGATCACCTGCTGCATTCCAAGGTTCCAACAAATGCAGCAGGAGACGTCACTCCAGCTGAAGACAGTGACACAGAGGACTTTGCTCCTACCTGTGAAGTTCCACCAGAGTCGGTGCCAAATAATAAT
Organism: Neoceratodus forsteri; assembly: GCA_016271365.2. Classification (NCBI taxonomy): domain Eukaryota; kingdom Metazoa; phylum Chordata; order Ceratodontiformes; family Ceratodontidae; genus Neoceratodus; species Neoceratodus forsteri. Next base: position 74,993,587 of record CM057452.1, read on the forward strand.
GAATCACTTGTTCCACCAGCAGCAGTTATTCCAGCCTGCAGATATCCCCTGAGGCACCGAAGACCACCACAAAGACTTGACCTTTAACGTCATGTAATGAACTTGTACCTCTGTGTAACTGAACTGTTGCTTGTACTGTTACTTTATGAAAAATCCTGTGCACATGCTGTGAGACAGTACTGACAGGGAGATTGAGCCTTGCAACTGTGTGAACTGTAGTGTAAACTGCTTGCCTGCTAAGGTTTCACAACGCTGTTTCAGGAAGTAGTCTGGGAGTTGTAGTGTGGTGTGACCATCCCAGAACTACATCTTCCTGAGCCTGCGAGTACCTCGCTGTTGCTGTCCGAGGGGACTGAACTTATTTTAACTGTAGCAGCAAAGCACTGTGTGGGACTGTTGAGTAAAACCTGCTGCTGCTGCATATTTTGTTTTAAAAGGGAATCTGAATTAACACTGGCTAGGACCATGACATCACCTCACCTGAGGTATTTCTGGGTGTGATACTATTTGGGCACGCCTGCAGCGCATGACATGCACAAAGATGCACACCAAAACATATAACACACATCTTGCAAGTGTCTGCAGGAACACAGGGATCCAGGTGCAGCACTTAGAAGGTACCGATATCATCTACCATTTACACATAGCAAGATCTTATAAGTGCACTGTTTGTTGTATTGCTCGATTTGTGCTACAATAGTTATATAAAGATGTGCAATTTCTCCTTCCTGACCATTTGTCTGTGTTTGTCGCCTATTAGTTGGTAAAGGAAAATGGAAAATAAAATAAGAACGCTAGATGGTGATTGGGCAGTTAAATATCAGAAATGTGCTATGTTTACACTCCTAGATGATGAAACTCCTGGCCAGGCCCTATATTTAATAAATGTAAATATATAGTTAAACTGGAGCAGGAGACAAAATGATCTTTGATCCAAACTTAACAAGGTCATTAAAAATCAAAGCGAAATGCAACAAATGATTAATAAGATTGCAAACTCATCAGTCCCTCTCTCCTTAAACCGACCGATGTATCTGACTGTGGCTCTTTGAGTTACGCCTCACATGGCTGAATCTATATTACAATCAGCTACGGAAATGGAGGCCTTAAAAGGCAAGATAGGAAGGATGAATAGTCAGACTATGACAGTAAGGAATGGACTATAGTAAAGGAAATACATGCAAAAAGGAAGAAGGGCAGATGATTTAGTCTTCTGCTTTCAAATCACTTTTCCCACTAATTTTACATGATGATAGACTTGAATCTGGAGGAAAATAACCAGAACAACGATAGGAAACTTTACCTGAGACACAACAACACATATCCCAGGATGTTGTTCAGTTAACATGCAATATAGACAACAACAATGTTGTACAAGGGAGTCCAAATCAAAGTAGTATACAAGCAGTACAAACTAATAAGGGAATTAATGAATACAATGTAAATCACCCTGATGCATGCTTAAATCGAGCATCGAATCACAACCTGGCCATGATCCTGATCACCAGGTATTTGTACTGGACGACTCGATGATCAAACACATCGATAGGAATGTCTGTAGCCCAGACAAAGTCAACAGGACCTGCAGCAGTTATAGAGGTGCAGTCATTTCCGACATTACAGTGATGGCTAATAATGGTTTGAGTAACTGTGGAAATAAACCCCTGGTTATATTACATGTGGAAACAAACAGTGTTAACAGATCAAGTGTTGAAGACATAAAAAGGGATTTTGGTACTCTAGGGGAACTTCTACTGGCCAATAACTGTGACATCAGTTTTTCTGCAATTCTACCAGTACCTCGGGCAACGGATGCTATGACTTATGAAATATAAACCATGCACAACTGGTTGAGACTGTGGTGTTTAAAAAGGCTTTTAACTGTATTACCCAATTGGAAAGATTTTCAAGATAGTCACCATTTGTTTGCTTGGGACGGATTACACCTGAGTAAAAGGGGCAGTAACTTACTAGGTATAAAAACTGAAAAAGCCATAACCAAACCAGCAGAACTAGGGAGGTCATAGTACCCTTGTACACCCATCTGGTTAGACTGCATTTGGAGTACGGAGTCCAGTTCTGGAGGCCATACCTCAAAAAGGTTGTGGGGAGGCTGGAGCGGGTTCAGAGGAGAGCGACAAAGATGGTAAAAGGGTTAAGCCTCCTATCCTATGAAGAAAGGTTGAGAGATCTGAACATGTACTCCCTGGAACAGAGGAGGGAGAGGGGGGACATGATTGAGACCTCCAAGTACCTTAAGGGTATAAACAGAGTGCCAGTGGAAAGCATCTTCTAGATGAAGGGTAATTAGAGGACGAGGGGGCATGGCCTGCAGGTGGAGGGGGGAAGTTCAGGGGTAACATTAGGAAATGCTATTTCACAGAGAGAGTGGTGGAAAAGTTGAACAGACTCCTGGAGGTGGTCATCGGAGAAGCTGGTTGTTTCTGGCAGAAGAGAACTGGTTGCAGAGCAAGAAACAGAAGTCCAGAACTACAGATTTTTTACTAATTAATCACTTCTGTCTCAGCAGGAGTAGTACCTGTTTGGATTAAGCAAACAGATACTTTATTAGAAGAAGGGTCTCATTTAAGTAAAAAAAAGTGTTTTTTCTGAGGAAGGGGGCACTATCACCTTAATTTACTGAGAGCAGAGAGTGAATCTAATTGGGGGTGTGGCTTAGCAGCTTAGGTGTACAAATGCAGCTGTCTCCAATTACAGCTTCTGACTGTTTCTGCAGAAGAGAACTGGTTGCAGAGCAAGAAACACAAGTCCAGAACTACAGATTTTTTACTAGTTTCCCTCCTTCCCACCCCTACACCCTTCCACCCAAAGCCAGTTCTAGTTTTATAGCCACTGAATTTGACTGACAACGGAACTTCCTGTTTGGCAGTAGGAAGGAAGGATCACTGAGACACATTAGTTTCAGCAACCTTGAAGGAACCTAAAAAAAAAAACTTTATCCCGCCCGCTGTTGGAGGTCTGAATCCAAGCACGGAGGACGGAGACTACTGAAGACTACAGGAAGTTCCTGTCCCAGAACAGGAAGGGTGAGAGCTGTGAGGGCACAAGGCAGTAGGACAGTAAGTGTAAAAATACATAGAGGGAGGAGACAATAAGCATACAAAGCAGCAGGAGAGGGGACACAAAATAAGTCAAGATGGGAGTGGTGCAGTGCAATGGCTGTGGGGCAGCAGTGTTCCTGGAGACATTCTGGAGGCTGCGATGCTGCCCTGTTTGCAGGCACCTCTCTGGTCTGAGGGAGGAGGTTGCCCATCTCCAGGCTGACCTGGCTAGGATTTAGAAACCTCTTCCCCACCCAGGGACCATCAGGGCCACCACCGTTACCTCAGAGGTTGCCAAGAAAGAGGAGTGGTTGGACCAAGGTGGGTTCAGGGAGGGAGAGGGTGGTGGAACAGAGGTGCATCCCTCCAGTTGTAGCTCTCCACAATTCATATGCTGTTCTGGCAAAGAGTGGTTCCTCTATGGAGGCACCTGCAGTGAAGACCAAGGAGGATGCTGGGAACCTCCACAAAGAAGACCAACAGGAGGGTGGCACGAGACCCCACAGGGGAAGGAGACAACTCCTGGTGGGGGACTCAATCATTAGGGGTGTAGACGAGGAGGAAGGGGATAGGGAGTTAAGGTGCCTGCCTGGTGCCACGGCTTGGAGGGACAGGAAGCGAATCCTCAGGATTGCGGGGGCAGCTGCACGAGGGAGGGAGCTGGATGTCATTGTCCACCTAGGGACAAATGACCTGGCTGTAAATGGGATCAGAGTGGTGCAAGAGGAGTTTGTGGAGTTGGGGAGGGGCCTTAGACAAGTAGCATCAAAAAAATCTTTATTTATTCAGGCGAACATCATTGAGCAAAGCTCATTTACAAGATGGACCTGATTGGTCTTAATAATATAAGGTTACAGTTTTACACAAAAACAAGGTACTGATTGAATACAAATACAAAGATTTATAAATGAAACAGGTATACAAATATTTACATATGTACAAGGCAATGTGACATTGGATCTTGGTTATACTAAAAATGAAAGAAACAAACAGTACTGGAGGGATAAAGCTAGGGTGATGGGACTTTGGGGGATCATTTTTGTACGAAGTAGGTTGGAGAAAAACTAGAAAACAAAAATAGGAGGGCAGTGCAAAAAAGGGGTAGGGGAAAAGAGGGGTTGTGAGAGGACTAGGCCTTATGGAAGCAATTGCATGATTCTGGGAAGAGACTAGTGTACAGCTTTTTGAAGGATGTTAATGGAATGAGGGTATCCAATTTCAAGATCTTTTTATTGAGAATTCCAGATAAGTGCTAGGGAATAGCTGATTGCAGCCCTTCCATACCGGGTGCAGGTAATAGGAGTCTTCAGCATGATGAGTTTATTGATCCTTAGGGCGTAAGGCCTGGATATGATCTGGTTGAAACAATCTGAAATGTAGGATGGGAGTTTGTTTGTCAGAGCTTTGTAGATCCAGACAGCAGCATTTTTATTTCTTCTATGGTGTAGGGATGTCCAACTGACTGCATTGTAGAGAGAGCAATGATGGGTGCTGAAGGGAAGATCTGTAATGAATCTAAGAGCTCTATGATACAAGGTGTCCAATTTATTTAAATGGGAGAGGGAACAGTGACCATAAAGGAAGTCAGCGTAATCAATGAGGGATAGGAATGATGCCAGGATTAATCTTTGTTTGGAGTCTCTGGTCAGGTAGTGTTTGATCCTATAAAATAGGCCAAGTCTCTGTCTAAGCTTTTTCAGGAGCTCTTCAATGTGGCTAGTATAGTCAAGTTTATTGTCAATCCAGACTCCAAGATATTTGAATTTGTCCACATATTCCAGATTTTCACCAAGGATGGTAGATAATTGGGGGAGGGTGAATGATGGGACAGTGGAAGAGAAGCTCTTGGTGGCAAAGAACATAGCTTTCGTTTTCTTGGCATTTAATAGTAGTTTCTTTTCTAGTAATTTGTGCTGCAGGAGGAGAACTCAGATTGTAAAAGTTCACAGGCTTTTGATGGTGAAGGATTACTGACATATAGGACAGTATCATCTGCAAAGAGGTGAATATTAGATTGTGAGAGATTGGAGTCAATATTGTTGATGTAAATGGCAAAGAGGATGGAGCCCAAGATGGAACCTTGTGGTACACCTCTTAGGAGTGGTTTAGAGGTAGATAGGTCACCTTCATTTTTTACCTGTTGTATTCTTCCGAGAGATAGCATCTGAACCATTTAAGAGAGAGTGAGTCAAGGCCTATGGAATTCAGAGAGGACATTAGTAGTTCATGGTCCACAGTGTCAAAGTCTTTGCTTAGATCCAGAAACACAGCACAGATGTTACTCTTTTGTCTAAGTCAGTCTGCCAGTCATTTGTAACTTTTGCTAAGGCAGAGATGGTGCTGTGTATGGATCTAAACCCAGATTGAGCTGGGTTAAGGAGATTATTGGTATCAAGGTAGGCACTTAACTGGATGTTCACTAACTTTTCAAGCATTTTGGACAGTACTGGTAAGATGGATATGGGCCTATAATTGTTGAGATCCATGGGATCACCTGCCTTAAATAGGGAAACACTTGAGCTGTCTTCCATATTGAGGGAATAGAACCAGTGGCTAGGGACAAATTGAAAAGGTGAGTTGGGGGCAGCTAAGTGCAATGCTACTTTTAGAAAGTAGGGATCCAGAGAGTCTGCACTCGCTTTTAGTTGTATCTAATTGGAATAGTAGGTCCTCTACTTTTTAAGAGTATTGGCTTAAAGGAGAATGTGGAAGCAGCCTTTTGTCCTCAGTAGATTGGAAGTTTAATGATGACCTCATTAGATTTGCAGGTGAGGAATCGAAAGCTAGGCCAGCTATAGTGAAATGATTGTTGAAGGCATTCAAGATTTCTTGCTTGTCAGTGATTTCCCACTATTTAGGTGCACTTTGGGTGGTAAGACAGGGTAGAAACTTGACCTAGGATCCCTTTATGGTACCCCAGAATCTGGAAGGGTTGTGTAGGAGGCATCCAATTCAGCTGTGTAGAGGGCAGCCTTGGCAATTCTCACTTGTTTTGTGCAGGAGTTTCTGGCTTTTCTGAATTGAAGCCAGTCATTTGGATCCTTGGTCTTTCTTGCCCTTTTCCAGAGTTTATCTCTGGCAAGAAAAGCGGATTTGTTGTCAGCAGAGAACCAGCACAAGATTTGAGCTTGGTTCTGACACTGGTGAGGGGTGCATGTATATTGAGGGCACTTATGATAATGTCGCTTAAGACCTGTGGAGCTGTCTCTATTGAAGCTGCAAGATAGAATTCTTGCCAACGGTGGTATGGCACAGATCATGAAGATATCCTGTGATATTAAGGTTCTTTTAGACCTTCTTGGGAGAAATTTTGCAGGGTTGGGTGGCTTGATTGTTGATCTTATGCCAGCTATGGACAGTGATCACTTATGTCACTGAATAGCACTCCAGCATGAGAATACAGATGAGGCTTATTAACCAACATAATGTCCAGTAGTGTGCTGTTGAATTTGTTCTTTGGATTAATCCTTGTTGGTTCTTTGATTAGTTGAGTGAATCCATAAGTGTCACAAAAGGTTACTAGGGTGCAGATGCATTGGCTAGCCAATTTAAATTTAGGTCACCTAAAATAATGGTGTCTTCAGGGCCTAGTTTAAGTATAGATCCCAGGTGGATAGGAGCTTGAGGCCTGCTGAGGGGGCCTATAGCAGCCAATCAATTGAAAAGATGACATGTTGGGAAGGGTTATTTTAAGTGATAAACATTCAATTCCTTCGCTGTGATGTAATATTGAGGCAGGATGCAGAGATATTTGCTTTGACGAGATGGCTACCCCACCGCTTCTGGATGGACGGTCAGATCTGAAGAGCTGATAGTTAGAAGATTTATTTCACTATCATTTGTTGCAGATTTGAGCCATGTTTCGGAGATTACCAGAAAGTCAGGTAAGGTGTGTGCAACCCAGGCCTTGTATTAGTGAGAACTTTTTAGGAGGCTGCAGACGTTGATATGAAGAAAACTTAGGCCTTTATGGAGGCTAATTCAGCTGGGGAGATAGAGCTTTCTGGGTCCAGGATTGATTTCAACAGTGCCAACACAGATCAGCAGAAAGAAAATTAGTTTAATGAGGGCACCAAGTGATAGGAGTAGGGAGTAATCAGAGGATTTTCTTCTTGCTTGGGATCCAGTGTATAGAGGACGATGATCCTGCTGTATGATTATAAATTTTGTCATAAAGTACCAGCTTAATGGACAGGTATAGGGGTCATTATAGTGCCAATAATGGAGCAGGGGCTTGTGGAGTACAGAACTGGTTGTGAGCCTTTTGTGGATACCCCAAGGATTATAGTGCAGAAGCGGTAGTATATACTTGAGGAATTGAGGGACATCCATTGGGGATAGCAGAGGGGGGGAGCTTGAGTAGCCGCCCTAATCACCAGGGCGTGGGCTGCTTCAGTTTACTCCTCTGGATACGAGGAAGGTGAGAGGCAAAGCAGCATTAGGAGGAACAGCAGCATGGTGGAGGGAAGCTAGGGGTTAAAAATACTAAAGGTGGTGTGAAGAAAGGAGCTCGGAATTGGCTAGGAGTTAGCTATGGGCGGAGATAAGAATTCGGGAAGGTGTATAAAAGAAACAACCAGGAGGGGGTGGCAAAATTTTGCGGCTTCCTGCACCTTTCTGGCTGTCCTCCGGCCTCCTGGTTCCTTTCGCCGCGCTGTCGCCGCCCGCCTGGCTGGCGGCTCGAGCCCCTACGGTCTCTGGGTACTGAGGGCAGGGCCGTATTGAAAGAGCAGTAATCCCGCCAGTTTTGAGGTGCAAGCAAAGCAAAGTCAATGGGGAAGGCGCACCAATCAGAGGCAAGGCTTAGCTGGCGGTCGCCTTCCGATTAGCTCTGTTGTCCGTGCCTTTCTGGCTGTCTCTCACGGCCTCCTGGTTCCTTCTCGGCTGCATAGTGCTGCGCCCGCCCGGCTGGCGCTGGAGCCCCATGGTCTCTGGGTACTGAGGGCAGGGGCTGGCTGGAAAGGAGGGGACAGAGGAGAGGGCAGTCAGAAAGCACTAGATTGCAGCAATCTGCAAGTGGTGCTTAAAAGATTTGCACAACAAAGACTGGGGGTTAGGCGCCTATGCGTCTAGCCCAGCACAAGTCCCACCAAAGGACTGTAATCACAAAATCAGCAAGCAAGAAGGCATTTCACAAAATTATACAATAATAAAAGGTAAAAACAGCTCTTTTTGGAGAATTTTACATTGAAAGAGCAGTAATCCCGGCCAGTTTTGGAGGTGCAAGCAAAGCAAAAGTCAATGGGGAAGGCGCACCAATCAGAGGCAAGGCTTAGCTGGCGGTCGCCTTCCGATTGGCTTGCTGTCCTGCATACTTCTGGCTCTCTCTCCTGCCTCCTGGTTCCCTTCTCGGTGCCGGTCGCCGCCCGCTGGCAGCTCGGAGCCCCTACGGTCTCTGGGTACTCGAGGGCAGGGCCGGCTGGAAAGGAGGGGACAGAGGAGAGGGCAGTCAGAAAAAGCACTAGATTGCAGCAATCTGCAGGTGGTGCTAAAACATTTGCACAACAAAGACTGGGGGGGGGGTTAGGCGCCTATGCGTCTAGCCCAGCACAAGTCCCACCAAAGGACTGTAATCACAAAATCAGCAAGCAAGAAGGCATTTCACAAAATTATACAATAATAAAAGGTAAAAACAGCTCTTTTTGGAGAATTTTACATTGAAAGAGCAGTAATCCCGGCCAGTTTTGGAGGTGCAAGCAAAGCAAAAGTCAATGGGGAAGGCGCACCAATCAGAGGCAAGGCTTAGCTGGCGGTCGCCTTCCGATTGGCTGCGGCTGTCCCGTACCTTTCTGGCTGTCTCTCCCGGCCTCCTGGTTCCCTTCTCGGCTGCGCTGTCACCGCCGCCCTCCTGGCGGCTCAGAGCCCCTACGGTCTCTGGGTACTGAGGGCAGGGGCCGGCTTTCTGGCTGTCTTTCCTGGCCTCCTGGTTCCCTTCTCGCCTGCGTGGTCGCTGCCCGCCCGCTGGCGGCTCGGAGCCCCTACGGTCTCTGGGTACTCGAGGGCAGGGCCGTATTGAAAGAGCAGTAATCCCGGCCAGTTTTGGAGGTGCAAGCAAAGCAAAAGTCAATGGGGAAGGTGCACCAATCAGAGGCAAGGCTTAGCTGGCGGTCGCCTTCCGATTGGCTGCGGCTGTCCTGTACCTTTCTGGCTGTCTCTCCCGGCCTCCTGGTTCCCTTCTCGGCTGCACGGTTGCCACCCGCCCGCTGGCGGCTCGGAGCCCCTACGGTCTCTGGGTGCTCGAGGGCAGGGCCGCTGGAAAGGAGGGGACAGAGGAGAGGGCAGTCAGGAAAAGCACTGGATTGCAGCAATCTGCAAGTGTTGCTAAAAACATTTGCACAACAAAGACTGGGGGTTAGCGCCATGCCTAGCACAGCACAAGTCCCACCAATGGACTGTAATCACAAAATCAGCAAGCAAGAAGGCATTTCACAAAATTATACAATAATAAATGGTAAAACAGCTCTTTTGGAGAATTTTACATTGAAAGAGCAGTAATCCCGCCAGTTTTGGAGGTGCAAGCAAAGCAAAAGTCAATGGGGAAGGCGCACCAATCAGAGGCAAGGCTTAGCTGGCGGTCGCCCGATTGGCTGCGGCTGTCCCGCACCTTTCTGGCTGTCTCTCCGGCCTCCTGGTTCCCTTCTCGCTGCGGTCGCCGCCCACCCGCGGCTCAGAGCCCCCACGGTCTCTGGGTACTCGAGGGCAGGGCCGCTTTCTGGCTGTCTCTCCGCCTCCTCGCCGCGTGGTCGCCGCTCGCCGCTGGCAGCCGGAGCCCCACGGTCTCTGGGTACCAAGGGCAGGGCCGTATTGAAAGAGCAGTAATCCCGGCCAGTTTTGAGGTGCAAGCAAAGCAAAGTCAGCGGAAGGCGCACCAATCAGAGGCAAGGCTTAGCTGGCGGTCGCCTCCCGATTATTGCGGTTGTCCTGCGGTCTTTTCTGGCTGTCTCTCCCGCCTCCTGGTTCTCTCGCCGCTGCTGTTGCCGCCTCGCTGATGGCTCAGAGCCCCTGGCGTCTCTGGGTACCGAGGCAGGCCAGCTGGAAAGGAGGGGACAGAGGAGAGGGCAGTCAGAAAAGCACTAGATTGCAGCAATCTGCAAGTGAAGCAAAAAGATTTGCACAACAAAGATTGGGGGTAAGCCAGGTGCCTAGCCCAGCACAAGTCCCACCAAAGGACTGTAATCACAAAATCAGCAAGCAAGAAGGCATTTCACAAAATTATACAATAAAAGGTAAAAACAGCTCTTTTGGAGAATTTTACATTGAAAGAGCAGTAATCCCGCCAGTTTTGAGGTGCAAGCAAAGCAAAAGTCAATGGGGAAGGCGCACAATCAGAGGCAAGGCTTAGCTGGCGGTCGCCCGATTGGCTGCAGCTGTCCTGTACCTTCTGGCTGTCTCTCCCAGTCCCTGGTTCCCTTCTCGCTGCGCTGTCGCCGCCCGCCTGCGCTGCTCGGAGCCCCTACGGTCTCTGGGTACCTGAGGGCAGGGCGCGCTGGAAAGGAGGGACAGAGGAGAGGGCAGTCAGAAAAAGCATTAGATTGCAGCAATCTGCAAGTGGTGCTAAAAAGATTTGCACAACAAAGACTGGGGGGTTAGGCGCCTATGCATCTATCCCAGCACAAGTCCCACCAAAGGACTGTAATCACAAATAGCATGTACGGTAACCTTCTCGGAGGTGCTGTCTGTCTATGGCAAGGATGATGCTAGGGTATTCCGCACCATGGGATTCAATGAATGGTTGAAAAACTGGTGTGGAGCTCAGGGTTTTGGCTTCATTGGGGACTGGGGAGCCACCTGGAGGGATGCAGGCTTATACTGGCGTGATGGTCTGCATCTGTCCAGGGGGGATCCAGGATCCTAGGTGACAGGTTTAAATGCTTCATTGGCAAGCATTTAAACTAGCCAAGGGGAGGCACTGAAAAGGAGCAGGGAAATCCCAGCCTCCCCCACAAAGCGCAGTAGTTAGAGAGGTAAACACCAAGGCAGAGAAGTCAGTAGGGAGCAGGACAGGGATAAATGCAGAAAAAGGTGTTAAGGACAGCGATGGGGCTAAAAGGGGTAAGGCCATAAAAAATAAACGGAAGGTGATGAGTACCAATGCCCGTAGTCTGTGCAACAAGCTCCCTGAACTAGTGGCCTTAATGGAAGAGGGATGCCTGGATATTGTGGCAGTCAGTGAAACATGGTACACAGAGAACCATGAGTGGGAAGTCAACATACCAGGATACACAGTCTACAGGAGGGACAGGGTGGGTAAAAGAGGAGGAGGAGTAGCTCTTCATGTAAGGGAAGGGATTAAAGCAACAGAACTAAAGAGTAAACAGGAAGTTGATGAGTCACTATGGGTCACCCTGGAGACAGGAAATGTCACCACAATCCCCATGGGAGTTGTGTACAGACCCCCATCTCAGGGGGAGGAAATGGACAAGGAAATGATAGAAGGCATCCTTAAAATGGCATAAAAAGGGGAGATATTGTTGATGGGGGACCTGAATATGCCAGATGTTAACTGGAGTACGTATGCTGCAGGCACATCCAAGAGCAGGGGTCATTCTGATGCCCTCACAGAGGGCATGCCTCAGACAGCTAGTGTTGTAACCCACTCAGGAGGGAACAATCTTAGACCTGGTATTCTCAAATGGGAAGGAGAAAAGATCTCAGATTTAGAAGTGGGTAGCCATCTGGGAACAAGTGACCACCAAACAGTGTGATTCACAGTAAACACAGCCATAGAGTCAAGCCATACAAAAACAAGAGTATTGGACTTTAGGAAGGCTGACTTTGGGAAAATGAGACAGTGCCTTAGAAAAGCACTAGCAAATGGGCAAGAAGGAGGGGTGGAGGAACAATGGGGAATTATCAAAACAGCCATCACAGAGGCAACAAGCCTTTGTGTAAAGCAAATCAATAAAACAAAATGAAGGAAAAAAACACTATGGTTCTCAAAAGAGGTGGCAGAGATGGTTAAGAAGAAAAGGATAGCATTCAGGAAATATAAGGAAACACAGAAGGAGCAAGACAGAGAACTTTATCAGTTAAAGCAGAAGGAGGCAGGAAGGCAGTCAGAATAGCAAAGGCACAAACTAAGGAAAAGATAGCTAACTCTGTTAAGAAGGATAAAACATTTTACAGGTACATTAGGGAGTAAAGGAAGACCAAAGGAGGGATACAGAGACTTAATAAAGGGGAGGGAATGTAGGCAGAGGGTGACACTGAAAAAGCAGGGATACTGAATGAATATTTCTGCTCAGTATTCACAACAGATGAGGAGGGGGAGGTGCCTATATCAAACAAGGGAGAAACTCTGAATAGGGGGGCTGATACCAGTCCATGCACAGAAGAAATGGTTTTGAAAGAACTCTTGAAACTGAGGGTGGACAAAGCAATGGGGCCTGATGGGATTCACCAAAGAATACCAAAAGAACTAAGGGTAGAACTAGTAACACCACTGACTACTCTCTTTAACAAATCATGGGAGGATGGAGTGGTACCTGAGGACTGGAGGAGGGCAAATGTGATTCCACTTCACAAAAGTGGGAGCAGGGCAGAGGCAGGAAACTACAGACCAGTTAGTTTGACTTCAGTGGTAGGAAAATGATGGAATCACTTCTGAAGGAAAGAATTGTGTACCTTGAAGCCAGTGGGGCTGGGACCCAAGACAGCATGGTTTCACAGCAGGAAGTTCATGTCAGATGAACCTAATAGATTTCTTTGACTGGGTGACCAAAGTAGTAGACCAGGGAGGGCTGTGGATATGGCCTACCTAGATTTTAGCAAGGCATTCAACACAGTCTCACACAAAAGATTAATATACAAGTTAGCCAGCCTTGGAGTGGGTCCCAAGGTGGTAGCCTGGATAAAAAACTGGCTGGACAACAGGATGCAAAAGGTAATAGTAAACGGAGTCCACAGTGAAGAAAGGAGGGAATCTAGCGGGTACCAAGAGGGTTCGTACTGGGACCGGTCCTCTTTAGTATCTTTATATGTGATATTGAGAGCACCTTGAAGGAAAGGTATGCCTTTGCAGATTACACAAAGATCTGCAACAGGGTTGATACACAAGGTGGGGTGGAAAGAATGAAAAGGACTCTGCAAGGTTGCAGGAATGGTCAAATACGTGGCAGCTCAGATTCAATGCAAAGAAGTGCAAGGTAATGCATCTGGCAAACAAAAACCCAGGGGAAGAGTACACAATGGGGAGTGAGTTAATAACAACAACAAAAATCGAAAGAGACCTAAGAGTAATTATATCAGATGACCTAAAGGTGGGCAAGCAATGTGAGAAGGCAGTAAGGAGGGCTGGGGGGATACTGGGATGCACAGGGAGAGGCATCAACAGTAGAAAACAAGAAGTTGTTATCCCTCTCTACAGACAGTTAGTGAGACTCCATCTGGAGTACTGCGTGCAATTCTGGAGCTCCATATCCATGAAAGACATAGACAGAGTGGAGGCTGTTCAGAGGAGGGCAACCAAAATGGTACAAGGTCTGCACCAGAAGACATACGAGGAGAGACTAAAGCAGCTTAATATGTATACTCTTGAGGAAAGGAGGAGAGGGGGACATGATAGAAACTTTCAAGTATCTGAAGGAATTAACAAGGTACAAGAGGGTAGTATCTTTCAGAAGAAGAGATGTGCAAGAACAAAGGGGCACAATTTGAAGATAGAGGGGGGACAGCTCAGAGGTAATGTTAGAAAGTATTTTTTCAAAGAGAGAGTTGTGGATGCATGGAACAGCCTTCCTGAGGAGGTTGTGGAGTCAGGAACAGTGGGAGAATTCAAGAATGCATGGGACAGGCATAAGACAATTCTAGTGGGGGGCAGGAGGAAGTAAGCTGTTGATTAACTAGAATCTGCAGCTTATCCATCAGGTAGGGAAACAGGCAGACTGGGTGGGCCAAGTGGTCCTTATCTGCTGTCAAATTCTATGTTTCTATAAAGAGTGGAGAGTTCAAAGGGCAGGGACAACCACAGGGAGTGTTAAGTGGTGGGGGTGCAGGTTCAAGTAGATTGCTGGACAAATGGGCAGATTCGGGTGGGCCTTGTCGATTCTTTTCTGCTGTCATACATCTATGAATCTATGAAACATTTAAACTAGGTAGGGGAGGGGGGATTAAAAACAAAGTGCCAACATGTACTCAGATCTCAGGATATCAGCTGTAACATCCTTACTACAAATGCCAGAAGTCTAAATAACAGTAAAAACTAGAACTGGAAGCCCTGCTAATTCAACAAAATATACACATTGCAGCAATAAATGAAATGTGGTGGGACACAGATTCTGAGGGTATGATGGATATACAAGGTTACAAACGATACAAGTGCAATAGGGAAGGGAAACATGAAGGTGGGGTATGCTTGTATATACATAATTCAGTTCTATCATACATAATCGAGCCCCTCTGGAGGCAGGTGTCCAACTTGAAACAGTTTGGGTAAAGTTAATGTTTGCAGGATGTAAATCAGAACTAGTTGGGAATTGCTATAGACCACCAGCATCCAAAAATGAATATAATAGTGCCCTAAATAATGAAATCTCTGAAATGTCTATCCTTGGGGACATCATTGTATTAGGAGACTTTAACTACCCTGGAATCGACTGGGAGAATCTTTCTGGATCAGATCCCGCTGAGAAATATTTTATTGAACAATGTATAAATAGTGGACTTGACCAAGTTGTATCTGACCCTACGAGGAATAAAAATATTCTAGACTTATTATTAACGAATATGGAAAATGAAATCAACATTAATATTTCAGCAACATTAGGAAATAGTGACCATCAGGTAATCGCCTGCTACTTAGTTAAGGGGAGACCTAAGAACATCTGTAGCACAATTATTAAAAACTATCACAGAGGTAACTTTGATGGTATACTGTGTGTCGGAGCCTCTCAGAAATAGACTGGAAAACTACCCTTAGACATAGGACAACTGACAGTGCTTGGGCAGTGTTTAAAGGTATACTGAATGAGATTGAAAACATCTACATACCAATAGGAAAAAAATGCATTATAGAATGGCAAGAAAGAATCCTAGCTTCTGATTGGTCAGTTGGCCATCACAGCAGGGATGTTATCCTGATATACCCCTCTGCTGATTGTTTGTTGTCGCAGCCTTATTATTATCCATCTTCTCTTACGGAACAAAAACATTTTACACACTAACAAAACCATTCTTTAAACTTTTTTTTATTCTGTGTAAAACAACAAGCCATTGTATAATAGAATAATGTCTGACAGGGGTGGGTGTGTTATGCTGGGATAATCCCTTCTCGGGTGTTTGATGCCCTCGGACGGTGGCCTCGCCCAACCACGAGGTGGTATGTTATCCCAGCATAAACACACAATACCCCTGTCAGGCATTATTCCTTTAATAACAGAAGCAGGGTTCTAGCTTGTTAAATCAAAAAGTCACCAAACAAATCAAACTTAAGCAAAAAGCCTATAATAGATACAAAAAGAACTAACACACGAAAATAAAATTAAATATTTCCAATACTAAAAGAACTAAAATGTACAATTAGGCAGGCAAAAGCAAATCTTGAGTTCAAAATAGCTCATTCAAAAGATAGGAAATTACTGTATTCATATATAAATTCCAACTGTCAAAATAAAGTGAGTAACATAGGACCAGTATTAGATAATTACATAGAGATACAAGACAACAAAGAGGTTGCTGACAAATTTAATAATTATTTTTGCTCGTTTTTTTCATCACTCTCACAAATCCTCTTACCCATACTACCTGAAAAACCAGTCGAACTACTCTTCACACCTGAAGAAGTATACACACTAATAACTAAATTAGATATTACATCCATCCCTGGACCAGGCAACATAAATTCCATGTTTTTAAAAAAATCTGCCTCAGCATTGGCTTACCCCCTTTCAATCATTTTTAATTACTCATTAAGGGATGGTTTCGTTCCTGATGATTGGAAAAATGCGACAGTTATACCGATATACAAGAAGGGTAACAGGAGGAAAATTGAAAACTACAGGCTAATAAGTTTGACTTCCCACTGTTGCAAACTCATGGAACGCCTCATTAAAAACAGATTAGAGTTACATTTAGAACGTTCTGGGACCAATGATAAAAACCAACATGGATTTAAAAAGGGAAGGTCTTGTACCACGAACTTA
The DNA here is from genome assembly GCA_016271365.2 of Neoceratodus forsteri. Taxonomy (NCBI): domain Eukaryota; kingdom Metazoa; phylum Chordata; order Ceratodontiformes; family Ceratodontidae; genus Neoceratodus; species Neoceratodus forsteri. The sequence continues at coordinate 75,009,788 of CM057452.1, forward strand.
ATTATGTTTTATGACAATATTAGTAAAAGTCTTGATAATGGTCACTCATCTGTTGTAATACTACTCGAGTTTTCCAAAGCTTTCTACAAAATACTTCATGATAAACTGATAGATAAGCTTATTAAGCTACAGGTTAATAAAGACATAATTAGGTGGATTTACAACTGGTTGCTAAATAGAACACAATGAGTATGTATAAATAATATAATCTCACCAGAGGGTTCAGTGGGCAGTGGTGTCCCTCAATGGTCAGTGCTTGGGCCTATACTTTTTAATATTTATATCCAGGATATGGACACAAATATTAATAACATGATTACCAAGTTTGCGGATGATACAAAACTAGGTGGAGAGGTAAACACCATTACTAAACATCTATCTTTAGTTGTTGATCTAGTTAATATTGAGCTGTGGGCAAAGAAAAATTGGATGATCCTTAATACAGATAAATGTGCTGTGCTCCATATAGGTAGAAATAATCCCAACTATTCTTATGTTTTAGACCAAACAATGTTGAAATCAGCGCATAATTGTTTTTTTTTTTAGTTTTTGTTGACCGGGTAAGTGCACTAGACAAATCCTGCCTATTTTCAGGCACGACCCGGGGAAGGGGGATACAGATGAATGCCAACTGACCTTGAACCAGATTAAGCTGTTGGTGGTATTTTTAGTGAATGAGGGAAATTTAGCCTGGACACCGGGGAAATTCCCCTACTCGGCTTCCTGTGAGCAAGGGGGTCCCATTTTCATGTGGGACCAAGATGGCTGCCTCTGGACATGCTGTGGAGGACATGGAGGTGTTGGAGGCAGGGGTTGGTCTTCTCTCCTGTCTCTGGATTGCCAGAGACCTCATCGATTCTTCCTCAAGCTTATTCTAATGGATCCAAGTTGTATGCATCTCCCAGTTCCTTTCCTTCCTCAGAAACCTCGATGGATCAAAGTAAGCAAACAATTGTTTCTTCCCAGTCTGTTTCTATACTGCAACAGCTAGCATCTGCTAAAGAGTCTCTACAGAATACTGAATGTTTACGACCTACAGATGTGGACGCTTTGCTATTACTTGAGGAAACATGCTATCTTACAAAGAAACAGGAGCTTTTAGCACTTAAGAACTCAGCTTTGCAGCTGCCTACTGATTCTGACTCACTGTTGCAGACTACTGCGGCAGATGCCTGAAAGACAGCCTTGACATTTCTGCATTCCAATGTGGTCTGTTCGACGATTTCTTCTGCTTCTGCTGCTGAAACTTCTCCTGACAACCTTGCTGTTTCCCCGATCTTCTTCCATGAACCTCTGCGTCTGACTTGCCCTCTGCAGAGGTTGTTCCACAGGGAGACTGGTCAGTTGACTCTGCTCTTGTTGCGACAGGGTGGGAGAGGGATCCAGTTGTTGGTACCTGGTGCTCCAGTCCTTCCCTCGTTCGGATCACCCCTGCAGACGCCCCGGCTATTTCTCCTGTGCAAGGACAGTTGGACTTCACGCTTCACGCCTGCTTTGCGCTTAACAGAGAATCCAATTCTCAATTTACTGGTTTCCACTTCTCCTGCAGCTCCATTTTCAGACTCCGACCCTCTTCACCAAAGTTCACCACCCCAGGGCCCTGGTCTACCACCTCAACGGACTGAACGACCGACTTCTCTTGCTTCTGCATCTACTAAAACGTATGCATCTTGTTTTTCTGTTCCCACCCAACAGGCTAAGAGACACAATGCTGTCAGATTACAGTATTTGGGGTGTTTACCTGAAATGCCTGATAGGGTTTTTGTTGGACGCACTTTGCTTAAAGACTCCATGAAATTTGCTGCTTATGATATCCACGCATTGATACATGTTTCTAATGAGTCCCATTTTGATGTAAGTTTTAAAACCTTAAAAGGTTTAGAGAAATTTTGGTCCCAATTTCATCTATTGAAAAATACCGCTTTATGGTCACCTTTCAGTGCAATTCCTTTAACGAAACCTGCACAAAAGACTATCACTATTCTGTTTAGAAGTGAAGGTGTTAGTTTGAACGATATTACAGTTTGGCTGAAACAAAGATGTACAGTGCTCTCTGACCCTGAAGCTATTTTTGATTCAGAAAATTTGTGGATGGGAGGGTGGAAGGTTAGGTTATGCTCCGGACTACTGATACTGGTATTCAACACCTACCCAATAGTTTTCTGTTAGGCAGGGATAGGGAAGTTTTGTTCTATTCTGGACAATCTAAAGCCTGCTATAAGTGCGGTTCCATCATCTCAGCAGCATTTGTGACACTATTAAATGTTCTGTTTGTGGTGATCTTGGTCATGCAGGCTCACAGTGTACTGAAGAACCTCTCTGTGTTTTATGTGAAGACCTGGGATATACTTTTCAGCAATGTTCCTGGGCTGCCCATAATTCTCCTACTTTAGCTGATGGAGAGGAGCAACGGCTTATTATTACAGTGGCCCAACATTCTAACATTAAGGGTCCCTCTTCTTCTACAGTTGCCCCCTTCCCCCCTCCTACTACTTTAGCTGAATCACATAGTGTTGTTTCCACTGCCACTGTAGTAATTGCTGGGAGGATTTGGCTGAGCCTGTCCCACAACCTGTTACGCTTTCTCTACCTCCCCACCCTCCTTCTCTCCCAGTTCTTCCTATCTGTTCTATTTCAGGTGGCTCTTCTATGGGACCCCCCCAGCACCATTAGAAACATAGAAACATAGAATTTGATGGCAGATAAGGACCGCTTGGCCCACCCAGTCTGCCCATTTCCCTGCCTACTGGATAAGCTGCAGCTCCTAGTTAACCAGCAGCCTACTTCTTCCTACCCCAACCCCCTAGAATTGCCTTATGACTGTCCCATGCATGCTTGAATTCCACCACTGTTTTTGACTCCACGACCTCCTCCAGAAGGCCATTCCACCCATCCATAACCCTCTCTGTGAAAAAATACTTCCTTAAATTACCTCTGAGCTGCCTTCCCTCTATCTTCAAATTGTGCCCCCTTGTTCTTGCACACCTCTTTTTTTGAAAGATGCTACCCTCTTGGACTTTGTTGATTCCCTTGAGGTTCTTGAAAGTTTCTATCATGTCTCCCTCTCCCTCCTTTCCTCGAGGCTATACATATTAAGCTCCTTAAGTCTCTCTCTTCATATGTCTTCGGTGCAGACCCTGCATCATTTTAGTTGCCCACCTCTGGACAGCTTCCATCCTGTCTATGTCTTTTGAAAACAATGGAACCTTCCCCTTCTGACCCTTTACTACACCTTCTAGAATTACACAGGGTTCAAGAAAGTTTGGTTCACCTTCCTCTAAGGCTCAGAGGTAGAGACTCTCCCTTTGACAAATAAATATGAATTGCTCTGACATACTTCTGAAAACACAGACTCTGGCTCTTCTTCTGTCCAGTCCTCTCACCCTGAATATACTACAGATACTGAAGTCCTATCTCGACAATGTAGGGTCACAAAAGGAAAACCAAGGCCAAGACAAAACTTAAGAATGTGCCGAAGGGGTAGATAGAGTTGATTGCTATGCATATGTCTCTTATTTTGCAATACATACTGTTAGTGTTAACAGTATAAAAAACAACATAAGAGGATTCAGTTTTTCGCTTTTTTGTCTTGCCTTACTGCCGGTCTCATACTTCTACAAGATGTTAGATTCCATTCTTTGCCTGAAATTTCTAGGGCCCAAAAATCCTGGCATTTAGGCCCCTCCTATTGGTCATTTGGACAGGAGACATGTTCTGAGGTGGGTATTTTGTTTCATCTTCCTAATGTCTCTATTATTAAGATTCTAGATTTATGCCCTGGCAGAGTATTATTGATAGACTTTAGATTCCTTTCTATCCTTTCGGATTATCAATATTTATGCCCCACAAACCAAATCGCTTAGGATTGAACTCTTGAAAGTGGTTCTAACCTATCTTTACACCTCTATGCATGTCATTTTGGTGGTGATTTCAATTGTGGGTTGTCCACTAAGGACAGGTCCTCATTCTCAAAACCACAAAATTATTTTGTGATACCACTTTTCTCAAAAATCTTTTATTTTCTGCAAAACTGAAGGATGCTTATCTTTTCTCGCCAGACATAACCCTACCTTTCATAAAGGCTCTTTAGCTTCCTCGGATAGATTTTTTTTGTGTCCTTTTACAAACTTCTGCTGCTGAAGTACAGGTGGCTGAATTTTCAGATCATGATTTGCTTACCATTTTTCTTGGTCTTAAGAATGTTGCAACTTTTGTTCTGGCACTTGGAAATTTAATGTTTCTTATTAGAGAATTCTCTGTTGTTAACACTTCTTAAATCTTTTTTCAAAACAGAAATCCGTGTTTTTCTTTTACGATGATCCTTGGTGGTGGTGGTTAGATACAAAGAAGGATTTGATGAAATTACTAAAATCATTTAGCAAAATCCATCATGAAGATTGTTATTTCACATACCATAGGACACAACATCAGCTGCAAAAACTCCTTACCCTTTTGTATACCACTGGCCAGGATTTTTCTTCACAAATTAGTACCCTGAAAAAATCTTTAATGGAATATCACTCCAAAAAATATGCTTCAATGCAACAATGTCAACGTTTTAGCGTAAAAGGTGCCTATGATGTGATCTGCCCGTTTGCATATTTTTCTAAACAGATTATGGGGTGAACCATTGATACTATTGTGACTGAAGCTGGTCATACAATTACTGATTCTAGGCTTATCCAAAATTATGTGGCCGAGTATACTCAAAACTTATTCAGTCCATTCCCTACATGTCTACATGATATATTGACCTTCCTTAGTCCCATTTCTGTTCCTGATGTGCAACAATCAGTATCTGATATGCTTGCTTGTGATATTCAGGCACGAGAAGTAGTTGAGGTCATCACAACTGTGCGATCTGGAGTATCTCCAGGCTTGGATGGCCTTCGAATGAGCTTTATAAATTGCTTAATATTGAGTTGTGATGGAATCACGTAGTTTATAACTTCCTTTAAAAGCTGATACTTTTACTGTTAGAATTTACATCTGTAGTACCTTCTATATCCATAAGAAAGGAGACAGAAATGATTGACTAATTGGAGGCCTCTTAGCCTTATTGAATACGGACTTTAAAATTTTAACTAAAATTATTGCTCTCCGTCTAGCAAAGCTGGCCCTCTTGTTATTTCGGAAGCTCAATCTAGTAATGTTCCAGGCAGAAGTATACATAATCATGTCCTTTTATTACGGGAATTGGTGGAACATGGCAATTCAAATAAGTTAACAGGCCTCCTGTATTCATTGGATCAAAGGCAGGCATTTGATTCGGTGAGTCATGACTTTTTATGGCAGGTTTTGAGACATTATAGGGTTCCTGTGACTACTCTCTCCTGGTTACGCTTATTGTATTCTACAGCCACTTCTATCCCTCTTGTTAATGGCTGGAAGGGTCCTTTGATACCTTTAAAGAGAGGTGTTAGACAAGGGTGCCCACTCAGTCCCCTTTTGTATATCCTTTTTTTTGGATCCCTTACTTCGCACCATTAATACAGCACACAATGTTAGGCCTATTTGTTCCTTACCACTTTCTGTTTTAGCCTAGGCTGATGACATGAGTTTAATAGTAACATAGAAACATAGACTTTGACGGCAGATAAGGACCGCTAGGCCCATCTAGTCTGCCCATTTCCCTACCTACAGGATAGGCCGCAGATCCTAATTAACCAACAGCCTATATCTTCCTGCCCCCCATAAGAATTGCCTTATGTCTGTCCCATGCATTCTTGAATTCTCCCACAGATTTAGACCCTATTAACTTCCTCAGGAAGGCTGTTCCATGCATCCACCACCCTCTCTGTGAAATAATACCTCACATTGCCCCTGAACCAATCCTCCTTCTATCTTTAAATTGTGTCCCTTGTTCTTGCAAGTCTCTTTTTGAAAGATGCTACCCTCTTGACTTTGTTGATTCCCTTGAGGTACTTGAAAGTTTCTATCATGTCCCCCTCCTTCTTTCCTCAAGGGTATATATTGCTCCTTTAGTCTGTCCACACGGCTTCTTGCAGACCCTGCACCATTTTAGTGCTCTCCTGGACTGCCTCTCATCCTGTCTATGTCCTTGCGGAGATGGGGTCTCCAGAACTGGACACAGTATTCCAGATGGGGTCTCACCAACTGTCTGTACAGAGGATAACAACTTCCTGTTTTCTGCTGCTGATGCCTCTCCTTATACATCCAGTATACCCCGGACCTCCCTACTGCCTTCTCACATTGCTTAGCTAACCTTAAGGTCATCTGATATGATTACCCCAGGTCCCTTTCCTGTTTTGTTGTTGTTACTACCTCTCGCCATTGTGTATTCTTCTTCTGGGTTCTTGTTTCAGGCATTATTTTGCACTCTTTTTGCATTGAATCCTAGCTGCCATACGTCTGACCATTCCTCCAACCTTGCCAAGTCCCTTTTCATCCTTTCCACGCCTCCTTGTAAGCAACCCTGTTGCAGATCTTTGTGTCATCTGCAAAAGGCATACTTTTCCTTCCAGTCCCTCTGCAATGCCACTGATGAAGACATTAAAAAGGACTGGACCCTAATACTGAACTCCTGCGTACCCCACTAGTAACTGCCTTTCTTCCGGAAAGTGGACCCATTTACAATTACCTTCTGTGTCCTGTTGTCCAGCCAATGTTTTACTCCAGGCTGCCACCCTGGGACCCACTCCCAGACTGGTTAATTTGACTAATAATCTTTTGTGTGGACTGTGTCAATGCCTTGCTAAAGTCTAGGTAGGCCATGTCCACAGCCCCTCCCTGGTCTAGCTACTTGGTCACCCAGTCAAAGAAATTTATTAGATCTGCCTGACATGACCTTCCCGCTGTGAACCCATGCTGCCTTGATCCTGTGCTCCATTGACCCTAGGTACTCAACTATTCTTTCTTCAGAAGTGACTCCACTCACTTCCCTACCACAGAGGTCAGACTGACAGGTCTGTAGTTTCTGCTCCTGTCTTGGTCCCACTTTTGTGAAGGGGAATCACATCCGCCTTCCTCCAGTCCTCGGGTACCACACCATCCTCCCATGATTTATTAAAAAGAGTAGCCAGTGGTTTCACTAGTTCCTTCTTAATTCTTTTTAGAATTCTGGGGTGAATTCCATCAGGACCCATTGCTTTGTCCACCTTTCAGTTTTAGAGTTCTTGCAGAACCCTTTCTTCTGTGAAAGGACTGGATCGACTCTTATCAAGAGTGCTTCTGTTAATTGGATTAGGCACTTTCCCTCTTTGTGAATACTGAGCAGAAATATTCGTTCAGTATTCCTGCTTTTCACTGTCCCCTCTGCCCACCCACCGCTCATTCTATTCAGCCTCACTATCCCTCCCTTTGTCTTTCTACGCTGCTGATGTAAACTTATAAAAGGTTTTATCCCCTTCTTAACTGAGTTGGCTATCTTTCCCAGTTTGGGCCTTTTGCTATTCTGACTTCCCTCCCTGGTTCTTTCTGCCTTTAACTGGTACAGCCTCTGTCCTGCTCCTTCTATGTTTCCTTATACTTCTGGAATGCTATCTTTTCTTCCTGACTTTCACAGCCACCTTCTCTTGGGGAACCACATAGTGGCTTTTCTTTGTTTTGATTTGTTTATTTGCTTCACACAAAGGCTTGTTGCCTCTGTGATGGCAGTTTGATAATTCCCCATTGTTGCTGCACACCTCCTTCTAGCCTGTTTGCTAGTGCTTTTCTGAGGCACTCTATCTTCATTAAAAGTCAGCCTCCTAAAGTCCAGTACCCTCACTTTTGTATGGCTTGGACTCTGTAGCTGAGTTTAACGTGAACCACACTGTTTGATGGTCACTTGTCCTCAGATTGCAACCCACTTCTAGATCTGAGATCCTCTCACTGCCCCCGCTTGAGAGCACGAGGTCTAAGATTGCCCTTCACAAGTGGGTTCCAACTAGCTGTCTAATGCCTGCCACCTGTAGGGTGTCAAGAATGGCCCTGTTTGGATGTGGTTGCAGCAATGTGCCCAGTTAACATTGCATATTCAGGTCTCCCATCAACAGTATCTCCCTTTCTGCCATTCTAAGAATGCCTTCCATCATATCCTTGTCCATTCCTTCCCCTGACATGGGGGTCTGTACACAACCCTGTGCAGATTGTGGTGCCCTTTCCAGTCTCCAAGGTGACCCACAGTGCCTCCTCTCCTCCCTGTTTACTCTTTTGTTCAATTGCTTTATCCTTCCTTACATAGAGAGCTACTCCTCCCTCTTCCCCTGCCTGTCTGTCCTGTAGGTTATGTACCCTGGTATGTTAACATCCCAGTCATGGTTCTCTGTGTACCATGTTTCTGTGACTGCTACGATATCCAGGCATCCTCTTCCATTAAGGCCACCAGCTCAGGGAGCTTGTTGCCCAGACTCACGGCATTGGTACTCATTACCTCCATTTCCTGATGGCCTTACCCCTTTTACCCCATCCCTGTCCTTCTTGCCTTTGTCACTTTCTCCATTTACCCCTGCCCTTCCTCCCATTGACACCTCCATGTTGGTGTTTGCCACATCTTACTACCGTGATTTTTGGGGCTAGGATTTTCCTGCTCCTTTCCAGTGCTCTCCCCTGGCTAGTTTCAAAAGCTGCTAACGAAGCATTTAAACCTATCACCTAGGATCCTGGTTCCTCCCGGACAGATGCAGCCCATCATGCCAGTATAGGCTTGCATCACCCAGGTGTACCCCAGTCCCCAATGAAGCAATCCCTGAGCTCCACACCAGTTTTTCAACCACTGATTGAATCCTATGGTACGGAACACCCTAGCCTCTCCTATGCCGTGGATGGGTAGCACCTCCAAGAAGGTTACCGTGCGAGCTACTTGACTAAGGCCCCTCCCCAATTCCACAAACTCTTCCTGCACTTCTGTAATCCCTTTTTTAGCCAGGTCATTTGTCCCTAAGTGGACAATGACATCCAGCTCCCTCCCCTGTGCAGCTGATCCGGCAATCCTGAGGATTCGCTCCCTGTCCCTCCAAGCCATGGCGCCAGGCAGGCACCTTACCTCCCTCTCCCCTTCCTTACCCAGTTCTACCTTCCTAATAATGGAGTCCCCCACCAGGAGTTGTTTCTTTCCCCTGCAGGGTCCCCTGCCACCCTCCTGTGGGTCTCCTTTGTGGAGGTTCCCAGCATCCTCCTTGGTCTCCACTGTAGGTGCCTCTATAGAGGAACCACACTTGCCAGAATGGCATAGGAATTGTGGAGAGGTACAGCTGAGGGATGTGCTCTGTTCCACCACCCTCACCCTCCTGAGCCCACTGTGGTCCAACCACCTTTCTTGGCAACCTCTGAGGCAACGGCAGTGGCACTGGTGGTCCCTGGATGGAAGAGGAGGTCCCACAAATCTTGGCTAACTCAGCCTGGAGATGAGCAACCTGCTCCTCAGCCCAGAGAGGTGCCTGCAGATGGACAACACCGCATCCTCCAGAACATCTCCTGAAGACTGTTGCTCACAGCCACTGCACTGCACCACTCCAATCATGTCTTATTTCTGGCCCCTTAACTGTTTGCAATCCTTACTCTTCCTCTATTTTTTTCTCTCTCTCTTACTTTCTGTCTGTGTGCCTTTAAGCTCCTGATTGTCCTTTTCTGAGACAAGAATATCCTATATTTCTCAGTAGACCACTACTTGTTCAGAGGCAGACCTCCAGCAGCTAGAGGGACCGGAGAGCTACTCTGCCCTTCTAGGATGGTGGGTCTCTGGTGGTTCTGTGATCACTCACTTCCTGCCCCAAACAGGAAGCTCCTGTTGCCAGTCAAACCCAGTGCCCACAAAATAGAACTAGCCCTGGTGGGGAGGAAGGAGGGCAATGTAGTCCCAGTAGAGAAGTTCAGTCACACACAGTCCTTTCTCCTGGTGTCTTTGCCAAACTATTAGCAGAATCTTCTAAGGCAGTCTTTAAATGTAGCTTCCTTCTAGGGCTAAGCCACTCCCCCACTTACCAGATCTTTCTAAGGCACTTAAACCTCACAACAGTTAAGTCCTTTCAGTCACCTGAGATTTACACCTAGATGACTTTTCAGTTACCCATTCAGTTCAGTTAACCCAAACACACACTTTTTTTTTGTTTTGTATGTTAGTTTTTTTACCCTAAATTAAAGGTCCAAATGCAAAAGTTCTTCTACTTTAGTCCCAGCAGAGAAGTTCAATCACACAGCAGTCCTTTCTCCTGGTGTCTTCTGCTAAGCTATTAGCAGAAAATCTTTCTAAGGCAGTCTTTAAATGTAGCTTCCTTCTAGCTAAGCCTTTACCCCCTACTTGACCAGATTTTTCTTACAAGTAATTTAAACCTCTCAACAGTTAAGTCCTTTCAGTCACCTGAGATTTACACCTAGATGACTTTTCAGTTACCCATTCAGTTCAGTTAACCCAACACACACTTTTTTTTTTTGTTTTGTATGTTGTTTTTACCCTAAATTAAAGGTCCAAATACAAAAGTTCTTCTACTTTAGTCCTAGCAGAGAAGTTCAGTCACACAGCAGTCCTTTCTCCTGGGTGTCTTCTGGCCAAGCTATTAGCAGAATCTTCTAAGGCAGTCTTAAATGTAGCTTCCTTCAGCTGCTTTCACCCCTACTTACCAGATCTTTCTACAAGTAATTTAAACCTCACAACAGTTAAGTCCTTTCAGTCACCTGAGATTTACACCTAGATGACTTTTCAGTTACCCATTCAGTTCAGTTAACGCAAACACACACTTTTTTTTTGTGTTTTGTATGTTAGTTTTTTCACCCTAAATTAAAGGTCCAAATACAAAAGTTCTTCTACTTTAGTCCCAGCAGAGAAGTTCAATCACACAGCAGTCCTTTCTCCTGGTGTCTTCTGCCAAGTAGCTGATGTTCCTTCGGCAGACACATCTCTCCATCTCTGTAAGTCCTTTGGTCTTGTTTCAGGAGCATCCCTGAACTTGGAGAAATGTGTTGGTCGACGGCTTGGATCTCAGCAGTCGAATGATGTAATAGTTTTCAGTATTGCACTTTGTGACACCCCTGTTAAGATTTTGGGGCATTCTATTTGGCTCAGGTCCTTTAGACATTCTCAACTGGACTCCCAAACTGGACCTAGCACAGGCCAAAGTTTCTCTTTGGAACACCTGGAAACTCAGTAAAAAAAAGAGGGTTTACTTGATAAAGTCTCACTTGCTCCCAATTTTTTGTTTTGGCTTATGTTTTTCCCCCTCCCTGTGTTTTGGAACCAACTTCTGAGGCTTTTTTCCTGCCTTATGGGCAGCCTTGAATCCTATTAAGCATTCCATTACCTGTTACCTTTCAAGGAAGGTGGTCTTAATATGATACACCATTATTTTTTTATAATAGTTTATTTTGTGACTAATCTTAAACCACTTTTAGTTAATTATGATATGGGATGGAATTTTATTTTTTCAATCCTGTCAACCGTGGTTTCATCTTTGGGACCTTAACACTTTGAAACAGGTTAAACATATATCGTCTACCCCTTCTTATCTTCGTGATACCTTTGTCCGTTTAAAACAATGGAAGATTACTAGCCATATGATTATGACTCAAAATAGGAAAGCCATTTATAATTTTTGATAGATACCACTTGTGCAGACCTTGTAATTTTTCCCAAATGTCCCCTACTTCCTTACCTGCTTTATACACACTGTTAGGAATCCTCGATCCCCCAGAAGATGTGGGATCTACATTGGCTTAGTTGTCATGAACGGATCAATATTAAGGCAAATCGTAAACATAAACAGCTGAATGAAAGATTGCGTTCCAGACCTTTATGTGTAAATCAGGATGAAACAATACAACACCTGTTTTTTCTTTGTTCCTATATCACTGGTTTTTGGTTATTTTTAGCGAACAGATGGAAGGAACCCTGATTTACTTCTGTTACTGTATGGTAGGTTTCCAGTGACCTGGAGAAAGTGGAATATTGACACCCTAAACTTATTGTTTACCATCATTAAATGGCATTTATGGACTGCTCGCTGTCTTTTCACCTTGCAGCAAAAAGATATGTCCCACCTACTGGTGGTCCAAAGTATTGAACAGGATTTAAAAGATGTTTATTTTTCTGAACTAAGAAGTTTGTCATCTGGATCACTGTTTGCTTTATGGAAATGCTTACCATGGGTGACCAATTCTGATTTTCCTGTCACATGAGTCTTTTGTATTTATTTTTACCAATGTGATTTTGGTTTGTAGTTTCTTTGTCAATAAAAATTTCCCCTACTCTTTGTCAGTAGAGGGAGCCGCTGCTATGGAGGAAGGTGTACTGGAGGGTCATTCTGCTGGTGTACCTGTGGTTGAGAAGGTCTCCCAGCCCACAGGTCCAGCTCAGGAGACCACACTAGAGAACTTGGATGTATCAAATGCAGTGAGTATGAAACAATTTGCCACCTCTCAGATCCAAGAACAAGGATGTCAGTGGACTTTTTGATTCTGATGACAGTTGGTTAAATAATATTCTGCAGCAAAACAAGGAACGGTATTGTGTGACTACTAAAAGTGCAATAATAAAAACCGCGATACCTGACACAGCTACTGAGCAGGATCCGGATGTTTCTGTTGAGTTTATGCAAGAAGCAACAAAGCTAATCTTACAGCAAGAGACTGCTGTGAAAAACTCTGTTGAAGATGGGATGCCTCGCCCAAATTAGGTCATCACTCTGCCTTCATTCCAGACATCTGAGTCTCCTCTGGTGAATGCTTTTCAGTTGCAGCAGCAAAATCCCTTGACAGTAGCAATGAATTCTGACTTGTTTTCTCAAACTACACCTTCTGTAAGTACACCTAACAGTCTTCCTGAACAATTATCTGTTGCAATTGTTTCTTCACTGGGGTTATGGAAAGGTAGAGAGGCTGATTTGACAGCACAGCCCATTCGGGGATCCTCCCAGTCATCTTTGGAGCGCTCCCTGCTAGCTGCAGGTTGGAAGCGGGGCACTGCAGGGATTTGGATCCCAGATCTGGCCCATAGCCTGATTCCAGGGGACTCTTCTTCTCCTAGTACAGTTGGGTCTGTACCTGATAATGTTACAGCTTTTGCCCTGGGATTAGCACAGCAGTGTACTTCTACTTGGTAAAGTGTTTTCCAGCCTGGTTTAAGCCCCCCAAAAGTTATAGAGTCCTCAATTTCAGAACATGACAGTGTAACATCGATTCATTGGGCTGAGTCAGGGGGTGAGGGGCATGAAGCTCCTAGGACTGCTCCTAATTTTCAAGAGCATGCAAAAACTGCTTGGGAGTCTTTTCGGAGGAAGGACCTCTTTACAGGACCCCCGCCTTGCAAAGATGCAATGCAGTTCACCTGAAATACCTTGGGGGCCTGGAAGTAGCTCCTGATCGCTTATATATTGGTCATGATTTATTGAAGGGATCTTTTGTTTTTTTTTCAACAGAAATATATGCTTTGATACATGTTTCTGGCTCTGTCCTTTATAATATAAGTTTTACTTCCCCACAGGGTCTTGACAGATTCTGGACCAAATATGATGCTTTCAAGTATATTGAACTGTGGTTGCCTTTCAAGGCAATACCACTGACAAAACCATCTATAAAATGTCACTGTTTTATTTCGTAATGAAGCTGTTCTATTCATGACGTTGTTTACTGGTTGCAGAAACGCTGCGATGTGTTGGGGAATCCTAGACCTATTTTTGATGAGGAATGTCTTTGGAATGGGGGTAGGGTTATACAGGTTCGTTTAAGGCACAATACATAAGGTCCAGTACATCTTCCTAATAGTTTATTTTTAGGTAATGAGAGAGGCCAATGTTTTCACCCTGGTCAGCCAAGAACTGCTTTAGGTGCGGGGCATATACTCATTTGGGTTCAGCATGTGACAGAATTAAATGTAATCTGTGTTTAGCTTTTGGCCACCATAGCTTGGATTGCACTGAGGCTTTACGTTGTAATTTATGTGAGGATGTTGGGCATGCTTTTAGAGCATATGGGCTACTCACAATAGAAATGATCGTGTTAGTCAGGATTTTATTTTACAAGAAGCCCAGAAAAAAGAAATACAGAAACAAAAACAGAAAACTAGTCAGGCCCCTGTGGAGTGTACAAACCCTCCATCTCCACCTCTACCCCCTTTTGGACCCTTCTAATGCTGAAGCCCACAATGTGATTATAGAAGCAATTTCTAACCCCCCATAGTACCTCCTCAGAATACTGATACTGTACTTTCTCCTGCAGTTTCTGGATTGCCTTTCATGACCAAGGACATGGAAATCCAAATGCCCCCACCATGGTCAAGAGTAATGCGAAAATGAGGGGTATGGAAACACGTGACCTAAGTCTAAAGTTGCTAAAGCTAAGCGTCCCAGGGGATGAAAGGTATTATTTTATCAAACAATTTGCTGTTCTTAGGCCCTCTACAGTAGATTCTGAACAAGGAGGAGACTCGGAGGCTTCTTTCCTTGCTCCTTTCTCCTCTGAATCTGATGGGGAACGAATTGAAGAGGGTGCTGATGAGGACCAGACTCCTAGGATTCATACTAGAATTTGTAGGTCTTCTAGATTAAGGAAACCTCCTTAAAATACCCTGCATATTGCGCCTATGGCCCTTCCCTGTTTAGGGGTAGTGTCTATTAATGTGAATAGTATTCGGAATCCCAAACGTAGATTGATAACACTATCTGTGTTAAAAGACCTGCATTGCGACATTTGCTTATTACAGGATACTAGGTTAAATACTCTTTCTTTAGTTCATTCAGCACAACAATTGTGGTGTTGGGGCCCCTCTTATTTTTTCATTTGGCACAGGGGTTTGTGAGGGAGTGGGGATATTGTTTAAAGGGGATGGGTTTAGGGTGTCATGTCTTGTTGATATATCAGAGGATAGAGCTCTTCTCTTAGATTTTACCTTTAAGGGATTAGGGTTGGATTGTGATTAATATCTATACCCCTCTCACAAAAAGGGAACATATTGATTTATATAAAAAAGTCAGTCCTTATTTATACACGACAAAAATAGCGATATGGGGGGACATTTTAACTGTGTACTGGATAGAGGAGCGAATGCAACTAAAATGTACTGATTCCAACTATCTTACTTCGCTTATTAACCAGAGTACCCTACAAGATTCCTTTCTATGTGTTCATACAGCAGGGGGTCATACTTATTATAGAGGTGCACTTTCTACTAGAATTGACTTTATATTTACAAAAAAGAATATTAGTATCTCAAGGGCAGATATCATTCCTTTAGAGACGTCTGACCATGCAGTCCTTCTGATTGTACTGGGAGGTGATATTGGGCCAAGATACGGTAAAGGATACTGGAAACTAAACATTACACTTTTAAAGGAACAGAGGATAAAACACAAAATTATTGAATACCTTAAGGCACGAATGTCTGTTGCATGTTTAGTGCGTAACCTTAGTACATGGTGGGAGGAAACAAAAGAAGTTTAAAAATAGTGTTTCAGACACATTCTTCTGAAAGTAGGTTGAGTCAGTATAACGATTATCTTAAACTCCGGTTACAACTTAATAAACTCTATTCTGTTATTAATATTCAACATATTGGGTTGACACCACAGATCCTCAATTAAAAAAAAAGTGATGTTGTCCTTACAATATTCAAGAGCTGTAGCTATGCTAAATGAGCATAGGATTTGCTCCCCAGGGAAAAATGGGTTTGGTGAGGCTTTTAAAGCCTGCTCACACAGGGCCTCTGATAGACTTCTGGATTCTGTTAGGTTACGAGATGGGACTTGTGTGTCCAATGGGTCAGCAATATTACAGGCTGTTTCACAGTATTTATCAGATATGTATAGAACGGCTCCAATTGATATTTCACAATTAACTTCATTTTTGTCATTGGTTCAGGTTTCATATATACCTGAGGATCTTTTAAGGAATCTTTACTTTACCTATTTCTAAAGTTGAGATTGGAGAGGTTATTAATCATTTGAAAAAGTCCACAGCTGCAGGCAGTGATGGCCTTTCTTCTGAATTTTATGTAGAATTCACTGAGATATTACAGACTATATTAATGATGGCATTTTATACAGTGTTGGGTACCCTGCAAGTGCATATGCATTTTTGCATAGCAGTACAGATTTTGATTTATAAGAAAGGTGACAGGAGAATTTTGGATAATTGGAGGTTGTTGAGTTTGTTAAATACTGATTATAAAATATTATTGAAAATTTTACCTAATCGCCTGCTTAATATAGCCGCATTACTAATTATATCAACTCAAACATGTTCTGTTTTGGGGCGCTCAATTACGCTCAATTTATTATTACTTCGGGAGATTATAGAAAGGGGTAAGGATGATCAAACTCAGGGATTTGTCATGTCCCTAGATCAGGAAAAAGCCTCTGATCGTGTACCACACAATTACATTTCTTTAATATTAGCACATTATGGGATTCCAGCTAGTTTTGTAAACTGGATCTCGTTGTCGTATAATAATGCCAGGGCAATGCCCTTTGTTAATGGTCATCTGGGTTCTTATATTGATATATCAAGGGGAGCAAGACAAGGATGTCCACTCAGTCCTTTACTCTATGTCTTGTGTTTGGATTCACTGCTTCGTCTTATCCAGAAGGATTCACATATTGTTGGGATCCCTACACTGGGGGTGATATGGACATTAAGGTGACTGCTTATGCAGATGGTTTATGTGTTCTAGTAGCTGATTACACTTCAGGTATTCAGGCTGTTAATTGTATTGAAGAATATTCTAGATTATCTGGAGTGACTTTAAATATTGGAAAAAGTATTATTTATCCATTAAATAATTCCAGTATTTCTCCTATGTCCTGGAAAGGTATTCAGGTGTCTACTGACTTCAGTGTTTGGGAATTTGGTTTGGACAGGGGGATTATGGGGTATACAATTGGACAAAGAAATTAGAATTTGCAAAAACAAAGGTGGATGTCTGTAAAAATGGAATCAGACTAAAAAGAAAAAGGTGTCGGTAATTAAAACTTTTTTTCTCCCAATATTTATTTTCCTTAGTTCTGTTTATCCTTTACCTAAATCTTTGGAAACTACACTATTAAGACTCGTATTCCAGATAATATGGGAAAGCCACCTGAATCCTATTAAACGTGAAATAATATATTTATCGGTAGCAGAAGGCGGGTTAAAGTTGATTAATCCAGTACTTTTTTCCTTTTGTAATTTTTTCCATGTTAATTTCATTGAGTTGACTAAACCAAGTCTTGCTGTCTGGTCTTTATTTGCTAGTGAATGGCTGAAGCCTCTTTATAACGTTTGGGAAGAACAAGGGATTTTGAAATCACAGGTTGAGACGAGCTGTGTTTTTTCAGGCCTGCTCTTAGTAAATTAAAAACCTGGAAGTTCCAGTTTAATATATTGTCTAAATTCACCACTAAATTACTTTATTCTACAATTCATATGCCTGTTATTCCACCATTTCTTTCCTTTAGGCAAATAGAGCCGAGTTATACTAAACTTGTATTGGGATCATTGAAAGACCCTTATATTCCACCAAGAATATGGGATGTTTGTTGGTTAAGTGCACATGGCCATCTTTTTGTGAAAGGTAACATTAAACATAAAAAAACAGAGGAACGGATGTGCCCAAGGGTATCTTGTATTACACAAGAGGAATCAATGATACATTTTTTTATTGAATGTCCATATGTTAAAACTATATGGGGTACAATAGCCACTAGGTGGCACAGTGGATACTGGAATAATATTTTGTATGAAGAAATTGTTGGTGGCTTTACTTTCCAGGACATGGGTGTTTATAAGGGTACATTACGTTATCACTTTTGCCTTTATAAAGTTTGTTTTATGGCGAACAAGATGTAAGTTTGTTTTACAGCAACTATATCAAGACCCTAAACAGACTGTTATTATTATTATAGAGAATGAACTCTTGAAACAATGTATGTGTGAAAAACAACATATGCCTTCAGATTGTTGGGCCCTCCGTTGGACAGAGGTAGCATTCCTTAAGGATAAAATAGGATAGTTTTCTTGGACCTTTTTTTTTGGATTTATTGTTTCTGTTTTTTTTATGTATCATGTTTCTTTGGAATGTAATGTACAGTTTCTCCTAAATAAAAATGTCCCCTACTCTTTTCGATAAGTGCCATGGGATCTTTAACATCCACCTGAACTACCACCAATCCAGGCAGATGGGGCCTCGGTTTAATGTCTCTTCTGAAAGACGGCACCTCAGAAGTGCAGCACCCCTCTGATGCTGCACTACAGTGTCAGTACTGGGATATTAACCCAAGTGCCAGATGTGGGAACTGAACCCACAGCCCTCTGATCTCCCGGCTTCAGAGGAGAGTGTGCTACCTACTGAGCCACTGACTGCTGTTACTAAGCATGTCCCTAGAATAAAATAGTTTAACTACCAAACTAGATTACTGAAGACAGGCTTACATTCCCTCAAAGCTCGAAGACAAAGGGGTGATTTGTTGCTATGATATAAATTAATAATGTACAGGACTTGGGTATAACAGTCAATAATTCCCTCTCCTCCTCAAACCACCGTATGAGAGTCACAAAAACTGCTTGCTCTATGGTAACAATGATCAAACGCTCATTTGTGAGCAAGACAGAACAACTCATCTTACCCCTTTATACCACATATGTTCGGCTGTTACTAGATTACGGATCCCAGTTCTGGTCCCCGTACTTACTTAAGGACATTAAAATGGTAGAAGGAGTCTAGAGGGCTATTACTAAGCATGTTCCTAGACTAAAACAGTTTGACCACCAAACTAGATTACTGAAGATAGGCTTACATTCCCTCAAAGCTCAAAGACAAAGGGGTGATTTGTTGCTATTATATAAATTAATCCAAAAACAAGAACTCATGACTGATTATAATCTATATTTTAACAATACAAGAGGTAACTTGAGATCTCATAATAAAAAAATCTATATACAACCATCATTGATAGTCAAGAGGATCATTTCTTTACACTCTGGGCCCTAATAATAATAATACTAATAATAATATCTTTATTTGTATAGCACCTTTCAGATATCAAGGTGCTGAACATTCAAATACATGACACTGTAAAAATCACAATTCAGCCAGATACACAGCTAAAATTTCACCTAAAATGAATTTGGGTAGGCTTGGTGCCATAGGTGGGTCTTTAGGGCCTTCTTAAAGCCGTCTATGGTCGTGCACTCCCATAAATGATGGGGTAGAGAATTCCATGGGGCTGGGTCGGCATACATAAATGCACGGACCCCCGATGTCTTCAAAGATACCCTGGGAATCTCCAGCAACCCTTTGTCAGCTGAGCAGGGAGCGGTTGTCCAGGGCAGTAGGGGGACAGGAGCTCTTTCAGATAGTCTGGGCCCTGTCCATGTAGGGCTTTGTAGGTCAGAAGCCCAACCTTGAAAGTGATCCACCACTGAATAGGCAGCCAGTGCAGTTTGCGCAGCACCGGTGTGATTTGACACACCCATAGGGTTCCCCTCAACAAGTGGACTGCAGCATTCTGCAGTAGCTGCAAGCGGCAGATCTCAACCCTTGGTAGCCCTAGGTACAGGGAGTTGCAGCAATCAAGGCATGAGGACACAAAGGCATGGATCAATGTAGGAAGGTCACTGGATGGAACTAGGTGCTTGACCCTGGCAATGTTCCTCAGATGGTAAACAGAGGACTTGATGACTGACGACACCTGAGATCGCAGTGTCAGCCCATCATCAAGAATCACTCCCCGGTCCCATGCCCATTCAGAGGAAAGAAGCTGGGAACCTTCCAGACAAATTCCGGAAGGCTGACCAGCCTCCAATCCCTCTATCTGGTGTCCCGGATCCACAACCATCACCTCCGTCTTTCCTGAGTTCAACTTCAACTAGCTGGAATTCATCCAATCCTGGATTTCAGTGAGATGGTTGTTAAATACCAAGTGCACACTATCCTGGTTGGGTGCGAAAGACAGGTACAGCTGGGTATCATCAGCATAGCAGTGAAACCTCAGCACATACCATCTTACAGTGTCTCTGAGGGACAACATATACACCGCGAACACCATGGGGGAAAACGCCAAACCCTGAGGGACCCCGCATGACAGAGAGAGTGGGTTGAAGGAAAAAATCTCCGACACCACCCTCTGAGTTCTGCTAGTGAGAAAGGACTTAAACCACCTGAGAACTGTACCTGACAGGCCACAGATGAACCTCAGGCATTCGAGGAACACCCCATGGTTCACGGTGTCAAAGCTGAGGAGTGAAGGAGTGCCAAGATAGAATGGTGCTTCTGATCTCTCGCCCTCAAGAGATCATTGAGCACCTGAACCAGAGCAGTTTCGGTACTATGCCTTTTACGAAAACCAGATTGGAGAGGTTCATAGATGTCGTGGATGGTCCAACAGTTCTCCAGCTGTAGTACCACAACTTTCTCAATCACCTTCCCAACAAAGGGAAGGCTATAGATTGGTCTGTAGTTCGCAAGGCAGCCTGGATCCAGAGCAGCCTTCTTCAGGAGAGGTGTCACCAGCGTCTCCTTCAGGGAGCTGGGAAGCTCACCAGACTCAAGGGAGCACCAAACTCTCCTTGCAAGGATCAAGCCAACGATGTCACAGCATCCCATAATCAGGGAAGTTGGTCCCAGATCCAAACTACAGCACGTTGGGTGCATACCCTGGACAATCCGCACAACATCTCCAGACTCTGGCTGGTCGAAGGAGCCCCATGCAAAGCAAGGAGGGGTGACCATACACTGACCACTAGCAACTCCCATAGAGTGTGCAGGTTGGATCTCCACCCTGATGCTGGCCACCTTATCTGCAAAGAACCGAGCAAGCTCATCACACTGAATCTGTGAAAAAGCTCTTCCAGACTGAAGACAGGCTGGGTTGAACAGCCTGTCCATGGTTCGAAAGAGCTGAGCCGGTCAGTTCTGAGCAACAGCAATCTCCCCAGACAGGAACTCTGCCTTCTTATGGGTGATTGCTGATTGGTAGATTTGATAATGTTCCATCAATCTAAGGTGGTCAGCTTCCAAGGTGGATTTCTGCCAGCAATACTCTAACCTTCGTCCAAGTCACCGCAACTCCCTCAAAGGGTCATGGGGACTGAGGGCGAAGGGAGAGAGGACAAACTCGGACAGGAGTATCTAGGTATCTAGAGGCCAGAGGGGCACAGGACCCTAGGCAGCATGGATTCACAGCGGGAAGGTCATGCCAGACGAATCTGATAGATTTCTTTGACTGGGTGACCAAAGTAGTAGATCAGGGAGGGGCTGTGGACATGGCCTGCCTAGACTTTAGCAAGGCATTTGACACAGTCCCACACAAAAGATTAATATACAAGTTAGCCAGCCTGGGAGTGGGTCCCAAGATGACAGCCTGGGTAAAGAATTGGCTGGAGAATAGGACACAGAGAGTAATAGTAAATGAGTCCACCAGAAGAAAGGGGGTTACTAGTGGGTACACGAGGGTTCAGTATTAGGACCGGTCCTCTTCAATGTCTTTATGTTACATTGCAGAAGGACTGGAAGGAAAAGTATGTCTTTGCAGATGACACTAAGATCTGCAACAGAGTTGATGCACAGGTGGGGTGGAAAGGATGAGAAGGGACTTGGCAAGGTTAGAGGAATGGTCAAATGTATGGCAGCTTAGATTCAATGCTAAGAAGTGCTAGGTAATGCACCTGGGAAACAAAACCCAGGGAAGAGTACACAATGGGGGTGAGATACTAACAACAACAAAATGGAGAGGACCTGGGGGTAGTCATATCAGATGACCTAAAGATGGGCAAGCAATGTGAGAGGCAGCAAGGAGGGTTGGGGGATACTGGGATGCATAGGAGAGCATCACCAGTAGAAAACAGGAAGTTATTATCCCTCTGTACAGACAGCTGGTGAGACCCCATCTGGAGTACTGTGTGCAGTTCTGGAGACCCAATCTCCACAAAGACATAGACAGGATGGAAGCTGTCCAGAGGAGGGCAACTAAAATGGTGCAGGGTCTGCACCAGAAGACATATGAAGAGAGACTTAAGGAGCTTAATATGTATAGCCTCGAGGAAAGGAGGGAGAGGGGACATGATAGAAACTTTCAAGTACCTCAAGGGAATCAACAAAGTCCAAGAGGGTAGCATCTTTCAAAAGAGGTGTGCAAGAACAAGAGGGCACAATTTGAAGATTGGGGGTGGCTCAGAGGTAATTTAAGGAAGTATTTTTTCACAGAGAGGGTTGTGGATGCATGGAACGGCCTTCCGGAGGAGGTTGTGGAGTCAAAATCAGTAGTGGAATTCAAGCATGCATGGGATAGTCATAAGGCAGTTCTGGGGGGTGGGGGTAGGAAGAAGTAGGCTGCTGGTTAACTAGGATCTGCAGCTTATCCAGTAGGTAGGGAAATGGGCAGACTGGGTGGGCCAAGCGGTCCTTATCTGCCGTCAAATTCTATGTTTCTATGTTTCTATGTTAGGAGCAATAGAGTCCAGGGTCATAGTAACAGACTTGTTATAGGCCTACACCAGGCTGTCTGGACTCCCACTTGCCTCTGGAATCAACAATAGGTCAAGTGCCACTGCTAGGCCATCAGGGCTCATATCCCATAAAGGGCGGTATCTGACCATCTCCATGGGGGCCGGCCTATGAAGGAGGATGCAAAAACTGAACCTCACAGTGTGATGATCTAACTATCTGACTGGTTCCTCCACCAAGTCAAAGGATTCGAACCCCAGGAGGAAAACCAGGTCAAGGGAGTGATCGTGCTTATGGGTAGCAGAGGTAACCACCTGTGTATAGCCCAGTGATGTCATCAACTGGAGGAAGTCTTGTCCAAATCGCGAGAGTTCATCATCAACCCAGGCATTAAAGTCTCCCAGGACCATCAGCCTGGACAACTCAAACGCCATGTCAACTATAAAGTCTGCTAGGAAATGCTTCTCATCCCCAGGTGGATGGTAGATGAGGGCGATCCTACAGCCTACACCTGCTACCACGGTACACTTGAATGAGTTGCTCTCCTCAACCGACACATTTGTGAGGACCAGTTCGGTCTTGAAACAGATTGCTACCCCCCACATGGTCTGATCTCGAGTGGTGTATCACCGAGTACCCAGCCGGAACCACAGCCTCCAATATGGGGCCAACATTTTTGTCCAGCCAGATCTCTGTGATACAAGCCAGATCATTTGTCCCGACAAGATCTGCAATAATTGCAGTCTTGTTGTTATTAATTGATCTGGCATTGCACAGCACCGCTCGAGTCAGACGGGATTCCGGGGCCACCCGAACTACCTGCCCACCAATGGTGGAGCCCTTGGGTATGGAAACCAGACATGGAGGACCACGTTCCAAATTCCATTTTGCCCCAGGGTGTCTCCTGTACCTAACTACCCTGATGTGAGAACTCCGCTTATTTATCCTCCACTGTTTGCAATCCATTGCCCATCTCCCCCCTCCAATGGGTGATTCCCAGCGCCCTACAGCGCTGATAGATTGAGAACTGCAAAGGGGGGCAACAAATGGGCGGAGGATGAATAGCGCATGACTGGGGGGCAGACCACCGACACATTTTAATACCCCCAGAACCTCAAGTTCTACACCCAAACCCAAGCACCCAACAAATATAAAGCAAATATGATCACACTTCAAAACAATAAACAAAACAATCTCTCTCACAAGGAAGAGACAACATTAAAAGAAATAATAATCCCAAATAAAAATAACACCCCCCTAGAACAACTATGGAAAACCTAAAATATAATTCAGTTCAATTTACCACCATCTCGCACTAGGTGGAAGATTGAATAGAATAAAATAATAAAACCAAAAACCACCAAATAAGACCCACCCCTTCAAATAACTTAATAAATACTCCTCTCTCTCTCTCACAGAGAGGATGGGGTTTAAACAAACAATTTAAAAAAACAATAAACAAAAATCAAATCTTAAAATAATGCAAATCCTACACTCCCACCCTCAACCCATACAACGCCCTTCGTCAGGGTGGAACTTCAACCGGCACACTCTATGGGCACTGCTTTAGACTGGCGTTTGGTCATTGTCCCTCAGTCTTCCTGGAGTACCTTCAACTTGCCGGAGCTTGTGGACATCATGCGGATTGTCCAGGGTATGTGCTCTATATGCTGTACTTTGGATTCGGGACTAACTACCCTGATCTTGGGTTGTAGCAACATCCTTGGTCTGGTCCTAGCATGGATAGTCTGGTGCCCTTGGAAACAGGTGAGTTTCCCAGCTCCCTGAAGGAGGTGGTGGTGACACCCCTCCTGAAGAAAGTTTCTTTGGACCCAGACTGCCATGCAAACTAGAGACCAATCTCAAACCTCCCCTTTATCAGGAAGGTGATCAAGAAAGTAGTTGCCATACAACTGGAGAACCATTAGACCATCCTTGATGTCTACGAGCCTCTCCAGTCCAGTTTTGAAAGAGGCATAGCATTAAGACGGTGCTGGTTCAGGTGCTCAATCATCTCCTGATGGCTAGAGATCGGAAGAACCGTTCCATCATGGTCCTTTATTTATTTAGCTTTTGTTGATTGGGTAGGTGTGTTAGGCAAAAACCCTGCCTATTTTCTAGCACGACCCGAGAGGGTACAATACACAGTTGACTTAACGGTACAGTGATGAAGTACAAATAATACAGTACAATTCAGCATATGGTACAGACAATTGATATCCATGCAGGGATGGTCAGGAGAAAAAACAACAGAACTTACATATAGTATTAGCCATCCTTGCAGGCAATAACGAGAGTAGGTGATGACATTAGGTGTGATGACATTAGGCTTTGAACATTCAATAATCAGAGATCAATAAAGCTAGATTGGGAGATATAAAGAGAGGAGGTTAGAGGACTAGTTACAGTCACAGGAATCAAGTGCTTTTAGATGAGGAAAAAAGTGCAGTCTTGAAGGAGGAGTGAGATTGGGGGCCCTTCAGACTGGGCAAGAGAGAGTTCCAGAATTTTGGGGCAAAATGGGCGAAGGCTTGTTCACCCATTTTTGTAGAGCAGTGTGGGGTGGAGAGCAGGGTGGAGTTTGATGATCTCAATAGGCGGGAGTGAGGCACCGGGGTGAGCATACCCCCAATGCTTTCGGGACGGGGGAGTCTTGTCATAGAGTCAGTGAAGCAACTCAGTGAGTATGAGTGCAGGGCTGAGGGGGACAGCCATTGAAGGTTGGCATACAGAAGACAGTGGTGAGTGAGTCGGGGGGCCAATAGGGCAAATCTGCATGCATTGTTTTAGGTAGTGTCCCATTTATGAAGAATTCCAGCGTTAGAGTGGGAAAGAATAGGGAGGGTGTGCTGTAGCCTAGGGAGCAAGACACCTCTAGCCACCAAGATCCTGGCCGCAGGAGTAAGGGAGTGACGCATTCGATAAGCGGCACCTATCTTTCTATTTACAGATTTGCATATCTCGTTTATATGTGATGAAAAGTCAAGAGTGGGATCAAGTGTCACACCCAAGTATTTAAAGGAGTCAGTGGCCTGGACAGTAGAGCCATCACAGCTGCGCACACAAAGCTTGAGAGTCACAGTATGGACTTTTCTGGCCAACCCAAAGAGCATAGCCTGGGTCTTTGGTTGATTAAGAATTAGGCCATTATGTAGTAGCCAGATTTGAATCTTTTGAAATGTGGATGACAGGGCGGTATTGATGTCATCTAATGACCGAGCAGCTGAGTAGAGCACCAGGTCATCCGCATACATGATGGAGTAAAAGTGTGAAATGGTAGTGGGACAATCATTAACAAAAATGGAAAAAAGCAGGGGCCCTAGAATGGATCTCTGAGGGATGCTGCAGAAGATGGGAGCCGGAGATGATAGTATTTAGTTGAAGAAGGCGGATTGGGTCCGGTTAGAGAGGTAACTATTAATCCAGGATGTGGTGGAACCAGAGGCACCAAGAGAATGTAGTTTGTGCACAAGTAGAGGGTGATTAACCAGATCAAAAGCTTTGGTAAGGTCTATAAACACTGCACTGGTAAATAGTCCTTTGTCCCTATTGGACTTAACATCACTAGTGAATTGGATTAGAGCCATTGTGGTACTGTGACCAGGCCTAAAGCCGTGTTGAGCTGGAGACTGGAGATCGAATTTTAGCAGATGGGCAGAGATCTGATGGTGAATAAGTTTTTCTAGTGACTTGCTGAGTGTTGGTAGAAGAGCAATTGGGCAATAATTAGACAGAATTTTAGAGTCACCCTTCTTGAAGGCAGGTATTACCCTGGCAGATTTCCAGGCCAAAGGCACCGTTGCAGTGCTGAGGGATAGATTAAAAAGCTGAGGAACAGGAGTGGCTAGGTGAGAGGCACCAAGTTGGAGGATCCTGGGTTTAGTACCGTCTAGTCTAGTGCTGTCGTGGACAGGGATTGACCGCAGCAACCTAAGAACATCGAGGTGAGAGATGGGAGAAAGCTCAAGCATGGGAGGGGTATATGTAGGAGAAGAGGAAGGGCAGCGGGACCCATGGAAGGGGGCCTGGGAGTAATTAGGAACATCAGTGAAAAGTAAGTTGAAAGCATTAGCAATGGTCCTGGGGTTGTTACAGATGGAGTCGTTTAATAACAGGGTGAAGGAATGCACTATTTTTAAGCGAAAAAGATGTTCCAGGACTAGAGGGCATGGGATGAAGTTGGAGGGAGGACGATTCAGAGGAAACGTGAGGAAGAATTTCTTCACAGAACAGGTGGTGGACAAGTGGAACACCCTGCCAGAGGAAGTGGTGGGGGCTGAAACAATCACGGGATTTAAGAATGCATGGGATAGACATAAAGGAATTCTGGAGGTCAGGGGTAAGGGGCAAAAGACTTCCTGGAAAACATAAACTGAACTTACAAACTTAAATGGGCAGACTGGGTGGGCCATAGGCCCTTATCTGCCGACACTGTCTATGTATCTATGTATGTCCTTGGGGGTCAATGGCTTAGTGTTACCCAATATTTCATTAATCTGATTCCAGTATGTCCTGGGGTCAGCAGATGATGACTGAAGGAGTGCACAGTAGTAGTTACTCTTTGCAGCCTAAATTGACTGCTTGCAGGTATTTCACAATGCCCGGTACTTAGCAAGGTCCGCCATACCAGAGGAGGACTTCCATTTAGACCATAGCTTGTCACGCTGTTTGAGCAGTTGCAGGAGAGGAGTTAAGCATCTTGTTCCGTCCGGTGACCTTCCTACATTAGTCCATGCCTTTGTGTCCTCTCACCTGGACTACTGCAATGCCTTTTACCTAGGGCTTCCAGGGGTGGATATTCGCTGCTTGCAGCTGGTACAGAATGCAGCAGCCCGGTTATTGTCGGGAACCCCACGCTCCTGTCATATCTCTGCAGTGCTGCGCGAACTGCACTGGCTGCCGGTACAGTGGTGAATCACCTTCAAAGTTGGACTTCTGACTTATAAAGCCCTACACAGACAGGGTCTGGACTACCTGAAAGAGCTTCTGGTCCCTTACTGCCCTGGGTGATCGCTCTGCTTGACTGACGAGGGGTTGCTAGAGATTTCAAGGGTTTGTTTAAAATCTTCTGGGGCCGGGCATTCATGCACGTGCCCCCACCCTTGGAATTCTCTACCCCATGAGTGCCCGACCATGGAGGGATTTAAACAGGCCCTTAAAACTGTTTTATGGGTCTGAGCTTTCAGGGATTAATCTAACGCTGCTGACTGTCTACTGCTGTTTTATATCATTTATTATATATGTAATTTTATGCTATTGTTGTTTGACTGTCTGTGAGGTGCCTTGGCATTTGAAAGGCACCATATAAATAAAATTGAATTGAATTGAATTGAAAGGGCTAAATAACAGCTGTCAAACAGCAACTTAAACTGAAAGCTATAAAGACCAGTCACCAAGGTCTTTTATATCAGTAATTCGGTTCAAGGAGCTCGCCTCTCCACAAAGTAGATGTCCACATAAAGATCAAGTACACCTCCTCTCACTAGGATACACTAAATCCAAACAAGTTATTAAATAAATGTACTCAGGCACTTCAGATGACCAAATAAAGTTCAGGTGCACCTCTTCTCACTAGGATACACTGAATCCAAACAGGTTATTGAGTAAGATGTACTCAGGCACTTCAGGCACTCTCACTGCCTGAAGATTCTGAAAAATCCACCAGGCACTCTCACTGCCTGAAATATTGTAGAAAAAAACAGTCAATATTGTAAAACGAAGGAGGTCTGACCGTGTTTGGAATCTGGATTCTTGAGATTAATTCTTCTCCGTGTTAGAAATCCTGGGTCTGGTCTATCTAGGAGCAGGCAGGGGCCCGAAAAACTCTGCCCTCGGTGACCACTGCTAGAGATGTTCTACTGCTGCAGCTTTGGCCCACGGTGAGTGTCAGCCCATCGGCTGACCCCCCTGGTGGCCTAGGAGAACCACGAGCTCGTCGGCCGGTTCTCCAGCTGGCTCAAAGTCTGGTCCCCTGTACAGCAGCAGATCTGGCAGCCAGTCACTGGGACAGCATTGGGCCTCTCACAGCACCGCCAGACCCACAGACCCCCACAGGGGTTCGGTCTCAGAACCACAATGTCCTGAAACCACTCAAGAAGAAAAGAGCCAAATCCCAACAGCAGACCAAGCAGCAGTAGACCCAATCTTCAAGAGTCCGCTCAGAGACCAGCATGGTAAGAAGGATATCCACAAACGAGCTCCACTCCGGCTCCTCGGTGATGCCTCCTCCAGGTATATCCCCATGCTCACTCTCCTCAACTCTGGATGGCTTCACAGGAACAAAATGGTGAAGAGCGGCAAATCCATTCATAAAAGTATATCGCAGAAATTGTTGCGACGAATGGGCCAGAATAAAAATCCTTTTCTGGGTGATATCAGGACTATTAAATGCCCCTAGTGCACATTTCAGGGTGTTATCGAATCCCAGTAATGCTTAGTTCACTCACTACCTCAACTTTAATGGTTCCTGACTAATTAACTATCAACTTAAACTAGAAAATGAATCTTTGACCACAGTAAGCCTATAATGCTATCAAACAGAGCAAAAATAATGGCGATATCAAGCAAAAAAGGCATAGAGCTTAGTTGCAGCTTGCAGCACGCCCAGCCTGGTGGCCAGTGGTATGGAATAGATTGTTGCAGACAGCTGTTGACTGGACAAGCTTAACCACTTTTAAATATACCCTAGATAGACTGTACTATAACAACCAGTTGATGGCATAATTGGCCCACTTATGTGAGGGACATTCATGATGGGCCTCGAGACCCCTTATGTCTTTTGATTCCTAGTAATCCTAGTAAGTTCTACCCAAGAGGCAGAATAATACCCTGAACTTGTTTCTGGGTACCGAACAGTTTACTTTGGGCCAGAAGTCAGAAATGTTACTGTTAAAGTATTTTAGACAAGTTCCTGTCTAAGGGGGAGGAGTGTAGTACATGCATGGATATGTATGGTAGTATATAGATGGATATATATGGTAGGAAGTGGATTAGAGTTGTAGTTTATACATATGGGTATTGTAGCCCATTATGTATGTAAGTTCCTGTCATGCACAGTAAGCCTTTCTCTGTGTTTGTCCAGTGATGTAAGACCACTATCTCCTAGTAGAATAAAAGATGGCCACTGAACTGACACACTGCGTATGAGTCTCTCCTGCACTGACCCACAACATATCACAGTTACCTTAGTTATTCCCTCCTTTATTCTTTTTCATTGCGCCTCCACCCCCACCCCCCACCCTCCGGCTATCCACCCCATCAAGATATTTCTGAAGGCAGTCTCCCATTTCAAGTCTTACAAGTTCTCTAGCACTCTTTTTTTTTTTAACACTTTTGTCTTTATTTTAAGATTTTTTGCAATAAGTACAACTAACAAGTACAGCCATTATTACACAGACAAACACAAACTACAAACTATGGCCTGACATTTCATCTTTGAGTATAATAAAATTACTGCTTTGTTCAAACGGTTAAATACATTCCTTATAATTGTCTTTTCTTATACTTGAGTCTAAAAAAAAAGGACTATATCCTCTGAGTTTGAGTACAGATTGTTCTATTATCCTTTGTTTATGGAACAAAATTCGGTCTAAGGGGTGATACGTTCAATACCCATCTTCTCCAGATTAATTCAAACCTCTCCCTTCTCTTATTCACTACTGCTGTAAGGTATTCCATTCTGTATACTCCTATCATTAAGTCGTGCCATTGACTCAATGACAAGAGGGGCAGGGGACAACCAATTGTTGGTTATGATTCTTTTTGCTGTAAGGATACAGATGGTAAGCAATTTTCTGGTATTTGGTTCTCTGAAGCTTATTGGGTATTGGGAGAACAAAACAAATGTGGTGTCAGTTGGGGAAAGGGGAAAAATATTGCAGAGAGAGCTCCATGTAGGGCAATCAGAAAGGGTTGAAGGTTGGGGCACATCCAAAATGTGTGCCCGTGCATAGTTTATGAGCTACCACATCTTCTCCAACATGAAGCATCTCTGTGATTTAAATACTTTGCCTGGATAGCTGGTGTCCGAAAAATCAGAGGGTAAGTTTCCAGGAAAATTCTTTCCAGGATGGAGATGCTGTTCCTGAGTGGAGGAACTTTAGCTGGGGACTGCAGCTCTCTTCCTCCATTGCAATGCCCAGTTCGGTTTCCTATTTCTTCTTCAGTTTCTTTAATGTGTCCCCCCTCAGGGAAAGTATCCCTTGGTATATTTGTGTTATTAAGTGTGCAAGAAGGATTTCTCCATCTAGCGCTTGTTGGAGAAAATGCTCTAGCACTCCTGCTAACCTTAACAAATACCGTGCATTGAGGAACTCTTGTACTAGAGCCACCAGGATAGCTAAGGTCGAGTGCTTTTCCTCCACATTTCAGAACAATCTTAGAGACTCCTCCAAGCTCTGGAAAGTAATACATGCCCTCTTCTCACCACCCCACCCAGTCCCCCTCCCCTGTTCTCAGGGTGGGTGACTCCACCATTTCAGACCCTCCTTCTGTCGCCTCAGCTTTCAACTCCTATTTCACCACCTGTGCTTCCGCATTCCTCTCTGCTTCCCCGCTACTCCCCCCGCTCCCTTCTTCTCCCTTCCTTCTTCCCCCTTCTCTTTCTCGCCTATCACCCCTGCCTTGGCTCTTAAAGCCCTCCTGGCTGTCAACCCCCAGAAAGGTGGGAGCCTGATGGGCTTGATCCCAAGCTCCTACACCTCTCTCTGCATCGGCCATTGCTTTGCCCATCTCCTCCCTCCTCAACCTATCATTCTCTCTTGCCTCAGTCCCAGATATCTGGAAGCATGCAACTGTCATTCCCCTTCCAAAAGGAGGTGACTCCTCCTCTCCTGAAAATTTCCGCCCAATCTCTCTCCTCCCAACCTTATCCAAACTTCGAGAACATGTACAGTAGTTCTATCTGAACTCTTCCCTTTATACAAATATATGGAAATGCTAGCAGAAACAGGCCTCATGATCTATCGAGTCTGCTCGATTGTGCAGCTAGCCCTTCAACTTGCAGCTGCCCCACTCACCCCTCCCCTCTTCATAATTCTCCCCCTCTCACTCTGTCCCATCCCCTCTTCAAACCGTCTACTGTGCTACAGGCTACTACCTCTTCAGGCAGAGTATTCCACTTGTCCACCACCCTCTCTGTGAAATACTGTCTCCTGACTTCCCTCCTGAATCTTCCCCCCTCCAATCTCAGCTGGTTCCCCCTCATGACCCTCCCCCTTCTAATCTGGAAAATCCCTTCTGTTCTAGTCTTGTTTATCCCCTTTAAGTATTTAAAGGTCTTGGTCATGTCCCCCATTCCTCCTCTCCTCCAGGGAATACATGTTCAGTTCGCCCAGCCTCTCCTCATAGGAGTATCCCTCTAATCCTTGGATCACCTTTGTCGCATTACGCTGTACACCCTCCAACAATCTGAAGTCCTTCTTCAGGAATGGGCGCCAGAACTGCATGCAGTATTCCAGATGTGGTTTTTCCTTGACTCCTCCTGTTTTTTTCAACCACTTCTAGTCTGGCTTTTGCAAACATCACTCCACCACTTCCTCTCTCCTCAGGCTCATGGATTACATCCATTCTGGCATGGAACAAGGCCTCCTCACTGCCGCCATCTTTGTCGATCTAACGAAAGCTTTCGACACGGTCTCCCACCCTCTTCTCCTGGACAAACTAAAATCAGCGGGTCTATCTGACTCCACAACCAGGTGGTTCAACTCCTACCTTGTAGGTAGATCACAATCAGTGTGAACTAGAGACTCTCTCTCTCTCCGCTCTTCTGCTCATCCACGCTGGTGTTGCCCAAGGTTTCGTCCTTGGCGCTTTGCTTTTCTTCGTGTTCCTCAATGACCTCCCCTCAGCCTGCTCCTCTGCATCCATTCACATTATGCAGATGGCACAATCCTGTTTTCCTCTGGCTCTCCTCCATCAGAGTTAACATACAGGCTTCAACTTGATTTTGAAACTGCCCAGAAATGGTTCAGGGCTAATCAACTATCCCTTAATGCTAAGAAAATGGTCTCCATGCATTTCAACACAAGACAGAGGCTTTCTAGATTCCATTCACTCCCCACCTTCCTCACCCTCGATGAGGGAAAAATTGATGACGTACCCTCATTTAAGTGTCTCGAGGAATATGAGTATGAGGAAGACAGGGAACCCATAGAGCCTGAGGTTTCCTCGAATCAAGAATTTAAGTCTCCACCTAGGTTGCCTGAGGATTTTTCCTCACACTTTACTTTTCTGAAGAAAATAGTAGCGGCAGCTTTAGACATCACTACTAGTGAGCTGGTAGAAGACGAAGAGGAGATGGAATACTTCGACTTCATGGGACTGACACCTACCAAAAATCTTTTATTGCCTATAAATAAGTTGTTCTTTTTTTCTTTTTTTTTGCATGCTCTGTTTATGCCCCCCTCCTTCCAGCCCGGCTGCCGACTCCTTCAGGCGGCCAACTCTCACCCTCCACTGCTCCCTCATTCTGCCATCCATTGCCCCTGCCGCCTGACTGTCCTGACGTATCCCTTCACTGGGGGGGTTTTCCTACCCATGAGGAGGCATCCGGGAGGGGAGATTGTGAGACACACAGTGGTACCCCCTCGCATCTTGGTCGGGCAGTAGGGTCCAATTTGGGTGCTTCCTGGCTCCATGGCCAGGGGAGGCGGGCCACCATCATCTGGCTGCCATAGGTAGCCATTTTTCCTTGTTCTGTTTTCCCCACCCCTGCTGGATGCACGCCGCGATGTCCTTGTTGCCTGTGCATGCAGTGTGTGGTCACCCGCGCCGCAACGTGCAAGATTGAATCAGGCCATGAGGAGCCGCTGAAGAGCAGTGCATCCACATCCCTCCCCCCCAGGTGGAGAGCATCCATGGGACGCTCTTGAGCCCTCCCTGCTGGCTTCCGCTCCTGATGCCCCAGGCTCGGGCATGAACTGAGTTGCCAGCGTGCCAGGCGATCCTCTGGCGCTATGGAGCCGGACACGTTTTTCAAGAAACATGTCTTGAAGGTACTCCAGACACTAAATTCTGTATCACCCTTGGACTAAAGGGCTGACAGAAAGTACCAACTAGATAGAGAAGGTGCAGAATTTTTATTCTCTCAGCCTGATCATGAAGGTGTTGTGCAGACTGCAGCCTGCAACAGGGCAAGGGTGCCTTTGGCATCTCACCCACCAGAAAAGGATTCAAGAAAAATTGATAGTATGGCAAAGAAGGCTATCTGTCTATCAGCTTTACTCTCAGGCAGGCTAATTAAATGTATAAACTATTCTTTTCAAATCACTTTATTTTTTGAAAAG
Source organism: Neoceratodus forsteri (assembly GCA_016271365.2). NCBI lineage: Eukaryota > Metazoa > Chordata > Ceratodontiformes > Ceratodontidae > Neoceratodus > Neoceratodus forsteri. The sequence continues at coordinate 75,043,418 of CM057452.1, forward strand.
AATAGTTTAAATCCTTTTAAGGTGAGCCCTTTGAGTCAGCTAACAGTTATAATCAAGGCCTAGAATTCTGCGGCCAAGATTTTTTTGTAAGAACTGCAATCTACATAGAACTTCTCATGATTGCATGAGAATTCACTCTTCTTGGTGATTTTTATTAATATTTCTGTTTATACATAGAATCTGGTTCTCTTTCCCTCTTTTTATATCCAAACCCCCCATATGTTCAGAATGTGATGTTATTATTGCTATAACATCATACATTAGCTAATAAAATGGCTGCATTCTGCAACAGAAATGAATAGTCACTTATCTACCACAGCACCCACTGCCAGAGATGGTGGTGCAGCACATCAGGCATGGTGATATTTGCTCAACCTGCACTACAGCCTGATACAATTTTCAGTCTTACATTGTTGCACTAGGGCCATCTTAAACAAAACCTTGTCAATAGCACAGACCTGCTAAGTCCATACCTCACTTTGTACAGACCTATTTGTGCCTTTAAGGTATAGATATGCTATCTGAAATGAATGACTGGTAAAATGAATTTAACTGTCTACATTTTTAAGAAAAATAAAGTAATTATGCCCAGAAAAGTGAAATATAGTAATGTGTAGATCTGTTGAAAGAATAGACCTGTTAAATAAATAATTGCACTGCACGCATTTTTGCCAAGGTTACTGATTGCATATTGTCATTGGTTGATAGAATCACCTAAAAGTTATTGAGAAATGTTGTGTGCAGGGACAGCTGTTGGTCTAGAGGGTAGCATGCTGTGTTTCCATGCCGGCAACTCAGGTTCAGAGATTAGCTCTGGGAGCTGGCTTGGCAGCACAAGGATTGGTGGAACACATCACTTCTCGGAGCCTGGGAAGGTATGGTGCAGTGTTCTGTCACATGGTGAACACATTGTTATGGGCCGGAGAGCTCTATCTCGCAATTGGTTCACATGCATGTCATGGCCTGATGGTGTTACGCAGTGTGTCAGGGAAAGCAGGTTGACATGAAAAATTAGTTTTGCAATAACTCCTCTATTCCATTTCCAGTGGGACCTGTATGAATGAGGATGCAAGTTCATGGAAATAAAAAAATATATATATATATACACACACACACACACACACACACACACACACACACACACACACACACGCAGTATCTCTGTCTCTCTTACCACACACACACACACACACACACACGTATATTTGTATGTATATTACAGATTGCAGATAAATATATAAGTGATACACAGTGAGAACCTCATGAGTGGTGAAGAAAGCACATACAAATATATAAGTGATAGACAGTGGAAACCTCATTAGTTGGATAGATAGCATGCATATAGAAATACCTTATTTATCACATAAGATCCCCTCTGCATATATCATTTATGCAACAGTCTAGGACCTTAAGGGAGAGACATTTGTTATGACTTTTTAGGCATAAAATTATTTTTCTAAGTCTGTTATTTTTTGAACTAGTGTTACTGTGCTTTCCACCATCCTGATTGCTATAACTACTGCCATGAAAGTGAAGTCAAGATGACAAGCTGACACTGTGATGTGGTAGTTTGTTAGTACCGCAGAACTTCCGCAGAAATTACAAACCACTGCCGCAGAAGTTCTGCGGCAAATGGTAATCTTGCCGCAGAACTTGGCCCCACTGTGCCGCAGAAAAGTAGGGGACCTGGTTATAATTTGAATTAAATGGTTAAAAGGTGTGTTACTAAGATATATATAATTTTTTAACAGGTCAGTTCATTACACTGAGTGAATACGAAACGTTTGTTGTGGTGTACTTATGTGCACATATACTGATACTGTACCTTGAAGTTTACCTGATATTCAGCAAAGCAACAAAAAAAAAAAGAATAATAAAAAAGATATATTTATTTAGTTTGGTGAGTTGGCTCCTTTTCTAGCAGTTTTCTGTAGTTTGTTTGTTTGCCATCTGGTAGTTAGCCACTCCCTCATTATTTATTCTCTTTTTCTACCGAGGTGTCTGTACTGGAACCTCTTCTTTTTGAGGCTAATTACATGACCTACACTGCCCAGTATCAAAAATCGTTGTGGCAGTCGGTCTTAGCAATGGCAGATAAAGTCACCTCTGGTCTGGCAGCTGACCTGGCAGAGACTGCAAGGTTCAGCTTGGAAGCCTCCAAATATCAGTTTCAGATGGCAGCAGATGCCAATGACTCTGCTACCAGGTGGTTGGCCAACACAATGTCTCTCAGAAGATTTGCCTGGCTCAGAGCCACTAATTTGTCACAAGATACCCAGACAAAGGCCATGGACTTCCCCTGCGAGAATAACTCTTTGTTTTGGGACAAAGCAGAGGCTTATATGAAGAAGGTGGATGAATATAAAACCACCTACAAGAGCAACTCAGCCAAGGAAAAGCCTTCAGCTTTCAATAGGCCTTATGGAAGGGGGGGAGGGTAGATCTTCCCTTCTTTCAAGCTCAGGCCACTCAGCAGCACCAGCAGTATCCCCAACAAACAGGATACTTCAGAGGTAGGGGAAGAAGGGGTTCTAGATGTGGGGCTCAGTCTGGCCAGGCCCAGGCCCCGCCTCACCCTACGTAGAACCCCTTATGTGGTTGTCAAGTATCTTGGTGTCTGGCTTGACCACCACTTTGGGTTTATTCAGCACATAGATGCCATGTAGCAAAACTCCACCCTAAGCTCGGTGCACTCTGTAGGAACAAACGCTGTATCCCTACAGTATTTCTGCCCGTCGGGGTGTCATCACTGAGATGATTCTCCCCATTCTTGATCATGGCGACTTAGTCTAGGTGCTGCACCTAAATCCACCCTGGCCAGCCTGGATCCCATCTTCCACTCCTTTTGTCATTTTGCCTTGGCCGGTCCCCCGGCCCCCGGACTCACCACTGTTCTCTGTACACTGATCTCTCCCTCCCTCCCTTCCTTGAATGATCGCCGTCTCATCCACTGTGCCTCCTTTATTTGTAAATTCTGGTTGGCTTCACTCCTCCTTACCTCGTAGCTCTCCTCTCCCCTATGTGCCCTTCCCTGTACTCTCTCCATAACTTTATTGTTCTCTTTTGCTCCCCTCTTGTAAATCCCTAGCTGGCCAGTCTGGTTTCTCCTTCCACCTTCCTAATCTTTGGACCTCCCTTCCACTAACAATTCACTCTGCCACCTCCAAATGCTCTCTTTCCTCTCTTCTCCAAGGTCACACTGCCCCCTCCTGTAAATGTCCTTGGCCCCATTGCCCTACACTTCTCCTTATCTACTCCAACCTCTATACTTCTCACCACCCCACCTCATCCCCCCCTTCCTCTTTCCCTTTTCCTCTCCACCTCTTCCTCCCACTCCCTTACTTCTTTCTCAGTCACTCCCACTCCTAGTAATCACCCTTTCTACCCCTTCCTAATCCTCAATACTCTATTCCCCCACCCTACCCACCATAATCTGTTCTCTTCTCCTCTCTCTTTTACTTCCACGACTACTTTACCTTTTCAACCCCCCCAAGCCTCTCTTGCTCACCCTCCTCTACTTACTCTCTCCTACCCATTCCTATTTTGTGACATTACCTTCTTGTGTGTGCTGGGTACTTCACACTTTTGATGTTTAATCTGCATTATTATTTGCTCTGGTAATGTATATTAGTGTACATACTGTGTATTGTTATATTGTTATTACTGCTCTTCTACTTGTTTGTACCTATCTCTTACCCTACTGAAGTCCAGGACCCTTGTTCTAGTGTGGTTTTTCTCCTGTCCAGTCTGTATGCCAAACCATTATGTATGATGATTGATTGTACCCTGGGGCTGCTCACTGTGACATCTGGAATTCTGTCCCTGTTTGTAAGAACCAGATCCAGCACTTCCCCATCTCTAGTGGGATCTGTAACCAGCTGCCTGAGAAATGCCTCTTGCAGGGAGCCTAGGATGACCCTGCTCCTAGTTGTAGCTGCGGCCATGATGTTACAGTCTACATCTGGCAGATTGAAGTCTGCATAATTACTACTTCCTCTTTGCTTGCCATTCTGTAAATGGTCTTCAACAAAACTATGTTCAACTCCTCCCTCTGTGTTGGTGGTCTGTACACCACCCCCACGTGGATAAAAGCCCCAGACCCTGTCTCTAAGTCAACCCAAAAGAACCTCTAGCCTCTCCTTTTCCCTGGTGTGTTCTTGAATCTCCATGGCCTTTACACTTTCCCTTACATATAAAACAACCCCCGCTTTCCTCCCTGCCCCGTCCTTTTAAAATGTGTTGTAATCCAGTATGATCACCTCCCAGCTGTGGTTGTTGGCACATCATGATTCTGTTATGGCCACCAGACCAGGTCTGCCTCCTCAATGGTAGCCTCACGGTCAGGAATTTTGTTTCCTAGGCTCCTTATGTTGGCGTACATGGCTCTCCACTCCTTTTGTCCCTCCCTGCCCCTACTTTACCCTCCCTTCCCTAGTCCTTCCTTCACCCTTCAGGAGAGAGAAGAACTGCTATCTGGCCTGCTGGATTTCTGGGGGGTAGTTGTGGTCAAAAGAGAGGCGAGATCCGAGGTAGGTGATTTATTTTTTCTGTCATACTCGTTGTAAGATGTCCTCTTTAGTTTTAAAGCTGGCAAATTTCATGACTATCAAACGAGTCCTGGCAGATGGGTCAGTAGGCTTTGGTACAAGAGATCAGTGAGCCAGCTTGATAGAAAGTTTGTAGTCTGCTGGCAGATCGAGGGTATCTTTTAGGACGTCTTCTAAGAATGTGGACATAGGCTGTATTTCAACTCCCTCCGCTAAATCATATAGGCGAAGGTTTTCCCTCCAGGATTGGCTCTCTAGGTCAACACACTTAGCCTGTAGTGAGATTGTTTTCTGGAACATGGCCTCAACAGCCTGGCCTAGCTGAGTGTTGCCCTCTTTTGTTGCAGCAATCCGGTCCTCCGTCTTTTCGATCCGCTGCTCCATCTTAATAAATTTTTGAGAAAGACTCAGAAATTCCTTCTTGTTCTCAGTTCTGGAGACTTTTATTTCTTTAAGGAAGATTTCAGAGTGGCTGCGGGAGAGGTGCTTGGCCTCCCCATCTGTATCATATTCAGAGCCTCAGTGACTTTGTGGAGATATGCTTCTGCTGTGGTCAGTTTGTTTGCCATGCAATCGAGCAGCATCTGCCTTTTTATGAGGTGTTCCTGGCTTTGCTTTGTCACCACTGTCCATTCTGCACCCTCCAGAAGGCATTCTGAGGTAAAATTTTTGAATTTCTTTGCAATAAGGAGGGTTTAATTCCCCAAGGGGATGGGAGCTCTGTGTTCAAGCAGCTATCGGATCCGAGACATCACCCAAAGTCACAATATAAACTTTTAAATGAAAAACCTCTGGTTTTGTTTTGCTCCTCCGTCTGGTGCTAGCACTTTCTTTCTTGTGCTCCTTAAATCACCCACTCTGACCCTTCTTATAGCCAGTAGTAATGGAAGTGCATTAGCTCTGTGGAAGACATGCACTACCACATCAAAATGTTAACCCCCATGTGTGTATTTCTCATGTGTGCCCGCCCTGACTTGGTGGAGGATAGAACTGTGTGACTCCAGGCCTGTGGGCCTGTAGTTTTGTAATGTGGAGACTATTCAATGCCCTGTGCAGCAGGTTTTCCCCAAATGTGTGCGTTGTACCAATCACTGTCAAATGTCCTCCACTTTATGCTGGTCCAGTCTGGCCTCCAGTTGCTCTTACCATGCTGCCTTGCTTGGAGCCAAATTCTGGGAGAGCAAGCTCTTTCCTTACCTTGGTGGCCAATTCTCTCCAGCCATGAACCCTGTCTTCCTGCTGCATTTAGTGATAGATAAAAGGCTGCATACCCCCTCATGAAACCCCCCCTCATGAAAACGAAAGCTGGCTAAGCAGCAATTAGCTTCTCCTTGCGCAAAGTATGGAATATGTTAGTACCGCCTGACATTACTTGCTCCGCTCAGTCTTCACTACCAAATCAAAATTCAAACAGTGCTTCATGTCCACTTGTGAGTGCCCTACCTGACTGCCATGTATCTCTGTTATGAAACTGAAGCCTGTCTTGCATTGTATGGTGTACCAACTACTGCTGAAGCTATGTATGCTCTTCATACTAAGGTAACTAACGCAAAGCTGCGCTGTTAGCATTTTATTTTTATCTTATTGCTAGTTCTGTACCTCTTCCATATGGTTTACCTGGTAACACGTCCCCAAAAGGGAGGTAGTATAGCGCAATGGTTTAAGGTGCTGAGCTACAAATCTGGAGACCTGGGTTTGAATCCCATAGCCCCCACTTGCATATACTGTGTAACCCTGAGCAAAATACTTAACTTCCCTGTGCTCCCAGGTCACACCTGTAAACAAGCTTTCAGCTTAGTGTGCAACTCCTGGTTAAACAATTGGAAAAAAACAACTACAAATAAATAATGGATTTATGGTACTATAAATTAAAAAAAAAAAGTCTCTGCCAGCACAAAGGTAAGAATGACTTTGTATTCTGTGGTCAAATCCAAACCTGTATGTGTCCTGGAGTGTGGTATTACTTGCCAGACATAGTGCTGGAATGGTTCTCTTAACCTGTAACAGTCGAAGTTGCGACTCACATTCACCCATGTTACTTTTGTTGTTTTGTGCATTCTATTGTTATAGTCGCATTCATTTTGGGATTTTTATATGCAGATTTTTTTTGTTTTTATTTAAACTTTGTGCCAGTCAAATTAATCAGCTATCCAGTCTATGTAAACAAATGCTTTTATTTGTTATGCAAATTAGAGTAAAAAACATGTTGATATGGTTTGCAGGCTCTATGAATATGGAAAGTCGTTGATTTGCATGGTGTGAAGAAAAGTTCATTTTTTAATTTGCAGTATGAAATCCTTGACATAATTTACTGTGAAAACTTGCCAGATGCAAAATAACAAACATTTGCATTTTATGCTAATTAATATTTCCTCCAACAAAACTATATGCTTGCTAATGCTAATCTCTGGAATACTTATGAGGTGGCATTTGCCAGATAGGTTGAGCCATCATTTTTTGTTTAACATGAAAATATGTAACACTGGCTTTGATATTAAGGAATAAATGATTATAATGTGCAGTACATTCGAATGTAATTTTACATATGTAGTAGTAAAAACTTTGTTTTTATAGAAAATATGCACTACATCATTAGGGTACAGTTATGCTGTTTACAAGGTGGCTCTGTGTGTTTTTTTAAACTTCTCTTTATTTTAAAGCTTTTCATGACAACAGGTGGTAGTGGGATTGGAAGGGCAGAGGGGAGGGTGGGACGTTGCTGACGTTGGCGGGCAGACGCATGCACAGCATGTGCAAGACTGCCTGACATCCCTGTATAGTGACGTCCCAAGGGACAGGAGAAAACAAGGAAAAATGGCCCAGCACCTCCATAATAATGACCGTGATGTATCTGGGTCTCTGCCTCTTTGGCATCTGGCATCACCTGTTGAGATATAGAAGTTCTGGGGATCCCACCCCACTCTGACCCCACCTGGGTTGGGGGTACAGCCAAGGCTAGATGGATGTAGGTGACTGGAGCTGAGGGAGGCCAAGGCATGGCAGGTTGACTGACAAGTCCAGAGGAATAGGAGGGACCGGTGTGGAAGGGGGCAGAAAAAGAAATTGCAAAAAAAAAAAAAAATAGACATCTTTTCACGTACCATACAAACATTATATTCATATGTCCAGGTGTGCTTCAGTACCTTGCAGAATTTCCAGTAAGTACGTTGCACATTGTATTTAAAACCAGTTGCTTGGAGCTATGATCATATGCCGTGTATAACTCACAACACTGTATTTAACAGAAACAGCAATTAACGTGACGTGCACTTCACCTACATTCACTTTGTGTAATTTCATTGTACTCTCACCAGTTCATAATGCTAATTGTGTGGTCAATATCTGAGAGCCTTTGCTTTTCTCTATCTGCAGCAAATCTCTGCGTATTTCCTCTTATCCTGCCATGCCAATCAGTGCTGCTTCTACAGGAGAGAGAATTGCCAGATATGGACCCCTCTGTCTTTCAAATTTGTCTACCCAACCTCTCAGTTCATATGTCATATGAAAGTAGATAGCACCTTTAGTAGGTGCTCCCACCACATTGCCACTGTTGGGGGGGAGGGCATGAGACACCCATGTCTTTTGGATATACTTTCTTGCTGTAACCAGATGCATTATTCTGGTGGTGGTGGTGGGGGTGCTGTGGAGCCTGAACAGTGAAGTAGCATTACATTTCAACTTCTTAGAAAATTTGAACTTTGAATTTGAACCTTTTATAATGCTTCCAGATTAGAATGTTATTTCTGGTTCTATGAAGGAGGCAGTGGAGACAACTATGGAGAAGCCAAATAAGAATCAGCAGCAGAGAGGTGGCAGAAAAGAAGGTGGAAAGGGACAGACTGGAGGTTCGAGCACAAGATCCATGCAGCATGGCACAACAGAGGGAGATGGACCCTCGGTCAGAAAATGCAGCAGCTTCTGGCTTCCTCAGCAGCTATGAACAACAAATTAGACATTTTGACAGGGTGAATTGCCACATTGGAGAAAGCCATGTATTCCCTGCTGGGAGACATGGACGATGTGCAGTGCCACTCCAACTCTTGCAAAGCCACAATGACTCAAAAAGCAAAAGAAATGCTGCACACTGATAACTGCTTAGAAATTTTAGAGAACCAAATTTGGAGCCAAAACATACAGTTATTGGAGGGAGACCATGCCATGTTATATTTAAAAGACTGGCTCAAAGAGCAATTAAAAATCCCAGGCATCAGATTTTGATTTCTCTGTCATCAAGGCCTATCGCATCCAGCCCAGGATGAAGCAACTCATGGAACTCCTAAAGGTAACGATGGTGGTCCTGGATTGGATGGGCACAAGGGACAGGTTACTTAATTTAGCAAAACATTATAGACCATTGAGTGTTGAACAGACCACAGTGCATGTGTTCCCTGATATCTGCTATGCAAACAGACTTAGGAGGAAAACATTTGAAGGGTTGCGTACTATGAAGAAGGCAATATTCCCCACAGCATTTAGTTCCCAGCTAAGCTCAGTATTGTTCACTACAGCAAGGTCTACATTTTCATGGACCCAGCCGACATAAGAAAGTGGGCATCGAAGATGGAAGCCACCATGAAGACCATTGGATCATCTGCTGCAGAGGAGGAAGAAGCTGAAACTTGAAGGGGTGAACCAACAGCTGAACTTTCAGTGGTCTAACCCGCATCTTAGTATTGAGATGGTTTCCATTAATTAGAGTCATCTGTTCTTAGAGTTTATTGCACTCTTATCTGGTATTTCTGGACATTTGGGGCCAGATATTCAAAACTTAGCCCTGGGGCAAAATTAGCACTGCATGGCGTGCAAATATAGCCTGGAACCGTTTGCACGCTATATTCAAAGGAATAGCCCTGGGGCTAAATCAGTTGAATATAGTGTGCAGATGATGGTGTGCAAACAGGGCCTTGAGTGCAGTGCGAAAATAGCCAGGTAAATAAGACAGCTCTGAATATAGCAACTGGACAGTGCAAACTACAACAGCAGCCCAGTGCACACAGATGTGGAGTAAGGCAAAGGTGAACTACGTACCCAATGTGTGTGCTAGCAAAGAACTGGATTTACAAAAACTGCAAACAACAGTGCAGACCAAATACTGCAGAACTGTGCTATGGTTCTGACAGTTTTGCGCGGGGCGAACTTATTATCATGGTGTTAACACGTTTGCCCTATGCAAAATTTTGCTATATTCAAAAGTGCTATGTAAATGAGCCTACTTAGGCAATCCGTGGACAAACAGCCACATTAGCATGTCACTATTGCGTGATTTGCATGTAATTCCATATGGATTTCCCTGCGCTATTGCAGGGTGCACACAGCTCCACCTGTAGGTCGGGCTGGAACTACAGGTTACGAACATACGAACATACAAAATTTACCAGCAGATAAAGGCCTAGAGGTCTATCAAGTCTGCTCGAATGTGCAGCTAGCACCCATTATTCTGCAGCTGCCCCTCCCTTCCACCCTTCCCCTTCATTAACCCCCTGTCCTGTCCCATCTTCGCTTGAAGCAGTCCACTGTTCTACTGCATACCACTTCTGCAGGTAATGCATTCCACCCAGCCACCAACCTCTCTGTAAAAAGTGTCTCCTCATCTCCCTCCTGAACCTTCCTCGCCCAGTCTCATATCATGGCCCCTGGTGGCCTCCCTCCCTTACTTTGAACAGCCCTCTGTACCCGCCTTGTTTATTCCTTTCATGTATTTAAAGGTTTCAATCATGTCACCCTGTCTCTCCTCTCCTCCAGTGAGTACATGTTCAACTCCTTCAACCTCCTCTCTCTATGATAAGTCCCCAGCCCCTTGATCATCTTTTGTCCTTCGCTGCACCCTCCAGTAACTTAATGTCCTCTTCAGATACGGACGCCAGTACTGCACACAGTACTCCAGGTGTGGTCTAACTAATGACCTATACAGTGGCAGAATCACCTCCTCCTCCTCGAGGATATACCCTTGCAATACAACCCAGCATTTTGTTGGCCTTGCAGCTGCCTTCCTACATTGTGCTGAGTTGTTCATTGACCCTGTAATGAGCACCCAGATCCTTCTCCTCCTCTGTCTGGGCTAGCTGCACTCCCCCTAGCTGGTAACTCCTCCTTGGGTTCTTCATCCCAAAATGCAGCACCTTGCACTTTTTGGCATTAAACCCCAGTTGCCAGGTGTCTGACCAGGTTTCAAGCTTTGCCAGATCATCTTGCAACCCCTGCCATCCCCCTAGGTCATCCACCACCGCGCCAAAATTGGTATCATCAGCAAACAGACTGATCTTGCTCTTGATGTCCCATGATATGTCTGCAATGAATATCCCAAACAACACTGGTCCCAACACCGAGCCCTGTGGGACACCGCTCGTCACTGCCCTTGGGTGTGAGAGCTCCCACCCACCACCACCCTCTGTTGCCTTCCCTGCAGCCAGTTTCCTACCCATCTCACCAGCTTTGTACCGCCCTGTGCCTACTAACTTCCTTCCCAGCCTTCCATGTGGCAATTGGTCGAATGCCTTACTGAAGTCCAGATACAGGACATCCACTGCATGGCCCCCTGTCCAGTTGCCTAGTTACCCAGTCATAGAACTCGACCAGGTTGGTTTGGCAGGATTTGCCACGTATGAAGCCATGCTGTCTGCTGTCCTGTAGTCCTTGGCCTCTAGGAGGGCCACCAGCCTCTCCTTAAGGATAGTCTCCATTAGCTTACCCACGATGGATGTGAGGTTCACTGGTCTGTAGTTTCCCAGTTCATCCTTGGGGCCACTCTTGTGGAGGGGCACCACATGAGCCATCCTCCAGTCCTGAGGTACACACCCCGAATGTAGTGAGGCATTAAATAGGTCTACCAAAGATCCTGCAAGGACCTCTGCCAGCTCCTTCAGTACCCTGGGGTGGATGCCATCTGGGCCTTGCGCCTTGTCCACCCTCAGTGCCTTCAAACCCTCTCGAACTCTGCTATCCATGATTTCCCATCTGTCACCACTTCCCCTGCTTCTGCCATTTCTCCCACCTTGGGTGTCACCCTCTTCTCTTAGTAAATACTGAGCAGAAGTACTTATTTAGTGCTTCCTTCTTATCGCATCTTGCTTCCACCCAACCCTCCTTCCTAATCCTTACTATGTGGTCCTTATAGCTCCTTTTCTCCTGATGTACTTAAAGAAGTCCTTCTCCCTTCTTAATGCCTTGTGCCAGCCTGAGTTCCATAGATGCTTTGGTCCCCTTACTGCCTTTGTCACCTCCTTCGATTCTGTCAAGTACCTCTCTGTCTTCCCCCCTCCCTGTTTTCTCGTACTTCCTAAATGCAGCTCTTTTCCTCCTTACCTTTTCCATGACCTCCTTGCTCAACCAGCTTGGTTTCTTAGCCCTAGCCTTCTTGCTGTAGGCTGGGTCTCCCCACAGCACCACCTTTATGTCAGACTGGAGAAACATGTCAGTAGCTGCAGGCTACGTCTGTACACAACAGCAGAGTCTAGTGTGCCCCAGGGGACTAGCACTACAGCCACGAGTGTTGGTGCTGCATGCCATGGACATATTGTAGTCCCTGCTACAGTGCATAGCAGATGCTACAGTACCATAGTGACCGGTTTTGTGAGGGACACAGCAATCACTATAGTGTGTCAGGCATCAATGATTGCTGCTCTCCACACAGTGACAGGACCAGGTGGCAAGCATGTTCTGATAGTGGACACCACTGTCATGCTGTCCTGTGTCCCATATATGCTGTGCCACTGGCATGGAATACTTACAGTAACATACACATGGTTGGCCATGTGTGCCATGATGTCTGTACAGTTGTGAGGTATGTGCCCGTGGGGGGGGGTGACACTTGCCATCAGACATGCACACCAGTGTCGGGGTATTCCCAACACTGGAACATGTGCACTGTAGGGATGGCCCCAGCCTTGTGGCAAAACCCACTATGTGGTGCAGCCTGGCCACCTGTGCACCCTCCCATCAACACCCTCCAGTTCCCCAGTGCTGCATGTGTGTGCTAGAGTGTGTTGGTGTACCCCAATGGGGGGACTGGAGGTGTGTGCTGTATGGTTGCACTGCCAGTTGTTTAATACTTTCATATGTATTTATCACTGTGTTGACCGGGTAGCCACATTGGGCCATGGCCCATATTCAGGAATGACCTAGAGCCACTACATGTGATGATGCAGTGTACAATACATACATACAATGTACAGCAACACACAATTCACATATAGCAATGTAGTAACACATTACTAGCAATCACTAGTAGTTTGGTGCTGTAAGTGTAGTTATAGGTCTGTTGTATAATGTGCATTATTGTTAGCTTCCAAGCAATGTTAATGCATTGTATTCCACAGTTTGGGTACCTGTGCATATGGAGTGGCCCATGGTGGCCGGCCACCCTTGTTGCCTGCTCAATGGCTGCATACAGCCTTGTTCACTGTTGCTGCTGTGTCCTCGCCTCCCCATCCTTGGTTTGCCCAGAGTCAAGACTACCTTTTCATATGTGGTAGTTTGCGCCATGCTTCATGTCGTGCAAGCGCACGTTGTGAGGCGCTATAGTTTTGAATATACTGCTGCACCTGTATGCATGTCCCTGCCCCTCACTTTGCACCATGCATACATTATCTTTTAGCGCGTGCTAACACGTTGCCCCGGTGCTATTTGACCTGTTGAATATAGCACCCTGCCACAAATGTGGTACAATTGTGGCACAGTCAGTTTGCGCCTGGTGCAAAGTTTTGAATATCTGGCCCTTAAAGTTTCAAATTGTCGCCTGCTGCATCAGAGTGGTGAGTATGCAATTTTTCTTATAATTGTATTTCGGGGACTCAATCTCCGTCGGGACAGACTATGGACTATGGTACTGTTTTACCTTAGGATGTAGTTGTAGTATGGAAACTTATAGACTGACCCACTCTGACGGCAGAATTAGCATACATAGTTAGTTACAGTTCTAATGTAAAGTGTTTATAATTCTTAGGTGTAACTGTGCCTTTGTAACACTGAAGAATTTTGTTCATCTGTTTGGGGGAGAAAAGTTATTAAATGAGGCCATATTTATGAAAGGAAGAAAACTGGGTAATCCGCAGCACTCGCAGCAAAACATCTAGAACAACAACTCAGGCTCAGAAGTTGTATCAGCTAAGTGCAACTTTAATCAGCGTCACATGAAGTGAGGTACAACAAAATAATTCTCAACGTTTCGCTCACACAATAAGCTTTATCAAGAGTACTGGCACCCCAGAAGTCTCGCTTCCTATACTTCATCAAACAGGGGAAGGCGATCCATCATCTACTGCCATATCTATACCAAGATAGGTAAACTGCAAAGATAAATAAACACACAAATTAATAAATGTGAAGATTAGTGACGATTAAAAACAGCAGAGAAAGCGCTCCAAACGGTTAATGCCTATTAGTAATATAGATAGATTTTTTTTCATAAAAGATGCTGAATTCATAAGCACAGAAATATGCTTCTCAATATCTTTTACAAAAAGACAGTCAAATCAAACCTGTCATTGAGTCTAGGTGATGTTCTGGCATTCGTATGGTATAGCCAAAAGGCCTCTCTTTTGTAGAAAGCAGCATCAATCTTTCCCCCCTTGGTTCCATGACCACTTTTTCAATACCCTTGAAGCTAAGTGTGTGATTGGCAGGATTACCAGATATTAGAACGTGGTTGGCTAGGACATACTCCATGTTTCTGTTGGTCACTGCCGTCATATGGTCCCCCACCCTGTCTTTAAATTTCTTTTCAATTTTACCGACATAAAGCGTACCACAACTCCACTTAGCCATATAAACCACATAAGTAGTATCGCAATTGATGAACTTCATAATGAGTGCCATGAGAACTATACCAGGGTTAGCAGTGGAGCTGCCGCAGATGATTACCTCACAGTATTTGCACCTACCACAGCCAAGACACCCCTTTGGGGGTGGAGAAAGCCAAGTACTCGGTTTGTTGTAAGGTTGCAGGCAGGCTACTGTATATGTGAGGTGGTCCCCCAGGTTTTTGGCTCTATGAAAAACCATACACAGTGGTTCCTTAGAAAATGCATCCAACTTGGGTGCAGCCCAAAGGATCCCCCAATGTTTCCACACTATGGGCTATGCTAGACTGGACATTAAGTGGTGTGACAAAGTTCATACAGTATGTGTATCCCTATCACTGGCTTTAGGAGGTGGAGTTTATTTATTTATGTATTTGTTAACTGCTTAAGCAAGATGATCCAGAGGACTGTTTTCAGTCATGACCCAGGCCACAAATGGCAGAAACAAGACCAACATCAGCAGACAATTTCAATAAAGTTGTACAAATTGAAAAAGTAAAATAAACGAGTACATTTTAACAAGGGTTAAGTACATAGCATGAGTAATTCATAACAGTCCATTATATGCAAGTACTTATACATTCATATACAGGAATATATGTGGTGATAAGAAGAAAAAAAATCAAAATTATAATACAGTTTTACAGGACAAAATACAGTAGTAATCAGTTAAGTGAGCTAACACAGAGTCTAGGTTGATGTCAGGAAAACAAGTCATTTAAGCAACTGGACATATTCCATAGATACCCAGGAGTGCATGCCAGAAATGAGAGGTGTAGTGGCACAGGTAGAGGTAGGGAAAGAGTATAGGAGAATGAGAGCAGGCAGCACACAGCACACCCTAGGGTGGGTTACGAGCTATGGAGTTATCTAGGGGGCAGTTATATGTGGCTGCTGTCAGGAACCAGGCTTTTAGGTTTGCTTTGAATGACTGATGGGAGGGGGATAATTGGATAGATGCTAGGAGTCTGTTCCAGAGGGAAGGCGCAGAGACAGAGAAAGCCTTGCTGCCCATAACAGAAGTTATGCGAGAGATTTCAAGAGGAGGGATGGAGGAAACCCTGAGGCTCTGAGGGATCACCCTGTCATTGAGTAGTGAGGTGTAGGGGGACAGTTGGTAATTTCTGAGAGAGTTGTCTACTAGGCAGCCTATGGCATAATCAAAACGACCCTGCAAGGTGAGCCAGCCTAGGGACTGGTAGAGAGGGCAGTGGGGAGTGGAGAAAGGGACTTGAAGAGCAGAGCGACACATGGAATTGTAAGTGGCAGTTAGGTGAGAGTGTAGCATGGAGGACATGGAGGCAAGTATAGGGGAGCAATAGTCTAGTAGGGGCAGTAGATTTCCTTGGGTGATGGCTAGGTGAAACTCAGGAGACAGAAAGTGATTTATGCGGAAAGCTGCACCTAATTTTTGGTGGATTTTCTTCACAGTGTTGCTAATGTGGTAGTTGAAAGTAAGGGAGGGATCAAGAGTCATCCCTAAGTACTTGAAAGAGGTGACAGTCTCAAGGGGAGGGCTATAAGAAGGGAGGTCTTTGATGACAGTATAGCTCTATATTTCTCTGTTACATGATTATAGGCCCTCTCTCTATATATCATCCTCAGAGTAGCCTTAGAGTAGCCTGTTACCTTGAATGTGTCAGACAAATCTCTGGCATGTTGATGAAATTAGTGTCCTGACTACAGTTGTGGCTGACCTTCAAAATTGTCCAGTGGGAATATTCCTTATGGTGTGATGGGGAAGATGTGAGCTGGCTAACAGGATGGTATTCCTGTCCGTGGGTTTGCAGAACAAACTATTGTCCACTCCCAGTTCCTGGTTTTTAACAATACAGATGGCCAGGAAAGAGATACTTTGATAACTGCTGTTAACCACAAATCACAAATGAGATTACTTTTCATGTAAGTAGTTCACAAATCCTGCCAGTTAATCAACGGTGCCCTGACGCACCATCAGGATATCATCAATGTGTCTTCTCTAAAGAACAATATTTTGGAAGAAATGATTGTTCATCTGATCATATGTAGTGCGTTCTTCCCACTCCCCCATATAAAGATTAGTGAAACTGGGGCAAAAGTTGCCTCCGTTGCTGTACCGCTAATCGGTAAGTAAAAATCTCCCAAGAAGCTGAAAGCATTAAATTCAAGCACATATCTAGCTAAAGAGATCAGAAATTCAGTTGGTGGTAGTGACACCTGCTCCCTCATATTCAAATAATGGACCAAAGTCTTAGTTGGTGAGACCCCATCTGGAGTACTGTGTCCAGTTCTGGAGACCCCATCTCCGCAAGGACATAGACAGGATAGAGGCAGTCCAGAGGAGGGCAACTAAAATGGTGCAGGGTCTGCAAGAGAAGCCGTATGAGGAGAGACCAAAGGAGCTTAATATGTATACCCTTGAGGAAAGAAGGGACATGATAGAAACTTTTAAGTACCTCAGTGGAATCAACAAAGTCCAAGAGGGTAGCATTTTTCAGAAAAAGAGACTTGCAAGAACAAGGGACACAATTTAAAGATAGAAGGAGGCGGTTCAGGGCAATGTGAGGAAGTATTATTTCACAGAGAGGGTAGTGGATGCATGGAACAGCCTTCCTGAGGAGGTTGTGGGGTCTAAAACTGTGGGAGAATTCAAGAATGCATGGGACAGACATAAGGCAATTCTTGTGGGGGTAGGAAGAAATAGGCTGTTGGTTAACTAGGATCTGCGGCCCATCCTGTAGGTGGGGAAATGGGCAGACTAGATGGGCCTAGCGGTCCTTATCTGCCGTCAAAGTCTATGTTTCTATGTTTCTATGTTTCAAAGTACACAGACCCTTTTTGTGAGGGATACTGGTATACAAAGATTCCACATTGAGGGTCACAAGGATATGTGAATCCTCAACGTGGATGTCCTGCAACAGGGCCGACATCTCCATAGAGTCCCTCACATAGGATCTTAGACTATGGACAACGGCTTAATGAAACTATCAATACATTGGGAAGAACTTCAGTCAATGAATTGACCCCTGAAATGATGGGACATCCAGGTGGAGAGGTCAATGATTTAAGCCCCTTCGGTAACAAATAAATCCCTGTCCTCATTGGGTGTTTGGTAGTCAGGCAACCCCTTGTATTCAAATCTATTACACCACTGTCATATGCTTGTGCAGTATACTAATCTATTTACTTCTTAAAGTTGACAATGGGCTCCTTAGACAGAGCATGATAGAACTAACGATAATCAAGCTGACGTTTGACCTCAGCAGTAGAATCCACAGTGTCCACCAGGACCACACTGCCACCCTTATCTACCTGTTTTATGGTGATGCCCTCATCCCCCCCCCCAAGATTATTCAATGCTTCAAATTCATTTTTACTCAGGTTAACAAAGTGGTGCTTGAAGTCCATATTCTTGAGGGCTTCCAAATCCCTCTCACATGCCTTCAGGAATATGTTGACAGCATTATTCATAGGTGGCATGCATGCTGAGTTAGGACAAAATTCCTGTTGTTCAAGTGCCTGTTCCAACTGTTTATTCACCGCCTCAGCTGAAAAAATCTCAGAGTTTGGATAGCACATAGTGTCCTGTTGATGATCGACACACTTCAAATCAAGTTATGCGCTAGCCTCTGAAAGCTGACAGTGGTTTCAAAGAAGTCAATCTTTTTTGTAGGCATGAATTTCAAGGACTGATAATTCAGGATCAGAAAGCTGATATGATGATAAATTGATGGCATTAGAGGGTGCCACAGAGGCATGTACTACTGCTGTATGTCCCATCTCCCCCAGGACATGTTCTAGTGAGGATTGTTCTTGCCCTTGGACTTTTTGCCCTTGTTTCCTCCAGTTATGATGCCTGCTGCCCCTTCTCATGTGTGCTCTGCCGCAAACTTCATGATTCTGGGGCTGCACCGTGGTTGAGTGTCTGGACTCGAGAGCTCCAACTCAGTATCCTCTAAAAAAATAGCAGATGCCTCTGATTTATTGTTGGCTTGATGACTGCTCCTTGTGTCTGCAGGACTCTTCTTCAAAATAGATTTTGGGGGGAGGGATTGACCTGTCCCTTATTTTCCTTTCCTCCAAATCAAGTACACACCCAGTCAAATAGTCTCTCTCGTCACGGAGGAATTTCTGCTCTTTATGAAGTCTGATTCTGATTATCATTCTTTTCAGTAGTGCTCTTTAGATTACACTCAGCAGATCATTCACATTGCAACAACACAATAATAGAATCAGACTTTGTAAAGAAAAGAAATTCCTCCATACTCTTGATAAAGCTCACAGTGCGTGAGTGAAACATTGACAGTTTGTAGTACCTCACTTCATCTGATGCTTATTAAAGTTGCACTGAGCTGATACAACTCATAAACCTGAATTGTTCTTTTGGAAGTTTTGTTGTGAGTTGCCCGGTGTTCTTCCTTTCACTGACTGCTTACCGTGGTGCACCACGTCTACTGAGTGGCCCTTGCCTTTTGAATGAGACCATATTTACTTATACTGAAAAAACAACAGCAGTTAATTCATAGTTCCTACAGCCTGTTTTTGGGTGAAGAAATAAGAACACATTACTGGATTATTTTAGTGAACATGCCATGAGGTCTTGACCTGCAGTGCTACAGATGTAGAGGCAGTATAGTGCAGTGGTTTAAGGCTCTGAAATGCAAACGTGGAGACCTGGGTTTGAATCCCCACAGCCCCCACTTGCATACTGTGTGACCCTAAGCAAGTCACTTAACTTCCTTGTGCTCCCAGGTCACACCTGTAAACAAGCTTTCAGCTTAGTGTGTCTCTCCTGATAAAATAAAAATGTGGACTTATCTTAGTTTTCTTTGTTACCTAACATAAAGGCAGCCTCCCCAATAATGGGTATAAGTATTAAGTAAGGTATATTTATCAACCTGTATAAAACTGAATGATATAGTACCTGTATGCTTGTTTTACTGGATGTTCATTGCAAGGAAAAATTTGTATTTTTGCAGTTGTTCTTAAAATGAATAAAATGTAAGTACTGTATAAAAAAGATGCATTATTCTGGTGGCCCAAGGATACTGGTCCCTTTCTGCCCTCTTGTGTGCTTCCATCAAAAAAAACAGAGATAATGGGCAATCCCTGGGTCCTGGGATCTCTGAATTGTGGTAATCAACTAAGCAATCTCTATCCAGAAGGGTCTTAATTGTGGGCACTCCCAAAAGTAGTGGAGGTATGTCCCTCTGGCACCATTACATCAACCAGAAGTGGGAGACACTGTCTCAGGAAATTTACTCATAGTGGGTCACATTCACTAATGGGTAGGAAGTACACACAAAATGCATGTATCCTGCCCACATTGCTCTGCACCTGCGCAGAGGTGTGTGCATGCCAACATTCACAATCTCTGGCTGTCAGACCACCCGCCCCACCGGCCGGCATGCAGCCATGAGGCAGAGGAATTTGGCAGTTTGGTGGCAGAGCGTGGGATGCTGGTGGGCATCCAATGGGGTGCCTGTCTTGGGTCCCATAGTTTCTCCCTGTCTGTGCATGTGCTGGGGATCCTGGGAATGTGCACTGCCTACTGAGAATAAACAATGGACATTTGCCTGAACAGCCAACCCCTGCCTTCCCAGGCAGCCCTGTGGGCCAGGGCAGCTGTGTGTTAGGAGATCCCAGTGCTGCTGCACCTGCAGGTAACCTGTGAGTGTGTGTGTAAATAGTTACAGCAGGGTTCCCCCTCACTTGCAATTTTGTGCCCTGGCCCAGCACACAAGTGCTGTCATGCATGCGCACAGCTTGGGCACCCCCCCCCAGCATGCCCCTGGCCCACCTCCGAGTGACTGGCTGGAGGATCTAGCACACAAGGTGCTAGCAGGCCTCTGATAAATGCCATGGGGGGTACACTGGGCTCCACTGTATGGTATTCAGGCATAGGAATGCATACACACCTCAGATATGTGGCGTGTAGGCATTCAGACCCTTTTGTGAACAGACCCCGTAGAATCGTATATGGGCCTCTGTGTATTTGTTGGTCCTGTGTTCAGATTAGTACATAATGTGTTTAATTGAAAAATGAGACTGAATATAAAATGAAATATGAAAATCGAAAAATAGAAAAAATAATGAAATGTGACAATACATTATGTAGTATAACATGGATTTGTAAAACAATCAGATAATGCATTTGTGCTCCTCACCAGTCTCGTTGTGCCCTCCCTCTGTACACATTGGCCGCACCTCTACTCGTCCCTTGAAAAATGTAGATCTGGTCCTCTGGGGACCTCAGGAAGCCGCACTGAACCCACCCTCATGCTGCTCTGCTTATCTCCTACACTGAGATAGAATATGTCTGCTGCTCCTCTGGAGGGCATTTTCATCCAAACTAGCTGCCTACAGACTGTGGGTGGGGTGAAGAGGAGAAGCAGTTGAAGACGTTCCTTGAAGGTAGAGGGAGGCAGCTCTGTAGTGGACTAACAGGCAGGGTCCAGTTTTATCTGCCCAAATCAAGACCCCTCTTTTCCTTTGTTATTCCCTTGTGTCCCTTCCGCAGGTATGAATCATTACTGACTTTCCACAGCAATGTGCCAGCTACACCACTGCCTCCCTCCCCCACTGTGATTACCCAGGTGTCAATAAAGCAACAGAGTATGCAGCCCTCCAACCCTCCCTACTGGAAGAGCAGGACCTACTATGGGATGCTTCAGCCCCCTCCTGCTGGCCTTCCAGACATACCTGGCTAGGGCACAAACCTATGGCTGTAGGTGTTGCTAGATGAAATGCTTCCATTGCTGGGGTTTCCACCAGTGGGCTTTTTTTTCAGGAAATCCAGTGTTTAGTCACAGTCCTTAGCCTGTCATCATGTTTTCCACAGATGTTATTCTATTTTGGAGTGCTGCTGGTACAAAATATGCTCTTTAAACAAATGCTGCCAAATGAATGATTGTTTTGCCCATACTTCTGGGCTGCATGCAAACATTTGTTGTCTTACAACATTCATTTGCAAACATGCCAATCAAAAAAGGTGACAAGTAACCCTTTTACATGATCTTTTACATTGATTTCCTGTTTTGGGCTCACAATTTTCCAAAGTTGTGAGATCTAATAAGGCTTGCCCCCCCCATCCCTTTCTACCCCCCTCCCTCCAGCTAAGAAACAGATATGGCTCACTGGTGAGCCCAAGCAAGGACAAAGAATGTGTCTGTGTCTGCTGTTCTCAGCCTTATGTGCAGATTGTTTGAGAGGCATTTGGCACCATTCAGTCCTGCTTTAAGAAGGCAAATCTTTGTTCCTTCCTGGTGATTTGCATATCATTCCCATGATACTTTGTATCAGTGGGGTGTGTGTAATTTTGTATTTCTTCGGAACTTGACTTTATGCCAGTCCCCTTCCAGGGTAACTCTTTTTGGGGGCTTTTACATTGAAGTTCTTTGTTGGTGAGAACCCTTTTCCACTTGCATCCTGAATGCCATCTTTTACTGCTCCATGAATGTCTTCTCTAACATAACATATAGGATAGTGTATGATTTCCCTTACAGAACAACACAATTCTTACACCTCATGGTTACTATGCTCTCAAGGACCTCAAGAGCAAAGCTCAAGAGGTCCCTGTAATGTCATAGTAACCACGAGGTGTGAGAAGAGCAAAGTTGTGTATTTGGGCTACCATATATTATTCTATGCAGTGTATGAACCCAAAAAACGCAATTGCTCACTTTTCTATATTTAGGCATTTAGTCTCTGCCATCTGCAACCCGCAGTTCTCAGCTATCTGCCCACTGGCCAGCTCGTGCACACATCGTTTCAACCGCCTCTAGCCCTATCGATAGCACTATTGGGGTCTCTTGCATTGTGAGGTCCATGCTAACACAGAATGGAAAGTAATTCTGCGACAGCATGAATGTCACTACTTCAGCAAAACAACTTTTTACAGTGTATGGATCACCATACACAGTTACGTTCCACCGTACACTATAAATGGCAGAAGAAGTGGTGCAGTGTACTCTTCAGCTGTGAAAAGTGGTGAGGTTAGAGGTAGAGTTGGGGGGTTTGGTTTAATATCTACCTTATCCACAGGTGGCAACCCTAGGCCCACTGCATCAACACTCCGGGTGGTCCTGTACATTCTAAACTGAGTGAACAATACGATTTTAAACAGCTGGCACCACATGTTTTGTGTTAAGGAATACTTCTACACTGCTTAAAATTTCACACTTGGTTATCATAATCTTCATTTATACCATTTGAGGGAGGAATAACAAGGCTGAATAAAAATAGCTGTTCAGTCCTTTTATTCACCTCCGGTGTGAGTAACATGTTATTGCCCATGCTGCCCATGTTATTTTCCCTGTAGCCTCATCACAGTGGCATTCAGAGTTCCATGGTATAAATAGGATATTCCATGGGACATGCTGTAATAACTTTTTTTATTCACTCTGGAATGTTGCAAACATGCTAACCTAGAACTCAGGGCTCTGCTTCTCTCCACCACTCTTCGTTAGGCAGCATTTTTGGCAAAAATCAAGAGTGAAGAAAAGCTTATTCCTGCAAGCACTATGGAATATTCCCCAGTTATACCAGTGGGGGGGGGGTATAAATGAACCTAATAAAATGTGTTATTTAGGACCTGCAAGGATAATAACACTATTTTTGGAAGGCTGTAGCCTGAGGTTCAAATGGGGAGGGGGGGATAGCTCCTCCTACATCCCCTTCTTAAACCTCAGGCTTCCACTCGCTCAGCTTCGAGTGTTTTGAAACCGTTGCACCCCTCGGCTGGAGAGATTTGGCTCTTCCATGTTGGGTAGCATCTTTCAGGAAAAGAGATGTGCAAGAACAATGGAGCACAATTTGAAGATACAGGGTAGATAGCTCAGAGGTAATGTGAGGAAGTATTTTTTCACAGAAAGGGTTGTGGATACATGGAACGGCCTTCCTGAGGAAGTTGTGGAGTCAAAAACAGTGGGTGAGGGCTGGCCCACCGGCACAGCGGTAGGGCTACTGCTCGTGGCGCCAGCGACCTGGGTTCGGGAATGGACTTGGGCTGCTGGAGGGCCGGCCAGGGGAGGAGGATCACCCGCCCATCGGCCAGTCTCTTCCTCCTCCGGGGAGGGAGGGTTGCAAGTCCCGCCACTATACCGCCACCTGGGTGACCACGAGTGGAGGTGCAGTGAGACAAACATGAATGAGGGAGGGAGGGCATCAGCCGGGAGCTGGAGTAATCACACATTGTGACGTACTCCACCCCTTGGCTCCCCTAGCGTGCCGACACCCTGAGGGGAGGCACCAGAAACACAGGAAAAAGCCCCGTCACGGCGGTCATAGATGGGATCCAGCTGTTCCAGATCCCATAACCAGGTTCCCGAGGAAGACCATCAGGACCTCCTGATGCACACTAATGGACTGGAGGGGGTTTCAGGGAGTCCCCTTCCTCCCCGCCCGGGGGGGGGGGTAGTTCGAGGCATGATGGAGGTAGATCCTGGGGCTTCACAAGGGAGGTACCTGGGGAGGGACTAGGAGACCCACAACCTAGGATACCCGGAAGGGAACTGCTTTGATGGAGAAAAGGGGGCAAAAATAATAAAAAAAAAACAAAAAACAGTGGATGAATTCAAGAATGCATGGAACAGACATAAGTCAATTCTAGTGAGGGCTAGGAGGAAGTCGGCTGTTGGTTAACTGGGATCTGCAGCTTATCCATTAGGTAGGGAAAATGGTCAGACTAGGTGGGCAAAGTGGTCCTTATCTGCCATCAAATTCTGTGTTTCACTGTTTCTATGTTTCTGTGCTTCCCCTTCCTCCTTTGTTCATTATGTTTTTCTACCTCTGCTTCCTTGCTGCCCACCCCCGTCCTCTGTTTTCTCCCATTGTCTATTCCCTCCCCGCTCCTGCCTTCTTCAGTTTGTGTTACCTTCTTTCTCATTTTCATTGCTTCCTCCTGTTCCATTTTCCTTTGTCTGTTTGGGTCCCCCCCCCCCCCAGCCTCGCCCCATTGTCTTCTGCCACCATCGGCACTCTGCTGTGGTATCCTGCAGCTTTTGCCCACTCCCATTCCTGGATTCCTTCCCTGCTGTCTTAGTTTCTCTCTGCTGGTTCCTGCTCTGTGCCAATCTGCTTGCTCTCTCCTGCTGCTTTTTTGGGGGGTTCTTTCTTCTGTGGTGCAGGCCAAGACCACTGATTCCTACCCTCCAATTCCACAGTAGCTGCTCACACTGCAGAGACATTCATCCATTGGCTATGCTCCCAATGTTTTGGCTCTATGTACGACCATTCATTATGAGCACACTGTAGCACCGCCTGTTGCAGTACCCGATAATCAGGGTTCTTCTCCTCTCAATGCCCGGGGCTTGACCCTTCTACTGCCTTTATGTCCTGACTTGTCAGATGGTTGCTCCACTGCTCGATTCTGCTGCATTCAACCAGTATGGTCTGTGCTTAGGGCCTGTATTGCCACCATCTTGAGCCTACTGATCGCCTTGATGGTGCGATGTATGGCGCTTAGTGTCCTCAAACCAGGAGCTACCTCCTTCTTTGGCTTACTAAGAAACTGGAACTCACTAGAGCAATCATAGAAACATAGATTTTGATGGCAGATAAGGACCGCTTGGCCCACCCAGTCTGCCCATTTCCCTACCTACTGGATAAGCTGCAGATCCTAGTTAACCAGCAGCCTACTTCTTCCTACCCCCACCCCCTAGAATTGCCTTATGACTGTCCCATGCATGCTTGAATTCAACCACTGTTTTTGACTCCACAACCTCCTCCGGAAGGCCATTCCATGCATCCACAACCCTCTCTGTGAAAAAATACTTCCTTAAATTACCTCTGAGCTGCCCCACTTCTATCTTCAAATTGTGCCCCCTTGTTCTTGCACACCTCTTTTTTTGAAAGATGCTACCCTCTTGGACTTTGTTGATTCCCTTGAGATACTTGAAAGTTTCTATCATGTCCCCCCTCTCTCTCCTTTCCTCGAGGCTATACATATTCAGCTCCTTAAGTCTCTCTTCATATGTCTTCTGGTGCAGACCCTGCACCATTTTAGTTGCCCTCCTCTGGACAGCCTCTATCCTGTCTATGTCCTTGCGGAGATTGGGTCTCCAGAACTGCACGCAGTACTCCAAATGGGGTCTCACCAACTGTCTGTACAGAGGGACAATCAGCATTCAATTGTAGCACAGTCAGCAGTGCCAGGAGTGAAACTCACAGCCTGTAGGACAGGTTAATCATATTAGTTTACCACTGTGGCGAATCCTACTGTAGGCATACTGCTGCATACTGTACCCAGACCGTATTGATCTGTCTCCAACGGACACCGAGCATTCCTCGCCTTTAAGACTCACATCACTGACTGCGCTACTCATGCATCTCTAGTGTATTCTTCAGTGCTCAGACGAACCTTCACCAAGCATCTTCGGTGGCTGTACTTCAGGAAGATTTAACATGGTAGTAACTTTCATTCTGTGGGCACATCCTCCAGCCCAGAGATTCAAACTCTGAACACCATGGATACCTTGCATTTTCACTCTATTTAATTCTTAGCATCTTGGCATGGTGATGGTGGACCATGAGGGGTCCTGCCATCGCAATCATGCACTTCTTGTACTTCCAGCCTGGCTCCTGCCAGTCCAGTCAGCCTATGTGAAGGCCTGGCTTGACTCACACACTCTACTCCTCCTCCTCAGGCAGACCTACATGGAGGTCATACCAGTCCAGCTAGCCTACACAGAGGCCTAGCTTGACTCACTCACTTCTACTCCTCCTCAGGCAGACTAACTTGGGGGTCCTGCCAGTCCAGCTAGCCTATATGGAGGCCTAGCTTGACTCACTCACTTCTACTCCTCCTCCTCAGGTAGACCTGTGTGGGGGTCCTGCCAGTCCAGCTAGCCTATGTAAAGGCCTTGCTCGACTCTAAGTGGGGGTCCTGCTGGTCCAGCTAGCCTATGTAGAGGCCTAGCTCGACTCACTCACTTCTACTCCTTCCCAAGCAGACCTACATGGAGGTCCTGCCAGTTCAGCTCACCTACGTGGAGGCCCAGCTCGAATCATTCACTTCTACTACTCCTGAGGTGGACCTGAGTGGGGGTCCTGTCACTCCAGCTAGCCCATGTGGGGGCCTAGCTCGCTACTTGATCACTTTACATGCTGTCCTCTAGCGGACCTCCATGGGGTCCCACTGATTTACTGACCTAGGAATTTCAGGACACGACAAGTTAAGTGCGACCCTCGAATCATGCAGTCCTGCAGCCACGGTGGACAATTGCTCAAGTACATTCTACAGCTTCCTTGCTGCCCCTCGTGAGGGTTTCAGCGTCTAACCTGTCTATAGCAATGGCCTCCTGGCTTCCATTCAACTCATCCAGTCATCCTGCACGGGATTCTCCAGTTCAGCTCGGCCTCCATGGGAACCTCAGAAAGTTCACATTTCATCCACGCGTACCACAGTGATGGCAGATCTGCGGGAGGCCACCATCGCAACCAACCATGCCCAAGAGAGGGCATCTATTCATCGCTTACAACTTATTTCCATACTACAAGTGGACTCACTTGGGGTCATGTCCTCCTTACATTGGTCTGTGTGCTACTACTGCAATGGTGGACCGCGTGGGATCCTGCCATCCTAAACTCAGACAACGTATACTATGGCGATGGCGGACAACGTGGGGTCCTGCCATCTCAAACATACGCGCCCCATGAGGGGGCCCTATTCATAGCTCCACGTACTTCAAGTCACTACAGGCAAACTCACGTGGGGTGTTGGCCCCCTTACCTCGGAGCATATTATATCGTGGCGATGGCGAACGCACATGGGGGTCTTGCCATCCCAAATCCATCGTGCCCATGAGGAGCATTTCTTATTACTCAGATGTATTCCATCTTCACTGGAGCAGACCCACATGAGGGTCTTGTCTTCCTTAGGCTGACCACCTGTGACCTACTCAGTTGCTTGAGCTTTCGAGCACTGCATACTCCAGACCTGCATGGGGTCCATGCTCTAGCTAGTCCACATCTGGGCCTACTCTACTTCATCATTCATTTACGCCTCTCCTGCAAGCTATCTCCCTTTCTGTTCCAGTTCCATCCAAATTTCTCCATCGGACAGCTCAGTAGACTATACCACAAATCTTTGAACATCTTGGGTTACTTCTCCTTCTGACAAGGTACTTGATCATACAATAATGTTTTACTGGATTTACACAGCTCCATGCAAGCCTCTCAGTTTGCACAAACTCCTACTTCATCATCATTCCCTGCTGGGAAACACTCTTGACCATTTAATCATCTATGATTTCTACGTCTTCAAATATTTGCAGCGTTGGCACTCATTCCTCAACCATGCTGGCTGTATATATACGCTTTACAGCTGCTTCACTCACAGCTACCTTGGTCATGGATTAACCATAAGCTCTCATCCAGACTTCATTCCAAGCTGGATCTCTTCATCTGCCGGAATCTTTATCTTCAGCATTGACTTCCTGCTCATTATTGACCTGAGAAACAGGACTCTTCGACCAGCAAATAGACTGAATCCTTGGACATAACCATAACTAACTTCAGCCCACATTTAGGATTATTCTCCTCTTAGTATGCCTAGAGGACAGGAGGTCTGTAGCCATGGGTCCTCAGAGGTTTCCCCCTAAGGGGGGGTTTCCTGTCCTGCGTGCTACTGGTCACGCTCTCTGGAGTTGGAGAAGATAATCGCTATGCTAACTCTCTTTTTGGGGCTTAAATCTCACACCTATCCAGTATTCCTCAGAAGGTGGGATACAGAGAAACGCCAAAAGCTCAAGTTATAAACGCCAAGCATTTACCTCTCAGCTCATAAGTATACACAAGCACTGAGCTATGTACCACATATTGAATTGGAAGGCTGTAGCCTGAGGTTCAATGGGGGGGATAGCTCCTCCCACATCCCCTTCTTAAACCTCAGGCTTCCGCTGGCTCAGCTTTGAGCATTTTGAAACACCCTCCTTCCTCCCCTTCCTCTTCTTCCTTCTCCGGCACTCTTGTCTCACCCTCTATGCTGGGGATTAAATCTTACACCTACCCAGTAACCCCAGGGGGTGTGAAACAGAGAAACGCCCAAACTCAAGTAATAAATATCAAGCATATACCTCTCAGCTCACAAGTATACACAAGCACTGAGCTACGTACCACACGATGAACCATACAGGGTTATTTTTCCTGCAGGTATGTCATAGTGGAACTTGCTCCACTCAATCCAGCATGCGACTGAAAGAAAAGAATGTCTCCGAGTTAGTGCCTTGCACTGCCTCCACACACCGTTTAAACTGGGAATGGCAAACTGTAAACCCTGCCTATCGCCACAAAAACAGCCACTCACCTAAACACCCAAATATATCCAAATCTGAGCTGCTGCAGTTCGACGGCCAACAAGAAAAATTCCTCAAACATCCAAATCTGTGTTACTGCAGTCCACAATATCGAACACTTCTTACTGTGATGCTGTGCCACTCCTCTGCAAGACTATATCTACGACTCACAGGTAAAGTCCCACCCACAGCACTCCCCCAGCAAATCATAATTGCACACTAAACATCACACCCAATCTCATTGGTTATCTGAGTGCCTGTTTAGGCCCCCAGGATATGACTCTAACAATATTATTAGGCAAAATTGTCAACTACTTACTAAGCAATTACAACCTGGCCAGTCAACACAAGGTTCCCACGCTACCTCATGTTATGAAGGATATAATTCAGTCCAGTTCTGTGTTGGGGAACCCACCAGTTTCAAACTACACTAACGTCTACTATTTTTGTTTAACTGAAAATTAGGTGACATTTTCTTTACATAAATTTTGTTTATTTTTCTTATTTATTGAAATGTTTCACCAGGAGGGGCACACTGAGCAACAAGTTACTCATCTCTTGTAACATGGCATTAATAGAAGTAGAGCTGTAGTGGCAAGTAACTGGATGAAACAGATCATATGACGGTAACGTAGCCATTTGTTAGAAATGTACGGCAGCGTACTGTAGCCCTGCATGGAACCTTTAATTGAAGTCGGGAGCGTGCAGCATGGAACAGAGACAGACAATGGAAAGGAGCACAGTGGCATATCATAACCTCAATGAGGCTGACCTATAGGTGGCACAATGGCGGAAATGTTGGCAGAGCTACGAGAGCCAGCATCACTAAGCATGTAATGTCGGGCGAGAAATCAGACCTGTAGGTGGCGTGACGGCAAAAATTTCTTCGGAGGTAGTGCAGCCAGAATCCCTTATCCTGTTAAGTCACTCGACCTTTGAATTCCATACTGTTTTGTGCAGTGAACATAAATGAAAAGAAAATCTTGTTGTCGTCCACCCACCCACCCAGAGGACACTGTAGTAAGCACCGTAAATTTTGTGTGGGTCACTGTTCCAGTGATGGGCAAAATGTTCGTGGAGGTAGGAGAGGCACCATCGGTCAGTTGTAATGTGCCCGAGCAACCCGACCTATAGGTGGCACGACTGCGAGAATCTCTGCGGAGGTAGAACAGGCATGATCCCTTAGCCTCAGTCTCAAGTCACCCAAGTTTTGAATTGCACAGTATGCTCTGTAGAGCACATAATGGAAAACGAAATGTTGTTGTTGCCCACCCACCCGGTGGACGCTGTAGTTGTCACTGTAAAGTTAGTGTCGGTGACTTTTCCAGAAGGTATTGAAGGCAGAGTCCTGTCCACTGTTGTGTCTGTAAGGAACCCCTTGCTTTTCATACAAACTATTTTTTGCGCCACCTATTGGCCGGAATAGTCTGCATGTATTGTGAAGTTAGAAGGATTATATACATGTCTCCCACAATGCACTAGTGAGATATATGAATGTGAGGTAGAAATGGAGGGGAACACAATAGAAGTGCTGAGTAGATTTGTAAATGTTTAAGGAGTTATCAATATTTAATGTGTATTTAACAACATACTACAAAGTAGTGAAGTGTAAGAAATTGATAGTCGCTACATAATTGCATGTGGGCTGTACAATGTGCACGCACACGTTAGAAAACAGAGACAGCTTCCAAGTGAAGCATGGTTTGTCAAGTCAAATAATAGTTTCTGTACATATTTGTGTAATTATAAGTGAAAGACCAGTTAAACAATAGTCACCTAGCACTTGCCACGTTATAAACGCATTAAGCCACTCCAAAGGAGGCATTTACAAGGAATTAATGCATGGTTGAGTGGTTGGAGCACTTGGCCTTCGGCCTCATGCATCAACCCCCCCAACCATGCATTAATTCCCTGTAAATGCCTCCTTTTGAAAGGCATAATGCTTACATGGTACATCCTGGGGGAAGGGGAATAGATGATAATAGTGATACATGAGCAATACACAATAAAACAGTTCAAAGTCATTACAGCAAGGAATTATGTACATACTATTGATACCTAGAAGGTGATGGCAGAAAATGACTTGACAATATTGTTCATTTAGTCTTCCCTTTTAGTTTTTCTATTATGCATGGATTTTATTGTCCTGTTGGCCTAGCAGCTACAGAACTAACATTTCAATTCCACTCCCCATTTTGCCTTCTTCATTAGTAACAACCCCCTAAATCTGTCTCACCCACTTTAAACTCATTTATTCGAGGGTGGTGGGTAGCATCAATGGTTCCGAGTGGTGCATGGGCACCGCCAATTTTGCCTTGGCTGTCTTTGTGCACCATCAAATGCAGCCTGCTTCTTCAGGACATAGAAAGACTAAGGCAGGGATACTGAGGCTGAATAAAGAGGAAGGTGGTTGTGCAGAGAGCGACAGTGAAAAAGCAGGGATACTGAATGGATACTTCTGCTCAGTTTTCACAATGAAAAAGCAGGGAGAGATACCTAATCCAGTCAATAGAAACACTCTGGATCGGGGGGTTGATATTAGTCCTTTCACAGAAGAAAAGGTTCTGAATGAACTCTTAAAACTGAAGGTGGATAAAGCAATGTGGCCTGATGGGATTCACCCCAGAATTCTAAAAGAACTAAGGGAAGAACTAGTAACACCACTGACTACCCTTTTTAATAAATCATGGGAGGATGGTGTGGTACCTGAGGACTGGAGGAGGGTGGATGTGATACCCCTTCACAAAAGTGGAAGTAAGACAGAGGCAGGAAACTACAGACCTGTCACTTTGACCTCTGTGGTAGGGAAAATGATGGAATCGCCTCTGAAGGAAAGAACTGTTGAGTACCTAGAGGCCAGTGGGGCACAGGACCCAAGGCAGCATGGATTCACAGCAGGAAGGTCATGTCAGACAAATCTAATTGATTTCTTTGACTGGGTGACCTAAGTAGTAGACCAGGGAGGGGCTGTGGACATGGCCTACCTAGACTTTAGCAAGGCATTTGACACAGTCCCACACAAAAGATTAATAAAAACATTAGCCAGCCTGGGAGTGGGTCCCACGGTGGTAGCCTGGGTAAAACACTGGCTGGACAACAGGACACAGCAGGTAATAGTAAATGGAGTCCGCAGTGAAGAAACGGGGGTACTAGTGGGGTACCGCAGGGTTCAGTACCGGGGCCGGTCCTTTTTAATGCCTTTGAAAGTGACATTGCAGAGGGACTGGAAGGAAAAGTATGTCTCTTTGCAGATGACACAAAGATCTGCAACGGGGTTGATGTGCAAGGTGGGGTGGAAAGGATGAAAAGGGACTTGGCAAGGTTGGAGGAATGGTCAAATGTATGGCAGCTTAGATTCAACGCAAAGAAGTGCAAAGTAATGCACCTGGGAAACAAAAACCCAGGGGAAGAGTACACAATGGGGGGTGAGATACTGACAACAACAACAAAAATGGAAGGGGACCAGGGGGTAGTCATATCAGATGACCCAAAGGTGGGCCAGCAATGTGAGAAGGCATTAAGGAGGGCTGGGGGGACACTGAGATGCATAGGAAGAGGTATCGCCAGTAGAAAACAGGAAGTTGTTGGCCTTCTGTACAGACAGTTGGTAAGACCACATCTGGAGTACTGTGTACAGTTCTAGAGACCCCATCTCTGCAAAGACATAGACAGGGTGGAGGCTGTCCAGAGGAGAGCAACCAAAATGGGGCAGGGTCTGCACCAGAAGACATACGAAGAAAGACTAAATGAGCTTAAGATGTATAGCCTCGAGGAAAGGAGGGAGAGGGAGGACATGATAGAAACTTTCAAATACCTCAAGGGAATCAACAAAGTCCAAGTGGGTTGCATCTTTACAGAAAAAAGAGATGTGCAAGAACAAGGGGGCACAATTTGAAGATAGAAGGGGGACTGCTTAGAGATAATGTGAGGAAGTATTTCTTCACAGAGAGGGTTCTAGATGCATGGAATGGCCTTCCTGAGGAGGTCGTAGAGTCAAAAACAGTGGGGGAATTCAAGAATGCATGGGACAGACATAAGGCAATTCTAGTGGAGGGTAGGAGGAAGTAGGTTGTTGGTTAACTAGGATCTGAAGCTTATCTGTTGGGTAGGGAAATGGGCAGACAAGGTGGGCCAAGCAGTTCCCATCAAATTCTATGCTTCTATGTTTCTAATTGCTTCTATGTTCCCTGGCCTCAGTGTTTCATTCCAAATCATACAGGTGGTGCGGCACAAGAAGTCTGGACTGTTAGTTGCAACTTACAACATGTAAACGATTGTCACACAGCAGTGTGTATCCCCTCTTCGCTCATGCATAATTCAATTAGTCAGCAGATCTGCCATCAAAGGGATTTGCTGCCTGTGATGTTTATTGTGTCTGTTTTATGACCATAAGATTTCTGTGCGTAGGTAAAGAGTACTGGATCCAATCAGTATCAGTGGAAAGGCAAAACTCACCGGACACAGGAGAACTTCATGTTGGTAACTAACTGCTCAGCTGGATAATCATTATATATATATTTCTGAGATCCTGGTTTCACACTCCAGTCATTGGAGCAAACCATGGGGCTGCCAGTGCTTCAACTCAGAGGGAAATGTTATTTTTAAAGAGCTGGTGACACGTCCAGGAGAACTTTAACAAAACATAATATTTAGACACAGTCCAGCTTGTATTTCCCATTAGTGCTGTATTCCTCCTCTCCATTATTTATTACTGAGGTCATCTGTATGAAAACAGGATCTTTGTTCCTGAAGAGTTTCTGTATTCCTGAAGCTTTTCTCCCTACCCGAAGTCACACAACACTGCTTGTGGCATCACGGCTACTCCCATGGCAATGGATTGTGATGTCACAAAAGAGGATTATGACTTGAAGTAGGGAGTAAGCTATAGAGGTAGATGGACTCTAGGAACTCTAAGGAATAAAGATCATATATTAATGCAAATGTTCTTAGTAATAAATAGTGTGGGAGGAGAAATATATAAAACATATATGGAATGCAGGTAGAATTGTACCTAATTATTATGCTTTTTAAAGTTTTCTTTGAGGCATCAGTAGCTCTTTAAATTCCCCTTTATAACTGTGTATAATTCTCTTCTCTCTTTTGGATAGTTATTTTCTGGTCAGAGTAAGGAGGAAAACACAAAAACAAAATGTCTCCCCTTCAAATTCACTTACAGGAAGATGGAATTGGTTTAAATTATATTAACTGAGACAGTCTCTGGTATCCAGTAGTACTCCATTCACTCACTCCCATCTCATTCCCATATCTGTCTGGCATCCACTGTCACCCCTCCCTTACTCCATCCTGACCCATGCAAAGAAGTCCCTGGTGTCCCTTTGTTCCTGTGCATCACCCCACTCTGTGCCAATTGTTTTTTTTTTTTATTCATATTTTTGGCCTCGGTCGCTACTGGCTGGGTGAACTCCCTTCCTACCTCTCCCCATCATTTATAACACCCCCTCCTCCTTCCCACTCCCTCAGATGTACTGACACTTGCACATTAACTGTTCCCCGCCATTCCACCCTATCCAGCCAGTCTGGGTACTCTCACCATCTCCCTAAAACATGGAACTCTCTACCTCCCCAAATCCGACACTCCTCCACCTCTGTTCCATCAACACTGCCCTCTCCAACTATCTTGCACCTAACTGTAGCCCCAGAAAACCAGGAGGAAGGAGCTACTGGTATAACTAAAACTTCTCTACTGGGTCTAAGAACTAGATCTCTTGTACTGGGACCTTCAATTTAGGGTAAAAAAAAAAAGGAGTTAGTGTGTTTATCAAGAGGCAGTTGAAGTAAATTGTTATCTGTTATCTGTGTTATCTGTGTACTTATCTAGGTGCTTGTCACAGGTGTCAGAAGGGAATTGTTATCTGTGAAATTAACTAGGTGTAGAAAGATTTGCAAAGTAGGGGGAGTGGCTTAGCTAGAAGGAGACAGGTTAAGACCAGATATAAACACTGCCCTAGATAGCTTCTGCCACAAAGCAAACAGAAAACCAGGAGGAAGGAGCTACTGGTATAACTGAAACTTCTCTACTGGGGCTATATTGCCCTCCTTCCCTCCCCTCCACCCTAAACCAATTCTACTTTTATAGGCACAGGATTTAACTGACAACAGGAACTTCCTGTTTGGGAGCAGGAAGTGAGAGATCACAAAGCCACAAAAGACTCACCATCCTAGAAGGGCAAGAGTAGCTCTCCGTCCCCACCCCCCAGCTGCTGGAGGTCTGACTCTGAGCAAGTAATGAGACTACTGAAAAATATAGGAACTTGTCTCAGAATAGGAAGATCAGGAGCTAAAAGGGTGCAGAGACAGTAAGTAAGTAGGGAGAGAAGAGAAGGAGAAAAAAAAGAAAAAAAAAGAATTAAACAAACAGAGGAAAGAGTAAGTATTCCAAATAACAGTTAGGGGGCCAGAAAAAAGACATGTTGGGAGTGGTGCAGTGCAGTGGCTGTGGAGCAGCAGTCTTCCGGGAGATGTTTTGGAGGATGCAGTGTTGTCCCATCTGCAGGCACCTCTCTGGGCTGAGGGAGGAGGTTGCTCATCTCCAGGCTGAGTTGGCCAGGATTTGTGGGACCTTCTCTCCCACCCAGGGACCACCAGGGTCACTGCCATTGCCTCAGGGTTGCCAAGAAAGAGGTGGTTGGACCACAGTGGGCTCCAGGGAGGGTGAGGTGGTGGAACAGAGGCAAATCCCTCCAGTTGTACCTCTCCACAATTTCTATGCCGTTCTGGAAAAGTGTTGGTTCCTCATGGAGGCACCCAGTGGAGACCAAGGAGGATGCTGGGAACCTCCACAAAGAGACCCACAGGAGGGTGGCTTAGGACCCCACAGGGAAGAGGAAACAACTCCTGGTGGGGAACTCCATTATTAAAGAAGGTAGAACTGGGGAGGAGGGAGAGGAGGTAAGGTGCCTGCCTGGTGCCATGGCTTTGAGGGACAGGAGCGAATCCTCAGGATCGCAGGAGCAGCTGCACAGGGAGGAGCTGGATATCATTGTCCACCTAGGGACAAAATGACCTGGCTAAGAAAGGATCAGAGCAGCAAGAAGCGCTTGTAGAGATGGGGAGGGCCTTGAAAAACAGCATACACGGTAACCTTCTTGGAGGTACTGCCTGTCTATGGCATGGGTGAGGCTAGGTGCTCCACACCATGGGATTCAATCAGTGGTTGAAAAACTGGTGCAGAGCTCAGGGATTTGGCTTCATTGGGGACTGGGGGTCCACCTGGAGGGATGCAGGCCTATACTGGCATGATGGTCTGCGTCTGTCCAGGAGGGGAACCAGGATCCTAGGTGATAGGTTTAAATACTTCATTGGCAAGCATTTAAACTAGCCAAGGGGGGGGGCACTGGAAAGGCGCAGGGAAATCCTAGCCCCCCCCCAAAATATCAGGGTACTAAGTGAGGTAGACACCAACATAGAGATGTCGATAGGGAGAAGTGCAGGGGTAAATGGAGAAAGTGACAAATGCAGTAAGGACAGGGATGGAGCAAAAAGAGGTAAGGCCATCAAGAAATGGAGAGTAATGAGTACCAATGCCCATAGTCTGGGCAACAAGCTCCTTGAACTGGTGGCCTTGATGGAAGAGGGATGCCTGGATATTGTAGCAGTCACAGAAACATGGTACACAGAGAACCATGTCTGGGAGGTTAACATACCAGGGTACACAACCTACAGAAGAGACAGGGAGGGCTGAAGAGGGGGAGTAGCTCTCTATGTAAGGGAAGGGATAAAAGCAACCAAACAAAAGAGTAAACAGGGAGGAGAGGAGGCACTGTGGGCCACCTTAGAGACTGGAAATGGCACCACAGTCCACACAGGGGTTGTATATAGACCCCCATGTCAGGGGGAGGGAATGGACAAAGATATGATAGAAGGCATACTTAGGATGGCAGAGAAAGGAGATACTGTTGATGGGGGACCTTAATATGCTAGATGTTAACTGGAGCACCTTTGCGGCAGCCACATCCAAAAGCAGGGCCATTCTTGATGCCCTTCAGGTGGCATGCCTCAGACAGCTAGTTTTGGAACCTACTCATGAGGGAGCAATCTTAGACCTCGTATTCTCAAATTGGGACAGTGAGAGGATCTCAGATCTAGAAGTGGGTAGTCATTTGGGAACAAGTGACCACCAAACAGTGTGGTTCACGATAAATTCAGCTACAGAGTCAAGCCATACAAAAGTGAAGGTTCTGGACTTCAGGAGGGCTGACTTTGGCAAGATGGGAGAGTGCCTTAGAAAAGCACTAGCAAACAGGCTAGAAGGAGGGGTGGAGCAACAATGGGGAAATATCAAAACTGCCATCACAGAGGCAACAAGTCTTTGTGTGAAGCAAATAAACAAATCAAAACGAAGAAAAAGCCACTATGGTTCTCAAAAGAGGTGGTGGCAAGGTTGGGAGAAAAGATAGCATTTAGGAAGTATAAGAAAATACAGAAGGAGCAGGACAGAGAACTGTACCAATTAAGGCAGAAGGAAGCAGGGAGGGTAGTCAGAATAGCAAAGGCACAAACTGAGGAAAAGATAGCTAACTCAGTTAAGAGAGGTAAAACCTTTTATAGGTATATCAGGAGGCGTAGAAAGAAAGGGAGGGATAGTGAGGCTGAATGGAATGGATGGTGGGTGGGCAGAGGTGACAGTGAAAAGCAGGGATACTGAATGAATACTTAGTTCAGTATTCACAAAAGAGAAGTGGGGAGGTGCAAAATCCAATTAACAGAAGCACTCTGGGGGGGGGGGGTCAATCCCAGTCCTTTCACAGAAGAAAGGGTTCTGAAAGAACTCCTAAAACTGAAGATAAACAAAGCAATGGGGCCAGATGGAATTCACCCCAGAATTCTAAAAGAATTAAGCAGAGAACTAGTGACACCACTGACTACCCTTTTTAACAAATCATGGGAGGATGGTGTGTTACCCGAGGACTGGAAGAAGGCGGTTGTGATTCCCCTTCACAAAAGTGGGACCAAGACAGAGGCAGGAAACTACAGACCTGTCAGTTTGACCTCTGTGGTAGGGAAAGTGATGGAATCACTTCTGAAGGAAAGAATTGTTGAGTACCTAGACGCCAGTGGGGCACAGGACCCAAGGCAGCATGGGTTCACAGCGGGAAGGTCATGTCAGACAAATCTAATAGATTTCTTTGACTGGGTGACCAAAGTAGTTTAGACCAGGCTGTGGACATGGCCTACCTAGACTTTAGCAAGGCATTTGACACAGTCCCACACAAAATATTAGTAGTCAAATTAACCAGCCTGGGAGTGGGTCCCAGGGTGGTAGCCTGGGTAAAATATTGGCTGAACAACAGGACACAGAAGGTAATTGTAAATGGAGTCCACTCCGAAGAAAGGGGGTTACTAGTGGGGTACCGCAGGGTTCAGTACTGGGTACTGTCCTTTTTAATGTCTTTATAAGAAACATTGCAGAGGGACTGGAAGGAAAAGTATGCCTCTTTGCAGATGACACAAAGATCTGCAACAGGGTTGATACACAAGGAGGCGTGGAAAGGATGAGAAGGGACTTGGCAAGGTTGGAGGAATGGTCAGAAGTATGGCAGCTTGGATTCAATGCAAAGAAGTGCAAAGTAATGCACCTGGGAAACAAAAACCCAGGGAAAATTACACAATGGGGGGAGGTAGTAACAATGACAAAAATGGAAAGGGACCTGGGGTAATCATAACTGATGACCTAAAGTTGGCAAGCAATGTGAGAAGGCGGTAGGGAGGGCTGGGGGATACTGGGATGTATAGGAGAGGTATCACCAGCAGAAAACAGGAGATTATTATCCCCCTGTACAGACAGTTGGTGAGACCCCATCTGGAGTACTGCGTCCAGTTCTGGAGACCCCATCTCCGCAAGGACATAGACAGGATGGAGGCAGTTCAGAGGAGGGCATCTAAAATGGTGCAGGGTCTGCAAGAGAAGCCATACGAGGAGAGACTAAAGGCGCTTAATATGTATACCCTTGAGGAAAGGAGGGAGGGGGGCATGATAGAAATGTTTAAGTACCTCAGTGGAATCAACAAAGTCCAAGAGGGTAGCATCTTTCAGAAAAAGAGATGTGCAAGAACAAGGGGACACAATTTGAAGATAGAGGGGGGATGGCTCAGGGGCAATGTGAGGAAGTATTTTTTCACAGAGAGGGTGGTGGACGCATGGAACAGCCTTCCTGAGGAGGTTGTGGGGTCTAAAACTGTGGGAGAATTCAAGAATGCATGGACAGACATAAGGCAATTTTGTGGGGGTAGGAAGAAATAGGCTGTTGGTTAAATAGGATCTGCAGCTTATCCTCTAGGTAGGGAAATGGGCAGACTAGGTGGGCCAAGCAGTCCTTATCTGCCGTCAAAGTCTATGTTTCTATGTTTCTGTTCCTGTTATGATCCACCTTAATTTCCTTCATCTTGCTCCTTACAGTTCGCCCCCCTTCGGAATTTACCCAATGCCTCTATCGACTCTTCTGTCTCTACTGACCCTATCCCCTCCTAGGTGCTAGTTCTCATACCTTTCTCCCTTACCCTACTCTCTCACCCTTTTCCTAGCCTTCCACACATGATGCATGCTGCAGTTCTCAGCATCCTGAAGGGGTCCTAAAGTGCTTAAGCTTGCCACCTTGTCCCCCCCATCTACCTAGCCTTGGCCTTCCAGGTCCCCTTGCAGGGTGCCCAGCATCCTGGAGGGTTCCTCAGATCAGGCCTTATCCCTCCCAGGTGTTATTCCTCATTCCCTCCCTCTCACTATCCCTCTATAATTATAATGCCTAACCACAGGAGGGTTTACAATTGCCTGAACTTCCCTGCCCCCTTGTAGGGTTCAACACATCCTGAAGGGTTCTCTTTTTGGGTCAGGCCTTATTTCCCCTCCAAGGAGTTCATCACACTTACTCCCTCTCTCTCCCCCTCTGAAATCCCTACTCCAGTCCCCTGTCCCCTTGCAGGGTTCCCACATTCTGAAGGGGTCTGTCCGGGACACGACTCAGCACTATCTATCATCTCATCCTCTC
The DNA here is from genome assembly GCA_016271365.2 of Neoceratodus forsteri. NCBI lineage: Eukaryota > Metazoa > Chordata > Ceratodontiformes > Ceratodontidae > Neoceratodus > Neoceratodus forsteri. The sequence continues at coordinate 75,083,038 of CM057452.1, forward strand.
TCTCCTTCACCCCTTATTTCACAATACGATAGCACTTGTTCACTTATTACCAATGCACTTATTACTTGTTTTCACAAATTCATATATATGCAACACTGTTTATAACAACTGCCTCAATTAATTGTATGCTATGTTGATCTTTGTAACTTGAATATAAAATGCCTCATCCCACTTGTACCCCTTCCCCCAAGGTTGCACTGGGAGACAAGCAACCTGTTGCTCAGTGTGCCTTCCTGGTGAAACATTCCAATAAATAAATAAATATTAGTTTCTCACTGCGCCTCTCCTTCTTAAAAAGGGGCACTAAGTGTTGTCTTGACAACCCATCTGTTGCCATGCTGTGACCCACGGTGGCGCCTAATGTCCATATTATAGGACTGCAGCACCAGACTCCACCCCAGTAGTTTGGGGTTTTGTCCTCTGGTCCTCTGAAGCCATGTTATTCATTTATATTAATTCTGATAACTGGGTAGGCCCACTGAGACCATGAAGTCCCCTTTTTCAGGGGTGACCCAGGGAGGGTACATAGGACAAAATAATATACACCATACATAGATGTACATAGCTATACAAGGTCATAGTTAACGTAAAAACTTGAATACAACATATATAGATGCACAGAGCTAAACAAAGTCACAGTTAACATAAAGATAGTTGTATCAAAGATAATATAATGTAACAGGGCTAATGGTACAAATCGAGATTCACAGTATAATATACTAGCAACAGTGGTGTTCAACATGGCAACTCAAATTACTGAAAATGGATTACGGAGGATAAGAGAATTGAGCTTTAGAGTTGTAGGGGGAATTGGGGTAAGAACAGGAGCCTGTGAGTCAGGAGAGGCAGGTACAGGTTCCTGAAGCAGCAAGGTGATTATACAGGGCAAGTTTGAAGAGAGGAAGGGTAGACCAGGAGAGCATAGATTTAGAGAGGGAGTTCCAAGCCAGGGGGGCAGTATAAGCGAAGGATCGCCTACCTGCTGATAGACGTGTCTTAGGTAAGTCAAGAAGTGGAAGAGAGGTAGAGTGGAGAGACTGTCTGGACTGTTTTCATGCAATGATGTCAGATAGACTCGTCGGAGTGTGGAGATGTGTGAGCTTGAAGATGAGACATATTGAGGTGTACTGGAACTTGTGTTCGAGCTGAGGCCAGCCCAGCGATGCTAGTTTAGTGCAATGGTGTTGGCGTAGGGCTGCTCCAAGGGCAAAGCATCCAGTCTTATGGTAACGTTGTTTCAGGTGGTTTGTTAGAGGCCCTTGATAGATAAGAATAATGGAGCCCCATAGGATAGTGGAGGTAGCAGTGAGGCAGAGGCAATTTTGAGATGGGATACATTGGACAGCAAGGGAAGAAGACGGTATAGCAGACCAATCTTTTAGTGTATGGTTTTGGTGGTTTTGTGGACATGGGCCTCGAATGAGAGGTTAGGATCATGCAAGATGCCCAGGAATTTACTGTTTCAAGGGGCTCCCCCATAATTGAGAGGATGGAGAGTAGGGGCTTGAGGGCAGTCTTATAGGAGGGAGGATGGAAAAGCATAATTTTGGTTTCTTTGTGTTAAGTAGTAGGTTATTTTCAATGAAGCAAGCTTCTAACTGGCTGAAACTGGACTCCAGGTGCTGATAATCTATATATATAATCCATGTACATATAATAATCCATGTATCCATGATATATATAATCCATGTAACTTTATAATGAATGCGAGACATACACATGGCTTGAAGTAATATATTGTATTTTTTATTTAGTGTATTTGTATTATATATATATTGCAACATAGAATTTCTTATTATGGTACCCACTGTAAATGAGCCTTGTAGCTCAAGTGGGATATGACCTTGTTCATGTTTTATCGTGCTGATTAACATGAATAACATTTTACTACTACTACTACTACTATGTAAGGGGATTGTGATCAGTAACCAGGATGAACGTCCTCCCATATAAAAAAGGCTGCTGCTTCTGCAAATCTCAGACACTACCTAGACACTACAGTAATAGCTAATACCTAGATTCCGGAAGCCATGCTATTAATTTTTTTCACATTATGCTTTTACCCAGACAGCTCCCCATCAGCCCACACTCCTGACCACATTCCCCCATCACCAACTCAGGACTGTACTCTCTGTACCGGTGTTCCTCCCTGGCTTATCCCCCAAGGCAGGGCCTCAGAGTCCCCCCCCCCCGCTTCTGTCGTTGGACACCATGCTTGGCATCAGGAAGGGTGGGGCCCCAGGCCGGTTATATGGGGTCTGCGGTGAAGCAGAGCAGCATGCTGCTTGTCCGAGGGTTTTTTGGGACAAGGGTGTTCTGGAATGCAGCATGCAGTGATGCCATGGCATAGAGATGCCAAGAATCCGGCATGCCTCCCAGCCTCAACCTCTGGTTCCCCAGTAAGCCACCCCTGTGGTCACCATGGAGTGTGATACTAGGAGGCATGGTCCTCCCCAGAGATGGAGAGCGTGCAGTCCACCGCTCAATCTGTCTCCCCCCCCAGCCAGCCCTCCAGTCACCTGAGTCCGCTCCCGAACCCCAGGTCACCAGCGCCACAAGCAGTAGCTCAACCGCTGTGCCAGCACATTGGCCCCATGCCATTAGTTTAATATATAGTAAGTATGAACTTACATAGCTCAAACTATTGAAAGGGGATGAAATGGGTATAGCGTTGCCAGACAAAATTGAACATACAATGGCTCTGTTGTATAAAAAAATGTAAACATGGTTCCAATAACTATAGATTCAAGGAGTAATGGTAGTTAGATGTTTTTATAAATATTCAGTCTTCAGAAATCTGTTTAAAAAACAGGTGGATGAAAATGGTATGAAGCCATGAAGGTTATGTAGATTCAAATATAATGATTGAATTAATATTTTGCCTAATAAGCATTTCAGTGCATCCACTGGGAAATTAGATTTATTAGGGGCTTTACATCATTGAATAAGCAGTACATTTTGGAATAATTTGTGATTTTTTATCTTTTGGAAATATTAATTTAGTTAAATAATAATACAATGACGGGTAGGTGGTGCTCTAGTTCAACATAATACACTTGAATTGTTTATTTGTAGTAGAGCGGGTCGTAGTGACAGCAGAAAAAATCAACATTATACTTTCAAGTTTTTCTTCGGGGCAGTAAGGTAAAAGAATTTATAGACAAAATTAAAAAATACTCATAGCATTGGTGGCGGGTGTCTGAAGAAGAGATCATATTCTTATGAATTGTTATATTCAGTACTGATGTCTAACATTGCTCCTAGGTTGTTTATGGAATTGATGTATGAAATAACTGGGAAACAGAAACAAGTGATGAAGAGCAGCTGTAGCTGTAAGTAACACATACATATGTCATTTTTTTTTGGTGATATCTATTTTTTCCTTCTACTGTGCTCCAGATCCGCCTCTCCTTCAGGCTGCCTAGGTCACTGGCACTCCTCCATTAACTCCCCCGAGTCCTCGCCTCATATCACAGCCGACCCCTGAGGTAGCTCGGTGTTAACCCTCTCGCCAAGTGGGTCCCTCTTCTCCGAGGGGGAAGGCACTGGTAGGGGCAACCCAGCACACTATATTTTTCTGCATCTTCCGGGGGGGTTCCGGTGAGACGAATTGGCCCGCCGTAAGCCTGGAGGGTGTCTGTGAACCGGATGCCGTCATCCGGCCAATCCAGAGCGATTTTCCCTTTTTCTGGCACTTCCCACATTGCGACACTTCTGCAGTGCTCCCGGTCTCCACCGGGGGCTGCTGCAGATTGAAGTGGCCCTGTAACCCACCCCAGGAGAGGAGAGCAGTCCTACGGACGGTCAGTCCTCTCTTTCCCCTGCCAACCCCCAGCGACCCATGTCCGTTCCCGAACTCGGGTCACCGGCATGGTGTGAGGTGAGACGCCAGCGCGTCAACCCTCTGCGCCACCGGGCTGGCCAACATATGTCATTTTAAGGAATTAAGGAACTCATACATATTAGGTAGCTGCTTATTAATTGTTGTGTGTTTATCATTAGGTTAAAGGCAATTTCTCTTGAAGAAGCCTGTTATTATCAGGTGAAATGTTGAGAATGTATGCCTAAAAGTTGATTGAAATAAAAAATGTTGGAACAAGCATCCATTGGAAGCTGCATCTGCTTATTAATTAAACGTGAATGTGCCCCCCCCCCCGGATTTGATTAATTGGAATTGAATTACTGAGCATCAGGTGACAGCAAGTTTATATTGGTATTATTTCTCGTGGACATCCTGGGACTACACAGGAACTTTTGCTCATGCTGGATATACCCACTACCCACCCTTTGCCCAATGTGTGACACTTCTGCCATTCCTATCTGGAACTTTTTCAGCTTGACTGTCAGCCCTATGGCCTAAAGTCAGCGGAACATCTCAGTCAAGTGCCTGATGTGATCCTCCCAAGTCTGGTTATAGATGGCGAGGTCATTCATGTACTCCAGAGCTAAGTCTAATGCCCCAT